>CM051832.1:7284026-8535505 GCA_028451465.1 Erethizon dorsatum | reverse complement strand
AGCTGCTGTTCCCACTTACCTTGGGGCCTTTTAACTTGCATAAGGTGTGCAGCAGGGTCTTTAGAGTCCTTATGGGAAATTCACTTTTGCATTGCTTGAGCTTCTCCTTGGGAAAGACTTTCATGAAGATGTGGATGTCCAGAAGAATTCTGTCCAGGTTGATGCTGTTGATGGTGTCGGGCAATAGCCGAACCATTCTCCAAAGACACTATTGAGAAAAGAAATGAAAGCTAGGAGTGAGACTGAGACTGAAGCGTGAGGATACCATGTCACCATGCATCTTTCCTAAGCTGGGGCTCACTTTTAAAAGATGGTCTGGAATATAAGTGAGGATCAAAACCTTCAAGTTCAGCTGGTAAACATTAAACTTTTTATTTTTATTTTTTGGTTTTCTGATGTAGTCCAAGCTGGCCTCCAACTTGAGGCAATCCTCCTGCCTCACCCTCCCAGGTGCTAGGACTGCAGGTGTGCGTCACCATACCCAGCTAAACCTCATCACTGACTGAAGTATGACAAATCATCCACCTCATCATCCCTCTCCCTCCTTCGTCCTGCTCCCAGGGATGGGGGCCATCATGGATATTGTGAAAACGTGGGGATTCTGCCCTGGGTTTCCTTGGTACCTGAGGTACCTAGATTAATTCAGCTTGCTTAACCACATCGAACCTAAGCAGACAAAAGATCACACATGCTACTGTGTCCTAACAGTGTTACAACATTATAGATCTGTTTGTTTGACGTCTTCAGAAAGAGACTGAAGTTTTATGTGGCTATACATTCCAGAGAAATGAAATTTGTCTCATCAGACTTCTTGCCTTTTGATTCTGGACGTGAGTGAACTACCTACAAAGTCTCTCTTCCTGTTCACTGTCTGAGGCCCAAAATCTTTAGGTCTGAGCTTGGTGTATAATTTGGAAGAAACGAAAATGAAGACCAGTTATATTTTTCTACATCTGTTTTGGCTGATGTTGAGTCAGTGTCTTAGCTCAGGTTCTTTTTTCCCTGTGCTTTTAATGAGGTTGCTGCATCTCTGAAAGAAAAGAGATCAAATCATTTCAACTTCACCTTCATAACAAGCTCGGAGAATTTGGGAGAACTGGCCGTTGCTAGCAGGCTGTCTTGGAGCAAAACAAGTAGGGCGCTGAAAAACAAACCGACACAGCATCAATATGTTTCAGACATTATTCCAATTCTAATCACCAAGGGCACGTGTGAGTATTCTCCTGTTAACCAACTGAGTACTCACGGACACTTGACATTTAGTTGTTTTTAAAGAAATCATTATTTAAGCTTTTACCCACTTAGAAAATGATAGTTTGTCACTTTTTTTTAATTGTTATTGATGGCTGAAGAGAAATGTACCTGAAAAGTACATGTGGGAGGAGGTAACTGACACACTTTAGAATTCTATTCTAGAAAACTCATGGCACTGGCGTCTTGCTGAGGCCTACTAGCTTTGGGTGTTGTCTCAGGCTGGAATACCTTGGGTCCATGTGGAACTGAAAAGTAATAAACCAATCCACTAGACAAACCTAAGTTACAGCTGCCCTAGTGACTTTCTGATTCCTATGTGTATCTAAAAGAGAAACCGCTCCAGGCTCGAATGCAGAGTATGTACAAATGTACCTCAGGATGTTGGTCTGGTCTGACTTCTCCAGAACCTTCACCACTAAGAGGTTCACTGAGCGGATCACCTGCTGCCCTTCCTCTAGGTCTTCGATCCGAGAATCCAGCATTAAGGTGATGAGGCCGTGCATCAGGTCTTTCAGCACTCCGGTGGAGGCCTCCCGGGCCAGGCTCTCAATCTGAAACAGCTGTCCAGTCCTGATCACGTTAGGGAGGTTAACACTCAATACACGGAGCAAACAGGATAAACCTGGGTGGCACAGTCTAGTAAACATTCAATTATACTGTATTCTTAAAAACTCAAGAGTGCTGAAAGAAAATCAAATGGAAGCTTTCAGTGATAACCAAAACTAGTATATTATATTATATATACTATAACAATATAGTATTATATTATGTACTATATAACAATATCATATATTATATATATTATATATATATAATCAAAACTATGTTGAACTAGATTGAACACAGGGCCTTCACCCTACCCCTTCAAATTTTTTTTTGAATTTTGAGACAGGGCCTTACTAAGTTGATAAATGGCCCAGACAGAGGGGGAACTTGACATCTTTCTACTTCAGCCTACCAGAGGGCTTGCTTACTGGCATGTGTTGCCATACCTGGGTCATCTTGTATTTTTTTTTTTTATATGTGGGTACTGGGAGTCAAACTCAGGACCTCGTGCTTGCCAGGCAGGCGTGTATGCTGCTGAGCTATATCACCGGCCCTCATCTTGTATTTTTGAGACAGGGTCCCAAGGCTGGTCATGAACTTGCTATGTAGTCCAGGCTGGCTTCAACTCACAATCCTCCTGCCTCAGCTTCCCAAGTGCTTGTGGTTACAGGTGTATACCACCACACCCAACTTGAATAATACTTTTAATATAAACACACTTATCTGTGAAAAGCCAAATACAGTTTACCATGCCTGAAGAAAAACTGGCATGAAGCAGAACTCTAGGTAGCACGTAAACATTCTACTTAATATCCTATAAGGTACTCCAGACTGTACCCCAATAGCCAATGGAAGTGATCAGCAGCTTGCTATAGCAATCACAGAAAATTGTGCAGTGACCAAGAACGCATGGGAACGGATGCACTGCCTCTGGCTGAGAACCCAGCATATGAGTGATGGAGGGCTGCTCCGCTCTGCAGAGGCACCTTACCGAGATCATGTTGCCGATGATGCAGCTATACAGCTTGATGATCTCATCCTTCTCCAGCTTCTCATCCGCCATGTGCGTGTTGTAGATGAGTCTTAGCTGCATGAAGGTGGCTATCAGAAACTGATCAATGTGGCCAGACATAGCTTCGGCTTTGTCTTCCTGTCTCAGGACCTCATCAATCTGATAACAGAAATTCCAAGATGTATTTTCCAAGCTTCATACAGAGTAGCAGAAAGACATTGCAAGGGACTTCTCCGTAAGAGTACTGGTAAAGCATTTCCAATCTTACCTTGAAAAAAAAACCCTTGTAAAAAACTCATTGTAAGGAAACTGTCATTTAACATATATTTATTGAGCAAGATATTATCTGGATTAATCACAAATCCTATTCTAACCGGCTGTCTCATTCAGGGAATAATCCTAGGTTTAAATATTCACTGTACTGTCAGTCATGGCGGCACACACCTGTGATCCCAGTACAAGGAGGCTGAGACAGAAGGATCATGATGAGTTCAAGGCCAGCCTGGGTTACACAGTAAGTGCAAGGTTAGCCTGAACTACATAGCAAGAACCTGTCTCAAAAACAAAAAACAAAAATATGATTAATTTATTAAAAAGAATGCTTTTTAGATACTTTTTTCCTCTCTTTGGTGGTACTGGTTATAGAACCCAGGGCCTTTACAATGAAGTATACCCCAGAGCACTTTTTTATTTTTGAGACAGGGACTCCCTAGGTCACTAAGTAGGCCAGGCTGGGCTCACACTTGGGATTCTCCTGCCTCAGTCTCCCAGAGTAGTTTTGGGATTACAGGTATGAACCACCAGGCTCAATATTTTTAAAGGTATTTCTGGTATCAGGGATTGAACCCAAGACCTTGTGTATACCAGGCAAATGCTCTACCACTGAGTTACATCTCCAGTGGTAACGAAGATCTTATTTAACAAAAAAGAGTGGGGGCACCATTTATATACATTATAAGGTGAATGGTGCCCCGTGGTGTTGTGGAAACTATGGTCCTACTTTCATTTATTATTGTTTGTGTACTTCATAAGCACAATTTTATATAAAACTGGGGGTTTTAATAATGATGTTTCAACATGGACACCATAAAAAAGACTATGTATTTTTGGGGAGGCTTACTCTCCTTTTTTTTTTTTTTTTTTGTGGGTACCGGGGGTCGACCTCAGGACCTCGCGCGCCAGCAGGCGCCTGTGCCACTGAGCAGTATCACCGGCCCTTTTTTTGTATGTGGGTTCCGGGAGTCGAACTCAGGACCTCGTGCTTGCCAGGCAGGCGCTTATGTCGCTGAGCCATCTCACCGGCCCTCTCCCTCTTTTTTGAAGGTAGGTAACAGTGATAATGTGGCATACACTCATGTGCACGTATCATATACAATCACATATACACATTTACAGAGTCAAGGTTTGGGACACTGTTTATTCCAAGAGCATTGTAGTATGTTACTTCTCTGTATCAAACTCTCTAATCAACAGAATATTACACATAAATCCCTCAAGTCAATAGGAATAATTCTACAAAGTGACCTGGGACTTACTGGACCATCTGCACCAATTCTGGCTTGAGAACCCAGGCAGGATGAGCGATGGAGGGCTGCGTAACAGCCCATGTATGCATGCACCAAAAGGTACTCAATCACCCCTTATGAGGAATTTCTAGCATTTCAGTTTGGTTATTTTGTCCACTCTATTGTACAACAAACATCTTTGTATATACCCTTAAGTGCGCTTGCATTTCTGTGGAAGGTAAGGAGGGTAGTGTTGAACACCTTTTCGTGTATCACTGAACTTTTGGGTATCTTCTGTGATTTGTCTATTCATATTTCTATTTCTCTTGGGTTCTTGCTTTCTAAAGAGTTAATATGAGTTCTGTTAATTGAAGTTATTACTTTTATTGCTCAATACTGGTTGCAAATATATTCTACAATATGGTAGCCTCCTCTGGATGAAAATCTTAACTTTTATACAAATTTATCTCCTTTTTCAGGTTTTGAGTTTCCTACCTTAATTAGTGGTCTGTCCACATTCTTCAGTTATTTCAAAAAACTCAGCATGTGGGGGAGAATAAGTTGTTTCAAATTTCCACAAGTTTACATGTGCTCTTCTTTCTTTCTTTCTTTCTTTCTTTCTTTCTTTCTTTCTTTCTTTCTTTCTTTCTTTCTTTATTTATTTATTTTTTTTTGGTGGGTACCGGGGGTCGACCTCAGGACCTCGCGCGCCAGCAGGCGCCCGTGCCGCTGAGCGATATCACCGGCCCCTTTTTTCGTATGTGGGTTACGGGAGTCGAACTCGGGACCTCGCGCTTGCCAGGCAGGCGCTGACGCCGCTGAGCCATCTCACCGGCCCTCTTCTTTCTTTATTTATGATTTATTTAAGGTCTTCCACATATACAGTTGGCTCTATCCTCATTTCTGATACTTATATTTTTGCTTTTTTTTTGAGACAGGGTCTGGCTATGTAATTCAGGTTGGCCTTGAACTCACTATGTAGCCCAGGCTGGCCTCCAATTTGCAGTGATCCTCCTGCCTCAGTCTCCTGAGTGCTGGATTATAGGCGTGCACCACCACGCCTGGCTATTTTTGCTTTTTAATCAATCTAGTAAAACATTTGTTTCTGTTTTTATTTTACAAGGCCCAGCTTTAATATTCATAATTTTTTTTTGTGGTATCAGTGATCTACACATATTTATAATTTTAAATTTAATACATTTCATTAATTTTAACTTTATTTCCTACTTCCAAATTTCTTCCACTTTTCTACTTTAAGATTACTGTACTGAATCCATTTTAGCCTTCCTTGAAGAATAAATGCATTTCAGGCAATATATTTTTCTAAGTTTGATTTTTTCAATGTGAGTTTGGAGCAAAATATTTTCCTATTTACTATTAGAACTTTTATTTATTTTTGGGATGCTGGAAATCAAATCCAGGGCCTCACACGCGGTAGACAAATGCTCTACCACAACTGAGCCATAACCTCGGCCCTTATTTATGTATGTATGTATGTATTTATGTACGTATGTATGTCTTTTTTTTGTTTTGTTTTGTATGTATGTCTTTTTGAGACAGGGTTTCACTATGTATTTCAAACTGGCCTTGAATTCACTTTGTAGCTCATGCTGGCCTTGAACTCGCAGCAATCCTCCTGCCTTAGTCTCCCGAGTGCTGGGATTACTGGCACGTGCCACCATGTCCGGCCTCATATTTATTTATTTTTGATCGAAAGATTATTTAGTAGCAAGAAACCAGTATTTTTGTGATATTAGTCTTTAAAATTTTGCTTGGTTATCAGCAAAGAATGTCATCACTGTATTTTTTATCTTTTGTATTTGCTAATGTTTTCTCTCTATATAATTTATTCTTTTATTTATTTATTTATTTTTGGTATTGGGAATTGAACTCAGGACCCTGCACTTGCCAGGCAGGCACTTGTGCCACTGAGCTATATCCCCGGCCCTATAATTTATTCTTTTTTTGTGTGTGGGTACCGGGAGTCGAACTCAGGACCTCACGCTTGCCAGGCAGGCGCTTATGCTGCTGAGCTATCTCACCAGCCCCTATAATTTATTCTTAAAAATGCTCAATGGAAGCTGGGCATGGTGGTGCATGCCTGTAATCCTAGCACTTGATGGGCTTAGGCAGAAGGATCACGAGTGTGAGGCCAGTCTGGACTACATTAGCAAGTTCAAGGCAAGTGTGGACTACAAAGACTCAAAAAAAAGTCCAATGGAGATATGAGAAAACAAATGATCTTTTTATGAAATTTAAAGTTCATATATGTTAATTAAATCTAGCTTGTTTTCTAATATCCTCCTGCCTCAGCCTCCCAAGTGCTAGAATTACAGGAATGTATCACGGCTGTAATGTGTGATTTTTTAAAATTGTCTTTGTTCTTTTTTTTTTTTTTTTGGTTTTTTGAGACAAGGTCTCGCTGTGTAGTCCTCAGGCTGGTCTCAAACTCATGGTGATCCTCCTGGCTCAGCCTCCTAAATGCTGGGATTACAGCTGTGCGCCAACACACCCAGCTGTCTTTGTTCTTCTTAGGCTGTTTAGTCTCCCATATAGATTTTAGAACCAGGGGGCCGGGGCTATAGCTCAGCGGCATAAGTGCCTGCCTGGCAAGTGCAAAGTCCTGAGTTTGATTTCCGGTACCAAAAAAAAAAAAAAATTTTAGAACCAGCTTCTCAAATCGCAGAAAAAACTCTTGAGCTTTTGATAAGAAATGCACTAAGTTTATGGACTAAAGCAACTGCCATCTTTCCAATCCTGAATTTTGTGAACATGTAGTAGTATATATGCATTTGGAAATTCACTAATGTCATTCAATAAAGTAAACTGTTTAGGCTGGGCTCAAACTTCTGACACTGTCTCAGCCTCCCAGAGCGCTGGATTACAGGTATGTGCCATCCTGCCCAGCAAGACAGATTTTAAGGCTGGCTCACACACTTCAGATGCTACCTACCTTATACATAGCTCCTGTGCTCAGAAAAAGCAGGTCGACGGATGGCAGAAGGTGGTGGAGATTTAAAACCAAGGGCTTGCACATGCTAAGGATGTGCTCTCCCATTGAGCTACACCGAGCCTCGAGAACGAAAACTTTTAAGAGGAGACCGTGTCTAGCGGTACCAAAAATCACTTTGGATTCCCAATTCTATCCTTCCGTCTTTATCAGGGCAGCACTGGACCCTGCCTGCATCATTCTTACGACCTCTACATGGATCAGCAGAACTGCGGTCATGGCGACCACTCCCATTACCTGTGTCAGGGCTTGGATACTTGCACTGATGTCACCACTGGCTACTTGGGAGATAATGAAATTGATTGTGGATGCTGTATTACTGTGCATGTCATCAAAGTGTGGAGACACAGCTCGGATCCTAGACAGCAGAGCAAAGGGAAAAGTTCAACCTCTATTACAAAATATCCCAGTAAGTGACCATTATAGTTTCCTACTAGATTCAGGTCTTAGTAAAAGATTACCAATGGTCAGATAGTAATCAGTTCTAAAAAGTTTGTTTTTTGCTGGTACTAGGGAATGAACCCACTGCCTTCACACTGTACTACATCCCCAGCCCGTCAGTGTTTTTGAGACTGAATCACTCTAAATGGCTAAGTTGCCCATGCTTGGCTTAAACTTGAGATCCACCGGCCTCAGCCTCCCAGAGTGCTGGAACTATACCTGTGTACCACTATGCCTGGCAAGCCTAAGAAGTTTTAACTGCACACTCTCATACAGGGATGTTTTGTTTTGTTTGAGAAAGGGTCTTGCTATGTAGTTCAGCCTGGCCTTGAACTCACTATGTAGCCCAGGCTGGCCTGGAACTCATGGTGATCCTCCTTCCTGCCTCAGTCTCCCAAGCGCTGGATTACAGTCCTGTACCACCTCACCCAGCCTCTTTTTTGTTTATTTTGAGGCAATGTCTTGTTGTGTACTTCAGGCTGGCCTTGAACTCACTACATAGCCCAGGCTGGCCTTGAAGTTCTGGTGATCCTCCTGCCTCTGCCTCTGGAGTGCTGGGACTATAGGCATGTGCCACCACACCCAGCTGTCCAGAGGGCTCTTTTTCGATAGGTACTCTGATGATCATGAACTACTTATACTTAAATGAACAAGTTAGACTTACTTGGGCTCAGGAATAAGAACTGGTTCAAAAATGTCATCCAGTTTATGCTGGACAAGTTCTGGCATTTCACATCGGACAGTACCATTGTCATTCTCAATCTCATCAAGGTCCAGCTGGAATTCTCGGCGAACCATCTGTGTGGCCTCAGGATGCCCACTCATGCCTCGGGCTTGGCTAAGGGAAACAAAAGAAGGCTCCTGAACTAAGACACCTTTCTCAACCACAAGTCAAGAGCAGCACTGCCAGGTGCCTCAATGCTTCAAGACAGATGTTCAACTTCTGGTTTCAGCCCCCCTGAATGATTGAAATCCTTGAGTCTAAGAAAGTGCTGGAGGCAACAATATCAGTTCAAATATATCCTAAGAGAGCAGCTAACTCTAACATGTATTACATTACCAGCCAAGTCATAAATATTATCTCTAATTCACTAGTGCTAACACATTTTACTTCTATTTTAGAAGGGACAGAAAATAAAGTATATTTACATTGACACAAAGCTCAATACTTATGGGAAAAAATATAAGAAAAAATCTAGACTGGCTGGTTTTTCCCACAAATTAACCAGTGTTTACGTTTTTCTAATCATAAGCATCATTCCATGCAGTGTTCAGTACATTTTATACTTTGAAGGGCAGACACATCCCTTTTAAGAACAGTCAGTCTTGACAGGTCAGGGCCAGCATTATATCTCAAAAAATAGATATGCAATGTTTCCAAATTCAAATTGGTTAAAATTATACTCATGATACAACTCAAAATAGAGCTGTGTTGCTTAGAAGGCAGTATTTTGAGTCCCTAAGTCAATTCTGGGTTGCATGCATTTTAGTTGGCCTTATCTCAAGAATAGGAACTTAAGGCAACGAAATAGCACCCAAGGAAGAAGGTAAATCAATGCTTTATATTCATGACATTGAGCTGTTATTTCTGCTAGCCACTGGACTTTCCTGGGAGGCATGATATTTATGGACACCTTCTACCTTGCTATAACTCTAAGCCAGTCACCCGCCAGAGGGGATGAATCCATGTCAGAAGTTAGAAAGATATAAGAGCCCTGCTAATGAGAAATTAGCAGGCAGTACTTACATCCTATAAGTGCGATACATAATTCTGTCCACGGAAAAGCAGTGAAAGAAGGCACAAGACCATTTAGAAGTGGTTTTGAGACAAAGACTAAGACAATGAATACTGAAAGATTAACATCTGGTTATGGGACATTTACCCAGACACTCTCTCATGCATGGTAATGACTACAAGAACTCAAGATTATGTTACAGACAAGCTCTGAGCACACAAAGCTAAGTCCACAGAGATGCTCTCAGACACCATCTCCAGCCACATACTTGAGCTTGGAGGACATGTCCTCAGCTGGGCCTTTGCGCAGCATGTTGGCGTTGGAGGTTGTGTTCTGGGTGCGCTGCGGTTTCTCTTCCACCTGTTTCACTGGTGCAGCAGAGGGCCTCTTTGCTGACCGCTTAATCCTCTCCTCAAGCATGCTCATATCCTTTTCAGAAAGCTGTAAAAAGAGGCCACAGTTAACTTATTAGGACATCAATCTACTAAAATATGAGGCGAATTTGAAACCTAATGACAGGACTCAAGAATGATCTATTTTCATACTGAAGATAATAGAAGCTACTGTGTTAAGACAAGTTTGCTTTCAAAACATTGTATTATTAAATCAAAAACTATTTGTTAATGTCTGCCTGGCTATAATAATCAGAGAATACATGAAAAAAAAATAAGGATACAAAAAGGCTATTAAAAAAAAAGGCTATTAATAATATACTTTAAAAAAGAAAAAATAGGATACAAAAAAGCTATTAAAAAAAAGGCTATTAATAATATACTTTAAAAGGTCAAAAAAAAAAAAATTTTTTTTTGTGGGTACCGGGGGTCGACCTCAGGACCTCGCGCGCCAGCAGGCACCCGTGCCGCTGAGTGATATCACCGGCCCTTTTTTCGTATGTGGGTTCCGGGAGTCGAACTCAGGACCTCGCGCTTGCCAGGCAGGCGCTTATGCCGCTGAGCTATCTCACTGGCCCAAAAGGTCAAAAATTAAATGTATTTTGTTACTACTAAGTAGATGTGTGACTATGGGCAAGAATCTTTACCTTTGGTCGTGTGTAAAATTGCTACCAGCTTCATCTCCTCACTATGTGATAGCAAGGATTTGATTAGATAGTAAAGGTAGAATAATTCAAGCTCGGTGTGTGCTACTCTGAGCTAACTGCAATGAAGAACAAAGGTTCAGCTGCAGTAGTGACTGGCTCAGAGGAAGCAAGGAGTCAGAGGCAGAACCTAATGTGCCTGGGACAAGGGGTTCGTGACTACAGCTTGAGCATCTTTGGATATGACTGGAACCAGTATCCATTCTGCCCCCAAGGGAGTACTTGTTAAGTGAAAACCAAATGCATTAAAAATCACAGAGCAGATCGCCACAAAATTTAAACCCTACGGTAGCTCAGATTTCTTGATTCAAAAATAGCTTTCATGTCTAAAGCAAACTGCTATGAATAGGAATGCTCAGAAAAGAAAATTTGATTTCCAGTAAAACACAGCCCAAATGTCCTACAATAATCAGAGATGCATTAAGCACCTATCTGGATTTTAGGGTACATTTATGGGCTGAATTTACCAACAAGTGGTAAAAGTTAGGTACAGTTGAGATTGCAGGAAACCCCACCTCTAAGAATCCTGGAATTCTTTTCACAGCATGCAGACAATGCCCAGGGGAAAGACACTCACATTTCCAATCAGTTTGAACACCTGATCTCCGTGGACATTGTACACTGTGACGATGGTGTTGAGAGCAGCGTTGCGGACAGCATTGTCACGGTCCCCTATGTGAACAGCTATCTCCTTTAAGGCTTTTCCTGGGGTTGGCTGGCAAACATTCATGCCATAGGACTCCACCAGACACCCCAGCTCCTCCAGGCACTCTGTTGGGTGAAGAAGGCGAGATGATGAGACAACACACTGGCACAGCAGCCTCTCCTTACTACATAAATCTCCTTTCGCATACATCGAGGACTAAATCTTATTCTGGCTCTGCTTAGAACCATTTCTTCTACATACCATTTTACCAAAGAAATGACGATGTATAGCAAGTGCTCCTAAAAGAAAGGCATGCCTGTGAGTCAGATGGCCCCTGTGCACTTGATTTTGTCACCAGGGTAGTACTGAGTGGTGCCTGTATCACCTGATACCATGGCCCCACTAGTGTGCAACTCATCACGCTCACAGTCTAAGTCAGAAGGTGGGAACCAACTACACAGACATGAAAGAAATGTCCTCGTTCATCCGCACTACAAGAAAAAAGTTTGCTTTACCTGCTCTCTGCTTAGAGTTTTTGGATTTGGTTCCTTCCATGACAAAGGGGAACATCTTGCTGGCTGGGTAGACAAGGCACATCCGGTTCAGGATGGCACGAACGTCTTTCCGAATTACATCTTTTGGTTCTCCAACCTAGTCAATGAGGAGAATGATGAAGTGAGGCCTTTGCTGAGTAGCAATGGTCGTCACATGCATGACTGTATCTTGCAAGCAAGGGGCAGGAAGATGAGTCGTGGAAGGTATCACCTTATACGCACGGAAGGGGAAGAAGGAATGAGAGTGTAGGAGCTGAGGTCGGTCGGGAACTTAAGCGGCTCCCAAGATGAGAAGAGCGCATTCATTACCTTGAGGATGAGATAGGGGATGAAGGAAGATGCTTCGTTTTCAGTGAGATGATATTCCTCCTCACTTAGCAGTGTAAAGAGCAATTTTAAATATTCCAGTGCTTTCATTAGGACACTTGTATTGGTGTCAAAAAACCTCAGGGTAAGCCATTTTAAGATAAGATCCAGGCAACCAATGACACCTTCTTTTTCACTCTCCAAGTGCTTAAAATAAAACAAAACAAGAATACCACAAATAAGACTGTATAAAAGCTTAATGTTTATCTAGGAAGTACTTCTTAAATTTTACTGGAGCCCAAAAAGAAAATGACAGATTCTGAAGTATTCAGTTAAGGCCTAAAAAATACTCATAATCATTTAGCTAGTCAAATAAGACAGCTCTACCAAGAACATGGTGCACTCCACTTCCTACTGAAGGAATGGAACCTTCACGTTACTTCAGAGCGCTTGGTATTTTCGTACGCCTCAGAAACACACATATTCACCCATCATAGACTTACATCAACCATGACAGCCAGGGCTTTATTGTGGTGCTGAAAATCTGAATGAAACATCTCATCTTGTAACCATTTAGCCACACAGCTAGACATCTGAGTCTTCAGTTGTTCAATGTATTCATCCCGTGGGGTGGTAAAATTCCACTTCAGCACCTGAAAAAAAAATAGTGAAATGGGGCTGGTTATAAAGTGTTCAAATGAAATGAAGCAGTCTTATTTAATGCAGCTACAGGACTCAACGAGATATTTTTAAATTAAACAAGATTTGCAATTAAATGAAAAGCATATCTCTGGAAGCCTAACAACAGGAAATCTCTTTGCTGTTTTGTTTTTTTGAGACAGGGTCTCACTATGTAATTCAGACTGGCCTCAAAATGCAGTGACCCTGGGCTGGTGAGATCGCTCAGCATCATCAGTGCCTGTCCGGCAAGCGCGAGGTCCTGAGTTTGACTCCCAGAACGCACATAAAGGAAAAATAAGGGCCGGTGATATCACTCAGTGGCACAAGCGCTTGCTGGCAAGCTCAAGGTCCTGAGGTCGACTCCCGGTACCCACATTAAAAACAAAAACAAAAAAAAGCAATGATCCTCCCTGCTTCAGCTTCCTGAATGATGGGATTGCAGGCACATGCCACCATGCCTAGCTTGAAAATCTTATAGGAAAAGAATTTTGAGCAATTCTTACTACAAAAATCAAAGCTGTAATTATTTGCACAGTGGACGATGCTGGCACAATTTTAATCCTGGAAAAATATAAAATATCTATCAAAATTAAAAATGTGTGGGGCCAGGGACATAGCTCAGTGGCACAAGCACCTGCCTGGCAAGCGCAAGGTCCTGAGTTCAACTCCCAGTACCAAAAAAAAAAAGAAGCATACACACACACACACACGTATAAAGACCTATATTCAAAGACTATATTCAAAATGAAAGATTCATAGATATAGATTCATTCAATATTTTTGTAGCAGCATAGTCTGTAACAGTGAAAGACTGGAGGCAACCCAAATGTTTAAGATAGTGGACTGGGAGCCAGGCATGGTTCTGCATGCCTGTAATCCCAGCACTCAGAAGGCCGAGGCAGAAGGATGGCCATGAGGGGGCCGGTGAGATGGCTCAGCGGCTTAAGCGCCTGCCCGGCAAGCGCGAGGGCCCGAGTTCGACTCCCGGAACCCACATACGAAAAAGGGGCCGGTGATATCGCTCAGCGGCACGGGCGCCTGCTGGCGCACGAGGTCCTGAGGTCGACCCCCGGTACCCACAAAAAAAAAAAAAAGAAGGATGGCCATGAGTTCAAGGCCAGCCCGGGCTACATAGTGAGTTTAAGATCAGCCTGAACTGCATGGCAAGACCCTGCCTCAAAAAACAAAAACAAAAAACAGATAATGGACTGGGGATAAAAAAAAAGTTACAGGGCCGGTGAGATGGCTCAGCGGCTTAAGCGCCTGCCTGGCAAGTGCGAGGGCCCGAGTTCGACTCCCGGAACCCACATACGAAAAAAGGGCCGGTGATATCGCTCAGCGGCACAGGCGCCTGCTGGCATGCGAGGTCCTGAGGTCGACCCCGGTACCCACAAAAAAAGAAAAAAAAAAAAAAAGTTACATACATATAATGTGCCAATAAAAACAATGACACACATGCATACAAAAATGATCTTTAAGATATTTCAAAATGAGACAAAAGATACTGAACAAAGAGTATATATGGCCTATTTCCATCTGTGTAAAAGGAAGGCTTTTCACACACACACACACACGAATGGGTGTATATACGTTAAGTATTTCTGGAGCAATACCAAAAAAAAAAAAGGGTAATAACAGCTTCCCAGTGAAAGGAGACCAAAGTGGGAGACATGCTTTTCATATTCTGTACTTTTTAGATAGATTGGTTTTTTGTTAAAGCCATGTATATATTTTAGGAAACAAAAAACTTTATGTATATAACAAAACCAAAACAACTTATTCTTGTTTTATCTTTGCACGCTTGGGATTGAACCCAGGGCTGTGTGTGCTGTGCAAGGGCTCCTCTACTCAGCCACACCCTGGCCCAAGACAAGTGAACAAATAAGCCATGGACACAGTCCCCATCTGCGTTCTCAAACATTACACACAAGTAAGATTAAAGCAGCAGCCCACTGCACTATGTCCAGTTGATAAAGATCAAAGAATACTATTCATTATTTGATTTTTAAAATTAAACACAACAAAACCAAACCCCCAAAGAGCCAGTTAATTAGTAAAGATGTCACATTATGAATTTCAGAACTATTTTTTTTTTTTTTTAATGTTCACTTTCTTTACTAGCTTTTGAAACTTGTATGTCCTTTTTTTTTTTTTTTTTTTTTTTTTTTTTTGAGACAGGGTCTCACCATGTAGTCCAGGCTGGCCTTGAACTCAGGGTGATCCTCTTGCCTCAGCCTCCTGAGTGCTGGGATTACAGGTATGTGCCACCATGCCCAGCAACAAAACTATTTTTTATTAACAAAATAAATGAAAAAACTTCTGAAGATTTTTGTCCCTTCCTTACCTTTAATCCCTTTTCATCTTTCATCCTTTGCTCCTTTCCATTTGGAACAACAATAAAAATGGGCCCAGATTTGTCTTCATCTTCCTTTAAGCTGGTTTTCCCTGGTGCTTTTTTTCCTTGTGTACTCTGCAACCAAAGTTCAGGGAATACTAGTTAGCTAGGCCACTCCTCAGGAAGATGAATGTTGCCCAGTAAAAGGACATTACAGAAACCAGAGATGCCTCTCTCTTAGATGAGCTACAGCATCTTGCATCTAATGTTCTTGTACGGGTTCTCTGGAAATGTTTCTAACAGTATTCTTCAGTAACTCTGGGTAGTTCTTAGGCTGGCAAAGATTACAGCTGGAAAAGCCACTACCTCCATTAGTCTGGATCACCAATTATTTTTGCTTATTGGATAGTTCGTTTCTTTTTCTTTCTTTTTATTTATTTATTTGTTTTTTTTGTGGGTACCAGGGGTCGACCTTAGGACCTCACGCGCCAGCAGGCGCCCATGCTGCTGAGCAATATCACCGGCCCTTTTCTGTATGTGGGTTCCAGGAGTCGAACTTGGGCCCTCGCACTTGCCAGGCAGGTGCTTACGCCGCTGAGCCATCTCACCAGCCCTTCTTTTTCTTTTTTTAATGTGCAGGTACTGGTAGTCAAACTCAGGACCTCGCACTTGCCAGGCAGGCGCTTATGCCGCTGAGCTATCTCACCGGCCCTCATTTTTTTCTTGAAATCTTCAACATTACTTATATCTTTCTATATTAACGACATTGTAAATGGCCTTTATACATTTCACACCACTCACCTGAGAAAGTTCCTTTGTTTCTCTCCATATTTAAAGTGTCTCTATCACTGGAGCCACAGAGCACCTGGTTATAGACAAAGTTGCTAGGAACACTTCAGTGCATTCCCTACCCAGGGGCACTCTACCACTGACCTACTGATCTCCAGCTCTTTATTTTTTATTTTGAGACAGGTCTTGCTATACTGCTTGGTCTGGGCTCCTACTTGAGATCTTCCTACCAGCCTCCCAAGTGCCAGGATCACAGGTGTGTGCCACCGTGCCCAGCTATTAAAAGTGGTTTTAAAAAAAATTCAAAATTTAGAGTCTTTGAAAAGAAAATAGTGAACAACAGTATGTATGTTTAAGGTAAAAGATGAATTTTACCATTGGAATTATCGTTATTTTTGTAGCAAAAGTTTATTTCTACTTGGCCAGAATTTCTTTCTAGTCGGAACAATGAAGTCATTCAGTCAAAACAAATATGAGGGCTGGTGAGATAGCTCAGTGGCATAAGCACCTGCCTGGCAAGCGCGAGGTCCTGAATTCGACTCCTGGTACTCACATACAAAAAAAGGGCTGGTGATATCGCTCAGCGCCACGGGCGCCTGCTGGCGCATAAGGTCCTGAGTTCAACCCCCAGTACCCACAAAAAAAACAACCCCCCAAAAAAAACCCAAATATGAGCTCATTTATGTGAAATTACTCTGCAAACTGCAAAAAGTTGAAAAAAATCATGACATTAAGAACACAGTCAAAAATACTTCAAAGCACTTGTGATCAAAATACTAAAATAAGCACTTGCTCAATTTGGGATGAGGACAGGAAGGAGGACAGGAATAGAACAACATCATTGGATAGTTTAGAAGATAATTACCCACTTAAATTAACTCACAGAGCTAAAGCACCAAAGCACAGGGCAGAAAGATGGGTAACTGTAATACTGAGAAGAACGTGTACAATGTGTGCAGTCTATGATGGAGGTACTGAATAATAAATATTCCCCCTCTTACATAGTTTCACTGATCATATGCACTAAATGAAACAATTTTCTCCATTTAGATCTACTAATAGGCTAGCTATTCATCATTTACATGGGAACATTTTTCTTCCAAGAATGCAACGCTGCATGGATATTGAAAGGAATAATGATTCAAGGCCCACTTGCGTGTGAACAAGCTATTTCCCTGTGGATTAGTCAGATCACCTTTTAGTATGACGACTTAACTAAGCCAAGCTGGAAGGAAGCTGAGATTGCCCTTCTCCCAAACCCAAATCGACCTAACGCATTCATTCTGCCAGAACTACATATGCTTTGCAGGCCTGCGCACTCCCGCAAGTCTCCCCACCAGGTCTGCACGACAGGGCCATGTAAGCCCTCGTGAGAACAAGCTGTCTCTGTTTTAGGTTTTACCAAAAATGGGCCACAGAAACGTGTACAAATATTTAATAATTTGATATTATTAAGAGTAGTGAAAAAAAAATAGTGATGTTTCTTCTTATACAATATGAGCTTTATTAATAGAATGAATCAGCATGTAAAATATATGTGAAAGCAAATCTACACGTATGTACACATAGGTAACACACCTTTGCTTTAGAGGAGACTCCTGGAACTTTGGCCTTTTTCGGGTCAGGCTTGGCTTCTACAGTGCTGGAAACAGAATCTTCAACAGGTGCTTTAAGGAAAAAAGCATGTACTATAACTAATATTTTATTCTGGGCAGGTTAAATATATAATAATGATGAGAAAGTCTGGAGGTTTTTTTTTTAATTAGGAAATTTTTTTGGTACTGGGGATTGAACCCAGTGCAGGGTCTGTGCACTGAGTTACCTCCCAGTCTGTTTCAACATTTCATTTGATATAAGGTCTCACTAAGTCATTAAGTTTCCCAGGCTGGGCTTGAATTTGAAATCTTCCTGTCTCAGCTTCCCAGAGTGCTGGGATTATAGAAAGATGCTACCATGCCTGGCTGAAAGCCTATAGTTTTAAATATATTCACAAGGTGCCTTCAGTTTTCTTTTATTATTTTGGTATGGAGGATTGAAACAAAGACCTCACGAATGCTAAGCATCTACCACTGAGCTACATCGCTCGCCCTTTTTAAATTTTGAGAGGGTCTACTAAATTGCTTAGGCTGGCTTTAAACTCATAATCTTCTTGCCTTAGCCTCCCAAACTGAGATTACAGGTGTGTACTGCTACCCCTTTTTTTTTCTTCTTTTGGGGGTAGGAGGGGGTATTGGGGATTGAACCCAGGGTCTTGTGAATGCTAGGCAAGTGGTCTTCAACTGAGCTACAGCCCCAGCCCGAGATATTTTCCCTAGCTTCTCCCCATTCCTCTTTAAGCATAACAGTAAGATGTTATTTCAGAAAAGCTACAGTTCCTATTACAACATTTAAATTGTGGTTTAAAAATTATTTTCTAAGTAGCAGTTTTAAAGAAAACACTTTTTGCCAGATTAATAATTGCTTAAGGGGAGGGTTGTCATCTCTCAAATTCATTATCTTCTACAAAGCAAGACCCAATAAATGTTAAAGTTGTATATGTACTTTGACACCAAGAATTTTACACATGCACAATTTCTGACCTTATAAAAAGCATCAACTGGGCCGGTGAGCTAGCTCAGCGGCATAAGTGTCTGCCTGGCAAGCGTGAGGTCCTGAGTTCGATTCCCGGAACCCACATAAAGGAAAAAAAGGGCCAGTGATATCGCTCAGCAGCATAAGCGCTCGCTGGCAAGGGCGAGGTCCTGAGGTTGACTCCTGGTACCCACATAAAAAAAAAAAAAGCATCAACTATTTACACCCCACTGAACAGAAAAATACTGTTTTGTTTAAACAAGAAGTCTAGAAAATGAAGTCTTTCCAGCCATTACAGACTTTTAACATCAGAATGAAGACATCAAGAACCTTCACTCAAAGAAGATTAGTGGGGTCTAGGGATGTAGCTCGGGGGTAAAGTGTATGCTCAGCATTCGCAATGCTCAGCATTCAATCCTCAGTCCCAAAAAGACCTCCTTAGAATAAAGTGACAAACAAACTAACAAACCAAAAACAAAACAAAAAGAAACAAAAACCAAAAAAACAACCAACCAACCAACCAACCAACCAACCAGCAAACATTAGGATGGATCAGCAAATAGACAAGTACGCTGGAAGAACTCATTTGTGACTCAGTAGAATTTTAAGCTGGTTTAAGCACTGGCTGGCTATTTGACTCTGTAAAAGTCTTTGGGTTTCCTCATCTGTTAATAAGATGGATTAAGCTAGATATGCCCAATTCCTCTTCTAACTAGAATATTCATGATAAATAGTTGTGGGAACCTTGAAAACAGTATGGAACACTTCAGAAAGGACTATTTCAGTTTCATTTTGTTTTGTTTTTCCTTTTGATTGGGAAGGAGTAAGTATTTCAATGTGTTACATCTGAACACCTTCCTGGACCTGGAAACCAAATTAATTATCTTACCCCTTCAGCACAGTTCTTAGTATAAAATAAGTACTTGACAATTGTTTGAGGAAAGAAGGAAGGAGACAGGGATTGGGATTTAAGCTGCAGAAAAGTGGTAAGGGGAAGACAGCTGGATGTTATTTTAGAATTCCCTCAGGCTACTTCCTTCCCCTTCCACCTTCTCAAAATAGTTACCTGATGTTGACTGGAACCTGGCTGGGGCTGACCCTCCCATTGGCTTGGATGTTGCTTTAGCAGGTGCAGCAGGCTTAGCTGGCATGTTAGCTTTGGCTTTCTCTAGCATGGCCAGTACTTGATCTTTAGAAGTTGGCTAGAGAGGCAATGTAACAGAAGAGGGAGGTGTCATGAGTGCTGCATTCATACTAAGCTTACATTTTTCAAACACATGATTGAGCTCTTAGTTTTGAAGTAACAGTGAAATGAAGGAAGTAGCATGCAGTGCAAGAGAACTAGCATACATTATGAAGTCACCCTGAAGTAGCTATCATTCTAGAAGGTCATCCCATGGAGTCAGCAGACTCACAGAAGTTCTACACTGCTAAATATTTTATTTTTGGTCTCATTAGGTTAATGAGATTTGAGATTTCAAACTGAGTCTTATCGTAGATAACATGTCTTTTACTTAAATTCATGTTCAATTTTTAAATGGTTTTTAACAGCAGTAACAGCAACAAGAAGTGGTACCTTTAGTTTTCCAGTAGCCTTGGCCATTTTTTCATATCCCAAATGCATCATGAAGAATGGTAAAGCATCTTGGGCCTTCTTTCGCACATCTCCATTTCGATCTTCCAGGCAGGAGTAGAGATGAGGAACACAGAGAATTAGGTCTGTGGGGGTGGAACGAAGAGTAGGTAGTTTCTCAGCCAGCCAGCCCAGAAGCTGCCAAAGGAAAGAGACTAGTCATATACTTCAAGTGGAAATCTGTTATTATTTGTGATCTGGGCATTAAATTATAAAGCTCTAATAGTTCTTAATATATTTTGATGATGAAAAACTCAAGGTATTTAAAGACCTGAAACATTTACTCAGATGACAAATTCTACCAAGACTTCTATTTTATGCCCACACTGAGGTTTTGTCTATACCTCTGAAATAATTCACAGCTGTATTTACTTTTTATTGAAAGTTTTATTAATTATAGATTCACTTGCAATTATAATATAGAAAGATCCCAAGAATGTTTACCCAATTTCCTTCGTAAGTAACATTTTAAAAACTATACTACAGTATCACTACCAGGATACTGACATTGGTACAATCCAGTGAATTTGTTCATATTTCCTCAGTTTACTTCTACTTATTTGTACATATATTAAACTGATCTTAGTCAAAAGGCCGAGAAGCAAGATCCCATTCATGGATTCTTTGTATGATTTCCCGTGTGATCAGAGTTTTGTTCATAAAGTCTGCCTACACCTATATCTTCAAGAGTTCTATCTTCCAACAGATTTAGGGTTTCTGTTTTAATATTTAGGTCTTTGATCTATTTCAATTTTAGTTTATATATATATTTTCACTCAATACTATCACGTATTTGCTAATGTATCTGTCACTACAGTCAAGATTCTCAACAGTTCCTATCACAAAGGCTCCTCATGTTGCCCTTCTATTTATTTATTTTTTGTCTTTTTGAGACAGGGTTTCACTATGCAGTTCAGGCTGGCCTTGAACTCACTTTGTAGCCCAGGCTGGCCTCTAACTCCCAGCGATCCTCCTGCTTCAGCCTCCTGAGTGCTGAGATTACAGGTATACGCCACCATGTCTGGCCATGTTGCCCTCTTATAACCATCCTTATCCCTCCTCCTGCTCCTTCCCTTTTCCCTGGCAACCACTATTTGTTTGCCATTTCTAAATATAAATGGAATCAAGCAGTATATTTGGGATTGTTTTTTGTGTGCATCATAATTCCTTGGAGATTTAAATTGCTGCATATATCAATAGTTTTTTTTTTTGTTTTTTTAGACAGGGGTCCACTGTGTAGTTCAGGTTAGCCTTGAGCTCACTATGTAGCCCAGGCTGGCCTCGAACTCACAGCAATCCTCCTGCCTCAGCCTCCTGACTGCTGGAATTATAGGTGTGCACCACCACACTCAGCTATGGGTTGTGTTTTTAGTCTAAAATTACTTTCTGGTGCTATATAATGAAGATTTTCTATTATCTTTTAAAAATTCTATAGTTTATGTTCTACATATAGGTCCAAGATCTGTTTTTTGTTGGTTTTGTGTTATTAGGGATTAAACTGAAGGCCCTGCACACACTAGGCAAGAATTCTACTACTGAGCTACATTTCTAGCCCCAGATCTGCTTTAATTTTGTATAAGATATGAGGTTTAGGTTTAAGTTCCATTTTTTCTCTCTATGGATATCTAGTTGCTCCAAATCATTTGATGAAAAGGCTACCCTTCCTCCACGGATTTACTTTTGTAACTTCATCTAAAATTAACTGATCATATTAATTGGGATCTGGTTTTCTCTCTTGTTCCACTGACTGATGTATTTATTGTCATGCTGTCCTCTTCTCACTGTTATCAGTGATTATGTTAGCAATAAAGTAAGCCATGATACATGGTAGAATAACTCCTCCAAATGTTTTCTTTTCCATCAAGGTTGTTTTAGCTGTTCTAGGGCCTGTGCCCTGCAATGCAAATTTTAGAATAAGCTTGTCTGCACCTATAAAAAATCTTACTGGACTTTTGACAAGAATTGCATTAAATTCATAGATGGTGAGATATGAATTTCCTACTATGTTGAGTCATATGTAACATGTCCATTCATTTATTTAGGTTTTGAATTCTTTTATCAGCATTCCATAAGTTTCAGTATTTGTTAAGTTGTACATACACTGAGGGATTTCACTTGTTATTTATTTTTTTTTTGTGGGTACCGGGGGGTCGACCTCAGGACCTCGTGCGCCAGTAGGTGCCTGTGCCGCTGAGTGATACCACCAGCCCCTTTTTCGTATGTGGGTACCGGGAGTCGAACTCGGGCCCTCGCGCTTGCCGGGCAGGCGCTTAAGCCGCTGAGCCATTTCACTGGCCCCTCACTTGTTTTAAAGTAAGGAATAGTATTATTTTTAACTGTGGTTTCCATGTGTTCATGTTCACATGAAGAAATAGGATTTTTACCTTTTTTCCATCTTATTTTGCAATGCTAGAGATCGAATCCAGGCTTCATAAATGCTAGGCAAGCATTCTACCCCTGAGCTACGTCCTCAGACCAAAATACAATTTTTGTGTGTTGAATCTGATACACTTTTATTTTTGAGGTGCTGGGAACTGAATGAAGTGTGATGATTTTGTATCTTCCAATTTCGTTGAACTCATTAATTCTAGTTTACTTGTAGATTTCTTGTTTTTTTTTTATACTCACTATGTAGTCCAGGCTGATCTTGAACTCCCAGCAATCCTCCTGCCTCAGCCTCCCAAGTGCTGGGATTACAGGCATGCACCACCACACCTGGCCTCTTAAGATTTTCCTATTGTAGATAGTCATGCAATCTTTCATTTCTTTTTCTTGCCTTACTGCAATAACTAGAACTTCTAGTACTGTGCTGAATGATATTAAGTTGCTGACATCTTTGCATCGTTCCCAGTGGTATTCACTCTTCTACCACTGTGATGTTATCTGTAGAAGCTTTTTTTGCAGAGGTGCTTCATGAAGTTGAGATAATTCTCTTATGTAACTTGCTGAGAGTTTTTATCATGAATGAGTGTTGGGCTCTGTCAAATGCTTTTTCTACATCAACTGATATGATCAGTTTTCTTCTGTTGGCACGATGGACTACAATGATGGACGTTTTTAAAATGTTAAACTATTTTTATGTTCTGACTAAAACTTCTGATTGTATCATTTAAGAGTTCAAGAAAAGAGAAAATTCCACAAAAAGCTAGTCTTCTAAAAAGTTTTACTGTTACAGAAGCATACGAATGGGTGAAGAAGCACATAAATACAAATGCTCCAGGAATTTGGTTTGATTTTTATTAAATTTTATAATAAAACTCATTTTAACAATAAATATATATTAAATGGGCCCTAGCCCCTAAAGACGTAAAGAAATGAGTAAAGCATATGATTAATTTATAGTACTAACCTCTTGCCTCAAGAAAGGATTCTCTTTTCTGAGCTCCTCAGAGAGATCTTCTCCCTCCAGCCATTCTCTCATGCCAGTCTGCTCTGCCCAGGCATTCACAGTTGATAGGGCAGCAGCACGAACATTGTTCTGATAGAGAAGAGAATTGGCAAAAGTAATTATCAACTACAGTCTGGAGTTCGAAGGTGAAAACTTTATTTTATGAACACGAAAAATAGAGGTTTCTCTAAGATCTACACAGACATGCTTGGAACTATCTTCTCTGAAACAGAAACTAGTTCTATCATTGTACAAAAAACTCCAAGGGAAAGTGGAAATATAAAACTAAATTAAAAACTCCTATACTCAGTTAATCAGGTAAGTCAGTGATCTACCCATAAAATATCATGTAAGAGAAATAAACTTTCAAATTTTTATTTTCTGAATCTCCAAATAATCTATAACTTTCTGCTAAAGAATGTGAATTCTTCAGGTTAGAGATCTCAAAATAGTTAAGACTAAAATCGCTAACCTTGCAAATACTTAAATTATATTTTTATATTAATTTGTATTTACAGAATGAGACATTGATAGAAATATTAGAATAGTTCAAGTTAAATGAATTACACAAAAATAGAGATTAAAATACTCAGTGTGGGGCTAAGTATAAAAGGTGTGCTGCAACCCTCGATGACACTTCAATGACTTCCATGACTGTGAAAGTACTGCTATCTAACTGAACTACCACAAGAACTTGCCCTAGTAGCTCGGGGTGAAAAGAGGAGTAGAAAGAAACGTCAAGATCCCCAAATTCATGTAATTATTCACTACATCAAAACTTTATACAATGATGTTATAATCATAAATCAGCCATTTATTGAGTGCATAATACATCAAAGAGGAACAATACAATGTACCTTACAGACTCACTTAATTCTTGGTTTTTTTTTTTTTTTTTTGTGTGGGTACCGGGGGTCGACCTCAGGACCTCGCGTGCCAGCAGGTGCCCGTGCCGCTGAGCGATATCACCGGCCCCTTTTTCGTATGTGGGTCCCGGGAGTCGAACTCGGGCCCTTGCGCTTGCTGGGCAGGCGCTTAAGCCACTGAGCCATCTCACCGGCCCATCACTTAATTCTTTAAGAAAGAAATTTCACAGATAAAAAACCTGAACCTTAGAGAGGATAACCATGAAAGGGTCACAAAGCTAGTAACTGATATGTCCAGTCACCTTAATACTACCTGGAATATAAACACATTAACTATTTTCTAATATTCTCATCTTTGTAAGCTTGTAAAGGTTTCCATGTACTCTAGAAAAGAGAACTATCCTTAACTTGAGAATGTGACTGGCCTAGTCCCGAACAGCACTGTGATGTAAAGAGTTGGTTTACCTTGCTGTCCCCGAGGACTGTGATGATAGGAATGCCCAAGTTCTTTACGTGTTGCTTGATGTTTGGGCCCATGGCTACTGCCAGCTGCTGGAGGATATTCAGCGTCTGCTGCACCTGAGTGGAAAAGCCACCGCTTTATGTTCAAACCATAAGCGAGCTATGCCCTGTTTTGCAAGACTGCTGTTATACAGTCAACACAGCAGATTTCTGTGAGACAGGGAAATCACCTTATTGTGATCTTGTTCTCATTAGCTTATGAATAATTTTCAGGCCTTTTTTCCTTTGTTATTTTTTTCTGTACTAAGGATTGAACTCAGGGATGCTCTAAAACCAGCTTCAACCCCAACCCTTTGTTTAGTTTGTCTGGTTTTAAGACAGGGCCTTGTTATGTAGCCCAAGCAGGCCTCGAACTTTCAATCGTCCTGCCTCAGCCTGCCAAATAGCTGGGACTGAAGGCATGAGCCACTGCACCTGGCTACACCTCTCTTTTTATCATCCGTTCACAACTGTATTATTAGAATTTCAGACCACAAGTCACACTACTTTACAATTTTAAAGTAAAGCCTTAAGTCTCAGAAAACTGACATAAAAATCCAAATTAAAAAATTATAAATTAAGTATGTTTCTATATGTTATAAGTAGTTTCATACAAAGGTATTTAATATCAGACTCCTATAAAAAGCAAATTCTGAAACTTATGAAAGCTTGATTAATAAACTTGCATTATCCTGAGACACACTTCAGAAATTAAAAGAAACAATTTCTAGTTCAAAATAAAGTGATCACTAATTTTTTCCTAGTGAAGGCTGCACCGAAAAGGAACTTCCTATAGCAAGAGGACAGGGAGAAAAAGAAAAGGCACAAGGCTCCACATACCAGGATTTTATTTGAATCATTGAGTCGACCCTTCAAGGCAGTTGGAAGTTCACCTATATTTGGTTGGATAAATTTTGCTTCATTGATAATACTTGCCACTTCATCTAGTCCTTCTTTCCTGATCTTCCAATTCTTGTCACCAATCTTAGACACTAACTCTGAGGTAATTTTGTCACTGAAAAACAAGACATAACTTTTAATTCTAGACTCCCAAAAGAATATAATGTCGGGCCGGCGATATAGCTCAGCGGCATAAGCGCCTGCCTGGCAAGTGCGAGGTCCTAAGTTCAACTCCCAGTACCAGCATACAAAAACAAACAAACAAAAAAAGAATATAATGCCACAGAATTTTCTTCCACTGAATTAAAAATAAGAAGGTAGCTTTTTTTTTAAAGAGAAAATAAAAATAGAACAAAATTTAAAAACAACATAATAGGAGGGTAACAATGGTTAACACATTGCGTATTGTTAGCTTTAAATTAGCTACTCAGGGTACAAGATATAGGCATTCGATTGTCCAAACAATATTAGCACAAACCTTTCTTTTCAATGAAATAAGCAAAATTAGTAGTGTATCTATCTTAACTATCTTGTGTGTGTGTGTGTGTATATATATATATATATTTTTTTTTTTTTTCTTTTCCCTATTCCCCCATCCGTTTCTCTTTCCTTTTGAACAATTTCTTCCTGTTTTACAATACCTATTGTACATTTTGGATCTTACTCTTTCAGTTTCTCACACTAGGGAGATAATACGATGTTTACACATGTGCGTCCGGTTTATTTCACTTAGGAGTATGGTCTCGAGTTGCATCCATTTACATATAAAAGTCTCTAGTTTATCTTTCTTTATGGCTGAGTAGTACTCCATTGTATAAAAATACCACATCTTTTTTATCCGTTCCTCGGTTGATGGGCATTTAGGTTGTTTCCAAGATCTGGCTATTACAAATTGTGCTGCTATAAACATGGGTGCACATATGTCACTGTGGTACGATGTTTTTAATTCTTCTGGGAAGATACCCAGAAGGGGAACAGCTGGGTCAAATGGGACCTCCAATCCTAGTATTTTGAGGAATCTCCACACTGATTTCCACAGTGGTTGCACCAGTCGACACTCCCACCAACAGTGGAGAAGGGTTCCTTTTTCCCCACAGCCCCTCCAGCATTTGTTATTGGTTGATTTCTTGATAATAGCCATTCTTTCTGGGATGAGATGGAATCTTAGTGTTGTTTTAATTCACATCTCTCGAATGACCAGTGATGTTGAGCATTTTTTCATATATTTATTTGCTGCTTATATTTCTTCATCTGAGAAGTGTGTATTCATCTCAGATGCCCATTTTTGGATTGGATCTTTAAATCTGGGAGGTCTGCTATTTTTGAGTTCTTTGTATGTCCTTGATAGTAATCCTTTGAGAAACAGCTGACAGACATTTTTTCCCACATTGTGGGTTGTCTCTTCACTCTGCTGTGCAAAAGCTTTTTAATAAGATGAGATCCCAGTTGTTGATTCTTTGTGATAGTTCCTGTGCCACTGGGGTTCTATTCATAAAGTCTTTGCCTACCCCAATGTCTTCAAGAGTTTTAGCTATTCTGTCTTCCAACAGATTTATTGTTTCTGTGTTAATATTTAGATCTTTGGGCCGGTGAGATGGCTCAGCGGCTTAAGTGCCTGCCCGGCAAGCGCAACGGCCCGAGTTCAACTCCCAGAAACCACATACAAAAAAGGGGCCGGTGATATCGCTCAGCGGCGCAGGCGCCTGCTGGCGCGCGAGGTCCTGAGGTCGACCCCCGGTACCCACATAAAAAAAAAAAAAAAAAAATTTAGATCTTTGATCCATTTTGAATTTAGTTTAGTGCACGGTGAAAGATATGGGTCTAATTTTAATCTCTGGCATGTGCGGAGCCAGTTTTTCCAGCACCATTTATTAAAGAGGCTGTGTTTCTTCCAGTGAATGTGTTTGGCACCTCTGTCAAAGATAAGGTGGCTTAGTATGTCTGGAGTTGTTTCTGCATCTTCTAATCTGTTCCACTGATCTTCGGGTCTATTTTTTTGCCAGTACCACGCTGTTTTTATCACAGTAGCTTTATAGTATAATTTCAAGTCAGGGATTGTGATGCCCCCTGTATTGTCTTCGTTGCCCAGAACTGCCTTTGCCATTCTAGGTCTCAAGAAGGTACCATTAAAAATTTAGCGAATGACTCAAACTGTTCCTTGGAGTGAAGCCTACCTGATCTCTGTCCTAGGCAAAAGATCAACAACATCACTGCCCCCATCATCTTGTTCGTCTCCATCTTCTCCTTCATCTGTACCAGCTGTGCTGTGCTTGGAGATCCCTCTGGTTGGAGTAGGTGGGCTCTGTCCCTGCATCTACACACAAATGCAGAGGCTAATGAAAATCATGAGCATGACAGCAAACAGATGAGAGAGGGTGCCTGTGGCACACGTTCTCATTCCTTCACAGGACTTACTTATAGTTATTTTAATTTATTTTTTAAATTTTTATTTAAAAGAGAAAAAAATAGAACAAAATTTTAAAACAACATAATAGGAGGGTAACAATGGTTAACACATTGCATATTGTTCTCTTTAAATTAGTTACTCAGGGTACAAGATATCGGCACTCAGTTGTCCAAACAATATTAGCACAAACCCTTCTTTTCAATGAACTAAGCGAAATTAATAGTGTATCTATCTTAACTATCTTGTGTGTGTGTGTGTATATATTTTTTCTTTTCCCTATTCCCCCATCCCAGTTTCTCTTTCCTTTTGAACAGTTTCTTCCTGTTTTACCATACCTATTGTACATTTTGGATCTTATTTACTCTTTCAGCTTCTCACACTAGGGAGACAATACGATGCTTACACATGTGCGTCCGGTTTATTTCACTTAGGAGTATGGTCTCGAGTTGTATCCATTTACGTATAAAAGTCTCCAGTTTATCTTTCTTTATGGCTGAGTAATACTCCATACAATAAAGTTTTTAATTCCTACTTAGATTTTAATTTTGGGGCCACATGGCAAAACTTATTTTCATACAAACTTTATAGGCTCTTACTTCTCAATCAAGATATTGTCTTTTGACTTCTACGCCCAACACAACTCAGAGAAAATCTACTAACACTGAGGAATCTCAGAAGTTATTCAAGGAGGTTCAATACATTTTTCTTTCATTTTTAAGAGAAGTTATATTTAATATATTTTTTAAGAAAGATATAAAGAGGAAAACCTCTCCTCCTACACCACAGTGATCCAGTTATCTTCCTTGCAAAGTCATCAATTTCTTATTAATTCTTCCAGGGACACTTTATACACATAAAAGTAAATGCACACATATTTTCTTTTTTTCCCCCCAAGACAGGGTCTCACTATGCAGTTTAGGCTGGCCTTGAACTCACTATGGACCCCAGCCTGGCCTCCAACTCACAGCAATCCTCCTGCCTCAGCCTTCCCAGTGATGAGATCACAGGCATGCACCACCACGCCTGGCAATTCGCACATATTCTTTATTCCAAAGGTTTAACAGTGTTAGTCTTTAATATGAGATTTCAAGTTCACCAGTTGGATTGTATCATTTGTGGACCTTTTACCTTCTCGAATTCTGCATCTATCTGTGACAGGAGGGCAGGCTTCTCATCCTCAAAGAACATTCGCAAAGAGGGACCGACATACAGATACATCACACCAAGTAAGGTGATGGCGGAAGTCCTCACAGCCTGCCAGAGAGAACAAAAAGAACTTTCCAAATCAGAAGAGAAAGATGGGGCCGGTGAGATGGCTCAGAGGCTTAAGCGCCTGCCCGGCAAGCGCGAGGGCCTGAGTTCGACTCCCGGAACCCACATACGAAAAAGGGGCCGGTGATATCGCTCAGCGGCACGGGCGCCTGCTGGCGCACGAGGTCCTGAGGTCGACCCCCCGGTACCCACAAAAAAAAAAAAAAAAAAAAAAAAGAAGAGAAAGATGGTGGTAACTCCCCCATATTATATATGCTAGAATGTACTCACTGGGTTTGTGGCAGCAAGAGCGGTTTTCACATTACTAATGAAAGCTTTGACGTTCAACCTAGAAGAAACAACATTTACAACAGAACATAGACACATACATAAAACCTTCAAAATATTCAACAGTATTTATAAAGGCAGACTCTAGGATTGGGACCCTTTGGAGGAATATAGTTTCTTTCTACACTCGTTTTAAAGTGATCTTTTGACACGATCCAAACATTGATTAATACTATTCTGTTTAATTAAGACTCCCAGATCCAGTCTTGAACTCTTTCCTTCACTCCAGGTTCATGCACTTATCTGAGTTTGTGACCCCCTGACACACACACCTTTTTTGTGATTGAACCCAGGGCCCTGCACATGCCAGCCAAATGGTCCAGCATTAAGCTACATCCCTAGTCCCATACCTCCTTTTTAAAATTTTGAGACAGGGTCTCACTAAATTGCCCTGGCTGGCCTTGAACCTGGTCTTCCTGCCTCAGCCTCTGCCAGAGTCGTAGCTGGGATTATAGGCACGAGCCATGATGTCTGGTGTGACATTTCCATTTCTATGTTTAGCAGATACCTACACCAGTACATCAAAATCAAACTGACTTCACTCTCCAACCCCCAAACCTTTCTTCCACTGTTCCCTCCAACTTTTTCTCCCAGGTGCTCAGGCCATCCGTAAGAGGCATCAGATCATCCCTGACTCACCTTTCTCTTCTGCCCAATGTCCCATTCAGTTCTACTTTCAAAAGATATCCCAAGTTATAACACTTCCACTCTACAATCTTCCAAACCACTGTAACTTGTTGCCAGGATTATTGGAATAGCCTACTAATCTTATCTTTGACTATAGTCAGAATGGTCCTGTGACTCTCCTGCTCAAACTCCTCCTCCAACCTTTCCCACTTCTTTTTTTGGCAGTACTGGGGATGGAACCCAGAGATGCTCTACCACTCAGCTACACCCTCAGCCCATTTATTTTGAGATAGGGTCTTAATAAGTTGCCCAGGTGGGACTCAAACTTTTGACCACTCCCGCCTCGGTCTCTCAGAATGCTCTCATTATGCATAGGTATAGATACAGATATCTCCTTTTACTCAAGTATATGTTTCATGCAAGCAGGAATTTAATTTTGTTCATGATGCATTCCAAGGGCCTGGAACAAATGGAACAGTGTGATCAATATATAATTGAATAAGTGAAAGATCATGGATGAATAAAAAAGGTAAATATTCACTTGGCTTTCACGTGACATGCCAACATATTAGGTTTATATCAAAGATTGTACAGTTGGGCCAGGGATGCAGCTCACTGGTAGAGTGGTTGCCTTGCATTCACGAGGACCTTGGCTTAATCCAGCACTGTGTAAGAAAAAAGAAAGATAAAAGCCAGGCGTGGTGATGCACATAATCAGGAGGCTGAGGCAGGAGGATCACTGCAAGTTTGAGGCCAGCCTGGGCTACATAATGAGTTCAGGACCAGGCTGAACTACACGGTGGACCCTGTCTCCAAAAAAAAAAGAAAAAGAAAAAGAAAAGAAAGAGAAAAGGAGAGGAAATGAAAGGAAAAAACCTGTACAGTTATGAAGGAATTAATACAACATCAACTAGGTGTGGCGGTGCACGCCTGTAATCCTAGCACTTGGGAAGCTGAGGCAGGAGGATGGAAAGTTGGAGGCCAGCCTGGGCTACCTAGTGAGTTGAAGGCCAGTGTGGACTACATAGCAAGAGCCTAGCTAAAAACAAAACAACAACAAGAGGAATTATAACAATATCCTCAACTATGGGAGAACACAGATACTGGCATGACAAGCAAATTTTTACTTGAATGACAACTTTTAGTAGAATTAAAATACTGCCAAGATATTGACAGTGTTAATAAAAAGTAGAAAGGCACAGAGGAGGGCAACACAGTACAGCAGTTACAGGGTCTCCTGAAATCAAAATGCCTGGATTCAAATCTTGGCTTTGCCATTTCACTAGTTATGACATACAGAGATAATTGAAGCTTTCTGTGCTTTAGTTCCCTTATCTATAAACTGAGGGCAACAAAATGCCACAGGTGGTTTTCTGAGGATTATATCAAATGAATTATTGGAAAGGTAAAAAGTAAGTGCCTGGGGCTGGGGATTTAACTCAGTGGTGCAGCACCTGCCTGGCAAGTGTGAGGTCCTGAGTTTGATTCTCAGTACCAAAAAAAAAAAAAAGTAAGTGCCTGGTCTGGGCATTGTGACACACACCTATAATCCCGACACTTGGGAGGCTGAGGCAGGAGGATCACAGTGAGTTCAAGGCCTGCCTGAACTACACAGCACCTTGTCGCAAAAAAAAAAAAAAAAGTGCCTGGGATAAAGAAAGTTCTGTTAAATTTTGTTAAATAAAATAAACAACTATTTTCTATATACAAGTAAGTTTGGGAAACAGTGAGTTAAAATTAAGCTCTTCAATTGAGGGACTTCTGAGAGCATTTAATTCATCAAGGTGCCTTGCAAGTCTCTCAACAAATGTAATTATATGTATTAATGTCCAAATGATTTGCCTAGAAATCCCTGCAATTGGCTTTTCTGTGGGATAACAACACTTGAGGAAAAATAACTTAGAGAACTCTTTTAGTACATATCAAAATGCAAGACACAAGTGATATAGAATTTGAAAACAAAGGTGTTTTCCTTTTGTACAGACATCCCAGCTCTAGCTCTTTTAAAATAAGCACAGATGGCCAGGTACAGTGGCGCCTGCCTGTAATCCTAGAACTCGAGAGGCTGAGGCAGGAGGATTGCCATGAGTTGGAGGCCAGCCTCGGCTAACATAGTGAGTTCGAAGGTAGGCTGAAGTACATAGTGAGGCCCTGTCTCAAAACAAACCAAAAAAACTCAAAACAAACAAACAAACAAAAAAACCACAACAGCACAAGTAGCTATGACAAATATGATACCAATTAGTAACTGGCAAAACACTTAATAAGAATTTTCTACTTGATTTCTTTCTGACTTACCCAGAAAAACCAAATTCTTTGATTGCATTTGATAGCCAATTCAGAGTTTCTGATTGGTTCTTGGGATTCTTCTGTGAGAAAGCCATTGACATAACCTGGAGCAGGGCAAAAACAACAGTGGATCTGTTTTCTCTCATATTTCTTAGAGAAATGTAACATGCCTTTAAGGTGGATGTGGGTTAAGCACGGCTTTTTTGACACTAAAACAACTACAAGGACTTAAGAACAAAAGATTTACCCACAAAAGAAAATGAGGTAAGAGATACAATAGTAGTGTTAAAAGCATACTGGACTGTTTATAGCTTTGCACTACTGATCATTCTAGATCATACTGTCTTAAGAGAAAACTACTGTCATCTTCTATGGAATATTCTTGGACAAATTTCCATTATCAGGCAACAATGTACTATCAAGGTAGAAATAAAAATACAGTATCACAAAGTTTTACTTAAGATATTAATTAGTAAGCTTCAATTAAACTTTGGGGGAAAACTAGGACAACCTGGGGAAAGAGAGCTGTGTCACCAACCTGCTCAGCTGTCCATGGCAACATACAAGCCTCAGCCATTGCTGTCATGGCTTCTTTTGCATTATTTCCACATTTCACATCTCCAATCTTGTCTACAAGGCCATCTAACACAATCTGAGCTGAAGTTTTAGAAAAATTTCCCTTCCGGGCAATCAGAGCAACTATGTGAAGCTTCATCTGCATCACCTGAATGAGCATAAGTATCATAAAGTTGTAAGTCAGCTGGAGACATTTATTTACTCATACAGCAGCCTGAAGCTGTAACATAGTTAAGGGTCACTGAGAAAACAGCCAAACTGAAAGCAGAAATTTAAACAAAGAAGCAAAACAATTTTTATCCTTTAATTGATATCAAAGCAGCTAACTGACAATGAAGAGAGAAAAAAACCCCAAACACTCCACGTTCCAAAACAGGAAAGTTTATGAACTGAAAAATATGATTTATATATTACTACTCTCTGATGATTTTGTATTTTTGCAATAATCTGAATACACAGTTTAAAATTCATAATAAACCACCTTACTGACTACATAACTCAGAGGTATCCTAGAGCTGCTGACACAAAACCTACAACTCTTGCACATGCACAGACAGCACAGAACTTGGGAGATTTTAGAGAACTTTAGGTTAAGTGGCAGAATGGAAGGAATTGTGGAAAAGAGCTTAAAGATATTAATGACAGACACATGGGACTTATGAACACTTGCCCTATAAATATTCCCCTTTGTAGTGTCTGAATATTTTACTTTACTTTGTTCAGCTACTAGAAATTCCAACAACTACAGATCCATTTAAGTAATGAGCACCCTGTTCTAAGATTTAATTATCTTGGGTAGGACTTCTGGGATGCAGACTTCTGGAAAGCTGATCCCCATAAAAGCAGTGAGAACACTGGCAAGAATTGTCACAGACAGTTCTTTCAGAACCCTCAAAATTAACCAAAGGCTTGAAACAATGCAAGGGAAATTTCAAGAAGAGCTACCAAATCTCAGTAAGACGAGTCACCCTTCTGGTAATTTAATCAGCCTCATTTCCATCCTTCTCACCTCCAAACAAAATCAGCAGTCTGGCTGGGTGTGTGGTGGTGCCTGCCTGTAATCCCAACACTCTGGAAGGCTGAGCTAGGAAGAGTCCAAGTTCGACCCCAGCCTGGGCAATTTAGCAAGACCTTGTCTCAAAGTTTTAAAAAAAAGGGGGCTAGGGATGCATCTGAGTGCAAAGATCCTGGGTTCAGTCCCTAATACTGCAAAACAAACAAAACCCCAGAAAACCCCAATAAACAAACAAAAACAACCCAGCAGTCTCCTAACTAGGGCAACCGTGAAACCTAAAATTGTAAAGTCACGAAGGCCAGCAGACCAGGTTTGGAGCTCTGCTCAAAAAATGCCAACTCAGGGCTGGTGAGATGGCTCAGCGGCGTAAGCGCCTGCCTGGCAAGCGCGAGGGCCCGAGTTAGACTCCCGGAACCCACATACGAAAAAAGGGGCCGGTGATATTGCTCAGCGGCATGGGCGCCTGCCGGCGCACGAGGTCCTGAGGTTGACCCCTGGTACCCACAAAAAAAAAAAAAAAAAAGCCAACTCAAAGCACTGTCATTATGTGTGCATCTGGCAGTTTCCTGGAAAAGTGCCATTGGAAGGACCTGTTTGACCTGATTCTAGCTAGCTCACTGGGGAAAGCCTTATTCCCAGGGAATTTGCCAAAATCAGTCAGTGACAACTGGTCAACATCTAACACTGCAGCTGTCCGATGATGCAATACTAGTTGAGGCAAAGGAACCTGTTCAAATTAAAAGGAAGATTTGGAGAATAAAATGTCCACCGGAGACTCTGAAAGGCTCCTATACATTCCCAAGAATCTAGGAGCCATGACCATACTCAAGGCTGTGTGTAGGCCAAGGAAAGACACAGAAGGGCCCTATCTCTTAGCTCTGGCCAACGCTCAGACCCTGTGTAAACAGAAGCGAAGCTTAAGGTGAAATTATTAAACTCAGATCACTAAAGTGGTGTCCAGCACACACACGGACAGCCTCGGCTGAGGTGGGAGACATACTAGTTCAGAAATGTCAGGAACCATCTCCCTAGCCAGTGGTGACGAACCTATGCCACTCATGCTGCGGTGGGCTATTTGTATCACTGAAAGCTCTAAAAGGTTCGCCGTCACTGTGTCACTAACTGACCACTAAGCTAAGTGAGCAGAGACTTCAGTGGCTGCAAATCGAAACAATGCGATTACATTTCATAATCCCAAGGATGACAGGAATTTTAAAAATGAAAAATAACAAGTTCACCAGTGTGTGGAGAAAATGTAACTTTCATTTATTGCTGGCATGAATGTAAAATGTAATCACTTTGGAAAGCAGTTTTGTCAATTACTCAAAAGATTAAACACAGAATTGTATGACCCCAGCAACTCTACCCAAGAGAACTGAAACCATGTTAAAATAAAAATTTGTATAGAAATGTTTGTAACAGCATTAGTGACAATAGCTAAAAAGTTGTAACAACCCACATGCATACTGACTAATGAATAGGGAAATAAAATGTGGTATAACTACACAGTGGAATGTTATCTGGCAATAAAAATTGCTATATGCTACAATATAGATAAACTTTGAAAATACTATGCTAAGTAAAAGCCAGACATGAAAGCAACTTACTAAATGATTCCACGTCCAAGAGAGGTAAATTCGTAAGAGACGGAAAAATAGATTAACAGTTAACGGGGACTAGAGATTGGGGAGGAACAGAGTGACTGCTACTGAGTATAGGGTTTCTTTTGGGAGTGATGAGACTATTCTAATAGAGTTGCAGAGCTCTATGAATATACTAAACAACCATTGCATTGGCAAACAGTGAGTTTTACACCCTCAGAAGTTATACAATATACGTATGTAAAATTATCCTTCGCTACAGATCTAACACAGAAGGGTTCCCCTGGTCAGGTGTCCTCCTCTAACCATCCAGAAGCTGCACACAGAGGAGTTCTCAAGTGGAGATACGAAGGGGGAGGGCGGGGTTGAGACTCCAACACTCAGCCCGTGTGCAGCCAGGCAATCCGGCTGAGGTGCTGTAACACAGGGGTGCTAGGGGAACACGGTGTACGTGTCAGCAAGAGCCAGGAAAGACAACAGGAGGCGCAGAAGAGAAGCAAAAAAGGGACTAGCAGGATGTCAAAAATAAACCTGGCATGTCTCAAGTTCAGTACGAGCTCTCGTCTATGTATATCTAAGTGAAAAATCCTATGTCATTTTCTTTAGCCTCCTTCAACAACCACTTTTTAAAAAAATTTATTTATTTTTGTTAGTACTATACGTGTTTGTACTACATAATGATCGCATTCATCATGGGGGATTTGTACATGTACCTAACACATCTTAATTCCTTTTTTGCTGCTTTTTTTGGTCTTCTTCCTCTCCCCTGCCTCTAATCCTTCTTTCCCTCCCCATTTAAAAAGTCTTTTTGTTTTTTGAGACAGGGTCTTGCTGTGTAGTTCAGACTGGCCTTGAACCCACGGAAATCCTCATGCCTCAGATTCCTGAGTGCTGGGATTACAGGCATGTGTCACAACGCCCCGCTCTATTTCCATTTTTTTCCCCTTCAATTCTTTCTTTTCTTTAAATCTCTTTTTCCTTCTTTCCCTCTCCCATATCCTGCTCTCCTTCTCATTTGAAACAGCTCTTTTTACTTATTATTTATCTTCCATTTTGCTCATTTATACTTTGGGTTTCTCATATAAGAGAAACAATGCAATATTTAAACTTGTGTGTCTGATTTACTTAGATGGTCTCAAGGTACATCCATTTACCTAAAAATGTCTCAAGTTTATCCTTTATAACTGAGTAGTACTCCACTGTGTATAAGTACCATATTTTCTTTATCAACTTATCTGTTGATGAGCATATGAGCTGTTTCCAAGATTTAGGTATTAAAAATTGTGTTGCTATAAATATGGGTATGTATACATCACTGTGGTACTGAGGACCTTAACTCTTTCAGAAAGATACCTAGAAAGGCAACAGCTGACTCAAATGGACCCTTTAGTTTTAGTTTTTTGAGGAATCTTCATACTGCTTTTTAAATTTAATTTAATTTCATTTTATTTTTGGAACCAGGAATCAAACTCAGGGCCTCGCACTTGCCAGGCAGGTGCTGTGCCGCTGAGCTACATCCCTCGCCCCAACAACTACTTTTTAAACTAATAATTTAGTATTTCTAAGTCGCACTCTATTATCAGTTAATAAGGTTATAAAAAAGATGAGGCAGTAAATTTTCACTGGCAATTTAGAGACCATACTTATATTTTATCCAAATAAACAGGAAAGCTATCTCACTGTTTCTCTCCCCCTTAAATATGTAGAAATTAGACTCAGATTTTGAGACCTAAAAAATGAGGAGGAGGAAGCTGGGCACAGGGGTTCACACCTGCAGTACCAGCTACTTCAGAGAATGAAGCAAGAGGATCACTTGAACCTAGGAGTTCAAGACTACCCGGGGCAACATAGTGAAGCCCTGTCTCAAAAAACAAACATAAATAAAAAGGCAGGGGAAAAAGCACATAAATAATTATAAATAAATAATTATATAATTTTTGCATTTATTTATGTAGCCTAATTACATAAGTTTCTCCATAGGAAGATGTAATAGAAATTACTTCAATTACTTTAAATCTGTAACTAAAAAAATACCTGAAAATTGGTTTCTTTCCATCCAGGTTTTTTGGCCAGCATCCTCACTAATGCCTGGCATGGCATTTCAGTTTGGTCCATCAGTTCAACAGCCTTGAAGTAAAATAAGATGGTAAGAGAGTTAAAAGAGGTAAAGATTACTTCCAAAGGCAAGGTAAATAATAAAATCAAGGAAGTAGTTACCTGTGCAAGAGGAAGGGGAGTAGAATTGAGCCTTGTAGAGGGAGCTTAGTTTCTGTTACAATGTTTGTTTGTTTGTTTGTTTCTTTACCTACTTACTTTGAGATAGGATTTCACTCTGCAGTTCAGGCTGGCCTTGAACTCACTGCGATCCTCCTGCCTCAGCCTCCCAAGTGCTGGGATTACAGGTGTGTACCACCACACCTGGCTATTTTTGTTTTTTTAAAACAAAGTTTTCCTATGTAGCCCTGCTGGCCTCAAACTCATGATCCTCCTACCTCCTGCCTCAGCCTCCCAAGTGCTGGGATAATATGTATGCTCCAGTGTACCTGGTGTAATAATGCTTTATTTCTTAAATTAGGTGCTTAGGGCTGGTGAGATAGCTCAGCGGCATAAGCGCCTGCCTGGCAAGTGCGAGGTCCTGAGTTCAACACCCGGAACCCACATAAAGGGAAAAAAGGGCTAGTGAGATCGGTCAGCAGCACGGGCGCTTGCGCGAGGCCCTGAGGTCGACCCCCAGTACCCACATTAAAAAAAAATAATAATTTAGGTGCCTAGTATATGGTGTCATTGAAACTTATTATCATCACATTTTAGGAATTCACAAATAATTTGCTCCAAGGAAAGTAACAGTAATAGTTTTCATTTGCCTAGTATGTGGCAGAAACTGCTCATAGATACTTGGTCTCAATTCTCCTAAAAACATAGTTATGTAGGGTAGAAGCAGTTAAGTATTAAATCTCAAAGTACAAACTCCGGTCCAACGCACTGCAGTGGCAGATATGGGACTGGAAGGTTCCCGACTAAAGTCCTACTGCTCTTTCATTCTTTAGCTCCTTCTTTTCATTAGAATCACATAGTATCTGCCCAAAGGAGCCACCATGCACCTTTCCAACACAGGGAGAATACAAAATGAAGAGAATGTTTAAGGGGAGAGATCTGTTTGCTTAGTTATCAGTAAATACTGTAATTTAAAAATTCACCTAAGCCATATAATTCAGAATAAGAACCTAACCCTGTTGAAAAGTAGTAAGTTACAAGCTTACAGAAACCATAGAATGCACATGTTGAAAGATGAAACACTAAACAGCTACGAAAAATCAAAAGTTCCCTGTCATCTTTAGTTAATGCTGTGAAATATATTCACTGGTTATCCACTCATCCCCGTACACCCACCTTCTGGAACTCTTCCATGCAGGCTAGCCTTTCCTTCCAGTTACTGCTGTCGAGCAGCTGTATACAGGTAGGGGGAAGAACAGCTGAAGCTTTTTCTTCACATACTTCTATCTGTAAGATATAAAAATAAGCTAAAATTAGGAATTGCTTAAGGAAACAGATGGCAAGAGTTAAAAATACTCCAGCTAAAACTAAAGAAACACTCCCATAGGTATGCTGCAGTAACTAAGTCTTCTGCCATAAAGGGTAAGTTAGTCCAAGGCAAATTCAGTGTGCTAAAATATACCAATTCAGGGGAAGAAGAAACCAGGTCATCTCACAGGTCTTGACTGTTCATCGGTTTACAACTTTGAGGCATGGTGAATAATACTGACCGAGAGTTCAGGCTCCACTATTTCTTTGGTCTCTAATCCCTTTTTGTTCTTGGTTCCAGTGCCCCCTGTACCTCCTGGTGCAGTTGGTTTTCCCTTTTTAGGTGGTCCACCAGCCTAAAAGCAATTAAAAAAAAAAAAAAGTAAGGATTTAGAAGAGTGGTTTTTGAACTTTTTAGGTTTTATAGAATCCTGTGAAAATTATATTAAAATAAGAGATCACCCTAGAAAAAGCATTTTCCATGCCCACAGAATTTGCAGTTTCAAGGGCAGACAGAAGACCACCCATGGGGTAGGTGTGATCTGCAGAATACACACAGACATCCCTCGGCTAACGACTGAGCTGCAAGTAGATCATCAAGTGAACCAGTCACTAAATAAGGAATCGTAGCGCCGGTGAGACGGCTCAGCGGCGTAAGCGCCTGCCTGGCAAGCACGAGGGCCCAAGTTCCACTCCCAGAATCCATATGTGAAAAAAGGGCCGGTGATACTGCTCAGTGGCACGGGCGCCTGCTGGCGCGTGAGGTCCTGAGGTCGACCCCCCGGTACCCACAAAATAAATAAATAAATAAATAAATAAATAAATAAATAAATAAATAAAGGATTGTATATAGTATGTATATTACAATATTCAGAACAAACAAATGGTCAGAAGAACCTCCAACTTGATGACTTTGCTTTTATTTGCCTAACTCTTACATGCAGTACTGTAATGTATAACAGAACATAAAACTGCAATACTGTACTATACAGTACAATCAGCAAAAATTACAATACTATATAAACAAGGTGTACTGTACAAATAAAAGATAGATCGTTAAGTCCAAGCAGCAGGTTGTAAGCTCAAACAGTAAACAGGTAGGTCGTTAAACAAGGAATATCTGTATTAACCTCTCATTCAGAATAAGCTAATGAATGAATGAAACAAAAAGGATGGACTGGGAGTATATTACCCTTACAGATGAATTTGTGAATGATATCCTGATGTCTTGAAATAGTACAGAACACTTTCTAAGTGATAAAATTTACTCAAAATATGTAATTCCAAGGTGCCCCAGTATCAAGAGAATAGATTTTATTTCTTACTGTAGAACTATATGATTTGCATAGGAAAAGAGGGGCTATCATACAATCTTCAGTTATTTTTCCATTTATGTTGAAGATGGCCAACTCATTGAATCTTATAGTTTTAGTGGTTTTTCAAGGTAACTTTTTTCTTTTCCAGCATGGAGGATCAAACTCAGGACCCTGTGCACCCCTGAGCTACATCTCCACCCCTTTTCAAGTTTTATTTTGAGACAGGGTCTTGCTAAGGTGCCCAGGCTGGCCTCAAATTTTCCATCTTCCTGCCTCAGCCTTCTGAATAGTTGGAATTATAGGCATGTACACCCACACCTAGTTAGTTTTTAACTAAACAGAAACCTTTAATATTCATTACTTTGAATCAGCAGTATGGTTTGGATGTTCATGCTGGCAATCTTATGGAGGGATTTGATTGTTTTCTACTCCTAAAAATGAAAAATACTAGCTAGCCATGGTTGTGTATCTGTAGTTCCAAGCTACTCAGGGCGCTGAGGCAAAAGGGTCACTTGAGCCCAGGAGTTCAAGGCCAGTGTAGGCAGGCAATGCAGTGAGACCCTGTCTCAAAAAACCAACCAACCAACCAACCAACCAACAAACTACACTCTTTGATTAATCAGTACACTTCTCTGGACTCTCCCCTGTCAAAGCACTCTCTATAAAGAGACGCACCACAATGAACAACTCTACTCACCTTTTTTAACAGACAAATGTTTATTGACTTATTCCACATGCTAGTTGGCTCAGTAGGTTAAATGCTGATACTGTCCTGTTCATCTTTTCAAAATGGAAATAGAGGTTGCCTCTTGCATTAAAAAAAAAAAAAATTTTTTTTTTAAACTTTTTGTTAGTTCGTTAGTTTGTTTTGAGACAAGGTATCACTGTGTAATCCAGGATGGCCTCCAACTCAATATGCAGCCCAGGCTGGCCTCGAACTCAACGCAATCTTCCTGCCTCAGCCTCCTGAGTGCTGGGACTACAGGTGTGTGTCAACATGCCCGGCAAAAAAAAATTTTTTTTTTAAAGAATTTTTCATCACCTTTAAGAGGAAGCCAGCTAGGTTGAGCATGGGAAAGTTGAGAGAATTAAGAGCCAAGTGGGTTGTAGTAAAACCTGGTGGACTGGTCTGAAGGTTTTGGGACCAGTTCATTTTCCAAAAAGGCAGAAGCTGGTAAAGGAAAAAATAGTTGCCGATTCCCTCTAACAAAAAATGTATATACAGATTTTGTAACGAGAGATACCTAGGTTCAAACGCCAGCTTTGTAACTGTTCATTCCAAAATACATCTCCAGTTCATACTATTTGCCAGAAAGTACTCTATACATGGACAATCAAGTAGTGACAAGATCTCTATCCTTGAAAGTTTACGACACAGTGTGGAAAAACAAAGTGAACAAATGAACAACAAAAATATCAAGGTGAATTATAAAAGCATGTGTAGAACATTTAATCTCACTAAATCTTGCTTCCTCTTTCTGGAAAACAGGGGTCATGAAACACCTACTTCAGGAGTTGTTACAGAGGGCTGGTGAGATGGCTCAGCAGCTTAAGCGCCTGCCCAGCAAGTGCGAGGGCCCGAGTTCGACTCCCGGAACCCACATACGAAAAAGGGGCCAGTGATATCGCTCAGCGGCACGGGCGCCTGCTGGCGTGCGAGGTCCTGAGGTCGACCCCCCGGTACCCACAAAAAAAAAAAAAAAAAAAAAAAAGAGTTGTTACAGCGATTAAATGCAATTATAAAGGTAAACTGCTATAAATCACGCTTACTGTTTCTCTTCTAACTCCTTGCTAGAATTCTGGGTGGGGCTAGGAGTGGGGAAAAGAGAATCAAACCTTTTGCATATACAGAAGATACCTCTCAGTCTTAAGGAAACATATTCACTGAAAGACTGGGATAGTTGTCACTGGGTGTTTGTCTCTATATGGTACAAAGGTGAGAAGATCTCGACTGGTATGGAGACCAAGTAATGTGATACTGCAGCATTAGCAAAATGATTAAGGAAATGTTATTAATGCTAAACGTCTCACTACATTTTACTTCATTATTTAATGATCTTTTCTGACCATGTAAAATGTACTCCTTCCCTTGGCCAAATGGTGGAGCATTAGCAAAATAATCAAGGTGATGTTATTAATGCTAAGTGTCTTGCTACACTTAATTTTATTATTTAATGATATTTTCTGATCCCTTAAAATGTATTCCTTCCCTTGGCCAGGTGGTGGTACACACCTAATATTCTTTGTTATTCAGGAGGTTGGAACAACAAGTATAAGAGATTCCATCTCAAACTAAAATTAAAGAAAAAAAAAAAAGAGGGAGGGTTAGGGATATAACTCAGCAGTGGAGCACATGCCTAGCACGTAGCAGGCCCTGGGTTCAATCCCAGCACCTCAGTGGAGAAGGGGGAAAAAGCACTCCTCCCTTACATATATGGTCACTGGTCACTTTCCTTCTTCCTTTTGTGTTTTTTTTTTTTTTTCATGCGGGTACCGGGAGTCGAACTCAGGACCTCGTGCTTGCCAACAGGCGCTTGTGCACTGAGCGATATCACCGGCCCCTTTTTTCCTTTATGTGGGTTCCGGGAGTCGAACTCAGGACCTCGCGCTTGCCAGGCAGGCGCTTATGCCACTAAGCCATCTCACCAGCCCTCTTTTGTGTTTTGAGACAGGGTTTCACTCTGTAGTCCAGGCTGGCCTTGAACTTGTGGTGATCCTCCTGCCTCAGTCTCCTGAGTGCTGGGATTACGGCCTATACCACCACGCCACCCTCCCCTCCCCTCTTTTCTCTCTCTCATTCACTCACTCATTTTTTAGGGATCTGGGGCTTAAATCTAGGATCTTTGCATATTAGGCAAACTTTACCACTGAGTTACTCCATCCTTCAGTTAAGTGATTTCTAAAAAGGGTGACAAAATCATTCAACGTTAAGGACAGTATTTCCAATGGCCCTGGGAAAATCGTATGTCTACAAGCAAAAGAATAAAGTTGGAGCCTTTCCTCACACTATATAAAAAAGAATTACCTCAAAATAGAGTAAAGACCTAAATCTAAGACCTAAAATAAAATTCTAGAAAAATTCAGAGGGTAAAAGCTTCATGACATTAGCTGTGGCAATGGTTTCTTGGAGAAACTAAATGTTATAGGAAACAACAGCAATAACACAAAAACAAATTGGACTCAAATTTTAAAATTTTGTGGGTAAAATACAATATCCACAGAGTAAAAAGACAACCTATGAGAGAAAATGTTCGCAAATTATATATCTGATAATTCATATCCAGTAACAGAGTACCCGAAATTCTTCAACAAAAAACCAACCCAATTAAAAATAATGGAGTTGAATGTGGTAGCTCAGCCTATAATCCCAGCACTTGAGAGGCTGAATCAGGAGGATCATGAGTTTGAGCCCAGCCTGGTTTACACAACAATTTCAAGGATGGCATGGACTACATAGGGAAACCCTGTATCAAAAAATGAAAGAATGAATGAAAGGAAAAAAATAAAAAAGGGGCCCAAAACTCCAACACATTTCCTCCAAAGAGGGTAAACAACCAAATATCATGTGAAAAGATGTTTATCGCCACTAATCATTAGGAAAATGCTAATTAGAAGTACAGGTTAGGGCCGGTGAGATGGCTCAGCGGCTTAAGCGCCTGCCCGGCAAGCGCGAGGGCCCGAGTTCGACTCCCGGAACCCACATACGAAAAAGGGGCCGGTGATATCGCTCAGCGGCACGGGCGCCTGCTGGCGTGCGAGGTCCTGAGGTCGACCCTCGGTACCCACAAAAAAAAAAAAAAAAAAAGAAGTACAGGTTAAGTGGATAAGCAAATTGTGGTATAGCCACATGACAGAATATTATTCAGCCTTAAAAAGGAAGGAAATTCTGCTGGGTGTAGTGGCACATGCCTATAACCTAGCTACTTAGGAGGCAGAGGCAGGAGGATCACAAGTTTGAGGCCAATCTGGGCAACTCTGCAAGAACTTGTCTCAAAATAAAAAGAAGCAGTGATGTAACTTAGAGGTAGAGTACTCCTGGGTTTAGTCTTCAATACCCCCCCACACTGAAAAAAACAACGAAGAAAATTCTGACAAATGCTACAACATATATAAACCTTAATCTAACATTATGTTAAGTGAAATAAGCTGGTCACAAAAAAGACAAACACTAGCTGGGCATGGTGGTACATACCTGTAATCCAGCACTGTGGGAGGGTAAGGCAGGAAGATTGAAAGTTCAAGCCCAGACTAGACAATTTAGCGAGACCCTATCTTTAAAAATGAATAAATAAAAAATAAATAAAGGGCTGGGGCTGTAGCACAATGAAAAAACCCTGGGTTCAATCCACCGTACCAAATCAACCAACCAATCATGCCTGACAGTGTAGCTCAGTGGTGTGTAGCACTTGCCTACCAAAGGCAAGGCCTTGGGTTCAATCCCCAGTACCACAAAAACAACAACAAAAACCAGAAAGAATGATGGTTACCAGGGGCTGGTGGAAGGGAGGTTTTGGGGGTGTTACTATTTAATAGGTATGAAGTTTCCATTATCGGGGTCAACGTTGGTGACAGCTGCACAACATTAAATACATTTTGAATGTATTTAATACCACTGAACTGTACATTTAAAAATGGTTAAGATATGGGCCGGTGAGATGGCTCAGCGGCTTAAGCGCCTGCCCGGCAAGCGCGAGGGCCCGAGTTCGACTCCCGGATCCCACATACGAAAAAGGGGCCGGTGATATTGCTCAGCGGCACGGGCGCCTGCTGGCGCGCGAGGTCCTGAGGTCGATCCCCCGGTACCCACAAAAAAAAAAAAAAATGGTTAAGATAGTAAAATTCATTATGTTTATTTTATCATTATAAAAAAATGAAAAAAATGGACTCTGGTACTTTCATTAACTTTTTTTTTTTTTTTTTTGAGACAGCGTCTTACTACGTAGTTTGGATGGCCTTGAACTCACTATGTAGCTGGGCATACTCACGGCGCTTCTCCTGTCTCAGCCTCCCAAGTGCTAGGACTACAGATGTGTACCACCACACATGACTATCTCTAGTAAGGTTTTAAACAGTCAAATGTGTTGTTGGAATACTGTGTCTTCATTAACAGATATTCTGCTTTATTTTCGATGTGGTTAATGAATCTATTTTTCAAATGAAATCACATTAAATGAATCACCATCAACCTGAGGCTCAGACTCTACTAAATTCTTATTTTTTAATCCATTATTAACCTTAGCAGTAGGTGCCTTTTTTAAGGGTCCTGGTTTGGGTGCTGAAACATCCTTTGTGTCCTTATCTCCTGCAGCTCCTGAAGCAGCAGTCCTTCCCGGCACAGGTTTGAGTTCCTTCTTATCAGTTGCTAGTCCAGCTTTCTTACCATGTACAAGTTCTACTTTTTCTGAACATTCTTTGATCTGGCAAATGAAAGTGATGAACACCAATAAGTTCAACTTTGAAACATAACCACTGTATTATTATTTGATATGTAATTTTTTTCTTTTTTTTAGCATGTCATTTCTAAACCACAGCTATACGTAAGAATTCAGAAAAAAGTTTCCTTTTCAAGAAAAGTAAGTTATTCATATTTTCTTGATAACAGGTACTATATGTCTTTTTTTTTTTTGGTACCGTGAATCGAACTCAGGACATTGCGCTTGCCAGGCAGGCGCTTGTGCCACTGAGCTGCATCCCTGGCCCCATATATGTCTTATATTACTTTTCCTCACCAGCTAGAATTATAATAAACTTACAATGACCACAAGTTTGATGGAAGACATTCATATATAGAAAGGTAATTTTCCAGATTATTAGAAACAAATTTATTTCATGTTTTTACCTTATCTATAGATTGGTCACTCGGCTTATTTTTAAATTATAATTTGAAATTTTTTTGACTATATCACCATTGTAGCCTAGTATAAAATTTAAAACCTTAAAAGTTATGTTTTCGGGCCGGTGAGATGGCTCAGCGGCTTAAGCGCCTGCCCGGCAAGCGCGAGGGCCCGAGTTCGACTCCCGGAACCCACATACGAAAAAGGGGCCGGTGATATCGCTCAGTGGCACGGGCGCCTGCTGGCGCGCGAGGTCCTGAGGTCGATCCCCCGGTACTCACCAAAAAAAAAAAAAAAAAAAAAAAAAAAAAAAAGTTATGTTTTCAAATTCTAGGTCTGAACTGCCAGTGGAGAGTAAAATAAATTTCTTAAGTTATTAGCTTTTTTTCTTAACAAAATAGAACATACAAACTTGCAAACAAAATACACCAGAGTATCCTTTAAAACTTGTTTCAATTTTGTGTGAGTGTGCAACATAAAATTTTCTTCCAAGTGTGAGCAGTAATTAAAAAACTGAGAAATCCTGATCAAAAGGATACTAGTACTCTAATTTCCAAGATACAAAAACCACAATGCAAAGGACTGTTGTTCCATTTCTTTACAATGCATTCCTAACTTACCTTATCAAGTTTGAGTTTGTCTACATCAGCTAAAAATGGGTTGACTGCTTTCTCACCAACCACTTTCAAAGCAGTACCCAACGCTTCAAATGCAGCATCTCTGACTTCAGGAGCAGAATCATTGATGTGCTATACTCCGGAAGTAAACAAAATTATCTTTAACACAAAGTATACTTTAGGTATTACCAGTTTTAATTCAGGCTGATAGTTGTTGGACAAAGAATTTACTTTTTATAATTTACTGAAGCTAATTGTAGCTGTCCTTTTGCCAGTTAACAGTCACTCTTTCACAGATTATTCTTGGGTTAAGGAAGCCTGTGGTTATCTATTCAACAAGCATGTACTTTCTTTTCCCTTAACCTTCCATCTAAAATGCTTCACTTCCAAAAGCTCCAGATTTGATGCCTACACTTGGCAAGATCTACCTGAATACCAGTAAGTGGAATCATAAAGCTAACATGTGCTTTCCTTCTGGAAAAGAAACATGGGGTCAGGCGTAGTGCTGCACGCCTGTAATCCCAGCTACTCAGGTGGCTGAAGCAGGAGGACCATAAGTTTGAGGACAGCCTGGGAAATTTATCAAAACTTTGTCTCAAAACAAAATTTTTAAAAGTTTTGGGCATATAGCTGAGTGGTAGAGCACTTTCCTAGCATGTGCAAGGGTTAAAAAAAAAAAAAAAGGAACATAAAATAGTTACAAGAATTTGGATCCAATCTCCAAAGTAGCAAAGGACCTGTGCCTAAAAAGATCATAATCTACATCATGAAAGTCAACCAGTCACTAAATACAATTAGAAGAAAAATCTTGCCTAGGTTTAAGGTATCCCCCCAGTTACAAAGACAGTATATACCTTCAGTAGAGCAGCACAAAAGGGCTTTAACAAGCTCTTTGGCAGGGTAGAAGCGGTGCAGTGACGGAAACTTCTTGCAATAAACAGAGAGGTCTGCTGCTTGATTGTTGGATTTTTATTATCCATCACTGCTAACACATCCTCACTAATGTTCTGTAATGTGGTCTTTTGAAAGAAAATGTGGTCAGTGTGAGCTTTTCTCAATTGTAAAGAACAGTCAAAATATAACATTGGCAAAATTTACTTTAGGTAAAACCACAAATTTGTGCTGTCAACTTACAGTGAGGAAGATTGCATCAATTGCCTCCTGCAGGGCTTGTACCACTTGAGGCTTCTTCTCTTTGAATTTCTCCAAAATGGTTGGCACAACCTGTAAAAGTGAACAGTTTGAATAATATCTGCCAACACAAGGGAATGCAGTACATGCTACAACATGGCTATTGATACATGCTTACACATGCTATAATGTAACACGGCTGGACCAAAATTTTCAAAATTATGATGAATGACTTCATACTACCTGATCCCATTTATGTGAACTGTCAAATCCATGGAGAGGAGGTAGATTAGTGGGTGTTAGGATCTAGCAGCTGTGTCTAATCCACAGCCCACTTTTTTTTTAACCTCTTTTTGTTGAGTTTAGAGCAATTATCTTGGGCCCTTATAAAGTGTATAATATAGTATATGTACATAAGTAACAATACTTTCCTTTTAATAATTTTTTTATTATAACATTTAAATAAGTGCCACAGTTTAGACAAGACTGTTGAGGAGGGAAAAATGGCAGTAACTGCTAACAATGCTAACAGGATTTTTTTGCAGATGCTTAAAATATTCTGGAACTGGACATTGGTTGTACTTAATCTTGCAATTACACTGAAATATATACTTTAAGAGCATGAATTCTATAATGTTTAAGTTATCCCTCAATTAAGCTGTTAAGACAATTACTTTGGTTTTATTAAAACAAAAAATCTAAATAATTAAAGTTTTTTATGGCTTGTGTCTAGATGTCCCTCCAAAGCCTCATGTGGTCATAGTAGGGGCTTTTTCAGAGGTGGCTGGATCTAGAGTGTGTGATGCCTGGATCAAGGGTGTGTGATCACTAAATCAGTCCATTGACTGGTTTGGCATAGTTCTGGGTGTGGATAATGGGAAGTCGCATCCTGCCCCCATGACTGCTACCTACCCTAAGGGCATAGCCTGGATAGAATAAAAGGGACAGAAAGAAGGCTGTTGCTGTTGCTTGCTGGTTCTTTGTTGCTTTGTTGTCTTTGACCTGCCATGAACTGTTTCTCCTCTGCCATGTGCCACCCTGCCGTGGAGCCAACCCACTATGAACTGAAACCTCTACAAACTGTGAGTCAAAATCAACCTTTGCTCCTTGAATTTTGGGTGTCAGGTATTTTGTCTCAGCAACAAGAAAAGTAACTAAGACAATGTTCAGTAAAAAATCATTTTCTTTCTTTTTTTTTTTTTTTTTTGTGGGTACCGGGGGGTCGACCTCAGGACCTCGTGCGCCAGCAGGCGCCCGTGCCACTGAGCGATATCACCGGCCCCTTTTTCGTATGTGGGTTCCGGGAGTCGAACTCGGGCCCTCGCGCTTGCCGGGCAGGCGCTTAAGCCGCTGAGCCATCTCACCGGCCCCATTTTCTTTCTTGAAAGGCAGAAGAATCTTACATGAGAAGAGTTCTCACTCTGTCCCACTAAACCAATGTTTATCAACTTATTTTCTGCCTCTACACCTTGTATGGGGCCATATAATAACCATTTTCATCAGTGCCATCTCTCATTTTATTAATGAGTTGCAGGAGGATTTAGGGTTGGGGTATAAGGTATAGTACATAGTTCTTTCTCCCCACCCAAGATGCTGATATATTTCACTGCAGTGGGATGTCTCCTATCTCCTCACTACACCAAAGAAAAAATAGAAAAAGGACCAGAAATGGTAACAATTTGTGATCAGAACTATATCTTCATATTAAAGTACTATTTTTTTTCTTAAAATCTTTTAGTTTTTTTGAGGCAGCGTCTCACTGTGTAGCCCAGGCTGGCCTCAAACTCACAGCAATCCTACTGCCACAGCCTCCCGAGTACTGGGGTTATAGGTATACACCACCATGCCAGGCTTCAAGTACTATCTTTAGAAAATAAAGTTGGAATTTTTATAATTTTAGTTTTATCTTCTAAACTATTACTAACTTATTAAATATTAATGTCTAAGGTATATAACAGTATCAGGCACTGTGTTAGGAGGCATATTAAAGAGATGTTTTCAGCAGGGTATGGTGGTGCAGGCCTGTAATTCCATTATTTAGGAGTGCTAGGCAGGAGGATCTTCAGTTTAAGGCCAACGTGGGCTAGATAGCAAGAACTTATCTTTAAAAAAATAAATAAAAATCTGGGTTAGTGGAGACTGAACCCAGGGCCTAGAGTGTGCTAAGCATGCGTTCTACCACTGAGCTACCACCAGCACTTTTTATTTTATTTTTAAACGCATTTTAATTACTTTTTTTTTTTTTGGTGGGTACTGGGGGTCGACCTCAGGATCTCGCGTGCCAGCAGGCGCCCGTGCCACTGAGCGATATCAACGGCCCTTTTTTTTTTTCGTATGTGGGTTCCAGGAGTCGAACTCAGGACCTCACGCTTGCCAGGCATGTGCTTATGCCGCTGAGCCATCTCACTGGCCCTTTAATTACTTTAAGACAGGGCCTTGATAAAGTTGCCCAGGGTAGCCTCGAACTTGCAATCCTCCTGCCTCAGCCTCCCAAGTGACTGGGATTACAGTTGTGTGCCACCATGCCTAGCCCAAAGTTTATTTATTTACACAGTACTAGGGATTCAATCCAGGACCTTTGCACTGAGCTATATTCTCAGCCCCTGCCTCCTTTCTTTCTTTTGAAACAGGATCTCACTATGTAGTTCAGGCTGGCTTTGAACTCACTATACAGCTTCACCAGGTCTCAAACTCGTGGTGATCTTCCCGCCTCAGTCTCCTAAGCGCTAGGACTATAGGTGTGCTCCACCATACCTAGCCCCCAGCCCTTTTTATATTTCTGACACAGAGCCTCAGCTAAGTTGCCAAGTTGCCCAGGCTGGGCTCAAACTTGTGATCTCCCTGCATCAGCTTTCCAGAGTGCTGGGACTACAGGCACGCACCACCACACCCGGCTTCCGAAGTTATTTTAGAGGCTCAAAAGATATAGTAAACCAATGGCACCCTCCGGTTTTTCAATATTTCATAGAAGTGTTACAGACCAGAAAGAATATGGTTCCCATAAGAAATATAAAGGACTTTTTAATGCCAGGAGTTAGTTATAAGCTTGAAAAATTAAGGTACGATATTAGCTATAAAGTTAAAGTTCACTTTTACAAATATTACCACAAAGATAACTTATAAATAGCTAAACGCTAACATGTTTGATACTAAGTATGTGTATATTACAGTTTTGAGGAAAAAGCCCCCTCAATTACAGAGCACTGAAGGTATCTTAAAGCTTAATGATAAAAGTGTGCAATGAATCCAGCATCAGATTTCAAACTAAGGCCCAAGTAGTCATCTAATCACTACCTAGTAAGTTAAAATTGATTTTAAAAATTGTTTTCTACCTTGAAAAGTTACTCCTAATACAAAAGTATAAACTATCCAAAAAGATAACACAAAGCTGACCAAAAGTTAATATACTGATTATCATATACATACAGAAACAAATATTCACTACTATAAAATAGATTACAAGCCAGGCGTGGTGGCGCATGACTGTAATCCCAGCACTCGGGAGGCTGAGGTAGGAGGATTGCTGCTAGTTCCAGGCCAGCCTGGGCTACATAGTGAGTTCAAGGCCAGCCTGAACTATGTAGGGAGACTCTGTTTCAAAACAAAACAAAAAAAACCAAACAAACAAAACCAAAAACTACAAAAAAAAAAAAAAAAAGATTACGGTTTTGATCCAATATATCATTTATATGTCTAAAGGGTTTACAGACCTTTATTTTTATTTTTTAACTGCTGGGCTCCTGCAAGCCTCCTGCTTCAGCCTCTTAAGAAGCTGGGGGCCGGTGATATAGCTCAGCGGCATAAGCGCCTGTCTGGCAAGCGCGAGGTCCTGAGTTCGGTTCCCGTACCAACATAAAGAAAAAAAAAAAAAAAAAAAAAAGCAGCAGCAGCTGGAAATACAGGCATGCCTCACCATGTCAGATATCAGACCTTTATTTTTACTTCCCTGGTAATGAGTCAGTCATGATGTATTTTTATTTGGTAGTATCTTTTGTTCAGTTAAGTTCTCTGAAATTATTTTTAATGTTATGAGTAAGCCAGCTCCAAATATCATAGCTCAAGTGAGGCTAGACATTACCTACATTCTATAAAACACATATAATGAGGGACTCTTAGGAGACTCGAGTCAATCTAGGAAATCAAATTTCAAATGACTAGGAAGTTAAACTCCAAAGTTCAGTATGACCAATTTTCAGGGTGCTAAACCATTCCAAGTAATTCAAACAAGATTCAGAGGCCAACTGATAGCTGCCGTGGTTAAAGAAAATACCTCAGGGCCGGTGAGATAGCTCAGCGGCATAAGTGCCTGCCTGGCAAGCGCGAGGTCCTGAGTTCGACTCCCGGTACTCACATACGAAAAAGGGTCAGTGATATCGCTCAGCAGCATAGGTGCCTGCTGGTGCGCGAAGTCCTGAGTTCGACCCCCAGTACCCACACACACAAAAAAAAGAAAACACCTCAACTTACACACACTATTCAAACTTGACTGCCACTAAACTCACACGGTGCAAAGGGAACAGTACATTCAACAAATGTCTGCCGCTGAGCTATACCCCAGCCCCCAGTCACTATAAATTTCACTCCATCCTTAATAATACATTACTGATTAATCAGTGGATCACAGAAGAAATTGGGGAAGAAATAAAAATGTTTCTAGAATCAAATAAGGGAAGCACAACATGCCAATATCAAAGCTGTTCTAAGAGAGAAATTTACAGCTGTGAATGCACAGATAAAAACAATAGGGTGATCCCAAATAAATAACCTAACGATGCATCTTAAGGTCCTAATAAAACAATAATCCAAATCTGAAACTAATAAAGGATCAAGATGCAATATGTATATCTACCAATACTTCATGAAGAATGAATTTACTACTATCTCAAACATATACTAATAAGAAAGGAGAAAAATTTTATTCCATCTTGTTATATTGTATACAGTTGTAAGAACAAAGCAAAATATTAATAAGTAAATCAGTAGTAAGCAAAAAAACTCAAGTACGTACTTTAGGCCAAATGCCTGATTTTATACATAAGCCTTATGAATTCACTTGTAACTGACATTTTTATTGAAATTTGTAAGGAACTATGTTGAGCATTATACAACTTGGTAAAAACTTATTTTGCCCGATATATGTAAGATCTATGCCAAAAAGTTGTTTTAAAGCATAATGCAAATTAGTCTGCTATTTTTGGTAATTCTGTAGATTTGAATATAGAAAGAAGCATTACTTACATGTCCTGCATATTGTCCAAATTTCTTCCTCAGCCCAACAGCCAGGCCAGTAAGACATTTTGCTGCCAGAGCTACCAACATGACATTGGTGTCCTTTCCAACAACCTAGAATGGGAGAAAAAGGAAAACAAGATAGTCACGACCCTGTAAAAGGGTACTGAAAAACATTCTCAAAACAACTCTGAAAGCTACTATGCTAATGGATGACCCATTTAATTCCTATTAAAGAGGAAAACTTACTCTTCTTTGATAATAGTGGATCTAGAGGGCTGGTGAGATAGCTCAGCGGCATAAGCGCCTGCCTGGCAAGCGCAAGGTCCTGAGTTCGACTCCTGGTACCCACATACGAAAAAAGGGCCAGTGATATCGCTCAGCAGTATGGGTGCCTGCTGGCATGCAAGGTCCTGAGTTTGACCCCCGGTACCCACCCAAAAAAAAAAAAAAAAAAGGATCTAGAAGCCTTTATCATGTTCAGTCTATCTTTAAATTCTACCATAAAGCACACATAAAACAACAACTTCAAACAGCTAACACTTTAGTGGTGGCAATCTGGGCTGTCACCATCATACAGCTGCAGGAGGTGACTCTGATAATGGCATGGAACCTGGAGGTCTACTGATTTTCTTTTGGAACAAGAAAATCAAAAAAGTGTACTCAACACCACAGGGCCCAACCTAGGTACCACAACGTCTAATATTTACATCCAAGAAGCACCAATAGAAACTCTGAAGTCCAGAACTCAAAATTATAAATGCTTCTGAGGGAGGGCTTGGTTTTGCAGTTGCCACTGTAGTCACACCATGACCATGAAGTTTTTAGCAGGTTCTCCTCCAGTGTTGCTTATAGTACTAGATCAACCATTACCTACAGGGAACTGTCAAAGAAATTATGGGCAGAAGGGCATCTTATAAATGAAGAAACTATAAGCTCTGAGAAAAGGAAAGCCCTCAGAGTACTGAAAAAAGACAATTAAGAAATAATTTCAGAAATCCCAAAAGGAATTTCAAAATGAACAATTTTGTACTGTTTATATTAAAAGAAAAAATGGGAAATTAATAAGATTACTTGATTTAGACAACAGAGAGAAAATAATATTAATTGTAAGACAAATTGGTCTGTATCCTACTCAATATCATTGTTTTCTTCCCATTTTCCGTATGTTGCTGTGAAGTCAACATAATATGAAGTTTGCATATTTGTGTGTGCACATAAATAAAATCAAATATAAAAACTGATGTCATGTTTCAAATTAATTCACACAACTGAAGTATTCCTTGTTTTAAATATTTTAGCCACAAAATTAACTCTTTTTTACTTGCAGCTTTTGATTGATTCCCCCCCACCCCACCATATGAAAAGGGAAAGAAGTTTCTATGGCTGCCTAGATTTCCCAGGTATCTACTGACTGTGTCTACTCAAACGGAGTGTCATGGGCTGGAGCTGGAGCTGAGTGGTAGGCCATGTGCTTAGCATACTCAAGACCCTGGGTTTGAGCCTCAGTACCACGAACAAGGAAAGGAAAAAAAGAAAACCAATAGTTATCTCTGTATATAATATAGTGACATTACATTTATAGTCATGATGTGCACAAAAATCACAGAACTCGGGGCTGGTGAGATGGCTCAGCGGTTTAAGCGCCTGCCTTGCAAGCGCGAGGGCCCAAGTTCGACTCCCGGAACCCACATACAAAAAAGGGGCCGGTGATATCGCTCAGTGGCACGGGCGCCTGCTGGCGCGCGAGGTCCTGAGGTCGACCCCCCGGTACCCACAAAAAAAAAAAAAAAAAAAAATCACAGAACTCTATTTTATTTGAAAAGCTAACAACCTAAAGCTGTGTGTGTAGAGAACACCTATTACTATTAATGACAAGAATAAAAAGCTATTTCTTAGTGCCCTCTCCCTCTCTCCTCATTTCTTCCTCCAGAATCTCAGGTGGCTAACCCCTTTTCTCTCAGGGAAATTGCCTTTTAATGAATCTTACATGAGTCTATGGCCTTTCAAGATAGAAAACTGATAACTGAACAAAGATCTCACAAATCATATCTTTTCCCTCAAGCTCCATTTGGAGGAAAGCATAAGAAAAGCCAACTACTACAGTATTAGGAAATAGAGGTGACCTTCATTAGTCACAGACCTGTCCTGGTGCTAACATTTATTTATAACCCCAAATCAGTGCTGATGGCACCTTCCTGGTCATTCACATACAAGTATAGAGCTGTGAAAATCTATGTTGTCCAGTGTGCATATCCCAGCTGGGCCAGGATAAGGCGATGCTCTGCCTTCCTCTTTGAGTTCTCACACTATAAACAAGTGTTGTTTTTAGGGTCTATTTAGTGCCACATTTTTTGCATTTCTGTGCTTTCTGTTGATGCAATGACCCACATGTACTGTTGGAGTGCTGTATAGTCTTCCTAAGTGCAAAAGCTCACAAGTGCCTCACAAAGGAAATACATATGCTCAATAAGCTTCATTCAGGCCTGAGTTATAGTGCCGTCGCCCATGAGTGCAGTAGCCCATGAGTGCAGTGTTAATCAACAATATATATTAAATAAAATGTCTTTGCGAAGAATCCTCCATATATCATTTTTTTAGAATTGAAAAATTACTGTTTTATTTAGTTTGGAGCCATTACTTTTCATTTTTTATTAACACTTTGACTTTTATATGCTATTTTACTGCTTCTACAAACCTTCTTTAAAGCTTTTACTAAATCCGCATAATCTCCTGCTTCCAGTTTGGGGTTTTTCACTAGTACTTCTACAGCCTCCAGGGCTTCTTTTCTCTCTTGCCATTTTTTTGCCTCCTGCAAGACACAATATGAATCACTTATACAACAGAAAATAAAAGAGCAGAATAAAAGTCTATTTCTTGCACTCTACTAATTCAAAGACATAATTTTTTTGTTTGTTTTTGAGACAGGGTCTCACTATTTCAGGCTGGCCTTGAACTTGCAAAACTCCTGCCTCAGCCTCCCAAGTCCTGGGATTACAGGTGTGTACCACCATGCCCAGCCAAGACATAATTTTTGTTTGTTTTCGAAACTTTTTCTAAGGTTAGTTTAAAAAAACTGCAAAGAGGGGCCGGTGAGATGGCTCAGCGGCTTAAGCGCCTGCCTGGCAAGCGCGAGGGCCCGAGTTCGACTCCCGGAACCCACATACGAAAAAGGGGCCGGTGATATCGCTCAGCGGCACGGGCGCCTGCTGGCGCGCGAGGTCCTGAGGTCGACCCCCCGGTACCCACAAAAAAAAAAAAAAAAAAAAAAACTGCAAAGATATGTAGCCAATCAGACTATTTTGTTCATACAATTTTTATTCACATATGAAACATATTTTCATAAGATTTCATAGCCCTAAAGCTGTGATAGCAAACCTATGGCACATGTATCACAGTGGGCTATTTGTTTTCACTGAAAGGTTCATGATCACTGCCCTAAAGTAATATAAGTAAACAGAATGCCATACATTTCCATCTCATTTTCTAGGCAAATGTTGGTAAACAGGTATCAAACAGAAAACATCAAAATAATAATGAGATTTCTAGCCCATCTCACAGTGGCACAATTACAGGAGATTTTCTATACTTGACAACATTAAGATTTTTTTTTGGTATTGGGAATCAAACTCAGGACCTTGCGCTTGCCAGGTGGGCACTGTGCCACTGAGCTGTATCCCCAGCCTTGACAACATTAGAAAGACCAGAAAAGGCCAATCACATAACAAGCAACCAAAACTGTTCTAACCTTGAGGATTCACTTTCTAATTGCGAGTACAATACTAATCATTTTGTTACATGGCTATGAAATAGAATGTGCTTCACCAGAGATCAAATAATCATTCAACAATTTCAACACTCACTATTTGAAAGAATGAGATAACAAAAAAGATGACAAACTTGCCACACTGGCTGAGACTAATATTCAATTCATCAAATATTTATTTGTTTTAAAGAAGTTAACTAGTTACTCAAGTAGCTGATAGCAGAGCTTGAAAGATCTTCAGTAAATAATGCCCAGGTCATGATCCCTATGACAGAGAAGTGTGAGATGCCTTGGTATAGAGAGGGAGGATTTACCCTAGTTTAGGCAGTCAGGTGGGATCGTCCCTAAAAAACTTATGCTTAAGATGAGACGTACTATTAGGTGAATGTTGGAGGGTAATACTATAGACAGAAAGAACAGCACTCATTAAGGTCCACAGTTTAAAAAAATAGAATAGCATACTTGCTACAGTGAGAAGTCCAGAATGGCTGAAACAAGAGAGTGAGGACAATTAGAAATGTGGCTAGAAGGTAAGTGGTGGCTTCAAATATGCCACACATGGTTTTTCAGTGGCCATAAGATCACTTAAGACATCATCTTAAGACCCATGAAGTGCACTTGGGAGGCTGAGGCAGGAGGATAGCCATAAGTTCAAGACCAGCCTGGGCTACATAGGGAGTTCAAGGCGAACATGAACTATATAGTGAGAGCTGGTCTCAAAAACAAAACAAAACAAAACAAAACCCATGGAGCCCACTGATGAGCTTTCATCAGGTTTAATAGGGGAAGATATGCATTTTCAAAAATGATACCTCTGATTACATTATGGAATATAATCAGGAGATGACAAGAGCTGATGGTGGTGTTTAGGACTATGGGATGGTTCTGTCACCTTGGGGTCATTTAACAATGTTTGGAAACATTTTTGATGGTCATGGTTTGGTCATGATTGCATATTACTGATACCTAGTGGGAAAAGCCACAGATGCTGCCCAATATCCTACAATACACAGGATGGCTCCACTAAAATAGTTTTCTGAAAGACATGTCAGGAACCAAAGTAAAGAAACCTGAGCTGAAAGAGTGGCAGTTGGGATGGGAAAGAGGAGATGAATTTGAGAGACTTTTTTTTTTTTTTCATTTTTATTTTAAAGAAAAAAAAATAGAACAAAATTTCAAAACAACATAATAGAAGGGTAACAATAGTTAACACATTGTGTATTGTTCTCTTTAAATTAGTTACTCAGGGTACAAGATATCAGCATTCAATTATCCAAACAATATTAGCACAAACCTTTCTTCTCAATGAACTAAGCAAAATTAGTAGTGTTTCTATCTTAACTATCTTATACATATATATAATTTTTTTATTTCCACTTCTTTCTTTTCCCCATTCCCCCATCCCAGTTTCTCTTTCCTTTAGAACAGTGTCTTCCTGTTTTACCATATCTATTGTACATTTTGGATATTTACTCTTCCAGTTTCTCACATTAGGGAGACAATATGATGTTTACACATGTGCGTCCAGTTTATTTCACTTAGGAGTATTTTCTCAAGTTGCATCCATTTACCTATAAAAGTTTCCAATTTATCCTTCTTTATGGCTGAATAGTACTCCATTGTATAAAAATACCACATCTTTTCTATCCATTCCTTGGTTGATGGGCATTTGGGTTGTTTCCAAGATCTGGCTATTACAAATTGTGCTGCTATAAACGTGGGTGCACATATATCGCTGTGGCACGATGCTTTTAATTCTTCTGGGAAGATACCCAGAAGGGGAATAGCTGGGTCAAATGGGACCTCCAATCCTAGTTTTTTTTAGGAATCTCCTCACTGATTTCCACAGTGGCTGTACCAGTCGACACTCCCACCAACAGTGGAGAAGGGTTCCTTTTTCCCCACAGCCACTCCAGCATTTGTTATTAGTTGATTTCTTGATAATAGCCACTCTTTCTGGGGTGAGATGGTATCTCAGTGTTGTTTTAATTTGCATCTCTCGAATGACTAGTGATGTTGCACATTTTTTCGTATATTTATTTGCCATTTGAATTTCTTCATCTGAGAAGTGTGTATTCATCTCAGATGCCCATTTTTGGATTGGGTTTTAAATTTGGGAGGTCTGATTTTTTTGAGTTTTTTGTATGTTCTTTTATTTATTTTTTGTGGGTACCGGGGGTTGACCTCAGGACCTCGCACGCCAGCAGGTGCCCGTGCTGCTGAGCGATATCACCGGCCCTTTTCTCATATGTGGGTTCCAGGAGTCGAACTCGGGCCTTCACGCTTGCCAGGCAGGCGCTTATGCCGCTGAGCTATCTCACCAGCCCTTTTGTATGTTCTTGATAGTAATCTTTTGTCTGAGGAACAGCTGGCAAACATTTTTTTCCACGTTGTGGGTTGTGAGAGACATTTTGAAGTAAAACCAGAGCGTAACTGAGAAAAAGGTGAGAATAATGTTCTGATTTTTGGCATGACATGTAAAAAAGGTATCATTTGTATACACGAAGTAGGAGCAAAGAAAAGGAAGCAACTCACACACTCTGCTACAGAGAAGATATGGATGGAGGTGGTACGCCAGGCAAGAAATCATTTATTTTTTTATTTTTATTTATTTATTTATTTATTTATTTATTTATTTATTTATTTATTTATTTTTGAGAGAGGGTTTCACTATGCACTTTAGGCTGGCCTTGAACTTACTTTGTAGCTCAGGCTGGCCTCAAACTCACATCGATCCTCCTGCCTCAGCCTCGAGTGGTGGGATTACAGGCGTGCGCCACCACACCTAGCCCAAGTAATCATTTAAAATGAAATAAATGAAAGAAGTTTAGCCATTACTTACAATTTTGTCATAAAAGTCTTTGGGAAGTTTGGAAAGGATCTCTACTGCTTCCAAAAGCTCATACGCATCTATTTGTGGCACCTCATCACCATCATCGCCACCTTGAAGGAGAAAAAAAAAACAAACCTTTAAAATGTATGGAAGGGTTCTACTTATTAAACAGCTACCAGTCCTTCTACATCCCTGATGAAATCCTTATAGAGGAGGAATAGATTTATTAGTGTCAAATCCAACTTATATTATCCTTCAAAATATGTCTACTGGAACACATCCTTGGGGCAGTGCCTTGCCAGTTTTTAAGAGCCCTGAGTCTAGCACTGGCTTACCCGCTTCAGCATCACCACCAGCAGATTGTTGCTGCTCTAATTTAGCTTCTAGTTCTTGTTGGGAACGCAGAAACCGAGTTGGTTTAGGAGCACCCGTTGGTAGTTTGACCCATTCTTCTTCTAGTTCTTTCAACTGCAAATATACAATATTTTAAAACTTATCTACATTCCACCATTAAAAAACATACTTTATACTTACTGACATATTGGGACACAATTTCTTTTGTATGTGGCATTAATAGAGCAAACAAGAAAAAATAAATTTAAATAGTATATATGTTGTAGTATAAATCACACCAATCTATATTTACTACATTGAAGATACATAAATATATTCATATACATACATATGCAAACACATACATATGAATGCATATGTACATGTATGCACTAAGAAGAATAAAATCCACTTTTAGGACAAACTCATGAGTTCTTCAATTCAGATATATTTGCATCATTCTTCAAAACATTCTTCACTTCAATAGACTGAATTTCACTGAAACAGATAAGTCCTGCTACCCAACAGAATTATTATTTTTTAATTAATTAATTTATTTTTTTTAAGACAACAAGTAAACATTCTCCTGTATTAACAAACTCAAGCATTAGAGAATGTACAAATACCTTTTGGAGAATAACATTACTCAGTATAAGATTAAGCCATGTAAAAGCTAGGTAAAAATAGACTAAGGAACGGAATAGTCACAGTGAAATTGCATTTTCATACTAGGGAGACAATACGATGTTTACAAATGTGTGTCTGGTTTATTTCGCTTATGAGTATTTTCTCAAGTTGCACCCATTTACCTATAAAAGTCTCCAGTTTATCTTTCTTTATGGCTGAGTAGTACTCCACTGTATAAAAATACCACATCTTTTTTATCCATTCCTCGGTTAATGGGCATTTGGGTTGTTTCCACGATCTAGCTATTACAAATTGTGTTGCTATAAATGTTACCCAACAGAATTATTAAGGGATCTTTCAAACTGCTGTAGATTTAACACTAGCGAATTGGAATCATTTAATGCACAGTATTTAATTTGATAAGACAATAGCAAAGTTAGCGATGCTTAGAAAAGTAAACTGATTTCAAAATAAAGAGTAGGGCTGAGGATGTAGTTTAGTGATACAGCACTTGCTTAGCATGTGTGAAGCCCTGAGTTCAATCCCCAGCCCCCACCAAAAAAAAAAAAAAGAGAGAACAAAAAGTAATTCTGTGTAAGAATAGAATATTGGGCCGGTGAGATGGCTCAGCGGCTTAAGCGCCTGCCCAGCAAGTGCGAGGGCCCGAGTTCGACTCCCGGATCCCACATACGGAAAAGGGGCCGGTGATATCGCTCAGCGGCACGGGCGCCTGCTGGTGCGCGAGGTCCTGAGGTCGACCCCCCGGTACCCACAAAAAAATAAAAAAATAAAATAAATAAATAAATAAATAAATAAATAAATAAAAGAATAGAATATTAACAACAGGGAGGAAATACTGTGCCTTCATTTTAACCTCATGTAAAGCCAGCAAGAGAACGTTGTACCTCACCTGTACAGAGTTTATATTTTGTAATGGGGGTCTCAGAGCATCCCGAATCCATCTATAAATTTCCACAGCAATTAGTTTGGCTTCATCTCGAACAGCCTTCTCTCGAGACTCAAAGAGTTTTGGCAACACTTTGATAATTGGCTTAAGCAAGATGATTTTAGAACCAAATTCACTAGAAGTAAAAAATTGGGGGAAAACAACGTCACCACATGATGTGCTTGGGTCATATATGCATAGCCCATGCCATATGTTACATAGGGGTGATTTTTTTGGGGGTGGTTTGAGATAGGACCTTGCTCTGTAGTCCAGGCTGACCTTGAAATCACTATGTAGCCCAGGTTGGCCTCAAATTTGCGGCAATCCTCCTGCCTCAGCCTCCCAAGTTCTGGGGTTACAGGCATGAGCCACCATACCTCGCTGGGGTTCTTAAAATGGTGCCTAAAGAACCTAACATTTGGGATGTCAAATCTTCCTTTGAATAATGAAGGGGAAGACAAAAATTTCCTTTGCATACTGTTCATCTCATTCTGTTTTAGATTTTTTTTTAAGGTAGGGTTTCACTATGTAGTTCAGGCTGGCCTCAAACTTGTGGTGAGCCTCCTGCCTCAGCCTCCCGAGCTGAGGATTACAAGCACGCACCGCCATGCCCAGCCATCTCGTTTATTTTGTTTCTCTGTTCTAGCCTACTTCTCAAAGAAAACAGACGCAATAAGTCCACGTGGAAAATTGATAAATAACAAAACCTAAGTTTGATACTAAATATATTACCATAGAAAAAATTATAGAATTCTAGAAGCCTGTTTTAGGGATAACATAACGTTCCTAGTCTGCTTAAGCTACCACTGACAAAGATAACTTTAGGGGGTTCTGGAACCTATGATTGAGCACTTTCGCCTCAAGGTTCCTCAAGGTGTGATTCAAACTGTAGATTCTTTAGGACATACAAAGAACCACATAGGGACACACTAAATAGAAACACCACCAATAAGGAAGACAGGGCTGAGATGGAGCTGAGTGGTTACACTTGCCTAGCATCCATGGGGCTTTGGGTTGGATCCCCATCAACAGGAGAAAAATAACAACAATGAGGAGGATGATGAAGAGTTATAACTTATATCTGGAAATCTTCCCAAAGCCTCATGTGTTTAATGGGTAGAGCTTTTGATTTTGAAAGGTGACTGGATTATGGGGGCATTACAGCTGACTTGCTGTTAAGAGGTGGGATCTGGTGGAAACTGTGGTCTGATCAGAAGTGGCAGGTCGGGCGGGTGAGATGGCTCAGTGGCATAAGCGCCTGCCCAGCAAGCACAATAGCTGGAGTTCGACTCCCGGAACCTACATGCGAAGAAAGGGCTGGTGATATCGCTCAGCGGCACAGGCGCCTCCTGGCGCACGAGGTCCTGAGGTCGACCCCCAGTACCCACAAAAAAAAAAAGAAGTGGCAGGTCACTGGGGGCATGACCTGGAAGAGTGTATCTCCCTTCTGGCACCTTACCTCACTCTCTCTGGTTTCTGTCTGCCACGCTGTGAGCAGCTCTCCTCTACCATGTCCCTCTTCCATAATGTCCTGCCCTGGAGCCAGCTGACTATGGACTGAAGTGTGAGCCAAAATAGACCTCTCTTTCTCTAAGCCGTGGGTGTTCAATACTATGTTTCAGAGATGAGAAAATGACTAAGGCAAAGACAAGAAGATATACTTAGCCTGGTGCACACCTGCAATCCCAGCTACTTGGGAGTGTGAGTCATGAGGATAACAAGTTCAAGGCCAGCCTGGGCAACTTAGCAAGACCCTGACTCAACATTAAATAAAAAGTGATTAGGATGTAGCTCAGTGGTATAGCACTTGCCTAGCATGCACAAGGCTCAAGTTTCAATCCCTCAAAACAATCAGATATACTTTTTTGCCCCCCTTAGTACTGGGGATAGAACCCAGGGCTTCTACACATGTTAGGCAAGCAATTCACCACTGCGCTATATCCCTAAAACTTTTAAAAATATTTTTAAAAATTTTTATATTTAAAAAAATTAATTTAGCAGTACTAGGAACTGAACCCAGGGCCTTCACATTGAGCTGCATCCCTAACCCTTTTTATTTTGAGGCAGGGTCTTACTAAGTTGCCAGACTGGCCTCAAACTTGCTATCCCTTCTGTCTAAGCCTCCTGAGTAGCTGGGATTACAGGAATTAGTCACACAGATGGCTCTAACTTGTCTTTTTCCTAACTTTATTCTCCCTGTCACCTTAAAGATTTAGTACCTAGAGAAGTAGTGGTGAACTACAGCATGCGGGAACCTACAGCATGTAGCCTGAAACAGACTGTTTGTATCATTGAAAGTTTTAGACTACAAACTTCTAATATAAAGATAGATGTTCATAATATATTCTTACTTTATTAAGGACAGACCTACTGATACAAGCACACAGTCCTGATAAGTTAATTTTTCACTAAATTTCTATGATAATATTAAGATAAGCATACTGCTTACTACTCATAAAAACACATGCCTCCTATACCATAATAGGCTAGAAATAAGGAAACTTTTATCTCACAAGAATCTAGGTGAAAGTCAAATTTTATAAAAGAACACTATAAATCAAACAAAAGACAATATAAAACTTTACAACATATATCAAAGATAGTTTAACAACATTAAAAAATGTTGGTACTTTTACACAGACACCGAAGGGAGAGTTTTCTCTAAGATGTAGATCATACATGACATTACAAGAGAGTTGAGTGAGGACACTCTTCACTCTATTAGGATTTCCCTAGGGCTGCTTTCTGAAGTATCTAACATGAACAGCACTGGAAACAACACCAGATTAGAAGAACTGCCAAATAAGAATAGACTACGGATTTGTCTAAGTTAGAGTTCTATAGCAAAATACAGCTTCTTGTTCCTGAAAGAGATCTCACTCATGGAAAAACTTCAATGCCAAACAAGAAATTCTACAGATGAAAATAATTTATTACATAAAAGTTATTTTTTGTTTGCTGCTGCTGTGTTTCTATTTAAAGGCATATAGGCATTTGCTTCTACTTTATTTTTTATTTATTTATTTATTTTTTTGGTGGGTACCGGGGGGTTGACCTCAGGACCTCGCGCGCCAACAGGCACCTGTGCCGCTGAGCGATATCACCGGCCCCTTTACCGTATGTGGGATCTGGGAGTCGAACTCGGGCCCTTGCGCTTGCAAGGCAGGCGCTTACCCCACTGAGCCATCTCACCAGCCCTTGCTTCTACTTTATTACCAAAAAGGTACCTAAAGAAAGGTATGTGGCCAGGTATGGTGGTGCATGCCTGTAGTCCCAGTACTTGGGAGTCAGAGGCAGGAGGATCAAAGTGAATTTAAGACCAGCCTGAATTCTGAGAAACAAAGGCAAGGCAGGGGGCATCACAATCCCTGACTTTGAAATTATACTATAAAGCTACTGTGATAAAAACAGCGTGGCACTAGCAAAAAAAATAGACCCAAAGATCAATGGAACAGATTAGAAGATGCAGAAACAACTCCAGACATACTAAGCCACCTTATCTTTGACAGAGGTGCCAAACACATTCACTGGAAGAAACACAGCCTCTTTAATAAATGGTGCTAGAAAAACTGGCTCCGCACATGCCAGAGATTAAAATTAGACCCATATCTTTCACCGTGCACTAAACTAAATTCAAAATGGATCAAAGATCTAAATATTAACACAGAAACAATAAGTCTGTTGGAAGACAGAATAGCTAAAACTCTTGAAGACATTGGGGTAGGCAAAGACTTTATGAATAAAACCCCAGTGGCACAGGAACTATCACAAAGAATCAACAACTGGGATCTCATCTTGTTAAAAAGCTTTTGCACAGCAAGAGGAACCACCAACAGAGTGAAGAGACAACCCACAACGTGGGAAAAAATGTTTGTCAGCTGTTCCTCAGATAAAGGACTTCTATCGAGAACATACAAAGAACTTAAAAAAATCAGACCTCCCAAATTTAAAGACCCAATCCAAAAATGGGCATCTGAGATGAATACACACTTCTCAGATGAAGAAACGCAAACAGCAAATAAATATATGAAAAAATGTTCAACATCACTGGTCATTCGAGAGATGCGAATTAAAACAACACTAAGATTCCATCTCATCCCAGAAAGAATGGCTATTAACAAGAAATCAATCAATAACAAATGCTGGAGGGGCTGTGGGGAAAAAGGAACCCTTCTCCACTGTTGGTGGGAGTGTCGACTGGTGCAACCACTGTGGAAATCAGTGAGGAGATTCCTAAAAAAACTGGGATTGGAGGTCCCATTTGACCCAGCTATTCCCCTTCTGGGTATCTTCCCAGAAGAATTAAAAACATTATACCACAGCGACATATGTGCACCCACGTTTATAGCAACACAATTTGTAATAGCCAGATCTTGGAAACAACCCAAATGCCCATCAACCGAGGAATGGATAAAAAAGATGTGGTATTTTTATACAATGGAGTACTATTCAGCCATAAAGAAAGATAAACTGGAGACTTTATAGGTAAATGGATGCAACTTTAGACCATACTCCTAAGTGAAATAAACTGGACTCACATGTATAAACATCGTATTGTCTCCCTAGTGTGAGAAGCTGAAAGAGTAAGTAAGATCCAAAATGTACAATAGATATGGTAAAATAGGAAGAAACTGTTCAAAAGGAAAGAGAAACTAGGATGGGGGAATGGAGAAAAGAAGGGGGAAAAAAAGATATATATACACAAGATAGTTAAGATAGATACACTACTAATTTTGCTTAGTTCATTGAAAAGAAAGGTTTGTGCTAATATTGGTTGGACAATTGAATGCCAATATCTTGTACCCTGAGTAACTAATTTAAAGAGAACAATACACAATGTGTTAACCATTGTTACCCTCCTATTACACTGTTTTGAAATTTTGTTCTATTATTTTTTTCTCTTTAAAATAAAAGAAAAAAGAAAAAAAAAGACCAGCCTGGACTACAGAGTGAGCTCAAGGCCAGCAGCCAGCCTGAACTACATAGTAAGACCCTATGTCAAAAAAAAAAAAAGGATATGTGTTAGCAAACAAACTGTTTCTATGGCTAACATTTTCAAGTACTTAAATCTATACTTGAGGACAGCAAGAGGAAACTGCTTATATACCTTGGGAATGCCTTTCTACCAAAAGGTCAATTCTCAATCTCAGAATAAGTCAGAAATGACCCTGCTGACCTTCGATAGGAAGGGACTTAGAAAAAGTAACACACTTGAAGGCTAATTTTACTCACTTTTCCGCTGTGGCCAAGCCAAGTTCAGCAAGTCTCCACTTCTGTTTAATCCAAGATTTCAAACTCTAGATAACAGAACTAAAGCAAAAAGAAAAAGTCATACCTTAAAGCTTTCCTCAGTGTCTCTATGCAGGCCACTATGATCTTGGGGTTCTTACTGTCCAGGCCTTTTAGGAGCTCTTCTTGCACAGCCTCTCCTTTCTCAATCTCTATGTACATGAGACAAATCTCTATGCCCAGCTCCTTGGCTTTGGCTTTCGGTTGGTTGAAAACTTTACTTACAACACCTGACACAACTTCTCCTGTGGTTCTGTAATATAAATAACCATCACCACACACAAAAGTCACACTTCAATAGAACTGGATAAAGGACATAGAAAAGAGTGTACAAGTATTTTACAAATTCTTCAAAGTAAATGAGCTTCTAATTTTTAAATGTATGTTCGAGAACAAAAAACTTATGCAATCCATAAATTTGACATATTACACCAATTTTGTTTATAAATATAGAAAATTCAAAGAAAGCAAAAATTCCTTGAAATCCTCCCACTCAAAGAAAATTCCTTTCAACCTTTTTTTTTTTTTTTTTTTTTTGGTGGGTATCGGGGGTCGACCTCATGACCTCACGCACCAGCAGGCGCCTGTGCCGCTGAGCGATACCACTGGCCCTTTTTTCGTATGTGGGTTCCGGGAGTTGAACTTGGGCCCTAGCGCTTGTCAGGCAGGCGCTTATGCCGCTGAGCCGTCTCACCGGCCCTTAACATTTTTGTATCTGTCCTTTTAGAAGTTTCTCTAAAGCATGTGTCCATCTCATACACATGAATACACAAGCATGTTGTAAAAAAAAAACAGGATCGCAGAGTGCTCACTCTTTTGGGAAAAATCTTAAGTCAGTAGCAAGCGAATTTCTTCACACAAGGAGATAAATAGTTATATATCAACTGTTCTCAACTTCTTAGCAAAATTTATAGTAAATTTATTGCTTTGAATCTCCTAAATTAAATAAAATCTGTACTCCTGGGAACTAGAGGAATTGAGTGGGGTGGAATTACATGCAGCATTTGTTCACAAAGCACTTTCTGATAACAGAGAAAAAAATGAAATTTGAAAAAGTAGTGCAAGAAGCCGGGCGTGGTGGCACACACCTGTAATCCCAGCACTTGGGAGGCTGAGGCAGGAGGATCGCTGCAAGTTCGAGACCAGCCTGGGCTACAAAGTGAGTGCAAGGCCAGCCTGAACTGCATAGTGAGACCCTGTCTCAAAAAGACAAAAAACAAAACAAAACAAAAAATAAAAAAGTAGTGCAAGAGAAACTGTGATGGGGGAATGGAGAAAAGAAGGAAGGGAAAAGCAAAAAAAAAAAAAAATATATATATATATTATATATATATATATATATATATATATAATATATATATATATATGATAGTTAAGATAGATATACTACTAATTTCTCTTAGTTCATTGAAAAGAAAGGTGTGTGTTAATATTGTTTGAATGCCAACATCTTGTACTCTGAGTAACTAATTTAAAGATAATGATACGCAATGTATTAAGCATTGTTACCCTCCTATTATGTTGTTTTGAAATTTTGTTCTATTTTTTTCTCTTTAAAATAATTTTTTTTTTTTTAAAAGCAGTGCTTTCATTAATGGTGATGCTGTTTAACCAAACTGTCAAATTAATATGTACCTTTATTGGTATAATCTTTGAAGTAAGTACCTCTTTTTTGTGCAATTAAGTCAAGGGTCTCAACTCTCTTTTTGTATGGAAGGTATGACATAAATACTAGAGTCAGAAAAAACAGGTTTATAGGTGGCTGGAAACCTCTACCACCTATAGCTCAAATGAAACAGACCAGGAGTCATGTAGGTTGTTTAGTTAGCACCCCCTCCTCTAAGAGATGAGATGCCCAATGACCACAGGGAGAAAGATAGGGTTCTAAGATCACCTAGCTGGAAAACATTGTTTACTTTTTTTTTTTGGTGATACCCAATTGTCTTCAGTGAGATTCTGGTAATTCCTTTGCTGACAACCTCAGTTTCTTCCAAAAGTTATTAAAGAATTTCTCACTTACCATTTATAATTTGAGTAAAGACAATGAAAAACAAGTATCAAGGAGCTGTAAAAGAAAATGAGTATATTCTAAAACTATTAATAACTAAAGATCTATAAATATATATAAATTAATCCAAGTGGCACAAGAAAGGGGTTTTTTACCAGAATCGCTGGGTGGGAAAAAAAAAAAAAAACTACTTACTTTCCTGCGACATGGGCATTTTCAACATAAACAAGTGCAGCTTCAAGTCCTTTCAACTGAACCACTGCATTAGAATCAGTGACAAATTTTTTGATCAATCCCAAAAATTTGGACCATTCTGGGCTCTTTTCATCCTTTATTTTCTGGAAGATTTTCAGGGCCTCTTCATATCCACTTAACCTTGCTTTCCACAGCTAAAAGAAAAGTAATATTCTGAAGCAAAATTTAATGGTATTACCTACTGTTAATCTGGATGAGAAGAGGTAAAAATGAATACCCTATACCAGGTAATTTGAACAAAAGAAACCACAAGTAGAAAGAACGAAGAACATTAAGAATTCAGATTAAAAAAAAAAAGAATTCAGATAAGTTTTCAAAAAATTTTAGTGAATAAACTTATGAATTAAAAAAAATTTACATATCTTTTTTATATTTGTAATGCATAGTATTTACAATTTGTTTTGGTCTACAAATGTTTGGTCAAGGCTGTATGAAATTTATAACAGGCCATTATAAATGTTTTTCATTTTATATCTTTATAATATGTCATTAAAAATGTGACAACTAAAACATGAGAAATTGTCCTGATGAAATTGCCCATTCCCCAAGTATGCTGTTCATTTTAGCTGTCATTTAATCATTAGGCAGCTTTGTACTACACTATCAATTTTTAATCAATAACATTAATTTTAGTAGATTTCAGATACCTTTACTGAGTTTTTTTATTAATTTATTCAGTGGGTATTTAATATATAAATAAAAACCAATATTAGCCTTAGCTCTTATGGAGCTTACATTCTAGCAGTAGAGAAAAACATTAAACAATAATACGAATCAATGTAAAATTAACGAAGTGTTAAGTGCTATAAAGGCAAAGTATGTATAATAAAAAGCTATTTTGTCTTAGTGTTAAGTTTTCGTAAGAAACTGGTACTTGATCTAAGCTCTGAAAGATAAATAGGAATTAATCAGAAAAGGGAGGCAATGGGGAAGAACACTCTAGGAGAAGGACAAATACATTTCATGATCCTATGGCAGGAAGTAACACGGTGCTCCCACACCTGTAAAGAGAAGGGAACGTGGCACAAAATGAAGTACAGGATTGGACAGGACCAGATCATGTAGTAGTACTGTGAAGGTCGAATGAAAGGTTGTTGTGTTCCTTATTTTAAGAGCAATGGGATGCCGGGCATGGTGGCACATGCCTGCAATCCCAGAACTTGGAAGGCTGAGGCAGGAGGATTGCTGTGAGTTGGAGACCAGCTTGGGCTACACAGTGAGTTCAAGGCCAGCCTGAACTGCAGAGTGAGACTATGTCTCAAAAAAAAAAAAAAAAAAAAAAAAAAAAAGGAGCAAAAGGAAGCCACTGAAATTATTTCAGGGAGTGTAAGTGAGAAGTTAGTTTGTGGGACACATTTGCAATTAGTGTGTTAGGCACTATTAGAGAATTAGGTATCTTCCTCAACATTGTATTAGATCAAAAGAGAGAAGGGAAGGATCAATATATGATTGAAAAGTAGAAGAAATAATTATGCTATTTGTTTAAATAAAATGTATTTTGGAGCAGGTGCTATGCTCAGAGAAAAAATACTTTTCTTTCAAAGGAAAGAAAGCTGCCTAACCTAATATAGGATGCTTTAGTACTTAGGGCCCTCCACATTCTGCAACATTTGACTTAAGTGTGATGTAAATACTACAAGCTGTATGTTCACTAACCAATTTAAACCAAGTTTAACATCTCAATTCTTTTAAGTTTCAAAAACACAAAATAAATAATCAATAGCAGAGACATAAATAGAAAAGCAAAAACAAAACAGCAAATCACACTAGATTAATAAAAACTCCTAGTTACACTTGCTAATCAAAAATGAGAAGACTTACAGAGATTTGTTTGCTTCTTTCAGTGAAAAAAGAAAAAAGTTCTAAAAGTTCTTCCTCAACAATTTCTATGCTAATAGAAATGAACTAGCTCACTGTTAATCTGGCCTTATCAGAAGAGGTAAAATATTGATTTTCTTTTCTTTTTGAGACAGGATCATGCTACGTAATTACAGCGATCCTCCTGCCCCAGCCTCCTGAGTGCTGGGATTACAGGCGTGCGCCACCACGCCCAGTTAACATATTGATTATTGTATGGGATAAAGGAGTGGCTCTGTAGAGAACATAGGAACCAAAGCTCCAATTTTTTTTTTTTCTTCCTTTGAGACAGGGTCTCACTATGTATTTCAGGCTGGCCTTGAACCCACTATGCAGCCCAGGCTGACCTCAAACTCGAGGTGACCCTCTTGCCTCAGCCTCCTGAGTGCTGGGACTACAGGTGGTGCCACCATACCCAGCTACAAGTTTCTATTCTTCAAAACAAACTTTAATTAAAAGAATTGTCAACAACATAGAATAGGTAACCTGAAAGCTTTAAGTAGAATAAATTTACTAACTGGTTGATGTTTGTCTTAAAATGATTAAAAATTGCCAGGCATGGTTGTAATTCCAGCACTCAGGAAGCTGAGGCAAGAGGATCACCGTGAGTTCAAGGTCAGCGAGACTCTGTCTCCAAAAAAAAAATTAAAAAAAAAAGATGATTATAAGTGAAAGCAACTAGGTATGTAACTGGAGAAAAAAGATAATCGGTAAATAACATGACATCATAAACTGTCCTGTTAGCTTAAAATAAACTAAAATAAAAAGACTGTTACTTTCAAATGGTAGATAATGGAATACAGATCTGAGAACCTAAAAAATGCTGGACTTCTAAGGCCAAATAAAGACTTCTATACAATAAAATAACATTACTATGTACTTAGCTAACTATATTATATTGTCTACAGTTGAAGATAAAACTACCCAGCCAGTAACTTTTTAAAGATACAATTTGCTTTTCATTTCACTAATGTATCTTATTTCTTTGAATTCTTTTCATACTCAGTTTTTTGTTTTTGTTTCTGTTTTGGTCTTACTATGTAGCCCAGGCTGACCTCAAACTTGTGATCCTTCTACCTCAGCTTCTGAGTGCTGGGATTATGCCACCAACCCAGGCAACTCAAAAGCAAAAATTTTTTTTTTTTTTTTTTTTGGTGGGTACCGCGGGTTCGACCTCAGGACCTCGCGCACCAACAGGCACCCGTGCCGCTGAGCGATATCACCGGCCCCTTTTTCGTATGTGGGATCCGGGAGTCGAACTCGGGCCTTCGCGCTTGCAAGGCAGGCGCTTAAGCCGCTGAGCCGTCTCACCGGCCCGCAAAAATTTTAAATGGAGCTGAGGATACCTATTTTCAATGACATAAAATAACGCCCACCTAATAAGTATCAGTGTTTATGAAACTGCCCATGTTTCACATGTTTCTAAGGCAACAGTATGAGTGCTGACAAACTAAACCCAGAGGCACTGAAACTTAAAACCCAAGAGTCTTACCTTGTGTTCACACTTCTGATCCACCGGCAATTTCAACCATTCACTGTCATCGCCCATTGTGCTTCCAGTTTCTCCTTGGAATTAAAAGTAGTTCCTGGTCAGATAAAAGTAGAGACCTATTAACTATCAATCAAGGAGTCTCTTAAGACAAAATGACTTTTCTGGAATTATTAATTTATCACGCATGTACCACCAAGAGTGTAAAGTCCATTCTTTGGTCAGATGCCCAGTTAATGCCATTAACAGAACATTTTCTAAAAAAGAAAAAAAGTCAATCTAAGTCTAAATCAAGGGACAGACATGTGTTTTTAAGAAAATGATGCTTGTATATTTCCCAAATGAAAACTTCTTAGATATATATACAAAGCTGAAATAAAGCTGAAGAACTGAAGCCAGGTGTGGTGATGCAGGTCTGTAATTCCAGCACACTGGGGCTGAGGCAGGAGGATCATAAATTCGAGCCCCACCTGGGCATCTTAATAACTTAGCAAGATCCCATATCAAAATAAAAAAGGGCAGGGGATGTAGCTCCATATGAAGGTCCTGGGCTCAATCCCTAGTACTATACACAAACTAACGAGCTGAGCTACTACTTGGCTTTTTAAAGGGTGCAGAGACCAAAATATGCAATCCCCTAATCTACTACTTTGATATATTTCTATTTGGGTCAGAGAAAGTTCAGTAACAGGAACAGCTCTGAAAAGCTGTCCTTTGTAAAAGAAACCTACATCTATAGAGGAAATCTACATTAGTACACAGTCAAGGCTAGCAAAGGTCTTTTTTTCTGAGGTCCCCCTATCAGACCAAAGATAGTATCTTGGAAAGATCATATTCTGCAGAAGACTAGAGGCAGATACCTGGAGCAGACAGTTTATCACAGGTACCACCGATACTTCTGAGGGCATTTTACCTAAGAGACTCTAACTGTGTACATTTTTCTTTCTTTCTTTATTTCTTCAGTAATGGGGATTGAACCAAGGGCCTTTGTATTGAGCTACATCCCCCGCCCTTTTTTAAATTTATTTTTTGTGACAGGGCCTTGCAAAATCTCTAAATTACTCAGGCTGGGCTCAAACTTGGAATCCTTCTGCCTCAGCCTCCCAAAGTGCTGGGATTCCAGATGTGCACCACCATGCCAAGCTTTTATTTGCTGTGCATTCCTCCCCTTCCAGTGTGCATGCACATAGGTAAAAAGGATTTTCTGTTCATCTGTTAGTTTATATTGTAAATAAATATAAATAAATATAAACTCAATTATCAAACTTTCAAATGGTCAAGAGAAAGTTTTCTCTCCACTATAAGAGGACAAGAAAAGAGTTTTATAGAAAGTCATACTTTATATTGTTCACTTAACATTCCTTATAGAAAATAATCAATATGGAAAAATCTCGATGTTGACTAGCTCTCTATCCAATTTTGGTAAATTCGACTCCAGTCCATGTTTATATGAATTCAAAAAAATTAAGTCCCTGAATGAACTATTCCTTTTTTTTTTTTTGAGACAGGGTCTCACTGTGTAGTTCAGGGTGCCCTTGAACTCACCATGTAGCTCAGGCTGGCCTCGAACTTGCAGTGATCCTCCTGCCTCAGCCTCCTGAGGTGAACCACCATGCCTAGCTTGAACTATTCCTTTATAAATATTCTTTATATTTAAGCCATTTTTAGTGAGATGTATTTTATTTTATTTTGCTTTATTTATTTTGGTTTTTTGACACAGGGTCCTGTTATGTAGTCTAGGCTTGCCTCAAACTATGTAGCCCAGGCTAGCCTGGAACTCACAGTGATCCTCCTACCCCAGCCTCCTGAGTGCTGAGATTATAGGCTGAGATTACAGGCATGCGCCACCACACCCAGCCCTTTAGTGAGATTTACAATCAATGTTCTTCTAACAACTTTATGGTGCCCATTTAGATGACATCCTTTTTTCTGATTTTAAAAGTACTTAATGTATGTTAGCCGAGTATGTTAACTGTAGTATATTTAGTAACTACAGAAAATACCTAAGGTAGAAAAATATTAAAACACAATTTCACCACCAACAAAGTGACTGCAATGAACACAGTATATCAATTATATGAAAAGACAGGGATAATCCTACTGTAACCTTTTTCTTATCACAAACATTTTTCCTGTCATTGAGAATGTAACTTAACATCTACATAGCACTCCATTTTATGAACATACCACAATTACCAATCTTACTGTTGGACATCTAAATTGCTTCCGATTTTTCAATATCAAAAATAATGTACAGGGCCAGTGAGATAGCTCAGCGGCATAAGCACCTGCCTGGCAAGTGCGAGGTCCTGAGTTCGACTCCTGGCACCCACATACAGGAAAAAAAGGGCTGGTGATATGGCTCAGCGGCACAGGCACCTGCTGGTGCGCGAGGTCCTGAGGTCGACTCCCGGTACCCACATAAAAAAAAAAAAATGTACAAAAGATCCTGCTTACCTCTCAATTCCCAATCCTGGCCTAACATAAAATACATTTTCAATATATATTTGTTTAATAGTTGATAGTCTCTTAGGAATCAGGCACTGTGTAAAGTCCTTTTTAAACATGTTAAAGAACCTTGTACTAATATCAACTACATGAAAAAGAGAAAAAAGATACTCTCCCCACTTTACATAGGTTCACAAAGATTAAGTAACTTGCCAAAACAGCAAAACCGATAAGCAGTGAGATTCCACTCAAAATCTGTGCTTCTTCCTTTACTCCCTCCATCAAAAGGAAAAACATACCCCAGGAAAAGTTACATAAAAAGAAAGACTGAACTACAAAAGCTTATTAGAGTAAGCAGAACTTTCATTAAGACTCTTCTCCAAAATCCCTAACCACCCCCTCCTCAACAACACTGTATTTTAGAATAGGAGGCACACCATAATAGAGAATCTGCAGAAACTCAAATTTAGCAATGGCAGGACATAAACTAGTATAACAGTTTGGACGACAGTACTGTATGGCATTACCTAAGTTGAAGATGCACATACCCTATCATCCAGCAATTCCATTCCTATGTATACACACTGCAAGTGGACACCAACTGCACGAGAAGATCTACATAAGAATGCTCATAGCAATGTTGTTTATAACAGTCAAAAGTTGGATTCACCACAAGTTCATCAAAGGTCAATGAGGAAATAGTGATATATTCACAGAGCATAACATTAAAAAATAATGAAAATGAATCAACTATGCAGTATACTTTTCAAACTCTATAGTGAAGGATCAGTCTCTCCCGCCCTTCTAATCAAATGTACATTGGCATGTTTATTAAATACAAAATTATTAGATCTGTGTATTTTTTTTTATGTGGGTACCGGGAGTTGAACTCAGGACCTCGCGCTTGCCAAGCAGGCGCTTATGCTGCTGAGCCATATCACGGGCCCAGATCTGTGTATTTTTAAAGTTCCCCAGCTCTGCTGGTAATGGTGGCACAGCCTGTTATCCCAGCACTTGGGAGCCTGGGGCAGGACTGCTACAAGTTCAAGGCCAGCCTAGGTTACACAGTGATTTTAAGGCCAGCCTGAACTACATAATGAGACTCAAAAAACCACACACACACATACACACACACACACACACACACACACACACACACACACACACACACACACACACACAGACCCAGGTAATGTAAAATGGTTTAGCTGGTATGGAAAACAATTTAGTGGCTCCTCAAAAGCTTAAACATAGAATTATGATTTGACCGCACAGTGCTATAACTACAGTAGGTATATATTCAAAAGAACTGAAAGCAGGTGTTCAAATAAGTACTTACACATGCATGTGCACAGCAGCACTATTCACAACAGCCGAAAAACAGCCCAAATGTCTACCAATGGACAGTGACATGTACACAGAATTTTTTTGTGTGTGTGTGGGTACCGCGAGTCAAACTCAGGACCTTGCGCTTGCGAGCAGGCGCTTGTGCCACTGAGCAATATCACCGGCCCTTTTTTTGCTTTATGTGGGTACCAGGAGTCAAACTCAGGACCTCAGCTTGCCAGGCAGGCGCTTATGCCGCTGAGCTGTCTCGCTGGCCCTGTACACAGAATTATTACTCTTCCATAAAAGGGAATAAAATACTGAAACATGATACAACATGAGTGAACCTCAAAAACATTATACTAAATGAAAGAAACCAGCTGGGCATGGTGGCACACACCTTTAACCCCAGCTACTCAGAAGGTTGAGAAAGGAAGATCATAAGTTCAAGGCCAGCCTAGAAATTTAGCGAGATCCTATCTAAAAACAAAAAATAAATAAGTGAAAAGGGCTGGGAGTGTAGCTTAGTGTGAAGGCCCTCTGGGATCAATTCTCAGTACTGCAAAAACTGAACTAAAAAGAGGCCAAACACAGAATGTCTTATATTATTTGACTCCATTTATTTGGACTATCCAGAATAGGGAAATCCATAGAAAAAGGATGCAAACTGGTGGTTGCCAAGGGGTGAGAAAAGGGGAAAATGGAGAGAATATGCTTAATGGGTGAGGGAGTACTTTGGAGTTATGGAAATGTTTTGGAACCAATAGAGGTGGTTGTTGTACAACACTGTGAATGTACTAAATGCTACTGAAATTGTTCATTTAAAAATGGTTGGGGGCCGGTGATATAGCTCAGTGGCATAAGCGCCTGCCTGGCAAGAGCGAGGTCCTGAGTTCAACTCCCGGTACTCGCATATTAAAAAATAATAATAATAATAAGGTTGGGCTGGGGATGTAGCTCAGGGCACAGCACCTGCCTAGCAAGCACAAGGCCCTGAGTTCGATTCCCAGTACCCCCCCCAAAAAAAGGTTAATTTTCTCATGTGAATTTTGCCTCAAATTCATTTTTTTAAAGTTCTCTAGGTGATTCCAATGTGCAGCTCAAGTTGAAAACCGCTAAAGTGGCAAAAAGCCTGAGCTACAAAAGTAAACTTTACCTATCAAACTGCTTTTCAAAGAGAAAATGAGAGCTTTGAAAACAATTTCCAACCAAGAGAGTATGAATATATTCAACTGTCATATTTTGAGTTCACTGCAATATTTTTCTTTTTCCTACTGCCTATTCTTCCTCTAGAAACATGAAGAAAATGGCTACACAAACTAATCGCCTCATATAAAATTTAGATGCCATTCTGAAATGGCATATGGTACTGTTATGGCTTGTGTCTAGATTCCCCCCCACCCCAAAGCCATATGTGGTCCTAGGTGGGGCTTTTTCGGAGGTGGCTGGATCTAAAGTGGGTGACACTGGGATTGATTCATGGTGCAGTGCTAGGATCAAGGGCACTGCGACTAAGGGTGCGAGTGCTACCCGCCCTGAGTAGCCTGAATAAGATATAAGGGACAGAAAGAGCTGTGGCTGTCCTTTGATTGCTTGCTTTTGCTGTCTTCTGCCTGCCATGAACTTTATTCTCCTCTCCAATGCCTGCCTGCCATCCACCCTGCTTTGGAGTCAGCCAATTATGGACAGAAACCCCTAAAAACTGTAAGCTAAATAAACCTTTCCCCCTTCGGATGTTTTGTCTCAACAACCAGAAGTAAGACAGCTACTTTATAGTCTGGGTTTTTAAAAATTGTTGTTTATGATTTTCCCCTTTTTATGCAAAGGAAAGGCCTGCTTCACACTAAAACTTACCCTGCCACCAAAATAATACATGCAGTATTTGTACATACATGTGACACTGAGCAGTCTTGGTCACTGTGTTTGTCTTCTTTCAGAATTGATATACTAGGAAAAAAAGGACTTTATGATTTTTCCTTCATAATTATTTTAAAATTGGTTTTTAGAATTTTTGATACAAAAAACACATGCAACATATGTGTGAGTTGTGAAACACTACAGCAAAACTGACACATTTCCCTAACCACCCAATCTAAAAACTGGAACACTATCAATAGTAGTACTGTACCTGTGTGCTTCTTTCCCACCCTGTCCTCCCACAGAAGCACTTTTCTGAGATGCGTTTAGCTTTGTGTCTTAATCATACTGCATACCCCTAAAGTAACAAAATTAACTGTGCAGTCTTCAATAACTTGCTTACTAGCTTACTATTTTACTATAAAATCCATCCATGTAGAGTACTATAGATCAGTGCTATTTAAAGTATGGTCCAAGGCCTACAGTTATAATAGCTCAGTGGTAGAATACTTGCCTAGCATGCAGGAGCCCTGGGTTCGATCCCCAGCACGGCAACGACAACGAAGTCCTGAGGAGATAAGAATAGGATCCCATGTACATGGGTTGGCTGTATAGGATCTAATAAGGGATTACTCCATGCAACTTTATGCAAAATATTTTCACTCACTCTCTGTATGGGTAAACAATGATGTCCTCAAGGAGTTTATAATAGAATAAATAAAACAAATAATCATAATACCAAACATACTGTATGTGGAAAATGCCAAAAGCAGGGAACAAATATGGGTTATGGGAGTTTAAAGATGAGATAAACTACCAGAGGGATAGTCAGTGAAAACCTCAGAAAAGAAGGAACTTCAAATTGGTGATGAATAACAGGTGGGATTTTTCAAAAAACAAGGGTGGAAATATTTTAGCCTGAGGAAACAAGAAAGACAAAGTCAGGGAGACAGGAAAGTACTGATCATGTTTAGCACACTGAATGTGAATGGCTCTGTGATAGGAGTATAAGACCAGAAAGGAAGACTAAGGTCAGCTCACGGAGACCTTTTATTTTATTTATTTATGTATGTAGGTAGGTAGGTAGTATTGAGGATTGAACCCAGGGCCTTAGTGCTGAGCTATTCCCAGTCTTTTTTCTGTTGTTGTTTTATTTTTATTAGTACATGTTTGCAATTCATGCAGTTTACAATTATCTCGGAGAGTGATTACATCTACATATCACAGTTTGCTTTTTTTTTAATCTCCTTGCCCTACCCTCCTCCTCCCTCCCTCATCCAATTCTCCTATCCCAGTTTTCATTCTTATTAATATTAATCTTAGCTCATGTTATTGGATATAATGTTTACATAAGTTGAGGTTATTAGGTTCCTGTACATGGCATATCTTATTTCCTCTTCCCTTCCTCCTCACCCCTTGCGCTTTTTCCCTTGTACCACTTCCTTATTGCAAAAGATCCATCTCCTTGTCCCCTTCTATCCCTCTTTTATTATTCTTTTTGTACTTTGCCTCACTGAAATGAGAACTACCATATGGTATTTAAGCTTGTGTGCGTGGTTTATTTCACTCAACTTATATTTTCCAGGTGCATCCATTTTCCTACAAATGTCTATCATTCTTTATAGCAGGGTAGTATTCCATTATATATAGACACCACATTTTCTTTATCCAATCATCTGCTGATGGGTATACAGGCTGTTTCCAGGATTTAGGTATTATGGGATGTGCTGCTATGAACATTAGTATGCACATATCAATGCAGTATGATGTCTTAAACTCTTTGGGGAAGATACCTAGCAGGGGTATCACTGGGTCATATGGAATTTCTAATCTCAATTCTTTGAGAAATCTCCATACTGATTTCCTAGTTTACACTCCCACCACGAATGAAGGAGGGTTCCTTTTTCACCAGAGCCTCCTCAGCATTTATTATTATTTAATTTCTTAATGATTGCCATTCTTTCTGGAGTAAGATAGAATCTTAGTGTTCTTTTACTTTGCACTTCTCTAATGGCCAGATATGAGACAGAATCTCACTAAGCTGTGAAGTTGCCCAGGCTTGCCTTGAACGTGAAACCCTCCTGCCTCAGCATTTAAGAGTGCTGAGATTATAGATGTCCAGCTTGAGAATTATTACAATTAATCTAAAGAACAGGAGATTCTCGTGAATCGAAGTAGGACAATGGAAAGAGTCTATCTACTTTAGAAAAATAAATCTATGGAGAATGAATTGGAAAGGACAGAAAGTAGTGAGCCTTGATATAAAATTACTACAGAACTTCAGAACTAAGATGAAAAGGAGCCAGAAACTAAGAGGTCTTGACAGCGGAAATGGAAAGGGTGGGCAGGAGAGGCTGAAAGGAGTTACATTAATGCAGAAGAATCAACAAGCCTGCTGGGAAAAATAATTTAGACTTGTCTCTCACCCTGTACTAAAATCAAATCACAATGGATCAAAGATCTAGATCTTAAAACAGAAACAATGAATCTGCTGGAAGATAAAATAGGAAAAACTCTTGAAGACATAGGCAACTGCAAGGACTTTCTGAGTAGAATCCCAATTGCACTAGAAATAACACCAAGACTCAATAACTAGGACAGTATAAAATTTAAAAGCAAAAGAAAACAACCAACGAAGTAAAGAAACAATCTACAGAATGGGAAACAAGGTTTGCCAGCTACTTCTCAGATAGAGGACTAATATCTAGAATATATATAAAGAACTAAAAAAAATTAGATCACTCAAAATAAAAAACCAAATCAAAAAGTGGGCAATTGAAATAAATAGATATCAAAAGAAGTGCAAATAGTCAATAAGCACATGAAAAAATTTTCAGTATCTCTGGCCACTAGAGAAATGCAAAGCAAAACAACACAGATTCCACCTTAATCCAGAAAGGATGGCTATCATTAAGAACTCAAAAAAACAAATGCTGGTGAGGTTGTGGGGGAAAAAGGAACTCTTCTACACTATTGATGAGAATATAAACTAGTATAACCACTATGGAAATCATTATGGAGATTACTAAAAAAAAATAAATAAATCTAAATATAACCAGGCATGGTGGTGCATGCCTGCAGTCCCACTACTCAGGAAGCTGAGGCAGGACAATTGCTGAGGGTTTGAGGACAGCCTGAACTACATAGCAAGACTGCCCCCACCCAAAAAAATCCCTAAAAATAGAAATTCCATTTGACTCAGCTATATCTCTCCTGAGTATCTTCTTGAAAGAATTAAAGATGACATATTACTATGATCCAAATATCTCACATTTAACACAACTCATAATAGTTATACATCAGAAGTAGCCTATACGCCCATCAACAGATGAACAAATAAAGAAAATGTGGTATATACACACAATGGAGTACTACTCTGCTGTAAAGGATAAATGAGAGTCACTTGTAGGAAAATGGATGCATCTTGAGACTATAATGGTAAATGAAATCACAAAGTTAAATATTACATGGCTTCTCTTATATGGGACACCCAAATATAAACAATTCAAAGAGCAAAATAAAAGGTAGGTGATAAAGCCAGGTATGGTAGCGCACTCCTGTAATCCCAGCACTCAGGAGGCTAAGGCAGGAGGATCACACCGTGAGTTCAAAAAACGGAAAAGAAAAACAGAAACAGGGAGGTAGACTTTGTGGAAACGGATAGGGGTATGGGGAGGGTTAGAGCGGGGGAGGGAAAGTAGAAATGATTAAGATACATATGTACCATTTCTCCAAGTGAATGCAATTATTACGTATTGTAAACATGTACTAATAAAGAAACTGTAAAAAAGAGAAACAACAAGCCTTTGCAAACTAATGTGGGAGTAGGAGGCAAAGTCCAATGGGGAGGGGGGCAGGAGGCTGTAGCCTAAGAGAACAATGCTGGCAATGGGAAAAACACGTCAGAAGAAGTTTGAGTTATTTGTTTTTGAGTTATTTCTGAAAGGAATATGATTAGTTTTATACTTCAGAAATATGATCTTCAAGTGGTTGAAAATATGACACCAGAGTTACAGAGAGGGGTCTGTATTTGATAAACACGGGAAACCAAAGTTTTCATTAAATAGCAGGGTGTGATGCTGTGAGAACAAATAACATTGCCAACGAAGAGAAACATTAGTAAAATTAATTTAAACTATATTTAATCCTTGCTATAGTTCATGCAATCCAGTCCCTACTAAAGTAAATATTCCGAATTTTAAGTTGTTCAGAGTACTCAGAAGGCAAAGAGGTCAGTTAAGTCTGTTCTACAGAAACATCACTATACACACTGCTATTCTTAATAATGTCTTCAAAGAGCTCAAATACCACATAGTCCACACTGTTGCTGAAAAAGGTTTACATGTAATTGTTTATTTTTAGACCAGAGGTTAAAAAATGTCTCCAAGGTTACAGAAATAGGCAGAACTTAAAATTCCAAATTTTCTAATTTTTCAGTTTATTGTTCAATAACAAAGTTCCTATGAAATATATACTATGTCCTATCATAAAATATAGACTCCCCCATCAATCTAGCATTGTCTCATTCTTCGACCAACTAAGATCACGTCATGAGTCATGTTAGAGCTGGACCACAACTTGACTCCTACTACACAGCCCATTCCCTCTTGCCTAACCATCCAAGGGCTCAAGTGTGGCAATGTTTTATTTTAAAGTTTTGTGTTTTGACAATTTATAAGAATAATTATAGGGGCTGGTGATATAGGGTCCTGAGTTCAACTCCTGATACCTGCATATTAAAAAAAATAATAATTATTATAGAGCTATTAAACAGATTGTTTTTGCACAACTATTTTATGGCAAATTTCCAAGCTCCTGACCTACAAAAGCTCTTCACTATCACAATGAGAGAGATATGGATTTGATTACCATTCCTGGACTCTCACTTCCGGCCTAGGAGATGCACTGCCAAGCATGGAATGAGTCTAACGGAACTTTGAGGAAAATTTCTGCCCACTCAAAAAGCAATCCCTGGAGCCAGGGATTTAGCTCAGCAGCGGCAGCGCCTGCCGGGCAAGCATGAGGTCCTGAGTTTGATTTCCAGTACCCCCCCACCCCGCAACGAAAAGGCAATCCCTGCCGAGCATGGTGTCTCACACCTGCGATCCCAGCACTCAGGGGGATGGGGAAGGAGTATCACCATGTGTTTGAGGCCAGCTTGGGCTACATAGTGAATTCAAGACTAGCCTGAACTACACAGTGAGACCCTGTCTCAAAAAACAAAACAAAAACCCCAAAATCCCTAAGCCAGCCATCGTGGCACTATGTGGGAGTCTGAGGAAGGAGGATCACTTCAGCCTGGGAGTTTGGGGCCAGCCTGAGCAACATACAGATATCCATCTCAAAAACAAACACACACAAGCCTCTGAATAACCAATAAAGAGTGATGATAGGCTCATTCGAAAAAGACAGTAGTTATAAAACAAAACAATGTATGTACATGCTCAGAAATCTTCACTCAAACCATGTCTAGGAGGACAACTGGGCTAAAGAAGAGTAACAATTATACGACTATCACAAAAAACTTAAAACTTTTACTTTTTGCCCAAGGCCAGACAAAACCTCTGAATAGCAGGTAGCAAAAATGCCAAAACTTTCCCTTTAACAAATTTTACTGCCTCCCGCTATTTCCCATTATCAAGGACAAGTGCTATACTCTTGCTGGTGTTTCTGCATTATCAGGGGGCCAGAAATCTGAACTGCTTCTATAGCAGGTTATCTCAACAAAGTTTGGTGTGTTTGCTTTTGTCATACTGGGACAGTGGCCTCCCACAAACTCCCTCAGAGACAGACACTGGTAAAGAGCTGTGTCTTTCACATCGTGCGAGTCTATCGGCAGGAAACAAGGTTAACTGAACTCTAATAGATGATCATGGTCAATGTTTCCAAAGAGGGACCGGATACCAACAAAGGCATCTGGGGAGATAGAAAACTAAACTAAACCTGGCTGTGAATTAGGTCAACTTTGAGAGTCACCGCTCAACTGTACCAAGGTAGCTGAAAACTTAATGCTTACTCATCCCGAAGCTACCCTGTCTCCAAATCCCAGGCAAAGGACCCAAGGCCCAGAGCACTAAGACTCAGCTCCACCCATTCAGTTCAACTGGGTTATACTCTGGTTAAAGCAATCCTCTCGTCACCCCAAGTAGGAACCAGGCTGGGGCACAGCCAGGTCTTGGGCACCATCCCCCACTGCATATCCCAACAAACAGCCTAGGGCCGCTGTCACCACCCTGAAGTAGAGCAGATGCCCAGGCTTTTGCTCACTGCAGCCGGCATTGTTTACGCTCTTTCGCCACCTTGGCCTCTGATAGGCCAGGAAAGTCCCCACACTGTCCACCAGGACTTCCGGCACGGGCTCCACGGGCACGGGATACTCGCCCCTGGCCCGCAGGCTGACACTTACGCTCCCCAGGCAGGGAGAGGTCGGGGCCCTAAGGTCGGAGCAGGGTCTACAGGACAGCCGGCAGTCGGGAGGGCAGCGGAAGCATTGGTGCGGCAGTGGCGGCTGGGAAACACCCCCTCCGGGGGCGGGGCCAAGAGCACCGCTGTCAGAGTGCCCGCCCCACCCTCACGCCCCTCCACACACGCTTGAAGCCTTAAAGGGGCCGCGCATGCCTTTGCCCAAAGGTTTGCAGGCTTCAGGGCGCTGCCATAGGCTTTCAAAGGTAAGAGGCAGATGAAGGCCCAACTAGAAAGACTATTGCATCCAGTCGACTAGACCTCTTTTTCGGTGGTAACACAGGTAACGTGCCAGAGACAAAGAAGATGTGACCAGCTCCCAATATCACAATCCTAATGCCTACTCCAAGGGTGAAAAAAATTTCTGCAGGTAGCAGCCAAACCATCAGGGTAAATATATGGAGCCGATTAAAGCTGTGTTTTCAATTAATGCTTTGAGCATTTCTTCCAATAGCAACTCAAAGGCCCAAAAAAGAATTCCAGTAGCCTGCAATGAATTCACATTACCCTCTCACTGACTCTCTTCTTTGCAACAGGAGGAAACCTAGGCAATATCAGATAGGAAGATAATAGGAGATAAAATAAAAAAAGAACTTTCCCTTCTTGTGAGTAAAATGAGACCTTTCAGAAATTGGCCAAGAATTCACAAGTCTATACGAGTAAAGAAATATTGCACATGCTTGTAATCCCAGTACTCTAGGAGGCTGAGGCAGGATTACTGCAAATTAGAGCCCAGCCCTGGTGACTGAGTGACTTAGCAAGACCCTGTCTCAAAATAAATAAAAAGGGTTGAGGATGTATCTCAGTGCAAAGGCCCTGGGTTCCATCTCCAGAATCCTCAGTTACCACCACCACCACCACCACCACAAAAAAAAAAAAAAAAGGTATGGAAATACAACTGTGATGCACAGCCATCCAATTTCATATAAAGAATTGAGAAAACTGTTGGCGAAACTTCATTAATCTCTCAGAAAACTGCCTTGGTCTTTAAGATCTTCAAGGTTTTATCAATGAGTTTCAATTTTCTTTTCACAGAAGTTTCTACATTTTGTCTATCATACCAAGAACAAAAAGATTTATCTACTTTTTTATTTTTTTGTGACAGGGTTTCACTATGTAGTTCAGGCTGGCCTTGAACTCACTACGTGGCCAAGGCTGGCCTTAAACTCAGAGCGATCCTCCTGCTTCAGCCTCCCTACTACTGGGATTATAGGCAAGAGATTTGTCTACTTTTAAAGCCTGTATTCGTTCCTCCATCTAATTTAGATGAATAAACACATCTTACTAATAAAGCCTTCGGCCATCATCAAACTAGGACTTTGATAACAATAGTTCCTATCTCAGGGCTATCAGGACAATTAAATAAGTTCATTATTATATTTGTAAAGTGCCTAGATCAGTGCCTACAGTAAGGTGCTACATACACACTTACACAGTGTTCAATATTGTCTACCTTGTCTACCGTATCCATTTTAAACCTAAAAAAAATAAATATATAGCCCCCTCGCACCAGCTGATTCTACCTCCAAGTGTTCCTAGCTATCAGAGAGGCATTAACTAAGGATTAGAGAGGGAGAGGAGACATTCCCTGAGCTAAGAGCTTTTATTTCAAGTCAGGTTTACTGAGATATGACTCACACGCAGTAAAATTCACTCATTTTAGTAGGCAGTTCCGAGTTCTGACATGTAGTACCATATTCGTCATCACAATGAAGAACATCTTAGCTGGGCATGGTGGAGCATACCTGCAATCTGAGAGACTCAGGAGGCTGAGGCAGGAGCATTCCAAATTCAAGGCCAGCCTGGGCAATTTAGCAAGACCTTGTCTCAAATTTTTTGTTTTGTTTTTTGGATTTTTTGTTTGTTTTGAGACAGGGTCTTGGTATACAATTCAGGATAGCCTTGAACTCTTGGTGATCCTCCCGCCTAAACCTTCCAAGTGGTGGGATTATAGGCAGACACCACCCAGCAAGACCTTGTTTCAAAATTAAAAAAATAAATTAAATTAAATTAAATAAAAAAGGAACATCTTTATCAGCCCAAAAAATTTCATTGTGCCTTTTTCAGTCAACTTCTCTCCTTGCTCCTAGGCAACCGTTGACCAGTTGTGTGTTCCCCTACAGGTCTGTCTTTTCCAGTATTACATAAACAGTAACATATAGTATCTAATCTTTTGAATCTGGCTTCTTTATCTTAGTATAGTACAACTGAGCTCAAGGGCTGTAGGTGGGGCTCATAGTAGAGCACTTGACTAGCATGTGAGGCCTGGGGTTCAAGCCCAAGCACAACACCCCAAAACCAAAACCAAAAAACTGAGATCATCTATGCAGGTGCATCTAACAATTGGTTCTCTTTTTTTTATTGCTAAGTATGTAGTATTATTCCACTTTATGAGGATGTAAATACATTTTGTTCATTTATCGGTTGATATATGGGTTATTCCCATTTTTTAGTAGTTATGAAAAAATTATCATCCTTCTCATGCAGACCCCCCCCAGTGATACTGAGGCTCGAACCCAGAGCCTTGGCACTAAGCTACAACCCTAGCCTTTTTTTCTTTGGCTTCTTTTTTTTTTAATTATTAATATTTATTTACATCTGGTCTAATATATTTTTGACAAGGTTTTCAAGACACAATCCTAAATGTTGAACTGCCCCCACTATCATAAGAAGAACAAAAAACACTTGCGATTGTCCTGTAATATATATATATATATATATATATATATATATAATATAATACATATAATATTAACCTCTCAAATTTCAACAAAATGTAGAATAACTACAGATGTATATAATTAGCATTTAGCTTTTGTCATATATTTTAGGAAATCCTATCATAGACAGTTTTCCTCTATATAAAACTGGAAAAAAACAAGAATTAAGTCCTTTTGGCAAATATAGCAAGGCAATGATTAGGTTTTGTTTTTTTAGACAAGTTCTCACTAAGTCACTAAATTACAGGTATGTGACACCATGCCCAGCTGACATAGGTTTTTGTATAAACATAATTTTTTTTTTTTTTTTGGACAAATACCCAGGAGTGGGAATGCTGGGTGATATGGCAAGTGTATATTTAACTTCACAAGTAAATGCTCAACTGTTTCCAAAGTAACTATAAACTATTTTGCACCCCCAACGCTCTCCAGCAATTATGAGTTCAAATATAAGCAGATTATAAAATCTCCAATATGGATCTATAGTTTTATTATTGAAAGCCAGTTCATTATGCAGTTTATAATAATGTGGTCCTATTACAAACCAGCAATTTATCACTTAGTATCAATCTTTCATCCTCCTTTACAACACTTTCGAAGTAAAGTACCAATAAAAATTATTCTTTCAGGGCCGGTGAGATGGCTCAGCAGCATAGGCGCCCGCCTGGCAAGCGTGAGGTCCTGAGTTCGACTCCCGGTACCCACATACGAAAAAAGGGCCAGTGATATCACTCAGTGGCACGGGCGCCTGCTGGCGCGTGAGGTCCTGAGGCTGACCCCCGGTACCCACAAAAAAAAAAAAAAAAAAAAAAAAAAAATTACTCTTTCAAATAACATCAATGAGTAGTCAAATCTGGTCATTTTGTCTGGATCAACAACCTATATGGATAAACAAGACGTAGTTTTAGTAAATAGAATAAACCAAAACATGCATGCTATATATATTTAGTCAGTCTTGTTCTTCAATATTCAGATGAATTTTTCCATAGCCTAAGTAAAATTCTATACTAATCTCTTTATATAGTGAGTCATTAATTTATTTTACTTTTTTTTTTTTTTTTTGAGACAGGGTCTCCCTATGTAGTGCAGGCTGACCTCGAACTCATTTAAGTAGCCCAGGCTGGCCTCGAACTCACAGCAATCCTCTTGCCTCAGCCTCCTGAGTGATGGGATTAAAGGTGTGCGCCACCATGCCTGACTTAACAACCCATTCTTTTTTTTTTTTTTTTTTTTTTGTGGGTACCGGGAGTCGACCTCAGGATCTCACGCTTGCCAGCATGCCTAGCTCCCATCTTTATTTTCAAAAGTATAATTCTGTTGAATAGGAGGCAAAAAGAAGCTTACGAGAAAATTTAAACTTATAACTAGTATGCCCCATATTATATACCCATACAACCACACCCATACACCAAAAAGCTTTAAGAAAAAGGCATTCTGGAATTTTGGAACATTGTCACTGGGTATGTAAATTGGTACATTCTGGAAAACATTTCATATTAACAGCCCATTCTTTTTTTTTTTTTTTTTTTTCCTAGACAGGGTCTTGCTACCTATCTAGTTCAGGCTAGCTTTGAACTCACTATGTATCCCAGGCTGGCCTTGAACACATGGAGATCCTCCTGCATCAGCCTCCTGAGTCCTGGGATTACAGGTGTGCACCACCATGCCTGACTTAACAACCCATTCTTTTTTTTTTGTGTGGGTACCGGGAGTCGACCTCAGGACCTTGCACTTGCCAGCAAGAGCTTGTGCCGCTGAGCGATATCACCGGCCCTTTTTTTTTTTCCTTTATGTGGGTTCCGGGAGTCGAACTCAGGACCTTGCGCTTGCCAGGCAGGCGCTTATGCTGCTGAGCCATCTCACCGGCCCCCAACAACCCATTCTTAATAGAACTGAAAACATGTCCACACAAAAATTTGTATATAAATGTTCATTCATAGCAGTATTATTTATCATAGCTCCAAAGTGGAAACAACCCAAACATCCATCAACTGATGAATGGGTAAATAAAACATGGTATATACATATAATGGAATATCATTCTGCCATAAAAAGGAATGGAGTAGTAATATACTACAACACTGATGAACCTTGAAAACGTTATGCTAAGTACAAGATGCCAGAGGCGAAAGGCTCTGTTATATGATTCCATTGTTATGAAATGCCTAGCTTAGGTACGTCCTGAGAGACAGAAAGTAGATTAGTGATTACTAGGGGCTGGAGGGAAGAGAAGAGAAGGGAATGAGGACTGACTGCTAGTGAGTATGGAGTCATTCCCCATTCCCTTTTCTTCTTGGGGAGATGGAAAGGTTCAATTTGTGATGATCACATATTTTGTGAATATGTTAAAAGCCATAGAAAGATAATTTTATGGTACATGAATTACATCTCAATTTTTAAAGAACTCATTGATAGGAGATAATAAAAAAGCTGTGGTATATTCATAGAAAAAATATTTTACAGTCATGAAAACAGCTAGTAGCACCCACATGGGTAAATCTAACAAACCATAGTGGGAGAAAAAAAGCTGGCTGCTGAAAAACATACAGTATGATTTTACAAACCCAAACAGTGCAGTACAGAGACACACATTTGTAGTTATATCAAAAAGAAAAGCAGGGCCGGTGAGATGGCTCAGCGGCTTAAGCGCCTGCCCGGCAAGCGCGAGGGCCCGAGTTCGACTACCAGAACCCACATATGAAAAAGGGGCCGGTGATATCGCTCAGCGGCATGGGCGCCTGCTGGCACGCGAGGTCCTGAGGTTGACCCCCCGCTACCCACAAAAAGAAAAAAAAGAAAAAAAAAAGAAAAGCAACGGGAGGGTATTCCGAAAATTCAGCACAGAAGGGGCAAAAATTATAATCAAGGATACAAACAAGGAAAGTTACATAGACTATTGGTAATGATCTAGTTCTTCAGCTGGGTGGTAGGAACATAGGTGTTTGCTTTTTTAAAATTTATAGCACAATTTATTATTTTTAACATTAAATGTTGCATGAGTTTAAAAAGGGGGATGAAAAGCTCTGCCTCTAGCTAACAGAATATTATAATTTAAAAACTTAACACTCTACAGTGTTCAAGTATAAGACGGCAAACTTTTTTTTAAACCTGAGAGACACACTGGGTTGGAAAGTTAAAAAAAAAAAAAAAAATTACATCCAAGAATCCCTGCTTTGCAATTAACTAGCCATGAAACTTCAGAGAAATCACCTATGGGCACTTTAGTGTTCTCATGTATAAAACAATGAGTTTGTATTGACAACTCTCTTGCCTCTAAAATGTTATGATACAGTACACAACAATAACTACATATAACAAATAGCATGCTTGCAATGTCAAGTTTCTTACCATTAAGATAACTGCAAAAAAAAAAAAAAAAAAAAGAGATAACTGCAGTAGTGGCAAAAATCTCACAGACCGATTCTCTCTTGTCCATGGTTAAATTACCACAAAGGAATGGTAGTTTGCTTTATTCTAGTATTACAGATATTGTGACAATCCAAATAGTTGTAAAAATGCAGGTTGTGACAATCCAAATAGTTGTAAAAATGCAGGTTCTATCATCATTTTCCTTTTTTAGGCACTCTACCGCAGGAAGAACATACTCTTGCATGAAGTAAAAAAAGCAGGGATTCACACAGGCTACTCAAAAAGTAAAATTTAGTTACCAACCTTCTAACCCTAGCAAAGAAAATAATGTGGTAAAAGGTTAAAAACACAAACAAACACACAAAAAAACCCTGAATCAGGATATCAGAAATCTAAATTGTATTTCTTTCTCTATATACAAAGTACTGAGAAAGAGAATGTCTGGATCATCCAGTTACATCTAGTGCAATTTGTGGTACTAAGCAGTGAGTATCAGATTCAGAGCAGGCCTTCCTATGGTACACAGGGTGTCACACCCAGCTGAATATTCTATCAGTCATCACTGGGAAATCCATGATACACTACAACAGGACCACATGGCTTCATTGAAGAATTCTACGAAACAAATAAGAATTAACATCAAAGGTTTTCCAAAAATACAAAGAGGTTAACATTTCCAAACTCATTCTACAAGGCCAATATTATTCTGATACTAAAGCCAGACAAAGATCCAATAAAGAACTACAGTGTAGGGCCGGTGAGATGGCTCAGCGGCATAACCACCTGCCTGGCAAGCGCGAGGGCCCAAGTTTGACTCCCAGAACCCACATACAAGAAAAGGGCCAGTGATATCGCTCAGCAGCACGGGCGCCTGCTGGCGCGCAACGTCCTGAGGTCGACCCCCGGTACCCACAAAAAAAAAAAAAAAAAAAAAAAAAAGAACTACAGTGTAATATGCCTGATGAAGATTGATATAAAAATTATCAATAAAATACTAGCAAACTGAACTACCAGCATATTAAAAAGATTATACATCATAATGAGGTGGGTTTTAATCCTAGTTGCAAGGATGGTTTAATATATGAAAAAAAATCAATGCACAGTAATATACCACATTAACACAATGAAGGGCAAAAATCATATGAGAAACTCAACTGATTCAGAAGAAGCATTTAACAAGATTTAACACCCTTTCACTCAACAAGCGTAGACACAGAAGGAAACTCCCTCAACATAGTAATGCCATTTATGAAAAGCACACAGATAGCCTCATACTCAATGGAGAAACACTGAGAGCTTTTTCATTATGATCAGGAACAAGCCAAGGAAGTGGCTCTTGCCACATCTATTCAAGATGGTACTGAGTGAGAGTGTTAGTCAGAACAATTAGACAAGAAACAAAGGGCATCAAAATTGAAAATGAAGTAAATTATCAATTATCTTTGTTCACAGACAATGTATGTAAAAAAAACCCTAAAGACTGCACAAAAAGCCTTTAGAACTAATAAATTCAACAAAGTTGCAGGATACAAAAACACACAAAATCAATTGCATTTCTATGCACTAGCAATGAACAATCCAAAAAAGAAATTAAGGAAACAATTTCATTTACAATAGCACCAGATAGAATAAAATACTTAAGACATAAACCTAACCAAACAGATAGCAAACTTATACACTGAAAACCATAAAACAATGCTGAAAAATTAAAGATATTGTACAAGTAGGTGGAAAGACACCCCATGTTCATAGTCTGGAAAATTTAATATTGTTAAGATATCCATCCTACCCAAAGTGATCTACAGATGAATGTAATCCATATCAAAATCCCAAAAGCAGTTTTAATAGAATTCATCCTAAAATTAATATGGAATCTTAAGGGACCCTTAAACAGCCAAAATAATTTTGAAAAAGAACAAACTTGGAGGATTTACCCGTCCTGATTTCAAAACACACTACAAAGCTACAGTAATCAAAACAGTATAGGAGACTTGGGGACACAGCTCAGTCATAGAACACCTGCCTAGCAGGCATGAGGCCCTGGGTGTGATCCCCAGCCCTGCAGAGTGGTTTGATGGGGTGGGCATGATGATGATGCTGAGCATGGGACTACCATGAAGACAGACAAGTAGACCAATGGAATATAGTCCAAAAATAAACCCTTCTATAGTTAAATGATCATCAACGATGGTGCCAAGACCACTCAAATGGTACTGAGAAAACTGGATATCCATATTCAAAAGAACAAAGTTACACCCTCATTTTATATGAGCTTGGCAATGACTTTTTGCTGCACAGAGTACATCAAACTTAAACTTTTGTACATCAAATGACACAACTAATACACACATAAATTTTCCTATTGATCTGTAAAATCTCCTTACTTATTAAAAACATCTTAAACTGATATGACCTGTCCTCATGGATCTCATAAAATTGTTTCATTCAGATTTTATTTTACTTTTGTTTTTCTTCTAGTTAGCACAGTGGCTTTTGAGGTCAAATTTTTCCTTTTATATTTTCGTTTCCAGTATTTTGCTAATAAAATAATTTTATGCCACAGTAATAATAAAAAATTTAAAACTTTTTAAAAAGACACAACCAACAAAGCAAAAAGGCAATCTATAAAATGGGAGAGAATATCTGCAAATCACATATCTGATAAGGGGCTAATATACAGGACAATATAATGAATTCCTTAAGGTGGGTGTGGTGGTATACACCTGTAACCCCAGCAGTCTGGAAGGCTGAAGCAGGGGGATTAAACGTTTGAGCACAGCTCAGTGAGACCCTGTTTAAAAAAAAAAAAAAAATCATTGAAAAAAGGCTGGTCATGTAGATCAATGAGAAGGCCCTAGGTTTAATCCCCAGTACAACAGAACAGAACAGAACATTCCTTAAACTCAGCAATAAAATCTAATAGCCCAATTAAAAATTGGAGGGCCGGTGAGATAGCTCAGCGGCACAAGCGCCTGCTGGCAAGCGCGAGGTCCTGAGTTCGACTCCAGTACCCACATTAAAAAAAAAAAATTGGAAAATTGGGTATTTTTCCCAAAATGATATATAAATGGTCAACAAACATTTGAAGATACTCAACATCATCAGTCATTAAAGAAATGCAAATCAGAACATACTAACCTCAGCTAGGCATGGTGGCATGCACCTGTAATCCCAGAACTATGGGAAGCTGAGGCAGGAGGATCATAAGTTTGAGCCCAACCTGGAGAACTCAATGAAACCCTGTCTCAAAACAAAAGAGGATGAGAAGCTGAGTATGGTGATGCATGCCTATAATCCAAGTATTTGGGAGGCTGAGGCAGGAGATCACCCTGTGTTCAAGGTCAGCCTTGAACTCATCTACACAACCCTCACCTACACACTCATCTGCACAACCACCACAACAGAAAATAAGTGTTCATGAGGATATTGATGAGATTGTAAAATATAACCATCACGGAAAGAGTATTGAGGTTCCTTTAAAAAGTAGAAATTGAGCCAAGCCTGATGATACATGCCTGTAATCCCAGGACTTAGGAGACTGAAGCAGAAGGACTGCTGCGAGTTGAAGGCCAGCCTGGGCTACATAGTGAGTTCAAGGCCACCCCAGAACTACATACCCTGTCTCAAAAAAAAAAAAAAAGACTAGGATCACCATACATCCAGCAATTCCACTTCTGGGTATGTATCCAAAAGAATTAAAAGTAGGCTGAGAGATATTTATATTCTTATGTTCATAGCAGCAATATTTTATAATAGCCAAGAGATAAAAGCAACCCAAACATCCATTAACAGGTGAATGGTTAAGCAAAAGGTAGTCTGCCCATACAATAGAATATTTACTCACCATTAAAAGACAAATCCTGTTGCATACTACAACACGGTTGAAACTTCAGGACTTTACACTAAATGAAATAAACAAATCACAGAAAAATAAATACTATATGATTCTACTTATATAAAAGTAGTCAAATTCATAGAAACAGAAAGTAGAATGGTGGTTACCAGAGACTGGAGGAATGCGGCAAAAGAGAATTACTGTTTAGTGGATATAGGGTTTGAGATTTGCAAGATGAGAAAGTTCTGGAGATATTTCACAACAACGTGAATGCAGTAGTCCCCCTTAGGCACAGTTTCACTTTTTACAGTGTCAATTACCCATGGTCAGGCCGGGGATATATCTCAGTGGCACAAGCACCTGCCTGGCAAGTGCAAGGTCCTGAGTTCGATTCCCAGTACCAAAAAAAAAAAAAAAATACCCATGGTCTACCACAGTCTGACAATATTAAATAGAAAATTCCAGATAAATAATTCATAAGTTTTTTTTTTTTTTTTTTGTGGGTACCGGGGGGTTGACCTCAGGACCTTGTGCGCCCGCAGGCACCCGTGCCGCTGAGCGATATCACCGGCCCCTTTTTCGTATGTGGGTTCTGGGAGTCGAACTCGGGCCCTCACGCTTGCCGGGCAGGCGCTTAAGCCGCTGAGCCATCTCACCGGCCCAATAATTCATAAGTTTTAAATCAGTTTTATTGTAGTATATTGTCCTAACTGCTTTGCCTTATTATTAGTTATTGCTGTTAATCTCTTACTATGATTAATTTATATATCACAGGTATGTATGTATACTACAATATACAGGGCCTAACAATATCTCCAGTTTCAGGCACCCACTGGGGTTTTTGGAATGTATCTTCCAGATAAGGAGGACTGCTGTACATTTAACACTACTGAACTGTACACTTTAAAGTGGTTAAGATGAGCTAGACATGGTAGCACATGCCTGTAATCCTAGCACTCAGGAAACTGAGGAAGGAGGATCACCACCAGTTCAAGGCCAGCCTGGGGTACATAGTGAGGTCAAGGCCAGCATGAACTACATAGCAAGACCCTGTCTCAAAAAAAAAAAAAAAAAAAAAAAAGTAAGGAAAAAAGGAAAGGAAAAGAAAAAACAGGGAAGAGAGTCACTTCCAAGTCACTTCCAAGGCCACTGGGTACAGAAAATAGCATCACTTTTTCAGGCGTCGCACCTGTCGGAAACAAGCCCCGTGGCTGACTGCACATCTCCTGGAATGCAATCCCATTGGGCCATAAAAAGGAAGGAAACGACACGGGATCTGCCTGCAGCACCGAGCTCCGCCACAGCAGCTAGGTCCCTGCTTCTCCCCTCTCTGCCCAGAGTGCGGCCTGGCTCCGCCGGCCCTGAAGGGCCTGCCCGGTGCTTCCTTGGACGACTCCTCAGGTGGCGCCTGGGGCCAGAGGGAGGCTCTGTCCCCCACCCGCCCCAAGTCGACCTCCGAGACACTGCTTTCCTCTGTCCCCTCTGTGGGTCCCGGGCCTGGGAACGTCCCTTATAGCTCTAGAACTCAGGGGCTCGGCCCTGCCTGCCTGGCTCGAACCCCACACCTCCCACACACACCTCTCCCGAGGCGAGGCACTTCCGCTCACTCCCCGGGGACTCTCCCCAGACAGAATCCCACCCTTCTCCCCCAGAGCGCGCGCTGCCTCTTTTCCCGGCTCCGGGTGTAAACCATCCTGTGGCATGGCACGACATGTTGACCCTTGTGTAACTGCTCATGCTGCTTCCGCTCTCTGGTACTAGGGACTGAACCCAGGACCTGTGCAGTAAACTGCAGCCCCATCCCTTTCTTAATATGAGTCAGAGTCTGGCTAAGTTGCTAAATTGCCCAAGTTAAGCTCAGTCTCGAGATCCTCCCGCCTCAGCCTCCCACACTGCTGGGACTACATGTGTGCGCCACCGTGCGCGAGGGGCTCAAAGACAGGGACTGTGTCTCACCTGTCTTTGAGTCTCTAGGGCTGCTCGGCACATGGTAGGTATTCCAAAAGTATCCACGGCTGCCTATAGGTCCAGCTAATCAGGAAGCTGAGGCAGGAAGATCACTTGAACCACTAAGTTTGAGACTGGCCTGGACAACAAAGTGAGCCCGTCTTAATAGCAAGTGTTGTCACCGTGACATGGCGTGCACAGCTGCAATTCTGTTCACCGGCCTGCATTACATAGTAAGACCCTGTCTCAAAAAGCAAAAACAAAACAAAAGAACACAAACAGCACAGGAGGACACCAGTCCCATGCAGACAGCAACCTAGGGGTCACACCAGTCCTTGTGTCACCACACTGACAGACAGTTACCTTTAATATGGAGCCTTCCTGGGTACCTGAGAACCTCTGAGAAGTTGCTGGACCTGAAGCTGAAGCTCAGGCTACAGGTGCAGCCTGGGTCTGAATGTCAGCCTGTGGCAGATAGAGCCTAAGATCCTTAGTATGTGGGCACAGCACAGTTCCCAGATGTGGGGTGCGCAATGTAGGCAAGTCAGCTGAGCTTGCAGCTGACATCCTTTAGGATGCTGGCCTTCCCCTCCTTGGGTTTTACAAGGGCCTTGACAGTCTCAGCGTGTGCACTCACAACCTTGGTATTGCTGGTCTGCATTCTCTTTAATTTCTTCATATATTTCTTGACAAAATACACATTCCTCAGAAACTCTGCACCTAGCCCCTTAAGAGAGTCGCACCTTGTCATCAGACTACTCTCTCTGTGGCCAGGGTTTCTGGACACCATTTTTGGACTGGTTGTATAGAATATGGTTCTTGGACTTAGCCATATCTACACTGTAACATGCCGCTTTATGATATTATAATGGTGGATAAATGATACTACGTATCTGTTAAAATCTACCCATCTTTGTATCTGTTAAAATCTACCTGTTTTTGGCCCGGGGAGATAGCTCAGTGGCACAAGCGCCTGCCTGGCAAGCACAAGGTCCTGAGTTCCATTCCCGGTACCAAAAACAACAACAACAACAACAAACAAACAAACAAAACTACCCATTTTTGCAACAAGGTGAGCTTTAATGTGTGCAAACTTTAGAAAGACCTTGAAGAGGTTGAGGGATCCCAGAAAAGAATGAACACTATGACAAGTGACTCTAACAATATTACAAAATATGTGAAACAACCTCACAAAGGGGTGGCGAAAAGGTGCCAGATCTAACTTCAAAATAAGTATCGAGTCTGCAAGACTAAAGGCAAAAGCGGGCCGGTGAGATGGCTCAGTGGCATAAGCGCCTGCCTGGCAAGCGTGAGGTCCTGAGTTCGACTCCCAGTACCCACATATGAAAAAAAGGGCTGGTGATATCACTCAGCGGCATGGGCGCCTGCTGGCACGCAAGGTCCTGAGTTCAACCCCCGGTACCCACCAAAATAAATAAATAAATAAATAAGTAAGTAATGGCAAAAGCACTTTACTGTACTTGGTAAAGTTGTTTTCCACAGAAGACCAAGTTAACAACTCTGATACTACTATCCATGTATTTTTTTGTTTGGTTGGTTGGTTTTTTTGTTTTTGTTTTTGTTTTGCTGTATGTAGTTCAGTCTGGCCTTGAACTCACTATGTAGCCCAGGGTGGCCTCGAACTCACAGCGATCCTCCATCCTCCTACTTCAGCCTCCCAAGTGCTGGGATTACAGGTGTATGCCACCACACCCAGCTCTACTATCCATGTATATCAGAACTGAACAATTAAATAAAGGGTAGAAGTCACGCTTTTCACTATTGGAGTAGAAATTTACAGATTAGCAAGGGGAAGAGGCTAGAATGATCTACCTGGTAATGGATTACAGTTGGTGATTTATCAGTAAAAAATTATGTTTAAATTAATACGCATATAGATGGTGACATGTAGAAATATTTAGATATATCTATATTCCTGGGGTCAACACACATACATATTTTTCTGTGTCGGTCAGCTTTCCATTACTATAATACCTGAGATAAATCAACTTATAAAGAGAAAATGTTAATTTTGGCTCACAGTTTTGGAGGTTGTTGGTTTTAGGCCTGTGGCAAGGCGGAGCACCAGGGTGGAAGCAGATAGAAGGCAGAACTGCTCACTTTATGGCCAGAAAACTTAAGAGAAGGAGTTGGTCCCAACAGCTCCTTCAAGGGCACTCTGGCAATGTCTGGAAGACCTTCTCACTAGGTTTCCACTGCTTCTCAGTAGCAACAAGCTGGGAACTGTGCCTTTAATACACAGACCTTTGGGGAACATATAAAATCTAAAATATAGTAATTTTCTTGCTCTACTAGCTGAAAGGGCCTAAAAGAAACGAAACCCCAGTAGCAATGAGAACACTTAGTGCCAGGTCTTCGTTCCTAACACAGTTCTCCAATAAAAGGAAGCAAGTTTCCTTCAAGAAATGGCTGATTTCAGCTCTGGGACAGGCAATATACAAGATGAGCTTGGAGCATCTTATAGTGTCATAAAGCAAGGAAGTCCTCAAAAGAAAAAAAATCAACCAACTCAACAATCCATCAACATACACACATTAGAGGGGCACAGGAGCCAACTACAACAACCCTCAGTGGACCCAAATGGAACAATCTGAACAAAAAACATAGTAGTACTGGAATATAACCCAAAGCATAAAATAAAATATTTTTGAGCCCATACTGATATGAATACTTTGACTAAATGAATAAATGGGAAGGACAGACAAATCTATGCAAACAAATTTCAAATAAATTATGTAGATACTTCACCTTGGTGGTCAGGGAACACCCTTCCCCAACATTTCTTGAGCGTGGAGTGCACACAGGGAATTCATTTGGAAGAGCACAGTGTGGAAAGGGATTAAAAAAAGAGTAGCTTCACAGTGGAGAAATTTTACAAACACTACATCATCCAGGAAATCAAAGTCAATGCTAACAGACATACATCATGTGGCTAGTATGTAACCCTGATATGATGTGATGAAATAGTACTTTACCTCTGTAGTCTTCCTGCCAAAAACCCACAGGCCAAATCTAAGCATGAGAAAAACATCGCGTTTCAAAAGACATACATTCATTTAACTAGTGTCCCTCAAAACACGTAGATTTGAATTTTTTTTTTAATTTAAACAAGTTGGGAGAGCCAGCTTTACTTTCCTACGTAGTGACGAACACAAAACTGTAATTTTTCTCGTTTTCTTAGCTGAAGATTTCCAAGTTAATCTACTGAGATACTGCTCTCATCCAAAGATACAGAGCCTCAGCCAGTTGGTTAGGTACACACTGGCTTCATCACTTTACACATAGAGGTTATGCCAGTTTGGGCCGCTTTTGTGCAACAAATACTTCTGACCACCTACTTTGTTGCAGACATTGTTTGAGGCACTGAGGTAATCGCTCAGAGAAAAACTGCATGCTCTGCTTTCATTTCTGTAAGGACACCTGACACAAGCAAACAATAAACAACCTATCACATAACCATTAACGCTCTGAGGTAAATGGAGGAAAGTGAGAGAAAATCACCAAGAGGGCTAATCTAAATGAGAGCTTAGAAAAACGGCTCTCTAAGGAGATGACATCTGAGCTAAGACCTGAGTGGAACCTGTAATATAGGCTTGCGGTAGAGGGAGAATGGGGTGGATTGTGCCACGCAAAGTACAGCAAAGGCACAGACCAAAAAACAAAACTTTAATGTGCTGGAAGTATATCAAGCAGGCAGAGTAACTAGTCTGATAGGAATGAGCTAAAGTAACATATTTTGAACTAAAGATGTCAGAATACAAGAATCACTTAAAAACCTCAAACCTCCCTACACAGACCACAGACTCTATCAGTCACAATGAGATTAAGATCTCAATCTTATGCTCTCCCTCGACCCCACCCCACTGTCACAGGCGTCCACTTCACATACAGTATACACTGTATTTTGAACTTCCCCACTAAAAACGATCATGCCTGTCACTCATTTTTCATCATATCTCAGTGTAAGTAAAACAGAATGGATTAAAAACATAAAATGTGGCACCCGGTCAGCATTCAGTAAATATTAGTGCCTGTTAGTAAAAGTACTTAAGAATTTATTTTGATCAAGGACCAAGACTGAGCTACAGGGATTATAGAAACTACAGTTTCTTACAGTTAATTGTTTGAAAGATTAAACTGTCAAACTCCCCTAGGTCAAGGGCTTTGTCTTTCTCTAGCTCACCAGCATAGTCCCTGAATCTACAACAATGCTTGACATCCAGTAAACATCAGTTTTTGCTGAATGAATGAATAGGAAGCCATTATGTCAAGTCTGAATATAAAGTTTTCATTTCCATTAAGACTTTTTTTTTTTTTTTTGTGGGTACCAGGAGTCGACCTCAGGACCTCGTGTGCCAGCAGTTGCCTGTGCTGCTGAGTGATATCACCGGCCCTCTTTTCGTATGTCGGTACTGGGAGTCGAATTCAGGACCTCGCACTTGCCAGGCAGGCGCTTATGCCACTGAGCTATCTCATCAGCCCTTCCATTAAGATTTTAAGTTTTTTTTTTTTGTTTTTCGTTTTTTCTTTTAATACAAGGTCTTGCTATGTAGTTCAGGCTGGCCTTGAACTCACTATGTAGTCCAGGCTGTCCTCAAACTCGCAGCAATCCTCCTGCCTCAGTTTCCCAAGCACTGAGATTACAGGTACTGCCACCATGCCTAGCCCCACTAAGATTTTAAACACTATCCAAAAGTATTGTTAAAGATGTTACTTATTTTTAACTGTCTCCCAAAAACCTAGAACAGGTGTGTTCATAACATTAAGGTACTTGTATTTATTGCAATTAAAATTCTACTGCTAAAAAAAAAAAAAAAAAAAGATAAGAAAATTCTACAAGTAAAATTGAACTGTCAGTTGCAGAAGACTAATAAAATTACCACACACCACCGCTCATAATTCAAAGTTCATGATCAAAATGTTAAAACTATAGTGAACAGTGAAAACTTTAAAACAATAGTGAATAGAAGCTGTGTGTGGTGGCACACGCCTGTAATCCCAGCACTCGGGAGTCTCAGGCAGGTGGATCACCTCAACTTCGAGGCCAGCCTGTGCTGCACAGGGAGTTCAAAGTGGGATACATAGCCAGAGCCTGTCTCAAAAAGCCAAATAATAATAATAATGATAATAATAAAAATAAAACTATAAGGCATAATGCTTATGGAATACCTTGTTCATACTATCTTAAGTGAACAGCCTTTAAATTTTTTCTCACAAATTTACCATAGGTTTCATTTATGTTGAATAAATTGATTTCATTTTCATCTAAATTGCTGAATTTCATAACATTACAGTTTGTCCAGTTACTTAAGAAAAGTTTCAAGCCAAGCATGATAGCACATGCCTGTAAACTCAGCACCCTGGGAGGCTGAGACAAGAGGATTTCAAATTCAAGACCAGCCTAAGCAATTTAGCAACTTATGGAGACCCTGCCTTAAAACTAAAAAAAAAAAAAAAAAAAACAAAAAACTTAAAAACAATTAAAAGGGAGAGTTGAAGGTGTAGCTCAGTGTGTCAGTGTAAAGACCCTGATTCAATCCCCAATACCACCCCCCAAAAAAAGTTTCCAAGATTGCAAGCTTAAATTATTTGCTCTTTAGGTCAAAGAAGGACTTTTCGGGGTGATGAAAAGGGGGAAGAGAGGAACTCACCTTTCTAAAAATGAGTTTTCAGTTACTATAATTATGTATAAGACAGGCATATCTGGGCCAGGACTTGATGCCTTGGTTCCCATGAGAATTAAATTAGAGTCATAGATAAATTTGGGGCAAGTTCTGCAAAAACTTCACCCTCTATTAATGATGAATGAAAAACTTGGTTAAGATTCATCTACACGAATGTATTTTCTAACACTCAGCAGCCACTCCGACAACATCTCATTCATCATTTCCTACGTAAGAAACGAAATGGGATGCATTAAATCCTGCCTGGCAATTAGCTGGCCTGCAGGTAGTAGCTACCTCAACAGCCAGCGAGCGCTAAGAGCTACAATGTAGGAATCCAGCCTGGCGAGCCCCCACGTGAAGTACTAAGGCCTGCCTAACCTGCAGCTGCTGCCTACAGCTCCGGTCCCCGAAACCTCCGGAGCCGGAGAGATACCTGAACTCTACTGACACCTTTTGGGAGAGAAAGCCAGGCGTTAAGGGCGGAGCGGCGATTGCTAGGAATCGTTCACGTCTCAGGCTGCAGGGACACAGGTGTGGGGGCAGGCCCCAGGGCCGCTGTCCTTGTCACGCTCCGAGGCGACCAGGCCCTTCACGACCAGCCCTGGCCGCACGGGCTCTCATTCATTCATCCACAATCACGCGAGGCGCCTCCCGCAGGGCCCCCGCCCCGGCCCCGCTCGGCCGCCACGCGCGGCCCCACTCCGCCCGCGACCTCGTACGCCGCTGCCCGCGCCCCGCTGCGGCGCCCTCGGGCGCCCCGGACTCCAGCCCCGCGCTCCGCCGCAGGCGAGCGCCCACGCCCCCCGCCCTGCCAGCCGCTGGTCTCCTGGCCTCCGCCCCGCGTCGCCGCCTCAGACCTGCCGGGTCGCGGAGCAGGGCGGGCGCGCGTCCGCGAAGACTCTCCGCCTGGCGTTCGGGGGCCCTCCGCGCGCGCGACGCCCGGTTCCGAGGACCTCTGCCGCCGGGTGAGGCCCACCGCCCACTCACCTCAGGCGGGTCAGAACCGAGAGGCCTGCTCTAAGCCGTTTGAAACCGCTTGGGCCGCCGCACACCCCGCAGTGTCCTCGTTGATGATTGGTCCTCGATGGGCCGCCCATCGCGCGTTTATTGGTCCATTTGAAAGAACTGCGGGCACGCGCCGCCCGCAGCCTTAAAGGGGCAGCGCGGAACTGCGTTTCCCTGGGGACCTGGCGCTTCGGGCTCAACTGGGAAGCCGGGTGGCTGGAGAAAATATCGCCAACGACCCCCGAAAGAAGAGGGAAAGGTGTGTGTAGAGCTGTGTATCCCCATTCATCAGCGTGTTTGTTTTAATTATAGATATTTAAGGAGCTGTCAACACCTGACTTTTTTTGTGAGTCTTTGCAGTCACCAAATATTGCTTGTGCAGCTAAGTGCAGTGAGAGGGAGACAGGTGGGGTGTAGTGGAGGAGGAGCAATGAATGGAGCCAGGACCGTGGATTCTAGACTTGGACTTGCTTTGAGCAAATCTCTTTTCTCAGTAAATCTGGAGTTGTTTCTTCCTCTGAAGAAAGAAAAAAAGATATTTTCCTTACAAGCTTAATGTGAGAATTTACTCTAACAAATTAAACGGGAAAGGTCCTTATCAACTGTAAATGCATTCTGCAAATGCTTATACTCCTTTTACTAAATGAAAGAGTTCATTAATATGATCTCCAAAATTCTTCTTTAGCTCTACATTCAATGTTTCTATGAATCAGACTGGGACTTTACTTCCGAGGGATTTTACCATCTGTAGTGATCGGAGGAGTAAACGATATAAACCAGTCACTAGTATTTAAAGCAATATGAGAACTATCTAAATGAAAACCTATAGATGTTTAGAAAAGGGAGACATTTAATGGAGAGAATCTATGGAGGGGTTAGCCTTTTAATCTGAGATTTAAAAGACATGTAGAATACCGACAGCCTAAGAGATGGAGAGAGGACGATTAAAAGTAAATGAACAGGGCTGGTGAGATGGCTCAGCGGCATAAGCGCCTGTCTGGCAAGCGCAAGGTCCTGAGTTCGACTCTTGGTACCCACATACGAAAGAAAAAAGGGCCAGTGATATCGCTCAGCGGCACGGGCGCTTACTGGCGCGCGAGGTCCTGAGTTCGATCCCTGGTAGCCACCAAAAAAAAAAAAAAAAAAAAAAGTAAATTAACAGTTTTTTTGTGCGTTTTATTTGGCTTTGATCTATCAAATTGTCAAAGATGAAAAGTTCAACAGCCTTTGGTAAGATTTGGAGAAATCTATGCTCAAACTCACTGTTGATAGGAGTTTAATTGACACAAACTTTTAGGAGGACAATTTGGCAGTTACTAAAATGTAAAACATACATGATCCCTGGCCCAGTAATGCCACTGTTACACATTACCCTATAGATCTACGCAGGTATGCAAGGGAAAACGTACAATGATGTTTACTGAGGCTCTGCTTAAGACAGGAAAAAAATCTGGAAATCAAATGCCCATCAATAGGGAATTTTTGCATAAATTGTGAAATATCCACTCAATAAAACACTATGCAAATATTAAAAATGAATGTTGGGCCAGTGATGTGGCTCAGCAGCATAAGTGCCTGCCTGGCAAGCGTGAGGTCCTGAGTTCAACTCCTGGAACCCACATTAAAAAAAAAAAAAAAAAAAAAAGAATGTAATCTATATGTGCAGAAGTAGAAAAATGCACAGATTTTATTAACAAAAAGGCAAGTTGCATACAAGCATATGTTGAATGATTTTATCATATACGATTATAAATGTATGTGTATGTACATGCCTGGAAATGGTTAGAACATTGGTGGAATTACAAAACACTTACTAGGAGTGGACTTACCAGGGAAGAAATGAATTTTTTTACCATTGATATTTTACTTTTTTTTTTCATAAAGTCAGGAGACTGTCTAGCAGAGGAAATGTAAGAGTAAGTGCATTATATATGGGGTTGGACATAGAGATTTGATTTAGGACAAGGTTCACGTTAGGAAGTAATAGAACACAAGACTGACAGAGAAAGGTAGGAGCAATTCTTGCAGAGTCTTAAATACTGGGGTAAGCAGTTTATATGCTATTAAGTAGGTACCGGGAAGCTGTTGATTTCTGAGCAAGAAAGTGACAAAAACCGAAATTGTACTTTAGGACAATTAATTAGCTTGATCATTTAAAATGGCTTAGAGTTGGAAGCCCAGTTTGCAGTCTGATGAGATAATAGAGTGAAAAAGAGGAGAACCCATTAGGAAAGACAGAAGGATTTGGCAAGCAATTAGATTAGGTGCAAAGGAGAGGGTGGGTCCCATTTAGGGGGATGAGTCAGAGACAGGGCTCAGATCTGAGCTCAGTGACTGGGAGGGCAGTGATTGCCCAAATGGAATAGGAAGTCAGGAGAAACCAGTCGCAAGGGGAAAGCAGGCAGTCTGGTTTTAGACTTGTTTACTTGTATGTGCCAGTGAGGTATTCAAATGGAATCATCTAAGCAGGCCTGGAAAATACAGGATGGAAGCTGGGAGAATAGATTAAGGCCCACGTGATATTCATTTGGGAATCACTTCTCTAGCGTGAAGGAGAGCATACAGCCCCTGAAGGCAGGATGGGAAGAGTGTAAAGTTGGGAGACGACAGATCCGCGTGTAAGGGAAAGACAGGAACCAATCAAAGCAAACAGTAACCTTTGAGAAATGGCTGGGGAATAAATAGAAATAGTCAGGGGATTGGGGAAAAAAAGAGGAATCAAGATATATACAGGTACAAATTCCTTATGATGAATATGATTATTATCTATATCTAAATTGTACCAATCAACTTAATAAGAAAAAAATAAATAGATGGGCTGGGAATTTAGCTCAGTGGTAGAATGCTTGTCTAGCAAGTGGGAGGCCCTGGGTTTGGTCCTCAGCACCAAAAATTAAAAAGCTAATAAAAAAAAAAAAAAGAAAAGACAAAAAAATTAGAAATAGTTTTCTTCAGTCATTGGTCATTGGCATATTTACTTTATTTAAATATTACTAGAAATATCCGAGTGTGGTGGCACATGCCTTAATCCTAGCACTTGGGATGCTGAGGCATTACTGTGGGTTTGAGGCCAGGCTGGGCTACATAATGAGTTCAAGGCCAGCCTTGAATACATAGCAAGACTGTCTCAAAAAAAAAAAAAATATATATAGGATCTGGTTGTGGTGGCACATGCCTATAATCCCAGCACTCAGGAGGCTGAGGCAGGAGGATCACTGTAAATTCGAGGCCAGCCTGGGCTACCTAAATGAGTTCAAGGCCAGCTTGCACCACATAGCAAGACCTTGTCTCAAAAAAACATCACAGGAATAAACTGAAGATTACATTTAAGGAGAAGGTGATGGCAACTTGAAATTTGCCCAACAAAGGCAGTGTGCTGCTTGGATCCTGGAGAGTTTTAGAAGAAGATGGCAAAATCCCTTTCTGTCTCGGACCGTTGGGGTGTAGCCTTACTAGGAAGTAGGCATTAGATATCTGAATCCAGAGGTGACCCACTTTCTGGGACCCCTTCTGTTCCTCTCAGACAGAAGCTTTCTTTCTCTCGATAAATTCTTCCTACTCTTAAAAAAAATCTGAATCCATTAATTTATTCATTCAACAAATATTTATTAAGCGCCTAATGTGTGGAGGGACTGCCAAGGTACTTAGAGTAATCAGTGAATAAACCAAACCAAACCAAACCAAACTCCCCTTAGCCAGGCATGGTGGCACATGTCTGTAATCCCTGTACTCGGGGAGGCAGAGACAAGAGAATCACAGGATTTTGGTTTTTGGGTTTTTTGGGGGGTTCTGGTTTGGTTTGTTTTTCTCTTTTTTTTTGTGGATACTAGGGGTTGACCTCAAGACCTCGCGCGCCAGTAGGTACCCATGCCGCTGAGCAATATCACCGGCCCTTTTTTCCGTATGTGGGTTCTGGGAGTCGAACTCAGGACCTTGCACTTGCCAGGCAGGCGCTTATGCCGCTGAGCTATCTCACCGGCCCCCTGGTTTGGTTTTTTTGAAACAGGGTCTCACTATGTAGCCCTGGCTGGCCTCAAATTCACAGCAATCCTCCTGCCTCAGCCTCCTGAGTGCTGCAATTACAGGTATTGCGCCATCATACCACCCTAAGAGGATCATAAGTTTAATCCCAAACTGGGCAATTTAATGAGACCTTTTCTCCAAAAAAAAAAAGGACCAGTGAGATGGCTCAGCGGCGTAAGCGCCTGCCTGGCAAGCGCGAGGGCCCGAGTTCAACTCCCGGAACCCACATACAAAAAAAGGGCCGGTGATATCGCTCAGCGGCACGGGCGCCTGCTGGCGTGCGAGGTCCTGAGGTCGACCCCTGGTACCCACAAAAAAAAAAAAAATCCTGCTACTCAGACAGCTCTTATTAGTGAGGTGACATAGAAATTAAATACATAAATAAATCCTATGGTATGTTAGTAGACAATATGTGCAGTGGGGAAAAGAAATAATAAAAGAGGGTAAAGGGATGGGTTGGAAAGACTGATTTTTAAAGGCATGGTCAGGGTAGATTTAATTGGGATTACATTTGAGAAAAGATTTGAAGGTGAGATTAGTCACGTGCGCATCTAGGGGAAGAAAGTGCCAGGCTAAGGGAACAGCTCCACAAAGGCCCTCTGTTGGGAGCGTGCCTGGCCAGTTTGAGGGACAGGGAGACCAGTGTAGCCGGGGAGAGTAGTCGGCAGTGGGTGAGTTCTGATAGCGCAGCAAGGGGAGCGGCAGGTCTGGGAGGGCCTCCTAGAGAAACGTAACACAGTACCTGCCATAGCAGATGTTCAACAAATGCTCGGCCAGGCATCTTCGATCGTCGGATAGCATTTATCTGTGTATTTATTAGAGTTGTGTATGTATTGTTTATTCCAGGGCCTTCTCAGTTGTTTTTCTACATACATAAGGAGTATGAAATTCGCTGGGGAGTGTGCATTAGGGATCAAAGTGGACCTTGCATTCTTACAACTGGAAGCAGGAAACTAACATCCAACATCGTGGCTGCTGAGTGATTGTACTAGGCATTTCCTTTTTTTTTTTTTTTTTTTTTTTCACAGGGTCTCGCTATGTAGTCCATCTGGCCTTGAACTCACTATGCGGCCCAGGCTGGCCTCGAACTCTCAGCCATCCTCCTGCCTCAGCCTCCCGAGTGCTGGGATTACAGGTGTGGACCACCACCACACCAGGCAAAAGGAGCAGCTTCTATGATAACTTCCCTTCGCCTTTCAGTCCGAGTGCCCCTGCATTATTCCTTGCAGGTGGCGATGATAACACTAATGCGATGTCAAGCGGCTATGGGTTTTGTGCCTAAGGGGTCTCCAGGACTGTAAGGCCCATGTGGCTGCATTTGATAGGAGCTGGTTGAATGAAGGACTGAATACCCCCCCAACCTATTTTCCATGGCCTCCTATATGCAGGGTTTCCAAGAACTCTGACCACAGAAATATCAGCCCCACCGCAGAGGAAGGAGCAGAGGGGGAGATAGAGACTCACAGGAGACTATCAACAGGATTTGGAGGGATAGAGGGGAAGCCTAGGGAAGGGCGGGATATGTGGGATATGCCACCTTCTTGGCCCTTTAAGTCCAGTAAAATGAAACAGCAGATTATGTAGCTTGGGGCTACCACAGCCCAGGGTTTCAACTCAGACCCTCAATTAATTAGATTGTCTGGCTCTGTTGTGACACCATGCCAAGCAGTCCAAAGTTGGGACCCGGAGCTTTGGCTGAAAATAAAACTTCCCTACACTGAGCTCTCCCAGCTTCTGCTGGCTGGTTCACAAGAGAAAGATCCGCAGAGAAAATAAAGGGGCAAGCGAGGGAATGTTTCAAAACAAAGACTGCCTCAAACATACATCTTACTAGATGGACCAGTTGAGTCATCGTCCTATAGGAAGAAAAGACTTAGATTTCTCAGCCTAAAAAGGACTCAACCACTTTTTTTGTGTGTGGTTCTGGGGATTAAACCCAGGGCCTTGCACATGCTAGGCAAGGGCTCTACCACTGCGTTACATCCCCAGCCCTTCAGCCACATTTCTTTTATCATTATGTCCATAAATAGAAATCCGAGGACTAAAGCTTGCTGGGTTCCTTTGAGTGGCAGCATGTCACACTTAGAGCCGTACATACCCTCAGTGCTGTTTCTGGTACTGAGGACTGAACCCAGGGCCTTCACATTGAGCTACAAGCCCAGCCCTTGTTAGTTTGAGACAAAGCTTGTAAAGTTGAACTTGAGTTTGTGATCCTCCTGCCTCAGCCTCAGGATTGAAGTTGTGCACCTGTGTTCCAGGATCAGATTCAACTCGTGTATAAAGCTCCATCTAAGTTGCCATGTGTCACTGCCTTTCTGTTTTCTTCAGGCCTAGGTTTGGTGAAAGCATCCGATCATGCTTGGGTGACCTTCCTACGAGCCAGAGATCTTTTCACCTTGGGTACGTGTGTTCACGTAATACAGAAAGGCACTGATTTATTTGGAATGTAAATTGCTAAAATACGTCCAGTTAGAATTTGCCTTATCAGTTTTAGGTTTGACATCCAGAGAACCAGACAAGGAATTATCAATCCATCTTCAAGATTCCTCCTTTCCTCTTTTTATTTGTTTTGTTTTAAAAGAGTAGTGGGGGCAGGTGAGATAGCTCAGCGGCATAAGCGCCTGCCTGGCAAGCGCGAGGTCCTGAGTTCGACTCCCGGTACCCACATAAAGGAAAAAAAGGGCCAGTGATATCGCTTAGTAGCACAAGTGCCTGCTGGCAAGCGCGAGGTCCTGAGTTTGATTCCTGGTACCCACACACACACAGACACACAAAAAAAGAGTAGTAGGAGAGGAAGAAATGGTTATTCTTGTTTTCGTCCTGGCATACCTACCACTCACCAAAATGAGGGAAATTATCCATTATAGCTCACGCTCACATCTCGTCACTTAAATACAAGAGGCTTCGACCTTTCTTGCTTTCATCCCCCTTCTTTTTCTTCTTCCTCTCCTCCTCCTCCTCCTCCTCTTCCTCCTCCTCCGTCTTCTGGGGTGGGGGAGGTGGTGTCAGTGGTGTTGCTAGATTTGAACCTCTGAGACTGTATTTCTAGTTAGGCATGGACAGTGTCTGGCCCGTAGTAGACGAGATGAATGAATGAATGGGGGCATTATTCTACAGACAGTGTGTGTGCGTGCGTGCGCGTGCGTGCGTGTGTGCACATTTGGTGGTTCTGGGGATTGAACTTGGTGCTTTTACACTGAACTACAGCCCCAGCCCTTTATCTTTTATTTTGAGATGTGGTCTCAATAAGTCACTACATTGCCCAGACTGGGCTTGAAATTACAATCCTCCTGCCTCAGCCTCCCAGAGTGCTGGTATTACAGGTGGTGTGCCACTTTTCCCAGTTTATGGATCATTTATCGTTTAGAAAATCAGCTACTGAGATTTGATATCACATTCTGCACCTTGCATTGAGACCAGCATGATTCTCAATTTTCACTGAGCACTAGCACATCCAGGGAACCTGAAAAGGGATCCCTAACTCCTAGTTCTAGCCTAGTGGAGGAGTTAGAAGTCATCTCTCTTTCTCTCTCTGTGTCTCTCTCTCTGTCTCTACTTCTCTCTCTCCCTTTATTTCTATCTATCTCCCTATCTCTGGGATTGACTGACCTGGGGCTTTTGCATGGAGCTGTATCTCCAGCCCTGTTTCTATTTAATTATGAGACAGGGTTTCACTGAGTCACTAAGTTGTCCAGGCTGGGTTTGAACTTGATTCTCCTGCCTCAGCCTCCCAGAGTGCTGGGATTACAGGCGTGCACCATCACACCTGGCAAGAAGGCAGCTTGTAAGAAATAAATGGAATCTTAATGATCCACTCCCGGAAACACCTGTGAAAGTTGCCAAGCTCAAACAGAGATAGTGGGAGACCTGGGACTAGAATTAGCCCTCCTTGCCCCATTCTTGGATTTTTCTTTGTATATCAGTCTTGCTAGTGACCATCACTGCAAGGCAAAGTCAAGTTCTGTGACACTGAAGTCCTTAAAGACCTAGAACAGAAATAGAAGGCACACAGGATACATGTCATGACATTCCCTTCCAGTACCTGAAATGTCACTAATGACCAGGGCACTTTTCCCATTGAGTCTGGCAGGACCTCAGGCAGCCACTGCCAACCAATGAGTTGGCGCTGGCGATGAAACATATCGGTCGTCCTTCTCCTAGGGGTGTCGAAAGTCAATGAACTCTGGTCTTGACCAGAGGAACTGAAACTTCAGCAGGAACCTCACTGCCTTTATTGCTAGTCACTGCTCCCCCATCCCGAAAGATCTCAGAGGCGACATCCGCAGGCAGGTGGTTTTGCACGGTATGGGACCCCCAGCCAGTTAGGGGAGGTCCAGGATTAGTCATGACTCCGAGCCAGGCAAGGTCATTAAGAAAAGCTAAATTTATATTAAATTATCATAAAGTCCTAAAATACTGAACATAGTGGTTAAATAACTCCAGAAAGTCCAATCTCTCCAGTGAGTAAGGTTAAAACCATTACACATGAGCGCAGGAGAATCACTTCCATTAGTTTAGGACAGAGAGATTGTTTTTTGTTTTTTACAGAATAAATCAGTGCTCAAATAGATATTTCCTCAAATATGTCCTTTCCGCATTCTGAATAGCCCAAGTGCAATAAGAACCTTCCCTCTTTCCATCAAGGAAATGCCACTTTTTTACTTTCTTCTCCTTCCCGACTGGGCATTTAAGGACTCAACTGCTGCTTCTTTAACTGCCTCGTCAAGTGTGAAATCTCCTCATTTCTTCTTGGAAATGGCACCCCATCTTTCCCACTTGGTGCACTGTTTTTGGCTTTCTTGGCCTGGCCTATGTAAAGGCCCAGACCTGGGCCTGGCTATGAAAGCAGGGAAGGGGATTGGCACCTGTCTCTAGCAATCAAAGAATTGACCAGAAAAGACTGGATCTTGGCCTTCTTTTTTACCCACAAGTTTGGCTGATTTCTCATTTCCAATAACCAAGGGTGATGTTTCAAATCAGGAAAATTCCCCTAAAAACCCTCCCCTCCCTTCTCGGCCCCGTTGTCCTCTCCTGCTCCTGTTCCCTGGGGAAAAGAGAGGTCTGGGTCTGCCCTGGACTGGGAGGGCTTCGGCCATGGTTCCTTTTACCTTTCTACTCCTTGCGACCCCTGTGTGTCCTCATCTAGCCCTCTTCGCCACAGGACTTTGGAGACTGCTGGCGCCATAAGGCTATGTCAGAAAAGTTATATCAAGCCAGCCCCCACCCCCAGTGAAGAAGTGCTAGGGAGAAATTTTAGGGCAGCAGAAGTCCTCAAATCCCCCACTCCAAGCCTGAGACGCAGGCTCTTGGCGTGAAAGAGCATGAACCCAGCAGTGGCCTCTCACATGGAAAGTCAGTCAGCTGAGAAGATAGCTGCAATAGGAATGTCGCCACCTCAGTGAGCCACCAGCTCTCTGTCCCTGTCCCTGAGCAACTGAGAAAGAACGCAGGAAGTTCTCTTCAGTCCCCAGGTGGCCCATGTCTCTACTTGCTCTTCCTGACCATTTATGGCAACTTCTAGTTCTCTGAATGACTGTGACAGGATCTCTTCCGTGGGAATCCCACAGCCTGGGGGAAGAATGTGGCAGAAACCGGAAGGTCAGACTCAGCCCCCGAGGCCAAATCCTCCACTCAAGCCACTGGCTGCCCACCTGGTGACATTCTAGATTTAGGAAAGGTACTGGCCAGCGGTGGCACCCAGAGGGAACTCCCAATAGCTAGTAGCCCTTCGAGGGGCCCCAGTCATCTGATGGAGAGAAGTCTCCAGACATGGCAGCAGGAGGGAGAAAGGGGGAGCCACACCCACCTCTCACTGCCATCTGTAGCTGCCAAAGCAGTGACACTAGGGCTGGAAGACTGTCCACTGCCAGCAACGGACAGGATACCCAGGCCACCCGAGTACTCCCACGAGCATTTTCATATTTGCAACACATGAGACTGGAGGTTTCCCAGGATGCCCAGACCCGCTGGGCACGCTCTTCCTTCTCTCAGCCTCTATCCATCACCCCTCTCTCTCTACCCATGATCCTCTGCCCAGCCCCGGGTGGACAAGTTCTCAGGGAAGCCGGCGTGCTGGCTGTGACGGGGAGCAGTCTTGCATCGCCAGCTGCATCGGTGCTGTGGGGCAGGCACTGAGTGGCCGCGAAGGGGAGGTGGAGCTCTGCACTGACAAGGAATTTTTACTGAGTCCAGTTCCAGGGGGCGCAGGACGGATGCAAGAGGTGAGGTTCGTGGTAAAATCCAGGTCTCAATTCTCACGATGGCACCCTCGTTTCTCGTGCCCAGGTAGTTATGGACTCAGTGGGAAAACAGCTCCCATGGAGGGGTTGGGAGCAGGGATGGGTGGGAAGAGGAGGATGAGCACGTGGGAAGGGGGCCTGCTGTGTAAGCGAGCACAAGGACTGGAAGTCCACAGAGAAGGAATAGTCAGACAAGGAAGAGCCGGGGGAATTCAGACCTGGCTCTCTGAGGAGAGCTTGCGTTCGTGCTTCCAGCCCGTATCTGGCAGGGAGCCCCGTCTCTCTGGAGTGGCCGCAGTGTGGACACTGCTACACTCAGATTGCTCTTCCTGCAGCAGCTGCTCCGTCTCTGTGTCATCCAGGGAGCCGGAGCTGGCCCGGATGGACACCGTGTCTGTCTTCATGCACACGTGATCCCGCAGAAGGCCCCCCCGGGAGCTGCGCAGCTGCTTCAGGTCATCCCACTCCGCATCATCCCCGGACAGGAGGCAGATGCCCTCGACAATCTTGATCTTCTCCTTGGTGTAGTTATGGTCGGGCCCACCCTAGGGTGGGGAGTGGAGATAGACGGTCAGTCCCTTGGCTCTCTTCCAAGGCTCTCATGATGCACTGGATGGGGTAAGTGCGGGCAAAAACTCCACAAACTAATGGGGAAATGAGATCAGACGGCTTGCTTAAGGAGGGGGCAGCTACGATAACATTACCATTAGCATATGGGGAGAAGGAGAACCAGGGCTTCCGGTGCTGCATCAGCCACTCATCAGCTGTGTCATCTTGGGCAAATTACTTAAAGTCTGGAAGACTCAGTCTCCAAATTTGCAGGGTGGGGAGAGTAACAGTATTTGCGCCTCACAAGCAATTGCTGTGAGGGTTCAATGATGCAATCACCGGCATGTAATCGTTAAGGTGTTGGACATAGGACACAGGGTGCAGTAAAACATGCTAGCTTTTGTTACACTGTTACTGTGATTTAGTCATGGGACATCATGCTGATTGATACAAATAATTAAAATCAATTGGCAAAAGCAATGCGGTGAGCATTTATTTAGGACTCTGAACTAGTTGATGTGCTAGTTTGTTCTTAATGATCTCTTCCAATTTGGTTAAGGAGAAAATTTGGGAGAGAAGACAGGGGGGCTCTAGAAAATCCTTTTATTTGAGTTCTAAATGTCATCCAAGGAGGCCCTGTGCCCTGCAACCTTTTTTGGTGATTACTCAGGATCTGCCCTGGGACCATTCCCAAGCACCCTGTATCTTTCCAAGGATAGCCTGGATTTCTGCTCAGCATTCCCCTTTTATGGTTTCCTCAAAGGGTAGCCTCACTCCCAGTTTCTGGGGGAAACCAATCAACATGCCACGACTGCCCGGATCAAATGGGCCATAGCTTTGGGTTCTGTCCATGGGACCTGCAACTGCTGATTTATGTTAGTGACAACTCAATTCCACAGACAGTTATTGGGCCCTACATTCAGCAGGAGACTGAGCTAGGTACTTTGATATTGGCCCCTGCCCTCTGGGGGTGGCCGTTGTCCCCAGCATGCACAGGAAGACAGACAGCACACAAGCACACAGAGAGACACGGGCGCCCATTCACCCGCTCGGCCTCCAAGCTGCCATTAGTGTAAGGTAAGATGTAGGCCACTCAGAGTCCTCATCACAGGGACACACTGGGTAAGTCAGGGACAGGTGGGGCACACGGCACTAGCAATACTAGGGACAGCACTCCCTGGACACACACACAGCAACGGGTACCTGGAATCAAGAGGAAATCAGAAGAGAAAGGGTGAGAGGCTATCAGAGGGGTGAAAGAGCTGCTGAGGAAGAAGCAGACAAGAGAAGAAAGAGGTCACGTGATTTTCATCTCCTCTTCTTTCTTCTTTTGTGCCTGGTGGTGCTGGGAATGGAACCCAAGGCCTTGCACATAATAAGCATGTATTCTACTGCTGGTTCTTTAAATTTCTAATTGATGATTCTCGTTGTGGTTCTTTTCTGGGGCACCCAACATTCCAGGACCCCAAGAATCTTCATGGGTCTTTCAAACACATTACATGAGGTGGAATCTGCCTGTCCCAGATCTGCACATTACCCCTGCAGGCTCTCTTTGAGCTGTGGCGGAAGATTTTAAAATGTGGGAATTCACGGGTCCAGAAAGCACAAGACTGTGGGTAAACTGCACTCGTTATGCATGAAAGCCCTGCAGGTGAGAGCAACTGTCACTGTGACACAGGCCAGAGAAGGAGGGTGACTAGGGTCTTCACAAGCAATAACCCTGACAAAGCTTACAAGATTTTGGAAGAAAACATGGGTTATATTGTACTAGGGAAATCTGAAATCCTGCATTATAGATCCCTTATGGAAAGGGGACTTTTATTGTATTTTATTTTTTCCAGTACTGGAGACTGAACCCAGGGCTTCCTATGTGCTAGGCAAGCGCTCTACTATTGAGCTGAATCCTGACCTTTTTTATTTTTGAGACAGGTTCTTGCTAAATTGCCCAAGCTGGCCTCAAACCTGTGGTCCTCCTGCCTCAGCCTCCCAGGTAGCTGGGATTACAGACATGCAGCTGGGATTACCACACCTTGCTGAAGCAGGACTATTTTTCATGCCTAAACATTCAGCAAATACTTTTCCACTATAGTGAGAAAGCAGTTAGGAAAACAAGAGCACGTAAGTCTTCAGAACTCTAGAAAAGTCCCTTAAGGCCCTGCGATAAGAGAAAGGGTAACGGAAAACCGGCCATTCCAGCCACAGGTGCCACCCTGTGCACAAGAGGTTAGGAACGGGAGGGTGTGAGAGCTCTGGATTTTTTGGGTCTCATCTAGGGGAGTCCATGGCTTCACTGCAGGGGAATGGCAGTTCCAGAAGGGAAAGAACCTCTGATCCCACAAAAATATCTCCTGACAGGGAGCTACATACACTCTGCTTTCTGAGCTCAGTCTTCGGGGATCTGCTTTCTTTTTTTTTTTTTTTTTTTTTTTTTTTTTGGTGGGTACCAGGGGGACGACCTCAGGACCTCACGCGCCAACAGGCACCCGTGCCGCTGAGCGATATCACCGGCCCCTTTTTCGTATGTGGGTTCCGGGAGTCGAACTCGGGCCTTCGCGCTTGCAAGGCAGGCGCTTAAGCCGCTGAGCCGTCTCACCGGCCCCAAGGGATCTGCTTTCTAACCTTGTTCTCATTAGGGTTCTTCAAAGATTCTAGATTCCAGAAACCCCAATTATACTCAGTTCTTCTGTTTTCTCTAGCCCCCTGAATGGTAGATGGGACTCTAACAGCCCTTAGTGATGCACTCAGGCATCTACTCCTACCCGCCCCAAAACCTTCATTAATTTCCATTTATACCTCTTTCTTATAGCACAGTTGATTGTACATGGCTGGTTTTGGGATTGCTTCAATTTTCACTTCTTGAGTGGAAGTTCGGTAGGAGGGGTTGCTGTAGGTCAGGTTGCCCATGCCAGGATCAGTGAACTTGGATTTTTTGTGTCTTTGGGAGGAAAGATGAGAAGTTATTCAGATCTTTAGGGGGTAACGCCTGGGAAATTTACAAGCTGAATGTGGAGGGAAGTTTCTGTGTCAGTCCCAGTGATCCCTGCCTCCTGGTATTCACACCTTTCAGAATCCTGTTCCTGGGCTGGGGATGTAGCTCAGCGGACAAGTGCCCACCTGGCAAGTGCGAAGTCATGAGTTTGATTTCTGGTACCAAAAAAAAGAATCCCTTTCCTCAGTGTGTGGGCTGGACCTGTGACCAGCTTCTAATGAAAAAGTTAAGCAAAAGTGATGGATGCTACATTCGGTTACAAAGAAACTGGCTTCCGTCTTGGATTAGGTCTCCTCCCTCGACTCCTCTCTTGCTTTTGCTCTAGGGGCAGCAAACTCTCATGGTATAAATCGACCTGTGGAAATAAAGGCCCAGGAGGCAAGGATTTATGCTGCCCGCCAACAGCCAGGCAGGAACTGAAGCCTGCCAACAATTACATGGCTGTGTTTGCAAGGGTATCCTTCCCCGGTCAGGCCTTCAGATGAGACCACAACCCAGGCTGGTACCCAGAGCCTGGGAGAGACCTTGTGGCAGAGGCATCCAGCTAAGCTGCATCCAGATTTCCAATCCCCACACACTGTGTGATCGTAAATAGTTGTCATTTTAAGTGACTACATTTTAGAGTTATTTGTTATGCTGATATGAGTAACTAATACACTGAGCTTTATAGCCAAAAGAGATCTCTATTTCAGTCCTACCTCTGTTACTTACTAGCTGAGATCTTGATACACATAATCCAAACTTTCTGAGCCTCAGATTGCCACTTGTAAAGCGGGGAAGAATTTTACCTGTGTTCAAGGCTATTGTGGCATGAATATACCCGTTAAATGGTAAGTGAAATTATTATTATTATGATGATGATGATGAGCAGCAACATTCAGTCATTTTCGCTGTAAGCTATATTTAAAACATTTGAGGAAGAACATAAAGAAAGAGGCACACGAAAAGATCCTAAGTTGAAAATGACACATTCTATCTCCTCAGGATGATCACTACTGAGCAATGCAGTCAACCATTATAGCAGCAAAGGGTGTGATTGTGTGAAGGGAAATTATTTCTAATTCCACTGGTTGGGCGTGGAGTGCAGTATGGAAAAAGCAAAGATGCTACAGTCAGCTTTGCCTCTTACTCGTGTGACCTTCAGCATCCTAGTCTGGAATCCAAGTCCCAGGGGCTGCTCTGCTAGGATCGTGAAATGAAGGGAGTGCTCGGGCTGTGACTGGTGAAGAAGGGCAAGAGTTGAGGTTTCCCCATGTCCCTTCTGCTGCACCTTGAAACGAGGCTGCTCAGAGGTCAATTCAGTGAACTGTGGCACTTTGGGGGTCCCAGATGTGTTAATGAGGATGAGAACACAGAGCTGAGGTTACCTGTAGAGCATCAAAGCTGCAATCACCACCAAAACCAGCAGAACACTAAGGAGCCCTCCGATGGCATAGCTGATATGAAGTCCTTCGCCTAGAGGAAAGAGAGACACTGGGCAGGGAGCACTGACCACCTTCCAGCTGGCACCGGTATAAGGGACAGGAAGAAGAAGGGCTCCTTTTGTTTTTTTTCACATGGGGTCTTTTTTTGGTTTTGTTCTGTCTTGCTATGTAGCTCAGGCTGGTCTCGAACTCACTATGTAGGCCAGGCTGGCCTGGAACTTGCTGCGATCCTCCTGCCTCAGCTTCCCGAGTGTTGGGATTACATGTGTGCACCACCATGCCAGGATCGCATATGGGGCCTTGCTGTGTTGCCCAGCCTGACCCCAAACTCCTGGGGTCAAACGACCCTCTGCCACAGTGTCTCCAGTAGCTAGGATTATGGGCTCGCACCACTACGCCAAACTCAAGGGTGTAGGTCTTGGGTCCCACACCGTCCGAGGCTAGCAAGGGACCTCCTGCTCAGAGAAGAAGTTACCGGAGGTAGGACAAGGAGGCTGAGAAGGAACTTGCTACTCGGCCAGTATTTCTAATCCCAGTTCCACCACTTATTAGCTATGTGACTTAAAGCGAGACACTTAACTTCTAAACCTACATTACATTTTCTCTTTAGTTAAATGTAATTAATAAGTAGCTTATAGGGCTGGTAGAAATTAAATGAGTATGTATATACATATAAACATTAAATAACTTTTTTTTTTTTTTTTTTTGGTGGGTACCGGGGGTCAAACTCAGGACCTCGCGCTTGTCAGGCAGGTGCTTATGCCACTGAGCCATCTCACTGGCCCCAACAATAACTTTAATTATAGTATTTTTTAAAATTTGTTTGCTTGTTTTTGTTTTTTTGAGACAGAGCCTCTCTACGTAGTTCAGGCTGACCTTGAGTTCACTATGGCGCCTAGGCTGGCCTCAAACTTGTGGTGAACCTTCTGCCTCAGCCTCCTGAATGCTGGGATTACAGATGTGTGCCACCTCACCTGCTTATTACAGTGTATTGTTATAACCATTCTATTTTATTATTTTTTACTATTGTTAATCTCTTACTACTTTATAAAGCAAACTTTATCATAGGTATTGTCTGTATAGGAAAAAACATAGTATTTACAAGATTCAGTACCACCCACGGCTTCAGGCATCCAGGAACACATCCCCCATGGGTGAGGAGTAGCTGGATTCACACACATGGCACGCACATGGTGATTATGATTATGATCATTATTGCTATGGATTTAGTCCAGAAAAGAGCTCGTCAACCCTGTGAAAGTCCCCATGAAGGCCAGGAGAGATATCAGTGGAGACTTAAGAGTCCTTCCATCTTCTCTGCCAAAACAGCGGGGCCTCAGGGCTTACCTGGAGCGGCAGGAACGGCCTCGTTGGAATGTGCACAGCGGCCCAGCCGGGCGTCCCTTTCAGAGCACCTGTGGGTACAGGAAACTGAGTGTGAAGGCTACTTGTACTCCAAGAACAGCAGCTTGGGAGTGAGCTGGAAATCTGCAGAGAGAACACTAAGCGCATCAATACGACGCTTTCTTTCTTCGTTCTCTCTCCCTCATACCAGGGATTGAACCCAGGGCACACTGAGCTACATCCCTCCCTCCTCTAGGGCAGGGCAGAAGGCTGTGAGAGGTGCTCTGGGGTCTGAGAACACACCAGGCGGGAGACAGCAGTGGCAGGGAGAGGGTAGGGCCAGGAAAAAGAGGAATCCGTGTGAGTCACTGCGTTCAACCTGCTTCATCACTTTTAAATGTGTTTTCCACTGTGTACTATTTATTTATTTAGTTAGTTAGTTTTTAGTTTTTTGAGACTTGCCATGTAGTTCAGGCAGGCCTTGAACTCACTACATAGCCCAGGCTGGCCTCAAACTTGTGGTAATCCTCCTGCCTCAGCCTCCCAAGTGCTGGGATTACAGGCATGTGCCACCACACCTGGCCCACTGTGCACCTTTTAAAAATGAGGAGGAGTTTGGGAGTGAGCTGGAAATCTGCAGAGAGAATAGTAAGGAAATCAATAATATGCTTTCTTTCTTTCTTCTCTCTCTCTCTCCCTCATGCTAGGGATTAAACCCGGGGTGCACTGAGCTATATCTCTAGCTCTTGTCTTTTCTTCTTTTGTTGTTATTTTTTTAAGACATGATCTCAATAAATTGCTAAGTTGCTCAGGCTGGTCTCAAACTTGTGATCTTCCTGCCTCAGCCTCCCACAGTGCTGGGATTACAGGCATGTGCCACCATGCCCAGCTTTAATACTAGGCTTTCTTAAATCACCAGAAGAAGGACCGGTGAGATAGCTCAGGGCATAGGCGCCTGCCTGGCAAGCACGAGGTCCTGAGTTCAACTCCTGGAACCCACATAAAGGAAAAAAATGGGCCAGTGATACCACTCAGTGGCATAAGCGCTTACTGGCAAGCGTGAGGTCCTGAGTTTGACTCCTGGTACCCACATAAAAATAAATAAATAAATAATCAGGAGAAGTAGGAAGTAGCCAGTAGCCAAGTAAATCTGATTGGCTAAGGATGATCACAATGTCCAAATGTCATAAGGTTAAATGAAATTGTTTTTCTTCCTTCATGCTTCCACAAGGGAATATACAAGGCACCCGGAGAGAGTGCTTGAATAACTCTCAAAATTCTCAGAAGGGAACTTGTTTGTGGCATATTAGGAGCAGGCAATTAAAGGCATCGCCTAAAAGCCTGGAGAAAAGCTACTTGCAAGAGCATATGAGACCGAGCAGCGGCTCTTCACATAGAACTCGGACAGTAAGAAAATCTCTGGGGTGGGGGGGTCTGTAGTTTTCTAAATAAAGCTAGGGGCTGGGGGTGTAGCTCAGTAATACAGCACTTGCCTAGCATGTGCGAGGCCCTGGGTTTGACCCCCACCACTGCAAAACAAAATTAAACAAAATGAAATTTTTTTTTTTTTTTTGTGTGTACCGGGGGTCAACCTCAGGACCTCATGCGCCAGCAGGTGCCCGTGCCGCTGAGAGATATCACCGGCCCTTTTTTCGAATGTGGGTTCCGGGAGTTGAACTCGGGCCCTCGCGCTTGCCAGGCAGGCGCTTACGCCGCTGAGCCATCTCATCGGCTCTAACAAAACGAATTTAAAAACCCCACAAAACAAAAACAAAACTATATTCAGTTAATGATATATAATATTTTATACCCGCTTTGAGAACTCTACTTATTTAATAATGGTGTGTGTTTGTGTGTGCATGCTTGCACTCATTCCAGTGCTGGGGTCATTACAAGGCCATCACACCCCTGAGGAAATCTTGTTCCAAGTCATAAAGCTACAGCCTGGAAACCACGGTAGGACAAGACCTAAACCTGTGACATGAGAACAAGTGTCGCAGAGACAGAGGAAGGAGGAAGAATGCATGTGGGAGACTGTTCCCAAGTGATTTATTTTTGAAGCTGTTCTGAAGGCTTCTTGCCCTCTGAAATAAAGAGGAAATCGTTTGCCAGGATCTGGTGGCCGAACGGGCGGAGACCAGTGGTTAGTGATGTGCTCCGCCTCCCGGCTGCTGGGATTAAGAAGTGGGGATAAGGTTTCCGCTGCTGGGGTGGTGACTGGAATCAAAGGGCCCTCCGTCCCCTACTGAGCCCACTTACCTTCCTTCCACCTCCTCCAGGGCCGTGTGGGTCCTGCTGGTAGAAGAGCGAAAGGTGGGGGGCAGCGTGTTGGGTAGCACTGGGCTGTTTTCACTCATGCTGGTAGCCCTGGGAGCGGGGGGCACCAGGCCAGGTACTGGAGAGAAAAGAGGGTTGGAGTGGGCCACAGGAACCCCAGAGCTTTTCATCTGGTCTAAGAGTAGCAGCCAGAGCACTTGGCGAAGCAATCTTTGAGGTGCCCTCATCCCAGGCACCCTCATTTAATACTGTGAATAGAAAGGATGTGGATTCACTATGAATAGTTGGGGCAGGCCAGCTGGCCTACAAAGGTGAAGAAGAGAGAACAGAGCACTGATGAACCCCACGGCAGGGCCCTGGAATCAGGACACTTGAATTCCATTTTGGTTTTTGAGACAGGGCCTTGCTATGTAGCCCAGGCTGGCCTCAAACTCATGGTGAGCCTCCTGCCTCAGCCTTCTGAGTGCTGGGATTATAGGTGTGCACCACCATACCCGGCAAGACTTGAATTCTGTTCTAGTAAACACCAGAGGCCTGGCAAACCTGGGTCTGAGCGATTCTGAACCCCACATACTGCCCTTCCAGCCATTCCGCTAGATGGCCTTTTGAAGGAGCATCCCACCAAGAAGGGTGACGCTGAGGCCACTGATCCCCTGGCCTTCAAGGGCCCTGCTGTTCTGGGGCCGCACGGTCCCACTCACCCAGGGAGCAGGGCCGGCTGTCGGGCTCGTCAGGACAGGCACACACAAAGTCCGAGGCTCTGGCAAAGCAGAGGTGGGTGCAGCCGCCGTTGTTAACGCCACAGGCATTGGTCCCTGGAGGCAAAGCAGATGAGCATTGGCCAGGACAGAATCAGGTCTCCCGCTTTAATGAGACCCCACTTCCAGGGACAGCAGGGCAAGGGGGGGGAAATGTGAGCCAACAGGCTCTCAGGTGGCTCCGAGCATCTGGGTCACTAGCTGTCCTTTGGTGGCCAAGGGTGAGGAGGCAGGCTCAGAACCCGGGCCCACCTGTCTGCCGCTGAGGGGAAACCACGATGATGTCCATGAGCCCCTCCACGTTGGCCAGCACTGTCTCCTTGCTGCGGCCCGAGTACTTGTCGACGCGCTGGATGGACTTGGTCTGCCAGTCTGTCCAGTAGATCCACCTGTCCTGCTGCTCATGGGGACACCAACAAGGGTAAAGTAGGATTTGGCCGTCAGACTCCAGGGCAGCTTCTATGTCCTCTGCCCAAGGACCCACCAGCTCAACCCCTGTGTGTGCCCTGGAAATGTCCCCAAACCCATACACTCCACCATCCCCTGCTCCACGCTGCACCCGACCTGGCAGTCATTCCTGCACATGGGTTTCCGTGCACTGTGCCAATCTGTGTACACGTCCATCTGACTGCCCCTCCCGACGATGTTCTTCAAGGACAAAATGTGCCTCTTTTATCTCCAAATTCACAGCACTTACACTCAGTCCTCGGTCAGCTGAGGGAACGGCTCCCTCCCTAGACAACAGGAGTGAACTTGGGGGGTCTTCGAGCTCACTGTTCTTAGGAATGTGCCCTTTTCTCAGAGTTCTGGCCCAAATCCTCTACTTAACATCTCCAGGCAGCTTCCTTCTAATGCAGCGATGATGAAATTCTCAACCAGGGGATGGAAGGGACAGTGAAGATGTCAAAAATGACATCTAAGTGTAATTAAGATGCTCAACATGCATTTAGAGCTTGCTATGTGCCAGGCACCATTCCAAGGCTTTGTACATACTTCCAGAGGATACCTTTATTCAACTGATTTGCTTTACATGTCACTGAAGCTTAGAGAGGTTTGATTTCCTGTTCAGAGTCACACACTTAATTAATAATACAGATTGCACTCAAAGCCAGGTACTTGACTCACTGAGGGCCCTCGAACACTGACTGACTGGATGCCTGAAAATGCTGGCTTTAGCCACTTGACCCTACCTCACCTAAGCCAGCTGCCTGAGCTCTGGCATTTGGATCAAGCAGGGAACTCATCAGAATGCATATTCCTGGGCCCAGGGACCTGCGCTGTGACCAGCTGCAAGCGGGTTCTACGCACCACCGTTGAGAGCCACCCCTGTGAACACTAGAACATGGGGGGTGGGGGGCAGGAGTAGCAGGGCACTTGGTGCCTTGGAGTGCACAGGAAACAACGCCATCAGGGAGATTCAGTGACCTCTCCTGAGCCCATACCTGTGTGAGGGCAAAGGGATGGGACACGTGGCTAACCAGGACCTGCCGCAGCTTCCCGTTGAGGTCGGCACTCTCGATCCGGTCCAGGTGTGCATCTACCCAGTAGATCCTGGAAGAGAAAGGGAGGTGTGTGGCTGCCCCAGAGGCCAACCTGGGAGCCTCGCTCTCCCTACAAGGAGCGATCCGTTCCTGAAAGCAGCTGTCTGCCGGGAAGGGAGCTCAACCAGTAGGGCTGCGAGCAGGTAAGAAGCACAGGGATCTGAGTCCCCAGGCGGAAGAGGTTGGCAGTTCATCAGTGGGGAGGCACAGAAAGCCGAGTGACCTTCAGAGTCATCCCCGGCTCCTCCTCAGGGGCCGGGTCATCCTCTGACTCCTGCTGAAATAGCTAAGCCACGATTCTTTGCTGCCGGAAAAGCTTTCCATTCGTTCACTCCCCTACTCCAGGCTCAGCCACCTTCTCCTCTCTGGCCTGCCCCTTCCCAGGAGGCTGTGCGGACAGGAGGCCTACCTGCGGGTGTCATAGTCCAAGGTGAGGCCATTGGGCCAACCCAGGTCTGTGTTGATGAGGACTTTCCGCTCGGAACCGTCCAGGTTTGCCCGTTCAATCTTGGCAATGTGGCCCCAGTCCGTCCAGAAGAGGTATCTGGGACACAGCAGTGGCGTCACCCCCAAGGCATGGGGAGATGGCACCCAGAGGTAGACAGGATACGGGGGACGAGCCAATGCCATTCACATATAAGCATCCCGCCGGGGGTCTCTCTTCTCCCTGATCACAAACTTACCCCTTCCTGGGGAACACAGCAATGGCCCGGGGCTCATCCAGGCTGTTGTTGACCAGTACTTTGCGGCATGAGCCGTCCAGCCGTGAGGCCTCGATGGTATTTCGGCCCGTGTCTGTCCAGTACAGGTTCCTGGCCACCCAGTCCACCGCCAGCCCATCGGTGGTCTTCAGCCCCCGCCCGATCACTGTCTCCATGTTGCTGCCGTTCAGGTCGGCCCGCCTTCGGGAGAGTCCAGGGTTGGGTGAGTGACCAGATGGACCAGGAATACACACAGAAACTCCTTCCATCCACAACTGGACCCTTGCTAGACTGTAAGCTCCACACGGACAGAGACGGTTACCTGCCAGAACCTTCCTCAGCTCCCAGTAAAATAGGTGCTCAATAAAATATCTGCAGAACAAATGAATGACTTGGGAGGACAGCGATTCCTGCAAATTGGAAACTGCAGGGGTTTGGGGCCTGTGTCTTGACGGAGAACATGTTAATCATCACCCATCTATCTTTCGGAGGAGACAGGATGGCTAGGGGGTGACTGCAGGAAGGCAGATTCGTCACAACCTACCTGTCCATCTTTACAGAGCCCCACACCGGGGAACTCCTAAATTATAAACTACATACACCTGCCTACTCCCAGCATGATACTCTATTTTTCTTTCCCCCCAGTACTGAGGATTGAATCTAGGACTTTCACACCAAGCTATATCCCAGCGCTTATTTTATTTTGAGACAGGGTCTCTTTCCCTAATTTGCCCAGGCTGGGCTCGAACTTGCGGTCCTCCTGCCTCGGCCTCCAAGAGTGGTGGGATTATAGGCATGCGCTGCCACGCTGAGCTCAGCATGAGATTCTAATATTCCCCTCAGGGGAAAAATAGCCCTCTTCCCCACGTGAGAACCTCTGTCATGCTAAACTGCCCTTAGTGGTAGCACAGCATTGTGTTACTGAACAGCACTGGAATCAAATTTAAAGAACAGCTGGGTGTGGTGGTGTAGGCCAATAATCCCAGCACTGGGAGGCCGAGGCAGGAAGCTCACTGTGAGTTCAAGTCCAGCCTGAGCTACATAGCAAGACTCTGTCTCCAAAAACAGTAACTTTATAACCCACTGGAAGCCCTAACATTTAGCCAAGGCTCCTGCCTAGCGACGGGGCTTCCAAGTCAGTGGGCTGCAGGGGATTCCTGGAGCTTCCTCGGGGCCCAGTGCTAGATGTGGGAGGCTCCAGTCCCCAGCCTAACTTTACCTGTTTTTAAAAATTTATTTGTTTTGGGCCGGTGAGATGGCTCAGCGGCGTAAGCGCCTGCCCTGCAAGCGCGAGGGCCCGAGTTCGACTCCCGGATCCCACATACAAAAAAGGGGCCGGTGATATCGCTCAGCGGCACGGGTGCCTGTTGGCGCGTGAGGTCCTGAGGTCGACCCCCCCGGTACCCACAAAAAAAAAAAAAAAAAATTATTTGTTTTACCTACGGGATTTCCATATACTCTTTTTTTTTTTTTTTTTTTTTTTTTTTTTGTTGGTACCGGGGGGTCGACCTCAGGACCTCGCGCACCAGCAGGCGCCCGTGCCGCTGAGCAATATCACCGGCCCCTTTTTCGTATGTGGGTTCCGGGAGTCGAACTCGGGCCCTCGCGCTTGCAGGGCAGGCGCTTAAGCCGCTGAGCCATCTCACCGGCCCTCCATATACTCTTTTTTAAAATTATCTTGTGAAAAGATGAAATAAAATTTTATAACAAAATAAGAACGTAACAATAGTTATATATAATATGCTAATTTGTTTCACTTACACTACTAGTTTACCTTAGTTCACTGAAAAGCAAGTTTTGTGTTACTATCTGTTTCTTTCATATACTCTTTATTCATTATTATTTATTTTTTTATTTTTTGAGACAGGGTCTGTCCACATAGTGTGTGCTTGCCTTGAACTCACTATGCAGCCCAAGCTGGCTTCGTACTCACAGTGATCCTCCTGCCTCAGCCTCTCAAGTGCTGGGATTACAGGTGTGTGCCACCACACCTGGCTCTATTTTTTTTTTTTTTTTTTTTTGAGATGAGGTCTTGTTATGTTGCCCAGGCTGGCCTACAACTCAGCCTCCTAAATAGTAGTGGTTCATATCATCACCTTTAAACAAATAAAACTTGGGGGCTCTGCTCTGGAAGATAACACTATATAGGAAAGAAGGCAGGATTAGAACTCACCACCCAAACTGTCAAGTCTCTGGGTTTGCTTCAGGTCAGCACAGGACATGACCCCACCTGCGAGGAGCAATCTGTGTCCCCGAAGGCTGCAGCCTCGTACCTGATCACATCCAGGAAGACATCTGTGTAGTAGACCTTCCCGTCCACACTGTCGTAGTCCAGTGAGATGACATTGTTGAGCTCAGGGACGGGGACGTGCACGTCGGTGTGGTCGCTGGTGTCCAGTGAGATTCGCCGGATGGAGCCGCGGCTGGAGAAGAGCAGGTAGGTCTCAGGGGAGGGATCGCAGGTCCTGCCGTCCGCCTTCAGCTGGATGCCGGTGGGGCAGGCACAGGAGAAGCCAGAAGGCCGAGGCAGGCAGAGGTGGGAGCAGCCGCCATTTCTCAAGCCGCACTTGTTAAGACCTGGTTGTGAGAGGAAAGCACAAGCTTTCACGCCCGGCCTGGAATAGTGCCTGACTCTCACGAAGGATTCAGTGTCTGGCAGGGGCGAGACAGAAGTGTCTCTAAGAGTCCTTTGGAGGTGACAGCATCATGCAGCTGGGAGCCCAGCCTGACCCTGGAAGAAGGCTGAGTCCAGACACTTCCTCTCTACCTGTGCAGAGTCCCACGCTCTGGACATATCTCTGCTATGAAGGCAGCCCCAGAAATCTCGAGGCTCCGACTCACAGCCCAGGGGTCTTCTCACCCAGTGGCTGCGCCCGGTCCACAGCCTGGATGTCCATGAGGCCTGGCAGGTTGGACCTCACCAGGATGACATTGCTGCCAGTCCCCTTGTCAGCGCGGTGGATGCTACGGGTCTGCCAGTCGGTCCAGTAGATGTAGGAGTCCAGCAGAGTGAGGCCATACGGGTGCTGCACCGGCGACACCAGTGTGTGTCGACTGCCACCATTCAGGTCAGCAGCCTCGATTCGCTGCAAGGAAGAAGGCAGGGGTGTGCGGGGTGTGGGGTAGGGGTGGGGTGGCTATCAGTTGACTGGGACTCTTGGGGGAGCTCTGGAGGGGCCTCTCCCATCTCCCCAGGCTCCCGGAAGCAGCAGGGCCAGTCGCTCACCTCGGTGTGGGCATCGGCCCACAGCAGCTGGGAGCTGGCCTTGTCCACCGTCAGCCCGTTGGGCCACCCAAGGTTGTTGCTGATGAGCACGGTGCGCGCGGAGCCATCCATGGCGGCCCGCTCCAGCTTGGCGTTCTCCCCCCAGTCTGTCCAGTACATGAGCCTGGAGGAGGGAGGGGGACGCTGAGCCTGCCCGGCCCCTGGGTGCCCCGAGTACTCGCAGTGGGCTGGACTCCTTGCAGAGCACTTGAGTGCTTCATCTCACCCAATCCTCGCAGGGGCACGAGGTGTGCGTGTTCAGCTATGGTCAGGGGGCTGAGGGCCAGAGAGGTTAAATACAAGGCCCAAAGTCGTGCAGCTAATACATGATGAGAAAATTTCAGTTCTCGTTTGCCAGCTCCAAAACTCATGTTTTTTGTATTTATTTGTTGGTTTGTTTGTTTTGAGACAGGCTGTGTAGTCCAGGCTGGCCTTGAACTCACTTTGTAGCCCAGGCTGGCCTCCGACTCAGTGATCCTCCTGCCTCAGCCTCCTGAGTGCTGGGATTACAGGTGTGATACACCTGTATGTGATACACCCATTTCAAGACTCATGCTTTTAAGCTCTACACTATCCTGCCACCCTCAAAGAAGTCACGAGGGAGAGGAACAACATCCCTGTGACACATGCTCATTCTCCACTGCCTCCCTTCCCCATTCAGACCCCAGCTCAGCTGACCCCTCCTGCTACCCAGAGTGACAGAGCCAGCTCTCACCCCATCTCGTGATACAGTACGATGGCCCGTGGGCTGTCCAGGTTCTGCCACACCAGCACCCTCCGCATGGACCCATCCAGGTTCCCCACTTCAATCCGGTTCGTTCCCGTGTCCGTCCAGTACACTTTGCGGCCTATGGCGTCCACCGTGAGGCCATCTGTTGTCTGTAGCCCTGCAGGAAGGTGGAAGAGCACACTGGTCCCTGCCATAGGGCAGACGGGCTATTTCCCCAGCTCTGCAGGCGGACAGGTGGTCCCCAGGCTGGAGCAAGCCCCACCTGTCGTGATGATATCCTCGTGCCGCGAGCCATCCAGGTTGGCCCGGCTGATTCTGTGCAGCGTGCTGTCAGACCAGTACACTTTTCCTGCAGAGGGAAGGGCTGGCTCAACCCGGCCCCCCCCCCCACAGCACGCACAGTCGACTCAGACCTGAGACACCGGAGTGTGCCAGAGAGCCCTGTAGCCCCTCGCAGAAACAAGCAAGGGAGGTGGAGAAATATCACAGCCCTGGACAGAGCTGAACAGAGGAGAGCCCCAAGCCCCACAATCGGCAAGTCCTGCACACACAGGGACGCGCAACAGGCAGCCCCCAGGCTCGCAGCAGGCAGCAAAGGTGGTAGGAAAGGAAGGACAGCAGTTGCTGTCAGGCAGGGACAGGAGGCCGCACAGACCTTCCTGGGGGTCCACGCCAATGGCAATGGTGTTCTTCATGGTAATGTTGATTGGCACCACCACATCAGCAAAATAAGGGATGTCCAGGGAGACCATGCGCACGTCTATCCTCCTGGCGAAGATGAGGAAACTGTTCATGCCTGTCCAGACGGAGAGAGGAGGGAGGACAGTTGCTCTAGCAGGGCCGTCCTGAGGGCTCGGAGTCAGGCAAACTGAAGCTCACCCTGGGACCCTGCCAGCTTCTGGCTATGTGAGCCCAGGCAAGGTACGGGAATGATGTAAGCCTGCTTCCTGAGCTACGAAGTGGGGACAACAACAGGTGGCTGTTAGGGTTCAAAGAGTTCACGTGCATAAAGCACTGAGCATCAGCTCTCACACAGGTTCACGAATGATACTTCTTCGTGACTATTACGGAAGCAGCTCTCTTCAAAGGGTCCTTTACCATGAAGCATAATGAAGAGCCAGGCATGGTGCGCACGCCTGTAATTCCAGCACTCAGGAGGCTGAGGCAAGAGGATCGCCATGGGATTGAGGCCAGCCTGGGCGACATAGTGAGACCATGTCTCAAAAAAGAAGAGGACTAAAAGGACCCCAGATGGCTTTACTCAATGTGTAGGAGGCGTTCAAATCCCCCTAGAGGTTTGAGTTCAAGGGCAAGCTACCCAGGGAGAAAACTTGACTTCCAACCCCAGGGCGGCCAGGTCCTGCTTCTGGGCCCATCCCACAAAGTGGTCATGTGAGTTATGCTCTGGTCAAATCCATGTTTCCCAAATGAAAGGAAGTTGTCTCAAGAGAAGAGCAGCATCTTTTTCTCATATGCATGAAGGCCTCACAAGAACCAGGGGTCACTGCCTGTCTGCATGCTCCTCTGAGCCACCCCCGGTCCCCTGTCCTCTTCTAAAAGCTCTCAGCCTCTCCCCTAAGCCTCTAGAAGGAAGCACCAGGACTCACAGTTTCTCAGACTGCACCAGAGCCCATTTGCTGAGGAGAAGGACAGCTACTTCCCATCCCAGACAGGCTCCATCTGGGGCTGTGACACCCCTCTCTGACTCACCTGGTGCGCACGTCTTGCCATCAGGCAGCAGGTTGATGCCTGTGGGGCAGGTACAGCTGAAGCCACTCAGATTTGGGGAGCGAAGACACAGGTGGCTACAGCCACCATTCTCCACAGCGCATGGCGTGGTCACTGTGTGAGGAGGAGGAGGGTCAGTGGGACAGGCTAGGGCCTAAGAGGGCCGAGGAGAAGCCACGGCAGGCTAAAGGCGGCTCACCTGGGGGCCGCCGCCGGTGGAAGACGTGGATGTCCATGAGATTCTCCAGGTTCTCCTGCACGGTCTCCCGGTCCAGCCCGGTCAGCCGGTCGGCGCTCTGGATGCTCTTGGTCTGCCAGTCCGTCCAGTAGATGCGCTCTCCATAGAGAGTCAGCCCAAAAGGATGGGGCAGCTCGCTTCCGATGAGCACCTGCCCGGAACCCAGCACTAGAGTCACCCCCGGCAGGCTCTGAGAGCAGGGAGCGGTGGTCAACAGCTCGGCGGGGTGTCAGGATGCCGCCTCTCCCACTTACCATGTGATCTTTTTTTTTTTTTTTTTTTTTTTTTTTTTTTTGGGTACCGGGGGGTCGACCTCAGGACCTCGCGCGCCAACAGGCACCCGTGCCGCTGAGCGATATCACCGGCCCCTTTTTCGTATGTGGGATCCGGGAGTCGAACTCGGGCCGTCCTACCATGTGATCTTGACTAAAAAGTAATTATATAGTCCCTCGAGCCTTGGTCTACCAATCTGTGATATGACCACGACGGCACCTGCTCCAGCAAGTGTGGTGTTTTTAAAAGATCATGTATTCCTCATATAACCTCAACGTGTCTCAGCATGAATGGAAAAGTAGCAACTTCACAGTGGACATCTCCATAACCACACTGTCGAAATAGCTATCACGACAGCGGAACGAGCAAACGCCTGGACCTACAGATGAGACAGACTGAGAGCTCAGGACACAACTGTACGTACTGCAGCACTCTCCCTCAAGTGCATAATCCGAATCCAATCTCAGGGAAACCTCGGACAAACCCGAACTGAGAGGCACTCTAGGAAATAATCGGCTTTCCTTTTTTTCTAAATGCAAAAGTCAAGAAAGATATAAAAAGTTGAAGAAGTATTCTAGATGAGAGATTAAGAGACGAGACCACTAAACACAACAGTGATCCTAGTTGGATCCTGGAGTAAAAGATAAAAAGAAAAAAGAAATAAAAAGCCATAAAACACACCATCAGGGAAACTGGTAGTGAAACTGAACAGGGATCGTAGATTATACAGTCATACTGTATCTGTGTTAGACTTCCCAATTTTGATAATTGTTCTATGGTTATATAAGAAACTGTCCTTGTTCTTAAGAAATATGCATTGGAGGGCCGGTGAGATGGCTCAGCGGCGTAAGCGCCTGCCTTGCAAGCGCGAGGGCCCGAGTTCGACTCCCGGATCCCACATACGAAAAAGGGGCCGGTGATATCGCTCAGTGGCCCGGGCACCTGCTGGCGCGCGAGGTCCTGAGGTCGAACCCCTGGTACCCACAAAAAAAAAAAAAAAAAGAAATATGCATTGGAATATTTTGGAATTAAGGCTAAGATGTCACTAATTTCAGATGGTTCAGAAAAATAATTGTGTGTGTATACAGAAACACAGAGAATGAAAATGGTAAAAAATATGGGAAAATGTTAGTTATTTGTTCTCTTTACTACTTTTGCAATGTGTCTGTAAGTTTGAAAGTTTTTTTTTTTTTTTTTTGTGGGTACGGGGGGGGGGGACGACCTCAGGACCTCGCGTGCCAGGTGGCGCCTGTGCCGCTGAGCGATATCACCGGCCCTTTTTTCGTATGTGGGATCCGGGAGTCGAACTCGGGCCCTCGCGCTTGCCGGGCAGGCGCTCAAGCCGCTGAGCCATCTCACCGGCCCTGTAAGTTTGAAAGTTTAATAAAATAAACAATAACACAGAGAGATCAATCAATCAGGGGTTCAGCGTGCAACTGGCGATCAATTAGCGTTCGTTGTGATGTAATTAAGAAAGTGTGCGCATTCTCACTTCCAGTCCGCAGTCCACACAAACACCTAGGGTTATGGTTTATATCTAGATGGCCCCCAAGAGCCTCATGTTCTCAGAAGTGGGACCTTGGGAAGGTTGACTGGATGACGGGGTTATAGCTGACTCGCTGCTAGGAAGCAGGGTATGGTTATAAGAGGAGGGACCCCCGGGCCTCTGTGGGCGGGGCCTCTGTGGGCGGGGCCTCTGTGGACGGGGCCTCTGTGGGCGGGGCCTCTGTGGGCGGGGTCTGGAAGGGCCCATCTCCCTCCCCACACCTCCATTGGCTCTCTGCCCCCAGGCCGTGAGCAGCTGGCCAGGCAAGCAGCTCCCCTCCACCAGGCCCTTCCACCGTGCCTTCCTGCCTTGGAGCCGGCCAACTATGTACTGAAATGTGAGCCAAAATGAACGTCTACTCCTTTACATTGTGAGTGTCAGGGATTGTGTCTCAGTGACGAGAAAGGGACTAAGACACTCAGTTCACTTTCATCATCAACCAACAGCCCCCGCCCGACCCGGCTCCAGAGGGCAGCCACTGCCTCAGAGAAGCAGCACATGCTGCACACTAGCCTCAGGACCGTTGGGTGCCCTAGCTCCTGCCACGTGCCAGCCAGTGAGTACTGTCACGGCAGAGGCTGTCAGGGCGGGGGGAGATGCCTGAGTGCCACCCCTACCTTCCTGTCGCTGCCATCCAGCCCAGCAAATTCGATGGTCTTCATGCCAGCATCAGCCCAGTATAGCTGCTGGGACCCGTAGTCGATGGCTAATCCGTTAGGCCAGGTCAGATTAGAGGAGATGATGACCTGGCGACCGGAAGCATCCATACCGGCTCGCTCAATCTTGGGACTCGCACCCCAGTCGGTCCAGTACATGTACCTGGGCACAGGTGAGAGAGGTCTTGCAAGCCTTGCAGTTAATACCCAGTGGGATCTAGACTACCTCAGCCTTTGGGGTTTCTGCCTGTAGTAGCTACTCCTGCCTCAGCCCAGTCCAGCCCAGGGCTCAGAGCAGTCCCTAAACACTTCGTATCACTACTGAAAGGGACCCCAAGGTTTTGATAAAGCCAGAGCCCATGGCTGAAGAGTATACAGCAAATGAGGCCCTCTTGGGAGTAAAGAAAGAGGGAAGCCAGGTGTGGTGGTACACGCCTGTAATCCCAGCACTTGGGAGGCTGAGGCAGGAGGATCTCCACAAGTTCAAACCTGGGCTACACAGTGAGTTCGAGGGCAGCCTGAACTGCACAGTGAGATCCTGTCTCAAAAAATAAAAATAGGGGCCGGTGAGATGGCTCAGCAGCGTAAGCGCCTGCCTGGCAAGCGTGAGGGCCCAAGTTCGACTCCCGGAACCCACATACGAATAAAGGGCCAGTGATATCGCTCAGTGGCACGGGCGCCTGCTGGTGCGCGAGGTCCTGAGGTCGACCCCTGGTACCAACAACAACAAAAATAAATAAATAAATAATTAAAAATAAAAATAAAAAAAGAAGGGAGAATGAGGACTAAGAAATGTTTTCTTGACTGGATGGGTTAAATAATTATGGTATTTAAGATTAACAGAACTCTAACCACGAAGAAGAACAAAGTAGAACTATATAATGCGAAGATATAAAAGCCAATAAAAAACTCCCAAAACAGCATGTGATTTTTGTTAAACTAAAACCACCACGGCTAACAAAAAGAAATATTTGTATACATTTAGAAGAAACCGTAAAGAATATACCAAACTGTTAACAACGGTTACTGCAGAGTGAGATTTTAGAGAATTTTCACTTTCTACAGACCTTTTTGTTTTTTTGAGACAGGGTCTTTTTTTTTTTTTGTGGGTACTGGGGGTCGACCTCAGGACCTTGCGCGCCAGCAGGCGCCCGTGCCACTGAGCGATATCACCGGCCCTTTTTTCGTATGTGGGTTCTGGGAGTTGAACTCGGGCCCTCGCGCTTGCCAGGCAGGAGCTTACGCCGCTGAGCCATCTCACCGGCCCTTGACACAGGGTCTTGCTATGTGGTCCAGGCTGGCCTTTAACTCACTATGTAGCCCAGGCTGGCCTCGAACTCGGCAGCGATCCTCCTGCCTCAGCCTCCCCGAGTGGTGAGATTACAGGGGTGTGCCACCATACCCAAGCAATGAGTTGCTCTTTTAAGCATCAAAGACAAGACAAGAAAGTCTAAAAACGGTTTCCTTGTCCAGAAATGAAGCAGGGTGGCCACTGTCCTCTGGCTTCCACAGCTGGCTTGGCTTCCTGTGCACACCCATTACACGGGCTGCTCACACTAATTAATCCCAGATGCCCTTGGGAGTGCAGGGCAGGGGTTGGGAGCTCCGAAGGGGCAACACTCACCCGCCCATGGGTTCCACCACAATGTCCCGAGGGCGGTCCAGGTTCTCCCAGATGAGGACAGTCCGCATGCTGCCATCAGTGTTGGCCACTTCAATCCGGTCCGTACCTGCCAAGAAGTTAGGCAAAGAGATTAACTCCAGTCTTGTTCCTTCCCCGCTTGGGTCCTCCGTGCCCAGCACAGAGCCTCCTATGTAGGAAGCGCTCAGCAAAGACTTTTTGGTGGATGCACGATGGATATTTAGTGAGCTGAACCATGAGAAAAAATTCAAAGACATGATCAGTTTCACCTAGGCAACCAGCTCTGCCCTATAAGGCAATGATTCTCAAATTTTAATGTAAGAATCAGAAGAGATTGTTAAAATATGGAACTTAATCCTCAAAGATTTTGATTCAGTAATTCTGGGTGTGGCCCCAGAATTTTTTTTTTGAGATGGGGTCACCCTTTGTAGTTCAGGCTGGATTTGAACTCACTTTGTAGCCCAGGCTGCCCTCAAACTCACAGCGATCCTCCTGTCTCAGCTTCCCGAGTGCCAGAGAATTTGCATTTCTAACAATTTCCCGAGGTAGGCTGACACTGTTGCTCTACGGACCACACTTGAAGACATTTCTCTTGCCTTCCTTCCTACACCCACATGGCTAATAGAAAACACCTGCTTTACTTAGACAGCAATGGAAGCAAAACCACAGGGCGTGGGTTCATTGTCTGAAATCCCTCAAGACATTTCCAAGCACCAACTATGTCACAAGTAGCTGCCGTTTGACTAACAGGTCCCAAACCTCAGATGTGCGCTTCTGCTTCGGCTCCCCGGCAGTGCCGCTGCTTCCATCCTACCTAGGATTTCAGGTAGAGACGGTCACAGCCCAGGAGGGGAGGCTGGGGTTTGGAATTAGAGGACTCTCAGGCAGCCGGGCCATGGCTCCCTGGTACACACCTGCGTCTGTCCAGTACAGCTTGTTGGTGACCCAGTCGATGGCCAGGCCAGCCGGGCTCTCCAGGCTGGTATCCACTACCACCTGGACAGGAAGTAAGTCTGTGTCACCTGCTGCACTTCCACTCCAGCTCTGCAGCCTGAACCCCGGCCACTCCCAAGGAGAGGGTGGGTTCCCCCCTCGGCCTGTGCCCTGCGACTGCTGGGTCACGCTGGGCCCTACCTCCTGTCCCGTTCCATCCCACTTGGCCCTGCTGATGGTATCAGTGCTGACGTCTGTCCAGTACACGTGGTCATCCCGGGAGTCCCAGTCAAGGGCCACAGCACTGCGCACGTCAGCCAGTGGGATGACATCGTCGGACAGGTCCTCTGTGTCGAAGCTGATCCGACGGATGTCCATCCTTCGGGCAAAAAGCAGGAACTTGTCAAGACCTGATCAAAGGCCGAGAGGGATCTTCTTTTAATGCTCTACATCCAGTAAGAGTGACAGACACACTCGTTCACCTGGATGCCACCTGGTTCAGTCACACTTCCTGGGGCCTGGCACGCTTTGCCCCCTACTTTTCACACCGCAAGCCCCCTCTGAGCCCTGGGGGGGCAGAAACAGACTCCACCAGGGCCCAGAAGCATGCGCTGTTTGAGAGTCTGTCAGCTTCGCCTGAATTTTTCTGCACTCTGACTTCTCAAAAACACTTCCGGTGCCCTGGCTGGACCAGTGCCAACTCCCCACCCTGCTTCTCTAACTTCTCTGCTACGTCAGGGCTTCCGGTCCCTCATCGATCCTCCCTCCTGCCATGCTCTGCTGAGCACAGCCCTAGACAGGGAGCTCTGATCACTCAAGTAGGCGGCGTCTTGCCAGCAGGTGCCTCTCCACCCCCTGGCCCTGTCCTGGTGTGAGTACTTTCCCAGGACATCTGGGCCCTGGCATCTGTGGGGCCCTGGTTGCAAGAGCCCCATAAATACTCAAATCCACAGATACTCGAGTCTTCTCTAAAATGGCATAGTATTTGCACACAACCTATCCACATCCCTCTGTGTACTTAATTTTTTTGGTTTTTGAGACAGGGTCTCACTATGTATTCCAGGTTGGCCTTGAACTCACTAGTCACTACACTGTATTGCTCAGGGGATAATGACAAGGAAAAAGTTCAGGATGGATGCAATTTTTTTTTTTCAGTACTAGGAATTGAACCCAGGATGCTCTACTACTGAGCTACAGCCCCAGCCTTCTTTCAGGCAGGGTCTCACTATGTAGTCTAGGCTGGCCTAGAACTCGCTATATAGCCCAGCCTGGCCTGGAACTTGGGATCCTCCTGCCTCAGCTTCCCAGATTATAGCCAGGTTATAGCTATGTGCCACTATATCTGTTTTTTTTTTTTTTTTTTTTTTTTGAGACAGCATCTCACTACGTAGTTCAGGCTGGCTTTGAACTCACAGTGATCCTCCTGCCTCAGCCTCCCAAGTGCTGGGACTATAGGCCTACACCACCACACCCAGCTGATACAATTTAAAAAATATATATTTTTGCTATGTAGTTGGTTGAATGCACAGATGCAGAATTCACAGATATGGAGGGCTGACTATATAATTTTCTACCCAGAAAGGTACTTCCTGCCTAATTTCACCAACTTCCTTCAAGGTCTAGGAAACCTCTTGCACCTCAGAAAAATAATAGAGCAAGAGCTGGGCACAAAAGAACACAAAGGAAAAGCATTGCACGAAACTAGGTTCTCAACCACTGTGTCTTTGAATGACCTCTCTGAATATTTTCCCTACATGCATTCTCTGGAAAGGATCCAGGCCCTGGGAGAATCTGATTCTAATCTAATTTAAGAGAGCTGGTGAGGTCCACGGCAGGAAATCAGGTATGCAACGGGCCCGGATTATCCCAGGCCCCTGGCTGGTCCGACCACGTGCCTGATCACTCCTCTCCAGACTACTCTTAGCAAAAGTCACCCAGGCAAGGCAATGACCCTGTGGGGTTCATTGGAGTGGTCCAAGGAGTGACCAAGGGATCCCATCATCTCTAACTTGTTAGGCACATATTTATCAGGGCCTCCATACACAGCATCATTAGAGGTCTTTTGTTTTTTGTTTTGTTTTGTTTTGCTTTGTTTTATTTTTTTGAGACAGGGTCTCACAATGTAGCCCAGGCTGGCCTCAAACTCGTGGTGATCCTCCTGTCTCAGCCTCCCAAGTGCTGGGATTACAGGTGTGCAACATCACACCCAGTGCTAGAAACTTTAATTCTGACTGCCTGGTCTAAGAGCTGAAAGCAAGTGCTCAACAGGAAAAGAGCTGGTCCCCTGCTCCTCGGGGAGCCCAGGGATGAGACGTCCTGCTTGGTGGAATGCACCACAAGCCCGGTTCCAGCTGTTCATCCTCGATCGGGTGATATCCTTGACTCCAGCAAATAAACTGCTGGGTCCTCGGAGCCCAGCTTGACAGAGGATCCCTCAGCCTCTTAAGCTCTTTCTCTGCAGGGGCCAGCTTGGGAGTCCATCCCTCCACACCTCTCCTTCGTTCCTTCTAACCACTCTCATGAGGCCCCCTGGCAAGGCGGGGGTCCCAGACCCACTTACTCTGAGCACACGCGTGGCTGCTGATCTTGCGGAAGCCCGTGGGGCAGGCACAGGTGTAATTCTGGCCACTGGGCAGACACAGGTGGGTGCAGCCTCCGTTGTTGTCCCCACAGCGGTTTTTCCCTGCTCGAAGAGCCCAGAGCAAGAGGCTCAGGTGAGACCAAAGGTTTGCAAAGGTAGCCAGGGAGGGAAGAACTGTGTCTTATTACTTTTTCTATCTGCCCCAGCCACTAGCACAGTGAGTTCCTGCCACATAGGAGATGCCCTGGAAATGCCTGCATGAATTAGACGGAAACAGCGAAGCAGAACGTCTTGATGTTGTAGTACCCTAAATGCCCAGCAGAGGGAGCAAGGAGCCCACTGCATGCCAGCCCTGGAATTTCCCACCATAAGAAATGGCAACTAGGCAGGTGCAGGGGGACACAGGGGCTTCTCACCTGCAGGCTGGCGCTGGGGGTGCAAGGTGTGAATGTCCATGGGGAAGTGCAGCTTGTTGCGAATGATCTCCTGGTTCTTCCCAGTGAACTTGTTGGCGCTGTTGATGCTCTTGGTGTGCCAGTCTGTCCAGTACAGGCTGTCTTCGAAGACGGTGATGGCAAAGGGGTGCGGGAGGCCTGGGGACCATCCAGGGAGACATGGGTCCAGGCGTGCCTGCATGGCCCTGGGCCCAGGCTTGGCAATGGCCGCAATCTTGCCCTCTGCCAAGGTGTCTGGGGGTCAGGGACAGGAAGCAGAGGGTGAGAGGTGAAGGAGGCTGAGGGAAGGGCTCACCCTGACTAATGACAGCCTTGCGGTGACTCCCGTCCAGGTTGGCCCTCTCGATGACATGGTGCTTGGCGTCCACCCAGTACATCCGGCGCCCGGCGTAGTCGATGGTGAGGCCGTTGGGCCAGAAGAGATGGGTGTCGGCAATGATGCGGCGTCCAGAGCCGTCCATGCTGGACGCCTCGATGCGGGGCGTGTTGCCCCAGTCTGTCCAGTAAATGGTGCTGGGAGGAGAGAACAGGGGACTGAGACTTGGGGGGCCGAGGACAGACAGGGAGTAAAGCAGGGCAGTCATCAGTGTGGAGCATTCGAGCCATTTAACCTGGGGGATTCCAACTGCTAGCCAGGGAATGCTTTATATTTATATGATTTTACTTATTTAAAAGAATTTTTTTGGCAGTGCTAGGGATTGAACCCAGGGCATCGAATCCAAGGCCTTGCCCCTGCTAGGCAAGCCCCTTACCACTGAGCTACATCTCCAGCCCTGAAGAGTGCTTTTTTTATTGTCTTTTTGAGACAGGATTTCACTATGCAATTCTGGCTGGCCTTGAACTCACTTTGTAGCCCAGGCTGGCCTCAAACTCGAAGTGATCCTCCTGCCTCAGCCTCCAAGTGCTGGGATTACAGATGTGCACCACCATGCCCAGCTTGTTGTTTTTTGAGACAGGGTCTTGCTATGTAGTTCAGGCTGGCCTCGAACTTGTGGAGATCCTCCTGCCTCATCCTTCTGAGTGCTGGGATTACAGGTGTGGGCCATCATACCTGGCTTGAGATGGGTCCTTTCTTTTTCATCGTGTTCTCTTCTGCTGTCTTGTATAATTTACACATAACTTCTCCACACCTACCCACCCACTCACTACACACACACACACACACACGCAGTTTCTAAAACAGCTGATGCACACTTGTAAGCTCTTACAAAATGTCCCTTCATTGCCAGCATTGAATTTTTAAAAGCCAAGAGCTAACAACTTCCATTTCAAGGGACTTCATTCAACCCAGTAGACTTTCCTATTGCCTTTTTAATTATTTTAAATTAAAGATAATTATCAATTAGCTTAACTATTAACCTTTTAATTACTTTAAATTACTAATAATTTTTATTAATTAGGCCAACCCTATGAGCTAATAGTAAGAACACTAAACACTTAAGACTCACCTAATAGATGTATTATATGCCATTTAAAGGGTATCATGTCAGTCATCACACAACTATGAGGTAGGGGCATTTTTGATTTTTGTTTTTGTTTCTTTCTCCTTTTTTTCTTTCTTTTTTTTTTTTAATTTTGGTTTTTTGAGATGGGATCTCACTTTGTAGTTCAGGCTGGCCTTGAATTCACTCTGTAGCCCAGGCTGGCCTTGCTCTCAGGGAGATCTTCCTGCCTCAGCTTCCTGAATGCCAGGATTACAGGCATGCACTACCACGCCCAGCTTTTTCTTTTTTCAATTACCAATTAACCAGCCCAAGGCCACATGGCCAGTTGCTGCAGGTGCAGGATGCTGAGCCGGCAGTATCTAGGTGCAAAGTCTATCTTGTTAATGCCACCCGGTGAGGATGGCCCCATAAAGCCCTGCCAAGGTGGCCTGGACACAGTCCCTCCCGGGCAGCAAGAAGAATCTGGGAGCCCGAGACACAGCCCGCTCACCCCTCCATGGGGTGCAAGGCGATGGCCCGGGGCTTCTCCAGGTTTTGCCACAGCAACACCTTCCGGTGGGCCCCATCCAGATTGGCCACCTCGATCCGTGACGTCCCCGAGTCAGTCCAGTAGAGTTTGTCATGGACCCAATCCACAGCCAGGCCCCCTGGGGAGAAGCAGAGGTGGGGACAGTCTCAGGGACCCAGCCCAGGCCCCTCTGTGCCTTGGTGGTTGCTGAGAAGCCTGCATAGACCGGTGCTTGGCTGGGGCCCGACGGAACCACATTACAACCACTGCCGAACCGCACCTCCAGGACTCCGCGAGCAGGGTCGTCTGCCCCACGCCGATGAGGAAAAGCAGGCAGGGAGCAGCCCAGCAGCTGCCCCACGGCGTGCATTTCCCCCTCACAGCAAACGCACCCTGTTTCCTGAATTCTGGCTTCCTGCCCCACACATCCAGGGTTTCCCACTGCAAACTGGGGGTTTGCAAATTGTTGCCTGAGGTTCTGCAGAGGCATTTCCGAAGTTCCCAGGACATCTGAGTCAACTGATACCAGGTCTTTCCTTTTAGGGCAGCTCTGAGGGTGGAACTTAGGCCTTGGTGCCTGCTAGGCAATCTACCACTGAGCATCAGCCGCAGCCCTCAAAGCCAAATTCTAATCCACTTCACCTGCTTTTCAACTAGCCTGAGACTGCTGAGGTAGCCATTGGTATTATTTAAATCTGTAAAACATTGATGTACTTATCCGGGTGAATCAGAATTTTTTTTTTTTCTTGGCAGTACTAGGGATTGAACCCAGGCCCTTCACACTGAGGCTAAATTGCCCAGGCTGTGCTGAAACTTGCAATCCTCCGGCCTCAGCCTCCCAGAGTGCAAGGATTACAGGTGTATGGACTCAGAATATACTTTTTTTTTTTTTTTTTTTTTTTGAGACAGGGCCTTGCTATGTAGTTCAGGCTGGACTTGAATTCATGATGTAGCCCAGGCTAGCCTGAGACTCGTGGCAATCCTCCTGCCTCAGCCTCCTGAGTGCTGGGATTACAAGCATGTGCCACCATGCCTGGCTACATTATTAATACTAAGCAATCAAAATCAGAAGTAAACCAGATGCTGAGACTGATAGAGGACTATAACTATCATCCATAAATTTCTGATTCCAATTATGATAATCACCCAAGGTCACGTCTGAGCCTAAAAAGAAAATCAATATATACTAACAAATACTTTCCCCACCAGAGTGCCACCCACAGTTTCTCTGTTAGAGATGTTCTGGGGCAGGTGTGCAAACACCCTGCCACACACATACATACAGGGCCTGGCACACAGGGCCTCTGCCCTACCTGGGCTCTCCAGCCCGGTAGACACCACCTCCTCCACATTGCTGCCGTTGAGGTTCGCACGGAGGATCCGGTCCAGGGTGACGTCGGACCAGAAGACGAGCTCGCGCCGGTGGTGGAAGTCGAGAGCGATGGCGTTCTCCAGGTTGTTGAGCAGCAGTGTGTACTCGGAGCGGTGCGGCAGCACCTGCCGGATGTCGATGCGGTTGGCAAACAGCAGCACTGGCTCTGGCCCTGGGACGTGGCATAGAGACGGGGCCCGCAGTGGGCATCCGAGCTGCAGCCCCAGCTCTGCAGCAGGTGGAGGGCTGCCTGTCCCTGGGACAGCCCCGACCTGCCCGCATCCACAGCAGAAGAGAGGAGACCTCCCCCACCTGCCCCAGCAGCTTTTCTTGGGATCCAGAAGGCAACCTGCAGCTCCATGGTATGGAGCCAGAAATCTCTCTACCTCTGAGCAAATCCCTGAGCTCTGGGACACCTGGCCTTTTTCTGGCTTAATCCTTGTCGCCAGCTGAGGGGCTGTGTCCTTACCCAGAGCCTTGCAGCTGCGCCGGTCAGGCCGGAGCTCGTAGCCTGCTTCACACCAGCACTGGAAAGCTCCTTCGCTGTTGGTGCAGCCCTGACTGCAATGCCCCTCCTCGGCACATTCATTCACATCTGTGGACACCGGGCAGGGTCAGGAGGGCCCCCTCCTGCTATCTCTGCACCCCAAGTCCCAACCTAACCAGCTGTTTTCCTGGCCACATTCCCATCCACTTCCCTGCCTGGTGGAAAGGGTGTGTAGCAAGTGATTAAGGGCTTTGAGGTCATGCAGAATTCTAGCTGGGCTAGAATCCCAGCTCTGCTCTTCCCTAGCTGTGTGACCTTTGCTAAGTTCCTGAACCTCTCTGGGTCTCAGTCTCCCCATCTGTGCAAAGGGAGGGATAACGGCACTTCCTAGTTTGACTGCGATGAATGAAATGAGGTTGCACTCATCAAATGCCTGACCCAGAGGAAACAGTCGCCTACCTGCTGCCCCTACCCAGCCTCCTGCCTTGGTGCCACCCAGGCCCCACTCACCCTGGCACGCACGCCCATCCTCTGTGAGCCGGTAGCCCGTGTGGCAGGTACACTGCACTGCCCCTCGCACCATCTGGCACTTCTGGGCGCAGCCACCGTTGTTAACACTGCAGTTTTCTTCACCCGTCCGGGGCCCTGTGCCAGCCAAGCCAGAGTTGGGACCGAGCCCAGAATCCGCCCCCCGACAGCCACCTCCTTCCACCTGGACTGCGCAGACCAGCTCCCAAGGCTGCAAGAGGCCCCGGGGAGGATTCCCTTTGAACCCTAGGGGTGGGGTTCAGCCACAAACCACGGGCCAGGCCCGCGCCCCGGGACACTCACGGCAGTTCTGCTGTGGGCTTTCGTCGCTGTTGTCCCCACAGTCGTTGACCCCGTTGCATAGCTTCCTCTGCCCGATGCAGCGCCCGTTCCAGCACAGGAACTGGTCGGAGGCGCACTGGGGGCTTCCTGGGGAGCGCAGGGGAGCAGAGGCAGGTCACCGCGGGGCAGGGCTTGGGTCAGCTCGGGACAGAAGCCTGTCCTTATCTAGGGCGTAGCTGGAGACAGAGGACACTCCAGAAGGGAGGGCTGGGGTCCGAGGAGGAAAAGGCTCAGACGGGGCCAGCCGAGCGTCTGCGATCGCCCAGGTGGAGCAGAGTTCCGCGCGCGTTAAGTGCGAGCAGGCGAGCAGCCCACAGCCCCAAGCCCGCGTCCCGGCCACACTGCCCTGCTGTGCGCGGATGGACGCTGCGGACGTGTATCCCGATAAAGCCTCCCAGTGCACCCTCTTGTCACCATCTCTGCACCCCAACTGCAGGCGAGGGGCCCTCGGGCAGCCCCGGGAGACCCCACCTGTGTTCTCACAGTTCTCCTCGTCACTGTTGTCGGCACAGTCATCCTCCCCGTCACAGCGCCAGGACAGGCGGACGCAGCGGCCCGACCGGCAGCGGAACTGTTCCGCTGTGCACATGGAGGTGGCTGGCAAAGCAAAGGGGTAATGAGCCCCTCTTCGCCGTGCTGCCCAGAGCTGCACTTTGTATCACTCCCCAGGCTGCTCTTCTGGATGCCTGTGTCACGAGACACTTTACTGCCATCTGCTGGAAAACTGCCACGATGAGTCTATGAAACCGCCATCTGCTATGTGGCTGGCATTCCTTTGGACATTGTGCCTCTGTGCAGTGCACAACCCTACGAACTGTACGTGGTGGTTGCTATGGCTTAGATCTAGCAGTCCCCCGAACTTCTCATGTGCTTGGAAGGTGACTGGACCATGAAGGCTCCGTACTCATCAGTGAGTTCATCTACTGAGGAGTAAAGCAGCTTAAAGAGCAGCTAGGAGGCGGGGCCTGGTTGGAGGCGTTCACTGGGGGCGTGGCCTGCAAGGGGCATTCCCATCCCGGGCTCCTCCCCCCTCTGCTTCCTGGCTGCCAAGGGTGGAGTGACTTTTCCTCTGAACAAGCCCTTCCACCACGCCGTTCCTTCTTGGAGCACGTACTGAAACCACGAGCCAAAATAAGCCTCTCCTCCTTTAAGTTGTGGGTGTCAGGGATTGCGCCCCAGTGACGAGAAAGGGACTAAGACAGACGGCTGTCCAGCCCAACATGCCTTCCAGCTGTATGGGTAGTGGCCTCGCTGACCCCACAACCCCTCGCCCTGGATCCCCCCACTCACTGCAGTTGTGCTCATCAGACTGGTCGTCACAGTCGGCGTCACCATCGCAGCGCCAGCCCGCGTTGATACACAGGCCACTGTCACACATGAACTCCCCAGAGCGGCAGGGCTGGTGGGAGGCTGGGGGGACAGAGGTCTTCTGTCCCTAGCCCATCTGTGCACAGAGTCCTGCGATGGACCCGAAGGCCCCAGCTCCTGCTCACCCAGCACCCCACCTCCTCCACCTCTGCCCAAGGGACCTGGGCACCCGGAAACTCCTCCCCTGAGTTCCTGCCCCACCTGGCACCTGCACCCGGTGGCCTCCCCTCCTCCCAGCACTCACAGCAGTCAGACTCGTCTGACCAGTCCCCACAGTCGTCGTCACCGTCGCAGTGGTAGATGTCCAGGATGCAGCGGCCATAGGCGCACTGGAACTCCTCCAGGTTGCAGGGGGGCGCGGGCACCGCCGAGGCTGTGGAGGACAGAGGTGGGGACGGTGTTCAGGCCCGGAAGGAGGAGCGAGATGCTCCGTGGGGTGCCTGTGTAACCGGGCTCCTTGTGGAGCAGCCCTTGCGGATGGACAGCCACTTTTAGGGGGACCAGCAGGAGCCTTCCCTGCCCACCCGTGTGCCCGCTCCTCCCCAAGCTCAGCCCAGGACCTGCGACGGAAGAACTGTGCTCTTGGACATGACATGTGCTCCTCGGCCCGGCCCTTACCCCAGGGGTGGAGCCCTCGGCCCTCACCCAGCCCCACAGCCCGAGGTCAGGGCCACTCACGACAGCTCTCCTCGTCAGAGCCATCTTTGCAGTCCGTGTCACCGTCGCAGTACCAGTGCTCGGCGATGCAGCTCCCGTCGCTGCAGCGGAACTCCTTGTCGGAGCACTTGCGCATGTCTGGGGTGTGAGGGGACAGCGTGCTGAGGGGCCTCGCGGAACCCCTCTCCGTCCTCCCAGACACCCCTCCCCATCCTCCCAGACACCCCTCCCCATCCTCCCAGACACCCCTCCCCATCCTCCCAGACAGCCAGCCTCCCTGGCCTGGGGTGGGGGCACTCATGTGGCCCCTGAAAGACAACTCACGTTCTGGGCACCTCACCAGACTCTGGGCAGCCATGGGGCCGGAGTCCACGGCGCCTGGGCACCTGGACGCTCAGCCTTCCTGCCTTCCCCCAGCTGCTCCAGATGTCTGGGGCAGAGACCCGTGTCTGGGTCTCTGCGCTATCTCCTCCCATGTCCAGGGTTCTCTCGCCACTCACCGCACTGCTCGTCACTGTTGTCACCACAGTCATTGTCGCCGTCGCAGTGCCACAGGCTCCGGATGCAGTAGCCATTCTGGCAGGGGAACTCATCTTCCTCACACTCCCGGGGGGCTGAGGGCACAGAGCAGCAGTCAGGCAGGGGTGCAGCGCCTGGGGGCCCGACAGGAGGGTTTTGGGGGAGTTTGGCAGCTCCAGTGCCACCCCTCAGGGACAGATAGCACTGGGGGAGGAGGGAAAAGGACAGCACAGAGTCCAAAGCCCAGGGGCACTTTCTCATGGAAAACCCTTTCCCCACAGAGCCCGGTGGGCTCGACACTCACGGCAGTCCTGCTCATCTGAGTCATCCTCGCAGTCGTTGTCTCCGTCGCACACCCAGGAGCGGCGGATGCACTTGCCATTGTCACAGTGAAAGTCCAGAGGGGAGCAGGTGGGCAGCACTGGGCAGGGAGAGGGGAGAAGGGAGCGGGCCGGAGCCCTTCACAATCCGCATTCCAGTCCCGTGTCCTCCCGCAGCCCTTCCCCGGGACCCCTCGTCGCCACCGGAACTCAGCAGAAACTTCCACCGGCAAAGGAGAAGGGAATCGTGGCGAGGAGTCCACAGGGCGGCAGAAAAACCACCCGGACAGCTCACAGCCACTACAAAAGCAGTAAGAAAAACACAGGGAAGGGAGCCAGGTGCTCTTTTTTTTTCCCTTTCCTCTTCTTGCATGATGACTGACACATCTGGGCGCGACTGCCAGTTCTAGAACTCATTAGTTATCACGCCGAGCAATCGTTTACCCTCTCTGAGCGGTAGTTTCTTCAACTGTACAATGGGGATAATTATCCTTGGCTCAGAGAGGTCTTTCGAGAGAATGGATATGAAAGTGAAGCATTCGTCCCTGGTTAGGGTTAATGAAGTCCAGGTTGTAGCCTGGCTCCCATTAGACTAATTAGCCACCCTCAGACATAGACACTATAGGTGAGAGACTGCGCCCCTAAACTGAGACAACTGGCTTGGCAGCAATATTTATATATACCCAAGATGGGGCACCCTGTTTCTATATTAAGGGAAGAGAAAGATTAAATAGAATGAAAGCTGGGCACGATGGCGTAGGTCTTTAATCCCAGCTCTCAGGAGGCTGAGGCAGGAGGATCTCCACGTTTTAGGAGCCAGCCTGGGCTAAATAGTGTGTTCAAAGCCAGCCTGGACTACACAGCCTGGACCCTCTCAAAAAAAAAAAGAAAAATAATAATAATAATAATGGAGGGGGCATTTAAATAGAATGAGATTTCCTACAAAGTTTACATTATTTACAAAAGATGAGATTATACAAAATACCAAAATAAGAAACAGGGAAATAATCTGCAGCTGTGTATAACCCATACCTTTTATTTTTTTTTTTTTGGTACCAGGAATTGAACTCAGGACCTTGCGCTTGCCAGGCAGGCACTTGTGCCGCTGGGCTATATCCCAGGCCCAATCCATACATTTTTAAATGTACATGTATTTACATAAACGCAGAGCAATTTAAAAAGACCACCTGTGGTTTCGAGGGCATTTTCTTCTATACTTGTTTCAACTTTTATTGGTGACAGGTATAAACCACTCTACAAAAATATGGGACAGTTGGAGGTACATATGTTATCTGTCACCCTAGCAGGAGTCTAACTCTCAGCTGGGTGTGGTGGCGCACACCTGTAATCCCAGCACTCAGGAGGCTGAGGCAGGAGGATCACCGTGAGTTTGAGGCCAGCCTAGGCTCCATAGTGAGTTCAAGGCCAACCTGAACTACATAGCGAGACCCTGTCTCAAAAAACAAAGACAGAAAGCAAGCAGAGTTCAATGCTCTGAGCGCAACTCAGTGGATGGACAGAGTGATCCACAGGCCTTGTCCCCGGCCCCCTCCAGGTCCTCTTCCACCCCCACCCCTGGGGCAGTACTTACTACACCCATCCTCATCACTGTGGTCCCCACAGTCATTGTCGCCATCACACTGCCACTGGGCGGGGATGCAGGTGCACTCGCCAAGCGCGCTCACCGCGCAGGTGAAGTGGCTCCGGCCGCATGCACACTCCGGGCTGCTGGCAAGGCCTGGGCAGGGGAAGGGACCAGGGCGGGCTCAGCTCCTGCTCAACACAGCCCATCTGCAGGTAAGGGAGAGGGGCCTAGTCCAGGGGCATTGTCCCCCAGGAAACCACAGTGACGCTGCAATGTCATCAAGCCTTCCTCTGGCTTGGGGCTCACAGACAGCCCAGGGACACTGTCCACACCACGGCTTCTTCCACAGCACCTCCCAACGCCACCTAGGGAGCTGAGGCTCGTGGAGCAAGGGAGCAGGGGACAGAGGGATGACATGGAGAAGCCTCCCGAACAAGGTTGAGAAACAGATGCTTTTGCCTACGTCCTGGACTCGGCCCTGGCAGGTTGGCCCCAAAGGGCTGGAAATACCAGTGGAAGTGAAAAGCTAAGGAACCCACATGGGAAGCAGGAAGCAGCCTGAGTCCCACAGGCAGACCTGCCTTTGAGGAGGATGAGCAGGAGGAGTGGTATCAGAGGCGGAGGGGACTGCGTCAGCCACCCCAGGCCTTCCTGTCTGGGGGACAGGCCATGGCCCAGAGGAAGGCTGGCAGCCCGGGCCGCCCCAGCCTCAGCCTCACAGCTGGGCTTCCCCATTGAACATCCAGCTATCTGCCTGGCCAAGTCCCATGACCGGCTGCTGTGCCCCCTGCCCAGTGTGCCCAGCAGGATGCCCCGCGACGGCGTGTGAATGGCTCAGTGCCCCCACTCCAGCCTCAGCTGGAACAAAGGGTTCTGCCAGGGTCACTCTCCCCCACCCAGCATTCATCGGACCCGCTGGGCTGCTCGCAGCTGGGGAAGGAGGGGGCCGGGCTCACTGCTCATCTCCCCCTTGCTTTCTTTTCCTCTTCTCCCCTCAGTCTGAGTTGGAGCGGGAAATAGTCATTTCTAAACTGCCACCCTCTTCCTTTACTGTGGACCTGACCCAGCTTCTCTCTCAATACACAGCCTCACTTCCCATGACAATTACTAGGCCTGGCCTAGGGCTCAGGGTCTGGAATGAAACAGGGTGCTGCTGTGCCTTCCAAGAGCAAGCAGAGTGGCGCACACCTATAATCTGGCACTCGGGAGGCTGAGGCAGGAGGACTGCTGCGAGATCCAGGCCAGCCTAAACTACACAGTGAGACCCTGTCTCAAAAAAACAAAAATAAATAAATAAAGCAGAGAGCCCTAGACCCCCCTCTCTCTCTGCTTCAACCCCAAGGGGAAGTGTGAACATAAGGCAGAGCTTCCTAACCTGTGATGGATGGATAGATGGATAGATGGATGGATGGATGGATGGATGGATGGATGGGTGAATGGTCGGCCCTTGGGATCTGTGATCCCCCGAAGCTACGGTAAAATGTATATTTCTGGGGTGACAGAACCACAGATTCCTACCAGATTCCCAGAGGAGGTCTGGCCCAGCTCGCACGCACACTTGTGCAACCGAGTAAGAACATGAAAGGAGCCTCCCGCTCCAGAAAAGGTGCAGGATTTCCTGTGGAAGGCGAGGGAATCCACTTGGGAGGCACAGCATCCTCCATGCCTTATAGGAAGGCCCTGCTGCAAGGCCAGAGTTCCTTTCTGCAGATTCTTCCCTGCAGAGGCACCAGCGACCCAGCAGCCCATCCCCCAGCCCCTGCTCTCCAGCCCCGTTTATGGAAACTGAGAAGGGACTAGGGCTTCTCTTGCTGTGGCCCTGGGCACAGAACCTGAGGAGCAACTGCTTGTTGCTGTGCCCTTTCAGGGAGCCCTGGTTGCATTAAACAGCAAAGAACACTCTTGCAAGGATGGGACACACAGGTCCCTTCGCGGCAAGGCCGGGTGATGAGGGCAAGGCTGAGGCAGTGGCTTTTGGCTGGGGATGCTTTTGCCCCTCAGGGGACATTTGACAACATCTAGGGACATTTTGCCTGCATCGAGTAGAGAGAAGCCAGGGTGCAGCACAGTGCACAGGACAACTTCCCCCACTCCAATGACATGGCCACGAATGTCAACAGGTCGAGAAGGGCTGGGAGTGAAGGTGCCCCAGAAGGGAGTTCAAGGTAGAAGGTGACGAGGACAGAAAGAAGTGGGCAGAGGAAAGAACATAGGAGCTGGTGCACACGGACCTGGGTTCCAGGTCACTCAGCTCCCTAATCCTTAGTGTCGTCCTCTGTGAAAAGAAAGAAAAGCCACAAGGATTAGACAAGAAAGCAAAGGTGAAAGAAACACCTTTCACGTGGCACACTGCAGGTGCTCAGTAAGTGCAGCCTGAGGGTATAGGGATACAGGGGTTACATTTTCCCCCAAACCCTTGATTTTTAAAAACCTGAGCAGCAAGACGGGGACAGCGACATCAGCAGTATTCCGGTTCCACTCTAGCGTGAGCGGAGTACAGGAGGCAGACAAGAGCCCCACCCCCGCCTTTGGCTGAGTGATAACCGAAGTCCTGGTTTCCTGGTGCCGACTTCAGGAACAAAACAATCCGCAGGGTGGGCACCAAACGAGGGCAGGTGGCTGGAGAGTCACGACTTCCAGCTTGTCAGAACTACTTCTGCAGCCAGCAGGCAGGGAAGCCCTTGTCTTGGGCATTCATACAGGAAGCAGGCACATTATACTCCAAAAAGCCGGCTTTTCTGGACAACTGCTGCCCCTTTGGGGTTCCCAGAAGTGGAATTCTACCTTTTTATTCAAGCCCCGGCTGTGATCGCCTGTGATTGGCTGTGATCGGAAAGGGCAGTTTTTAACCCTCTTAACAGAAAGAATGGTGAGAGCAGAAAGACAGAAAGTAACCGTGAGCGGCCAGATGCAGAGCCTTGACTTCAAGAAGCACTGAATCAGAATCCTCAGCTGTGTTTCAGCCTTGCTAGCTACAAAATCCCTTGGTCCCAAGGGCATGGGCCCTTCCATACACAGAACACACAGATTCTGGACTCAGGAGACTAAGGGGGAAATCCTGGTTCTATCACCAATGCTGCAACTTTGAGCAAGTTACTTAATTACTCCAAGCCTCACTTTGCTTATCCATAAAATGGGAATAAGAATAATTGTACCTCAGAGCGTTTGAGGAAGTTTAAATAATCCGCACAGACTGCTCAGCACAGGGCTGGCAAGCAGCAACGGCTTCCTAATAATACAACCATCACTTACTCAGTACTGGCTAGGTGCCCACCAAGTATTTCTCTAAGTAGTTTACATTGCCCCATCACAGAATGCTCTCCACAATGAATGAATGCTACTGCTAATGTTTTTCTTTTCTTTCTTTCTTTCTTTTTTTTTTTTTTTTTTATCTTTTTTGAGTCAGGGTCTTGCTATGCAGTTCAGGCTGGACTTGAACTCACTACATACCCCAAGCTGGCCTCGAACTTGCAATGATCCTCCTGCCTCAGCCTCCCAGGTGCTAGGATTACAGGTATGAGCCACCACACCCAGCGAACCACTGTTATTACCATCACTTTCTAGTGGAAGACAAAGAGATACCGGAAGGCTAAGTCTGTAGATAGGTCACACAGGTACTAAGGGGCGGGGCCAGCCCTTCCCCTTACCAGGCCTCCCAATAAATGATATTGCCATGGTGAGAATCTCCAAAGCCTCAAGGTCAAAAAGCGCAATTGCAACTTTGGGGCCCCTCTCGCGGTCCCTCGGCAAATCTGCAGGGAGTTTATGAGTATCAGTGACCTTTCCTTCTGGTTACTGCTAGGGTAAAGAGCAATTTCCTTTGCCTAAGGTAAAGCAGTAAAGCAGGGAGAAGAAGGCTGGAGTCAAAGCCCTTTTGAGCCGGTGCCTCTGTGTAATGCTGGCCCAGGAAGGAACCGGGCTTGTGGCAGCAAATAATTCTACTTCGCAGTTTCTCTTGCCAATTCGCAAGTTACTTGCGCACACACACGTGCAGGCTCACTTAATCACCACAGTGACGCTGAGCAGTTGCTGCGGGGCCCATTTAACAGATAAGGTCACCTGCTCTGGCCAAGGCCGGTCAGGAAGTAAGTTACCATTGGCACTCTTAGACTCCTGTTCTTCTCCCAGGGCAATCTCAGAATCCAGACTTTTGATGCATTTTGCAAGCGACATAGATGCACACGCAGAGCGCCAAGTCCCCGAACGCTCAGCTGGAGGTGGGTCACACCTGTCCCGCGGAGGCTCACAGGCGGACAGTGACTACACACAGCTACCGAGCAGCTTTCTCAAGTTGAACTGGGGTCGAGGAGACTGAGGGAGTGCCATGTGAGTGCTCCGGAGTGCAGGGCGGGACGGATCAGGGTTATGAGGACGACGGCAAAGGAAGGAATCAGCGCCCGTAAGTGAAGGACATTTCTCTATTTCCTTTTGTGTGTGTGGTGCCGGAGATTGAACCCAGGGCCTCTCACATACTAGGCAAGGCCATATTGCTAGCCTTTTTCGTTTTATTTTGAGGCAAAATCTCCGTGAATTGCCCAGGCTGCCCTGAAATTTGTAATCCCGCCTCAGCCTCCCAAATAGCTGGGATTACAGGTGTGCACCACTATGCCTGGCTCTGGATGTTTTTCTCCTGACGTGATAAAGCTTTCCTTTCTCCCCCGTCCATTGGCAGCAGCGATGAGGCTACCACCGTTATTTAATGAGGATCAATTATTCGACATTTCTCTCAACTACGTCTGGCCCAGCCTACTCAGTAACCTCTCTCAGGGAAGGGGACAAAACTGACAAAACAACAGGAGTGACAGCAAGGACCCAGGTGGGAACTGACCCGCCCTCTCCTAAGAGACCCTGGAGTGTGGAAAGACCACATGGAGCCACTGTTTGAGAGGGCAGGGCTCGTCCAGCAAGCATCAGTACCAATTCCAAGAAAGGGTAGGCAGTCAGCAGCTGGCAGCAGATGCCTGGGAGTGAGACCCTTTCCTGCCACTGCCCAGGCTGAGTGGAGGTTCCGGTCTGTGCCCCACAGGCCCTTGGGTTGCTCACTTTCTAGACTGAGGCCTGCTGGCAGTTGGAATTATGTGACAGACCGCTCTGTGTCCATGTTCACGGTGCATAGTTCCATGTTTGGTGTGTACTCAGTGATCTGTACAAGTTTGTGAAGTGAGTGAGTGAATGAATGAATGATATATTCTTTTTTTTGTTTTTTGAGACAGGGTCTCACTATGTAGGTCAGTCTGGCCTTGAACTCACTATGTAGCCCAGGCTGGCCTCAAACTCTTGGCAATCTTCCTGCCTCAGCCTCCCAATTCCTGGGATTACAGGTGTGCATCACCATGAGGGCTTAAAATACTCTGTTCTGAGGGTCTGTATGGGTTGGGGAGTTCCTAGCTTAGGCTCTGGGTTCAAATCCTCACAGGTACTCAGTGGCCATGTAACAGTCAACAGCTCTGAGCCTCAGTTTCCCACCTGTAAGACAGGAAGGTAACAGCGCCTACCATGTAAGAATACTGTGATAATACATGCTACATGCTTATCAGATGTAGCTCTGCTGGGCTACAGCAAAGCTCTCCAAAATGTTAACTGCTCCCAAGTACATTTGTATTTTTTTAAGCCACAATTTACGATGCAAAAATGATCACCAGCAAAGATCATTCCCAGGAGAGCAGAAATTCTCCTGTGGGGGAGACACATTTTAGAGCTCTTCACTTTTACAGCCTCTCTGAGGCAGTTGAAAACTTCTGGTTCAAACTGCCTGTGTGAGGAGGGTAGGAAAAGGAGAGAGCTCCCCTTTCTTACTTGCTTGGCCTGGCACCTCCATTTGGTTTCTGGCAGGCAATGGTGAACCCAGTGGAAGACCTGTCTCTTGTCTTTCTCCAAGCCTGCAAAGTGGTGGCAGGTGATGTCCCCAGGCTGCAGCCACAGGAAGGGAAGACCTGGCTCACTTCCCCTCTCCCCGCCCCACAGGCCTGACAGGAAGAAGAGCTGCTGAGCTTGGAGAGATCTCTGCTTGCACCTTTATTCCACGTGCTGCTCAGGTGTCCCTCCCAGTGCCCTCCTCTGTACCTGCTTGGTCCTGCACCCAGACAGGGGGAGGGTCCCTCGCTCCCCAAATAGACACTGCCTGCAGCCAGGAGCTTCCTGGCTCCAGAAAACCTTTGGTGATAAATTATGCAGCAGCACCTTTGTGTCGCTGCCTCTCGGCCAGATGGGAGGTTCGCTCCCAGTCTTTTGTTTCCAGCTTGGGCTTGCTCGCAGCTCTGATCCTCAGCTCTGCACAGGGGTGAGGGGGAGCTCCCATAAGCCAAGTCATGGCTTGCTGCAAGTCCCAGGCAGCGCTTCTTCCCTCCTCACTCTCACCTGAATGACCAGGGGCTCCAAAAGCCCCGCTCAGCGGAGGGGAATGGGGCAGGGCACAGAGGGGAGCAGGGCAGGGTGCAGCGAGCCTCACTCATCTGTGAGCACAGATGGGAATGCTGCCGTGCACTGAAAGAACGAAGTCTGCTTGGATGGGCATAAGAGGTGCCCAAGGGCACCTAGGATGTTTGCTTCTTGCTAAATCAAAAATGCAGAATAGAAAATAGACTCAAAGGACCGCCGGGAAGCCAGAGAATCAGCTCTTTGAAAACGGCTGCTCTGGGTTACGGTCAACTTTCTGTAGCTCCCAGAAACATCACATCACTGGCACCAATTTAAAAGGAAGAAACAAAGAGACAACAGGGGTCAAACTTTGGGGTGGAGGCGCTAGGGGCTGGGGGTGAGTCTGGGGCTGGAGACCTGCATCAATTATCCCTGTGACAGGATTCATGAAGGGAGGAGGCTCCAACCGCCCAGCCCCCAAATTGAGGCAATTGCTACCTTATGAGCTCTGGGGCCTGTCTCAGTCCTCAGGCCCAAGGGAGGGAGAACTTGGAATTCTAAACTGTTCCAGCTACAAGAGACCTCAGCCAGCACCTCTCACCTTGGGGTCACAGCAATCTAGGGGCGAGAAGTTGTGGCTGCTCCCTGAATGTTCTATAAGTAAGCTCCATCTTCCAGACGCCTCTCTCAGGCAGAGCAGGCTGCCCTACTCAATGCAAGCTTAATAGATTTCTTTTCCGGAAGTGTGGCCAGGCGGGAACCATGCTTAGGTTTCATGAGGCGTTGAAGGGGGAGGAAGGAGGCATAAGATCTTCCCAGAGAAAGGCAAAAAATGAATGAATGAAGCTGCTATTTAAGCACATGACACTGTGGTGTAATTATTTGTTTACTTGGCTCCTGTATCCCAAAAGCAAGAACAATCTCTGATCTACTTATGCAACCTTGCTAACGAACAGGTGACATTCAACCAGCCCTATTATAACACAGTGGTCGCCAGGCTCTGTGTGGAATAGTTTGAACATGCTCAATTTTTACAGCGTTCTTAGGTGAAAACTGAGTACCCTTCTCCTCCCAGCACTCCACCCTTATTTGCAGATAAGAAATCAGGGAGATTCGGTGTTTCACACAGGGCCCCCAAGAAGTGCCAGGTCTGCCTGTGTTTCTCAGTTACTGAGCTGTGTACATTAGCTTAATGCTTGAGGAATAAATAGTGTTCGCTGAATGAACGAGCAAATGAATGGGTGCAGAGCCAAGTTTGGGGAATGCTCCTGAGTATACTCAGGAGAGAGCTGGGCCCCAGCAGCTCCAAGCTGGAGGGCCAGTGGAAGCGCGGGCAGTCAGCGGAGCTATTTATAGGGCCACACGCAGGCTCTGCCAGCCAACCAGCCAGCACCAAGTCTTCCCGGGGACCCCGAATCCCAGCAGGCCGGGGAGGGCAGCAAGGCTTCTGCTACTGCTGAAGATGAGATGGCAACCCAACACAGTCACAGCATGGGACTCAGATGCCCTGTATCCAGGCAATGGTGATGAAGTGGTAGCTAGGCTGCCTCAAGGAATATAGAGACTTTGGCTAGAACAGGCCAAGGGCACAGAACTGTCCTGTCATTATGAGTCACACCCAACCATAAGAAAGACAAGACTACTTCTCAAAGTGGTCTCCGAAATTATTCTGTTCCCATCCAATAACCCCTCAGTGTTTATTCTCTTTAAGGAACAGCGACATAAACAATTCCTCCCATTTTTGCTTCTTTTTAGGGATCAAAGCTAGCAGTTCATCAGTAGAAAGTAGGGGACTACTGATTAGAAAGTCCCAGAGCAAGCAAAGAGCTATAAAATACCCTGTCCTCTGTGACCTTCTGTGTCCTGTGCTGGCCCGGAAGATGAACGTGCGCAATATGCTCGGTATCAGTCACGGCCAGACTTGGTTCCCTTGCACCTGTCATTCTTAATACCATATGCCAGTCCCAAAGATGTTATCTGATATTCAACAGGGGACAGAAGAGGAAATCCAAAATCAGTGACAAGCCAAGTATCTTTCACGAGTCCAAGAGATCAGGGACAAGGTCACTCAAGAACCATGACAACTGTGATCAGGACAACAGCCAGACGGGAAGGAGACCAGCCTCAGCTCAACTCTTTTGCACTCATCCTCAGAAACAACCTTTTATTGCCCGGTGTGGTGGCGTGTGCCCATAATCCCAGCACTTGGAAGGCTGAGGCAGGAGGATCACTTCGAGTTCAAGGACAGCCAAAAGGAAAAAAAAAAAAAAAAAAAACACCAAAAACCTTTTATCTACCTAAGTGCTACTGGGCAGAATTTTTACTTACCTAGAAGAGACTTTCAGGACAGTTTCCACACATAACATAGTCCTAACTCTTGGGATGAAAACAGCCATGGTTATTCTCAGCCATCAAGTTTCCTTCCCAAATCATTAAGAGTGTAGTGTTAGGTAGGCTGAACCCCAAACTAGAAGCTCTAGGAAAAGCTCTGAGGACCAGCAGAATTCAAATAAGCACCTTCCACTGTAGTGTACTGAATTCACTCCTAGCTGAAGCCAGGCCTGCCTGGTTCACTGCTGCACTCACCCAGCTGCTGCCTCCCTGGGCCCCTGCAATGCGGCGTTGGGGATCTTCGCAGTGGTTTTTCTGGCTACATTGGTTCCTCACTCCATAACTGCTGGGTCTCACTGTGACTCTGCCCCTCCACGCCTCCAAGGACGGCTCAGTATCCAGCCAAGCAAAGTGTATAAATCTCCCTGCCTCTGCCTCCCCTCTGTGCACAGAAAGTCTGCAGGCTTAGAAGTTTCTATTCAATTTTTTTCCTTAAAAAGGAACCCAAATGAGTTGCCAAGAACCCTCTCATCCTTTTTCTGGGAAGCATTACATACACAATTCTCTACCCACTCCTCACCCTGTCCTCTGTACCGTGTGATGTATGCACTTTTGACAGCTCTGGAGTGGTTGAATCGTCTCGGCCAGTCTCTCTGCCTAGAACCTTCCAGCTCCCCCTTCCCCTGGGCAGAAGGCGACAATCTCCTCCCTGGCTTTGTTGGTATCCGTTTTAGCCCCCCCTCCTTCCTTCCCAGTGCCATTTCCCTTGATCTTTTTCAAAACTTCCTCCAGGGGGCCGAGAGGAAAGTTCCATCCTTTTCCCTTGCAGCCCGATGGGGGAAACCCCCCAAAAAGCAAAGCTGTCCCTTTAAGGGGCCCATGTGGTGGGAAGAACAGCTACATTCCTACCCCAGTAGGGCCGCTGTCCCAACACGCCGCGGAGGCTGCAAATAACCTTCCTAGAGCGCGGGGAGGGAGGGGAGCGCACCGCGCGCGCGGGGAGGGACGCGGGTCGCCAGGGGACCCTGCTCGGTGAGGAAGAGCTCAAGGGGACCCGGAAAAAGCCACCGAAGACCCACGTGTAGTTGAAATAACAGACACGAGCACTCTGTTTTGGATTCGGGAGGTAAAACAATCTTTAAAACAAGTGCCCAGACCTCTCCACGCCCTGCCAGGCAAGTTCGGAAATAGGCAGGGTTTGCAGACGAGCTGCTTGCTCTTGGTTAAAGAAAGAACCGGTATGAGGCCGGGGTCTACAGACCCCTCCACTTCAGATATCCACCCCCTCATCCGGGCTGCGAGGGAATCGGAGGATTCAGGACCCCCCCCCAACACACACACACACAGCCCTCGGGCTGAATAGCGCTGGGTGAATAGGGTCGGGGTTCAAAGATCTAAGTTCTTTGATCTTCGGGCACAAACTTGTAAGAGGCAACTGCTCCATCGTGGGGTGCACCTACGGTCATAAGCGGAGAAACGGATTCCGCCGGAGCCCTGATCACACACAGCACTGGCGTACGGGCACCGAACGCGTTATTAATAAGGAGCAGATGAAGCTGCGAGTCCGGCTGCCATGAGCCCAGCGACCCCGAGGCCGAGGCAGGGAGGCTTCTTGGGGAGTCCAGCGACGTCCGCGCCCGGCCCCCTGCCCCGGCCAGCACCGGTTCGCGGGCGCCTTCCAGCAGTTTCTTCCCAAGCTTCCTCCCCAACCCCTTCTCGAGCCCGGTCCCCCACCCCTCCCCTGGGGAGGATCCGGGGCAGGAAGCTGATTGGCCGCGGCCAGGAGAGGGAACCCAAAACACCACTAAGGGGAGATGCTGCGAGCGAGCCGAGCCCGGAGCCCCCGGGCGAGAGGCTGGGCTGGAGCGAAGGCTGCGATCGCTGCGTGAAGGCATCGCCTGTGCTCCGGCACTCGGACTCCACGGGGGCCCTCGGTGCAATCCACGCGAGACCCCTGCCCTGGGAAGGGGGGCTGCTTACAGTGCACGGGCTTGGCGACCACTCTCCCCGCCGTCCTTTCTTTGCACACATGCATTGCACCAAGGACACAGAGACCCTGCCTTCAGCCTGAAAGGGAGCAGCAGCCTGCAGCTCTTTAAAGGGCAGCGAGCGCCGCGGATCTTAGTCCGGACCGAAGTCCAGGGCTGCGCCTCCACCTCGGACCCCTCTCGCCCTGGGGGCGCAGGGGGAGCTCGTCCGGGTCCCCTCCCTGCGCGCAATCCCGGGGCTCCCGCCGGGCACGCGCGCGAGGGTCCCAGGCCCCAGCCCGCGCCGTCTTGCTCCGGGGCGAGGAGTCGGGGACCTGGGACAAACTTTCCCCCGGGCCGGGCGGGCGGGCGGCGCCGCTTACCGTGTGCGCAGAGAAGGGCGCCGAGCAGCAGCGCGCCCCACGGCCGCCTCATGGTGCCGGCCGGGTCCGGACTCCGCGGGGCGCGCGGCCGGGGAGTCCGCGGAGGGTGCCCGGGGTCAGGCGTCCCGCGTCCACGGCGCCCGGCGCGCCCCTCAAGTCGCCCTCCGGCTGCCGCCGTCTCCAGTGCGGCCGGAGCCGAAGCCGCCCCGCCAGGGGACCGGGAGGGGGTGTCCCGGGCCCGGCCGCCCCGCCCCCCGCCGCAGCCCCCGCACCGGCCCCGCCCCCAACGCTGGCCCGGCCCCTTCCCGCCCTCGGCCCCCGCCCCCCGCCCCGAACCCCACCCTCGCGCGCCTCCAGCTCGGGCCCCGCTGTTCCGGAGGCCGCCCCCACATTCCTGGCCTTCCAGAGAGCCCCTGCTCTGTCCCCATTACCACAGCTCAAATGTCCCTAACTTAAAAAAAAAATTATCCTAGCGGCTACTCTCAGGCCCGGTGCACTTAGCTCCTCGCCAGGGAGAGGCAACCACGCTGACCCAAGCCGCCTGGACGTGACCCGGAGTGGGGGGACACCTCCAGGCCCCAAGTCCAGACTTTATTGATGTCTCCGAATACGCAGGGCTTGCTAATGCATAATCCTCCCGGCCTTTATTGACATTAAACAAGGGACATCAGGGGGCCTGCGGAGCTGTATCTCAACCAGCGTTCTCGCTGTCAAAATTCCTTTTCTGAGATTTTCTTCTTGCTCTCCCGCCCCTCCCCCGGCCAAGGCCGCTTTGTTCTGGGGCTAAATAATTCCGCGACCCCCCTTTTGCATCTACTCATTTCCTGAGGTGACTGTCTGGATCCTGTCGCCCCAGCTCAGACGTCCAGATTTGGCCCCGCCAGACTTAGTTCCTCCTCGCTGTCAATGTCTTTGCAAATCAGCATCGTTAGCCTCTTCACCTTCTTTGACTTTCTGATCCTGGCAAGGAAGCGGAGGGGGTGAGGAAGTAAGTCTTTCTTCCTTTCTTCCTTCGCAGCCAAACTGCCCCCGAGTCCTCGGCCTCCTGCCCACTTCCGTCGGCAGGGCCTTCCAGCAATATTTAAGGTTGGGATTACTACACAGAACTGTAAACTCCCGTTGTAGCGCGGCGGTGTAGCACTCTCTCAGCGCATCCTAGTAACATGGGTAATTTTGCCTCCTTCCGGTTTTCTAGTTGGATTTTGTTTTGTTACTTTTGCTAAGTCCCCAACTTTCTTGGGGCCCAGAGTATGACTTTTTCCCTCCGGGTGGATATGGTCTGTGGATTTCTCTGAATCACTTACCTCTCACCAGAAAATAAAGCCAGGAAGACCCAAATGCCCCGAGTTAGCTGAGGGGAAAGTAATTTGGTACACTCCAGAGCGGGTATTAGGCGATTTCTCCAAATGGAGAGGTTGGCATTTCATCCTTGCTTGTTTTCAAATTTTCGCTTCAAATTACCATCTTTGACCAAAGCTAACATTAACTCTACTTTGCGATAGCTACGACGACGACAACAAAAAAGTGGTGTTAACTCTTTCTTAGTATTTCTCTCAACTGTTTTGCCTGAAGTTTTTACCCAGATGCAATGTGGTTGAATGAGCATCACCATGGTAACTAATATTGAGGCATTTTCTGGGTGTGTAGTTCTTCCTACTGACCGAAGGGGGCAGTAGAGTCAGGTTAGGTTTATGTGATCTTAGTGCTTGGGAAAGACAGTCCACCTGTTTGACCTGCTTCAGTTCCCTTTAGCCTAAAATCCAAAGGGGAAAAAAGTGAAAAGTAGAGACTGATTCCTCACCTCCCACCCCCGCCCCTTCTAATGCAGCTCTTGGTTGGTCTCAAGGTTCAATATATATTGCTTACAAACATTTGCTTTTATTTTTATTAATTAATTAATTTATTTATTGAAATAGGGTTTTGCTGTGTAGTTCACTACTCATTATGTAGCCCAGGCTGGCCTTGAACTCGCAGCAATCCTCCTGCCTCAGCCTTCTACGTGCTGGGATTACAGGTGTGTGGCACTATGCCTGGCTTTATTTTTATTTTATTTTTGGTTTTTTGAGACAGGCTCTCAGCATGTAGTTGGCCTTGAACTCGCTATGTAGCCCAAGCCTCCATCCTCCTGCCTCAGCCTCCCGAGTACTGAGATTAAAGCAGAGAACCGCTACTTGTTTTTAACCCTGCTGAGAAAGACCTTATGATCTTGAAGACCATATTTTGTTCCAAATGAAAACTAGGGACATGTGGTGTAATGAATACATTTGTTCTAAAAAATCCAAGACAGGAGGTCCCCAGACTTTCAATGTCAGGGGATTAAGAATTTATAAACAGTTTCCACTCTGTATGCAAAGCACAGGTTCCTTTCCAGAGGCGTGATCTATGTTGTTGTTCTGGGATCAGAGAGGACGAGGGAGGCTGGCTGTCCCTGTCTGACGAGAGACTGGCTTTTCAATGTGGATCCCAGTCTTCTCCATGGCTTGGCCTGTGCTGGTGTGCAGAGCCACCCCTGGCCGCTGTAAGGCACTGGGAATATCAGTGGGTAGAAGCTAACTTCTGGCATAGTCCCTGCCTGGGTCACCCCCTAGGGTGAGTTAAGTCTTGGCTGTCAGAAGCTGCTCTTGTGCCAAGAGTCCTAAGCCATATTTATTTTTACCAGGCCTCTCAGACTTTCTTGTTTGGAGTGAGAGATCCTGAAAAGCATGCCAGAATGGGCTGTTTGTCTCTCTTTTATTGTCCCTGGGACATGCCCCTAGAAAAGTTGCAGGGGACTGCCAATTCCCGAGGGGGGTCTACGAGGCATCAGTTTCCTCAGAAACAACACCCCTTTCCTTCATCCTTCGGGGACAGTCCACGGGAGTCGAATTTCCAAGATCTGAATATTGCCCTGAATTAGACCATCGCTAATGGCCCTTTCAAAGGACACACAGGGAGTGCTACTGAAACAAGATCGAAAGGGGCACGGTTTTGATCCAACTGGGTTGGTAGAATTCTCTTGTAACCCAGGCATCACTCAACAATGCAGATTGCCAAATGTGATTCTTCTGAAAGAGAAAAAGGCCTGAAGGTTCACACTTCAAAACAGTGGATCAGGACTAGGAGTGAGCTTGCAGGCATGGGACAATACCTAGAGAATTCTTGAGAGTGGGTGTTGCCAGGACCAGTGGGTAGAGGCCAAGGACACTACTAAACACCCTAAATGAACAGGACATTCCCCCCACAACAAAGAATTAGCCAGCCTAAAATGGTAATAGTGCCGGGTTTGAGAAAGTCTGCTTTAAAAGATTACAGACATGAATCTGCAAAGAATTTCTCCAGCACCTCTCTAGACTTTCTTGTTGAAGGCACTGCTAATGGAAGGGAGGAGATCTTAAAAGTTTATAAGTGAAAGCAATACTTCACCAAAGGAGCTAAAGGAGTCCTATGGCTACGTGCCTTGGGGGCCGACTTCCGGTTTTCATTCACTCAGAAACTATTCTTTAAGGGTATCTTATGCCAGGCCCTGGGGAGGCAGTGGTGAGCAGATATCGGGTCCTTGGAACTGACAATCGATAGCTGCTGGGGTCTGTAAGTATGCAGAGGCATTAAAAGAATGATCCCACATATGAATTTCACGTTACAAATAATAGAGGCTTTGAAGGAAGTGTACAGTGTTCTATGAGAGGAGAAACTTGATTTAGATTTAGGGGTTTGAGACACTTACAGACACTTAAGCTCAGTAAGAGTCATCAGGCTGGCTGGGGAGATTGCTCATTGGCAAGAGCTTGTCTAGCTCAGACCCTGGGTTGGATCCCCAACACCACAAAAAGGAAAGAAAAGGGAAAGGAAGGGAAGGGAAGGGAAGGGAAGGGAAGGGAAGGGAAGGGAGGGGACATCAGGATAAGAGTGGATGGGGAGGATCTTATAGGCAGAAGGAACACCATGTATGTGGAAAGTCCCTGAGCCAGGAAGAATCCATAGGATTTATGGAAAATTGTCACTAATTTTTAGCAAAATGCTTTTATCTAGGTTCAAGGATATGCCACTGGAAACATACAATGAAACCCTCAGGGAAGAGTCTGAATTGCATTTCTGTGCTTTCCTGAGTTGCAAACCTCCACACAACCATTTTTAGTGCCAGTGTTTTTCATGTTCGAGCTCAGCAGCATTATTCAACTTAGGATCTGGTGTAGATGGCTGATTCTGTTCCCTCACCTAACTTGGGGAACATCTCAAAAGATGGGGCTTTCCAGAACATTTTTATCTCCTGAATGCTTGATACTTGCACATCTGCCACAAAGAAATATAGGCTTTGCACAAATAGCTCTGTATATCAAGCTTATTTTAACAGTGATGATAAAGTTAGAATGATAGATAAATAGGCCAAGAAACAAAGATCCATTAATAATAAATGTGCATCAAGCATCCATGAAAATGGATGAGTCGGAGTACTTAAGATGAGTTGGAGCATGGCATGAATGTGCTTAAAACCATCCAATGGTTTCCTGTCACACTTAGAATGAAATCCTTACTTCTCACTTGCATGGCCTTTGAGGTTCATGGCCTACTTTCACTACTTTCCCTCACTCTTTGTGCCCCAGTAGCATGCTGTCATTTCTCTCTTACAACCTGTGCATGTACTACTGTGTCCTCTGCTTAGGATGCTGTTTCCCCAAACTCTCCCTCTGGCTGGCCTCAGCTCCACATCACAGCCTCAGAGAAGCCTTACCTTACCACCCTAAAGTTACTTTGCACTCATTCACTGCCTTTACCCTATTTTATTTTCTCTGTAGCATTTATCATTCTTTGTAATAATCTTGTTTGTTGTGACCTGTTTATTTGTCTACCTCCCAAACACTAGATAATAAGCTCCAGGAGAATGAGGATCTTATTTGTTTTGTTTTCCAGTACTTAAAATAGTGCCTGCCACATATTGCTCAATAAACTTTTAAGAAATGAATGAAAACCAGACAGTCTGCAAGCACTGGGGAAATGCAAAGAGGAGGAAGACGGGGGCCCTCATTTTAAGATGCTCTGAACCTGGTGAAGAGGGAGACTTGCAAAGCAATGATAGTATGATAGAAGCATGACAGAAGTTCGTTCCACCCAGGCTGTGGAAACAAACAGGAAAGGACCCTTAAGTTTGGGAAAGTAGCTGGACATTGAAGGTGAGGAAAATTTATATAAAGAAAGAAAATAATGGGTGAAGAGGAACGTTCCAGAATGCCATCGGCAAAGGTATAATGTTTCAAAAGTGGCCACCATGTTGAAAGAATGATCAATGGTGGCAGCCAAGTTGGAAGAATGAGCAATAGTGGCCACCATATTGGAAGAATGATCAATGGTCTTGTGTGTCTAGAAGAACATAGGAGATTAGGGAAAGCTGAATAAGCAATTATTGCTGAAAATTGTTTCTGAATTAAATGCCCCTTGTATTTTTTATATGTTTATTCAATAAACATTTACTGAGTTCTTACAAAGTGTAAGGGAAGGATTACGCTTTTCTTATTTTTAATTTATCTTTCTACCTTTTATACCTCTGACTCTAGGCAATCAGGATGAAAATATCCAAGGAAAGAGATGGCCTAGATAGTGGCTTAACAACTGTACTTTTTTTTAAAAACTGATATCTGAAATTTTACTCTCCTAAGAAAAGCTTAAAAAGTTAACTTAAATATCTTTAAGAAAATATTCTCAAAAGATCAAAAGAATTGTGAAGTCAGGACAGAGCCTAAATCCTATGGAGTCTAGGTTTATGCCTATGGTGACATCCTAATGGGTATGTCATAGAAAACAGTGTTGCCTTCCAATGTCCTTCCCAAAACCATAGGACCATTACACACTAAGTTCTAGTTTCCCTTAAGACTATATGGGCCTATCACCCATGGACTTATCTAAACTCATTTGAAGCTGTGTGGATATCCATACTTTTTGATAAATTTCATAAGTTTACTACAGCCAATAAGTAGTTTTTAAAATTAATTTATTTCTACCAATGTCAAGCTTAAATGATTTATCTTCATCCTTACTTTCAGTAAATATTTATTCTGTCTTTCTGGCAGGGAAATGTATATAACTGTTATTCTTTGGTTTTAAACAACTCATAGTCCTCAAGGAAAAATACCCAGGTAAATACTCAGGTAAATATAATATAATAAACCCTAAAATATCATATCAAGTGGCAACTGACTCCTTGGGAACTTGGATTAGAGGTGGTGACATTTAGCCTAAGTCTTAGAGGAGGTATCATTTACTATGCAGAAACATGGAGGAGGTTTATGCCAAAGAAGGGATGTTCACTGAAAGAGGTCAGTATGTTTGTGAATATTGAGTAGGAAGTGTGGCTGGAGTAGGAAGTGGGAAGAGTGAGGCAAGATGACTAGAACAAGAGGTTGGGACCAAACTGTGAGGAGATTTATGTGTCTGTGTGCTAAGGAATTTTGCCTCATCCTGGTAATGGTGAGTCAGCAACACTTCTTAAGTATGGAAGTCACACGGACAACTTTGAATGTTAGAGTAAACTCTTGGGATAATGTAGAGGATGGCTTGGGAGAGAAAAAACAAACAAAGTGACTCCAGATTTCTGTTCTAAGATTTTGAAGTGGGGAACTCCCAGTTCATATCCTAAATTGATCTAACAATTTTTTCCATTCTCCTGAACTAATTTTCCCTCTTCTTCCCTTGAACTAATTTTCTTAACTTGTCTACATGCAGCACTGACTGTAAGTCTTTTGTTGTGTTACTTGATATTTTGGGGGAAGCATTTCTTAACATGGTGGTCTGTCACACACAATTTTAGGTGTACTTTCTGATTAATTTTTGACCCCTTCCTTCCTTTTTTCCTTTCTTCCTTCCTTTCTTCCTTCCTGAGGTCTTGCTGTGTTGACCAGCTGGCACTACATTTGTGCACCATCACACCCAGTATTTTTCTGGCTTTTTTGTTTAATGAATTGGTTTATGAATTGGTTGCTATGAGGCAACCATAAGTCCTATGGATTGGATGATCATTGTTTTTTAGACTTTTAATCTAGAAAGTAGCGAATTCATTTAATAGGCACTTATTGTATACCTGTGTTCTGCCAGATACTATGCATGATCCTAGGAATATAAAGATGAATGAAAACAGTCTTTGCCCTCAAAGAAATCACAATCTGGAATAGTTCAGAAAATAATAACATAGATATAGCTGCTTATAAAAGTTCATACTCTAGGACAGAGAAAGATGTAATGAAATTTCATGGGGTATGAAGAAGAATCAGAAAATCTTCCCACCTTTCAAACTATATGAAAGTGTAATTCCCAACTTTTTGCAGTATTTGAAAATATAAAATAAGGAATTACAATTCTGTAATTGCCTTTGAGCTCCAGTTCAGTTTAAGCCATGTCCTCTTAACCATTTTCTTACACTGCATTAGTTATTCTTTACAGCCCAAGAGTTTGTGAGAATTTTCTTTTTATTTGCAGATTCCCCCAAACTCTGTTCTGTGGATTTGTGGCAGTTCCAAATGACTTTTCTGCAGCGAGCATTTTTAATAGAAACATGTTAACTCCAGGCACCGGCTTTACACTTAGTTCCTGTTTTGCTCTTGGGGGACATAAGTTCTTAAAGAAGAGCCCAGCAGCTTGGCATGAATTTCATGACCTGCATTTCTTAGTAGCTACTTCGCCGTTAGCATCTTTTCTGCTTGATGAGTTGATAAAAGCTTGTCCTAGTTTTCTCGAACCTGTTCTGTAGCAATAATTCAGCCTACACTTACTCTTTTATTGTTTCCTTGCGGTTTAAAACTATTTAGTACATTCACATTTGCTTTTCTGTGGTCTTCAATGAAGGGAGGATTTTCTTCCCTATCAATCTCTTAACAGGTCCTCTGCATAGCCAAAGATTTAAGATTTCTATGAATTTTCTTTTTATAAAATCAGAAACTATAATCGGATAAATTAACATATCAACATATTCTCTGTTATGGGTGTTTTTCTCATTGTTCTGAGTCTGATGTTTCCATTATTTACATTATAGCTCTGCGTTGAACATGTCACTCTTTTTTTTTTAGCTGTGCTGGGGATTGAACCCAGGGCTTCATGCATGCTGGGTGAGCACTAACCATTCTACATCTGAGCTACATTTTTGGCCTTCATCTACTTTTGACTGGTTTCATCTCACTTGATTCAGGATTATGGGGTTGTTTTCTGATTTATTGGTTTGCCTGGGTATTTGTACTGATAAATTTTTAGAAATATAAAATTGTGATTTGGGAACCTGAAAAATTCATTTAAATTGTAGGCTGACTCTTTTTCTTTCATTAACATTCAAACAGGATCACATAAATATGCTTGATTTTTTTTTTTTCTTTTTGTGGGTACCAGGGGTCGAACTCAGGACCTCGCGCACCAGCAGGCACCCGTGCCACTGAGCGATATCACCAGCCCTTTTTTCGTATGTGGGTTCCGGGAGTCGAACTCAGGACCTCACGCTTGCCAGGCAGGCGCTTATGCCGCTGAGCTAACTCACTGGCCCACGCTTGATTTTAAGAACTTTTGAGTATTCCCCTTTTTCTTAAGACAGATGTTTATGTTTCACTGAAAAATTTCCTCCACAACCAATGTGTTGCCAAAATCTGCTATTATGTAATCTGTGACTGGAGAAAAATCTAAAAGTAGTGCTTCTTTTTGAGAAAAACAAACACTATCTGGAAGATCACGACATCTTCCTGAAAACATTTTAAAGACTACATGCCACTCATTGGCTTGTTTGTTTTCAGGTTATAATACATGCCATTATAGAAAACCTTAAGGATGTGGAAAAATGTAAAGAAGCAAAACACAGTCAGTAAGAAAGCTACCTGTTATTTCTGTGAAACCCCACATCTTAAAGCTTTAGTCTAGCAACTTCCCACCCTGTTCTGAGTCCTCATCTATAGCTTGTCCGGGACATCAGAGTAGAAGACTGACTAAATATAATGGTCCTTAGGGTTTTTATGGAAGGGATAGAACTGTAGGAAAAACCTACAAATTGCTCCAGAGATGACATCTTGTTCTTATTTAGCTTTCTTTGAGTCATTAACAGTCGGGCGCCACTGGTGCTGAAACTTATCATTATAACCGCAAATGGGTTAATGCCCGAACAAAGCTATATTCTTGGGGCTGGTTCCCAGCCTCACCACACAGACCCCAGTAGCAGTACGCTCCAAGTCCCAGGATAATGCTTTGCAAATGAGAGGATGTCAAATGTTCACCCTGAACTCAAAATTCTCTCCCTTTTATCTGGAAGCTTCCAGTTGCTAGCAGGGCAGAGCAAAAGGAAAAATAAATAAATAAACGCCAAGCCAACAACCCCTAAAAAAAAAAAAGCTGTGTGGTTTAGTGGTCAGGCCACTAATCTGGATGTTGGGATAGCTGAGATTCAGTTCCAGCTCTCCCACTGACTGGATGGAGGCATCATACCAGACAAGTTGCTTTTGTGACCCGTGCCTTAGTTTCCCTACTTAGAAAAGGGAGAAGTGCCTTAGACAGTTTTCGTGAGGATATATGAAATCATCTCCAAACAGCTTTAGGTTGTTTGGGAATAAAGTAAAATTATCTTTAATAATTACTATCCTAAAGCTGGGCATGGTGGAGCTTGCCTGTAATTGCAGCACTCAGGGGGCTTAGGTAGGAGGATCGACTGCCACAAGTTCAAGGCCAGCCTGGGCTACATTATGAGTTCAAGGCCAGCCTGAACTACATAGCGAGACCCTGTCTCATAAAACAAACAAAAATAATTATTATCCTTTTACCTTGTTAACAGTATCACAATAAGCCACAAATATGAAACTTACGGAAATCCTGTACCCTCAAGTAGCAAGGGGGTAAGTGGTGGAGGGTTGGGGAGAAGGCAGTATTTTTTAGTCAAATTTGCAGGACTTCACATCCAGTTCCAAATTAGTAAATTCATTACCTCAAAATACTCAACACTGCTCCTAGTTTGGCTCTGTCCTTTTCTCCTCACCACATCCAAACTCAAGAGTGACTCACAGGAGCCTAGAATTGAGACATATACAATTTTAAGGGAAAGGGAGAATTAGGAGGTTTGAGGCTCCTTGCTGGAGGAGGCTAAGAATAGATCACTCACAACACAAAGAAAAGAACCTTCTCTTTCTTTCTCCTCCCAGTGTAGGTGGTCTTCTGGTTTCCCAGTCACTCCTTTGATGGTAAGATTTTGGTTTTCTTTTTCTTTTTCACAAAACCTCACCTTGTTGGAGGGGGAGGGCACTTACTAAATATGAGAGGACAGAGTGCCTTTTTTCTGCTAGGTTTGAACTCTGACAATTGCTACAGAGCTCTGACCTGCTGTTGGGAGTGCAGAGGAGCAAAAAGAGAGACATCTGGGAAGTTGGAAGCCAATGAGTATTCTCTCCTCTTTCAAGAGAAGAGAGCAGCTGTTTGACATGTGGGGGACCATGTAATAGGTGTCCTTATTTCTGCACTCTTCTCCAGAAGTGGGAAAAAAAAAAAAGGAAATATAGTTGGGGAAGGGATGAAATAGTAAGGGATAGGAGTAGGAGAATGGTCTAAGATAAAGAGGAACTCGAGAGGAAAAGGCAATTAACTCACAGAAGACTTAATGAGCACTTTTTGTATGTCCAGCCCTATCGCAGGCTAAAAGACCCAAGAAGCAGCCAAAATATAATATGCACGTGAAAGCACTTTGCAGTAATTTAAGGTAAAGAGATAAAAATAGGTTCTAGGATCTAGGTGTTTATGAGAGATCATGAGCGGAAATATTGTGTTAGGATAAGAGCTATATAAAGCAGGAATAGTTATTAAATTCAGAAATTGCGGATATGGACGGCTGACAGTAATTCTTCGAAATCAGGAAATATGACAATTCAAAAGGGATTCACCAACTCAGATTCCTGTAAAACCAACTCCGCAAGTGTGAGAGTTCCAAGAAACCTCGACCTCCGCGAAGCGACCGCTCCCGGAACTCGCTTGGCCGGCTCCGCGTTGCAGCACGGAGACTGCTTGCGGGACACCCCCTCCGCCGGCTTCGCGCCTCCCGCAGCCTGGGTGCCATGGCAACGGGGGAGCCCGCAATCTGGCTTCCGGAAGCCAGAGAACTACAGCCTGGAAGCTCCCCGGGTCAAAGGATGCTGAGTCCCGAGCGCCTAGCCCAACCCGACTACGAGTATCTGGGTAGGAGCTTCCTTCAACTCTGGGAAAGAAGTGGAGACGAGTTAACCCGGGGTCTGGAGAGGAGGCGGGGTCGAGGGCTGAGTGGGAACCGGTCCAGGTGGGATGGGGAAGTTGCTGCGAGGCGGGGTTTTGGGGCTGAGCGTGCAGTGTAAGGCCCAGTAGGAGGGAAAATAGCATCTGGAGTAAAGAATGTCGGAAGTGTGTGGGCAGCGTGGGTTGTGTTCAAAGTGGGGCTGTTCGGAAATGAGAATTTGGGGCCCTGTTGGGATATTACTGAAATGCTGGTAGTAGAATTAGTAACCTTGGAACTTAAAGTGTCAAATCAGTCATTCCATGAAAAATCAGTTTACCATTATAGTGGCAGCTAACATTTTGAGCTGTCCTTTTATATTAGGCCGTGTGCTAAGCATTTTCCATGCAGAATTCTTTTTGTGAATCGTCTCAGCAGCCCTAGGAGGAATTACTGTGCTTTCTTTCATTTTGCAGATGGAGAAACTAAGGCTACAGAGGCAACTTGTGCCAGGCATGGTGGTGCGTGTGGGTAATCCCAGCACTCGCGAGACTGAGGCAGATTGTGGAGAGTTCGAGGCCAGCCTGGGCTACATAGTGAGTTCAAGGCCAGCCTGAATTGCATAGGGAGACCCTGTCTCAAAAAAAAAAAAAAAAAAAAGAGACGTATCTACATATGCACACATATGCATTTATAAAAAATTCGTGAGCTTAATTTTTAGAGGAGTTTTAAGCTTACAAAAAATTGAGCAGATAGTACAGAGTGCCCTTATGCCTACCTTCACTCTCCCCATGAAGTTTTTCCTGTTATTTAAATCTTGCATTAGTGTGGCACATTTGTTAAAATTGATCAGCTAATATCCATAAATTACTATTAACAAAAGCCTTTACATTAGGATTCACTCTGTGTTGAACAGTTTTATGTGTTTGGACAATTGATAATGCCATGTAATCACTAAGATAAAATCAAACAGAATAGTTTCACTGTCCTAAAAATACTTTGTGTCCAGGATGTTGGTGTGCACTTGTAATCCCAGCTACTCTGGAGGCTGAGGCAGGAGGATTACAAGTTCAAGGACAGACTGGGAAGTTTAGCAAGACCCTGTCTCAAAATAAATTTTTTTTTTTTGTGGGTACCGGGGGTCGACCCCAGGACCTCGCGTGCCAGCAGGCGCCTATGCCACTGAGCGATATCACCGGCCCTTTTTTCGTATGTGGGTACCAGGAGTCGAACTCAGGACCTCATGCTGGCCAGGCAGGCACTTATGTCGCTGAGCTATCTCACCGGCCCTCAAAATAAAATTTTAAAAAAGGACTGGGAGTGTAGCTTACTGAAAGATCACTCGCCTAGCATGTGCAAGGTCCTAGCTTCAATCCTTCACACACACACACACACACACACACACACACACACACACACACACACAAAATATCCTCCTTTACCTATTCATCCCTCTCCCTGTCCCTCATCTCTTGGCAATCACTGATCTTACTGTCTCTAAATTTGCCTCTAGAATATCCTGTAGTTGGGGTCATACGGTTTATTAACTCTTCAGATGGGCTTCTTTCACCTGACAGTAGACATGTAAGGCTGTAAATGTCTTTTGTCTCATTTCTTTGTTTTGCTGAATAAGCCATTGTATGGACATACCATACCCATTTTTAAATAAAAAGCAATTCTGATTAAAATTTGTGAATTGGAAATATGGAGACTTGATTCAAAACTTTAAAAAATATAAGAAGGCTTATGGTAAAACATCTCCTCCTGTTACCAGGTAGCTCTTTCTAAAAGTGGCTCACCAACTAAATGTTACCAGGTTCTGTGTTGCTTGCCTCTCCCTCTGGAGTTAGATTCCAGATTCTTCTTGTCTCAAAGAATTGAACAAAATGAGCAAAAAGTAGTGGCCAAGTTTATTCAAGAATGTAAAAGTGAAGAGTGAGGGAGAAACTGGCTTTGCAGAGCAAACTTGGGCACAGTAAAAGGGAAAAAAGCAATAAAAGGACAACCTGGAGAAATCAGAGCGGGCTACTGTGAAGGAACTCACAATAGTGGGCGCCTTGAGTGTCTGCATCCTTATGTGTTGTCCAAATCTCAAGGAAACCGTCCCGAGAGGCAGTGCTGTGATCCCACAGCGCAGGCTCACCTCGGGTCTAGGCCATCCTATTGAAAACCGGCTGGAGGTCTGGAGAGAAGTCCAGGTGCAGGACTTTGGGAACTGTTTCGCCCATGTGTTCCAGGATCTTGTAATTAACAGGTCAGCGTACTTCCCCAGCCAGCTTTGCCATGCCCTAATCTCCCATCTCATGCCTACTCCTTTCCTCAGGTCTGCTGTGTTCCCAGCCATCTTCAGTCCCCTAGAAGTAATGCCTAATTTTGGTTTCCTGTGTATCCTTCAGAGTTTTATAGGTACATAGGGGGAATATAGTGCATTCTTTTTTTTTTTTCTATTACTAAATATGCCTCAATAAATAGCCAGCAATTTTGTTCCTTTACAAGTGCATCAGCAAGGATAAATTCCACAAAGTTAAGTTAGTAGGTCAAGGTTATATGCATGCAAAATATTGATAGATATCACCAAATTGTCCTTCACAGGGGTTGTACCGTTTTATACTGCCACCAACAATGTCCAAGAATGCCTGTTTCCCCACAATCTTCCCAACAAAATAAATCAAACTTTTGGATTTTGTTCGATCTGTAAAGTGATAGTCTCAAGGTGGATTTAGCAGGCATTTCTTTTATGAAGTTGGATGTTTTTTCCACCAACACTAAGGGCTACTGTGTCTCTGAAGGAGACATACACAAACATAGGTGCAGGGAAGTAGGGGGGAGACAGTTTACGAGAGTGACTGTATCTTTTAACCAGCCAAAAGGAGATAGTTATGTTACAAATAATTGTGTGTCCGATGCATAACAATATCAATGTCTAGCAATACCTAGGCCTTTGCTAAAGATTTTTATGTTTGTTTGGTTGGTTTGTTTTTTGAGACAGGATCTCACTGTATAGTTCAGGCTGGCCTTAAACTCGTGGCAATCCTCCTGCCTCAGTCTCCTGGGTGCTGGGATTGCACAGCACTACACCTGGCAAGATTTTTATGCATTTTATGTAATTTATGCAGTACTCACTGAGCGTACAAAACATCTGTACATTGTCCAATGCCTTGGGTGTTTGCTGCTTGAATTATGTGTCTCAAAGCCTTGGCGTATTTACTATACTGGTGCTTTGGTGAGTTGAAGTTGCCATTTCATCCTAAGTGGCTTAGTTAGAAAACTAATTCAGTGGCAGTGTTCACAAGAATTGGGAAACAGGGGTCTGTGAGATGGCTCAGCGGCGTACGCGCCTGCCTGGCAAGCGCTAGGGCCCGAGTTCGACTCCTGGAACCCACATATGAAAAAGGGGCCGGTGATATTGCTCAGTGGCACGGGTGCCTGCTGGCGCGCGAGATCCTGAGGTCGACCCCCGGTACCCACAAAAAAAAAAAAAAAAGAACTGGGAAACAGAATTCAGGTCCCAGGTTGTTTGAAAAAGCAACAGTGTTTATGGAGCCCAGCCCCCCACCTGATACTTGAATCCTGGGCAGATGCTCCCGCAGGCTGTGTGTGTGTGTGTGTGTGTGTGTGTGTGTGTTTTGTGACAGGTTTCACTATGTAGTTCAGAGTGGCCTTAGACTCGAGGCAGTCCTCCTGCCTCAGCCTCTCAAGTGCTGGGATTGTAATCCCACCATGCTTGGTCTCTGTTGCATATTTAAATGCCATAATCATTTTCTGGACTCTTATTCTTCCCTACGTAGTCACGTACTCTCTGGCTTCCTCCTGGTTCATCAAACCATATAACTGATGAAACGCATTCGTTTTTAGTTGAGAAGTACTGCTGTGTCAATTTAATGACCATTTAAAGCACTCCCATAGGTAAGCTTGTACTTCCTGACTTAAAATTTTACATACATTTGGATTTTATTTATTTATTTATTTTTGTCTTTTTGAGACGGTTTCATTACGCAGTTCAGGCTGGCCTTGAACTCACTTTGTAGCCCAGGCTGGCCTTGGACTCACAGCAGTCCTCCTGCCTCAGCCTCCCGAGTGCTGGGATCATAGGCATGCACCACCACGCCCAGCATACATGTGGATTTTAGTAATGTATTTTGTTTTTGCAAATCGTAAAGTCACTCACTTGTGCAGACCTGGGAAGAAAATGCATACAGAGAAAAGAAAATTGCAGAGACAGGAAAGCCTTGGCATTCAGTAAAACAAAACAAAACAAAACAAAACAAAAAAAGTTAAAGCTGAGTAAGTTGGCAGTGTATCTAGAACCTCATTTTAGGGTTACAGTATAAAGTACAGGGAGGGGTACATATACAGTGACTGTCTATGGTGTTTCTTATCTGCTAGCCAGAGGTTATATTTGGCTTTTTGACTGTCGGTGAAGAAAACCACCTTCCATCACGCTGGGTAAACTGAGCCCTTCCACCACTGACTTTGTGGATGAAGAACCCATAATCATGGCCTGGCAGGGCTTAGGATCTTAAAATCATCATTAAAGAAGAGCTCCGTGATGCTTACGGCCACAGTCATCAGAATGTAGGGGCAGAAATGGCGTTCATGCCTGGGCCCGAGCAGAGGGAGGGTCTGTGTGTGGTGAGAAGGTGACATAAACAGGACACCTGTGCTGCAAGACCTGTGGAAGGTTTCCAGCCATGTTAAAGCCACTTATCGGAGGCCTCTGCTGGAGGCTGAGGTGTGTCTGTGTATCTGACTGGGTGTGCAGAGCTCGGGTCGAAAGGCAACCGGTCCTGGTCGCAGGTTTGCAAAACACACCACTCAGGAGCGGACCTGGGCGTAGGCGGGAGGGCGTGAGCTTTCTTTTGCACTCCGCCTGCTTTGGTGGAGTCCAGGCTCTCCCTCCTGCTCCGAGTTGGCGCTTCTGTTTCTGCGGAACCGGCTTGTTCTCCCCAAAGCTGGTAATCACTTGGCGTCGTAGATATCCCTGGGAAATCAGACATCGCCTTTCTCCTTTTGGGACTGTGTGTTTAGAGGAATAATTGGATAGGTGTTTTTTTTTTTTTTTTTTTTTTTTTTTAAAGCTGTAGTGTTTTTTCTATTTTTTCTACATTGTTATTTTTTCTTCTTTTCTGTTTTTATGCCGTGGTTTTTTAACTTCCTATATTATATGCCTGAGACTTGAATACTGTAGCTATTTTGCTAAATTTCAAAATATTTCTTTACTTCTTGGCGCTGTGCTTTATCTTGCTTACTCTTTGCAACCACCATATGAAGTCAGTACTATCGTTAGTGCCATTTGATACTTATTCCCTCCTCGTTTTACAAATTAGGGAAACTGAGGTTGAGAAAGGCAAAGTTATTTCCACGAGGTCACATGGCATAGTAAAACAGGAATTCCGACCTAGGTTTGTCAGATCCCATAGTCTGTGTTTTTTCCTCCACCAAAAACGTAAAAACAAACAGAAACGATTGGCTCAAAGAGCTGTGGTCCTTGCATCTCTCTTAAGGAGGGAGCCCCTCTGTAGTTCATTAGCTGTGGGGGAATTGCTGGGAACAGTAATTATCTTACTCATCTTTTACACCTGCTTTCACAACTCCATCCATGCTAAAGGGAGTGTGAATAATCTGGCCTTAGGGTACCCCAAATGTGAGGAGCTGACAGCAACAAGGGCCACTTTTTAAGAACTTACTACGTACCAGATACCATCGTGAGTGCTTTACATATATTGATGCATATGAAAATAGGGCTTTTTTCCCCCCAGTTTTTATGGCCATTTCACAGATGAGGAAACTGCAGCACAAAGATTCTAAATAACTAGCTCGTAAGTGCTGAAACTGACTCCTAATCCCACAGTCTGCTTCAAGCTCATGTGGTTAAACTTGATGCTGTAAATACCTTGAGCAGCTTCGAAAGCAGGGCCTTCTATGAGTGCATAGACCTACACATGGGTACACGACTCCAAAGGCTTCATTTAAATTTTTTGCCATGAGGGGGCATCCTAGGAATCAGGATGGATCAGAGAATATAAAATCCCAATTCCGTCTTGCCCCTGGACGCTCTCTCAGAGGTAGACAATGAGGAAGACCTAAACCATTTGGGAGAGGTTTTTTTTATTGATAATAATATATGTAGCTGTGTGACCTTGAAGAAGTTACTTAACCTCTCTGTGTTTTGTTTTCCCCTACTGCAAAACGTGGATAATAGTAGAATTTACCTCAGGCACAGAAGCGTGTAGAGCATGGCCCGGCTGCCACATCGAGTCTGCATTGTATAGGGAGGGTAAGAAGAGTGAGCTGTCACCCTTTAGAGTGCCTGTGTCGCTGCTCAATAAGTGTTAACTGCTGTGACTATGACTATATTTTTATTAAAATGTGTAACACACCTGTGGCCATCATGGAAATGTACCGCTCAGGTTCCCTCTCTTCCTACCAGCTCGGAATCCAGTACGCTGAGCTCATACTGCCCGCGGGAAAAGGGCTGTTTCCGGCCAGTGACAGGGCAGGACAGATCTGCCTCTCTGGGGTGTGACTCTGGAGGTGACCGCGGCCTGCAGACCTTCACTGCGCTGCTGCGCACGTCCCTCCGTGCCTCCTCCGTCCTCCTGAGGGTCACACCTGCGCTGCAGGCTCCTCCAGCTCCTTTCGCAGCATCCCCGGGCCCTCTTCCGCACACTCTCTGCTCTGCGTGTCTGCTCCTGTCTGCTGTCTGCTTCTCAGGGTCCCCAGCCTGAGCCAGCACCCCGCAGTCCCGACAGCGCCCCTTCCAGCCCTGGGGTTCATACAGTCGGAGTTTTGGCAAAGGTTCTGACACAGGATTCTTTCTATGTGGAAAACTCTTTAAGTGCTGCTAGTCATATTTTTTTGTATTTGTTGACACCATAACATGAAATTGACTTGTCTGACTGCCAGATACAACTTTATTTTTTGCTTTTGGATGAATCCTGATAAACTTATTTTTATTTGCATAGAATTAGTGAACCTTCTAATCCTATACTAGGAAACATTATTATTTATGGTAAGTCACCAGAAATCTTCTTAGGATGTGAAAGTATTGTGGTTGTTGTAGAAGGAAATGAAATAAAACATCATGGATGTTACACTGGCTTTCTAAATCTTTGGGAACTCAATTTATAATATATAAAACTAGTTACTTGAAGCTGGGTGTGGTGGCATAACAACAGTAATGTCAGCTACTTGGAAAGCTGAGGCAGGAGGATGTAAAGTTTGAGCCCAGCCTGGGCAATTTAGTGAGACCCTGTCTCAAAATAAGATAAAAAAGGGCCGGTGAGACGGCTCAGCGGCTTAAGCGCCTGCCTTGCAAGCGCGAAGGCCCGAGTTCGACTCCCGGAACCCACATACGAAAAAGGGGCCGGTGATATCGCTCAGCGGCACGGGTGCCTGTTGGCGCGCGAGGTCCTGAGGTCGACCCCCCGGTACCCACCAAAAAAAAAAAAAAAAAAAAAAAAAAAAAATAAGATAAAAAAGGGCTGGGATGGAGCTCAGCTGTAGCATACTTGCCCAACATGCACGAAGCCCTGGGTTCAATTCCCAGTACTGCAAAAAACAAAGCTAGTCATTTAAAAATAGTTATGAACGTGTTCACAAAATCATCTCTTCTTTCCATCTTCTCCCGCCCTTCCCTTCCTGAGTACGCTCTATAAAGCAAGGTGTGTGTATAAAGTGTCACCACAGGAAACACGCCATAGGTGCAAGAGAGGACATACCATTACATAACCATCACACAGAGTTGTTCCTGGACCTTCAGTCTAAACTCTGTTCCACCTTTCCAAAGATCTGTAAGCTCTGTAAAGTTTTTGTCGGAGTGAGAGCGAGAGCAAATAAATGAGAATATGAGTTCTAAGGCGTGTCATTTCTGACCCTTGGCCACCCACATTTCTCTAAAATAAACTGCAGGATGATTTCAGTTTTATTCCAGAAATAACTCTTATCGTTTATATATTCAAGCAATCTTAAAATCTTTTCTCCAAATGCTGTCCAAATACTGGGGATCACTTTTTTGGGGCAAATACAGTATTTGCTTACTAACTGTAGTAATTGAAATCTTAAAAAGTAATAACAGTGGGCTGGAAGAGACAGGATTCCTGAGCCTCTCTGGTTCACCATCCTGTTTATACCCTCACCACACTTTATCACGGTTACCTTGTCTGTCTGCTTGGATATTTGGTTATTGTCTGTTTCTTATTAGAATGTGAGCCACGAGAGCAGACTTTTTTCTCAGTATCTCTAAAATCTAGCACAGTACTTGGCCCAAGTGAAGTGCTCAACTGTTGAATGAATGGTCTGCTTTAAGTAGCAGAATAAATTTTAAAATAAATGGGAGGAAAGAATCCAGTTCAACAAATAGTTATTGAATTCCTATCGTATGAGAGATACTATGTTTTTCCTCCCCCTTTCATGGATGAAAAAAAGGATGACTGATTAAAATCTTCTCTGAATCCTTTTGTCTTTAAATTCTGATTGTGTCCAAGGTTAATCTCATGGTTGATGCCATGGTTTCTACATTTTGGTTATATAACAGTAAGATTTAATCCAATTTCTAAAAACTGGTATTTTAAGAAGGAAGGAAATTTTATTCGATATTGGGGATCTGGGTGAGATCCTGCCCTTAAATGGGGCAGAGTGATTTGCTTAATAAGGAGTGGAACTACCCTTATAAATTAATCACAGTCTTATTTCTGTTGTGGGCTCACCTTTGTCTTCCCTCCCCAGCGGCCTTAGGAAATAGTTCATTCTATGATTGGAATTTCAAGTCAAAACACATTTCCCTGAGCAGAATTTTAATGATTTATCAAAGAGAGGAGGGATTTTCCCAAACACATCTGAACTTACCAAATTACTGATCTCATTAGTTATGTTTTTTCTTCAGCACCTTTCTTTAAACAAAGCAATTACAGCTGAAATCATCAAATGTATTTTTCAGAAAAGCTTTTGACTACATCTTGTTTGATTAGCAGGAACCCAGTAAAAGTAAATATTGTTTGAAGAGGCACTCTCAGAGCCTTTTCTTTTTTTTTTTTCTTTATTGAGTTGGCTTTTAAAAGCACTGTTCTTCGGGAGAGTACAGCCTTTTTTCCAGCTGTCCTATTGTGTAGCTCAGGGTCTCGTTAATACTATTATCTGGCCCCAGGATTACAGGTAATTGTGATAAAACACAAGATTCAGTTTCTGTAATCTCAGACGAAATCTGCTTGTGCCCCAGGACTTCATATCAGGTGTTCTTGGATTCAGACTTCTCTCACCTGGGATGACCCCAGTGGCCCCCAGGACACAGAGGCGTCTGGCAGGGATAGGGCTGAATCCGGGCCTGTTGCCTTTCTTCTTTTTTTTTCTAATTCATGTGGCAGAACTCCTCCTGTGGCCAGCTTACATACAACGCACTCAAAATAGGAAAATTATATATTTTAAAATAGGCATGTTTGAAACAAAACACTTTTGAATGTGAAATGTACCAAGGGCCACATGTCTTTGGCTTGGCCTGTCAAGTGGAGAGGCTGCCAGAACCGCTGGGCTCCATGGTTCTCATGCCCCGAAGTCCTGCAGACTGACGCATAAGTGAGCAACACAAAGAGGCTGGGCCCCTGAGAAAGTGAGTTTGGGCGCTTGGGCCGGCCGCCTTTCTGTCCGTCCGCGTGGAGCTCTTTCCAGCTTTGCTGCCTCTGTCCCATCTTAGTTTCTCAAAATGGAGCGATTAAAGGCGTCTGGTATTTCAGCATGTTAACGGCATGGGCAACATGAGGCAGGCACTCAGGCCACTGTGGAGCCTGTCACAGGAAAGGAGCCGTCTTTCAGGGGAGATTAGAACTGTGTTTGTAGCCACACAAATGCACATTCCGCCTGGAAGAGAATGCACAGAAGAGGAGGCCTGGCACTGCCACTCAGGTCTCTTTGTGGACAGCTGCATAAGAAGCCCTTCCACGGCACGGTCACCTCTTTTGGGCTTAATGAGTCATCTTTTTGTGTGTCAGCTACTTAAAAGAAAAAAAAAGAAAAGAGAAGAAGAAATGCACTCTTCCTCGAGTGGGTTGCTATGATTGGCCCTGCAGCTTTGTCTTAGAGTTTTGTACATTCCTGATGACATCATTTACGATGCCAGTGCGCAGACAGTAAACAAAAAATACTCTAGCTCTGGGGCATCAAGACAAAACTTACAGAGTCCAATTTAGAGAAATGATAACAGTATGCTTTATAAACACCGAGCACATGAGCTTAAACAACATGGATGACCCCAGGCCTTTTTGGAATATGATGCATTGCAAGATGGCCGTTGAGAAAACCGGAAGTTCAGGACTTGAATTATGTGCAGTTCAGACTTGAGTCCAAGGCCAGCATTAATCCCAGGCAGTATGTCCTGACTAGTGGGGAAAGTGCAGGATTACCAAGGAAGTAGTTACTAGTGCCACCTACCTCACAGGAATGTGAGAAGATCGAGAGGATAAACAGGTGGAGTTCTTTATAGGAAGGTGTTTTGTAAATAGAAAATACTATTATTATTCTCCTTGATCAGGTTTCCCCAACAAACGGAGTTGATAAAAGGTACCTCACAGTGGGCTGAGAAGATGAATTAATTAATATGTGTTGGTATCTTGAAAGTAGGTTATTTAATGATACTTAAAATTGATCGTCTTTCTTGATAGTCTGCAAACCATCAACCCTACTGTTGAGACACAATTACCTCATAAAAGTCTTACGTGTGCAGTCTTTTGCCTTGTTCTTCGATGGTTGGCATGGTACAGAATGATGATTACAAAGGTAAAGAAAATAGATTAGGGCTAGTGAGATGGCTCAGCAGCATAAGCGCCTGCCTGGCAAGCGCGAGGTCCTGAGTTCGACCCCTGGTACCCACCAAAAAAAAAAAAAAAAAAAAAGAAAGAAAGAAAGAAAGAAAGAAAATAGCTTAGATTTTGGGGGAGAACAGCCCTGTCTTTCTTCTATTCAAGGTTGTGCCTACAAATAGCTTTTGGAGTCTTGCTAATCTTTGTTGCCATGTCTGAACACAGGCAGTGTTTTGACCTTTGCTCTCTCAGTAAATATTTATTTCTGATCTCATATTTCTCAAGGAGAAACAAACTTATAAGGAAAAGAAGTGGTTGATTTGTCTCAAATTGTGAATTTTTAATTTTTCTTAGTATGGTAAAAGAAAATAACTATTGTGGAAGGACTTGACATTAGGCTCCTCAACTGGAAATTTGGAAATTCTCAAACTCAGCCAAGGAATAAAAACAGCTTTGGCAGCTATCTTTAGATGAGAAGGGACACTAGAAAACACTTTATATTCTCAAATGACAAAATTATTATTGCTGTCTCTTCTGTTTTTGTTCGTATTTGAGTGAGGTTTTAGGTAGAAAAACCTGAGACTTCTGAGATGATTTTAGAGATTCAGAATTTCATCTTTTGTTTCTAGTTATGTTTCATAGCATTTGGTAACTTCATTCCTGGGATTTTTTTTTTTTTTTTTTCCTTAGGTGACACGAAGAAGAAAAGCTATTTTGTTTAAATTCTCATTCCTTAGACAAGGGGTATGTCATATATATATTTTTTTCTTCTTTTCTTTCTTTTTAAAGCACAGAGATAGGAGCTAAGGGCATAGCTCAGTGGTAGAGCACTTGCCCCACATGTACAAGGCCCTGGTTCAATTCTCAGCACCAGAAACACACACATGCGCGCGCGCACACACACACACACACACACACACATGTAATATTTCAACTTCTAAGAAGTGCAGCTGCCCCAATATTGTCTTGAGTGGAGAAGGGGTTTAGATGAAGTTGCTGGTGCCATCTGTGGTCACCCTCACCTCCAGGAGGCCTGGAGGTAGACAGCAATCCCATCGAGTCCTGACTCTGGTTATATCACTTGGACCTTGGCCAAGGTCACTGAACTCATACTTGTGGAGCTGAAGTTTGAGTGGAGCTCACCCGCCTCTAAAGCTAATATTGTTAGCCACTTTCCATTCTTCTAAGCACTGCAATTTCCGAGGACCCTCTTTCCTATTCAGTTCAAGAAGGATGTAAGGCAGAACTTTGATTGAGGGGCAGCGGGTATAACTCAGTGTAGAGTCCTTGCCTAACATGCAGCAGGCCCTGTGTTCAATCCCCAGCACCACAGAAACAAAAAACCTCAAGTTTAACAGAAATTTCTACAGGATATATGATATGTTCCCTGGATTCTTTAGTAAAATATATAGAATATAATTATAATTTTTCTTGGCATAGCATCCATATTTTAGACATCAGTTATTTTATTGTACGTAGCTATGTCATAACATTTACTCAGGAGGGTGGGTGTTATTTTTACTGTGCACAGGAGGAAGCAGCGGCTCAAAGAACTTGTGAACTTTCCAACATTTATATAGAGAGCAACTGGAAGAGGAAAGTTTCTAATTCTTCTGATTCTATATTTAGTGGTTTAGGCGCCATTGAATGAATGTTAGTTAATTTTAACTTTATAGTTATTAATTAGTGGTAAGAACTTCGCCCTGCACACACAGCTCCCCTTCTCCCAGGCTGACGGTTCACACAGGTCACAAAGGTGCTGAGTTCTACTAAGGTTTGGCATCTTGGCAATTTTGTGCCCCAACCTCTCAGACTATTAAGTAGGGTGAGGGCTGAGCTGCTGTTATAAGAAAAAGTCCACTCACTCCGTCCCGCTGCCCGCTGCCCCACTGCAGCGGCTCCTGCAGAAAGAATGAATTTTCTTTCTTACTTAACCTAAATCCAGGAGGCGCAGGCCCAGGTCTGCTCTCGGAAGTCACCACAGGGTTTCAGGCTAGCAGGGCAGCCTTTTGAAACACACGGTTTCCAGGGCTGCCTCCACCGTAGCCATTTCCAGCCAATGAAAAGAGGGAGGAAGTCCAAGAAAAGGCCCTGTGAGCAGCTGAAGCAGGAGTTGTGGACGGCCGCTGTGCTCACGTTCCCAGGTGAGGAGGTAGCAGGGGCCCTCGCTAGCTTCAGAGGTCGTTGGGAATCGACGTCCAGCTGAACAAGAGCAGGAGCACAGATATGGGGGATACAAACAAGAACCCGATCTCTCTGGGATATGTGGTGTAGATGCCTCCAACTCCAGGTGTATTGTTGGTCGCTCCTTGTCCTTGTTCACAGGATGTCCTAGTAGGTATCTGCCTTTTTCTCTTCTACCTGTAGCTCTTGAAATACAAAAGTATTTCATTCCTTGCCCCTATTTTCCATGAGCTTGGTCATCCCCATTTTATTATTTTTTGCTGTTTTAACTGTGCTTCTTATGATGTCTGTGTATCACTTCCTGCCATTTGTAGACATTTCCAAGCAATCAGAATATTCTCTTTGTACATGTTAGTGGGACATTCAATTTAGTAAATACATGTAATTTTATGGTTTGGGGCTCCTTATAATTGTGCTTGGGGTATAGGAGGTAAGTTTGCTACCAGGTGTAATTTTTGTCTGTGGGGCCTTAGAGGTGCATTCTAGAAACCTAAATCTTGTCACCAAAAAGTTAGTTTTATTGTAAATAAAGATATTTATAGCCATGTGTGGTGATGCACGCCTGTAATCCCAGCACTCAGGAGGCTGAGGCAGGAGGATCGCTACAAGTTCTAGGCCAGCCTGGGCTCCAAAGTGAGTTCAAGGCCAGCCCAAACTGCATAGTGAAACCCTGTCTCAAAAAGACAAGGAAAAAAAAAAAAAAAAAAAAGATATTTCTCTTCCTGGACTGAGAGAGATTGCTAAGAAATTAAGGAAGAGAACAGAGAACCAGGAAAAGGCAGTGCCACAGAAACTAGGGCTGAGGTAGGATGCTCTGGAATTTTGAGTGCCACCTGGGGACTCTGAGAAAGGGTGCAAATAGCGAAAATTTGGGGAACTCTGTGTCTCTCTGAAAATGTCTGTATTCTATTATGCTTGACTGATAGTTTAGGTATGTATAAAATTCTATGTTGGAGATAATTTTCCCTTAGAAATTTTAAGGCATTTCTCCATTATCTCTTACTTTTCATATTGCTCTTGAGAATTTCAATGTGGATGTTAATATTTTTCAGTTCTAAGAAGTTTTTGCACATCATGTGTTTGATTTGGTCTCATCTGTTTTTTTCTGTTCTGAATCGAACTGTTACTCAGACATTAGATTCTGCATTCATGGTCTAGTCTTCTTGTCTTTCTCCCTTCTTTTCCACCTTTTTAAAACTGTTGTACATTCTGTGAATATTTCTAATGTTTCCCTCAACTTCCTTTCCTCCTAGTCTTCAAAACAATGTTAAAAGTATCTGTTGAATATTAAAACTATCTATAGTGTTAGGAGGGTTCCTCAGAGAAAGAGAACCAAGAGGTATAAATAGACTTAGATATAGTCATGTGTCATTTACCAGCGGGATATGTTCTAAAAAATGCATGTGCTTTTGTTGTGGGAACATCATAGTCTACTCACACGACGTAGATGACCAGATCAGTCACTCAGCAGGGCTCTCGATGCAGTCAGGGCACATGGTGGGTACACTGGAGGTGTCTGAGGCTCTTGCTGGCATTACATAGCATACTGTTTATATAAGCTGGCATTTTATAATTAGCAGGAATACATTCTCAAAAATGATACATGCCTCGGTGGTAGAGGAATTGCCTAGAAGGGGTGAGGCCCTGGGCTCTATCCCCATCACTGACAATATAAAAGTATCGTATGGTAAATACATAAACCAGTGATGAGAAAAAAAAAAAAAAACAGTAATGAAGTTGTTTATTGTCATCAGCAAGTGCGATGTGCCACATGTAATTGTAGGTGCCGTGCTTTCATACAGCTGGCAGCACAGCACCATGCTTTACACCAGCACTGCACAAACATGGGAGTGACTCACTGCACTACAGCACTGTCATGGTTGTGACTTCACGAGGCAGTAGCAGTTTTCCAGCTGTCTCCTGTCTGTGGATTTGCTGACACCAGACACTTCATGCGGTGTTGATGTCATACCGCACGGGGCCCTTGGGCTCTGGCTTCTTGCACGGAGCACAGGTTTTCAAGGTTCATCCATGCTGTGGCATGTTCCAGCACTTTATTCCCTGCTGTGGCTGGATATGATTTAGTTGGATGGGTGTATCACATTTTGTTTATTCATTCATCAGTTGATGGTTATCTGGATTATTTTCTCTTTTTGGTTATTACACAAAGATTCCCCTATTAACATTCATTTATATGCAAGTTTTTGCTTGAATATTTCTTTTCACCTCTTTTGGGCACATACCTGGGATGAGATTTCCGGATCTTATGGTCACTATGTGTTAACCTTGTGAAGAACTGATGAACTTTCCCAAAGCAGCTACTCTGTTTTACCCACCAGCAGTGTGTGAGGGTTCCAATTTCTCTACATCCTCTCCAACACTTACTGTTTGTCTTTTTGTTCATTTGTTTTTAAGATGGGGATCTCCCTAATTGTCCAGGCTGGCCTTGAACTTGAAATCCTCCCCCATTAGCCTGAGTAGCTGGGATTACAGGTATGTGCCACTATGCCCTGCTAAATCCTTTGCCTATTTTTAATTGGGTCGTCATTTTATTGTTGAACCAAATAACTTTTGTATATTTTGTATAGTAGACCCTTATCAGATATATGATTTGCAAATATTTCCTCCCACTTTGTGGGTTGTCTTTTCACTTTCTTGGTAGTATCCTTTGGAGCACAAGTTTGAATTTTTTTTTTTTTTTTTTTTTTTGACACAGGGTCTCGCTATGTAGTCCAGGCTGGGCTTGAACTCACTAAGTAGCCCAGGCTGGCCTCAGGCCTCCCAGGATTACAGGCCTGCAGCACCATACCCAATTTATCTATTTTGATCAATTCTAATTTATCTATTTTTCCTTTGGTTGTTTATGATTTAGGTATTATATCCAAGAAAATGTTACCATGGCTGTAATCCCAGCTCTCTGGGAGGTTAAAGATTGCAAATTCAAGCCCAGCCTGGGCAATTTAACAATGTATTGAAACCCTATATCAAAAAAATAATAAGAATTTTAAAAAATAAATAATTAATTTTAAAAGACTGAGGATGTAGCTCAGTGTAAAGGCCCTGGGTTCAGTCTCTAGTACTGGAAAGAGAGAAAAAGAGAGAGAAACAAAGAAAGAATTTTATCTAAACCAAGGCCATAATGATCTACATAAACTTTTCACCTTTTTTTTGTGGTACTGTTAGTTGAACCAGGGCCTCATGCATTCTAGGCAAGTGTTCTACTACTGAGCCACCCCCACCCAATCCCTACATATATTTTTTTTCCAGTTTTTTTTATTAGTACATGTTTGCATTATATAATGATTACATTTGTTGTGGGGAGTTGGTACATGTACATAACACATCTCATGTCTTTTTTTATCCCCTTTCTCACCTCACCCTCCTTCCATCCTTTGATCCCCTTCCCCTTTGAAAAAGATCTCCCTACTTTGTTATTTATCTTTTATTTTTTCTTTATATTTTGGGTTTCTCATGTAGGAGAAACGATGTAATATTTAAGCTTGTGTGTCTGATTAATTTCACTTAACATTATGGTCCCAAAGTGCATCCATTTTCCTACAAATGACCCAAGTTTATCCTTCTTTATGGCAGAGTAGTACTCCACTGTGTGTGTATGAATACCATCTTTTCCTTATCCATTCATCTGTTGATGGACATATAGGCTGTTTCCAAGATTTAGCTATTGTGAATTGTGCTGCTAGAAACATGCGTATGCGTGTATCACTGTAATATGATGTCTTTAACTCTTTCAGGAAGATACCCAGAAGGGGAATAACTGGGTCAAATGAATTTCTAGTTTTAGCTGTTTGAGGAATCTCCACATTGATTTCCATAGCAGTTGTACTAGTTTACATTCCCACCAACAGTGTAGAAGAGTTCCTTTTTCCCTGCAGCATTTCTTACTGAGTTTTTGATGACGGCCATTCTTTCTGGAGTATGATGGTATCTCAGTGTTGTTTTCATTTGGATTTTTCTAATGGCCAGAGGTGTTGAGTGTTTTTTCATGTATTTATTGCCCATTTGTACTTCTTCTGAGAAGTGTCTATTCATTTCGGGTGTATGGTTTTATTGGATGATGTAGCAGTTTTCTGTTGGTCTCATTGCCTTCAATTCTTTCTCTACCAGAATGATCTTTCTAAAACCTAAATTGGATCTAGTTAAAATCTTTCAATAACTCTCCAAATTATTATGGCATTCAAACATTCTGATAATGGCAGCTTTTCATTCTCCATCTCACTGTATTACCCCCAAGGTGTTTCCTCCAGCTCTGGGAACAGTGTGCAGGGCCAGAACGCACAGTGTCCCCTCTGTCTCTGGGCCTCTCAGAGGTGGCGAACCTACGGCACGCGTGCCACAGTGGGCTGTTTGTATCACTGAAAGCTCTAAAAGGTTTGCCATTACTGGTATAGACTGTTTTGTTTGACCTAGAACTGTGATTCTTAAACTTTTTGGTTTCAGGATCTCTTTACACTTTTAAGAATAATTGAGGGCCGGTGAGATGGCTCAGCAGCGTACGCGCCTGCCCGGCAAGCGCGAGGGCCCGAGTTCGACTCCCGGATCCCACATACGAAAAAGGGGCCGGTGATATCGCTCAGCAGCACGGGCGCCTGCTGGCGCGTGAGGTCCTGAGGTCGTCCCCCCGGTACCCACAAAAAAAAAAAAAAAAAAAAAAAAAGAATAATTGAGGGCCAGGGATTTAGCTCAGTGGCACAGCGCCTGTCTGGCAAGCATGAGGTCCTGAGTTTGATTCCCAGTACCAAAAATAAGGAATAATTGAGGATGCCATTGAACTTTAGTGTAGGTGGGATAGAACTATCAAACTTACTTTATTTAAATTTAAAACAAAATTTAAATATATGTGTTAATTCACTCAACAATAATAAACTGATTATATAACATAAATAGCATTTTTATTGAAAATACATTCTCTCAAACTGAAATAATGAGAGAGATGGCAGTGTTTCACATTTTTTCCTATTTCCTTAATGTCTAGTTTAATAATAGACATTATTAAAGATGGCTGGGTATTTACATCTACTTTTGCATTAAGTCTGTTACAAAATGTTTTAGTTGATGAACATGAAGAAAGCCCATTTCACACAGATATGTAGTTAGGAAAGATAAAGAGTATTTTAGTAGACTTTTCAGTTAACTATTGGTATTCTTTGATATCGTACCAAAACTTGAGAAATAAAGATTGTATTATTGAACCTAAAACCCTATCAATGAAATTTTCATACTCTCTTATATTAAAATCCATTGGTTTATTTGTACTTTGAAAGGATCTTTTAGTGATTCATGATTCATGTGAAAAATTAGTTCCCTTAAGTATGGCAGATCTTCCAAATGTATATTTTGTTACACACAATCAAAAGATCATATTTATTGGTACCACCATAAATCTTATGTTAAGTTTTTAAGAACTAGGGAATTGTCAGGCTCATGGAAGAAGTATAAGTTCTCCAAAGTTTTAATTTTTTCCTTGAAAACTTGACTTTTTATCGCTGGTAACAAATACTTTCAGTAGGGTTGGGCATGGCAGCCCACAACTGTAATCCTAGCACTCCGAAGGCCGAGGCAGGAGGATCACCACAAGTTCAAGGCCAGCCCAGGCTACATAGTGAGTTTAAGGCCAGCCTGAACTACATAGAGAGACTTTGTCTCAAAAAACAAAAACAAACTTTCAGTTATTTTCCTTGAAGAGGCTTATTTTGTTCATTTTTGAGAATTTTTTGTGGTACCAGGAATCGAACTCAGGACCTTGCACTTGCCAGTCAGGGGCAGGCGTTTATGCCGCTGAGCTATATCTCCAGCCCCCCCCCCTTTTTTGAGTATTTTTTGCCAAATACCCAAATCTGAATAACCATTGTTTGTACATTAGTTCTTTCAAATAAAAATGGTGTTTCATTATAGGAAAAAAAACAAAAACAAAGAAAAGAGGTAACTGAGCTTGCAAGTCAGATAGTCTTCAAGTACTTTCCTTTAAGACAACTTTAAGCTTTGGTTTGCAGAAGTGTTTTATGTTTCTGGTTTTGTCCACAGAATGTTAAAGACATTCTCAAGAGTCAAGGGTCTGGGCCGGTGAGATGGCTCAGCGGCGTAAGCGCCTGCCTGGCAAGTGCGAGGGCCTGAGTTCGACTCCCGGAACCCACATACGAAAAAGGGGCCGGTGATATGGCTCAGCGGCACGGGCGCCTGCTGGCGTGCGAGGTCTTGAGGTGGACCCCCGGTGCCCACAAAAAAAAAAAAGAGTCAAGGGTCAAAATTTAATGAAATTAATAACATTTACTAGATCTTCAAGACCATCTATACATGAAACTGCTGTATTAGTCAGCTCGGGCTTCCATCACCCAGTACCACAGACTGGAGGCTTAAGCAACTGAAATTAATTTTTTCATAGTTACAGAGGCTAAGAAATCCAAGATCAAAGTGCCGCTGATTCAGTTCCCAGTGAGGAGTCTTTTCCTGGCTTGTAGATAGCTGCCCTCTCACTGTGTCCTTACAAGACTGGGAGGAAGAGATTTTATAGTGTCTAATTGAAGAGCAACCATATATTTTGACAAAATCCAGTTCATCAGTTTTTCTTTAATAGTTCATGCTTTCTGTATCTTACTTAGAAAAATTTTGCCTAACCCAAAGTCAATGAGATTATGTCCTATATTATCTTCTAGAAGTTTTATAGTTTTAGCTTTTACCTTGAAGTCTGTGGCCCATTTTGATTTGTGTGTGCGTGTGTGTGTGTACACATGTGTGTGTGTGTGTGTTTGTGTGTGTCTGTATGGTGAAGATCAACCCCAGAGGCTGCTGCATGCCAGGCAAGTGCTCTACCAGGGAGGTCTATCCCCAACTCTTTGAGTTTTTTTAAGGGTGTAAGGTGAAAGTCAAGGTTAGTTTATTTCTTTGTATGCTTGTTTATTTGTTTATTTTGTAATCAAAGCTCACAGCTTTGTATATGGTAAGCAAGAGGTCTAACACTGAGCTACACACCCAGCCCAACATTCTTTTTTTGGGTATGTGAATATCCAGTTGTATGAGCACCAGCTGTTAAAAAGATTATTTTTTCTTCACTGAATTGCCTTTGCTGAAAATGAATTAGCCATATACGTATGTATATATTCTAGAGTCTCTCTCCTGTTCCATCTTTATACTAATCCTATGCTATCTTACTACTATGGCTTTAACAAAATCAGGTGTCGAATAAGTCTTACAACCTTGTTTCTCTTTTCCAAAATCATTTTAGCTATTAGGTTAATAGTTATGTGACCTTGTGCAGATGACTTACCCTTTCTGTGCACAATTTTGGGAGTAGTAAGACTGTTATGAAGATTAAGTTAATAAAACTCTTAGAACTGTTTCTGGCACATAGGAAGAGCACCATAAATACTACCTAATCTTCATTTTTTCCAGTTCACTTAATGAGGCGAATGAACATTGTATGGATCCTCCAGTCTGGGGCTAGAGGTGTAGCTCAGTGATGGCTCTTGCCTGATACACACATCCCTGGCTTTAATCACCAGCACTGCAAAAACTCCCTATCAAAACAAAACATCTTCAAATTTTGTCAGACAAAATTTCAACAAATTTAGACATCTAATTGGCTTTTATTAGTTATTCATGAATCAGGGCAGGGTTGCCTCTAAATTTTAAGAAAGGTGATATGATGAGCTGAGCTGAGGAGATTGGCTTCATAGGCAGGAAAGTGTAAATCCACACTTTTCTGAATATTATTATACTTAAATAGAAAGTTATAAAAATTAGGTTAGTGAGTTTTCAGGTTAAAAATAAGCAAAAACAAATATATATATATATATATATATATATATATATATATATATATATATAATTAAAATCTCAATAATAGATGCCAAAGTACAGATCTATTTTTTTTTTTTTTTTTGTGGGTACCAGGGGGACGACCTCAGGACCTCGCGCGCCAACAGGCACCCATGCCACTGAGCGATATCACCGGCCCCTTTTTCGTATGTGGGTTCCAGGAGTCGAACTCGGGCCCTCGCGCTTGCAAGGCAGGCGCTTACGCCGCTGAGCCATCTCACCGGCCCTTGTTTTGTTTTTTGAGATAGGATCTCACTATGTAGTTCAGGCTGGCTTTGAACTCACTATGTAGCTTAGGCTGGCCTTGAACTCACAGTGATCCTCCTGGCTCAGCCTCCTGAGTACTGGGATTACAGGTGCCCAGCATCAAAGTACAGACCTATTTAATCTGTGAGAAACTAAGTGTAACAAAATGATGCCAAAATTCATTAGTTGGACTAACTAGATTTCAATACGGAAGGAATCAAGTTAGATTCATACCTCATACCATATGGTACATTGAATTGCAGTTGAATTAAAGTGTTAAAATGTTTTTATGACTAGGAGAAAATACTTATCCCTGAGATAATTTTATGCCATTAATCAATCATAGATATTAGAAGGCAGATTGATGCATAGATAGAATTCACTTTTTAAAAATTTCTGTAGGATGAATAACAAAAGATAAAAAGAAAGTCACAGAATAGAGATAGTAATGGTGAATAAAACTTAATATATTATATGTAAAGAAAAGTGATACATGTTGTTTGCAAGGGAATGGATTTAATACAGAACACATAATTTATAGGATTATTTTATAATACTCACCCAAAGAGTCAAATGCAAAAGAGTGAGGGAGATCTGTCCACGCACCAGAGACCCAGAGAATCCAGCTGAGGGCCTGGATCCCACAGAAATGTCCTGCACGAGTCCAGCTGGACACTAGAGAGCACGACAATGTCTCATGCAAGTCTGTTTCCCAGATCTGCACTGGGAAGGCCCAAAGGCCAGTGGTGGGAGCTAGAAAGCTGTGCCAGCGGGATGAAGGATCTGTGCCAGCAGGCTGAGGGGTCTGCACCGGAGCCAGGAAGCGACACTCAAAGTAAGGACCAGAGCTCCCTGCAGCCATCCTCAGCAACAGCAAGGTCCCGAGCTTCTCCGATGATAACAGCCAAATTCATATCAGGAAAACCAGCATGACAAGCTTCTCCAGGAGAATCCACAGCACACCATCTTCCCCTCTAGTTCCCTTTTTATATTGTTGGCAACAGTCCTCAGGTGGGCCCTCCACACCCAGCACCACACGGATTCAGTTCAGCTGGGTGTTACAAATTGACTATTAGTTAATCCACCAGACACATTAATATTACAGCACTAAATTTTGTCAACCCAAGAAGTCAAAGGAAATGATCTGATAATTTATTCAATCTCCATGTCCATTTATAAGGAAATGATTAATAAATTATGCTGTTTCTATGTAGATACTACTATGTGACCATTTTTGTTTCTGTTGTTTGTTTGTTTGAGATGGGGTCTCACTATGTACTTCAGCTGGCTTTGAACATACTATGTAGCTCAGGCTGGCCTCAAACTCTCAGCAGTCCTCCTGCTTCGGCCTCCTGAGTACTGGGATTACAGGCATGCACAACCACGACCAGCTATGAGGCCATGAAAAAGATGAGACTTAGCCAGCCACTGTGGTGTATGCCTGTAATCTCAGCACTCCGGGAAGCTGAAGCAAGAGAATCACAAGTTCAAGCTGAGCCTGGGCAACTAGTGACTTAATGAGACTATCTCAAAAAAAAAAAAAAAAAATTTAAAGGGCTGATGATACATAGCTCAGTGTAAAGACCCTGGGCTTAATCTTTGGTACCGAAAAAGAAAAAGAAAAAGATGAGATTTATTAACATGGAAAGATGTGCCTGAAGTATAAAATGAGTTGCAGAATATGTACAATGTATTATTTGCAAAAAAAAAAAAAGGTTAATAAGTATTTAGCACTGTGTATATGATCACACCTAGAATAAGTTCTAGAAGGTAGAGAATAAACTGTTAACAGTGAGTGCTCTGGGAAATTAGACGAAGAGGGGGCTTATCTTCTTTTTACTTCTATCCTTCTGTATTTTTTATTACATTCATGTATTGTGTTTACAGTTAAAATTTTTTTAAAGTCCACATATGGACAAAGATAACCTAACCAAACGTTCAGGTTTACTAATAATTTTAAAAGTATCTTGCAATTTAAGATAATTTTGAGTTGTATTTAGATATGTGCAGAAATTTCTTGGAAGTCATAGGTGGCATAGTATTTCTGGAGAATAACTGGCAGTATACATCCAGAAAAATCAGTGAATCTTTTTGGGTAAAGGTATTATAGCCACATTTATTTTAAGTAAAACAAACAAAAACACAAAAAAACTGGAAATAATGCAGAAAGAATTCTGTATTTAAGTAATGTTTTAAAGTATAATAATAACCCCTGATTTTAAAAAAGTATTAAGCTAAATGACCTAATAAGATTGCTACCAGCTACCTGAGTTTAGAATCTCAAAAAATGAAATTGAAATAAGGTTTCTTTGGTTTCTCCATGCCTTGGCCCCATTCAAATTCTCCTCAGCATTTCCATTAAATGAAGTCCATTTAACAAGGCTTTCTGTAGAGTCATTTTGTCTTTTGGAAAGACAAAGTATAAATACGGAGAAATAGAAAAGAATGTAGGGACTTCTGGGAAGATGGTGGAGTCATGAGCATCAGAGAAACAGCCTCTCTGAGATTTGGTGTCCAAACACTGGAATAGAGCAAGGTGAGGAAGAGAAGAAAGGGGGAAGCGGTAAGGATCTGAAGCATAAATTGAAGACCATGAGGAGAGCAAAGAGAGAGACCTCAACACGGAAGAAGGAAGTGGCAAGTGGCGCTTTCTCCCTGAGCCCTGACTCACTGTGTGGGAGGGGTGGCTTGAACCTGCAGATGCTCAGTGACTACTGGCAACCCCAGAGGCCTCCACAGAGAAATACACCAGTGGAACAGAGCAGTGGACACAGCAGACTGCAGTGGCTGGTGAATTATTTGGGTTCATATTTCCCCCAGGAGAGGGCAACTGGCTGGTAGACATCTTGGAGAGAGACCAGCTGAGTTCAGAACTCTGAGCAGCTGTGAGCTTCATCTAGTGGCTTCCAGTGTCAGGGTGAGGTGGAACCAAGTTCAAGTTGGCAGGAGGTCAAGGAGGCAAGTTCAAGCCAGGAGGAGGCACATGGAGTGTTTCAGGCTGAACAAACTGTGTTCCAGTCTCACAGCCAGAAACCAGCCTGAACTTAGGTGGAACTAAAGGTGCTGGCTTCCTGGGATTATCCACTACCCCCTGTAAATCTACAGCTGGCTTGCTGGGATTAATCAACACGGATCTGGGCTCTCTACCCACTGTTGTCTAACGGTGACAACAGAGGCATGCCCTGAAGTAGACATTTTTTCTCTTCTTTTTTTCTTTTCTTGTTTTTTTCCTTTTTGTTTTGTTTTCTTTTTTCTTGATTGTTTTTTCTTGTTTTTATGAGTGTGAACATAGTTTCTAGTTTTCTTGTTGTTGTTGTTCTGATCTGTTCTTGTTTTTATTTCTTCCTTCTCTCTTTCCCTCCAGTGTTCTTCACCAGTTTTCTAAAGCTCACAAAATCTTCCTTTGTCCTCCAGCCTTGCTTCTAATCTCTTCCTCTTCTTCTTTTTCTCTACTTTTCCCCCAACCCCATTTAAATTTTCTCCCCTGAGGGTAAAATCGCCATATTGAGGGCATATTTGCTGTATACAGTTTTCTGGTTTGTTTTAGATTTTGTTATATAACTACAAATATAATTCACATGGTTAAAGGTGGCAAATTAATAGTTACCACAGTTCATCATTTTCTAGGCTGTGTTTGATGCTGCTGTTATTGCTGATCGTACTACTTTAAGCCAAGGTGACATAATTGTTCTAATCAATAGTTCTTTTTTTTTTTTTTGTGGGTACTGGGGGTCAAACTCAGGACCTCGTGCGCCACTAGGCGCCTGTGCTGCTGAGCGATATCACCGGCCCTTTTTTCGTATGTGGGTACTGGGAGTCGAACTCAGGACCTTGCACTTGCTAGGCAGGCGCTTATGCTGCTGAGCTATCTCACCAGCCCTAATCAATAGTTCTTCCCGGTATACCACGACTAGATTGCCTAAGGGTCATAAACAATACTATAGGCCAGTGCCAAAGAACCAGGGGCTAACCCAAATGGGCAGCAACTTCTCATCCCCAATAAATCGAAGGTAGGATTTTCCAACAAACTCAAAACCCAAAAGTCAGCTACACCTGAAAGACATCTCTGAGTAGTCATTTCCTCAGGGTTCTAAATACTAGCAACAAAGCTACTTGCCATAGCAATTTATAAGCATCAACCCAAGAATTAAATTAAAAAAGAAAAAAAAAGAAAAAAGAAAAAAAAGAAGACACTTAAGCAAGATGCAACCCCAGACTTCCAGCTCAACAAAGGCAAACCCAGGGGGCAATGAGGTGGAACAATTTGAAAGCCACCTACCTGGGCTCTCTGAAGTGGTAACGGCAGAAGTAAGAAAGCAGATGAATGAGGCTCTAGAAAAAATCAAACGAGAAATAATCTCTCAGATTACTACAGAGGTGATAACCATAATAAAAGACATAGTTTGTGACTCTAGAGCAGATACAGATTAAAAAAATAGAGGAGTTTAGGAAAATGATGGAAACCATGAATGCCCAACATAGGAAAGAAATGGAATCCATGTAACAGATTCAAACAGATATCCAGGAGATTAAAAATTCCATTGAAAGTATACCCAGCAAAACGAGCCATTGTGAGGACAGAATATCAGATATAGAAGATAGGATTATGGTCAGCCATCATGAAAAGAAAGATTTTTTAAAAATAGCAAGGGACCAAAAAATCATTCCAACAGCTGCTAGGTAATACAAAGAAGGATAACATAAGATTGATCAGAGTTGATGAAAAAGTAGGAGATAGCACAAATGAAATAAAAAAACCTCTTCACAGAAGTAATGGCAGAAAACTTTCCAAGCATGGAAAAAAGAATTTGACATACATATAAATGAGGCATATAGAACCCCAATTAGCTGTGATAAAAAAAACTACAGCAAGGCATATAATAGTGAAGATTCCAAAAATTCAACACAAGAACAGAATATTAAAAGCTGTAAAACAAAAGAAACAAATCACTGCTAAAGGAATGCCCATCAGAATCACAGTAGACTTCTCAACACAAAACCTCAAGTCAAGGAGAGCTTGGAGTGAAATATTTCAAGCTCTAAAAGAAAACAACCTCCAACCCAGATTTATGTACCCTGCAAAACTATCTTTCAAAATTGATGGAGAAATAAGACACTTCCATGACAAAGAACACCTGAAAAAGTTTATGACCGCCAAAGCAGCACTCCAAAATGTTTTGAAGGACATTCTAGAAAGTGATAACAAGGACTACAATTCCATGAACCCCAATAGAATGAATCTAACAGGCAAGGCAAGTAACTAAAAAGGGTGGGGGGGACCACCAACAGGAAGATAACATGACAAGGGTAAGTCTGTACATATCAGTTATAACCATCAATGTTAAATAGTCTCAATTCACCAATCAAAAGACACAGACTGGCAGACTGGATCAAGAAGCAAGATCCAACAATATGATGCATACAAGAAACACAGTTGATTCAAAAACAAATTCATAGACTGAAAGTCAAAGGATGAAAAACAATACTCTATATGACAGGAACCTGGAAAAAAGCAGGGGTAGCTATTCTATTTGCAGACAAAGTGGATTTCAAGCCAAGAATGATTAAGAGAGACAAAGAAGGTCACTACATACTTGTAAAGGGAACAACACAGGAGGAGGCGATAACAGTCATAAATATATATGCAACAAATATAGTGCACCCAACTATATAAAACAAATATTAATGGACATGAAAAATCAAATAAGGACTAATACAATTGTAATGGGGGACCTCAATACCCCACTGTCACAAATAGATCCACTAGACAAAAAAAATCAATGAAGAAATATCAGAATTGAACCAAACTTTTGAACAAATGGTCTTAGTAGGTGTCCACAGAGTGTTCCACCCCTCAGCATCAGAATACACATTTTTCTCAGCTGCACGTGGTATGTTCTCCAAAATAGACCACACACTAGCTTATAGAACATGCTTAAGTAAATGTGAAGGAATCGAAATTATCCCATGCATATTATCAGACCATAGTGCAGTGAAATTGGAAATCCATGGCAAAAGAAATCAGAAAAACTTCATAAACACATGGAAATTAAATAACACCCTTCTGAACAACTAGTGGGTTACAGATGAAATTAAAGAAGAAATTAGACAGTTTCTACAATTAAACAATAATGCCAGTACAGCATACTGCAACTTATGGGATGCAATGAAAGCAGTCCTATGAGGGAAATTTATAACAGTGAATTCTCATATCAAAAACAAAAACAAAACAAAACAAAACAAAAAACAGTAAGCTCAAATAAACAACCTAATATAGAAACCTCCAGAAACCTCAAGCTTCTAAAAAAAAGAAGAGCAAGTCAAGCCCAAATCTCATATGAGGAAGGAAATTATAAAGATCCTATTAGAAATTAATGCATTGGAGACTAAGAAAACAATACAAAGAATCAATGAATCAAAGATGTGGTTCTTTGAAAAATTAAATAAAATTGATGAACCCTTAGCCAACCTTATCAAAAAAAGGAAAGAAAACCCTCAAATCCATGCAATTAGGAATGAGAAGGGTGAAATCACAACAGATCTTGCAGAAATCCGGAAGCTCACCAACGCCTCGGGTACTCTGAGAATCTGTTTCCTGGTAAGATTTCTTCTGTACACAGAAGAAATGCACAGATTCCTAGATACGTATGAACTACCAAAGCTGACTCAAGAAGATATAAAACTCCTAAATAAACCAATAATGGCCCATGAAATTGAAGATGTAATTAATATATGTGCTGCCGAAACAAGCCCTGAAGATGTAATTAAAACTACCAATAGAGAAAAGCCCAGGCCCTGATGGATTCACCGCTGAATTCTACAAGAAATTTAGAGAAGACCTAATAAAATGCTGCTACTTCTCAAACTCTTTAATGAAATTGAAAGGGATGCAGTACTCCCACATTCATTCCTGGAAGCAAGCATTACCTTCATACCAAAACCAGAGAAGGATCCAAGCAAAAAGAACTACGGGCCAGTCTCCCTAAGGAACATAGATGTAAAAATCCTCAGTAAGATACTGGCAAACAGAATGCAGCAAATCATTGGGACAATTATATACCACGACCAAGTAGGATTCATCCCAGGGATGCAGGTGGTTCAACATATGCAAATCAATAAATGTAATAAATCATATTAACACAGCCAAGGAGAAAAACCATATAATCATCTCAATAGATGCAGAAAAAGCATCTGACAAAGTCCAACACCCATTCATGATAAAAACCCTACAGAAAACTGGAATAAATGGTCTTTATCTCAGTCTGATAAAAGCCATCTATGACAAGCCAACAACGTACTAAAATGGACAAAAAGGGAAAGCTTTTACTCTAAAATCAGGAACAACACAAGGCTGTCCTCTATCACCACTCTTACTCAATATAGATCTAGAAACATTACCCAGAGCAATTAGATAAGAGAAAAAATAAAAGGAATAAGGATAAAAAGGAAGAAGTTAAATTATCATTATTTGCAGATGACATGATACTCTACATAGAAGACCCCAAAAACTCCACTAAAAAACTGTTAGATTTAATAAGGAAATTCAGTAGTGTAGCTGAATACAAAGTCAACACTCAAAAATCAGTAGCATTCCTGTACACAAATAACAAATTCACTGAGAGAGAAATAAGGGAAATAACACCTTTCACAATAGCATCCAGAAAAATGAAATACCTAAGAATCAATCTAACGAAGGAAGTAAAAGACCTTTACATTGAAAACTACACTACTCTGAAAAAGGAGATTGAGGAGGGTATCATAAAATGGAAAGATATCCCATGTTCTTGGGCAGGAAGATCCAATATAGTGAAAATGGCCATACTTCCAAAACTGTTATACAGATTTAATGCTATCCCAATCAAAATGCCTGTAGTATATCTCACAGAATTAGAGAAAACAATCCTAAAATTCATTTAGAACCAGAAGAGACCTAGAATAGGAAAAGCAATTCTGGGCAACAAAGGCAAGATAGGGCACATCGCAATCCCTGACTTGAAACTGTACTACAAAGCTACTCTGTTAAAAACAGCATGGTACTGGCAAAAAAAACAGACCTGAGGATCGATGGAACAGAATAGAAGATGCAGAAACAACTCCAGACACACTTAGCCACCTTATCTTTGACAAAGGAGCCAAACACCTTTACTAGAAGAAAGATAACCTCTTAATAAATGATTCTGGAAAAACTGACTTTCCACATCCTGAAGATTAAAACTAGACCTGTACCTTTCACTATTCACTAAACTAAAATTGAAATGGATCAAAGATCTAAATTTTAAAACAGAAACACTAAATCTGCAGGAAGAGAGAATAGGTAGAAGTCTTAAAGACAAAGGCAAAGACTTTATGAACAAAACCCTGATCGCACAAGAACTATCACAAAGAATCAACAACTGGGATCTCATCTTATTAAATAGCTTTTGCACAGCAAGAGATACCACCAACAGAGTGAAGAGACAACCTACAGTTTGGGAAGAAATTTTTGCCAGCTGTTCCTCAGACAAAGGACTAATATCTAGAACATATAAAGAACTAAAATTATCAGACCCCCCAAGTTTTAAGACCCAATCCAAAAATGAACATCTGAAATTAATAGACACTTCTCAGATAATGTAGTAGAAGTGGCAAATAAATATATGAAAAAAAAAATGTTCAACATCACTGGTCATTCAAGAAATGCAAAAAAAAAAAAAAAAAGAAAGGGCCAGTGATAAAGCTCAGAGGCATAAGCACCTGCCTGGCAAGCATGAGGTCCTGAGTTCAGTTCCCAGTGCCCACATAAAAGGGTAAAAAATGCAAATTAAATCAAAGCTGAGATTCCATCTCACTCTAGAAAGAATGGCTATTATCAAGAAATCAACCAATAACAAATGCTGGTGAGGTTGTGGGGGAAAAGGAATTCTTCTCTGTTGTTGGGACTGGTGCAACCACTGTAGAAATCAGGGTGGAAATTCCTCAAAAAACTAGGACCAGATGTTCTATTTACCCAGCTATTCCTCTTCTTGGCATTTCCCCAAAAGAATTAAAAGCATCATACCACAGTGATATATGCAAATCCATTTTTATCATGGCACAGTTTGTAACAGCCAAATCTTGGAAACAGCCCAAATGCCCATCAGCCAATGACTGGTTAAAGAAGATGTGGTTTTTTTATACAAACAAGCTTTACCATAAAGAAGGATAAGCTTGAGACGTTTCTAAGTAAGTGGATGCACCTTGATCATACTCTTAAGTGAAATAAGTCGGACACACATTTAAATGCAGCATTGTTTCTCTGGTGTGAGAAACTAAAAGTGTAAATAAGGGTCAGATATATATATATAGTAGATATTGGGAAATGGGAAGAAAATGTTCAAATGAGAAGGGGAACAAGGGAGGGGTGGGGGAAAGGAAGAAAGGGACAAGAAAAAAAAGAATAGAAGGAAAAAATGGAAATAATTTTTTTGTAAATAAGGAGGGGAAGAGAGGTTGAAGGTAGGGGAGAGGAATGGGAAAAAAAACGCAAGATATATCATGTACAGGTACTGATTTCCTATGATGAGTGTTATTATTGTGTATATCCAAAATGTACGAATAAAAAGAAAGAAAAAATAATAAAAATTTAAAAAAGAGGGCCAGTGAGATGGCTCAGCGGCTTAAGCGCCTGCCCGGCAAGCGTGAGGGCCCGAGTTCGACTCCCGGAACCCACATACGAAAAAGGGGCCGGTGATACCGCTCAGCGGCACGGGCGCCTGCTGGCGCGCGAGGTCCTGAGGTCGACCCCCCGGTACCCACAAAAAAAAAAAAAAAAATTTAAAAAAGAAAAGAATATGGGAATTTAGTTCTCAATATCTATTTATAGTAATTATTATTGCAGCAGAATGTTTATTTATGCTTAATCAAACTTCCAAGTTGTTGTGGCAAAATTAGGTTGGGGTTAAATGCCTGCATCTGGCTTATAGGAGTCGTCAATAGGACGAGGATTGGAAAGCAGGTCTTGTGTCAGGCCCTCTTGCTAGGTCTGTTGAGCCAGAGGCCTGTCTGTGGGGTGGCAGTGTGGGGCTGTCACAGAGCAAGACTGAAGCTCCATCCGCCTGCCCGGGGGAGGTGGGCTACCTGAGTAATAGGAGGTTTGTGACCAGAGATCGGAATCAGTCTCAGAGGCATCTCACACTGGACACAATCTGGCCATAGGTTGTCAAGAGAGAACTGCGAAGGTGCTCTTCCCTTTATACTGCCTCACACTCCATTCAGTTTCCTCTCCAGTTCACAGCGCAGGATCTGAAAAGGAAGTAGGGCTGTCACCAGTTCTAAAATTAAACAGAATGTTTCCTCAGTTAGTGTATGGAAAAGTTGATTTTAAAAAATATCTATGTAAGTTCTGTGAAATACCAAGACTGATTTATGATCTATTTTGTAATTATGTTTATGTTTATACCAATTATTAATCATGATCGTTTTAAAATTTCTAAATTTTTTAAAGAATTATCCTAATTCTGTGATTCAGTGGAAAATATTTATACTCAGGAGATTAAGATTCGTATTTTTTCCCTAGTAGAGTACTTACAAACTGTGTGACCTTGAGCAATTTCTTCATTTGTAAAATGGAGCTAATCCCAGCCTTGTCTATTAGTTGATTATAAGGTTTGATGAGATAATGTATGTAAAAATGCTTAGTAAACTTTTGGGAGCAATACAGATGTTATAGTTCAAGTTATGAAAGTCATTTCCCTGTTTGCTACCTCCATTTATGCCTTCTGGAAAAGATATCAGTGCTTTATGTTAATATTAGGTTTGTTTGCATACAATGAAGAAATCTAAAGTAATATGATTTAAACAATATAGATTATTTCTCTTTTGTGGAGAAAAAGTCTGATGACAGGTGTCCTCAGCTGGTGCGGTGTGCTGTAAAATGTCACCAGGCACACAGGCTTGCATTTTTCTGTGCTAACATCCTAAACATGGATCGGTCTTCTACCTCATGATCCCCAGGACTCCCTTATATTGTATGAAAGAACTCCCTTTTGTCATCTAGGGCGGCGATGGTGAACCTTTTAGAGCTTTCAGTGATAACAAACAGCTCACTGAGCTAGGATAAATAAGGGACATCTCTCAACAGAATCAGTTTCATTTAAGTACTTTCTAGATGACCACAAAATATTTTGCTTATATATAACTTAATCATATGACTAAAACCTAGCCTAACTGCAAGAGAAGCTAACAAATAAGACCTTTATGCTTGTGGCCATGAGCCCAGGTATACATATGTATGTTGGTGTGTGTATTGGAGGAGGGGAGGATAGTTTATATCCATATCTTTATATAATGTTGTGGGAGAGACAGTGTTATTATAGATATGCCAACTCCAGCCACCTCTTCCTCCTTAGAAACATATTCCAGTTTGTACCTTGAATTTGGAGGAATTAGAGGTGGAGTCAAAGATAAATAATATCTCCATAGGAAGGATAGCAAAGTGATTTGGTAAAACCAGAAAACAAAAATTTTTAGGGGAAAACTAAAAATTCTAGGAACACATTCTTGAAAAAAACAATAGTAAGTAAAGCAAAAAAAGGACAAAAAAAGAGAAAGGAAAAGCCCTAGAAAATATAAGGAGTACTCTCTGAACCCTCCTATATAGATACATGTCTTTAGTTCCTTTTTCTTTAGCTTTTCTGGTCTCTGAGGAAATCACAGTATTCAGGTTTTGCTATAATTTATTTTGCTTGCTTTACACAAAGAAAAATTTTAGCATTGTTGTTATAGATGGAAATATGGAAAACTTTAGAGCTGTATTTGAGTAAGCCCAAGGACTTTGCATCCCTGAGTCAATAGGGAAAGAATGAAGGAAACTAATTTCTTGTGTCTTAGTTACTTTTCTCTCATTGCTGAGACAAAATGCCTGACACCCAAAGTTAAAGGAGGAAAGGTTTATGTAGCTCACAGTTCACAGAGGTTTCAGTATATAGTCAGCTGGCTCCAAGGCAGGGTGGCATGGCACAGGGGCAACACTTCAAGGTGACAGAAGACAGCAAAAGCAGCAAGAGCAAAACGGGGGAGAGCAAGCCTCTTTTCCTCCCTTATATTGTATGCAGGCTACCCACTCTCGTGTGGGTGTAGCACTCACACCATTTCCGTGCCCTCCTCTCACACAGGCTCAGGATGTTTATGAAGTGAGGACCCAGTTAAACTTCTAAACTTCTCAAGTTGACACAGTGAACAACTTCCTAGAGCAGTAAGGGCATGACCTCTATACCCGAGGATGTAGAACTGCTGAGTTCCTTAGTTAAACTTCTAGACTTCTCAAGTTGTCACAATGTATCAATCATAACAGTCCACCCCCTGTCAACTTGCAACCAGACACATTTCTTTACATCAGTTTTCAGATATAAAGACATCATTTCACAACTTGAATATTATAACACAGGTTTAACAATCCTCAAGAACCAGCACTAAGTCTATCAACATTACATTAGGTTAGAACCATAACATTCTTCCCCCGGCCCCCCAAAGACTTATGCACATTCCTTTATGCAACAGGCATTTAGTCCATCTCTAAGAGTTGCCAAAGTCCTAATACTTTCAGCACTGCTGAGAAGTTCAAGTCCCAAGTCTCCTCTGAGATTGAAGGCAAACTCCTAGCTGCAAACCCCTGTACAAATGAAAAGTTAAATACTTCCAACATTCAATGTCACAAGATAAACATTTCCATTCCAAAAGTTACAAACAGGGAATACAAAGGTTTGGGACCAAACCAAGACCAAAATTCAGCAGGGCAAATATTAAGTCCTGTAGTTCATGTGCAGCATCTGACACAACCTGTGGCAAATTGCGAGTGCCAAAGGGCTTGGGTGACTCTGCCCCTATGGCACTTCTGGTGGTTGTAGCTCCCATGGCTTCTTTCTTGGGCTGGCTTTGCTCACTCCTTGCAGGTTTCCTTAGATGATTCACATTCCTGGTGTTTCCAAACTTCTGGGATCTCCATTGCACCTTTGGCTTCATCCTCACAGCTTCACACTCTGCCCTCTCAGGGGTACGCTGCCTGGCTTCCCAGGCTTTCTGAAATCGGGGTAGAAGCCTTCTTAACCCCACAACTCTTGCATTCAGCATGCACCTGAAACCAGTACCACGTGGATGATGCCAAGGTCTGCTGCCAGCTGGAGCAGTAGCTAGGCTTTCCTCTCTCTTAGCTGCAGGGGTTGAATGCCTGGATTGCTGGACACTCTGAATCCAGTTCTGAGGAATAAATTTTCTATGCTGCCACCATTCTGGAACATGGTGCTCTGTAGCTTTCTCATCAAAGCTAAGTCTTTTACTTTTGCAGTTTGAGGCTGCAAAGGATGGAGACTTGCTGTTTCTTGTGATGCCCTCAGGCTGTCTTTTCTATTCTGCTATTCCTTCTCAGCAGTCAAGATCTCCTCTGCTTTATCTTTGCAGTCCACAGCTTTACTAGAGCTTCCTTTCTAGCCAGACTCACAACATTTTAAATCATCCTGCTGAGCTCTTTGCTCTTGATTTGCAACATAAATCTGGCTAAAAGCCCCCAACAATAGCCATGCCACTGCCTCAACATTCAACTGACTTGAAATTTCTTCTGCCCGTTTAATAAGTCCACTGCCCTTAATCTCAGTCTCAGGCAAAGTCTCTGGGCATGAGCAAAATGCAGACAAACTTTCTGCCAAGCCATAACACAAAGCATCTGGAGTCCAGCAACCAATGCAGTCCTTCTTCCCAGTAGAAACCTTCCGAGCCTGGGCTTTACCTGTTTTCTGGTCTTCTGAGCTCTGACCAGAATCTCCCATACAGAACAGCCTAAGGCATTCCAGCTCTACTCTTTCAGGTGATATCTCTGAACCTTTCCAATCTCTTCCCACAAGCCATTCCCAAAGGCTCTTGAACTACATGGTCAGGTATAGTCACAGCAACAACCCCACTCCTGGTACCAAATTCTGTTTTAGTTACTTTTCTCTTGTTGCAGAGACAAAATACCTGACACCCAAAGTTAAAGGAGGAAAGGTTTATGTAGCTCACAGTTCACAGAGGTTTCAGTCCATAATCAGCTGGCTCCAAGGCAGGGTGGCATGGCACAGGGGTAACACTTCAAGGTGGCAGAAGACAGCAAAAGTGGCAAGAGCAAAAAGGGGGAGAGCAAGCCTCTTTTCCTCCCTTATATTGTATGCAGGCCACCCACCCGAGGGTGGGTGTAGCACTCACACCATCTCCGTGCCCTCCTCCCGCACAGGCTCAGGATGTTTACAAAGTGAGGACCCTGGTCCCCTGCTCAGTTACTTAGTTAAACTTCTAAACTTCTCAAGTTAACACAATGAACAACTTCCTAGAGCAGTAAGAGCATGTCCTCTACACACTGGGATGTAGAACTGCTGAGTTCCTTAGTTCAGCTTCTAGACTTCTCAAGTTGATACAATGTATCAACCATAACACTTAGTTTCCTTAGGATTTAAACAGCATGATCTTAAACATTTGTTTATGCCTTAAACATTTGTAATGTAGGAGCTGTGGTGAGAGTAGTAATGATGCATCTAGAGACTCTGGTAGTTTGTGACAGTGGCGGATGTCTTCGCAGACCCTCAAGACTGCCTGAAACCTCACACAGTGTTGAACCTGTGCTTCCCAGGCACTGTGTGCTGAAGTCACGGGAGTGAAGTTGCGGAGAAGGGGGGACTATTGTACAACCCGGAGGCCCGAGGAGAACTTCACTGAGTTCAAGTGCTGGTGAAGAGGAATTGTATGTTTAATGGAAGCTGAGGAGGACAAGGAATTTTGAGTTTGAGGTGTTTAATGGGTCATTGTTATGCTTGTTGCAGGGGAAAAAAAAAAAAAGATGGAGGAAACGAAAATGGACCATGTGCTCCTAGTATGAAAAGAGGTGTGGGTTCTGGGGTTATTTTGTAACATGTATGGGGTGAACCCTCTGTGGAGTTAGAGATGAGTGTTAGGAGATTCTCAAATGCTCTAAAATTACATCAACATATAATGTCCATTTTTCTGTTCAAAAAATTCTGCAGCGTGAATCAGATTATAACCTGACAAAAAAAGTCACTCATTCTTAAAAACGTATGATAGAAACTCCAAATGATTAAAATAGAGGTGACACTTCAGTGGTCCTGCAGTAGGTGAATACGTTCCTTGTGGTATTTTCAGAATAAGCTAGGTTTCCATCAAATAAAGAAAGGAGGGAGGACATGTATAGAATGTAGGAAAGTTTTGGGTCTCAGCTTGCCATTATTAGCCCTGTGACCTTGGGTAAGTTACATGATTTCTCTAAGCCTCAATTTCCTCGGTTGTAAAATGGGGATAAGTATCTACCCAAATTTTGATTGTGAGGATTAAGTGAGACAAAGTAGCTTAAGCATACAGTACACTGCTTTGGCACATAGCAGCTAACCTCGCCCCAGAGGGTTTTCAGTTTCTGCATTTCTTTTAATGCCCGTATTGTATATTTCACTTTGAAGGACTGGTCCTCAGCAAATCCATCTTCAGAGAATACTCATTGATGCTCACACTTGAGAAGACCACATCTTATTAAGTGGTTAGTTTAGAGGCTCTTTCCCATGCAGATTGGCAAGCCAAGTGTGTAAAAATCACACATTGCACTTGTTGCCTGGCAGCACGTGTCCCTGAGTGGTAGTACATGGCTTGCATTGTAATGGTATCAGTGCCCGGGGCCAGCTGGCTGGACATGGACTGCCACTTGAGCTAGGGACTCCATTCCGCAACAGAATAGCAGCCAGCACCAGGGTTAACAGAAAATGACAAACCAGGCATGGATGAGGGAGGCGCCAGCAGAGCAGCGGGATGTCCTTTGATTTGCTTCTGTTATTTGCATGTCTTTCTTGTGATGTCTGTGAAATGCTCAGAACAAAGTTTTTAAAAGACCTGCTGACTCCGCCTGGAAAATGTGAAAAACCTCCCGTTTAGAGACCTATTATGTCCAGCTAGCCTGCGTTTTCTATATCTTTTTCTTCATTTTTTATTAATGCAAACATTTGCATGAAGATAGAACCTTTGTTTCCTAAAGAGTTCATCTGCTCCTGCTGCTTACTGGCCCTGCCATGCAAGAGCACAACAGAACCTTTGTTATGCTTTCACCAAAGCTGTTTATGAACGGTGGCTCACTGAGGACTGCTTCCTGTGCTGTGTGCTTCCATTTTGCCTGAAAAGGAAAAAAGAAAATAGTTCTTAGCAGTGAAAAGAATTTGGACTTGCTTTCATTCAAGTCTTGGATGTTGAAATGACGAGTAGCCCCCAAATTTGTGAGGAACTGGTAATTGCATCGAATGCATTTTTTCACTTTACCTTGAACATAATGAGGCTCTTAGTGACAATAGAGGAACAAGTGCCTTCTCATTGGGACAGAGAGAAGGAACAGTAAAAAGGCAACAGAAAGAGTGGTGCCGCACAGGACAAAAGTGGCTTCCTGCAAGAGCCCTAATATTGTAACAGAATGTGTTTGGGTACTTAGTGTTTCCCACCTGGGAGGCAAAATCCTGCAGCGGTTGAGCTGAATAAAGAATAGCACCACAGTTTATAAATAGTGGATGCAGTTCGTGTATTCATTCGGTAAATATTTGAATGACTACTGTGCGGAAGACACTGCATGGTCCTGAGTGTTACAGTGGATAAAAGATAAGTGCGTCACGGTACCTGCCTGACTTTAAGGAGTAGGGTGTCTAACAGAGAAGGCAGCAGAGTATAAAAGAAATAATTGTGTATCAAGCTAGAAAGTGCCCCAGAAATATTTAAGATAGGTGTTGAGGAAGTTCAGAAGTAGGAAAGAGCACTTCTGGCTGGGAGAGAATCCGGGAAAATGTTACGAAGAAGGCGACACGTGAGTGGGGCTGGCAGGAAGGGAGCGCTGGATATGGCAACATAGCTAAAGGTGATAGTTGAAAATTAGTGGCCTGGTCAAACAGATGCAAGTTATTTTTATTGTATACTGCGGTAGTGTTGTACATCATTACTTTAGACAATACCTTAGGTGTGGGCCTAAGCTTCTGGGGCCTCCCTGTCTAGCCTGCGCTGTTTCAGTCATCACCTCCTGATTTCTGTGCACTTCCTGGGCATCTATAAACATCCACAACAGCGTCCATACTCCCCCAACCAAAAGAGCAGCTCCGTGGGATTCTTGAGCATTCTAGCAGCTATCCCCCCCCCGGGTGTGGACCTAAGTGGGGATTTGACAGGTGAGACTCTCACTTGAAAAACAATCCCCATCTTCATATAGAGGCATTGACACCCAGAACAGAGAGAGGATCAGGAGCTCTAAGCCCTTGAGTTTTCAGCTACCTTAAATTAGAACTCTTCAGTATCTGTCATTAGAAAAAAATGACACCCTGTTGCTGTTATTTCACTTGTCATGGATGCCAACTAATTTTTATGAAACATTTTTATGCAAAATGTTGAGTACATGTTGATTACTGCATGGGTATCTTACTGCGTTAGTATCACTAATGAATGTAGTCATAGTTAAAGTGTGTACTAGCAAGTTAACGGAAATCTGTGAATTTCATGATAATCTGTAAATACAGTTTGTCCTCAAAGGCTACAGCTTTTTTATTTTTTGTATTGCTGGGGATCAAACCCGTGGCCTCTCATATGCTAGGCAAGTGCTCTACTGCTGAGCTACCTCTCCAGCCCCAGGCTACAACTTTTGATGACTGTGTGACAAAATTAATTTTCACCCTGTCACTTTACTACTTCCCTGCCTGGCATAATATTGTAAGTATCCCATGTTTGTCAGTTTATAGGTTTTTTTTTTTAACTTGTGTTTTCTGGAAAATAGTTGTGAATGTTTCCGGAGTCGATTTGGTAGCAGCACTGCTCACCGAGTAACTGTTTCTGCAGGGTTATTGTCATGACAGTTATTACTTGGGTTTTTCACGTGTCCCTTGGATTGTAACTGTGGGAAACCTAAGTGCTACTTTAGATTTCTCTGGTGTTCAGGAAGTACATTTTATTATGATCAACGACTGAGGGCTTTAAGTTTGAACTTCTATGAAAGCCTCCTTTAAAAAAAAAAAGATTCTCTAGTTTCTGGAACTTGAAATTACAGGATTCCAACGTACTAATTCTGTATTATGAGATTTAGGCTGGAAATACTGAGGCAATAGGATTTAAGCACTTAGCCTTAATTGAAACCCCCCACCCCCAAATCAGCAGTTCCAGGAAGGAGAAAGGGAGATGGGTGGATTAATGGCTGACCGGACACCGTTGGCATGTCCAGCCCTCCACTTTGCACAGCTGTTAACTGGTACAGTACAGCTTTTGGTCGAGGGAAGTAGACTTTAGTTTTTTATCCTTTACTTTACATAAAGATCTCTAGTCACCTCTTGTTTTCTGGTTGTCACAGGTGATGTTAGCGTACGTGTGAGGCTTTGCTTCTGGTGTGTCTTAGTGTTGGAGGGTGACTGGCTGTACAGCAGCACTCTGGTAGTTTGGATACACAGATGTAATGTATTAGTTTTGTCTTATAATTAACTATTGATGTAAAAGATCTTATTTGAAAAGTTGTTCTCAGAAATCTCCACGGATACATGTCACACTGCATACCTCTCTAAGGGCAGCCCTGGCCTGCAGTGCAGACCAAAGGCCTGGGTTCAAAGTTCAAGGCCCATCTCTGCTGCAGAGCAGCCCTTTCACCTCAGGGAATTTCTGTTGCGCTTCTTTTTTTTTTTTTTTTTTTGTGGGTACTGGGGGTCGACCTCAGGACCTCACGCGCCAGCAGGCGCCCGTGCTGCTGAGCGATATCACCGGCCCCTTTTTCGTATGTGGGATCCGGGAGTCGAACTCGGGCCCTCGCGCTTGCAAGGCAGGCGCTTACGCCGCTGAGCCATCTCACCAGCCCTCTGTTGCACTTCTGAGTCCCCCTTTTATCTTCTATATAATGAGGATAAAATAAAAATAACTAACTCAGAATTGTTGTGAGAAGTAAATGAATTAATATGAAAAGCTTATATTGCTGTCTTGCACATAAACATTGCCTGTTGTTGTTATATTTATAAATTTAACAACCACTACGTAAAGTTTGTAATGATCAAGAACAAGGAGAGAGGCCTTCTGCATTTATATCTAGGACGTTTCTCAGGATTTCAATCTGCAAGGTGGTACTTTTATAATTTTGTTTTTCTCCTGGGGCCCACAGTTAAATTTGACATAGAGGTTTTTGTTTTTGTTTTCAATACTGGGAGATAAACCTAGGACCTTTGTACTGAGCTACACCTTCCACCTCTTTTTTAAAAAACAATTTTGAGGCAGGGTCTTGCTAAGGCTGGGCTCCAACTTGGATCTTCCTGCTTCTGTCTCCCAGAGCGTGGGATTATAGGTGTGCACACCACGCCTGACTATGCACAGCTGTTTCATAGAGGTAGTTCGTGTTTTCTAGAAAGGCCTGGTTCTTGGCTAATAATTTTAATTTTTCTCCACTGAAGCTTACCATTTCTTCCTGTACTACACTCCTTGTCTTAATCGTGAAATTATGATTTTGGTAAGGACACACTGAGCTTAATCCAAACATGACACCAGAAGAAAATATAGAAGGATACACTTGGAGGATGCCTTTTCAAATAGGACACAAAGCATGCACAAAAAGTCAAAAATAGGGGCCTGTGATATAGCGCAGCGGCACAAGCGCCTGCCTGGCAAGCGCGAGGTCCTGAGTTCGGTTCCCGGTACCCACATAAAAAAAAAAGTCAAAAATAAATACTTTTTAATTACATCAGCATTTAAAGCTTCTGTACAGAGGCTGGGGGTGTAGCTCAGTGGTAGACCACTTGGCTAGCGGGTGCCAAGTCTTGGGTTCAATCCTCGGTACCAAACAAACAAACAGCATTTCTGTGCTATGAAAGAAACCACAAACGAAAGTCATAAGGTGATGTATCTGTGTGTGACAGATGTAGAACTGGAAAGTCTACAAATCAAAAAGAAAAAAGACAACCAAGAGAACCTAGCTTATAACTCTTAAATTGGCAAAATTACAAAGTTTTAGATCAAGAATATGAAAACATATTCCTATGCTGAGCAGGAGTTTAATTTGGAAAAACCACTTTGTAAGAGCAGTTGTCCAAATCTAGTAAAGATGAAAACATGTGCACCCTATGACATGCCGATTCCATCTCAAGGTATCTACCTTCAAAATGCACGCGTCTGGGGAAAGATGCTCTTGAGTATTCAGTAAGGCGGGGGGCAGCTCCCTGCTGGAGCGTTTGCCTAGCATGTGGGAGGCCCTGGGTTGGCTCCCCAGCACCACAAAAAGTTCAACACTGCACGATTTGTTACAGTCAAAACATGGGAACAAGAAGAGATAATGAGTGCAAGGCCAGCCTGAATTGCATAGCGAGACCCTGTCTCAAAAAAAACAAAACAAAACAAATAATGAAAACAATCTAAATACTTATTAGTGGGGAAATATTTACCTTTACCTTTGGTAAATATCAAAAGAGTAAGTTACTTCCATATTGTTTTATGAAAGCTCTCCAGGCACTGTTGAGTGAAATAAAGCAAGGTAAAGAAAAGAATATGTCATTTACTTAAAAACAACTTAAAACTTAAAAACAAAATAAGCTCATGAGCTATATTTTGAAAGTATGCATCTCAAACTGATGTTACCCCCCACACACACACACACATTCTCTTTTTTCTTTTGACAGTACTTGTATTGAACCCAGAATCTCATTACCTTTGCATGGAGCTGCATCCCTAGCTATTTATTTTATTTTTATTTTTATTTTTTTTTTGAGATAGAGTCTCTCTAAATAACTAAGTTGCCCAGACTGGGCTGGAACTTGGCAGTCCTCCTGCCTCAGCCTCCATGAGTGTTGGGATTACAAGTGTGAGCCACCGTATCCAGCTAGTGTTGTTTCTATGGGAACTGGAATTGGTCTTTAGCCTTTTCTGTATCATTCGAACCTTTAAACATAGTTACATGTGTAATTAGAAATAAACATTTGTTAAAATTCAAAGGTCTGTGTTTGTCTGATTTACCGACTAAGGCTTTTTTCTAGTATTAATAGGCTTTGGGATTTTTCTTGTTTTGCTTTCATTTCTGGTGTTAGATGTGCCAGGTCTTGGGTTCAATCCTCAGTACCAAACAAACAAACAAACAAACAATGTTTCTGTACTATGAAAGAAACCACAGATGAAAGTCATAAGGTGATGTATCTGTGTGTGACGTATGTAGAACTGGAAAATCTGCAAATCAAAAAGAAAAAAGACAACCAAGAGAACCTAGCTTATAACTATTAAATTGGCAAAATTACAGAGTTTTAGATCAAGAATATGAAAACAAATTCCTATGCTGAGAAGGAGTTTAATTTGGAAAAACCACTTTGTAAGAGCAGTTTAGGCGCGGTGAGATAGCTCAGCGGCATAGGCACCTGCCTGGCAGGCACGAGGTCCTGAGTTCAACTCCCGGTATCCACATACAAAGGAAAAAAAGGGCCAGTGATACCGCTCAGTGGCACAAGCGCCTGCCGGCAAGCGCAAGGTCCTGAGTTCGATCCCCGGTACCCACAAAAAAAAAAAAAAAAAAAAAAAAAGGAGCAGTTTAGAGGTAGAGGTTGTAAGGTCCAGTGGAGGGCATTGGATATCAAGTCTAAGTCTGAATCCTAGCTCATTAATTTAGATTTCAGGCACCTTCCTTAACCTCTCTGGGCTTCAAAAAAAGCAAATACATACTTCAGTGGGTTGTTTAAGAATTAAATGTGCGCTTCCTCTCCCTCTTTGGTCAAGGGAAGTTGGCCTGAGTGTGGTCTAAGTCAGAGGTGGCCTTCATGGTGATAAGATGTTTCACCAGGACACACTGCACCCTAGCCCCAGGATGCACCAGCGAGGCGGGAAATGTCAGTAGTGAATTGTAGCGGTCGATCAGAACTAAATCATTGAGCTATTTGTTCCTCACAAGATCAAATACTGTATTACATTAGCGATTTCTAAAAGACAGTGAACCTGAAACTTCTCAGCAGTTTCCATGACAGGTTCGTTGGTTAACGGGCTTACTTTTTTTTTTTTTGGTACCTGGGATCAAACTCACGACTTCATGCTTGCCAGACAGGCGCTGTGCCACTGAGCTATATCCCCGGCCCCAACAGGCTTGCTTTTTACACAACAGTTTGAATTTAATTCAACAAACATTTATTTGTGCCAGCCAGCATCCGAATCCCAAGCAGCCTCAAAGACTGAAATGTGTCTCAAAAGGACTCTGGTGAGAAAGGAAAAAATTCATTTATTTAAAAAAAAATTTAGGGGGCCGGTGAGACAGCTCAGCGGCTTAAGCGCCTGCCTTGCAAGCGCAAAGGCCCGAGTTCGACTCCCGGAACCCACATATGAAAAAGGGGCCGGTGATATCGCTCAGCGGCACGGGTGCCTGTTGGCGCGTGAGGTCCTGAGGTCGTCCCCCCGGTACCCACAAAAAAAAAAAATTTTTAAATGAAAGTAAAGTTGAATATATGTATATTCTCTGCTTTCAGTTGCTCTGCTATTTCCCTTGTGTGTATCTATTAGTTTCACATATAGTAACTCATGAATATTTTCCCACTGAAACTTGTTTATTCTAGTATCTATATGAACTAATAATTAAAAATTTAAGTGGTATAACTGATGTTGTAGGTGGAAATTCTGGACCCCTCCAGCAAAACTTTTCAAATGGGACCCCTTATCATTTAATTACAAAATAAGTAGCTAACGCTTTGATGGTATTTATGCTTGGGAAGAAAGTAAAGCGAAATCGTTTTGGACTTTCCCCATATGAATTAGAGCCTCTTGAGTAATTAGCAGTTAATAAGTGAGTGCTTCCCACAAGTTTAAAAGCTATAGCTCACATGAGTATAGGATCGTATGTATTATTACAGTGTAAGATTTTTACACAGCTCCACAGCCTTGAATATAACTTGTAAACATTCTTGGTTTGATGAACAGAACTTTTGAGTGTAAAGGGAGCTAATGTTTGTTGAACACTTATTATATGCCAAGAACTATGCTAAAATTATTATATAGATTATTGTATTTCATCCTCACTACAACCTTTGGTGGTAGGTACTCTCTTTGCCTGAATTTTACAGAAAGAGCAGAGAGAATAGGTAACCTGCATGAAGTCACACAATCAGTGTCAGAGCTGGAAACCAAATAGAGGTCGCCTGACTCAGGAGCCCACATCCTTAACGATTGCAGCGAAGCGCTGCGCTTTTAAAATCTATACAGCCAGTGTGTAGCAATAATAATATAATCATTAATACATTACCTTTAGGATATATATATATATATATATATATATATATAATGTTTTCTAAATGTAGTTTATTATCAGACACATTCTTAGTATTACACCCATTTTGAAGCAGGAATAGCGTGGTGGCGCACACCTGTAATCCCAGCACTTGGGAGGCCGAGGTAGAAGGATCGCTGTGAGTTCGAGGCCAGGCTGGGCTACATAGTGAATTCAAGGCCAGCCTGAACCACATAGGGAGACCCTGTCTCAAAAAATAAAACAAAACAAAACAGCGGAATGACTGTGCTACAAAGCGCTAGAATGATCAGCGCGGAGTGAGTCCGCAGAACCTCACCTCCGCCGCCTGGTTCCTACGCAGCGCACGCAGCGCTTCCTGACGTTTCCCTAGGCTTTTCAGTGCAGCGTGGGGAAGTTATAATCACTTGTCGCTGACAGTGGCGCCATCTAAGCGAGACCTCTGCCATCTGGCTTTAGTGTGGACTCAGGACAGCAGGGCCTCGCTGGCACGTGGTGGAAGAGTCACTGCGGAGCAGAGGAGGAAAAGCCAGTTGGTAGTGCTTCTCCTCTTCCAGGAGGCCAGCGAAACTGCGCAGATATTTCTGCCCTCCAGGGGTGCAGGTGTGCTGCTTTAATTCTTTAATCATTCACATAAATTAAAGCCTATTCCTTTGCATTTAAAAAATAATATAAAACGACACTCTCCATGTTTTATTGGCAGGCAAGAGCTTTGAACTTCTGTCTCATTAGGGTTTGATAAACTGAGGATTTTCCAGGGCTGGGTGGCGCGCGTAACCGCAGGGGAGCAGCGCTGGTGGGAGCTGCGGCGAAGGGGCTACAGGAGCAGCCTCGGAGCTCGGCGCTGGCTGCGGGCGCCTAACCCTGCGCTGCCCGCCCTCTGCCCGCCCCTGCCCGGCCGCGGGCTTAGAGCGCCAGGCTTGGCTCCTTGCACTCGGAGAGCCGCGGAGGGGTGGGGTGAATACTTTGTGGCGAGGTGGTTCTTTGCAAGAAACTTTGAAATCTGGGGACAAGTTGGAACTTCACCCAAAGGCTGATCGGTATGCAGGTGCCGGCAGGACGGAAGGGCGTGCGCACACGCACGCGCGCGCACGGGCACGCGCTCATTCGGACACAGGCAGACCCTCTCCATCTCTCCGGTGCCGAGCCGAGGGTTGATTTTCCTGTTAACATACACCCTGCCTCTGGGCTCTGTGCAGAGTAAAGATCATTTTGGCCTCCAGAAGTAAAGTGTTAATGATGAGGCAACAAGTTAAGAGCATGGATTCTTGGTATCAGACAAACCTTGGTTCGAATCTTGGCCTCTTTATTTTTTTGGTTTTGTTGAGACAGGGTCTCTCCTGTAGCCCAGACTAGCCTCAAACTCATGGTGATTCGCCTGCCTCAGCTTCCCAAGAGCTGGGATTACAGGTGTGTGCCACCACATCCAGTTTGGCCTCTCTATAGCTGTGTCATCTTGAGCAAATTACTTTAATTCTTAAGTGTCATTTCTCCTATTTGTAAAATAGATATATAAATATTTGTCATAGCATTGTTGTAAAGATTAAAATAACGTGCAAAGAATTAGCACATTATCTGGGGGCTCAAACCTGGTAACTTATTATTTGTGATATTAAACTAAATATCTTATTGGCACGTAAATATCAAATAGGTATGGCCCCTTATTTTTCTGTACATTTCCTCTTTTTTAGTGTAAAGTATTTTCCAAAAAATTCCTCTTTCTCTTTTCTTCTTTTTTCTTTCCTTTTTTCTAGGAGGACAAGTACTTTGATTCTAACTGCTTTGAAAACATTTCCTGGGTAAAGGGCTTTCACACTGACTTTCAGTCCCTGGAGCTAGGGAGGAGAAGCAGCAGGATTTACTTCTGAGTAGAGCTCTTTCATTTCTGCCATCAAAAAGAAAAAAACCCACAAAACTCCAGTACTAGCCTTAGGTAGATGTAAATCATAAAAGGCCAGATAGCCCAAGGAAGGAATCTTTTTGTAATTTGATGGTAAGTGGGTAGAAGAAAGGCAATGAAATAGAGAGGTGAAAATAGAGCTGGTTTTAATGTTGGATCTGGCCATTTTTCTTCCCTCCATATATATTCATTATAATGACTGCTGTTTTAAAAACAATGCCAGAAATTGGCATGTATTTTGTGCTCCGGTTTTGGCCATGTCTTTCTTTTCCGGGGGAAGGAGCCCAGGGCCTTGCAACTGCAAAGCTTACCCTCTGCCCCTGAGCTGTACCCCGCTCCCAGTTTGGGCCATTTCTTGAAGAAATAGTTTTCCAGTTGAGTGAACTGTTGGTTGAAGCACTGCTGTGTTTTCACATCTTGGGGTGGGCGGCGAGGATTCGTAGCGGTTGATAGTTGTCAGCTTCAGGATGCCCTCTCGGATAGAGCCTGTCATGGAGGATAAACACGTCACTCTTCTGAACTTCAGACCCTCTGTCACCGCAGTCCGTGTTGTCAAACTGAAGACACACTTGAGCTCTGCTTGGCAGATAAACTTATTTGTTTTATGAACTTCAGTCAACCAGGAGCTCAGGAATAGTTTTCTATAAGTACCTATTCTAAATACGAAAATATCTAGCATTCTGTAAATATCCATTCTTACAAAATTCAGGTAATGGCTCTGTATTTTCCTGAGGAATCAGACTAAAAAAGGCAAGTGCCTGCTTTGGCAACAACTTCATGGAATTGCTTTTTAGTGGGTTATTTGTTTCTTTTAGGTTTTTGGTCTCACCACTCCAGAAGAAGGTATTCTTTCTGAATTTTTGGATGGTAAATGAGAACATGAATTGGAAGCTTTTATGTAAAGTGTGCCAGGTTGCCATTGTTGTATCTAAAGAGAATTCAGAGAAGGATCCCAGGAGCTCTTTCTGACAGGTTTTTTTCCCTGAGACAGGGTCTTGTTATGTTGCCCAGGCTGGCCTTAAACTTGCAATCCTGCTTTAGCCTCTTGGGTATCTGTGTACTTTTACAGGTGTGCACTACTGTGCCCTGCTGATAGTTTTTTTGGGGGGAGCGGGGATTTGAGATAGGGTCTCGGTATATAGCTCAGGATGACCTTGAGCTCTGTCCCAGGCTGGCCTGGAATTCATAGTGATCCTCCTGCCTCAGCCTCCCAAGTGCTGGGAGTACAGGTGTGCGCCACCACACCTGGCTTCTCTGATAGGCTTTTAAGAAAATTTATCAAGCATGTACCATGCACCAGGCACTGTGGTATTTTAGGTGCATTATTTGGTTTCATTCTTATAATCCTACACTGTAGTCAGGGTGGGGTCATTACCCACATTCCTAAAGAAAAAATAGACTTGAGGAGAATTTGCCTCAAGGTTGCGCACCAGGAAATTGTAGGGCTGAGAGTTGAACAGGGGTCTCCCTGAATTCCAAAGCTGAGTTCTTTTTTTTTTTTTTTTTTGTGGGTACCGGGGGGGGTCGACCTCAGGACCTCGCACGCCAACAGGCACCCGAGCCGCTGAGCGATATCACCGGCCCCTTTTTCGTATGTGGGATCCGGGAATCGAACTCGGGCCCTCGCGCTTGCAAGGCAGGCGCTTATGCCGCTGAGCCATCTCACTGAGTTCTTAACCAGTGATTCATAAGCTTCAGTGTACATGAGAAGCACGAAGGGTACTTATTAAAACTTATTGGGGCTCTAGTTAGAAATTTAAGATCACTTAGGTCTGAGATGGCCAGACCACAAATCTGCTTGTGTGTGTGTGTGTGTGTGTGTGTGTGTGTTGTGTGTGTGTGTGGCTGAGCCTCAAGCCCAGGGCCTCACATACTGAAGTAGGCAAGCGATCTGGCACTGAGTTCCAGTCCCAGCCTCCAAGCTTGTATTTTTTTTTTGTGGGTACCGTGGGTCAAACTCAGGACCTCGCGCACCAGCAGGCACCCGTGCTGCTGAGCGATATCACCGTCCCTTTTTTCATATGTGGGTACGGGAAGTCAAACTCAGGACCTTGCGTTTTCCAGGCAGGCGCTTATGCTGCTGAGCCATCTCACCAGCCCCCAAGCCTGTATTTTAATAGGGCATCCCATGTGATTCCCAGCAAGGAGCTGATGGACCATACTTTGAGAAGTAGAATTAAATTATATTGCTTTCCGTGCTGGTAAAGAAAATATGTATAGACCGATGATCCGAGATTAAACTATGGAAAACGGAGCATGTGTCAAACCCAGCTCAAATAAATTCTATCACAATCCCATGATTAATTCACACATTTCTCAGTTACCACTAACACCGAAAACATGATCTCTAATAAATCAAGCCATCCAGATTCCATGCCCTTTTTTTTTTTTTTAATGTTTGTCTGTTTACATAGATCTCAGCTATGTAGCCCAGGCTGGTTTCAAACTCTCAGTGATCTTCCTGCCTCAGCCTCCTGAGGTCTGGGATTACAGGTGTAATCCCACACCTGGCTTCCATGCTCTTGTTATTTACCAAGCTTAATAACTTACAAATGCAGAGTCCTGAAATTTTCATGGTCCTTAAACTTTTTCAGTGACTTTTTAAAAGTGAAGGAACTGTGACTTCTTCAGAGTCAGGCATGGAAGCAGGAGTCCTTGGAATACATTCCTGGCTGCGTGGAGGGCGAGAGGCTGGAGGGAGATGTAAGGCAAGTACTTCCAGCTGTGTCTCCAAGCTCCTCCGCTACCCGCATCCACCACAGAGATGGAGGACAAAGCAGGTGCCGCCGCTGACCGCAGTTGGGTGGTGGCGGTCATATATTGTCTGCATTCTGGCCTTGATGTCAGAGCTCAGTCAGGGCCAGCACGGTTGTCCACCTGTCCCGTCCACTCCCAAGGGCACAGCTGACACCGTCATCGACTTCCATGGCCTTCTGCTTGGGACTGGGAGAGCCTTGCGTCTCAATCTTTAATCTGTCTCCCTTTCTTGCTTTTGTCTGCAGCTCAGCGCCATGTGCTCACGTACATGGAGGATGCCGTGTACCAGCTGCTGGAGAACAGGGAGGACATTAGCCAGTACGGCGTCGCCAGGTTCTTCACGGAATAGTAAGTGCAGGGTGCTCTGCTGAAGCGGTGGGGACGGGAAGAATCGCACGGCGCCATGATCCCCACACGGTGGCAATGAAGCTGGCTGTGCCCAGTGACATGTCATAAATGGCCGTGTCTGTAGGACCTTAACAACTGCTGTTTCGTCAACTAGATCTGTCTCTATGTCCCGATTTCATATATGTATACATATATATATATATATTTTTTTTGTTTGTTTGTTTGTTTGTTTGTTTTGTTTTGTTTCTTTTTTTTTTGAGACAGGATCTTGCTATGTAGTTCAGGCTGGCCTTGAACTCACAGCAATCCTCCTGCCTCAGCCTCCCAAGTGCTAGGATTACAGGTGTGCACCACCACGCCCAGCCTGATGTAACTTGTCACTTTCTCCTTTATTCGGAGGCCTCACTCTGGTTTCCTTCAGCTGGTGATCATTTAGTCTGCTTTACAGGGCTGGCTTTTCTCATGGAGTTTAGGATGATGTTCCTGTGAAGTTTGCTTGCTATAGGGTGTTGTGCCAATTGCTGAAAGATTTAAGAATATTTCCAGTGAATATCTTGGGTTGCTGTTATATCATAGCAGCGCTGTGACTGAGCCCGGGGCCTTGTGCGCGCCAAGCAATGACGCTACCTCTGAGCTGCTCCTCTAGCTCTTTTTTATTTCACTTTTGAGAGAGTCTTGCTAAGTTCACAGGCTGTCCTCACACTTGGGATCTTCCTGTTGCACCTTTCCAAGTACTGAGATTATAGGCGTGCACTGCCATGCCAGCGCTCAGCTTATGTTTTTGAAGTGTCACGTAAAGTATGCCTGGGGTATATAAAAGTCAAAAATATTACTACTTTTACAATCTCACAGAACTGTGTTGAGGCTGAGTGAGATAATCACTTTAAAGCACTTTTGTCTTAATGAAATGATGAAAGCATTATCATTATTATTATTATTTTATTTTTTACTTTTTGTGGTACTGGGATTGAACCCAGGGCCTTTGCATTCCCCAACCCTTTTTATTTTTTATTTGAGACAGGGTCTGGCTAAGTCACTGAGTTGCCCAGGCTGGGCTTGAACTTGCAACCCTCCTGCCTCAGCCTCCCAGAGTGCAGAGATTACGGGCATGTGCCACCATGCTTGGCTGAAAATTTTTTTTTTTTTTTTTGTGGGTACCGGGGGGTCGATCTCAGGACCTCGCGTGCCAGGAGGCGCCCATGCCGCTGAGCGATATCACCGGCCCTTTTTTCGTATGTGGGTTCCGGGAGTCGAACTCGGGCCCTCGCGCTTGCCGGGCAGGCGCTTAAGCCGCTGAGCCATCTCACCGGCCCTGAAAACATTATTTTTATTACCAATATACAATTGCATACTTGGATTCTCTTTCCCTTTTTTCTGGTTTACTGGGAACATTCTAAGAAGAGTAGCCTGTCATGGGCTTCCTTTTAAGATGAGTCTTGAACTAAAGCCCATCTTCCTCGAACATATATCTCCCCCCCTCTATTCTCCAGAGGCTCTTTGGAGATGAGACAGCTACTCTAACGGCCTAATCTTGGATTGCTGTTAGAGGGATACTTCACTCTCCTCCCTAGGGCTTTTGTGGAGCTAGAGTCCTTGTAATTAAAATCTAGGTTTCTTATGGATTGGGATTTTAAATTCTCGGGGAAAACAAGCTTTCTGGGAGGACAGCTAGTCCCTTCTCCCTGCCTTGGAAAGGAGGAAGAAAGGAGTTGTGCTTGTTCACGCCATGTGGGCTGAAACAAACGAAGTGGGCAGGAATTGAAGTCTGAGACTGGATCGCTTCCTTTGCTTTTACAGAACCGACAAGGCTGGGGGTCAAGTTTCTAGGCCGCTAATCTGTACCAGCACTCTGGGGGCTCCTGGCCAAGGGAGACAGGACTCTTCTGGGGCAGTGCTTCTTCCGGCTTGTTTTCATTTACCCCTGCCCCACTGTCAGTCTCTTCCGTGGTACAGTGGGTCCTTGGTTGCAGGCCTTGTTTCTCCTTCATCTTTGTTTTCGCAGTACTTGGCAGGATGTTTAGCGTATAATATATTTTAGGTAGATATTTCTCGAGTCTGTAGCTGTATCTATATTTTAACCTATTCCATACCACCTAGTCTTATTCTTAATATTGTTATAAGGACTATTTTCTTCTTTTTCCCGCTACTGTTGGTTTTTGGTTAAAGCTCTATATTGTGCCCTCTGAGAAGCTATGCACCATGTGCCTAGCACTCCAAAAGCAAACCCAGTGGTCCGCGTAACTGATACTGAGCTCTGGAGAACTCTCGGAGGCTTAGAACTGGTCACAGTGCCATTGACTGTGGACAGCTTCTCACCCATGACACTGTTGGGAAAAATGCCTTACGATTTTTCACAGCACTGGTAGAAATCTAGTTGCCAAATGAGCTATTTCACATTCCCAGGAAAGTAAAAGTCACATAACGTATGTGAGTGGCATGTACCTGATGCATCTATAACTTAAGTATCAGATTGGCCCAAGGTAAGGGATTTTGAGAATGGAAACTTGAACCAGCATTGAACTCCAAAAAATATATATTTTTTAAAGATTTGAAAGGCATAGTTGTATGACAGTATGCGAAAGTAGTAGAAATGGTAGACAAAGAGGCCTGAATGATAGAAGCTTCTGTTTTTACTTTGGTTGTAACTTTAGTGAAAATCCTCCTCTTTCTGGCCTCCCATTTGTATAGATTCATAGAAGAAGCATGATGAAATGAAAAGAAGTGGAAGATGAGCTCTTAGTTCTTAGAAGTCCTCACACTTATACCTTGGGCCAGTTTCTGAAATCTGGGCCTCAGTTGCCTCATCTGTGAAATGGGTTGAATAAAGCCTTAAATGCTAATAATAGAATAATTGAAAATACAGTGGGCACTTTTTATTAAACTCATACTACATCCCTGCAATTCTTTGAGATGTAAGTACTATAATTATCTCTGTTACTGATGAGGAAACTGAGCAAAGAGCTTTTTCAAGTTCAGAAGCTAGGAAGTGTCAGAGTCAGGAATCAAGCCTTGTCCACAGTATTATACAGTCCACTGTTCCCTCTCAAGTCACTTTACTGCCTAATCCTGGAGGCCTGTCACGAGACGTGGAGTTCTCGTCTTGCTATAACTTCTGCATTTCTTGGATTCTCCCTCCCTATGAACTACACTCTGCAAGCTCATCACATAACTTTGCCTGGTGACCTGGTCCATTGCCCTTTAAAGGTTTAGCATTAGCCTTTTGTGGGGTACAATTGGAGCTGTCTCTGGAGAGCAGGGAGCATGATTTTTTTAGAAGTACATTGACTGCACACTTGCTACGGTTTTGAGTTCACACCTCTTCATGCATTCAGTGATGGGCGATTTACCCAACACAGTGATAGAAGTACCCTTAGGAATCGTTTTTGGAAGGCTTTTCTGCTGACTTTCTTCTCCAGGGCTGCTGCCCTCTCACCTGTGCCATCATCCCTTGGTTGTTTGTGTTTTCAAACAAGGTCTCGATTGTTCCAGCAAATCTGGGTGAAGCGTGAGACCGGTTGGCCAAGCAGTACCGAGACTGTCTGCGAGCCGTGGGCTCTGTGGATCATATTTCTCTGGACGCTGTTGACGGGAGGATACTGAACCCCCGGGGACTCTCCTCTGTGCTGTGTGTCACCTCACCTGAGCCCTCTTTCCACCAGGGGCAGTAGAAGGGATTCAGATTTAGAGTCGCTGCCCAAAGACTAGGCCGAGTCAGCTCTGGGTCAGCCCCCCTGAAGAAATGTGGGGAAGAAAACGGAGATGGAGGAGCTTTGACTTAGAGACCACCGCACAGTGTGACCAGGTTCTTGTGGTGAGGACAAAATGAGAACTGTGGCTTTTTAAGACATTGGAAAATAATGATGAGAGAAAAACAAGCAGAAATCTGAGCATTCCTGTCAGAATTGTGAGCCATTCTTCACAGGCTAGATTGATAGTTACAACCCCGTGGCATCAGGAGCTTGACCTCCTCCTACTAACACAGAAAAGAGTGGCACTCTGCGGCCTTGCACTGCGGGCCCAGGAGACCTCATGCTTTCTTATGACCAAGTGAGTGCTTTTTTTTTTTTTTTTTTTGTGGGTACTGGGGGTCGACCTCAGGACCTCGCGCACCAGCAGGCGCCCATGCCACTGAGCGATATCACTGGCCCCTTTTTTTGTATGTGGGTTGCGGGAGTCGAACTCGAGCCCTCGCACTTGCCAGGCAGGCGCTTAAGCCGCTGAGCCACCTCACCGGCCCCCCAAGTGAGTGCTTTTGATTTTTTTTTTTTTTCAGTGTTGAGGATTCAACCCAGGCCCTCACACATGTTAAGCAAGTGCTGTACCACTGAGCTACATCCCCAGCCCGTGGCCTAGTGTTTTAATAAACAAGCAAAGTGAGCTGGGTGTACACTTGTAATCCCAGCCCTCTGGGAGGCTGAGGCAGGAAGAGCCCAAGTTCAAGCCTAGTCTGGGCAATTCACACATGAATGCACACACACATAATACACACACACACACACACACACACACACACACAAGCAAACTGACGATGATAAGAATAACGATAGGTAATAAACAGTGTGCCTGGCACTGTTCCAAGCATATAATATTATCTCATTCTTCACAACTCTATGAGGCAGGATATTGGTATTATCCTCATTTTACACATCTGGAAATTCAGGCACAGAAAAGTAACACTCTCAAGGTTACACAGCTAGTGACCATTACAAATTAAATAATAAGAAAACAACCAGGACAGTGTGATTTAGAGGTTGGCCAGAGGCCTCTTGGAGATATTTGAGGGCTCATTCCATCAGAGAAACAGTAACTTAGCTCGCAGGGTGACTCACCTCTTTGCCCACTGTGGTTACCTAGCTGCCCTTATCCTAAAAAGATAATTCGATTTTATTGCTGCTGGTCAGGGTGAAGAACCCTCAGTAGCTGGAGTTCCTAGAGAGCCTCTTTATAGGTAGGTGGCCTTCCTCATCCCTTGCTCCTATTTGATAAGTAAAAATAATAAATCAGTCATAAAATTATTTATCCATCATGTAATCTAAATATGGAGGTGGAAAGCTTTGTCAGTGTTTAGAAAAGGAACATTAATTTCATTCTGAGATACAGTAATCATCAAATCCAATTCAGAAGTTGCATACTTTTTGTTATATTCTAGTAGTAAAAAGTTGCAGGGCCGGTGAGATGGCTCAGCGGCATAAGCGCCTGCCTTGCAAGCGCAAGGGCCCGAGTTCGACTCCCGGATCCCACATACGAAAAAGGGGCCGGTGATATCGCTCAGAGGCACGGGCGCCTGTTGGCGCGCAAGGTCCTGAGGTCGACCCCCCGGTACCCACAAAAAAAAAAAAAAAAAAAAGTTGCAGCATCAGAACCGTTTTATTGTTTTGATTAGATAAATCCATGGTATGTGAACTTCATTAATTCGCTGTTAGAAAAAGGAGATTCTAATAGTACATGTTCTTAAATCACTTAAAATAGAACTCCAATGCAGACCATCTACAATTGTAAAACATGGACTGTTCTCTTTTTAAACAGGCGCTCCAAGCCCTATGAAGGATGGCCCACTTCTTTCCTACGTAATCTATAACGATCAGGGAGCGAACTTTGAGTTCTTATGTTGGCAGATATTTTTAGGGTTATCCGCCGTCTAGCACTTAAGTGATGTTGTTTTGGGTTCTTCTTGTGTCCGTAGCAATGGAGGAGCAGAGAACTGGGGCAAGGAGAAACACATCAGACAAACCAGGGCTTCGCTGACTTCCAGGCTTACTGCTGTGAGTGAGGGGTGGACTGCAGGCTTCTCCGAGCCACTTCTGCTCCATGCTTTGCCTACTTATTATTGTTAAATTGAGCCAGAATGTGGGATGGTGAAGTAATGGTGACTAATCCTATTATGGCCTTCTTCAAAAGGGCCAGTGCATCTCCCTGCAGCCAGCCCCCTCCTGCTTTTTTTCCATAGTTCACTTCTTAGCTGGAGTTGACACATTGTAACAGAAAATTATCCATTTCTCATTGTCACCATCTGGATTCTCACAGACTCAGAGAATTGTCAGGAATAGATTTTGCCTTCAGTTAAAGCAATCCTGTCCTGACTGTTACTGGCCTGGACACTTTGGTTAAGCTATCGTTTGTGAAATCTGTAGAAGATTCTGGGTCTTTCTTATGTAAGCAGAGGTGTGCTGTAGCCAAAGGACCCCAGGGAGCCGCAGCAGTGAGTTAAGAGTTACCAAGATCTGTTATGAAACTGAAAAATCCAGGATCCTTGAGGGTTGGAGCAACTGCCTGTTTGCATCTCACGCATCTCGCTTCTCCCTTCCCTTCACGTTATGGTTACAGGAAAGCATCCAGCAGCACTTGACCTGGTCACTGAGGAAGCAATTTCACAGCCCGCTGGCCTCCTGATTCATTCAGAAGCCCGAGCCAGAGGTTAGAGAAGCAATAATTGGGCCTGGCTTCTCCCTGTTAAGGAAGACCCTACTTCCGCTGCCCTCCCTTCTCCAAGTTAGTGAAACTTAGCTGTTGTGAAACCATTCAATAAGAGGAAATGAACGAATACCATCCTTGGCCAAAGAATTTTCAAGACCTAGTAATAATATTCCTGTTTTCATGGGAGCTGCTTTTGCACTAGCTAATACAAAACTTAGGTTTAATTCTTCACACTAAAATATCTCCCTGTAGGGAAATAACAATTTATTTCTATATATAAATAATATAAAGGATTTTTATTTGATCCAAGCCCTGATATTCCTTCTCCACCACCACTCCAATAATTCCCTGAGCACGCCTCTGGTGATCAAGTAGACAGACACGAATCCGAATTAACAAATGTGTTGTGCTGTTAGTAATGTAAAATAGCTCATCAGAAGGTAAGAAGCTTGACTTCATCAACAGCAGAACAATTCAAATTCCCCTGTGCTTTTAATTTCTTCCACAGTTTGCTCAGCACTTTAGAAGCTCTGTGGTGCTGGCGGCACAGGCCTGGCACAAGAGCAGGAAAGAATGACACAATCTGGCACCTTAACCAGAAGGTCTTTAACAAACTGGCACGGGGTGGAGGGGACGGAGGGAAAGGAGGAAGGACAGCTAGGAATTTGGCAGCCACACAAAAGTTCTTCCCCGAGAAAAGTAAAATGAAAGTCGAACGAAGCTTCCCTCTGGTATTGTGACGTGCTGAGATGTTTGTCTCCCAGCTCCCAGCTCCACGGCGCGGCAGGTGCATCTTACAGCAGGGACCTCCCCACAACACTGTTTCTTGGGATCCCTCAAGAGGGGTCAGGCCCATCAATTTCCTGTCTGAAGACAGAACTGTGATTCCTTTTTTTCAGCTATCAGACTCTGCGCTGACTAGCACAGCGGAAACTCTCCCATCCAAAAATGATAGGAGTGTGTACATGTATTTTAGGACAGGTGGGTTCCGGGGTTGCTGAGTTCTGGGCCTGCAGTATGATGGAATACTCTGATGAGAGCAGTTTGGGTAAAGCATTGTTTCCTGGGTGATGTAGAAGCAGCCTTGAATTCATCTTCTTGTCATTAGATAACAGCAACAATAAATGTCTTTGTTAAAGTTCTTGAGTTATAATTTCCCAGGTCTAGGTCCTTACTAAGAACAGTAGTACCTATCTTACAAGGTTTATGCAAATTGAGTGAAACAGTATACGTGAAGTATCGGACCATACATGATTCATTGCCATTATGTGACATTCTTTCTTAGCTTCAGTGTTCTGGGAGCTTTGGTTCCCTTACTTGGTGGAGCTCTTAGAGAGTGGTTGACTTCCTCTTCTTCCTCTTTAGAGTTGAAGCTCTTAAGGACTTTTCAAATCTCTCTTGTTTTCTGTAATACTTCTTGCTTACCCTGCATTTTGTGTACTTTCTGGAGATTGAACACTTGATGATTTCCTGCATGATTAATAACTATTTCATGTTGGCCACTTCACTCATCATTTGGTTCATTCAGAGAATGGCCCAACAAAGCTTTTCTGCCTTTTTTCCCTTCCACTATAGCCATGTGCCAACTTCCTGTCTCTTTCCCCTTTCCTCCCAAGATGAAACAGTCAAGGTGTAACGGGAGATCCGGGTCCCCAAGTCCACCCAGCTGTCTCAGTCCTGCTCTCCAGGCTCGCAGAGCAGTGATGTGTGCGGGGTAATGAAAAGCAGACCTTCTCTGCTGAGGTCACCGCTCCTTTCGCTGGCAGCCTGCGGCAGGAAGCTGTTTATCTGTGCTCGTGGAGCCCGACTCCAGTCTTGGAGCAGTCAGAGTGTATTGAGAAACCACAGCCCGAGGAGAGAATGTTGCACAGGCAGCTCCACGCAGGGACAGCACATTTACACCACACAGGCAGTGGCTTGCACGTGTGGGCATAGCTGTTTATCTGCACGCTCTCGTACTTCACCTCCTGTGCAGTACATGTGCCCTCCCCGGGGGAAACCAAGAGAATGTACTGCTGCGTCCACACTGCCCTGAACATCCACCAGCTAGCCAGAAAGCAAAAGGGAACCATGGGAAGTTTGCTGTAGGAAACAGCTTCTCAAGGTAGCGTACTTCTCAGTCGTTTGATGTTTAGAATTTTAAACCATGCAGGCCCGATCACGAGAGCATAGACACATTATCCCTTGTGTGTTTTTTCCAACTAAATGTTTTCTTCATCCCTTTAGCAAATATTAAGTATTGGGGTTTTTTTTTTTTTGTTTTTTGTTTTTTGTTTTTATTTTATTGAGACAGGGTCTCACTTTGTAGTCTGGGCTGGCCTTGAACTTGCTTATGTAGCCCAGACTGGCCTTGAACTCATGACGATCCTCCTGCCTCAGCCTCCTGCTGGGATTACAGGCGTGTGCCACCACGCCCGGCTAAGTATTGTTATAGAGTTTCAAATGTGGTCTGTCAGTGGGAATATAAGATGCAGCCGTCGGTAAGGAGATGTAGTCTGGCGGAAGAAATAATGCTTACTGATTAACAACTAAAGAATAATATAAGACCTTGTATAATGGCATTTAGGTTGTGTGGCCCAGTGAGCTGGGAACTGAGCATAAGGCGAAATAATGGCTGTTAGTTAAATAAGAGTAGGTAATTACAGAATGACTAATGGGACCTGGAAACGTGGGTAGGATGTGAAAGGAGGCATTTTTATGTGATATCAAAGCACTGGTGCAGAGGAGTTAAAAATATACCACTTTGTTGTCTTATTTGAGGGCGTACCCACTTACTTGTTTGTGATCATGGGCAGGTTGCTTAGCCTCATCTCCAAACTAGGGAAGCTCATATATAAAATTCCATATTGCATTATTTTTGGCAGGATTAAATGAGGTAATTAATGTAAAGTATTCCACCTAAGATTTAGTGAGTACGAAATAAATGCTATTGTTGGTGGCCATTCATTCATTCATTCAACAAACACTTGCTTAGTATTCTAGAATCGAGGAATACAGCAGTGAACAAGAAAGATGAGAAGTCCCTAACCCTTATGAAGCTTTCCATTCTAACATTATCTTTATTTCACCTTTTTACTGTGTGTGTAGTAAGTTTTGACTTAAAAAACAGTTGCAAAAATAATACGGAGCTCCCCTATCCCTTTCATCCAACTTCCGCTAATGTTAACATCTCCCATAACCCTGGCAGAATTGTCAGCTGGGAACTTGTGTTTAATTCAGAACTACTGGGGTGAGGCTCTGTGGTACAGCATTTGCCTCCCATGTGTTCAATCCCCAGCACCACAAAACAAAACAAAACAAAGCAAAACAACCTACTAACTGGTCCATAGATCTTATTTGAATTCACCTTTTTTTTTTTCTCTTTTTTTTGAGACAGGGTCTTGCTGTGTAGTTCAGGCTGGCCTGGACTTACTGTGTAACCCAGGCTGGCCTTGAACTCACAGCAGCTCTCCTGCCTCAGCCTCCTGAGTGCTGGGATTACAGGCATGAGCCACCATGTCTGGCTTTACCCTTATTTTTGAAGGGCAGATTTTTTAGGGCGGGTTATCACTTAACCTGACAGTTATTTTACCATTCATTCCTTCTGGCTTCCACTCTTTCTGTTGAGAATAAGCTCTCAGTCTTATTTACTCTTTAGAAAATAACCCTCTATATCTAGATGTTTTGGGTATATTTCTCCTTGGTCTTTGGGTTTGGGAAGTTCTACATGTAGTGTTGAGGTTTGCTTTTTTTTAATATATTTAGACTGTTTGGTATTCTTAGGACTTCTTGAACCTGTAGCTATGAAGCTTTTGTCAGTTTTAGAAAATTCTCAATAATTAGCTTTTCAAATTCACTTCCGTTCTACTTTATCTCTTTACTCCTTTTGGGATTCCAGTTACACAAACATTAGACCTTTTCATACTATCTGCTCTCTTTCATGTATTTTTCTGCATTTTCTATTATTTTGTCTTTTATACTTCATTTATCTTCAGATCTATCCTCTAGTTCATTAATTCTCTCTTCATTTGTGTCTGGTTGCTGAAATCCATCTACTGAGTTCTTAAGTTTATTACTGTATTTATTAAAGAATTTCCACTTAGTTCTTTTTTGTTTGTGTCTTTACTAAATCTTGTTTTTCATTTGCTTCAATATAGTAAAGTGTGGGAGTGTTTTTTTGTTTGTTTGTTTGTTTGTTTGTGGGTACCAGGAGTCGACCTCAGGACCTCGCGCGCCAGCAAGCACTTGTGCCGCTGAGCGGTATCACTGGCCCTTTTTTTTCTTTATGTGGGTTCCGGGACTTGAACTCAGGACCTCGTGCTTGCCAGGCAGGCGCTTATGCCGCTGAGCTATCTCACCGGCCCTAAAGTGTGGTTTTTACAAAAAAATAATGTACTATCTGGATTCCCTGTGGGTTTGTTTCATTATCTGTTTTAACTCTTCATTTTTGTACTCCACTTTCTTATTGTCTGTTTGTTTTTTGAGACAGGGTCTCCCTGTGTAGTTCAGGCTGCCCTTGAACTCACTATGGAGCCCAGACGGGGCTCGAATTTGCTGCATTCCTCCTGCTTCAGCCTCCCGAGTGGTGGGACTGCAGGCGTGCACAGCTGCGCCCTCCATTGTCTTATGTTGTGTTACAAATATTTTGCCCTCCGGTGGAGAGGTCTATAGTGTATATGAAAACACGCAGAGATGAGGTGAGGCCTAAATGACGTTGTCTTCCCTCAGAAAGGGTTTCCCTTTCCGTTTGCCTCTGGCAGGGGCCTGCACACTGCAGTCCCACTGGCAGGCAAAATGACCTGAAGCTGGGTTTACCTGAAGGGCTGCTTTCAAGGGTTAGCTCTCAAGGTACCAACAGAGCCTCGGGAGTTTACCAGAGTTCGTTTTCCTAATTCAGAGGCCTCCCGAACCCCCAATTTTTGAACTCCAAGTTTCAAGAGTCATTTGAAAACCGAGGAACTTAACTTTAATCGGAAACTATTAACTGCGCGATCTTTCAGTGGCGTTTTCTACTTCTTTTTTTTTTTTCTAGTACCTGGAATCAAACTCAGGACCTCGTGCTTGCCAGGTGGTCTCTGTGCCACTGAGCTGTATCCCTGGCCCCTAGTAACATTTTCTAGAACTGGCAGAGGCCTTCAGGTCTACCAGAGGATAGAATAATTCCTTATTTTTAAAGCAGCAGTGAGTATGAGTGGTACTGGGGGATACCTAGTGCAACTGTAGTGTGATATGAATGTGTCTGGGATTTTTATGTTGTTGACAGAGTCACAGATACTGCAAAATCTACTATATTTGCATTCATAATTAAAGGAAATGCTAAATTTCAATTAGAAGCTAGTAATACTATGGAAAAATTTTCCCATCCAAGTCTGTGGATCCTTTGAATTCAATCCATAACACCTCCCCCGCTTTTTGGGTCTTGCTATGTTGCCCAGGTTGGCCTCAAACTCATGATCCTCCCGACTCAGCCTCTTGAGTGCCTGGGCTTATAGGCATGCACACTGTCCCTAACTTTGAACCCTTCTCTTTAGGACCCTAAGCACAGGGGAAAATAGAACAAATGCTTGGTCATCTCTCTAGGACTTATTCTTCCTTACCTCAGCCTTGTCACCCTCCATTGCCTTGGGAATGGCTGTGTTAATGTCGAACAGACGTTTAATAATGTTCCGGTTTTCCTCAACCAGAAGGGTGCATCTGAATTACCTCGTCTACCTTTACAGGAAGAGGAACTCTTTTAGAACTTGCACACCAGTGGAATGTAATTATCTTAGCAGAAGTAAACAATATCGTGCACTGCAAGGGGTTATAAAGGAGCCTGATTTCTGAAGGACGAGTACAACTTGAAAAGCAACAAACAAGTTCTGTAAGTGGGGTAGGTCTGGTTTATGGAGGGCTCAATTCTGCTGAAGTAAAAAGAAAGACAAAGTAGGAGACAGAACCTTGTAAATGCTGAGAAATAAACCCACTGCCTGGTCTTCTTTTAATTTTTAAACTTCGGTAACTATTTATTATCATAGTCCTCACTGAAGTCAATGAATGTACAACTCAATGAATGTATGACTAAAATTGAGCATTTGAAGCCAGTGCAGAGGTGCACACCTGTAATCCCAGCACTCTAGGAGCTGAGGCAGGAGGATTCCAAGTTTGAGCCCAGCCTGTGCAATTTAGTGATTCAATGATTTAGTGATTGAAACCCTGTCTTGAAATTTAAAAAATTTAAAAAGGGCTGGGGATATAGCCTTATGCAAAGGCCCTGGGTTCAATCCCTAGTACTAAAATAAGTAAATGCATTTTTAAAAATAAAAATAAAATTCAAAAAAATAGAGCATTCGAAGTGCCAGACTGATGAATAAACTTTTGTAATGGTGACTAATTATATCAAGTCAGGAAGCTGTTTACACTGAGTGACATGCAACCAAGGCCTAGCATGATATATCGATTATCAGACAGAGAAAGAAGAACGGAACTCCAAGAAGTGAGGACTGCTTGAGAAAGGGATAGATATGAAAAACCGGATCTTAAGTTTGGGGTGACTTGAATGTAAGGAGAAAAGTTTGGGAGTGGGGAGAATGGAGATCATAGTGAAGTAAAATTCCGCAAACGAGTGAGACTAGCTTTTCTTGAAAGAACCACAAGTTATACATCTTTTACAACAGCAGAAGTTCTTGACCGAACCAACAGAAATTGACCGTAGCCATCTCAAGCAAAAAGAGACTTCCACGGAAGATGTATAGCTACAGTGACTGTGCACGGCCCCGAAGCTCCTGCGATCCTTTTCTCTGGCGTTGCTGAGGGTCAAACCCAGGGCCTTGTGCATGCTCCACAGAGTCTACCGCTGACCTGTGCCCCAGCCCCTGCCCTGATTCTTGTCTGTTTTCTGAGCCTGGTCCTTTACCACCTGTGGATTTTGAGCCACTAATACCCTTCCAACAAAGCCCCTTCTTCCTTCACTGGATTTGGCTTCTGTTGCTTGCACCCAGGAACCCTGACTGTTACTGTTCTATATTCATAAATATTTCATGGATCTTTTAGGAGCATATTAGTTACCATATGAAACGGAATTCTCATAAACTTGATGTGGTAATGACTTTTATTTTTTAGGGAAAAAGGAAGGGGGATGATTGAACTGCTGTTATTTACAAGTAATATTTAGATTTTCATTGCTGTTTAACACTACCCCTAGTAAAGATGTTTTTCTTCTCCCAAGTGTTACTGTGAATCCTAAGTAAATACTGAAATTAGGACAGAGAAGATGTATTACTAAGTAGCAGATGTTTCCAGGAACGAACATCTAATTCATTTCCCTGGATGAGACCTCTGCCTGTTCAGTGGTTTCTTGGATGCTGATAAAATTTCTCCAAAATACTTCCTAATATATTACTGACATATTTAAGATAAATGAAAAAACTAACATATTAAAACTAATTTTGAATGGCAACAAAAGCTGAAGCCTATCTTGAGAATTTGAAACAGTTATCAGCTCCAATTTTTCCAAAAGTAGCTATTTGTGCAAGTCTGTCAAGCTGTTATCAAAAAAACATCCACTTAAAATGTTCTCGTCACATTTTTCTTATGAATCTGGGAAATATGCCAGATGGTAAAATGGCAGGAAAGAGGTCTCAGAGGTGGACATAGTGAACGTCAGTCCACTGCGGAGGGGATACAGATCGGGGAGGCCCGGAAGCACTGCCTGCCTGCTCGGAGAGAGAACAGAGGGCAGCTGAGAGAGAAACTGCTCTCCTAGCGGCGGCCCTGGCATTCAGCCCAGTCAGGGAAGGCAGGGAGTGCTCAGGTGAGGCAGGTTGCAAAGATGTTCTGCTGTCGAGCTTCTCGAGAAGGAGGTGGAAAGGGAACTGCGAACGATGTCTCCCAGATGCTAGCAGGTTTAACGCAGAGCTGCGTTCACCCTCGTCGCACTTCATTTTTTTCTCTCAGAATTGTGGACTTGCTTATCTTGTATGGCTTCTTAAGAATCTAACTTCAAAGCTGGGTGTGATGGCGCACGCTTGTAATCCCAGCGCTGGGGAGGCTGAGGCAGGAGGATTGCCAGGAGTTCAAGGGCAACGTGGGCTTCATAGTGAGTTCAAGGCCAGCCTGAACTGCATAGCAAGATCCTGTCTCAAAAAAAAGAAAAAAAAAAAAATCTAACTTCATTGTCTAGTTTATTTCCTCTCCGTTATTAATGTCCTAAGTGGCAGGTTTTCCAACACACTTTCTTTTCTGTAATACCCTTCTACATATCTAAATTTTCCTCATCACAAAATGGATCAAGTATGTTTTTAGCAATCAAAGTTGATACGGATATGGATGGTATGTGGATTAATCATCAACATTCATTGAACATTTATTGAAGGCCTACACCATCCCAGACAGGTAATAGGTAAGGAAAAAAATCAGTAAGGCAACTTGAGATAGTAAAAGTTCTGTGAAGTTAAGGGAGGGAGCCCCCTGGGGATACAGCTTAATGGTAGAGCTCTCACATAGCATGCAAGAGCTAGGCCCTGCATTTGATCCCCAGCACAGGAAAGAAAGAAAAAATAAAAGATGGAAAGCTACTTTTGACAAGGTTGTTTCTGTTGCTATTGCTATTTTTGGTGCCTGATTAGAGAATGAGGAGGTCCTTTAAAAACTATGTTCTTGGGCCGGTGATATAGCTCAGCAGCATAAGCGCCTGCCTGGCAAACACAAGGTCCTGAGTTTGACTCCCAGTACCCGCATATAAAAAAACAAAAAACTGTGTTCTTAGCCGGGCATGGTGGGGCACACCTGTCATTCCAACACTTGGGAGGAGGATCACTGTGAGTTCGAGTCCAACCTGAATTGTGTAGTGAGATCCTGTCTGAAAACACCAAAAAACAAAACAAAACAAAAACCTTGTTCTTGGTTAAGATAGTGGAGGAAGGTGAGGAAGAGGAAGGAAGGAGCTGTCGCAACCTATCATGTAGGAGAGAGGGAAAGAAGCTGAGCTTTTACTTTATTTCCTTTGTAAATAATTCGTGACCGCTGACTTCCATTTCAAGGGCATGATGATGACAGGAGCTGGGGGACAGGCGTGACTTGGGTCTGCGCCAGAGCTGCCTCATTAGAATTATGCCGGGAGGGCCGCTCAGAGCCCCTCAGTGTGGATAAATGGGGGCTCCTAGATTTTAGGGGAGGTGGGGACTGAGCCTTCTCCCCCTCAGCCCTTACCGGAACTGAGAAGCAGTGTTTCTGATGATACTAAGCCCAGATATCCCTGGGTCTAATGTTAAAGTTCAAATAAAACCGTTGGAAAGAGCTCTTCTATTTCATTGCTTAGAAAATACTTTGCTTCTCGCTCTCTTGCTGTATTGGTGACCCTTGGACAGAATGGGGATTATTATATTTAACTCTTTTTTCTTTTGGAGTACTAGAGATTGAGCCCTGGACCTTCACACTGAGCTGTATCTTCAGCCCTTTTTTTATTTTTAATTTTGAGACAGGGTCTTGATAAGTGGCTAAGTTGCCCAGGCTGGGCTCGAATTTATGGTCCTCCTGCCTCAGAGTGCTGGGATCGCAGGCGTGCGCCACCACACCCAGGTCATATTTAATTCGTATTTCATGTTTACTGAGTGTTTACTTTGCGTCTACCTTTGCTCTAAGTGCTGTGAAGGGGGAAAAAGAATGCCATATGCTCTGTCCTCAGTGGAAGACATATTTGGTCACGAGTGACAGCAAGCCAACTTAACATGACTTGAGGGAGGGAAGAGGGGACCGACACAGACCGACAGAGAGGAAAATGTGACTAAATATTAGAAAATAGTTTGAGCTGGTTTTTTTTTTTTTTTTTTTTTTTGGCTTTTTGAGACAGGGTCTCACCATGCAGTCCAGGCTCCTTGAACTCACTAGGTAGCCCAGGCTGGCCTCGAACTCACAGTGATCCTCCTGCCTCAGCCTCCTGAGTGCTGGGATTACAGGTGTGCGCTGCCACGTCCGGCATTGAGCTGAACTTTTAAAAAATCAAAATTTATAAGATGTAGCTAAATAATATTAAGTTTCTTAGAAGAAACATCTCAAATTAATGACCTTGGCTTCTACCTGAAGAAATTAGAAAAAGCAGAGCAATTTTAAAAAGAAGGAGGACTGGTGAGATAGCTCAGTGGCATAAGCGCCTGCCCGGCAAGCACGAGGTCCTGAGTTCAACTCCCCGAACCCACATAAAGGAAGAAAAGGGCCGGTGATATCGCTCAGCAGCACCAGTGCTTGCTGCCAAGCACGAGGTCCTGAGGTCGACTCCCGGTACCCACATAAAAAAAATAAAAAAATAAAAATAAAAAGAAGGAAAATTGGAAATAATAAAGATTTAGAGTAGATAATAATTAAAAAGAAAATAGAACAATGAAGAATATCAGTGAAGCCAAGCTGTTTTTTTGAAAAAAAATTAATAAAATAGAAAAATTGTGAGCCAGACTAATCACACACACACACACACACACACACACAAATCAGAAAAATGGTAGTAACAATATAGAGGAGATGATTGAAAAATGTGAATTCTTAATTTTTAAAAAATTATAGTAAAACCTCTGACCATTAATCTCTCTCAAAATCCTCCCCCTCACTTTGATCACACTTATCCCATCATTCTTGCCACTTTCTGAAGTAGTTCTGGAAGTCCTCTTTCATCAGTGTCTTTATGAGGTGTGGTAAAAAAAAGAATACAGTGAATGCAGCTGATGGCTGCCATCCAACAGAAAGGAAGGCTCGTAAAAACCCCATGGTGTGTCCTCATCCACCTTAGTCACTGGATCTGGCACCTTGCGACTTCTGGCTCCTCCCCAAAGTCAAAATGACGGTGAAAGGTGAACATTTTGAACGATTCAGGACATGGAGGCAGCCACCAAAACTGCAACTCATAAAGACACTCACAAAAGAGGACTTCCAGAGCTGCTTCAGAAAGCAGCGAGGGGCTGGTGAGATGGCTCAGCGGCTTAAGCGCCTGCCTGGCAAGCGCGAGGGCCCGAGTTCGACTCCCAGAACCCACATACGAAAAAAGAGCCGGTGATATCGCTCAGCGGCACGGGTGCCTGTTGGCGCGCGAGGTCCTGAGGTCGACGCCCCAGTACCCACAAAAAAAAAAAAAAAATAGAAAGCAGCGAGAACCATGAGCTAAGTGTGTTTAAAGTGTAGGGCAGGATTTTGAGGGAGATTAATGGCAATGTGTCTTTTACTATAATAATTTTCTTTTAACTTAAACACACACCAAATTACCAAATGATTTTTTGCTGATAAATTTAGATCAAATGGACAAGGACATAAAAGACACTCACGAAGGAATTACAATTTGAAGAAACTGAATTGGTAGTTAAAAATACTATCACAGAAAAATGGGAGTTATTATTTAATGTATATAGAGTTTTAGTTTTACAAGATGAAAAGACTTAGAGATTGGTGGTGGGGAGAGTTGCATTATGGATGTGTTTAATAGCATCAAACTGTGCTGTTAAAATGGTGAAGATGGGCAGGTAGGATGGGTGCACCTGTAGTCTCAGTTACTCTGCAGGCTGAGGCAGGAGGATCACTTGTTCAAGCAAACGCCTATTTTTTTTTTCCTTTAATCAGCACAGCCTTTAATTTGGAAGAACAGCTTTGCCCTCTCTTGGTAACCCGATGGATGCAGCACGCATTGGAAATCCCATGTGTTCTTTCTTAGCTGTAAATTCCATCAAACTAGGCCAGTAATTGCAGCGGATGGGACCTGGAGAGCTGTTCACTTAGCAGTTGCCAAGGGTTGTGAAGAAAAGCATCTTTCTAATAATTTCCCTTAGGAATTTGGGGATATAAAGTGTAGTGATAAACAGCTACATTAATGTGTTTAAATACTTGAATCACTCTTAAATCATTCTTTGTTTTGTAACACATTAAGGAGATCTGAGAGATAGCTAAGGCAGTGATTGGGAAATTCTCCTAAGGATTAAAGATCCTCCAAAAGCATCACCCACAAATGGGCAGAGTGTTTGGGGCGACAGATACGCAAACATAAGTTAGCTAATAGGATACGAAGTCCAGTGGCCTTCGATTACATCATGCTGTGTGAGCAGGGATGAGTTTGCAGGCCAGGGATTCTTTGGGGTGCACTGTCTCATAAGCTTCTTTAAAAAAAAAAAAAAATCCCCTCCAGCAGGTAAAGAACATTTCCTGGCTCTGGCTGGAGTCACCATGTAGGACACTGACATGTTAGGAGGGCTTTGGCAAGCAGCATCATTTCTGGTAAAGCTTCCTACTTTTCTCATTGGGTTTCTATTGTTCTTGTTAACCCATCAGAGAAACTACTGTACTGGTCCTTGCTAAATCTGTCATTATTGGCCTCCAAAGTCTTGTGGGGACCGGAGTCACTCTGAAAGCCTCTCTGCTCAGTGATGGATGCTCGGCTCTGCGGGCTCCCCAAAGCGCTTTCCCATTTCCCCGGAGCACCTTCAAGGCTTTCTGCATGGCTACTCTCTGTCTTCTGTTGTACCTCCTCAGCCTGCCCTCTGAATGCTGGATTTCCCAGCTCCCAACTCTAAGAAGGAGCTTTATTTCAGAGGCGAAAGGGGCCCCCATATGTGGCCTATTATATCCATATCAACTTGCTTACCCTTTTCAAACAGCTATTGTCTTTTAATAGGGTCCTGCCTGGCAGGGGGAGTCCCTAATTCCTGCCATATAAGAATGGGCAGCTTGAGTTACAGCGAGCTGCAGCTCCGTGCTCTGATCAAAAGGCCTCTGTTGTTTTTAGGGTTTCTTTCCCTCCCTCTTTCTCTCTTTCTGTATCCTGGGCTAATCACTCAGCACAGCAAGGTCATTACAGGCTTTGAATTGAGAGCTGAGAGTGTTAAATTACTGACCTAGAATACAAGAGATGGTGGGGGGGCTCTCAGGAAAGATAAAGGGATTCTGGCTAGTAAAGTGCAAGCCCAGCAACCTCACTTCTTAACAATATTATTTTTTTAAATCCTCTCTGTCTCCACAAGTCTTTTCTGGGATGAAGAAATATCTGCTGGCAGAGAAAGTAGGTTAGGAACTCAGTGACATCTGAGAGTTGTGGCCCGGGTGCTGGCAGCCCGTGGATGCCCACGAAGCTGCCCCTTTTTGTCTCCTCACTCTGTGCGACCTGCTCCTATCTTTGTCCGTTTCTGCTGCTGTAACAATTCCACAGGCTGGGTAAATTATAAACAGTGGAAGTCAAATATTTGGTCTTTTATCACATTAGATACATTTATGATATTCCAGTTGAATAGTAGTATTCCACAAAGGGATTTAAGACGCATGAAAAACATACCACTTGGCCCCCCAAATATTTAAAAAACATATGTTATTGTCTGATTAAAAGCTATTTCCATTCCCTCTGCTTTTGGTAATATGTGTATTATTGTAGGTAATAGTCCTCCCTTCTTTTTTCTGTATTGGACATTGAGCCCAGGGTCTTCACACTGAGACCAGCCCCAGCCCTTTTACTATTTTTTTAAATTTTGAAGCAGGATCTTGCTACATTGCACAGGCTGGGCTTGAATTTGAGATCCTCTTGCCTCAGCCTCCCAGAGTGCTGGAATCACAGGTGTGTGCCACCACACCCAGCCCAGTCCTCCCTTATTTTAACAACAACAACAACAAAAAAAATGCCTCATTGTGAATAATTTGACACCTCTGCTCCATTCTGTAACGCTGTTCTGAAGACAGTCACTTCTGTTTCTTCATACACTGCCAACCCTGTTACCTCTTATATATCCGTTTCTATAGTAGGTTTTTTTTTTTTTTTTTTTTTGGTGGGACCCAGGGGTCGACTTCAGGACTTCACGCGCCAGCAGGCGCCCGTGCCGCTGAGCAATATCACCGGCCCCTTTTTCATATGTGGGTTCCGGGAGTCGAACTCGGGCCCTCGCGCCTGCCAGGCAGGCGCTTATGCTGCTGAGCCATCTCACCGGCCCCTCCATTTCTATAGTTATCTCTAAACCCAGGCACCATTCATATCCTCTGTAAAATATCGACTTCCTAAAACTAATATTTTTAGAAAACTCCCTGACATCGCCTCTGACAGATGTCCTCTGCCCAGCAAAGTCACAACAGTAGCTAACAGTGGCCGCCTGTGCTCGGCATTGTGCGGCGGGCTCTGCCACATCGAGCTCTCGGCAGCCGTGTGTAGAAAGCATTCTCATTGTCACCATGTTACAGATACAAACAAACGAATTGAAGCACAGAATGGGCACATGCCCGGCCCAGTGCCACGCAGCGAGGAAGTGGCGCGACTTGGCTCAGCCTGGTGTTTCTTGGAGTCTGCGTGCGTGCGAATCCCCCCGGGGAGCTTGTTAGGGTGCAGGGTCGGGTTTGCCGGGGCTGGAATGGGGCCTGAGAGCCAGGTTTCTGTCAGGTGATGCTGGTGCTGCTGTCCTTGGCTCACACTTGCAGTAGCAAAACCATAGGCATTTTTATTTCAGACCTACTCTCCAAAATTTTTGGTTATAACTTCCAATTTCTCATTTCATCAGGCGTTTCCACAAATATACATACTGGGTTTGTTGTTTTTTCTTTGTGTGTTTTGCTTTGTTTTGTTTTTTGCAGTACTAGGGATTGAACCCAGGCCTTCACACTGAGCTCCATCCCAGCCCTTTTATTATTTTTTTATTTTGAGACGGAGTCTCACTAAGTTGTCCAGGCGGGGCTCGAGCTTGCAATCCTCCTGCCTCAGCCTTCCCGAGCACTGGGATTGCAGGTGTGCACCACCATGCACAGTGGGTCATACTGAGTATTTGACACTAATATTTTACCTTCTTTTTTAAATTTGTGGTAAAAATTATAAAACATCGAGGAGCTGAGGATGTAGCTCATTGGTAAAGCATTTGCCTGGCACGTGTTAGGCCCTGGGTTTAATCCTCGCTATCTATCTACCTATCTATCTATCCATCTATCTATCTATTACCTTAACAATTTTAAGTGTACAGTTCCATGGCATTAAACATATTCACATCTGCCTGCAGCTATCATTGCCAGAACCTTCTCATCTTTCCAAACTGAAACTCTGTGCCCATTAAACCCTAACTCCCCATTCCCTCTGCCCTCCAGCTCTTGGTAACCACCATGCTCCTACTTTCTTTTTTTTTTTTTTTTTTTTGTGGGTACTAGGGGGTCGACCTCAGGACCTCGTGCGCCAGCAGGCGCCCGTGCCGCTGAGCGATATCACCGGCCCCTTTTTCGTATGTGGGATCCGGGAGTCGAACTCGGGCCCTCACGCTTGCCGGGCAGGCGCTTAAGCCGCTGAGCCATCTCACCGGCCCTCCTACTTTCTATCTCTATGGATCCAATTCTTCTAGGAACCTCATAGCAGTGGACTCCTACCGTAGTTGTCTTTTGTTTGGAATAATGTCTCCAAAGTTCATCCACGTTTGTGTGCATTAGTTACTTTTCCATTACTGTAACAAATACTTGAGTTAATAACCTTGTAATGGGCTGGTGAGATAGCTCAGCGGCATAAGTGCCTGCCCCACAAGCGTTGAGGTCCTGAGTTCGACTCCCGGAACCCACATAAAGGAAAAAAAGGGCCGTTGATATCGCTTAGCGGCACAAGCACCTGCTGGCAAGCGCGAGGCCCTGAGGTCAACTCCCGGTACCCACAAAACAAAACAAAACAAAACAAAACAAAACAAAACCTTATAATGAGAAAAGGTTTGCTCTGGCTCACAGTCCCGGGGCTTTCAGTCTCTGCTCGCCAGGCCCCACCCCTCTGGCCTGTGGTAAGGCAGCCAATCATGGCTCACCTTATGGCCTGGATGCAAAAGGGAGAGAGACAGGAAGAGACTAGGTCCCCTTGTGTGATTCAAGGGTGCAAACGCCAATGACCTAAGACTTCCCTCTAGACTCCACCATATCCTTTTAATACATGTGTGTGGAGTGGGGGGCATTGTAGATCCAAACTACGGCATTGCAGCATCTGTGAAAATCTTGTTTCTTCTAAAGGCTGCAGAATGCGCCACTGCAGGTCCATTTCACTTTGTTTGTCCCTTCTCCCATCAGCACGCACTAGGGTGCATAATACTGCCGTAAACATGGGTGTGCAGGTGTCTGGCCTCCGGTGGCATTTCTCGTGACCATGTATCCAGTTGTGGAATCGCCCAGATATGTGCTAATGCTAAGGACACTTTACTTTGGAAAGGTACAAGTTAATGTTCAAATTATTGTTTGTGTCCCTACTTTATTTTCTAAACATTCCTTACTTAAAGTGAATCCTTAGGGCCGGTGAGATGGCTCAGCGGCATAAGCACCTGCCTGGCAAGCACGAGGTCCTGAGTTCGACTCCCGGAACCCACATACGAAAAAAGGGCCAGTGATATCGCTCAGCGGCACAGGCACTTGCTGACGCGTGAGGTCCTGAGGTCGACCCCCGGTACTCACACACACACACACACACACAAAAGTGAATCTTTAAAGGTTTGACAGGAAAAATGAGTTTTCAGTATGGATTTCTAGTAAGATTTATTGTCTAGAGCTGCTTTGTGATTTTCAATCACAAGAGTATTGAGAAATGTCCTTTGGTCCGTAGGAGGTTGGTAATTTGATGAGAGGCACCAAATAAAGAATTAGAAAACATTCATTTCTAAAATCAACTAATACTAAGAAGGCTTATGGCACAGAGAAAGTTTGGATTGAATTAATCCAAGATATCACCTGACAAACCAGGTTTTCAGGGACTAGGCAAGCCCCTGGTGCGTTTCTGTTCTCCTTTAACCTTTCCTCTGCTATTTAGCCACACAACACCTTAGATTCTTGTTGGCTATAAGGGTTTGGTGCAAGATCCTTCCTTATATCTGGAATTCTTTACGTATGTATCTTTAGAAATAAAATTTTCTGTTGCAAATAAGAAAATAAATAATTGAAATGGAAATCTAACAAGTTATTAAGAAAAATTAAAGGATTTTTATAAAGGTATCAGGAAGAAACTGATTTGTTTCTAGACTACTGAGTTATTAACTTCCTTTCTTCCTTTCTCTGTCTCTCTCTTTCTGTCTGCCTCTGTCTCTCTCTGTCTCTGTCTCTGTCTCTGTCTTTGTCTGTCTGTCTGTCTCTCTCTCTCCTTTCCTTTATGGTACTGGGAATTGAAGCCAGAGCCTTTGTACTGAGTAACATCCCCAGACCTTTTCTTATTTTTTTTATTTTGAGACAGGGTCTCACTGAGTTGCCTGGGCTGGGCTCAAACCTGCAGTCCTTCTGCCTCAGCCTCCCAGAATGCTGGGGTTACAGGCGAACGCCACCACAGTTGGCATAAGGTAATAGCTTTAACCTTGTGTGTATGTACAGGATATAGCATTATAGTGCACACCTATAGAACACTATAGTGCTCTAATTTTAGTAGTTCAAGTTAATGCAGTGGATTTGAACTTCAAAAGGTAAAACAAAACAAAACAGCCTTTTTGCCAAAGTCAGAAAAATGAGTTCCTGAAATGTATATGTTGATTTGCCAGTAGCTTTAGAATATATGTACCCACTGAAAGAAACTGCACTTAGTTTTTAGAAAGTAAGACCAACTTTGGAGACAAGGCAAATGCTGTGAAATAAAGGATATGATTCTGGCAGTAAGGGTAGCAGAGTGACACAGGCCACGTTGAAATGATAACCAGCAAGGAGAGAATGCGATCGTCATCAGCAAATCTGATGTGGTGGCTCTAAAGAAACAAGCCTTGTACCCTTAACCACCTGCCATTTTGTGGTTGCCCGTTCTGTGATCAAATCCGAGAAGACCTGCCCCATCTCCAGTACATTTGTATGGAGCATTTTTTTTTTCAACCTAACTCATATCATCTTGATTAAGAACAAAGGATGATGGTTTGAGGGTTACTTCCTGGGCTTTGAACCAAGAGAGCTGATAAATTTAATTATTTCTAGCTGGGTATGGTAGTACATGCCTATGATCTCAGTACTCTGGAGGCCGAGGCAGGAGGATTGTAAATTCAAGGCCAGCCTGAGCCACATAGTGACACCATGTCTTAAAAAACAACTAATACTTCCAATTCTTAAATGAGGTGGAAATGAGCTCTTGAATGAGGTGGTGTTGAAGAAGGGGTTTCTAACATTTAAGGGGGCCATATATGATATGAGAACTGAATCAAATTCAGTGGTTAGGTGCAATGTTGACCTTAGGGGGAAATTTGATTTGGTTTTTGTCTAATTTGGTTTGCGACCAGAATCACGGAGAGAATTAAGTTCATGAACTGAGGTACTACCATCGAGTTAGATTTTCAGTGAAGGGGCCAGTGACATGGCTCAGCGGCGTAAGCACCTGCCTGGCCAGCGTGAGGTCCTGAGGTCGACCCCTGGTACCCACAAAAAAAAAAAAAGATTTTCAGTGAAATCTGCAGGTGATACTAATGGGAACTAATCTTTGTGAGAACAAAGGGATGACATAAAAGGACCCAAAACTATAGCTACAGACAAAAACATAATGAAATTTACTCATTTAAGGGTGGGGAGTGTAGAAACAGAAAAATCTTATTTAAGGATGGGGTATGTAGTTCAGTGTGGAGCGCTTGCCTAGCAGGCTTGATCCTCAACACTGCAAAACAAATGAATAAAAAAACAAATAATGAGGGCCGGTGAGATGGCTCAGCGGCATAAGCGCCTGCCTGGCAAGCTCGAGGGCCCGAGTTCGACTCCCAGAACCCACATACGAAAAAAGGGGCCGGTGATATCGCTCAGCGGCACAGATATGCAGCAGGTGGGCAAAACCAAGGAAGAAATTAGTGTAGTATTGAGTCGTAAAAGCTAAAGAAAGCCAGGCGAGGTGGTGCACGCCTGTAATCCCAGTACTGGGGAGGCTGAGGCAAGAGGACCAAGTTCGAGGCCAGCCTGAGCTTCAGAGTGAGTTCAAGGCCAGCCTCGACTATATAATGAGACCCTGCCTCATAAAAAGAAAAGAAAGGGGGCCGGTGAGATGGCTCAGCAGCTTAAGCGCCTGCCCGGCAAGCGCGAGGGCCCGAGTTCAACTCCCGGATCCCACATACGAAAAAGGGGCCGGTGATATCGCTCAGCGGCACGGGCGCCTGCTGGCGCGTGAGGTCCTGAGGTCGACCCCCCGGTACCCACCAAAAAAAAAAGAAAAAGAAAAGAAAAGAAAGGAAACGAAAAGAGACAAGAAAGTAGATGAAAATATGTGATTGACAGGAAGACGGGAAGACAAAAGCTGCTGTGAGTCCGACACAGACACATCACCTTCTGGGGAGGGGCGTGGGATCCGCAGGTGTCCGAGGGAGCCTCAGCTGCAGTGCCCAGCTCAGCTGCAGCAGCTGGGTTGGGGGAGGCAGCCAGGGTGAGCCAGGTAACAAAGAGGTACAGAGGTTGAAAGAGAACTAAGAGAAAGAGCATGTGACAGGCTTGAGACCATGGAAGAAAGAAGCAAGACATGAGAGAGAGCAGGCGTGAGATGTCGCAGGCCTGCTGGAGCATTCTGAAGAGAAGCAGCCTTGGCCCAGAAATTCTTCCTATAAAGCTAGGGGCCAATTCCCCAGGGAACCATGAAAACACCATTACTCTGGATTTCAAGTAAATTTAGGGTTTGGAGAAAGAGCTTAGGGACTTTGTAGGAACAAGAGAAATGAGATTTATTAATTTGGATTTAAAGCATTTCTAAGTTATTACAAAGTCTTTTGTCATTTTTTTTCTTTTTTGAGTCCAGGTCTCGCTCTGTAGTTCAGGCTGGCCTTGAACTTACTATGTAGCCCAGGCTGGCCTTTAAATTTGCTGCGATTCTCCCACCTCAGCCTCCCAAGTTCTGAAATTATAGGCACACACCACCACATGTTAAAATAACAGCTGGCATCCCTGGGTGGGACTCGAACCGCCAACCTTTCAGTTAACAGCCAAACATGCTAATCGATTGCGCCAAAATGTCTGACATGCAGTGACGAGCAGGGATGCAGTGACCTCTCCCCAGTGCTTCGTGCATTGGCCTGGGCTGCAGTAGCAACCTTGTAAGAGAGCGGTTCCTCCACACTCCAGGGGGAAGCAAATGACCCTGAGTCATCTCGCTCCTGCCCTGTCCCTGGCGATGGAGCTAACGTGGGAGATAGGCAAGTGCCAGGCCCTCAGCAATAAGTTTTGAAGTTGCAGAGTTTTAAAAAGGAGTTCAAGGGCCGGGGATATAGCTTAGTGGCACAGCGCTTGCCTTGCAAGCATGAGGTCGTGGGTTAGATTCCCGGTACCAAAAAAAAAAAAAAAAAAAAAAAAAAAGGCATTCGAAACCATGCATAGTGGCCCACACCTGTGATCCCAGCACTTGGGAAGCTGAGGCAGGAGGATCACTGAGATTTTGAGGCCAGCCTGGACTACATAGTGAGACCCTGTTTCAAAAAAAAAAAAAAAAAAGTTTGAAACATTAAAAAACAAAGTACCTTTGGCAGGGTTTTGACAGTTCTGAGCTAAGATCCCAAGGGAACGGTTTACTTGCAGAGAAGCAGGCTGTGAGGACGAGGCCCCTTGCTGGACCTTGGAGAGCATCTGTTTGTTGATCAACCTGTCTGGAAGCTTTCTCCGCGCCCCTTAGCAACGGGCCAGTTTGGGACAAGTGCTCTATCCCACTTCTATTTTAAGAATTTCTTGATGGGATCTGGTGACAGAAGAGCACTTGGCAAAGTGACCAAGGAAAGAAACTTCGATGTAACGTATGCATGCTTCCCATTGCAGAAGCTTTTCATAGCTCTCAGGCCGTGAGTTTTCGTCTTCATAATGCAGTAAAATATGATCTCCCTGATGTCATGGTCTGAAAAGTAGCTCGGATACTAGGGATTACTTAGGCAGAAAAACATCTTGCTAGGAAATGTCAGTGCTTAAGGCATTCGAGTGAACTGATACGCGGATGTGGGTTTTGTTTCATTTTGTTTTTGTGTCACATTTTTTTGAGTCAGGGTCTCGCTATGTAGCTCAGGCTGGTCTCAGACTTGCTATTTAGTGCGGGCTGGCCTCAAACTCTCCATTCTCCTGCCTCAGCCTCCCAAGTGCTGGGATTACAAGCATGCACCACCATGCCCGGCTCTGATTTTTTCTTTTTCCTTTTTTTTTTTTTTTTTGCCGTTGCAGAAATCATGAATCCCAAATTGGTTTACCTATCCCTAGACAGTGACTGAAGATTGATTAGTCCTGTTTAATTTTTTCCTAAAGTTGGGATTTGGGGGCTTTTTTTAGAAGCCAAAGATCTTGGCTGTTCTACCTGTAGTTGGGCCAGGGGTGGTAATGAGAGGAGGCAAGTTCCGAGCACTCACCTGGTGTGAGGCAGGTCTCTATTTTCTGTACCACCTATTTCTCCGTGGCCACAGAGAGCCTACAACCTGTAAACCCCACGGCGCAAGCTGGTTCCAAATGTACTACGGTGTATCTTAAAACTACACCTTGTCAGATTTCTCCTTGGATACAGGATCTTCTTGCGCACTTTTTCCTGTAGTAGGTGTGCTGCCTGTTTGGACAACAGAATGGTAGATGACGGCGCAGCGGAGAATGAGAGGTTTAGCAATGCCATATTAAATTTCCGTGTAGACACCGCTTTGTAGCACTCTGTAAGGAAAAGCTGCTGGGAGGGCGGCTTCTGTTCGAGTATGTTGTCTAAGCGACTTCAGGGTCCCGCAGCATAGGTCAAGCGTCAAGTCCCAATGATTTTCGTCATTGGGTTAGCATCGCCAAGTTCTTTAACAGATAAGTAGTAGCAAGAAAACATTTCAGAGCTTTAGGCTTCATCTGAATTTCACAAGGAAGGAAAGAACAAATCCAGGAATTATTAGTGGAGGGGACCAACTTATGGGTCAGGAATATATCTTTACATTTTATTAACTTTTCGGAGAACTAAATTCCAGTTTGCTAACCCATTAGTGGAAAGTAAGCCACAAAAGTTCTCTCCGCCCCAATATGGGGTCTCTTTTCTCTCTTCTGCTTACAGAAACAGCAAAAGGTTGATTTAAATATGATTCCTCCCAAGATGTTTTGGGTCTTTGATTTTATGTTTTTCAGAGGCCAGTCTGTATTGTCTGCTTGTCCTATCTTGGCTAGGCATGGCCAGTTTGTTCTGAATAGTTAGACAAGCTGTTCTCACATTTTGCTTCTGGGTATATCTGCTTAGGATTTCTTAAAAAATAAAAAGCTCTTGTCAAAACAGGTGAAGAGGGCCGGTGAGATGGCTCAGCGGCATAAGCACCTGCCTGGCAAGCACGAGGTCCTGAGTTCAACTCCCGGTACCCACATAAAGGAAAAAAAAAAAAAAAAAAAACAGGCGAAGACAATTCCAATTCTAACAGAAGATAGCCCGCTCTAACAAGCTGGCTCATATTTAGGGGGAAAAAAAAAAAAAGGAGGTAAGAGAAAGCCCTACAAAGACTGAATTGCTACAACCCAAAATTATGCAGGCGAAGGCTGACTGGCCATTTTCAGCTGGACTAAGAGCAAAGAGTACCTGGAGGACACTGAGTGTTGTGGATCTTGAGCTTCTTGGTGCACTGAAAAGGAGCCAAGAAAAGGAGCCAATTTGGTTCTTTTGCCCTCTATGACATCTCCATGTGGACTGTGAAGAGCTACTTCTATAGATCTGCTGTGTTTACCTTTGCGTTTCATTATTTCCATGGTATCCTTGAGCTACTGGCCATTTCACTAAAGTACTTTAAATCAATTCTGGCTTTTAGCTAGTGAGTATCCAGTCACCTATGTAGAATCGACATTATAAGCAAATTCTTTTTTTTTTTTTTTTTTTTTTAAAGAGAAGAAAAAAACAAAACAAATCAAAAGAAGAACAAATTTTCAAAACAACATAATAGGAGGGTAACAATGGTTAATACATTACGTATTACTATCTTTAAGTTAGTTATTCAGGACACCAGACATTAGCATTCAATTGTCCAAACATTATTGGCACAAACCTTACTCTTCAATGAACTAAGTAAAAATGGTAGTGTATCTATCTTAACCATCTTATATATATATATACAATTTTTTTCCCTTTCCCTTCTTTCTTTTCCCTATTCAAGTCTCTCTTTCCTTTTGACCAGTTTCTTTTTGATTCACCATATCTATTGTACATTTTGGATCTTATTTACTCTTTCAGTTTCTCATACTAGAGAGATAATACGATGCTTACACATGTGCTTCTGGTTTATTTCACTTATGAGTATTTTCTCGAGTTGCATCCATTTACCTATAAAAGTCTCCAGTTTATCCTTCTTAATGGCTGAATAGTACTCCATTGTATAAAAATACCACATCTTTCTTATCCATTCCTCAGTTGATGGGCATTTGGGTTGTTTCCAAGATCTGGCTATTACAAATTGTGCTGCTATAAACATGGGTGCACATATATCACTGTGGTACGATGTTTTTAATTCTTCTGGGAAGATGCCCAGAAGGGGAATAGCTGGGTCAAATGGGACCTCCAACCCTAGTTTTCTGAGGAATCTCCACACTGACTTCCACAGTGGCTGCACCAGTCGACACTCCCACCAACAGTGAAGAAGGGTTCCTTTTTCCCCACAGCCCCTCCAGCATTTGTTATTAGTTGATTTCTTAATAGTAGCCATTCTTTCTGGGGTGAGATGGTATCTCAGTGTTGTTTTAATTTGCATCTCTCGAATGACTAGTGATGTTGCACATTTTTTTGTATATTTGTTTGCCATTAGTATTTCTTCATCTGAGAAATGTGTATTCATCTCAGATGCCCATTTTTGGAGTGGGTCTTTAAATTTGGGAGGTCTGATTTTTTTGAGTTCTTTATATGTTCTCGACAGTAGTCCTTTGTCTGAGGAACAGCTGGCAAACATTTTTTCCCACATTGTGGGTTGTCTCTTCACTCTGTTGGTGGTTTCTCTTGCTGTGCAAAAGCTTTTTAATAAGATGAGATCCCAGTTATTGATTCTTTGGGGTAGTTCCCGTGCGGTTGAGTTTTTATTCATAAAGTCTTTGCCTACACCAATGTCTCCAAGGGTTTTACCTATCCTACCTTCCAGCAGATTTAATGTTTCTGTTTTAATATTTAGATCTCTGATCCATTTTGAATTTAGTTTAGTGCATGGTGAAAGATATGGATCTAGTTTTAATCTTCGGCATGTGTAGAGCCAGTTTTTCCAGCACCATTTATTAAAGAGGCTATCTTTCTTCCAGCGAATGTGTTTGGCACCTTTGTCAAAGATAAGGTGGCTTAGTATGTCTGGGGTTGTTTCAGCATCTTCTAATCTGTTCCATTGATCTTCAGGTCTGTTTTTTTGCCAGTACCACACTGTTTTTATCACAGTAGCTTTATAGTATAATTTCAAGTCGGGGATTGTGATGCCCCCTGCCGTGCCTTTGTTGCCCAGAATTGCCTTTGCTATTCTAGGTCTCTTCTGATTCCAAATGAATTTTAGGATTGTTTTCTCTAATTCTGTGAGATATGCTGTTGGAATTTTGATTGGAATTGCATTAAATCTGTATAACAATTTTGGAAGTATGGCCATTTTCACTATATTGGTTCTTCCTATCCAGGAGCAAGGGATATCTTTCCATTTTCTGATATCCTCTTCAATCTCCTTTTTCATAGTACTGTAGTTTTCAGTATAGAGGTCTTTTACATCCTTCGTGAGGTTGATTCCTAGGTATTTCATTTTTTTGGATGTTATTGTGAAAGGTATTGTTTCCCTAATTTCTCTTTCAGTAAGTTTGTTATTTGTGTACAGGAAGGCTATTGACTTTTGAGTATTGACTTTGTATCCAGCTACACTACTGAATTTGCTTATTAAATCTAGCAGTTTTTTAGTGGAGTTTTTGGGATCTTCTGTGTAGAGTATCATGTCATCTGCAAATAATGATAATTTAACTTCTTCCTTTCCAATCATTATTCCTTTTATTTCTTTCTCTCGTCTAATCGCTCTGGCTAAAGTTTCCAGAACTATGTTGAATAAGAGTGGGGACAGTGGACATCCTTGTCTTGTTCCTGATTTTAGAGGGAAGGCTTTCAGTTTTTGGCCATTTAGTATAATATTGGCTGTTGGTTTGTCATAGATAGCTTTTACCAGATTGAGATAAAGACCCTCTATTCCAATTTTCTGTAGGGTTTTTATCATGAAAAGGTGCTGGACTTTGTCAAAAGCTTTTTCTGCATCTATTGAGATGATCATGTGATTTTTGTCTTTGGTTCTGTTAATATGCTGTATTACATTTATTGATTTACGTATGTTGAACCATCCCTGCATCCCTGGGATGAATCCAACTTGGTCATGGTGTATAATCTTCTTGATGATTTGTTGGATTCTGTTTGCCAGTATCTTATTAAGGATTTTTGCATCTATGTTCATTAGGGAGATTGGCCTGTAGTTCTCTTTCTTAGTTGGGTCCTTCTCTGGTTTTGGTATCAGGGTAATGCTTGCTTCCAGGAATGAATTTGGGAGTATTGCTTCCCTTTCAATTTCATTGAAAAGTTTGAGAAGTAGGGGCATTAGGTCTTCTCTAAATTTCTTGTAGAATTCGGCAGTGAATCCATCAGGGCCTGGACTTTTCTTTGTTGGGAGGTTTTTAATTACATCTTCAATTTCATTGGTTGATATTGGTTTATTTAGGATTTTTAAATCTTCTTGATTTAGCTTTGGTAATTCATACGAATCTAGGAATCTGTCCATTTCTTCTGCATTTTCCATCTTAGTAGAATATAAATTTTCAAAATAGGTATAGATGATCTTCTGGATTTCTGCAGGGTCCGTCGTGATATCACCCTTTTCATTTTCAATTGCATGGATTTGAGTCTTTTCTTTTCTTTTTTTAATAAGGTTGGATAAGGGTTTGTCAATCTTATTTATTCTTTCAAAGAACCAACTTTTTGCTTCATTGATTCTTTGTATTGTTTTTTTATTCTCCAATACGTTAATTTCTGCTCTGATCTTTATAATTTCCTCCCTTGTACGGGCTTTTGGCTTAACCTGCTCTTCTTTTTCTAGAAGCTCGAGGTTCACCCTTAAGTTGTTTATTTGCGCTTGCTCTATTTTCCTGATATAAGTATTTAATGCTATAAATTTCCCTCTTAGGACTGCTTTCATTGTATCCCATAAGTTCCGGTATGTTGTACTGTCATTATCATTCAGTTGTAGAAAGTGACTAATTTCTTCTTTAATTTCATCTGTGACCCATTGGTTGTTCAGGAGGATGCTGTTTAATTTCCATGTGTTTAGGGAGTTTTTGTGGGATCTTTTGCCATTGATTTCCAATTTCATTGCACTATGGTCTGATAATATGCATGGGATAATTTCAATTCCTTTGCATTTACTTAAGCAGGTTTTATGAGCTAGTATGTGGTCTATTTTGGAGAACGTCCCATGTGCAGCTGAGAAAAATGTGTATTCTGATGTTGTGGGATGGAACACTCTGTAGACATCTACTAAGTCCATTTGTTCAAAAGTTTGGTTCAGTTCTACTATTTCATTATTGATTTTCTGTCCAGTTGATCTATCTTTTTGTGACAGTGGAGTATTGAGATCTCCCAATATAATTGTATTAGTGCTTATTTGATTTTTCATGTCCTTTAGTACTTGTTTTATATAGCTGGGTGCATTGGTATTTGACGCATATATATTTATGATCGTTATCTCTTCCTCTTGGATTGTTCCCTTTACAAGGATGTAATGACCGTCTTTATCTCTCTGAATCCTTCTTGGCTTGAAGTTCACTTTGTCTGCAAAAAGAATAGCTACCCCTGCTTTTTTCTGGGTTCCTGTGGCATGGAGTATTGTTTTCCATCCTTTGACTTTCAGTCTATGAATTTCTTTCTGAATTAAATGTGTTTCTTGTATACAGCATATTGTTGGATCTTGCTTCTTGATCCATTTCACCAGTCTGTGCCTTTTGATTGGTGAATTGAGACCGTTAACATTGATGGTTAAAACTGATATGTATTGACTTGTCATGATATTTTCCTGTTGTTGGTTCCCACTCTTTGTTTTTCTGCTTTCCGGCTATTTAATTATTTGCCCTGCCTGGTGGATTCCTTCTGTTGGGGTTCCTATCTCTTTCTAGAATGTCCTTCAGAACGTTTTGGAGTGCTGGTTTGGTGGTCATAAATTTTCTCAGATGTTCTTTGTCATGAAAGTATTTTATTTCTCCATCAATTTTGAAAGATAGTTTTGCAGGGTACATCAATCTGGGCTGAAAATTATTTTCCTTTCGAGCTTGCAATACATCATTCCAAGCTCTTCTTGAATTGAGGGTTTGTGCTGAAAAGTCAGCTGTGATTCTGATGGGTTTTCCTTCATAGGTGATTTGTCTCTTCTCCCTAACAGCTTTTAAGATTCTGCCCTTCTGTTGAATTTCTGGGATCTTGACTATAATATGTCTGGCTGAAGTTTTTTTTTGATCATGTCTAGTTGGTGTTCTAAAAGCTTCACTTATAGGGGTGTCAAATTCCTTTTCTCTTCCAGGAAAGTTCTCCCTGATTATGTCTTTGAACAAGGTTTTAATGTCGTTGATGCTATCTCCTGCTTTTTCATTTATTCCAATTATTCTTAAGTTGTTTATCTTTGAGTCATCTAGCAGCTGCTGAATTGATTTTTTCATGGTCCCTTGCTATTTTTAAGAATTTTTCCATTTCATGATCACTAATTACAAGCCTGTCTTCTATATCTGAGATCCTGTCCTCGCATTGGCTTATTCTGCTACAAATACTTTCAATGGAATTTTTTATCTCTTGGGTATCTGCTTGAATCTGCCTTATGGATTCCATTTCTTTCCTATGCTGAGCATTCATGGTTTCTATAGTTTTCTTAAGTTCATCTATTTTTTTGTCTGTATCAGCTATAGTGTCCTTAAGCATGGTCTTCATTGTAGACATTATCTCTGCAGATTATTTCTGTTTTAATTTTTTCCAGAACCTCATTCAGTTGCTTTGTTGTTACCACTTCAGATAGGCCAGGTGGGTGGCTTTCGGATTGTCCCACCTCGTTGCTCCCTAGGTTTGCCTTTGGTGAATTGGATGTGTGGGGTTGCATCTTGTTTAAGTGTCGTCTCATTTTTTCTTTCTTTAATTCCTGGGGTGATGTTTGCAAATTACCTATAGTAGGTTACTTTATTGCTAGTGTTTAAGATCTTTAGAAGATGACTACTTCTCTGCAGTATCTTCCAAGTGGAGCTTGCTTTTAGGTTTTGAGCTTTCTGCCAGATCCTACCTCTTCAATTCGTTGGGTATGCGAAGTTGCTACCTGTTTGGCCCAGTCCTTGATTCTTTGGTACTGTGCCACTGTATTTTCTGTGTCCCTTAGTCAATCTCAATCATGAAATATCAGGAAGGAAAGATGTTTAGAACAATTATTTCACATTTGGCTATAATGTTAACTAAAGCATCAAACACAGCCTAGAAAATGACAGACTGAGCTAACCAGTTATTTACCACTTTTAGCTGTATAGAGTTGCGGTTATATAACAAAATCTAAAACACACCAGAAAAATTATATGCAGTATACAAGTCCTGTGTATGTCAATTTTTCCCCTGAGGAGTTTAAATTTAAAATGAGTTAAGGAGGAAATAGAGTATTGGGAGAAGAGGAAGGATTAGATGTAAGGTTAGAGGACCAAGAGGGATCCCACTAAAATTGGGACACTAGTGCAGAGGACAGGTGGTAGAAAGAGAAGGAAGGGATAAAAGGAAGAATAAGCAAATTCTTAGAATTTACATATTTAGTTATTCAGGGAAAAAAACCCACACTACTTAAGGGATTATGTATGACTTTGTCTATGTAAAAGTCTACTACCTGAACATGTTTACAAATATCTGATTATAAAATCATTCATTTTTACACGTAGCTCTTACTGCATTTTCTTGCTATGTTATAGGTTGAGTATCCTTTAACTAAAATGTGTGGGACTGGAAGTATTTCAGATCTGGGAGTTTTTCAGGTTTTGGAATATTTCCATAGATTTTATTAGTTGAACATCCCCAATCCACAAATCCAAAATCTGAAATGTTCCAAAAGTTTTAGATTTTAGAACAATTCCTATTTCAGATTTTTAGATTACGAATGTACAAACTAATGGGAGAAAATTGCCCTAGCAATAATTAAATGTTATGATAATAAAATGAGAAAAATTATTGCATTTAAGTCTATTTTCTTATTAACATCAACTTAAGAGATGTTTGTACTCAGATCATTTTAATAAATTAATTGTATACCTTGTAAGTTTGTCTTAGTTGTTTTCTTGTTGCTGGGACAAGATACTGGGCACCCACCACTTGATGGGGGACAGGTTTATTTGGGCTCATGGTTTTTAGAAGTTTCAGTCCATCGTTGGCTGGCACGAGGGAGCAGACAGAGGAGGCGACCGCCTCTTCCAACCAGGCCCCTCCTCCTAGCAGCCAGTCAGCTAAATCACCCCGACGATCCAGTCGCCTTCCAGAATTCCCATTTCTGAGTGCATGAGGCTTTGAGGGACATTCTCAGTCCAAACTGTAACACTGACAAGTCTGGTTTTCTTGCAGCCAAAGGATCCAGAAAAATTTCCTAAACTCGTTCACAACTTAAAAAGAGACAATCGGATCCCTACTAATCCCAGACAAAAGAATATCTGCATTATGCTACCTTTGTGTAAGAGACGATAAATAAAAGTGTATGCTTATATCTGCTCATTCGAGGAAAAATATGCACACAGGAAGAATAAGCTGGTACCAGTGAGGTTCATTACTTACGGGGTGTTCATGGAATGGAGCGAAAAAATAAAAATGGGGTACAGGAAGGCCGCGTCTGCAGATGGTTTTTAGTATAGCTCTTACTTTTGGAACTAGGTTAATGTTTCATACATACAAGTAGTAAATTATGTATAATGAATGAGATTGGGAGGATGTTAACATTGAATTCCAACAGAAACAAAAGAAGCAAATTGTATTTCAAATGAAAAATAGAACCATCCTGATAGGGCTCAGGGAGACTGACCTAGGAACTTTGGCACACAGTATTGGGACTACCTATCCCCAGGCTAAACACAACACTTTCTTTAAAAAAAAAAAAAAAAGTACTAAACTCTAATTAATAGGCTTCTTTTTCTCAGAGGAATGAGTTAGTTATTTCTGTACGTTTTAGCATTGAGCAAATAAGTAAACACAGATAATAAGCAGATTTCTCACTGTGGGCAAAAGAAAGTTTCAGATATGGAAAGGGGAATGGATTTAACGTATCTTGTGGGTTAAATTCAATCAGTATGAACCTATGGGTTTTAATATGGATATGGTTGTGTACATTGTGTGTATATATAAACCTTAATCTTTTCTTTCCTTTTCTCTTCTCTCTTTCTCTTTCTTTCCTTCATCCCTCCCTCCCCCCTTCACTTCCTAACTTCCTTCCTTCCTTCCTCCCTTCCTTCCTTCCATAACAGCCAGGGTCTCATTATGTTGTTCAGGCTGGCCTTGAACCTGGACTCAAGTGATTCTCCTGCCTCAGTCTCCCAGTAGCTGGGACTAGAGACATGCACCACTGATCCTGGCCGTAGATCTCCTTCTTACCCCTGTACTCTGAGAAAGCCTGGAGGCAGTGATGCACGTGGATCGGTTAACACACAGCCCCTTCCTAGATCTTGATTTCTAGACACTGTTCTTTACCAAAAGCACGGGTAACCGCTGGAGAAATGGCTGGTTCCAGGATGGGGTAGGGAAGAACAAGATGAGTCTGGAACGTCTTATTCCATCATAAAGGAAAGAACTGACCGAAGAATTGCATGGGCTTGTCAAAAGGACTAGAAGTAAGATTGAAGGGGCTTCCGTAACCAAGCCTGGGTCGTCTGAGCACTACGGTAAATAACGATAGTAAAGAGTTATATAATCTTGGAATAAAGTGAGAATCCATGAACCCACCAGATGTAAATAAATAAATAAATATGGAAATGCTCCTTTAATTGTAGAAATTCAACTTACAAATGTAAGTAAAATGATATAATTAGAAAAAGATCACCATTTGGCTAAACCATTCCATTGTTACTGCTTGTGGCAGAATTACTCACAGATGCTGAATCAGCAGATAGATGCTTGAGGAGTGACAGTGCATGCCCACAGCCTCAAGCTGTCTCCCCACACGATACTTGCTGACCGCGAAGGGCGACTGCGCAGTAGAAACCCCAGCAGGTTCACCTTAACCAGATGAGCAAAACCAACATCGCCACTGACTAATCCACGGCAGGGCCCTCCTGATGTGTGATAGGAACCCATCATCGCCTTTGTGATAATCCTGCCCAACGTGCATAACCTGAATCTAATCGTGAGAAATCATCAGACAAACTCAATTTGAAGCACATTCTACAAAGTAACCTGTACTCTCTTTAAAAAAAAAAAAAGTCAAAGTTACGAAATACAAAGGCTCAGGAACTCCTTCAGATTAAGAGCCTAGAGTCAGGACAGCTGAGTGCAATGTGTGATCTTGGCTTCCCTCTTGGTGTGAAGGGGGCGTGATCAGAGGACTCTTGGTAGGGTCTGTAGATTATAGTATCGTATCAATTTTAACTTACTGGTTTGTTCATTGTATTGTCATTGTGTAAGCACATCCCTTAGTTTTCGGAGCTATACCATGTGGAGGATCAATGGTCATCATGTCTACAACTAACTTCTAAGGAAGTCTAAAAAACAGTCATGTGTATATTACATGTGTGTCTGTGTCTGGGAGGAGAGGGAGGGCGGGAACTCATAATCGAGAGCAAATGTAATCTAGGTGAAGAGTATTTGAGAATTCTTTGTTATTATAACTTTTTGGTAAATTTGAAATCATGTCAAACTTTTTAAAAATTAAAATCTTCAAAATAAAACCTCAACAACTCAAAGAATGAAAGACTTTGCTCAGTGACAGCGGAGTACTGGTTTTGGAGAGAGCTGTCCAAGACCAGCATGTGGTACACTTCTGTACGGCCTTTCATATATCTTTAGGAACTTTTTTGTTTTATTTTAGAGGAAGGATTGCTGTCTACTAAAAATCTTTTTAGTTTAGCTAAATACAACAAAAGCTGAGCATGAACACACATTTCCACTTTGTAGGTAGAAGGTTTCTTTTAGATTCCTGTGATGATGGTTTGCAGGGTTTATGACTTGGGCCTCTAATTCATTCCAAGCACGTGATAACAATACATAAAATTTTCTGAAGAGAAAATTTAAGGAACATATGTGCAAAACCAGTCTAAATTCCTCTGTGGACTAGGAACTAAACACAGCCACAGGGGATGAGTGGGGCAGAAACCGTAGCCTGTGGTGCCTGCGTCAGGAGCAGCAGGCAGAGGCGACCAAGGGCTTGTTTCTCAGGGATGGGGAGACCAGAACCATCACGATGGGCAGGAGACTTGCGCCAGCCTCTTCTACCCCACCTCTTGGAGGGAGACTCAGACAAAGTTATGACTCCTACCTGGGAAACAGCTTACAAAAATCCCAGGGCTCCGTGAGGAAGTAGTGGTCCTGTCTGTTCGGGATTTCAGTGATCCTCAATCAGATCCCAGTCATATATGTAACAATATAGTGAAATTTGAGTACACATTGTGAGTCAAAGAGCTAGCAATTGCAAAATAAACTATATATAATATTGAGTTGCATTTCTTGGTGAATGGTAAAACCATCCTTGTGTTGGATTTTTTTTGGGGGGGATCAATAGCTGGGCATGATGGCACATGCTTGTAATCCCAGCTACTCAAGAGGCCGAGACAGGAGGATCACAAATTCCAGGCCTGCCTGGGCAATCAGTGAGATTCTGTCTCAAAAAGAATTTTTTTTTAAAGGCGGCCATGGGGTGCTGGGAATATAGCTCAGAGATAGCGCCCTCGCCTAGCATACGTGTGTGAGGCCCTGAGTTCAGTCCCCAGCACTGAAAAAAAAAAAAAAGAACTTTTGTGCATCAAAGAATACTACCAAGAAGTGAAAAGACAACCTACAGAATAAGAAAAAATGATATGGAAATCATGTATCTGATAAGGAATTGGCACTTAGAATAGGTAAAGAACTCCCACAACTCAATAACAAAAAAACAGACAGCCCAATTTAAAAATGGCCAGGGCTGGGAATGAAGCTTGGTTGTAGAGAGTTTGCCTAGTATGCTTGAGCCCTGGGTTTTGTCCTCAGTACTATTTTAAAAAGGAGGAGGGAGAGGGGGAGGGTAGAGGGGGAAGAGGAGAAATAAAAAGAAGGACTTGAATGAGACATTTTTCCAAATTTATAAATGGGCAATACGCACATGAGAAGATGCTCATTCAAAATCATTAGTCATTGGGGAAATGCAAGTAGGAACAGCAAGTTACCACGTCATACTACTAGATTGGCTAGGAAGGAAGGAAGGAAGAAAAAGTAACACATGTTGGTGAGGATTTGGAGAAACTGGAACTGTCATGCATTCTGGTGAGAAGTAAAACAGGACAGCCACTCCAGAAAAGAGCTTGGTGGTTTCTGAAAAGGTTAAATGGGCTGGGGATACAGCTCAGTGGCACAGCGCCTGCCTGGCAAGCATGAGGTCCTGAGTTCGATTCCCAGTACCAAAAAAAAAAAAATCTAGATAGTCAAATGTTTAAACATAGAGCTGCCACATGACCCTTGGATAGAGGTGAATATCCAAAAGAATCGAAAGCCAATCTGGAAGATTGTACACCAGTGGGAGCAGCATTCTTCACGGTAGTCAAAAGGCGAGAGTAACTCAACTATCCGTCAACAGGTGAAGGGATAAACGAGGTCGCACACACATACAACGGAATATTAGTCATCCTTGAGAAGAATCATAGTATATGCCCCAACATGTGTGGACCCTGCAAATGTCATCCTTAGTGAAATAAGCCAGATACAGGAGGGCAAATACTGCATGATCCACTTAAACGAGGTAGACAGACGAGGCAGATTCACACAGACAGGAAGTAGAATAGCGGTTAGGAGCTCTAGCGGGAGGCTGGAAAAGGATATCATTGTTTAACGAATGTATGGTTTTTGTTGGAGATGATGAAAATGTTTTGGGTAAAATGGTGATGGTTGCACGGCATGGGGAATATACTTAATGCCATGAAATTGCACACTTAGAAGTAGCTAAAATGATAAAAATTATATTTTACCATATTAAAAAATTTTTTTCTGAGATGAGAGGGTAGCTTAATGGTAGGGTGCTTGCCTAACATGTGAAGCCCTGGGTTCAACCCTCAACACCAGAAAAAAAAGAAAGTTTTCTAGTTTAAAAAAAATTAGAGATTAAATTAAAAAAAAAAAAGAATGCGAACAATGCGTGTAAGTTACCCGAAATGAATTTTGGTCCCTGTTTTAGGGAATAATAATGAGTAATTTTAAACATTTTAGGCAAATGTATAGATAAGATACAGGCAAGGTGGCACACACCTGTAGTCCCAGCACTCTGGGAGGCTGAGGCAGGAGGATCACAAGTTTGAGCCCAATATGGGCAACTTAACAAGACCCTGTCTCAAAATAAAAAATAAAAAGAACTAGGCATATAGTTCAGTGCAGAGGCCCTAGGTTCAATTCCCAGTACTGAAAATAAAAAAGTAGGGATAAATGCATTAAATTCTAAGAGGAATATTAAAGATTACAGATTTTGTCTATAGCTTCTATACTAACAGAAGAGGTACAAAAGAATTATTTTAAACTTTACAAGTACAATAGAAAGCAGGAAAAGTGGGAAAAAGGCAAAGAAGAACAGTTCACTGGAAAGATAAAATAAGTCAGAAGTCAATTAAATACAAAAAAAGTCACTACTACAGAGAGACTGTAAGGTTAAGTAGAGACACAAAGTGATCTGGAAAAGTTAAAATTAAAAGCATAGAAATAGATATGCCAGGAAAATACTAAGAAAGTCAATATTGCAATATTATAATACATACTTCAGACTAAAGACCAGACTTTTAAAAAAGACATAAAACATAGACTTTCAGTATTTCCAGCGTGAAAAGCTGCAAAGATTCATTCTACTGGCATTACCTATTTTTTCTTATCTTTCTAAGTAAATTAGCACAAATATTTATGAAGTGTCTGTGTGCTGGGTAACACAGCAGAGACAAAGATGAATGTGACCAACTTACTCTCTAGAGCTTGCGGTCTGGTAGGAGAAAGAGGCCCAGGAACTTTAAAACAAGAAAGCAAGTTGTATCTTAGAGTACAAGTGAGAGTTGATAGGAATCGGGCACAGGGGAGAGAATCAGGGAAAAGACTGCAAAACTTGGCACTGAGCTGGTTTTTAAATCTACACTGAGGGCGTGGTTTCGCTGTTAGTAGCTCCTCTACAGTTCAGGCCGCTGGCCTTTCCTCTTAGGGCAGGCAGCACGCCCTGGGACTGCTTCTTTTTTTTTTTTTTTTTTCCCAAACTTTATTTATTTGGGACTGCTTCTTGTGGGCTCGCTTAGTAAATTCAGGCTGCGGTGTCCCGTGGTGGCCCGCCCCATCTACCTGGAACGGCTCGTTTGCTGTAGTTTCCGTTTGCCTTGAGTGAAACAGCAAGGCCGGCCCCTGCCGTAACCTCAAGGGGAGGTTAATGCTTTCACGGCTTTGAGGAAACTTCTCTTCTGTCATAATCTTTTGCCAGACATTGTTCTCTTACTTCTTCGTAGTGCCTTAAAGGTAGATTTCTATGCTAGTTTTCCATGAGAAAGGAGAGGTAGATCTGATTTTATCCTACGGAAGAGGCTGATTTTATCCCAAGTGATGCACGCTGCCTTTTAAAGACCACAGATGCTTTTCCCTGAAGTTGGTGCGGGAGGGGGAAATGGAATGGTTGGCTTCTAACATTTGTTCCTGTTCAGTTCAGAGGTTCTGACCCCACACACACACTGCCTGTAAATGATAGCAGATGAACACTGGCATTTAGAACTACCAGGTCCCTGCCAGCCTCACCATCATCAGTGTTTTCCACTCATGATTTACTTGTCAGGGAAGCCAGGAGTTTTCTGGAACCCAAAATCTGCCATGGTGGGGATGATGACTGGGTAATTGCCTATTCTTCTGTGGAATTTCCATTTTTAGGCTACACCAGGCTCCTGGGCCTTTCTTTCTTTGGCAGGAGAACCCAAAGCCCACGGAGTGTGTTTTTTCCTTCCCTGGCCGGTTGAAACAATGACTCATTTGGGCCCTGAGGCTTTCTTTCACACTCTCACCTAGGGGCGACCTTCTACACTTCTTCCTATTTGCCCTTGGTGGCCCCTTTATGCAGGATTTGTCTGTGGGCTAAGTTAGGGAGGTGTACAGAACGTCCCCCATGCTGGACAGATAGTCCAGTTGTGTCCCCATAAGCCATGACATGCTGTGGCAGCCGATATAGGGCTGGGGACAGTAGAGAAAGAATCTCTACTGGGAAAGGCACAGGGAGACGTGTTTTCCAAAAAAAAAAAAAAAAATAGGAGTGCCAGTGTCACCCGGTAAAGACTGAAAGAGCGCCCCCCTTCTGAGGTGCTCCAGGGAGCGCGCGGCTTCCTTAGGGTGCACGTGCCGGGCGGAAGCGCTGAGGAGCTGGCCGCGTGCGTGTTCAGAGGGATGTGGTTACCTGAAGAGACTCCCTGCACGAGGACGCGGTCCCATCCATCGTTCAGAGTTTCATTGGGGAGGAAAAGACCCTCTCCTTTTTGGCAGTGGTTCTGTTGGCCTTGAATTTTTATTCTGATTCCAGTCTCCTAAATTCCAACTAAGGATAGGCTCTTAATTTTTCTCTTTGCAGTTTTAACAGTGTACGCCAGGGAACTCACATTCTCTTTCGGGAATTCAGCTTCATCCAAGCCACACCCCACAACAGGGCGTCATTTTTACGGGCCTTCTGGAGATGCTTCCGAACTGTGGGCAAAAATGGTGGTAAGTCTTCCCAATTCCTTTTTCCTTGTTGTTTTTCCCTCCCCCCTCCTTTCCTTCCCTTCTTGCCTTCCTTCCTTCCTTTCTGATTTTCTTACGTTTCTATAAATACTGTTTGAATGCATGCTGTTCCAGGCTTTAGGAATACCTTACTCTGCGGAAGTGTCCTGTGTCAGAAATACTGTGCCATTACTACCACCACTGCCACTGCTAATGACACCTGTTAGGAACCAGGCACAGCTCGGAGCGCTTTGGGTGTAATACTTCATCTCATCTTCACCACTGTTCTCCGTGGTCCATGCTGCAATCCCCATTTCCTAACTCATGAAACCCCGGCTCAGAGGGGCTAAGTAATTTGTAACTTGAAAGGTTACAAAGTAAGTGCTGGCCCTGGATTAGAACCCTGGCAGTCTGGCTCCAGAGCCCTTTCTCTTGGCAAATATTTAAATCCTGTGCAGTAAATATAAGGAATAACGTGAATACAAGTAGACCTCACTCTATCGCGTTCTCCTTTGCATACTTGTGGTATTTACAAATTGCAAGGTTTGGGGCAACTTCACAGCAAGCAAGTATATTGGCATAATTTTTTCCTACAACCTGTGTTCACTTTGTATGTCTGGGTCACCTTTTGGGAATTGCAAATACTTCAAACTTTTTCCTTATGTTTTCTGTGGTGATCTTTGATGTCACTACTGCAGTTGTCCTGCGGTGCCATGAACCCTGCCTATATGAGACAGTGAGCTTAGTGGATAAATGTGTGTGCCGTGACTGTTCTGCAAACTGGTCCTGTCCACCTCTCTCCTCCTCTCCTCAGGCTCTGTATTGCCTGAGACAGAGCAGTGCTGAAATTAGGCCAGTTAGTAACCCCACAGTGTCCGCTAGGTGTTCAAGTAAAAGAAAAGCTACCTGCCTGTCACTTGAAGTCAAAACCTAGAAATGGCTGAGCTGAGTGAGGAAGGCATGCCAAACCTTGAGATCAGCTAAAAGTGAGGCCGCTCACTCCAAGCAGCTGACTGTGAATGCAGAGAGAAAGTTCCTGAAGGAAACTGCAAGCGCTGCTCCAGTGAGAGAGCGAAACAGCCTGGTGCTAACGTGAAGAAAGTTAGTGGCGGAATGGATCAAGCCAGCCACAGTATTCCCTTAAGCCAACCCTAGTGCAGAGCAAGACCCCAGCTCTCTTCACTTCTATAAAGGCTGAGAGAAACTGCAGAAGAAAAGTCTGGAACTGGCAGAGGTTGGCTTCTGAGGTTGAAGGGAAGAAGCCATCTCTGTGATACAAAAGTGCGAGGCACTGATGTCAAAGCTCCGGCGAGTTCCTCAGAAGGTCCAGCCGAGGTAACTGCAGGTGGCTGCCCTCAGCCACAGATCTCGCCGTGGACAAAACAGCCTTGCATGGGGAGAGGATGCTTAGGACCTCCGTGGCTGGAGAGGAGACGGCATCTGCGCCTGGCAGGACAGCCCGCCTCTCCCGAGGGCTGGTGCGGAGGAGGACGCGAGCTGCTGATGCCCCGCACTGCTCTCCAAGTACGTCAAGCAAGCCTGGAGGACGGCAGCTCTGTCTGTAGCAGGGTTCGTGCACAGGTTAAGCCGCTGCTGAGGCCGCTGGTTCAGGGAGAAGATGCCTTTCACATACTGTAGCTCTTTGACAAGGCACCTGGTCACCCCAGACTCAGGTGGAGATGTAACAACTGCTAACACAACATCCACACTGCAGCACATGGGGCAAGGAGTAATTTCAACTTGCAAGTCTCATACTTAAGAAACACATTTCGGGGCCGGGGATATAGCTCAGCGGCATGAGCACCTGCTTGGCAAGCACAAGGTCCTGAGTTCGATTCCTGGAACCAAAAAAAAAACATTTCATGAGGTCACAACTGCCACACACAGTGGCTCTTTCCTCTGAAGGATCTGGGAAAAGTAAATCGAAAACCTTCTGGAAAGGATTCACCATTCTAGATGCCATTAAGAGCATTCATGATTCATGGGAGAAAGTGAAAATATCAACATTAACAGGAGTTTGGAAGAAGTTGGTTCCTCTCCTCTGGATGACTGAGGGATTCACGACTTGAGTGCAGGAGGTAACTGCAGACATGGTGGGAAAGCAAGGGAACGAGCGTCAGAAGTGGAGCCTGGAGATGGAGACTGAACGATGTGGTCTCATGACACAGCTGTAACAGACAAGGAGGTGCTTCTGACGGATGAGCAAAGAAAATGGTTCCTTGACATGGATCCGCTCTGCCAAAGATGATGTGAACATCACCATCATTGAAATAACAACACAGAATTTAGAATATTACATAAACTCAGTTGATAATGCACCAGCAAGATTTGAAAGAATTGACTTTGATTTTGAAAGTTTTACTGTGAGTAAAATGCTATCAAAGAGCTTCTCCACATGAGCCAGGAATGGTGGTGCATGCCTGTAATCCCAGCACTTTGGGAGGCTGAGGCAGGAGGACCCAAAGTTTGAGCCCAGCCTGGGTATCTGGGACTTAGTGACTTAGCAAAACTCAGTCTCAAAAATAAAAAGGGCTGGAGATATAGCTCAGTGCAAAGGCCCTGGGTTCCATCCCCAGTCCTACCAATATATACAGTGTATGAGACTCCCTGAAGGCTTGGATGATCATTAGCATTTTTAGTGATAAAATAATTTTACATTAAGCAATACACACTTTTTTAGACATAGTACACACTTAATAGACTACTTTACAGTGTATGCATAACTTACGTGCACTGGGAAACCAGAAAGTTTGTGTTACACGTTCCATTGGAAGAAGTGATACTCACTTTATTGAAGATGCCATGGAACCTAATGTGCAGTGTCTGACAGAGCTGTACAAAGAGGGAAACTCCTGAATGGGCGTGGGCTGCGATCCTGGTGTTGGAGAAGTGAGGGAGAGGTAGACAGAGCAGGTTCTGAGCCCTGGCTATTTGATCTAAGCTGGGAAGAAGGAGTAGGAATTATCCCCATGGGCAAAGGAGAGATGGTGTTCTCAGTAACACAAGCACGGAAGCACAAAAGAACATGAAATATTTAGGGGAACTGAGCTCAGATGACTAGGGCTGTGAAGGGGTCGGGAAAGACGAGCCTGTAAAGGGATGAGAGGCATGTCCTGAAAGACCCTTCTTTGCCGTGGAGAAGAAGCTGGCTTTCATTCTGTGGGTGTGGTTTCAAGGCTTGCAGGTGGAGAGTGGCAGGGGCACTCCTGGGTCCTGAGGTCATTCTCAAGGCGGAGCAGAGCATGGCTGAGGCCAGAGGCGGGGAACATGGGAGTTTGTAGAAGTGAAGTGGAGGGTGCCAGCCCGAGCCTAAGTGTATCCATGGAGATGGAAAGGACTCTTTCAGGGTAGACTCCTTGGGGCTTGGGGACTAGAGTGGAAGGGAAGGTGAGCTAACAGCTCAATGAGAATCTCCAGGTTTCTGGCCTGGGAGGCTGGGAAGGAATATTGAAGGGGCAATAGATTTGTTGGTAAAAATGTGTTATTTGTTTTTTAAAATTGTGACAAAGTATAAACATACATTTTGTCATTTGAACCGTTTTAAACGCACAGTTTTGCAGCATTACGTACATTCATATTGTTCTGCAGCCATTGCCACCATATACCACCATCCATCTCCAGAGCTTTTTCAGAACTAAACCTCTATATCCTGAAACACGAATCCCCTATGCCCTCTCACCTCCAGCTCCTGGCAACCATCGTTCTGCTGCCGTCTCTTATGAATCTGGCTGCTCTAGGATCATACGATATCTTTCTCTTTGTGAATTGCTTATTTCACTTTGCCTGGGGCCCTCACAGTACACCCATGTTGGAAATGTGTGTCGTAATTTCCTTCCTCTTTAAGGCTGAATACTGTTTCATTGACTGTGGATAGCACATTTTCTACTCACTTTCTATGGATGGATACTCAGTTGCTTCTACCTTTGGCTCTTGTGAACAATGCAGTATGTTGTTTTTGAAAAGTTGGTAGCCAAGCATGCTGGTGCACACCTGTAATCCCAGCACTCAGGAGGCTGAAGCAGGAGGATCATCAGGAGTTTGAAGCCTGCCTGGGCTACATACTGAGTTTAAGGACAGCCTACAGTATAAAGCGAGACCCTGTCTCAAAAAAAAAAAAAAAAAAAAAAAGTTGGTATAGCTTTTGGACTTATCTTAAAAGCTTATTGAGCAGCAGGAAATATAGGTCAGTTCTGGAAATACAGATTTAGGGAAATTTTACTAAAGCTTTTCCAGATACCTTAAAATTCTTGAAAGAAGAATAATGTGCTCTAGAAAATGCAGGTCATTTTTATATTTGACTACTGTTGGTTTGCCATCTTGCAACTTTACTCCGTGGAATACTAAGGAAGATGCTGAGTGCGAGTGTCCACCTTGAGGCTCTGTTGGTGAGGCACAGGTGACGCCACCCCCAGGAGCCGCCTCGCAGTAGATTCTTACATTGAGAATATTAAAATAGATTAAATGGCTTCAGTTCTTATTAAAATCTTACTTTACGTCTGTCCTCAGGGGTCAGTTCTTATTCTCATCTTACCAAATAAGTATTGAATAGCTTTAGGACAGTATCTGTAGCGATCCTAAGTGAGAGAAGGACAAGGCCTAAACCATCTCCTCTTCATTTAACAAGTGTTTCTGGGAGATTTGCCATGTGCCTGGCACAAGGTTGTCTATGCTAAGCGGACAGACCCCACACTCTGCCTGCTTTCTTTGCATTTCCAAGGCCCCGCTCTGCTGTAGCCAGTGCTGTCCTACTTTATATGTAAGCCGGGCATTGTGGCATACATCGGTAATCAGAGCACTCGAGAGGCTGAGGCAGGAGGATTGCTGAGAGTTGAAGGCCAGCCTGGTCTACATAGTGGATTCAAGGCCAGCTGGCACTACAGAGCAAGACTCTGTCTCAAAACAAAGGGCTGGGCGGTGATATAGCTCAGCGGCACAGTGCCTGCCTGGCAAGTGCAAGGCCCTGAGTTCGATTTCCAATACCGGAAAAAAAAAAAAAGAACAAACAAACAAATAAATAACCTACTTTATATGTAGCCACTGAGGCTTTTTTCAAAAACTCCTACCCAGTATCTTATTAGGTCACTTCAGCTATCCTAACAAATGCATAATGAGATTCACAGTGGGTTAGTTGCAAAGCTACAAATAGAACCCTGATTTACTAATGTGCTGTTTCTACTTCAATCACTGCTTTGGAGGCAAGAGAGAGGGTTGAGACAGAGTCTCACTATGTAGCTCAGGCCAGGCTTATACTCGCTGTGTGGCCCAGGCTGGCCTCGAACTCATGGTGATCCTCCTGCCTCAGCCTCCAAAATGCTGGGATTATAGGTGTAATCCCAGGTGTGTGCTCTAATCACTGCTTTTTTTTTTTTTTTTTTGTGGGTACCGGGGGTCGACCTCAGGACCTCACGCGCCAGGAGGCGCCCGTGCCGCTGAGCGATATAACCAGCCCGTTTTTTCGTATGTGGGATCCAGGAGTCGAACTCGGGCCCTCGCGCTTGCCAGGCAGGTGCTTATGCCACTGAGCCATCTCACCGGCCCTAATCACTGCTTTTTTGACATGAACTAGCTCAGAAAAGCAATCCCATTGGTCTCTACGTAAACACCCATGCACAGTGAGTGTGCAGGTGAAGTTTGTACTATTTCATCAGGATCTCTTTCCCAGTGCTTTCCTAGTCTCTTACACCAATTACACTGAAGAATGGGATATACAGCTAGAGCTGATTTTTCTGATATACAGAATACAGAGATAACTATGGAAAACAGGCTTCAGAGAGCCTTAATTCTTTTCCTCACCTAGAAGGGGGGACCTCTTCAAGAATTTATTCACTATCATAAGGGATTCGTATAGCATTTGGACTCTCAGCAGATGTGGGTTTCCTTGTCTTGCTCGTAGCAGCTGCCCGTGGTCATCCAGCTGTTGAGGAGAGGCTCCAAGTTCTCCTGATTGTCCCGTCCCGTAATCAAGACCTAGATTTTATCCTGGATTTTATCATGAACCTCTGGTTTCTTAAAGACCAAAAGCAACCTTTGCGTCTAGGTGACACTAAAACCTTTGGTTAAATAGTTTTAATGTATTCTGAGTTTTTTCCAGGAAACTTTGGAACACTTTTCAGTCCCAGAATGTGTCAGTTTCCAGTTTTAATCCAACATGAGCAAACCCTGTTGGAGACAATGTTTGAAAGGAAAAGATTCATTGAGCTGTTTTTTTTCCCCCAAATAGAATGGTAAGTACCTACTCAGCAGAGCTGCTGCTTACTGCTGTTCTGCAGGTAATCCCCTTAGAACATCGCGTACATATGTAGCGTTATCAAGAGGGAACTAACTCTTCTGGGAGGTAGCAAAAGAACAGAGTTCCAGCAAAACACATCTAAAAATGTAGCCACCCATAGAAAAGTAAGAACCCAATCCCTTCTGGAAAGAAATGTTTTTTTCCAGTTTTTAGTGAGTAAGGGAAGCAGTGTTGTTTCTGCGTGACTGAGTACCGAATGATGCTAATTTTCCTACATCTGAACTTCAGATAATCTCCTGAACACTTCAGGAGTGTTGCTATCTAGGCAGCTTTGGACTTTTGGAAGCAAGAGATCTATTCAAATGTAAAAAGCCTTTAAAATTCAGCTTCTTGGTATGGCGTGTCTTTCAGTATTGAAAGATCAATCTGAATTTTCCAAGTCTGGCAAAGATTGAAATTCCTTTGAAGTAAATCTTCATTGTTTAGGAATGTCAGCTCAAAAGAGCTTTTTGTCTACAACTTGTTTTCAATTAGAATTTCATTTTTGGCTCTGTGCGATTACACACATTTTTTTAAATTAATAAAATAATAGCAGGTACTTCCGTTTCTACCTGTGAAGTACCTACCAAGGGAGTTCTCTTCGTGGCTCAAACAACTAGAAATTAGACAGATCATCTGCAACTGCTGTTTTCAGACAGTGGCAACCATGGGAACTGAGAGACAGTTTTCAAGCAACTGTCCAGGAAGGGGGATTGACAAGAAGCACGGCAGCTTTTTGTTTTTCGTTTAGTTGAGGAGGCAGAGATTGGGGTGTGAGGGCTGAGGGCCAGACTGGAGGCCGGGTTACCAGAGAGGAGGGCTTGCTTAGGAGCCCTGGAGCTGCAGGTGGTTATGTGATTTTTGGCTGCAAACCACGCACTTGTGTGGCTTGAAAAACAACCACCAGAAAATAGTTGGTCAGACAACTCCTGGAGAATAAGTGGGGTGGGAGATCGTTCACCCTTCTCCCAGCCAGAGTAGAGGGACCTTAAAATACACCAGGCATTGGATAGAGCCTCACAGTTTAAAAGGACAAGGATTAAACGTAGTTTAATGACATATATGTTTCATGACGGTTTGACGTCATGATCTTTAGCTTTACCATGGGGCCATTCAGTAGAAAGTGCTTCACTTTGAATTTTGGGTAGGACATGTGGCAGGACACTCTCTCTTGTGACATGGGGCAGCAGCAGTGGGCAGCCACAGCTCCTTCCAGCACAAGGTCACATGATGCTCCTTCCAGCAATCGCGGTTTACTGCGTTGCTAGGTGTATTAGATGCATTTTTTATTTACGATGTTGTCAGCTTATGACGGGTTTATTGAGACATAACCCTTTGTAAATAGAGGCGCACCTGTGTACCAGAGCAAAATGCAGTGTTCTTTAGAGGAATTCAACAAAATCTAGCATTCAGTAAGGTAAAATTCAGAGTCTGGCACCCAGTTAAACATTATGAGAAATTAGAAGAAGCAGGAAAATGAGATCCATAACCAGAATAAAAATCAATTCCTAGAAACACAGGCCTAGAAATCACACAGATGACAGAATTAACCACAGGCCCTTAAAAGTTGTTTTAAATCATTTAAATATGCTCATGTACATAAAGGAAAACACAAATATGATTAGGAGATAAGTGGAAGATATTTACAAATCTAAATGGGCGCTGTAGAGTGCTCGCCTAGCGCGTATAAGGCCCTGGTTCGATTCCCCAGCACCACGCAATAAATGAATAATAAGAAGAACCCCAGACAGCACTTCTGAACATAAAAAATACAGTATCTACAGTGAAAATAAAAACAGCACTTAACATTTAAGTGCTTCTGTATAACTGATCTTCCCTCACAACAATCCTGTGTCGTAGGTAGATTCTTCTGTTACCCATGGCACAGAAAATGAAACTGCGATTTTGAAAGTTAACTTTTTCTAAGCCACATGCTCAGTAAGTGAAAAAGTCAATGCCCGATGAAGCCAGAAAGCCTGACTCCAGCCAGGCAGGGTGGTGCATGCGTATGATCCGAGCACTGGGGAGGCTGAGGCAGGCAGAATGCTGTGAGTTTGAGACCAGCCTGAACTACATAGCAAGACCCTCTCTCAAAAAACCAACAAAACAATAATAATAGCTACCACTTGTTGACCACCTGCTATCTGCTAGACAATAAATTTCATTTTCAAAGTGCTTCACTGACAACACGCCCAATCAAAGCTGTACTACATTAAATAACACCAAATTACAATAATATGCAGTACCCACTGGTCCTTCCAAAAGAAGGATTTGAAAGATTTAGGTCATGATGTGTGTGCAGACGTTAAACCCTGTAAATAGTACCTGCCCTCCTTCTTTTGTATTCTGAGTCCGGAAAACATATCGTACACCAGTAGTCAGCTGATGACTCGTGCCTGGGCCTTCAGATAGGTTTCCCTGGCTTGCAGTGCTAAGCCAGGCAGGGTGGCAAACACCTGTGATCCCGGCCTCCCAGCTCTGGGAGGCTGAGGCAGGAGGATTGAAGTTTCAAGCTCAGCCTTGACAACTTAGTGAGACCCTGTCTCAAAATTTTTTAAAAAAGGAGGGGAGCGATGGGTAGATGATGGGGATATATTTCAATGCAAAGGCCCTGGGTTCAATCCTCAGTACTGAAAAAGAAAAAAACTTAAAAAAAAAAAAAAAAAAAAAGCAGATGCCACCATTCCACCTAAAATGCTTAACCCAGTTCATGTGAGGGGTGGAGAATCCTCCCAGCGCCGTGCCCACATTCCTGCAGGGCGCAGCTCACCAGGGAGGAGTCGCAGCTGCCCCCATTGGGCAGATGGACTCGGATTTACTACTGTCCCCAGCTGCCGCGCGTCACCTGCTCGGCTTCCTGCGGGCGTTTGCGCTCGTTCTTGTGCAGCAGCACCCCGGTTGCGTGTAATCAACCCAGGGAAGAGCTGCACTCTCAGTCCAGAACGGGCATCGGGAGCGCGCTCCTCAACCAGCTTTCCCTTCCCATTTCTCCTCAGTGTCATCATCTCATGAAACTTAGAAGGGAAAGAGGCCTTAGAAATCATTTCCTCTTGAAACTAGGTCTGGTTCTTTTAAACATATATTTTTTCTTTTTGTTGTGGTAAAATGCACGTAATATGAAAGCTGTCGTGTTACCCGTTTTGAAGTGTGTGGCTCTGTGGCATTAAGTACGTGCACGACTGGCAGCCATCGCACTCGTGCAGCTCCAGAGCGCTTTGCACCTTGCAGACATGAAACTCTGTACTCATTCCCATTTCTCCCTCTTCCCAGTCCCTTACGGAGGACCTGGACAACGCTGCTTGAGAGAAGAGCAGTTATCGCCATCTTGGCTGAACCTGGCCCTATTTCCACGTACTGATATGTTCAGAGCTGGCCAGGACTTTTCCTTATCCCTTCCGTTGGCTTTAAGCAATGTAAATCGGTCCAGCCGAGGTGCTGATGTGCGGTCTTTGAAGCAAGGCCACAGGTCAGTGTTTCCCCGCCCCCGTAGCTCCCAAAACACATATGGGAGCTGGGCGGGAAAGAGCGCCACACTCCACGCTGTAATCTTTTATTCCCAGGGCATAAAAGATTACACATCAGAGCTGAAGCACCGACCCCAAAACATCAGATACGACCTCCAATGGTGTAATGCAGATCACTCTTTCTGCATATCCTTCCCTCTGCATATTGCAGAGGTGATTTCAGGCCTCCCACCTCGCCCAGCTCACAGCACTCCCGTCCTTCCTGCCACTCTCGAAGTCACTCATCCCCGAGCCACTCCCCTCTTCACGAATTAATAAAACCTGGGTTCGGCCCTGGGTCGAGGCCTTTGCTCCAGTTAGCCATCATTCTAGCTGGACTTAGGACCCCCTTGGCTCCCCACCATCTTGGATATATATTTGTGTCTTTATTTACGCCATGGGTTTCACTGGAAGTGGTAGATTGGAATTAACTTGATAAAATTCCAATAACTTTCCCTTGGGATTACAAATATAAATTGCCCGGACCTTGACAAAGTCCCAGAAGGGCTTTCAATAATCCCTGGAAACTGCCATTCTACTCTGTCCTCATGCATTTGGCTCTTCTAGGTCCATTATTTAAGTGGAATTATGCAATAATTGCCCTTTTCTAGCTAGTTTAATCAAGTGTGATGTTTTTCAAGTTCATTTGTGTTGTAGCATTTATCAGAATTTTATTCTTTTTATGACTGAATAATATTCCACCGTATGGATGTACCATATTGTGTTTATCTCTTCACTTGCTGATAGACACTTGGGTCACTTCCTCTGCATTTTGGTGGTTGTGGATAACGCTGCTGTGAACATAGGTATACAAATATCTATCTGAGTCTTTGCTTTCAGTTCTTTGGCTTATATAACAAGGAGCAGAACTGCTGTTTAATTTTGGTAATAGTGACTATTTAATGTTTGAGTAACTGGGGTACTATGTTCCATATAGGCTGTACCATTTTACATGCTCACCAGCAAGGAAGGAGAGTTCTAAATTCTCCATAGCCTTTCTGGTCCTTATTTTCTGGGTGTTTTGTTTTGTTTTGTTTATTTGTTTGTTTTTTTTGCTGTTTTTGTTTTTAATAATAGCCATCCTAAAGGATATGGCGTGATATCTCATTGTGGTTTTGATTCGCAGTCCCTGATGACTGATGGGGTTCAGCATCTTTTCCTGTGCTTATTGGCCATTTGTGTATCTTCTTTGGAGAAATACCTATTTAGTCCTTTATCCATTTTTGAACCAGGCTGTTTGATTTGTTGTTGAGTTATAGGAATTATTTATACATTCTGGATATCATCCCTTATCAGGTGCGTGATTTACAATCTTTCCTGTTTTGTAGGTTGTCTGTTTTCTTGATAGAATCCTTTCATGCAGAAAGTTTTAAATTTTGTTGAAATCTAATTAACCTGTTTTTTATTTTGTTCCTTGTGCTTTTGGTATCATACACATGAAATCATTGCCAAATCCAACATCATGATTTTCCCCTGGGTTTTAAGAGTTTTTACAGTTCTAGTTTTTAAATTTAGGTCTTTGATTCATTTTGAGTTAATTTTTATACATTAGGTAAGAGTTCAACTTCATTCCTTTGCCAGTAGGTAGCTGGTGTCCCCAGTGCCATGTAATGAAACAACTGCCCTTCCCCCATTGAGAGCTGCCTGTGGCACTCTTGTTGAAAGTCAGTTGACGAAGCTGTGTGTGGTGGTGCAGGCCTGTAATTCCAGTACTCGGGAGGCTGAGGCAGGAGAATCACTGTGAGTTTGAGGCCAACCTGGGCTATATAGTGAGACCCTGTCTCAAAAAAAAAATGAAAACAAAGTCAGTTGACAGTATATGTGAGCATTTATTTAGGGCTCTCTGTTCTGTTTCATTGATTCGTATGTCTGTCTTTTTGCCAGTACTCTATTGTTTTGTTTATTTGTTTATTGCCTTGTTTTTGCAGTACTGGGGATTGAACCCAGGGCCTTCACAAGAAGCTACATCCCCAGCCATTTTAAAAAGTATTATTGCTATGACTCAGGGTCTCACTAAGTCACTAACTTGTCCAAACTGGGCTTGAACTTGTGATCCTCCTGCCTCAGCCTCCCAGAGTGCTGGGATTACAGACTATACTGTTTTGATTACTGTGTCCATCAGAGCGCTGTGGTGACCAGGTGCCTTGTCAAAGAGCTACAGTATGTGAAATAACTGAACCGGAGGCCTCAGCAGCAGTTTAACCTGTGCACAAGCCCTGCTGCAGACAAAGCTGCCATCCTCCAGGCTTGCTTGATGCACTTGGAGAGTGCGGGCAGAGTGGCTTCAATGTGGCTCCAGAGGGCCCGGCACTTGGAGAGCGGTGTGGTGCATGAGCCCTCGGGAGAGAGGCGGGCTGTCCTCCTGGGCGCTGAAGCCTGCCCTGCCATCTCCTCTCCAGCCACGGAGCTCTTAGAGGCGTCCTCTTCCCATGCAAGGCTGTTTTGTCCACAGTGAGAACTGTGGCTGAGGGCAGCCACCTGCAGTTATCTCGGCTAGACTTTGCAGATAATTTGCTGTAAGTTTTAAAGTCGAGAAGTATGAATCATCCAACTTTGTTGTTTTGTAAGGTTGTTTGGCTAATTGTGGTCCCTTTAATGAGACTATGAATTTTAAGATGAGCTTCTGTTTCTACAAAAAATACCATTGGGATTATTTATTTATTTATTTAGACAGGCCAGACTTGAAGTTGAGATCCTCCACCCTCAGCCTCCCAAGTGCCAGAATCACAGGCATGTGCCACCACACCACTACCTTCAGGATTTTTATAGAGATCAAATTAAATGTATAGATTCTTTGGGTAGCAGTGTCATTTTGACAATACGAAGGCTTTCGATCTATGATCACAGGATCTCTTTCCATTTATTTAGGTCACCCTCAATTTCTTTTATCAATGTTATGTAGTTTTCAATGTACAAACCTTTCACCTCATTGGTTAAATTTACATCTAAGTAAATACTTTCACAATACTTTTTTTTGCTGTTGTAAATGAAATTGTTTTTCTTAGTTTTCTTTTCACATTTTTCATTGCTAGTTTATATGAATGTATATTTGTGTTGATTTTATATCCTACATCTTTGCTGAATTAATTTATTAATTATAATAATGTGTGTGTGTGTGTAATCATCAGGATCTTTTACATATGAGATGACGTCATCTGTGAACAGATAATTTTCTTCCTTTCTTTTCTTGTTTATTTTCCTTACCCAGTTGCTCTGGCAGGAACTTTCTATATTATACTGAAAAGCAGTAGCAGGAAGCATTCAGGTCTTCGTCCCCATCTTAGGGGAAAAGCTTTCCAGTATTTGGTTTTCAATTAAAAACATACTAAGAAAATTGTAACTTATACATAAAGTAGCCTCGGATACTAATAGATTTGGTTTTAACAACTTGATTTCCAATCTCATCTCCTCCCTCACCTGGGGTGCCAGCCCAGGGCCTTGCATATGGTAGGCAGTCACTGCCACTCTGTGCCCCAGCCCATAATCCTTTTTTTTTTTTTTTTAATTATGCTGATCCACATTCTCCAAAGGGAGTGGTAGTACATTTATTTTTGTGTCAAAGTTGAGTTGCTCACATTCCTAATTAGGGCGTAATCACTTTGGAGAATCAATGAATGATTTTTTTCAGCTAGTCTGAAAACTTTATTGTGTGGAGAAAAATAAATGTTATTTTTTCCCCCTTGTGTTGGGGATTGAACCCAGGGCCTTGTGCAGGCTAGGTGAGTGCTCTACCGCTGAGCTACATCCCAGGCCAAAAATAAATGTATCATGTATAAGTTGTTCAATGGTGTTTTTATTTTATTTTATTCTTTTTTTTTTATGTGGGTACTGGAAGTCGAACTCAGGACCTTGCGCTTGCCAGGCAGGCGTTTACACCTCTGAGCCATCTCACCGGCCCAATGGTGTTTTTATTTTAAAATCATATACCTCAAAGGCTACTATGGATTGAATTGTTTCCCCTAAAATTCGTAGAGTGAAGCATAGCCTCCAATGTGCCTATATGTGGAGGTAATTAAGGTTAAATGACATCATAAGGGTGGGGCACTGATCCAACTGGATTAGTGACCTTATTATGCAGAAACACCAGAAGGCTCACTCTCCCCTCTCTCTGGCACATGAGGACACAGTGTGAAGTTGGCCATCTGCAAGCTTAGGTGAGAGCCCTAGCCAGACACCAGCCTGCTGGGCCTGGCAGTTAGACTTCCAGGCTACAGAGCTTGGAGGAAGGACATTTCTGGTGCTCTAGCTGCCCCGTCAAAAGTATTTTTTTGCTATTGCTTTTGCGGTCACAGTACAAGTATGACTCCATTTCTCCCACTTTATTAGTATCTTAACCCTTAGAGACTTCTATTTTGTAGTCTTCCAGCATTTTATACAATATCTCTACTTTGTGTTTGCTTCTGTAACCAGACCATACAGAAACAAGTGAAAGGACAGCTGGACAATACCTGTACTTTCACCCAGTTAGGCACAAAGATTTGAGGTCATCTCATCCTTTATGCCAGGGAGTTCTGGATTAAAAAGCAAAGAGGGTGGCTGGGGATGTCGTTCCCTGGTACAGTGCTGGCCTCGCTTGTGTGAGGCCTCGGGTGGGTCCATCCTTACTGCTGCTGCTGCAAAAAAAAGGACCACAGAAGATAAAAGCTTCCCAACCAGTGACACATTTACATTGTCAAATATATATTTGTGGAGCAGGAGAAGCTCCACAAACCAGTTAACTTGTCAGCGCAGGTTGGTAGTAGCTATATATTAAAATGTACTATGCAGCATATTTACAGTGATGTGCATTTTGTGTGTCTTACAAGTTTACTTTATTTTGTTGTGCTTTTTGGTTTTTTTTTTTTCCTTTCCCTTCACCTCCCAGCCCTCGCCTTTGTCTTTTGTTTTTGAGATAAGGGTCTTGCAGTGTTGCCCAGGTTTGGCCTCAAACGTGTGGGGTCATGTGATCCTCAGCCTCCCATGAAGCTGGGACTGTAGGCATACGCCACGACACCAGGCCGACAGGCGTTTGGGGGTTTGGGGAAGGTAGTGCTGGAGTTGGATCCAAGGGTCTCTCAAATGGTAAGTAGACACTTTGCCAGAGGTATACCTCTAGCATTATAGATTTAAAATAAAGGTATATTCTAATATGAATTGAAATAAATATATATTTTGTTTTTTGTTTGGTTTTGTTTTTTGAGACAGGGTCTTGCTATATAGTCCAGGCTGGCCTTGAACTTATGGTGATCCTTCTGCCTCAGCCTCCTGAGTGCTGGGATTACAGGTGTGTGCCACCTCACCCGGCAGGAATTGAAATAAAATATTTATAGAACCTTGTAAGTAACTCTGCAAAATGCTAGGCTTCTGTAAAAAGGAACAGTTTGAAAACTACTAACCTACTTCAAGTCTTCCCATTGTGTAGACATAAAAATTAAAGCCCAGGTCTCCCAGCAGTTGGTAGTAAAACCAAAACCAGTTCAGCTCTCCTGACTCACAGCCCTGTGTTCTTGCCATTGTCGTCTCTGCCGCTGAGTGAACATAAATGCAGCTCATGCCCTGTAGCCTCTGCGCGAGTATGTGATCGGCTAGCCCAAGATGTGATCATAGTAGTTCAGGCACGAGGGTGCTAATAAACTAAAATTTTTAAACATAGATAAATAAATAAAAACTATACTGCATGCCTACAAAAAGTATTTGAATTTCAGGTATGTTAAGAATTTAAAAGAGGGCCAGGGATGTAGCTCAGTGGCATATCACCTGCCTGGCAAGTGCAAGGTCCTGAGTTCAATTCCCAGTACCAAAAACAAAAATTTTTTTTTAAAAGAAAATATCTCAAACTAGGTGATATCATTTTGTCCTACTGTACTTATAAGAATGTTTGTACCCTTCTGACCTGTCCCTATTTGGGCTTAGAAAATAGTTATTTTGTGTGCAAATTAATAAAAAAAAACAAAGAATGCATTTCATTTGTCTGTGATTTTCTATCTTCTTTCATCGTCTTTCTGATGAAGGGAAGGTAGCTCTAAGTTCTTTAAGTTCTATTTTACCTCTGTTCAAGAGAAAATGTTTTATTTAAAATAAAAAGTCTCAATTCTTATTGCAGAGAGAAGTACAGTCCTTGCTTTATCACCTGTGTCATGCCTCAAAGGATGTACTAAGCAGATTCTGGAAGTTCTTTGAAAATGCAAACAAGGGTTTTTTTTTAAATGAGGCTGCAATGAGATTTTAACGTGTGACGTTAAATTGAGTGATGCTTCCGACTTCTGAAACCTCTTGGTCGTATGGTCCTGTTAGAAACAAACATAAACGACAAAATGAAAGTTTATGCACTATGAATCACAGTAAAACCACCTTAGATTAAAGCTGTCAATTTAGGGGCCGGGGGTACAGCTCAGCGGCACAGTGCCTGCCTGGCAAGCACGAGGTCATGAGTTCAATTCCCAGTACCAAAAAAAAAAAAAAAAAAAAAACCTGTCAATTTAATAAACCATACTCAAATTTGATTGTTTTGGTGGGTTTTAAGCTGCAAAGATATAAAAGTGAGTGTAAGTAGTGTTGAAAATTTAATCTTTTCCAGTTTTAGTTTCCTTGGCATAAAACCTGCTCTTCCTTCCCACTGCTACCACCTGACACGAATTCAGAGTCCTAATTTAGAGCCTTAATTAGACATCTTGGAGAGATTGTTCAAGAGACAGATTCCTTGATCCTATCTCCATCAGAGCCAGCAGGCAAGGGGCCTGGGAATTTATCATTTAGCAAGCATTTCAGGTAATGCTTATTATTATGTCAGTTTGGGAAACATCGAGTAACTTAACTTGTCTGCTTTAGTCCTTGCAGTACGTAAGTGTTTTCAACCCCGGTTGCATCTTGAGATTGCAATCTTGGGGAGATTTTTTTTAACGTACTGAACCCCAGCCACTATCCCCAGCCCCTGACCAATTTAATCCGAATATTTTGGGTTGGGGCCCAGGCATTTTAAATGCTCTGCAGGTGAGTCTGATGCACACTGAAGCTTGCAAACTCCTAAAAGACCCTTTTGTAAATGTGGTTCTTTACAGCACAGCTTGTCCCTCCTGCTTAGAACATCCGTGGTTCTGTCTTGCCTACTAATGAAACCAGAACCCCATGGCTATGTTTCAGGTCACTCGGGATCCCACTCCAGCCTTTCCAGCCACTCTCTGGCCACACCAACCACCCACCACCCCCGGAGACTCCCTTCCTGCCCTGCGTGGCTTGCTTTCTGCTTTGCCCTCTGTGCAGAACTTTCTCCCATGCGTGTCATTCCTGCCCACCCTGAATGGCTCCAGCGCAGGAAGTGTCTCCTGAAGTCTTTCCGCTTCCTGCTTCCTTCCCTCCTTGTCCTCTCCCACTTCCATTTAAAACTGACTCCTCTTGTGGCACTTATGAGCCGTACCTTTAGTTAGCCACTGGCAAGCACATGATCCCTTTCCTAAAATGTCATAGGAATAATTGATTTTTGTGCCTTTCCTACCTCCCTATCTGGACCGTCTATTTGTAACATCAGGCATTTGTTTAATTCTGTGTGAGGCACTAAAGAGAAGGACTCTAGAGCCAAATGGCCGTAGGTTTCAGTGTCTTTTTTATTGGATATAGCTCCGTGATCATGGTCAGGTTCATTTTTCCAAGCCTTAGTTGTACCTATCAAATAGAGAATATACCACTTCAGTGTTGGGAAAACGAAACAGGATAACGGGCTGAAGCATTTGTAATCCCGGCACATCACTCCGCTCAGTCAAAGCCTGTTGCTTTTGTCATTGTGATCATTATCATCGTTAGCTCCCTTGAGCACAGGGACCGCATATTCTATTTGTGAATCCCCATTCTGTGCCTTGCTTATTGTACGTGCCCAGTAAGTGCTGGGCAAATAAACTAATGAATGCCCGCTAAGCCATGCTTATTTATAGTCCGTTTCCAATCAGTCCAGCCTGTTTTGGAAGAAGCAGTTCAAACTACTACTTAACCATAAATACAGACAGAAATTAGGGTTTCTACTGGAAACTTTAAAAACTATATTAAAAAGAAAAAAAGCCAGATCTCCAGTATAACCCAAAGACAGCTGCTGTCCTTCTGCTGCCAGGAAATGGGGAAACCCTCCGCGAGCTATTTGCTGTTTGTTTGTGCATCTTCCGATAAACATGCCGTGACTTGGGGAGAGAACGCATTTCCCCTGCAGGCAGGCAGGGCTGGGGAGCTGCATGTCACAGCAGAAGGGAAGAAATCCCCGCTCAGTGGGAGAGGTTGCTGCAGCTAAGCCCATTTGCAGTTTTGCTGAGTTATTTACCAAGATGAAGGGCCTGGGTGTGGCCGGGCTGAGATTCCTCCTGGGAAGTCACTTCAAGAATCTCCTTGATTTCCTAGCCCTTCATCTTTGTTCTCTGGCGTTGGCACAAGGGTGCAGTGAGTCGCACCCAGTTGGCCGCTGTTCCCAGCACACTGAATTCTTTGAAGCTGGCTTCTGCAGCCAAGGATTCCCTGCCCTGTTTTTCCCCTCGCCCTGATTTAAAAAGCAGTTCTGGAAATTCTCATCTGGCATGGAGATGGATGAGAAGGAACTTAATGGGTTGCAAGCTGTTTTGCTAGATTCACAGGATCTAAAAGGACTTGCAGAGCTTGAAAAGACCATTTCTCAAAAACACAACATGATGGGTTTGACGTGAGCAAATCACACAAAACTGGCTGTGTCATCTCCACTGTCATTGAATCAAGAGGCTGTCGGAGTGCAACACAGGGAAGGGCTTAGCACTTTTGTCACCTGCACGGGAAATGCAAGGAGATTTTAGCTGACCGAAAGCTCAGGAAAGACAGTGTGACAAAATGTACGAGGATTAACAAATTAGTTAATGTTTACCGGTGACCAGCATCTTTGAAAATGGGTGGATGAATAAGTGAATTTTACCATGGTTTGATGAGCACAGATTTAGTGGTCTGAAAAATATGTAATGCTAGTTTTCAGAACCCCATTTATTAGGGTCATTGGTCAGGAACTCTTTGGAAGCCCCATCTACTCCTTTTTTAAAGTTGATGTTGTTGATGAGTTATGCAGCAACTGTGGTGTCAGTCAAAACCATTAGACCAATGCCTAATGGTTGTATTTTACTCGGTCCTAAATATGTGGCATAAATAGATTGATAGTTTACAAAGAAAATGACAAGTGCAAAATACCACAGAGAAATTTTCTCAGAGAATTGAGCGTGGAGCTCATAAGAGATCATTTACAGCAGAGGGAAAACAAAATGTTTCTGCCCAGGGAACTACGCAAAAAAAATTGTGGCGCACACTGGTGAGCTGACAGGGGAACAGGCAGGCGCGGCATCACAAAGACCTACTACAACAACAGGAAAACCAAAAAGATGTCCTGCAAGAAAGGACAGGAAAACAAAACATATGTGCCATCAGTGTAAGCGATACTTGTGTATGGAACATACAGTTTTCATGTGTGAAGACTGCCTTGGGTATGACAATTGAAGCAAAGATTATTTTTTGTTGTAGGGTTCTATTGGTATTTTCACTGTAGTTCACATAGGTTTTTATTTCTAATGTTATCTCTTAGGTTTTATAAGCAAGTACATAACTGATGTGAAAATGTTGATGCCTATTCCAAGCATTCTTTACACATTTGGTATTTTCTTTTACTGATACATTATCTTATTTCCCTGCTAAGTGCAGGCTGTACAGCATAGTAGGAAGCTCCTGACAAAACAGGAAGAGAAGAGAGGTGACAAGAATGACCTGCCACATAGGAAAGGAAAGCTAAGCACATGTGCTGTCAGTGAAAGCAAGACGTGTGCATGGGACATGCCTTGGGTGTGACAGTTGAAGCAAAGCTTATTTCTGTGGTAGACTTTCATTTGTGTTTACACTGTAGTTCACATAGGTTTTTTTTTTTTTTTTTGTGGGTACCGGGGGGTCGACCTCAGGACCTCGCGCGCCAGCAGGCGCCCGTGCCGCTGAGCGATATCACCGGCCCCTTTTTCGTATGTGGGTTCCGGGAGTCGAACTCGGGCCCTCGCGCTTGCCGGGCAGGCGCTTAAGCCGCTGAGCCATCTCACCGGCCCAACACATAGGTTTTTATTTCAGATGTTATCACTTAGGTTTTGTAAGCAGGTACATAGCTTATATGAAAATGTGGGTGTTTATTCTAAATGCACAATACATATTAAGAATTTAATACTTTATTTTATTGATAGTTTATGTTTCTGTTAACTACACATTGCATAATATAAGAACCTCCTGACAAAACAGCAACACCAGAGAGATGTCAAGTATGTCCTACAAAAAGGCCAGGAAAGCAAAACACATGGGCTGTCAGTGTAAGTGATGCGTGTGTATGGCACGTGCTGTTGTCATGTGTGCAGACTGCCTTAGGCGTGATAATTGAAATAAAGATTATTTTTTTGCAGCATGCTATTGGTATTTTCATTGTAGTTCATATAGGGATTTATTTCTGTTCTTTTTTAGACTTTGTACATCAAAAACCAGTCAATGTTGAAAATTTTGATGCTTTTTTATAAACAATAAATATTAAAAAGGCAATTTTATTTTTGTGAATTTTTTCCCTGTTAAGCAATCATCATTTAACAATAAAACTCATCAAGTTAAAATAAATAATTAATCAATAAATATTCTAGGGCTGGTGATATAGCTCAGCAGCATAAGAGCCTGCCTGGCAAGCATGAGGTCCTGAGTTTGGTTCCCGGTACCCACATAAAGAAAAAAAAACCAAAAAACAAAAATAAATATTCTAAAGAATAAACGTGGGTTTGACACACTTGTGTTTGTGGCCCTTTATGACAAGAAAATGTGTTATGCTCAGTGGTACTGGGAATTGAACCTAGGGCCTCACACGGGTTATGCAACTGTGCTGTGCCTCTGAGGTTTTTTGTTTTGTTTTGTTTTGTTTTTGAGACAAGATCTTGCTAATTTGTCCAAGGTAGGATCAAACTTGATAACAAGTTTCACAAGTTACACCACCACGCCCAGCTATATTTCTACTTTTAAAATAAACAAGTTTAGGAAATTTGCAATGCTGGTAAAATACATGATTAAATTCTGAACCGGGCATGGAGGCACACACCTGCCTGCAATCCCAGCACCTTGGGTGGCTGAGGCAGAGGGATCACAAGTTTTAGCCCAGCCTGGGCAATTTAGCAAGACCCTGTCTCAAAATAAAAATAAAGAATAAAAAAGGGGATATAGCTCAGTCCGAAGCCCTGGGTTCAGTCTTCAGTACAACACACACACACACAAATCTCGTCAGCCGAAATCCCTATTTATTGTTGCAAGCCGCACGACAGCGTGATAATAAGGTACTATTAACTGTGTCTGTGTATGTGTATGTGCGTACAAAAATGTTTGGGAAGAGATTTACCAGAGGATTTCTAATGATTTTCTCTAAATACTGAGACATTAGGGGGTTTTTTCACACTTTTTAAAATACTCTTTGAGGGCTTTATTCCCACTGCTGGAGATCCACCCAGGACCCACAAATGCTAACTAAGCACTCACTCTGCCACTGAGCTACAAAGCTGCTTTTATTCTGAGAAAAAGAAAAAGCGTTGGGAGCATCTACTGCGTGCCCACAGGGGTCCTGGGGTTGTGAGGTGTAGGACGGAAGGCTGTGGCCGGCCGTGCAGGGCAGGAGGAAGAGAGCCGGCTCTGGCGGGACTGAGGCAGACAGCAGCATCTGTGCAGGGGGGCGGAAAACAGTCCTGCAGGCCGCTTAACCACCGATGTGATTTTTAAAAATTTTTATTAGTACAAGTTTACGGTGCATAACAATTACTTCCTTGTGAGGAGTTGGCTCGTGTACAAACACATCTTAGTTGTCTTTACCGCCCCGCCCTCCCTCTGATAAGATATTAAAATGGTGTTTGAAAAGACAGTAAGGAAGCCAGCTTATCTAGAGTAATAAGCAAATATGACTTGTGCTACAGAAATTTGCTTTATTGCCAAGTTTATTTCATATCTTTATTTTGATATGTCCAAGCTGCAATTTCATACATTTGAGAGCATTTTAAAAAGCAGATCCTAGAAAAAATATTTTGTAATTTTTCTGAATATTGTCTCTAAAGCGATATATAAAGACTGTGGCAGGTAATGAATAGACATTTCTCAGAAGAAGTACAAATAGCCAAGAAATACATGGAAAAACGTTCAATATCTGGCCATTAGAGAAATGCAAATTAAAACAACTCTGAGATTCCATCTTACCCCAGAAAGAATGGTCATTATCAAGAAATCAGATAATAATAACTGCTGGCAAGGCGAGGTGCCCTGGTGACCACAGGCTCCGTGCTGCTCAGGGACACTCCTGCACTGCCTTCTCCCTTTCCTCTCTGCCCTCAGCATGCTGGCTGCCAGCTAGAGCCCCCTCCACAGCAGGTGGCTGGAACATTTTCTGGAAAACGAAGTAGCCCAGAGAAGGTCTCTAGAAAATCTGCCACTTAGGAGCTGCCTGCTAAGATGACCAGGTTTCCACGCTCTTAAATGAAACAATATAAACGTGCTCCGTCTATTTAGACAGCCAGCTGCTTCATACCTCACTCCATGTGGGAATGCACATATTCAGGGTCACCAGAAATTTGGGAGAAGTCTCTAATGTGACAGCCAGAAGCCAAGATAAAACAAATAGGGAAGAGGAGGGAGGAATTAAGAAGCAGAGACAATAAAAGAAGCAGGTGAAAACTATCATTAATACCCTGAGGGGAGAAAACAGAAAATATCAGATGCATTAAATAAGAATTTCTTACTGCAAAAAAAAGAAAGAAAAAGAAAGAATGAAAGAAAGAAATTAAAAATTGCAACAGAAAAAGGAAAAATATTCAACAGATCTTGGCTGACAGATAAAGATGAGAAAATCATCCAGAAAAGGCAAAGAAAAAGAAAAACAAGGAAAGGTAGAGGCCCCATCCAGGTAGAAAGAATGAACAGACCCGAGGAACCCCCGAGCCCCAGAGGCTTCTGTACCAGAAGCTGAAAGACAGAGCAGCCAGGCTTCAGAACTGAGGGCAAAGTGTAACACGGGATTCTCCGCCAAACTAGCACCTGGGACAGTACGATTTTAAGTGGGCAAGATTTATAAACAATTTGCACGCATCCTTTCTCATGAAACTAGTAGAGGGTGTGTTTCATCCAAAACAGGAATATAGCCGTGCATGGTGGCACATGCCTATAATCCCAGCTCTCGAGAGGCTGAGGCAAGAGGATCACCGTGAGTTCGAGGGCCAGCCTGGGCTACATAAACTAGTTCAAAGCCAGCCTGTACTACATAGTGAGAACCTGGCTCAATAAACAAACAAACGAACAAACAAATAAATAACAAATGGGAATATAGTGAGGAAGGTGGAATTAGGGGACCTAACAGCAAGGGAGGCCCTAACCCCGGGCCAAGTGAAGAGCTTTCTTTTTAGAATGGCAGTGTCAGGTGGTCCAGACAGAAAGTAGCAGTTCCCGGGGAGGTAGCAGAGTGGCGTCTGCCTGGAAATGAGGTGACAGAGCAGTTGGTCAACCGCTGTGCTAGACCACGGTCCATGAAAGGTTAGAGATCAGTATTTCAGTGCAGGAGGTAGTGGTTAATACTTAGAAATTACAGGCAAACCGAGAAAGAAAGAATTATTGCAAGAAAAACAAAAGGTTCTATAAGAAAGAAAAAGTAAGGCCAGGCATGGTGGCACACGCCTATAATCCCACACTCCAGAGGCTGAGGCAGGAGAATTGCCATGAGTTTGAGGCCAGCCTGGAACACATAGCAAGACCCTGTCTCAAAAAAATAAAAATAATAATAATGAACCTTGTGGTTTGGGTGTGAATACTATTTACAACAGTCCCAAATCAGTAAATATGGCTTATTTGGAAGCTAAAATTTATATAATGTTTATAATGGAAAATGTGTGGAGTGGTTAAAAAAATCATTTATCCTCTTCAGCTAAGAGTCAAAAGATAATGTCTGCAATGTAAACACTGAGAAATAGTAACACAAACATTTAAAAATGGGGAGTGAAAAACAAGATTCAGGGAGTGGGATTGGTTAAGATTTTCTGCAGTCATTGGGCTTGTCATGAAGTAAGTTTGAGAAGCCGGCAAACCTTTCCAAGAACTTGGCCAGCAGAGATTCAAGACATAAAGATACTGGAGGTAGAAATACAGATGATGGATGGGAAGAAAGATGTATGGAAAGAAAGGGCTAAGGGTAGAGCTTTGGGAAACGTTTTCCGTTTTTATTTTTAATTGACAATAACTATACATATTTATGGGGTACGGTGTGATAATTTCATACTCGTATACAGTATATTGATCAAATCAGGATAATTGGCCTTTCTGCCTTTAAATACTTAGCATTTGTTTCTTTTTTATCTTTTATATATATACTAGAGATTGAACCAAGGGCCCTCACACTGAGATACATCCACAACCCTTTTTTTCTTTTTTGAATTTTTACCGTGAGACAGAGTCTCACTAAGTTGCCCAGGCTGGGCCCAAACTTGTAATTCTCCTGCCTCAGCCTCCCAGATTACTGGGATTATAGGCATGTCCCACCACACTTGGCCATGTATTTATCATTTCTTTGTGTTGGGAAGCTTTAAACTCCTTCTAGTTCTTTGTAAAATACATTGTTGTAAACTATAGTCACCCTGCAGTGCTGCAGGACACTAGATTGTACTCCTCCTAGGTGTAACTTGGTACCTGTCATCTGACCTCCTTCTATCTTCACAGGGAGTCCTTATATTTAAAGGCTGGTAGAAGGAAGAAGGACCGGGGAGGAAATAATCAGAATGTAGAGAAACAGCATAATGTAACCTTGCAGAAGCCAAGGGAGGGGGATTTCGAGGAAAAGAAGAGCAAGAGCATCACGTGTTGCAGGCGCAGAGCTAAAAAAAGGTCCTTGGACTCCATGGTGATTGGGAGAGCACTCATAACTTCCAAGAAAACAACTTTAGTTGAGAGATGGAAGCAATGTTGAAGGAGTTAGTGAACAAATGAATGGATGGATGGAGAGAAAGGGGAGACAATTGATATAGCACACTATTCTGAGAAAATTGGTTTTGAAAACCAATGGAGAAGAAAGTAGCTCAAACGACTAGTCCGCGAACAGTTCTTTAGGTTAAGGAACCTTTCAGATAAAGCACATGTGGGTGGATAGCAAGGAGTTGTGGAGAAGATGCCATCGAAGATGCAAGTGTAAGGGGCATCATTGTTGGCCAGGGTCCCAGGGAGACTGAGACATGAGAACCAGATGGCGAGCTCAGGCTTAGCAAGCAAAGACTGGAAGAGGTGAGCAAAAGTGAAGATGCCGAGAGATATGAAGATATAGAGGAAGGAAACTGAAGGACTCCAGAAATCAGATGGCTTTGATCTTCCCAATAAAATAAGAGGTTATCTGCTGAGAGTTTGGGGTTGGAGCTCAGGGTTTAGAAATTTGAGAATGAAAAATGTCTGGAGCAGCTGCTGTAAGGAATATAATGCAGAGTCAAAGAAGACAACTAAAGGGTTACCCAGTAGCCACGAGCATCCACAGAAGGGCGGACAGGACAAAGCTGCAGTAAAGCCAGGTAGTGTGATTTCTGGACTTCCTGGGTGAATGCTATATCTCCAGAAGTTATATTAATCATCCTCGTGGCTGGGATAGTTTCCTTGGAATTCCTTAAGAGACTTAGGGTTCAGAAACTGTAGAAAATGTTCATTGGAAGAAAGCTCATGCTGAGGCGCTCAGAGAACAGGTTTCCTCATGGGGCACCTCCACCTGGGTCACTGGGAGGCCTTATGGGAAGAATCCTGCTCCAGGGGAAAGACACGCACTTAAGAGACATAGGAGAAGCAAGGCACTTTGCTGTCAAGAAGATCTATAGCTGCATGGCTATCTCAACACAGATCTGAGGGAGGGAGCGCATCTGGATGCAGACAAAAGGGCAAGAGAGAAGTGACGTCACGTGGGATGACACTGTGGGCCGCCTAGGCAGATGGAAGAAACAGATAAAGCATTCCCAATGCAGATCGCGGAACCAGGGAGTCCGGGAGCAGGAGGAGAGGGATTTCAAGAATCAAGACGAGCTCCAGGTAGCACTCAGACAAAAAACAGTAGACTTGATTAATTTCCCCTTTTCTCTGTTTGTTTATGTTTTTCTGCTCATCAAAGAAAGACTTGCTTATCATAGAAATGTAATAATACCAAAAAGGGTGATGAAGCAGAATAATCACCCATAAACCCACCACCCGAAGCAATCACCATTCAAAACTTTCTAGTTATTTCTAGTATTTTCTGTACCTTGACTTTGCCTCACAGACATTATGCTGAATATACATTTCTAGAGTGTGTTTGCTTCTTTTTACTTAGAAGTCTTTTCTCAGGTGTGTTTTCTTAGGCATCTCATATATGTCTTCGTGTATACTTGAGATTCTTTCTCAATTTTAAATCTTTGATTTGTCTTCTTGTTATGTTCATCTTTCAAAGGAAGAAATAACAGATGAAGTATCTGTATATAATTATAGAGACACCCTCATTACTTGCTACCATTATTCATATTTTTTCCTGAGTACAAGTCAGTAATTATGCAGGAGAAAGAAATAAGAGGCATAAGATTTGAAAGGAAAGGGAAAAATTACATTATTGCAGGTGATATACTTACCTGTCATGCCCAAGGTAATCAAGTTGAAATATATTATAAAGATTACAATTTAGCAAGATAAGTGGAAAAAACATAGTAAAATCAATAATTTACTAAAAAAAGAATAGCCTTCCTATATTTACACAGAAGGAAAGGCCCTGCTTTTAGTAGCAAAGGAGAATAAAATACCTAGATATAAGCCTAAGAAGAATATGCAAGAACTGTATGCAGAGAACTTTTGTTTTTTTGGTACCGGGAATCAAACTCAGGACCTCACGCTTGCCAGGTGAAGAGAACTTTAAAACCCCACTGCAGAGCCCAAAAGAAGATGTGGGCACATGGAAGGGCAAACTGCGTTATTAGGAAGGAAGACTAAGAAGTCATAAAGCTGTCGGTGTTCTTAATTTAATCTATAAATTAACACGATCCCAGTAAAAAATACCAAAAGGATCTTATTTGGTTTGTTTTCCTATTTTACTGAGTCAAGCTGAGTGTAAAGCTCATGCAGGAAAACCAAGTAGACTAGTATAACCAAGTATCCTAAGGAAGAAAAGAAATAATGGGAGTAGTGGCCCTACCAGATGCCGCAATCCATTATAAGGCTACAATGATTCTAATAATCGCTAACACAAGACAGGATATACTGAGCACTTTAGATAAAGTAACTCACTGAGATGAACTTGCACAAACACACACTGCCAATAAGTGGCAGAGGTCAGATTTGAACTTAGGGCTTAGCTCCAGAACATATGCTTGTCATCATTTTATTTTACTTTTTTCTTAATGGGTGCTGGGGATTGAACCCAGGGCCTTTGTTTCAGTCAGTGTGTACTAGAGAAACAGATATAACACAAGATATACAAATACATACAAATTTACAAGCTTGGCTTACCATGGCCACCCACAGAGTGGGATGAGGAAGCGTGCAGAGGGCGTCTGCACGCTGGAGACCGAAGGGTCCATTTGAAGGTCTGGAGCCCACTGCAGTGTCCCGTGCAAGTCTGTATCAGGAGGCCGATGGGTCTGCGATGGTGTAAGAGCAAATTATAGAATAGCAAACTTATAGAAATTTCATACCAGACATTAGAAATCAGTTAGTAGCCTCTGCCTAAGCTCACGCTGCCTGTCACGTAGTTAGACTCAGCCAGCCTTGACCACCACGCCAGCTACAACTTAGACAGTTTGACTCAGCCTTATCTGACTACATCCAGCTGCATCGCCCGTACTTTCCAGCCTATAAACACATTCTGTTTTGCTTGCCTGTTCCTGGAACTTTCCACCTAGGACAGAATAACCCAGTCAAGGACGTGCTTGCCTGATTTCACCTGCCCACTCGGACAGCCCCCTCCCCAGCAGAGCCTGCCCAGAACAAATCTGCCTGACAACATATGCCTTAGCCTATGTAACCAATCTTATAATAACCTGTAATCAGCTTTGTATTTCTGGCTTGCAAAAATGTGTTTAAGCTGACCTCTAAGCTGTCTCTGGGCTGATGATTTGAGACCTGGTTCCCATCAGCCTGCTAGCATTAAAAGAAAAAGTTGCCTTCCAACTCCTCAGGTGCAAAGAGTCTTCCATTCGGTTTGATATCAGATTTCTGCAACAATGGAAGGCTGAAGAGTCTATGCCAAAAGGCTGAAAGATTGTGCTGGAAGCCAAAGAGCCTGCGCTGGAGCCAGGAGATGATGTCCAAGGTGAAGGCGAAGACTGGAGCTCCTCCGAAGAAACAAGCAGCTCCGTCCTTCCTTGTTTCCCCTTTATACCATCCAGGCGATGAGCCACCCTCGGGTGGGTCTTCCATGCCCTAGGGTGTGGAATTGCGGAGCCAATTTAGGTGAGCTTCTCTTACTCAAGTTGACACCATCAACCAACCATCACAGCCTTGCTGTACACTGAGCTACTTCCCCAGCCCATTAACACAGTTTTCATCACCAACACATTTGTGATCAGAACAGGCAGAAGTCAGTGGACAAAGCCAGGAGTCTAACAATGGACTTCAATATGAAAATGAAATTAAACTACATTTGAGAGCACAGCTGGCCTTAGTAGGATGGCAGGGCTGTCCCTAAATTCAGTTAGATCCCTTCCTCACACCTTCCATAAAAATAAATCTCACAGAAGGGGAGGCATTGCTAAGTGTGAATAACCAAAAACCTGGAAACCATAAGAGAAAAGATCAATACATTTCTTTACATAAAAAGGAAAAAGTCTGCTTGACAAAAGAGCTTATAAATCCCGGGCACGGTGGCACACACCTGTGATCCCAGCACTCAGGAGGCTGAGGCAAAAGGACCGCCGCGAGTTTGAGGCCAGCCTGGGCTATGAAGTGAGTCGAAGCCAGCCTGGACTACGTAGCAAGACCCTGTCTCAAACTGCCTCCCCCAAAGATCCTGTAAATCAGTACAAAAGATTAACAACAAATAGAAAATATTTATATCACAGAGGAAGGGCTAATTGTCTTACAAAGAGATTTCCTAAAAAAGAAAAAAAACTATAATAAAAATACCAAAAACTCACTAGGAAATTAAAGGGTGGAATGAACAGAAAATTCATCATAAGTGGTTTTTTAAAAATTATTTTAGGGGCTGGGGATATAGCTCAGTGGCACAAGGTCCTGAGTTCAATTCCTGGCACCATAAATAAATAAATAAATAAATAAATAAATAAATAAAATTATTTTAATAGCTTTATTGAGCTATAACTTCTATACCGTACAGCTACTCTTGTGGTTGTGGTTGTTGCTGCTGCCGCTCCTGCTGCTGCCGGGGATTGAACCCAGAGCCTTGAGTGTGCTAAGCACGTGCTGTACCCTCAGCTACACCCTGGCCCCTATGATTTACTTCTTTAAAGTGTACAATTCAGTGGCTTTTAAACCCACACCTTAGGGGAAACAAAACAAAACAAAACAAAAAACCCATGTTCATATCAGTAACTCCCTGTTCTCCCTACCAAACAACCCCGCCCTCGAGAACCAGTCATCTCCTTTCTGTCTCTGTGGGTGATGCCTGTCCTGATACGTCCCGTGGATGGAGTCACGCAGTGTGTGGGCTCCTGTGTCTGACCCCCTTCAAGTAATGTTTTTAAGGTTTTTGTCCATGTCATAATGTGTATCAGTACTGCATTTTACTTATTTGTTTATTTTTGGTTTTTTTGAGACAGGGTCTCACTATGTAGTTCAGGCTGACCTTGAACTCACTGTGTAGCCCAGGCGGGTCTCAAACTTACAGTGATCTTCCTGCATCAGCCTCCCAAGTGCTGGGACTACAGGTGTACACCACCATGCCCAGCCTTTCCTTTTTAAGACTGTTTTGGCCACTCAAAGTCCTTAGCATTTCCATATAATATTTAGAACTTGGGAATTTCTATCAAAAAAAAAAAAATGGATGAGAACTTGAATGAGATTACAAAGAACCACTAGATGTATCAAGGAGGAACTATGTCTTCACAACACTGAATCTTCCAGTGCATGGATGTAGTACATTTTTCCTTAGGTCTTCCTTAATTTCTCTCAGCAATGCTTTGTAGTGTTTAATGTACAGATGTTAAATACTTTATTAAATTTATCCCTAAACATTTCATGTTTTATGCTACCATTGTAAATGGTGTTTTTTCATTACAAGCATAGAGAAATATGATAGCCTTTTAAGTTGTGGAAATGTCTTTGAAGAATTAATATTCAAACAAATATTTTGCTTCTAGTAAGACAATAATATTATTTTTCTTCCATATGCTGTTAATGGGAATAAATCCATCTTAGTCATGATTTATTATCCTTTTTATATATTGCTGGATTTCTTTTACTAATATTTTGTTAGTGATATTTTTATCTATCTGCATGAGGTGTTTTAGGTCACTTTTTTTTCTTGTAATATCATCTTATTTGAGTGACTGGTCTTGTAAAGTTTGAAAGAGTTTACATAACTATAATGACTTTTCAGAAGTTTAAATTAGGTATTTTGTTTGCTTTTTTTTTTTTTGGTTTGGTTTTTTGGTTTTGAGACAGTGTCTGTGTGGTTTAGACTGCCTCAGCCTCCCAAGTGCTGGGATTACAGTCATGCACCGTCACCACACCCAGTTTAAAGTAGTTTAATAAAGTGCTTATAGCTGTTTTCCGTACAGCTATCATACATGTAATTATTTGCTTCAACTCCTCCTTCCTTGTCAGACTGTAAACTGTGAGAACATGTGTCTGTCCTGTTTATTCCTATATTCCCAACATGTAGCCAACTGCCTGGTTCAAGCATATATAAATATTTACCGAATTGCATAAATTAAAGTGAAAATGAGGGACTAGGAAAACTGAGAATTATAGCAAAATACTAAAGACAACATAAAAACGCTTCCTTTATAAAAAGTTACATTGGAAGCAAACAGAACAATGAAACCTAGATGGGCGGAAAGAAAGTAGAGCATTCTCCCTATTTTGGTTTGGTCTTTCGACTGGAGAAGACGGAATATACACTGGTTCCAGGGAATGAAATCAAACGTGGCTGAGATCGTAAGAGCTCAGCTAGCTCTGTAAACGCGCTCAGGCTCCTGGACTCGGTTACGCGTTCCAGGGCGCCGAGGGCTGCTGGCTGAGCCGCTGGACCACGGCTGGGCGGGCAGCCAGGGGTGCACAGGAGACACCCGAAGATTGGACCAAGGAGCTGCCAGTCAGCTCACCTGAGGGCCCTGGAGGCTGCTGATGTTGCTGTCTGTCTTGGGAGACATTCTTCAGCTACTTATTACAAGGGAAAATTTCTTATTACTTATTACAAGGGAAAAGGAAGCTGTGATCACTCCAAGCTTGTCAAAATGTATGGAAGAAGGAAGAGGAGGAAGAGGGGAAGCGGAGGAGGAAGAGGATAAGAACACGGCTTGGTGGGTAACGAAGACCGGCTTTCAAAACCTTCTGTTGTTTCTTGGTAAAATGACATGGGACAAGTCATTAATCTCCGTAAGCCAGATTTCCTTATTGGTAAAATAAAAATACCAAGAGAACCTCCTTCCGAGGTAGTCTTGAGGATTAAATCCAATCGTGTGTAGAAAGTGCGGATTTATCGGAGTCCGCGCTGCCCGGGGAGGGACAGAGCTAAGCCGGCGACCGAAGCGGGGAGGCTGCTCCGCTGCCAGGGGTCTGTTAAGTGCAGCTCTCGGTAGTGCATTTGTCTGGTTTCATTGGATTTCAGCAAGACCTCTTCACTTCCTGCGTGACACCCTGTGAACAAGCAGCGGGAATCTGTCCCACCCGCGGGGGCTGATGCTGGGGGCGCCAGGGCGCGGAGGGGAGGCGCCGAGGAGAGAATGAAGATGTGCGATGCGCACGCACCGAGCGCCACAGGGAAGGTGGTCTTCAGGTTCTGCAAACATGTGCTAACAAAAATAAAAATAAAACCGTAAAACAATGTGGGCTGAGGCATGGGTGCTTGCCACGCCGAAGGTCTCCAGAAGTGTGATTCTGGATTACGTCTTGAGCAAGCTTTTTCTTTTCTAATTCATTCTTTGCATACGAGCATTAATAGCAGGCTAATAAAATTCGATGTTAATAACTAATAAACTGCCTGAAAGAAAGAAGAGCTGCACAACGACCGTGGGATGTAGAGCAGGGAACGTGGCCTCAGTGCAGCGAGTCCGCTACCAAGCCCGGTGCTGGGCCTGGTGCCCCACCTGGAGTGAGTTGCTTACCTTATCAATTACCTATTATAATTAGCTACTATAAATTACTCCAAAACCTGGGGGCTAAATAAATACTTATCGTTTCATAATTTCTAAGGGTCGGGAATCCAGGGACAGCTTAGTTGGCAGTTCTGACTCAGGGTCTCATCAGGTGAAATCAGGACTTTGCCTGGGGCTGGAGCGGGACTAGGGGCCCTGTTTGCAGGGCGCTTGTCGGCCCTCGGCCAGGGGCTCGGGCTCGGTTCTCCACTGCTAAAGGTCCTCATGACGATGGCCAGTTTCCCCAGGCTAAGGGGAAACTCCCTCACAGAGGGAGAACACTCAGGCAACCCCGGGGCCTTTTATGACCTAGTCTCTGAGGTCACACACTGTCCCTTTTGCTTTATTCTGTTCTTTAGAAGCAAGTCAGGGAGTTCAGCTTATATAAAGAAAGGGAAAGGAATTGGGGCCTGCCCCTCCCAGGGAGAGGAGTATCCTAGAACGCTGCGGACATAGCTTAAAACTGCCACGGCATAGAAGCACTCAGGCCCAGGGCAGTGGTGCAGGCCTGTGGTAGCTGGGCTGAAAGAAAGAATACATTTATGTATTCTGCTTATGAATACATTGTAAACACGTGGTACCTAATGTTCACCATTGCCTGAAGAACTGTCTGATGTTCATTGTAAACACAGTTACTAAAGAGGCTGAGGCAGGAGGATTGCAAGTTTGAGACCAGCCTGGGCAATTTAATGAGACCTTGTCTCAAAATAATATTTTTAAAAAGGGCTGGGGATGTAGCTTATTAATCCCTGGGTTCAATCCCCAGGACCAAACAACAGTAACACCAACACCAACACCTCAGTACAGCATTTGGCATTTAGAAGGTGCTCCGGAAATAGCCTTTTTTGTTCTACTATTATTCGAACATGTGGTCCTTACTATAGAGCCAGTGTGGGTCAGACAAGAGACACTGGTGACATATTAGGCTCCTGAAAAACACAAAGAAACAGCATATGTCCCTAGATTTGTTACATCTCTTTTGTACACTGAAATGGATTATTTTGCACCGTATAATTCACTGTTTAATAAAAATAAATTTCAGTAACACTTAATAGGCACACCTAAAATGTATGCCTGGGGTTGGGGATGTAGCTCAGTGGGAGAGCACTTGCCTAAAGTGCATGAAGCCCTAGATTCCTTCCCCAGAGGGGGAAAAAAGTGTCTAATTAAAATGCCAGCGACATTAATTTTCTTTGGTGGTAGGGATCAAACACTGGCCTCACATATGCTAGGCAAGCGCTGTACCACTGAGCCCCTCCATGAATAACTTGAATGACAATTCAGAATTTGGATTTGCTTGGTATTGTAAAGTGTTTTAAATATGGGTATTAGTCATCTCAGAAGTCATCAGAGTTTAACTGCGTAATATACTAACTTGTCTTTCTCAGTGTGGCTCTCTCCTTTCGCATTAAAAAGTGCCACCACTTAGACTGGCAGGCCCGGTCTTCAGCGAAGATGGGAAAGGCTTGCTAGTTCGCACACCTTCCCTGAAGGCAAGGAGTAATTTGGGGGGGGAAGTGCACTCACAAACAAATGTATTCTATCAACAAAGGCTCAATTATGTAAGGGAGCTGATGCTGACAGTAAAAATTTAGAAGCAAGAATTAATACGGCTAAATCCCTGGGTAATTTCAATTTCCTCTGTTTATGCATACATTTGTAGACACACAGTACCTAATGTCCACCACTGCCTGGAGGATTGTCTAATGTCCACTGTAAACACAAACACAAGAACCCTCCTGCCCCAGGTGGACAGAGTAATCTCCTGGGCCACTTCGGTAAGATAAGATCGTGAAGTCGAAGGCACTGTCACACTTTCTCCTGGTTAATTTAGTAGTGCTTTCATTTGCATTAGATCCTCCAGCTAGCGTGTGACATTGCTGAACTCTCATTAGTGTCTTACCAACATAAGCAGTCCAATTACAGAGGTGTTCAAATCACGGTCACCAATATCAAAAGGGAGTAAAAAATAGTCTCTTAGGAGCCAATATTTATGGAGCTTACTTGCATCCCTGTAGATGAGGCAGGAAGTCTCCTAAGAGCATCACAGGGTACCTCGTGACTTGTAAATAGATAAGCCATGGTGCTCATCAGCTGGGGGTGGGTCTTGCGGGTCGCTGGCCTGAGCCTTCCACTGCTGTCCTGCTCAGCAGTAACAGAAAAGCAAGTTACAGGAGGTCCAAACAGTGAAAAGGAGGTGCACACTTTTAAAAAACAGTATTTCTAGATCATTTACTGCACAGCGCACAAGTAAATGGCATCATACATCTTTTTGTTCATTTTTAAATTTTACTTTCTTAATCTTTTTGTTCTTTGAGGGCATCGATTATGAACCAAGATAATAATTCATACTGTTGAACCAGAGCCGATAAGTAAAAGGTAACTTATGTTCACCGCCACCTTTTTTTAAAAAGTCAAGGAAGTTTGTGAAACAGTTTAGATATACTTCCATTGAATATACTAAAAGTGAAAAACAAGTTTTGGCTTTCAAGCTCGCCCCTTAGAAAATGCGCCTAGAAGGGTCCGGGGAGATACTGCATCCTTGCAGCCTCTTGAGGCATCACGCAGCTTGTTGAGTTAAAGGAACCACGACGCCTTCCCTGCATCCTTTATCACTTAGGAGAAAGGGCATTCTCCTGTTCACCTTACACCCGTGTCATTATCACACTTAAGAAAAAGTGATGCTAATTTTGTAACCACCTGACATCCTGTGCAAATTACCATTTCCCCTGTTCTAAAGCATCTGTAATAGCAGTTCATTATCTGACCCAGGATCCAATCGGGGTTTCCACGTTGTGTTTGCTAATGCCTCTTTAGTGCCATTTAATCTGGAATAGATTAAACCATTTTGCTTTTCTGACACTGACTTCTGTAGCTGGTGTTTTGCCCACCCTCCTACATCAGTGTGCAAATGGCGCGGGGCAGGGATTTAGCTGTCTTTTGTTTGTTGCTTTAGTCTCTGTGTTAGAGATAGTGCCTGTCACATAGTAGGACTTGGTAAATATTTGTTGAATAAATAGATGACTGAATGGCTAATCCTGAGTGTCCCAGAAGGTGATGCAGAGGACACGAGGGCTGAGAGTTGAATCTGTTGTTGTTTGTGTGTAACTCTTCCCTCTGTGTCGTAGGTATGTGTGTTCCGGGCTTGAGCAAAAAGCTCATTTCATAGATCAAATAGGGAAATAGAAATGTAACATAAAAGTTAAGGGCCAGGGGTGTCACTTAGTGATAGAGCCCTCACCTAGTCCTGGGATCCATTCCCAGTACTGAAAATAATTCTTTTTTTTTTAGTTAAAAAAAATACCCAAATAAAAACATCTTATCAAGAAAAAGACATGAGCGTGTGCACCCTAGCAGCACGACCTCTATAGACCTAACTCAGTTCTCTTCGGGCTTAATACAGAATGGAACCCAGAATGCAGGAGGCAGTCGCTCTACTTATTCATTCTTTCAGTCGCCAGCTACTTACTGGGTGCCTACTAGATGCCAGACACTGTGTTAGTGCTGTATATACAGAACTGAGCAAAACTAAGTCCCCGATCGCATGGAGTTACCTCCAGGGTGTGCAAACCCCACCTGCCTGCGTGCTTAGTTTGGGTGCTGCACTTTCCCAAGTAGGGGGTGTGTTGCCCAGTGATAGAGAGCAGTGGTTTTAGGAACACCCCGTCTGGCTGGACGCTCTCTGGCAAGTGGTGTTGGGTGAGTTCCTTAAGCTCTCAGAGCTGAGTTTCCTCTTCAGTAAAGTCAGGGCAAATAACAGTACCGGCCTCAGAGGTCAGGGACTCCTCGCGTGGTGCCTGGCATCTGTTAGGTTCTCAATAAATGCTACTTGTTATTTTCATCATCATCAACATTGGCTGACTGATGCCCTACTGGTGAAGAGACTGGAAACGAAATGATGAAGAACATTTAGAGGAAGCAGGAATATTAAACTCAAAGAAAAGAAAATGGGCAATGTGGTTACCGCTTTCAAATACTCGATGATGTAGACGTAACCATGGCTTACTTACTCCCTGTGGCTCCAAAAACCAGAATTAAGTCCAGTGGGTGGAAGTTACCGTGAAGACTGGTTTCACAATGCAGGACATTTTCGTAGCAATTAAAATTGTCCATAAATGAGAAGAGCTGTTTGGGGGGCCAAGAGTTCTGTCACGAGAAGTAATAAAGCGGACACTGGGGTGTGCTCGCCAGTCTGGTAGCCATGAATCTCGTGTGCTTGTTTAAATGGAAGTACAATTATAAAAGCAGACAGGAGGGGGGAGTGACCAGGGGACGAGGCAGGGACCGATGGGGATTATCGTTCAGCTGATATTGAGTTACATTTATGCAAGATGAATCAGTGCTAAAGATCTGCTCAGCAGAATACTACCTCCATTCAACAAGCCTGTGTCATGTACTTGGTGTTTTTAGGAGCACAGATCTCATCTTAAGTGTTTTGACAACACACGCATGCACGTGGCGCACAGATCCCGGGGACTCTGGGGGCGATGGGTGCGTCCGCTATCTTGGTCGTGGCGGCAGCTCCACAGGCATATGGGTCCTGGGCCCAGCTGTATATATTAAATATGTGAAGGTCTTTCGTGTGTCCATCATACCTCAGTAAGCCTGATTTTTAAAAAATTAAATACAGTTAAAATTCAATTCTTCAGTTATGTCAGTCACATTTCAAGTACGCATGGGCTATGTATGGGCAGTGGCTTCGACCGTACTGGACAGTGCAGAACAACGAACACTTCCATCGTCATGGAAAGTTCTGAGCAGTATATTTCCGCATAATCACTGAGCAGAGATGTTGAGGAGGAAATTCAGGCACAGGATGAGAAAAATGAGGTAAATTAGGTGATTTCTCAAGTCCATTCTTTTTTTTCTTTCTTCGGTACAGTAAGTCCCCGACTTACAAACGAGTTCTGTTCCTGGAGAACATTTGTAAATCAGGTTCATTCCTAAGTCAGACAAAGTGAGTTTCATAGAGTACACCTGTGGGGCCGGTGAGATGGCTCAGCGGTGTAAGCACCTGCCTGGCTGGCAAGCGCGAGGGGCCGAGTTCAACTCCCGGATCCCACATACGAAAAAAGGGCCGGTGATATCGTTCAGTGGCACGGGCGCCTACTGGCGCACAAGGTCCTGAGGTCGACCCCCGGTACCCACAAAAAAATAAATAAATAAATAAATAAATAAATAGAGTACATCTGTTAAAGTTAGCAACTCGAATCTTCATAAGTCTGGGACTTACTGTCCTGAGAACGGAACCCAGGCCCTTTCATTGAGCTACATCTCCAACTCTTTTTTTGCCTTTTTGTTTTTATTTTTGGTTTTGTTTTGAGACAGTGTCCCACTGAGCTGCTAACTTACCAATGCTGGGCTCAAACATTTGTGATCCTCCTGCCTCAGCCTCCTAGAGTGCTAGGATTACAGGCGTAACCTATGCCTGGCTTCTAGAGTCCATTCTAAGCCTGAGTTTTATAGATTCTGGTAGGTCATACTTTTTAATCCTGTAATAATAGTAAGGAGTGTGACAGTTTTATTTTGGGCTAAAGGAAGGGCAGTTCTTACAGAAATAAACTGTTATGTTACTTGAAGTTGTTTTTTTTATTTTATTGATTTGACTTAAAAGTTGCTTCCTGTCAGCTCATCACTCAAACTAGAGGAATAAATTGAGGAGAGATGGCTAGCGATGGCATGAGCAAGACAAAGTGCATTGGTTACTGCATCTTTTTCCTGAACTTTCCTGTGATTTGCTTAGTTCGGCCTGAAGAGCCGTTTGTGACACTTAAAAGTCACCGAGGTGGACAGGGGCTGAGTGGGCCAGCTGTGTACAGGACCTGGGGCGAGTCATTTCGGTTGCCAATCAGGGAGAGGATTTCACTGTAAACTTTGCTTTCTTGTCCAACTCCAGTTTCTGCAGGTCTCCCTTTCCCTTTGCTCTGCAGTCAGAAGAAAAAACACTCGTAGAATGATTAGAAATCCCGGAGCAGTAAATCGTATGAGGGACTTGAAACTCCCTTCAAACAGTTCAATGATACTCGCTCCACTGGAGCTCCCAGGTCAGCCAAAGCAGCCCTGCCAGGGTGACGCAGTGTGGGTTCTGGCTTCCAACTGGAAGAAAACCTCTCCTCAACTCATCCTTAAATCATATATAATTTTTTCTTTTCTGATTTTAATGTTCTTGAGTATCGCAGCACCTTTTCATCACCTGCCATATACAAAATCCCTGCATCTTCGTTGAGCCAAAAAAGGAAGCCTGGTATCATCTCTAACAAGTACAAATTCCTGGCCCTCTCCAAAGTATGTGTTGGTATTTGTCTACTTTATTCATTGCTGAGCAGCTCCCATGGAGTGGCGTCCCAGAGAAACAGAAATAACAGAGTAGAAATAACAAGAGTACTCCTGCAGACCACGTCTGTGGCTTCGGTTTGGAGAATAACCACAGATTGGCAGAGGACAAGCTGTTTCCAGTTTGACCCTCGGTTAAGCCAGAAAATACAAACAATCAAGGATACCCTGTTTTCTACTACATAAAAGGGGCCAACTAACAAGAAAACAGCCAGGCTGGGGGTGGCCAGAGAATACGTGACTTCAGCAAGCCCCCAAGTGATTCCAAAGAACAGGCAAATTTGGGGAACCACCTAGGTCACATTGTTTTGTAAAGAATAATTAAACAAACCCTTTTCTGGATTTAAAAAAATAAAAGAATCTTTTTTATTGGTAAAATATATGTAACATAAAATTAGCCATGTTAACCATTTGTGAGTGTACCACTTCCACACACAGTATTAGGTGCATTCACGATATTATACGGTCGTCACTACCCACATCCAGAACCCACTCGTCATCCCAGACTGAAACTCTGTGCCCATTAAACGACCACTCCTCGTTCCTGCTTTCCCCTCCCTGCCCTGGTAACCTCTCCTCTGTGTCTCTGAATTTGCCTCTTCAGTACTTCCTGTAATGACCCACAGTTGATTTTTTAACAGAAGTGTAATTGTTTCCTTGCCTGGAGGCATGGGTCCGGGTGAGGGGAGCAAACATTGATGGGGTGCCTGACATCCACGATCACATTCGCATTGACTTGATTCATTTCAAGCAATAGGAGACTTTGTTTATAACTTGGTTTCCTGGCATCATAGGGACTCCTTTATCCTCATTTTCATCGTGACCTTTGTGTTCATTTATAAAATCTATTCATTCAAAATGGTTACTTCAGGGCCGGTGAGATGGCTCAGCAGCTTAAGCGCCTGCCTTGCAAGCGCGAAGGCCCGAGTTTGACTCCCGGAACCCACATACGAAAAAGGGGCCGGTGATATCGCTCAGTGGCACGGGTGCCTGTTGGCGCGTGAGGTCCTGAGGTCGTCCCCCCGGTACCCACAAAAAAAAAAAAAAAAAAAAAAAAATGGTTACTTCAGCTGGGTGTGGTGGCGCACACCTGTAATCCCAGCACTCAGGAGGCTGAGGCAGGAGGATCGGCCTGAGTTCGAGGCCATCTGGCTACATAGTGAGTTTAAGGCCAGCCTGAACTACATACCCTGTCTCAAAAAACAAACAAAAAGCGTCTACTTCAAGCCATAGTAAATCTGAGTATCAGATCCTCCGTCTGTAAGACGTAGTACTTGCCTGCCCTGTGGCTCCTTCTGGGTGTCCTAATGAAAGAGAAGACGTCCAAGCCCAGCGTGCTGCTCTGGGGAGAAGGTCTCTATCTTGTCTAGCAGGACTACAGCTAGCAGGCCAGGGGCACCACTTTGAATGCAGAGCAAAGGAAGTGACACTTTCGTTTATCTTGAACTGTGTCCCTTAAATTTTAAAGCTAACTCTCTGCGATGTGTTCACTACCTACATTCACTGCCTGACCGTGTGAGGCCGATCCTTTAGTGATCCAGTGTGCAACACTAATTACGTGTTTGTGCAAAACTATGGAAGAAGAAGCGCTACCAGTTACTCACTCAAACCTCCAGCTGTAAAACATCTGCGCCTCCGAGGTTGGACCACTGTTAGACTGAAGGGTTTCCTGCCTGTTCCTTGTCTCTGTTTCTTTAGGTTTCTAACTCTCCAACCTCTAAGGGCTCTTCCGATAACCTAGGTTGGTCACTGTGTGAAGCAGACCCCTGGATTCTGTAACCCTTTCTGTTGCAGACCAACTTTGTAATTTTGAGTGAATTATTTCTATAAGATAAATGTCAAAAGAAAGAAAAAGATGGGCCTCCATGGGTCTGTTTCCCTACTTATAGGTAAGAAAGAAAATGCCTTCATTTTCTCACTCCTGAATCTTCCCCCGGGTTCCTGGCCCACATGGAGGAGCTGTGCCACCCTGCCTTCGCCAGGGTTCCTGGAGGACCTGGCTCCCCAGAGACTCCTGGGGCCCCCCACACCCTCTCCAGGAAATTCTCTCCCTGAAGTTGTGTTCAGAGGTACAGCACTGTGCAGAAGCACCAGCCTTCCTGTGACAAGCTTGCCTTTCCTCCTGAAGCCGTGAGGAAGGTGCAGAAGGGGAAGTAAGACGTGGGATTAACGTTGGCAAATGTTTTGAGCTCTTCAGATAAAGATGTTTGATAAGCACAGTCTTGTTTCCATGGCCTTATTATGTTGCTCGTAGAGAAAGTGTTTTCTTTGGCCACTTGCCAGTGAAAAAGATTCGCTTCTTCCTGGATTTGGGGTGGCTTCTTTTCCTAGTTGCGTCGGCAGAACAAGGTTGGTAAATGCTGCTGAAATGGACAAGTCGGTGTTGGTGGAATACTCTTTTCTCCACACTGCCCTTCCAGTTCCTCCACAGTTGCCACGACAACATGGAGAGGTCGGGTGGGGCTGGGGTTTATAGAGGTTGTTCTGCCTCCGCCAACACCTTCCTCCCTGCAGGACAGAGAAAAGCAATAGAAGATGCTAGAGCGTCTCCAGAACTGAGAAGGAGAATTAGGCTATTGTTCCAAAGGCTGCTGTTTCACAAGCAATTGGCTGTCGTTCTGAACTCTTCTCTGGAAGAAGACGATAATCCCAGATTAAAGTAAGATGCAGAAGATGGAAGGCCTAGAAACCCTCAGAGCAGCCTTGGATGACAGATGTTTTTGTGAAGAAACATCAGCTCCTGTGACCTAAATTAAGCCACCTAATCTCTCCATGTCATCGGCTCTCTGCTTGCAGGAGGGGAAGAGCAACACCAATCACTGTCCTCCTCTGGACTTTGGGAGACGGCTACTGAGATAGTGAACTCAAGCCTACTGTGACGGGAGCAGACTGTTGACTTCTACAGTGGACTGAGGGCACCCACGGGGCCCGACCATCTGTTACCTCTTCTGGCAGTCAAATGGGACTACTGTAAACAGCTAGTCCATTTCCCAAAATTAAGCCATTTATTCTGTGGATAGGTCAGGTCCAGTATGGGAAAAAGAATGTGGATCGCTTCCTTGGAAGAACTATCACTAACTAGATAGACACAAAGCTCTCTCTCTCTCTCTCTCTCTCTCTCTCTCTCTCTCTCTCTCTCACACACACACACACACACATACACACACAAGTTCTTTCGGTGTTTGGTGGTTCACTTTGGGAGAATATTAGGTCCAATCCTGGAACACTTTAAATCAGATGACATACTTTTTGTGTAAGTCTCAAAAAATTAGATATTATAATGGCTTGTGCCCCTCTAGTATTAAAAAAAAAAGATAAATATTATATCTAGGGTATTAAAATTTTATGGGGGATAGGAAGTTAGGAAAAAATATCTTAAAAGATGGTGGGGGTGGAGATAAGATGTAAAAAGGAGAAACATTGCTATGTCTAGAACAAGCACGCATCTGTCCGTTCCTCTGTCAGACGTGTTTGTCCCTAGGCATAGGCGAGGTGTGGATTGTCAGGGCTAGTGCAGATCGTTATTCTGGGAGGAACTAAGTTCATAGAAAACTTGAAAGAAGTACCCTAAGGGGCACTGATTTCAGACAAACATCTCAAACCTAAAATCTACCCATAGAACCAATACTTTGTACTCACGCGAGCTGTGGTTAAATCTTTAAGGTAAGGGATTTCTTTTTACTCCTGCCTCTGACTGCAGCCTTGCAGAAAGGCTCATCACGAGTAGGACTGATCTTCACGGGCTCCATGGAAGAAGCCGGCTTGGGAGAAAGCAGAGGGCGCGCTCCGCAGCAGCAGCGCAGGCGCGGTCGGCTACCTAGTCCTCCGAAGTGTGCAGGGTCTAAGGGTGCAGTCGGCGCCCTTGACGTCAGGTATTTAGGAAATGTCGAGTTTGCTGGCTGCTGGTATCACTGAGTGTTTACATTTCCACAGTGTTTTTTCTTCCCTCTCCATCATCCGTTGTACGTAGCCCTTTCATCCACTTAGAATGCACAGGACAGTCTCTGAAATTTGGAAGCGCCCTATGTTCTCAGAGGCTGAGCAGCCCTGAAACAGTAGCGTAGGCCATACTTTTAACACATTTTTTCTGCAGGCCCTGAACTCTTCCTTGCTGTTTAATCATCCCGTACGTTGATCTATATGCCCGTAACTCGAGGAAAGAGTAGCGGGAGTGCTCTCCCTGCCTCCCCGTCACAGCGATGCCTGGGCAGCGCGCATTCTCTCCCCAAGCCCGGCCTTGGATAAGCTCGGCCACAGCGGAACTGGGAAGCCCACCCTGTTCCCGTAGATCCTAGAGGAGCCTCCCGGCTCCCTGACACCCAGGGCCCACTCCTCTCCACCCTTCTCCCTAATTCCAGAATCCAGCATGTTGTCCTTCTCATCTGTCCCCAGCTTCCTTTTGTCGCCCCCCCACACCCCCGGGGTGGGTGTAACCAAACCTCAGCCACTGGCCGGCAGCTGGGCTGCTCTGGCCCCTGACATTGCAGACATTCTTTTCACATCATTTTGTCCTCTCTGCCGCATTCCCTCCCTTTGGCCTCCCTCCCTCTGTGCAGACTTCTGTTTCAAGGACAGGAGTTTGCCAAGGAGATGCTGGCAGAGAGAGTCCAGTTCCCCCCTTTCTATCTGAAGAGCCCAGTGTCACTCATTAGCATATGAGAAGAATGGTTGTAAATAAACATCAAATGAGGTTAACGAGCTACAGCTCATCAATATTAATGAAGTCCACCTCACAGCCTCCGAGCGAGGTACCAACGGCTCCAACCACAGGAAGCGGTTTCACAAGGCCCTGTCCGGGCAGGAATGTTTGTCATTTCATGACCCCAAGAGTGCTGCAGAGAAAGGCTGTCTGATACCAGATCTGTGCTTGCAAGCGCCTCTTGTGTCCGGATTCTAACTGCTTATCGCAACAGGTGGACGCCCAGAGGCAGGGGGTGCGTCTCCTCAGCCTGAGTGTGGGGTGGCCTGCACTTCCCAAGGCAAAATTTAGGCCCCCAAGTATGGCACTCCTTCTCTCATTGTCCTTTGACTGTAACTCCACGAAACCTAAACTTTTGTTTCTGAAGTCCTGAGGGGAGTTCTGGGGACCTTCTAAGCCCAGCTTGACATAGACACTGTATTTCACATTGCTCGGGACCCACCACCAGTTAGCTTCCTGTCTGATGTGTCACAGAGCCTCACAATAACCCCCGGGGGTTCCCTTTGATGGCCAAGAAAGATGAAGCTTTACTTTGTGTAAAGTGCCTGAGGTCACGCATCTGACGAGTGGCAGGAGAGGCACCAAGATCTCCACGTGACGGACCGCAAAGCCCATACTCTTGGTCACCACACCCCCTGGCATCTCAGGGACAGTCACATACAGTGTGCGAGCTTTCTGCTGCTCCTTCTCTGTGAGAGGCATGTCCTTCTCCATGTCAAACTAAACACAGGGCCGGAGATAGAGCTCAGTGGCACAAGCGCCTGCCTGGCAAGTGCAAGACCCTTGAGTTCGATTTCCGGTACCAAAAAAAAAAGACTAATCACAAAGACAGGCTCTGACAGGAAAATCAGAAGGCTTTAGAATTTTTTTTTTTAATGAAACCTCTTTGAAATTATTTTTTAAGAAAACTTTCACTAGGTGTGTTTTACTTGGTGTGTGAATTTCAAGTCAGGGGAATGTGCTTTAAGAATGTTTGTGTGTGCCCGTGTTGCGTAGCAGCAACAGTGATTTATCCACCGCGTCGCGCCTGTCCCTTTGATGACTGAGCACTTACCTTGCATGAGGGTCATTGACCATGGAACACGGAGAAGCCGCCTGACCCCGTGGCTGATGGCTGATCCCAGCTTGAGATCCTGGCCTCAGTTACACTGTCACAGCAACTGAGCCCCAGGTTTATTACGTTCAGTTCATCGTGGCCCCTCCCTTAGGTGATTTCCTGTAAGGTGAGGAGAACCTTGATGCTTCTGCCGATGGCTGCGATGACCAAAGCTACACCTGATCATTTCAAAGAGCTCCCAGTGAAAAGATCCAAGGGCGAAACAGCCCCTTCCTGTCTTCTCCTTTCTTTCTCGCAAACTTGGGGACCTTACTTGTTCATTTTTACCCCGGCAAGATGCCCGGGAATGCTTCTGCAGAATGGCACCCAAAGCCCACCCATGCAGGAGCCCTTCCTGCCACTGAGGTAACAAAGATGAGGGAGCCATTGAAACCGGGCCTCCTTTCCCAGGCCTGTGGCTGTCAGCTTGGTGCGGGAAGAGGCAGACTGATGACTCTGTCCCTCACCCAGTCTCCTGCCACACGGTTCTGCTTGGAGCTGGTCACAGGGCTGTGCGTTCTTACAGCCAAATAAGGATGCGCTGTCACTATTCTTTGCACCCTGAGTTTGGCCTGGGCATCCTTAGATGGAAGCGTCAGGACCCCAAACCTGGAAGCTTTTCCAGGCACAGACTGCACGCCCTGGCGGAGGGGCAGAGCCCGCAGTGGACCGCGGACGGTGCGCCGTCGGGGTGTCTGCAGAGCCAAGGGTGAGTTCCTCGGTGCTTTGTGTACTCAGGCACAGCAGAAAACCCAGATTAATGGGCTGTTTATTCTTCAGCATGTTCCTTGAATCAAAGGCTCTGGAGGGTATTATTAAAGGGTGTTTGTGAGAGTGCCTGGAACACCCCTCCCGGGCTCCACTCACTGGAGAGGAACGACTGAGGCCTTTCATTCCCTGGGCAGCATCCTTCTCGCTCGGAGCTCACTGTGGGTAAAGGGCTGCAGGACCTTTGTGAGAAACAGAGGCTTTTGTCCTGCCTTTATGAGGTTCCAGTACCAACAGCACCTTTGTCCGTTGGGCTCTAATTATTTCATGTTCTTGCTTTGAGCTACCTGAAAGTAATGAATGCAGTCTACTCTATCGCAGGGAGTTCATTTCCTTTTTCTTTTCTCCTTTTTTTTCTTTTTTGGTTTTGTTTTGTTTTACTTTTTTGGTTTCTTGGCTCTATTTGGCACCATTTTTGTTTGGGAAGTATTGCTACTTTTTAAAGTACTGTTTAAATGAATTTTTAGGAGGGAAGGAAACATCCACTGAACCCCGTTCCGTGAAGCGAATGAGTGCGTAACCCCACCTGCCGGGTACTGAGGATCAAACTGAGGGGCGCTTGGCCACAGAGCTACATGCACAGCCCTTTTTAGATTTTTTAAAATTTTGAGCCAGGATCTCACTAATTTGCCCAGGCAAGACTGGATCTTGCAATCCTCCTGCCTTAGCCTCCCAAATATCTGGAATTACAGATGTGTGCCACCACAGCTGGTATAAGATAGATTTTTTTTTTTAGTTGAAAGATTCTTCTGAAATGTAATGAAGTTTCTTCAAGCCTTGCAATTAAAGTATGTTAAATTATTAAAATATATTACACTATGAATTCCTTCCCCCACTCCCACCCCCAGTAGCAGAGATTTATACTGGAGAAGGTGGCAAAGAACTAGGAGGGAAACTGCTCCTCCGCCATCCCTCCTCGCTCCCATTCAGCAGCAGCATGCTGGCATGTGCGTGCTCACCACACTCGGCTGCCCGTGGAAGTTACGCTCTTCCTGTGGCCCGGAAGTACTGTCTTCCAAGGCTCCCAAGACCTCCGCGTGGTGCACACACGTGTAGCACACGGCCATCCCTCTGCAGAGTTCAAGGTTCATCATTACCGTGGACAGTGAAAACGCTTGGCACAGTAGAGATGCTCATACACACCAAAACAATAAAAATAGAAATGATAAGCAATGGTTTTGAATCTTATATAACCCTAAACTGCCACTGCCAGCCACCAGAAAATGAAATCAGGTCATGTAAGTGGTATGAGAACCCTAGGGACTATCTGGCCTCCTGCAGCCCACCAGGGGGTGCACCTTAGAGCCATAGGACTCCAGAAAATACTGTCCCCTACTTCTCTCCAAAACCAGCGCAGCTGTTTGGAGGAAGACTGTGCCATATACAGAAACTAAGACACACACACACACACACACACACACATCCTGGCGTTCTGCCTGCTTCCCCCGTGAAGTCCATCTGTTTATCCAGTTCCAAATCCCACAAGGCACTCACCAAAAAGTAAATAGTGAGAAGGGACAGGGTTTTTTTCTTGCTTTCTTGATAAACATGTTCCAGTGAACAAAAACAGATTTTGCAAACACATTCCATCTAGTAAATCTCCCCTTGCAGCTGTGTGCGAGGGCCAGGCAGAGAGAGGGCCTCGGTGGGAGGGGTCCGGGGCTCGAGTAGGAGAATTCCAAAGTTCAGGAAGCCACAGAAGGCAGCACACGTTCATCTAGGATGGAAGTTTGCTTCTCTTCCTTGTCCTGACCCCTCGCCCCAAACCTGGTGTCTATGATAGGCTCCCTGAGGAGAAGGAGCCCGCTGCCACCCTCAGCTTCTTCAGCTGCAAAGCCCGGCTACCCAGACTTGATCTTTAAACTGGAAGGGAGGAGTGCAGGGCTCCGAACACAGACAAATGATAGACAGAAATGCTTGTCGCCTTGGTATACATGTATTGAGAATCATTGCACTGTCCTCCATAAATACGTACAATGATTATGTGTCAGTAGAAAATAAAATAAAAATTGAAAAAGCCTTTGTCTTTAGAGGACGTGGCCTGCGCTCTGCTCCCACGCCCCTTCCCCAGCCACCCCACCTGCGCTGCCCCCCCACCTCCAGCTCAGACCCCAGTGTCGCCTGTCGTAGGTCTCAGCTTTGAACCCGCCCTGCGGGCGGGGCGAACCAGGGGCTGCGCTCAGACCAGAACTTGGATTCTGTAGACCAGGACAAACACAAGAAATTGACCTTTTGCCTCAGAGGCGGCTGGCTGTTTGTGTGTCTCTGTTCAATGTCGAATTGGCTCGCTGAACCATTCGGGAGTTGTTTTTTCAAAATGTTCTCCTCGCTCCTCATTTGCGGGTCAGATGCTTTGGATAATCCAGTGGAATTCTCTCTGCCTCGCTGCTGGCTGCTGCCAGACACACAACCCTGAACCCTGTCCATCAGCGGTGACTCACGACGGGGACGTGTGAAACAGCGCTGCGATTTGGATGTCCTGCGCCTGCCTGTTCACTGGGACAGCTCTGCCACTTAACCCTAGCAGCGACAGGTGGCAGCTCAGGGGAACGAATTTTACAGCCCTCGCCTTACCTGTGCCCTGGGACGCCGCACCTGCCTGTATCCCCACCTGGCTCTCCAGTACCGTGCACACCTTGGGATTCTGCTTCATTTGGTGCCGTTCCTTTCCCAGGGCTCGCACAGCAATGTCTTTAGCAGATTGCAACACGGGAGAGACCGAAATAGCACTGGTGTGCAGCCTCAGGAGGTGGGAAGCCAGACATTTGCACTGGGCCCATCTCCCAGTCTCAGCGCTCACCGCACCCTCCTTCCCCGGGTTGCACCGCTGCCCCTCCTGCCTGGTCAGCTCTCAGCTTCCCAGAGAGCGTCCTGCACTCCGACCTCACGCTGCTTTCCCTCTCACGCTCTGGGGACACCTCTCCTCTGGACTCAGGTCGTCAAAAGTACTTTCGTATAAGTACATTACTACTTGCTTATTATCCATCTCTTCCCACCACCACACTAAAATCAAATAGCATGAAAATAGGAATCTTTGTCTTACTCTGAGCTCTTTCTTCAGAGCCTAGCACAGTCTCTAGCAATACTTTTTTTTTTTTTTTTAATAGTACTGGGCATTGAACTCAGACTTTTGCACTGAGCTACAATCCCAGCCCTTTATAATAATTTTTTAAAATTTTGAGACAGTGTCTCTCTATGTCACTAAGTTGCCGAGGCTGGACTTGAACTTGGGATCCTCCTGCCTCAGCCTCCCTGTGTGCTAGGATTACAGGTGCACACCACCATGCTTGACTGACACAATACTTATTGTCTGAATAAATAGGTAAGAAGATAGCAGTGAGGAACTCCCATAGCAAGCATACATGGTTACCATGAGGAATGGTAAGGGCGGACAAACGCACTGAGGAATGGAATGGAAATACAGTTTCTTATATTGATTTTAATACTGGTTTTAATTACAAACTGAACGGGTTGAGTGGAAGAGCACATACATTGACTCGCTCTTCATTCCTTCTACTCAGGCTAAGCTGCTCCGTAGTGAGTAGGTTAAGCCAGGGTCACGGAGACTAAATGCTACAACAGACTCTGCTGCCAACCTGGCACTAGGGCCACACAGGGTGCCTACTTCCAAGTTTCCACTGGATGGTGCCTGCCTTTGCTTTCCCTAGGGCGGGAGCCAGAAGAAACTGGCACAATTTGTGGCAATTTAAAGCCCGGCCTGGGTATCTCCATGCAGCCTTCATTACGTTCTTGCCGGCTCCAGCTCCCAAGGGAGCCACATTCCTGGGGGCAGGCGGCGTGGCAGGGCTGGAGTGAGAGCCCGGAGGACGGCGGGGGCGGGCCGTTCGCCTTCCCGACCTGCCCCAGGTGAGAGGCTGGCAGACACCCGGCACACACGGCACTCGGCTCCTTAGAAGTCCCTCCCCCAGCCCAGAAATCTCGGCTTCTCAGAAGTTAACCTTCGTCTTGTTGGGGCAGGATCAGTGGCGAGTGTCAAGAGAGATATTAAAGATTAAAGAGCCTCCACGAGGGAAGGGGTACTTTCGCCTCAATCTCTTAATTTGTTTCTTCCCCCCTGCAAGTGCATTCATGTTTCTGGCCTCCCTGGCTTACTCCCCGGCAGTTTGTAGTCATTACTTTCATGACTTTGTGGTCTCATTGATATTAGGATGGGTTTCAACTGCTGTAGGGGACACGTCCACGCTCGGCTGCCTTCTCTGTCACGTGGCCGACAACTTCTGTCGGTTTCAGCCTGTGGCCAAGCCCACCCCATGCCACACCCGCTCTTTCCGCCCTTTATTGGTGCCGTGTTGACTTTGCAGGCTGTGTTAGTTCAGCGTTCAAAGCACCTGCAGAGCATTAACCATCTCTCCCGGCTGCTAGGAGCACCCAGGCCTTTGATCTCTTTGAATTCTGTACTTTTGGAAATGTTGAAGCACTCTCTAACCCCACCAAAGTACACAAAAGATCCTGGAGTCCCTGCAGGTGGACCCCTAGACTAGTTCTGCTGAGAGCCTGGAAGATATCTGGAAGGTGCCGTTTAAGTGTCTGCCGTATACCACGCACTGTTCCAGGCGCTCAACATGAATACCTCATTTCATCTTTACTTATAGGCCTGTAAGACTCCGCCGAGCTGTTCCCAGTTATTTCTCTAACCTATCTCATATTCCTTTCCCCCTAATTCCATTTGGATGCAGCCACAGCGTCTTCCAGGTTTTCCTCTCACAACAGGCACGCCCCCTCAAGAAGCTGTTCCCAGGGCCTGCCTCCTCGTCCCTCAGATGTCTGTCACTCCTAACCTCCTTCACATCTGTGAAACCAACCTCTACCACGCTATCAAATCGTACCCCCACTACCACCTATAGTCCCTATCCAACTTGCTCCCTTCTGGTTTTCCATTACGCTTATCACTAATTTATATAGCTTACTTTTTTTTTTTTTTGTCATCTGTCTTCCCTGCTGTAAGGGCAAGGAGCTTACCTGCTCCCTAATGTAACCTAAGCACCTAAAAGAAAACAGTGTCTGGTACATAACAGATTCTCCGTAATATCTATTGAATAAATGAACTTTGTCTCTTTGAAAACCATGTGAGGTGGTTACTTCTATTATCCCATCTTGAAGATAACAGAATTAAAGCTCAAAAGATTTAAGTAGAACTAGGCATAGTGGTGCAGGCCTGTAATTCCAGCACACAGGAGGCTGAGGCAGGAGGATTGTGTGAGTTGGAGACCAGCCTAGGCTACATAGTGAATTCAAGGCCAACCTAGAATACATAGCAAGACCCTGCCTCAAAAAACCAAAACCAGGGCCGGTGATATCGCTCAGTGGCACAAGCACTTGCTGGCAAGCGCGAGGTCCTGAGGTCGACTCCCAGTACCCGCATAAAAAAAAAAAAAAAAAACCAAAGGATTTGAGTAGCAAACTTACCTCAGGTCGTTCTTCTTGTAAATAGTAGAGATGGACTATATTACCAGGATTGACTAATTCCCAAAAATGTGCTCTCAACCGCAAGGTCAAGGTCAATCCTGAGAGTCATACAAATTATCTGTTTAAATGCAGATTCTCCCACCATAACCCCAAAGGTGTGCCTCTGTTTCCCTAGGTTTGGGGTGCAGGTGACCCATGAGGTACTCCTGGGGATTCACTGGAATTACTACATGGCTTTCAAGGGCTTGGGATCTACATGGGGAGGCACAGAAGTAAAATTCGCTGGGCACTTTTTGGCCATGTGGCATCATTTCCTATGGTGCATGAGTGCAGGCGAATTGGAATCCCTACCCTCAAACGTGGCCTAGTAGCACCCGCGAGCCCTGCCTGGCTCTGCCCGAGGGTCTCACCGAGCAGGTCCCACCCACCCCCAGGCCTTAGACTCTTGTTCGTACAATGGAGATAATAATTACTTGCTCAGGAGCAAAAGACTCTTTTAAATTGACTTCACAAACTGGACTGACTTCCAGGGCTGAGAACAGCGTGGGCGGGGAAAACAGACAAGGAAGCCAATAACGCAGCCCTCCAGGAGGAACTGAAAGCGTGCGCTTCGGCTGCGGGCAGACCCTGATTCCGGGCCCGAGCGCTGCTCAGGAATCATGTGACTGGGTGACTCCCTTCACCCTCCTGTCAGGAGCACGAGAACATGGCCTTCTAGGACGCTGCGAAGGTCACATGAGCACAGTGATACATGGCACTGGGGGGGGGGCGGCTTCTGCACAGACAGCCAACCCACCCGGAGGCCAAGGGCGCGCAGCGATCTGCGCAGCCAGTCAGACACTGGTCACCAGGGACCAGGGAGGACAGTTTCAGTTTTACAGCCTATCGTTTCATAGTTCATGTTGGATAACTACATTTTTTGGCATTTTAATATAATCTACATGGAAATCTTTTCAAAATATACTTAAATATACACAAATAGGCTTTACAAAGTGTGATCAAAAACCTGGTGAATGCAGCTGCTGCATATCATCGAACAGAAAGGCAGGTTCACAGAACCATGGCTGTGTATCCTCATCCGCCTTACTCACTGGATCCAGTGTCATGTGATTTCTGGCTCTTCTCTGAAGTCCAAATGACCATGAAAGTAAACATTTTCAATCAATTCAGAACATCGAGGCAGCCACGACAGTGCCACTAAAGACACTCACAAAAGGAGACTTCCAGAACTGCTTCAGAAAGTCTGAAGTGAGGGGGAGTGGTTGGAGGGGGATTAATGGCAATATACATGTTTTACTACAATAAATTTTTAAAAATTTAAACATTCGGGGGCCAGGGATATAGCTCAGCAGCACAGCACCTGCCTGGCAAGTGCAAGGTCCTGAGTTCAATTCCCAGTACTGGAAAAAAAATTTAAATATTCATTGTGTTTTTTGGTCATACTCCATAGGTATTCGAGATTGCCTGTATCGGTTAAGTTTTAAGTGGACTATATATTACTGGGAAGGGTACAGAAACCTAAAAACATTTTCTTTGTTCTCAGCATCATTGAAAATTACCATATTTTGCGACTTCACAACTGAAAAGAGCCCTAGGAGCTGCAGGGCTCAGCTCTCAAGTAGGTAGTTGGTCATTAGCTCCATTGTACAGATGAAAAAACTAAGGCCCAAAGAATAAATTCCATGGTCCAGTGAGATGGCCTGACAGAGTCAAGGCAGGTGCCAGGCCTGCTGCCGAGTCCCTTCTTAGCAATGCTCTTCTTCAGTGGAAACAACCATCTTAGGCTGGGAGAAGGAACAAAAACCATCCATAAATGTGGCTGGCTAACGATCAGACACTTCAGGGTATCCCATTCCTTTTCTGATGCAAATTTATATTCTTTTTATGTTTTCTTTTGAAACAAAGATGGGATCATGCTGTATATAACCATTTTCTACTCATAGCATGCAGTCATCTATTTATTTTCATCTTGAACTCATGTAGTCAAATGAATTAAACCTTTACTGTGAAAGCTCCCAGAGAGCAATTCTGCACTAGGGCTGAAGCCTCAGAGGCTCCACAGTTGTCATTCAGTGCTAAACTGCCCGGGCCTCCTCCTCTTCCTCTTCGTGCGAGATGCTGGCCCAGCATTGCCAGATCTTCTGATTTTTAAAAAAAGATACCTGAAATTGAGACTGTGTTGTGGGAAGTATTCTTGTTTTTTTAATATTGTCTCAAATTTTAAAAACATAGTTCAACAAAACCTATCCATCAGCTCTCTTCTCTTAGATAATGCTACGAGCATCACAAGCATTAGCTCAGGCTTCAGGGCATTTGTTTCCTAAAGCAGTCATCAAGAGCCAGCAAAGATGACAGTCCAATCTTGTGCACTCATGAAAGTGACAGACACCACAGTCACTGTGGCTTGGATTTTGCATGTCCCTCAAAGACCAATGTGTTGAAGCTTTGGTCCCCAGGCCCTGGTGCTACAGGGAGACGGTGGAGCCTTTAGGAGGTGGGGCCTAGCTGCAGGAAGTTAGCATGAATGCAGTCTCTCCCCGTCACACAGACACCATCTGCTTCCAGATCATCATGAGGTGAGCAGGCTGCCTCTGCCTTGTGCTGCTGCCATGCTGAGCTGTGCCACTACAGGCCCAAAGCCACTGGGCCACGCAACCATGGACTGACACCTCTGAAACTATAAGCCAAAATAAACCTCTTCCCCTATGAAGTTGATTATCTCAGGTATTTGTTATAGTAACAGAAAGCTGATTAACCCAGCACTTTAAAAATAATACAGTAGACTACACAGTGATAAGTGCTATACAGAAAAAAAAACAGGAAAATGAAACAAGGAGGAGTTGCTGTTTCAAATCCCATGGCCAGGAGAGCTTTACTGGCAAGATGGTGTCTGAGCAGGGATCTGGAGGAGGTAAGAGGTGTGCAGGCATCCAGGACCAGGGATGGCATGGCCACAGGGAGCCACAAGGAGCTGGGGTGTAGCTACTGGCAGGGCACTCACCTGGCAATGCCTGAGGCCCTGGATTTGATCCCCAGGACCATCAAAAACAAACAAGCAAACAGCCTGTGGTAGCAGTATGCTTGACATACTTGACCTACTCAAGGAACTGCATACTGGGAAAGACTGAGAAGGCGTCACTAGAAGGAGATGCAGTCAGGGTAATAGCAGGGCCCCCTGTGAGGGGGTGATTTTTACAATAGGTTAGGGATGAGAAAATGAGTTCTGCAAGTTTGCCCAAGCTCACATAGCTAGGAAGTAGTAGAGGCGTTTTGAACCCAGGCCTGGCTTAACTCCAAATCCCTCGTTGTTAGCTACCGTGTGATGCCATGCCGGAAGCAATAGCAGCCTTCACCACATTTCCGCTCTTACAGGAAGCTCAGTGCTCCATGGGTTCCAGTTATGCCTTCCCTGGTCTTTGTGCTACTGCCTCAGCCATGGAGAATTAGAGTGAAAGGATCCTAGAAGCTTATACCCGAAAGAATCTGCAGGCTTGGTGAGAGGAAAGGTTTATTATTATTATTATTTTTTTTTTTTTTTGTGGGTACCGGGGGGTCGACCTCAGGACCTCGCGCACCAACAGGTGCCCGTGCCGCTGAGCGATATCACCGGCCCCTTTTTCGTATGTGGGATCCGGGAGTCGAACTCAGGCCCTCGCGCTTGCAAGGCAGGTGCTTACGCCGCTGAGCCATCTCACCGGCCCTATTTTTTTTTAATTGTGGGTATCAGGAGTCAAACTCAGGACCTCATGCTTGCCAGCAGGCACTTATGCCGCTGAGCTATCTCACTGGCCCTATTATATTTTTTATGATTTTAATTTTTTAAACAGGCTATCCATGAACCCGCCACAATTTAGAAGGTCAAAGGGGTACACAGCCTTGCATACTTTAAGCTGTATTTTACTTAGCGGCAGCAGCCCCGATCATTTATATGAGAGGCATGGTGGGGGAGAAACTGAGGCACAGGGTTGGTACCCAGTGGGACTCCTCTGTCAATGGGGAAGTCAGATACTTATCCCAACCCCAGCAAGAGTACACTTTGTCTTTGAGAATATTTGTGTATAAAAGAAATCAGACAGATTCATCCTTTGATGCCACTGGGGTACTTTTCATCTTCTTCCTTCTCTTTTTGTATGCCTGCCAGTCCTGGTGAAAGATAGCGATCAGAGTCCGGAAAATCTATTGTGTCATTTCCCAGGATGGAGGGCACTGTCATTGGGTTCACATTTTTTATTAAAATAAGATGAGTGATTCATTCACATTTACAGGCAGAGGATATTTTACTCGGAAAACCATACTTTGAAAAACAAAACCGATGGCTTTACGGAGCAGTCCCTGCTAGCATCAGTTTCCTTTCCCATCCAGTCCCAAAAGAGTCAGACGCGCTTCCCTCCCTCGCTGCCCGGCTCTTACCCACACACGCATGTAATTACAGACATGGTACGCTGCAGATGCCCGCAGAAGGCAGGGCAAGGGTGGGCTCATCTGAAGAGCTGTGTGTTTATCTGCACCTGGCCCTCTTCCCACTGCCTTCTGTTTGTGTTTCTGACGTCTGTGTTTCAGCGGATGGGCAGCCATAGATCCATCATCCTCGGTGGAAGTCAGTGGTTCTGACAGGAGAGCGGGTACACTCTTTCTGAATTCGCCCACGTGCTGGCCAAGCCTCCCCTCCTCTCGCATCACCAGGAACCCGAGAACTTGGTGGAGGTGGTTTTTTATTTTTAGTCTATCTTGGCTCGGCTCACCCTCAGTGAGTAACCCCACTAGCCGCTGCTTTTGTTTATATTTATTTAGAAAAGAAGGAAAATGCATTTTAAGCAAATCACATGCATAATCTGACCCACTTTGTGTTTACTCTGTGGCTGTTCTAGACAGTGAAAAGCTCAGAGAAATGATAGCTATTAGTTTTTGTTTTCTCTGGCTTGCATAAATCCTCATCAGTTTTGCTGATTGCTTATAAAAGTCCATCCTGTCAGATTGACAATAAATTGGAAAAGAAAAGGGAGTTGGAAGTGGATGTATAAATTACATAGATGATTCTCTTGGTAACCTGTGTCAAGTCCTATTAAAGTTGCAGGTACAAGCCAGGCATGACACATGCCTGTGATCCCAGGACTCTGGGAGGCTGAGGCAGGAGGACCGGGAGTTTACACTCAGCCTGGCCAATTTAGCAATTTAATGAGACCCTATCTCAAAATACAAATTTTTAAAAAGCACTGGGAGTGTAACTCAATGTAAAGGCCTTGGGTTCAATACCCAGTACCACCACCCAAAATAAATAAATAAAAAGGAGGAGGCTGGTGATAAACCCAGTGGTAGAGTGCTTGCCTAGCACACGCAAGGTCCTAGGTTTGATCCTGATCACCAGGATGAAAAGGAGAGGGGAAGAAGGCTGATACCATTTTCCTCTCCCTGCCTCATAAAGTTCGATCACAAGGGATAATGCAGGTGAACACGGCTTAATTGTGGCATGATTGTAAGTCTCTCTACAAACCCCAGCCCCCCACTCTGTTCAAAGCGCCCAATAGTGGATTGACAGGGCACTGTGTGCACCTGCCCTGGGCCGGAAGGCTGTTACTTACTCATCAATAAAGAACAAAGGCTGATAAAACCATCCTACGATAAAGACACCCAGAGCCGGAGGAGGATAGTGAATTGGCCTCTCGTCAGGCAGGTGCCAGCCCACCTGTGCCTGATCCCAAGCGAGAGTTACAAGGGCAGCCCTGTTACCTGCTGCCTCCTTGGCTATACACCAGCACCTGAATTGCTCATCTCTCTTTCCTGCTCATTTCTCTTATCTTCTGAAAAGCTCTTTACTGTTACGATTACTATTACTATCTTTATTTTCATTTTACTGATGTCATCAATAGCAGTTTTATTATTCACTCTCATTTCTAATTGCTTGCTCATGGTCACCTGGCTAGTTAAAGAACCAGGATGGGGACTGAGTTGGCTGATTTGTGGAGCCTGCATTTTATTTTATTTTATTTCATTTCATTTTATCTTTCATCACTGGGGATTGAACCCAGGGCCTGAGCTACACCCTTAGCCCCCTTTTTATCTTGAAGCATGGTCTCACTAGGTTTCCCAGGCTGGGATTGAACTTGGAACCCTCCTGCCTCAGCTCCCAGAGCAGTGACATTTATGGGCATGTACCACCACAGCAGACCAAAGCCCCTTCCCATAACCACTGCACTAGGGAAGCCCCATGTTGGGGTCAGGGCTGGGGCTCCTGCCTGCCCTCGGTAGAGCTCTAGAGTTTCCAGACAGTCCCACAGGCCTTTCCTCCCCACCACTTCTAGCCTGGATGAGGCTGTTGAAGAAGTTGAGTAAAAATGTCTTTATTTTTATCTATGGTATATATTAAAGTTCCTGTGAGATTTCCATTTTTTAAAAAACTGTCTCTTATTTTCACGGCCTTATGTACAACTTCCTTATTTTGTTGTACAGTTGGGGAAACTTAGGCCTAGAGAAGCTGTGCCCAGAGAAACACGATCAGTTCTTCGCCGTAGTCGTAGCAGGCCCTGTCCTAGCACAGTGCATCTCTGGGGTAGATTCAACTCTTTCCTTCCGGAAACCACATGAAAGCCCTCACTCTAGCCAGAAAAGCCCATGGAAGGTAGCTGAACACTACCGCCTCTTTTTCAAAGGCCGAGCAGGGTGTTCCTGACTTAGGGCCACCTCGAGGGCGGGATGTCCGCTCTCACCTCAGTCGCCACGCAAGGGACTGGACTCTGTTCTCCGCTTGGCCCTCTGCCTGCAGCCGTGCCTGCTCCTCAGAGAGCAGCAGGTCCGTGCGTCCTCCTGGTGGGGAGTCCCACCCGGCCCGAGGCGTGATGGCCGGTGGACAGGGTGCACCCTGTCCTTCCGTTTCCCCACACCTGGGGGTGCTGCTTGCACCTGTGCAGGGCGAGGGTGCAAGTGCCAGGCTGCCGTGACTGCCCCGGGGGCGCCAAGGCCCTGCTCCACATCCCGGTGCGTGGGCGGGAGACTGCACTGCTAGGAGGAGGGGCTCTGCCGCCTCCTGCCACAGAGCTGCCGACTGCCCACTTTGGCCAGTTAGGTTTCGTGTCATCAAAGCTTTCTCAGACAGTGGCTTCCCCCTGAACGACACCTTGCCTTGGTGTCCTCCAACTCCAACGGCCCCGCCTTGAGGGCCAGGGGACAGGGTGGTGTTCCAGGTGTCTGACGCAGTGTTGGGGTTCCTGTCACAGCAGACCAGACCACTGGTGGCTGGGGATGGCCAGGGCAGCCTGCAGACCTGACCGGATGGCTGGGAGGGGTCATGGACGATCCCCAGGGAGGAATATTCAGACTCTGATTCGAAAGGCCCCATCCTTAAGTTTTCTTTATCTGATCCAAATAGTTCCGGGGGAGTCATTTTAGTTCGTCCTAAACATTGACATGAAATGGTTAGAGTCTGATTTAATACTTGGCCTACCATACATATGCAGGCCAGCAGAAATAAGCTAAATGCATATCTCACCGGGAGTTGGGCTTAGTCATAATACAATGTAACGCTAAAGAGCCTGGCATTCTGCCCCCTTTGAACACAGGGAAGATGCTCTTGGGAGAATGAGCTGGCAGAGGAGGGTGTTAATAATGGCCCAAGAACTCCAGCCCACAGGTGTCACTGGAAGCCATCGCTTCCCATTCCTTTTGTAGGATCAGTTCCCTTTTGTACACTAATCACCATTTCCCTCCACTTACAATGCGGAACAACAGTGCTGCCAAAGATAAAATTGAGGAGCACAGCCCGCTCTTCTGCTGAGGCCTCGCCTGACGGGAACACGGCCCCTGGGAGGTTGGCGCTCTTCCTGTGACAAGGGGCACCGAGTGCTCCCTGGGGAGTGAAGCTGTCAGGTGTCCCCCTCGTCCTCACTCTCCTCCCTTCCTCTCAGCTGTGTATTTACTCAGCTGTGGCCTGGTGACAAAGCTCCGTCGCCCGGGGATGGATGGGGTGGCGGCCGTGCCCCAAACTTGCCGTGTCCTTCTTCCGAGCAAGTCCTGACAGGGCCGCCTGGCTGAGGGTGAGTGTCATTAGAATTCACAGCCCCGGCATAAAGGAACATAAAAACCACCGCAACTGAAAAGTGGAGAGTCCGCTTGTGGGCTGCGGTCTTCTCTGGCCTCTGTGGTGGTTTCTGTTGAAATCGTGCCGCCAACCAGGGAGAGGTTGTGCGGTCCTACGGGTTTTCTGTGGCTTGGGACCGGTTCATCATCTCCAGGCCTGTCCAGCGCCAGCTCACCCAGCCAACGTACGGCACTCACATGATGAGTTCACACGGCGCCCCCGGGGTCCCGCACACTTCACAAGCTAAAAATCCTGATTCAGACCTTGGGGAAGGCCAGGTCTGAGCAAGGGATGAGGAGAGGGGCCCAAGTCCCTCCACCTGATGCTCTTTCATGGTCCTCAGAGACCCAGCGGGCCTGGTAAAGGCTCCAGGTCCTCAGCAGAACACAGGCGTCCAAGTCGACGACCACGTAGTGCACTGTTCTTGTGAGGTCTGTGAGGAGGCTGTGGAAATGACGGCGCTGCCCCCGAAGAGCTTCAGAGGCAGGACTCTGGACAGCAAGGAGGCACCAGGTGTAGAAAGACACCCTCTTTCCCCAGTTGGGAACAAGTGAACCCTTGTCAGGCTCATCAATTTATGATGAGATTAATTTTCTTGGCTAACATAACCTCATCTGTCACTGTCTGGGATTCGAAAGGAGATAACCAACAAAAGAGGACTTCGAGTCAAGGCATCACTGATCTTGAAATCAATAGTATTGGTGCTGGAGTTGTAGCTGTGGCAGGGTACATTTCTGGGAAGCGAACCCCAGGCTTCCTGGGTTCGTGTAGTAAAATTGGTGATACATTCCCAGGAAAAGGAATACTCAAGCTGATGGCACCAAATGCTTGCCGAGAAGCCCACGAACTGCTGTGATCCCCCGCCATGGTTTATTGTTTGCTGGGAGTCCGGTGCCTACCAAACAGAACCAAACAGAACATGTGCCACTTTCAGCCCTTTCCTGGCTCCTCGCACACAAGTCCTAAATTTGCAGAAATGATCCCTTTCCCTAGACTCCCACATCTCTGTGACACAGTGACCAAAGCTTTGTCCCTATGAATTTGGACTTGGGTCAGCACATGGTGTATGTTTTAGTTCGTTCATTCCTTCAACAGATACTACAATGTGCCAGGCACTGCGCTGGGTGCTTTGGTTCAATACAGAGATTCCTTGATTTTATCACTTCAAGTTTTCATCGGTTAATAATTATAAAATAGTACCAGATATTGAGCACTTGGCTAATTTTTCTCAGAAAAGTACCTTGTATATAAATCATCCCTTTTGTTTTTTCATAACAGTCCATTAGGTTGGTATGGTGCTTATTCACCCTGTAAAGCTGAGGAAACCAAGGTTCAGAGAAGTTGCATAACTGGTCCAAGTCATGCTGGTGCTAAGTGGACAGCCAGGCTTTAAAGCCAAAGTCACTAACACACCTGCCCTGCTTCCCTACCCTGTTGGACACGTTCCCACCGGCGTGAACCACCTGTGGGATGTGCATGACTCTGGGAAAGTACGTAATGTATGTAACCACCGGTGGTTCAGGCCAGCCAGCAGCGAGGCGTATGAATTACGGCCCCGTCATGAGCACGTTAGTGCGTCTCTCCCGGAAGGGGTCTGTGTGTTTACCTTAGACCCAGTCTGGCGGTCACCTGTCCTCGGAAGTGACTCCCTGGGTCCCTCTTGCTAGGACAGAACTCCTGGGACTTTTAGAGCCAGAGAAGCCTGGGCCTGAACTAAGGACCCTCCCAGCAGCTGTTCCCTTGAGAAAGTGGGTGACTTCTCTGCTTTCTTCATTTCAGTAATAGCAAATCTGACAGACACTTGCCATGGGCCAGACACTACGCAAAGTATAGTACTTTTCATCGGCCCACAACAGTCCTGTGACATTTGCACGGTCTGGGAAACTAAGGCCTGAATCAGGCTCCTCCTGGGAGGTCAGCGGCGAAGCGAGGCTTTGCACGCAGGCGCCCTCGCTCTAGAGTCTGTGCCGCCTCTGAAAAAGACAGGAACGAAGCATGGGAACCCTCTGGTCCAGAGCCAGGCACCCAGCGGGGCGGACTATTGCAAAGTTGAGAAGAAGGCTTAACATTTCTGACCGCCCATCCAAAGAGAAGCACCGATTTGTGGAGAGGGTTTTCTGGTTTTGATCTTATACCAAAGCCTTCTGTCTCTGCTTTCGAACTTGCAGGAACTGCTGGCTGAGCTTTCCTAACGGTGGGGATCCCTTTAGAGAGGGATCTGTCCATGTGCGCTGCTCGCCTTCCCTGCACCTGCCAGGACACTGAGGCAGGCAGGACAGGTGGGCGGGTGGGAGCCGCAGGTAGCCAGTGGTACAGGTGTCCCCCGCCCCCACTCCCACTTCCAGCAGCGTCCATCTTTCCTGTTGATGGTAATTAGAACCTTTCAGCCTTGATTTCTTACAGGAGAAATCTCAATTCACTTGGGTTGTCTCCTTGATCCAGCTCACCTGGAGCAATTTATTCCCTGCATTGTGTTTGGAGGGGAAAACACGCGCTTAAACCTTCACACATTGGGGTGGATAAGATCGAGGTGCTGGGTTAGCTGTGGAGCCAGGCTACCTGGGTCTGAATTCCAGTCCGGCGTCTTCAGCATGTTCAGGCTGAGCTTGTGTGTCTGTGAAATGGGCTAAAACTAAGGATTAGGTGAGGTATGCATGGAAGGCCCAGGGAGAACAGGGCCTGGCCCGTACTAGACGCTCAGAACTGTGAACAGGTACAATTGTTAAGCCCCTCCGGCCCCAGCCCACTTCTTTCCCACCCAGCCTGGGCTCCTGCTCTGGGAAGACCCTTGCTGCCTGCCAGCCTCTGGGCCATCCTCTCCTTGGTCACCAGCTTCCTGTGTCCCCCAAGCTTCCGGGTCTCCTCTATGAACTGGGCCTCGGCACAGTGGAGTCCACTCCCTAAGGTGGCTGTGGAGGTTAAGTGAGCGCATTCAAGTGCGAGCACGGAGCCCGAAGACGACTCACGCTCATTACTGTTACTCCTGGAGCGCAAGAGGCTGCCGAGAAGAGCCCGAGAGCCAAAGCGCCCGGCTGCGCGGCGGAGGCTGGGCCTGGAGCCGGGAGCCCGGCACGGGAGGCAGAGTGGCGGAGAGGAGGCAGCGCAGCCCGAGTTTGCAAACACAGCGCTTCCAGCGCCTCTGCACTGACACTCAGCCAGAAACACCTCCCTGAGCGCCTGTCCTCTCCCATGTATATCCCAGGATTTAAAAACAAAAAACTGAGACAGCTCCCTTGGGTGTCACTACTTTCTGGATACCTGCTCAGTGCCTTCTAGACATCGTCTCTTCTTGACCTCAGCCCTGCACAGCGAGTCCTACCATCGCCCACGCAGATGAGCCGCCGCCACTCAGAGCAATGCAGCTGTTTGCCCGCAGCACCCTGGACATGGCACGGCCCACTTTCGAAGCCCAGCCTGTGGGGCAGAAAGGGAAAGGCTCCCAGCGCTCAGCCAGGCTCTGATTTTGGAACCTGTCTTACCACCTGCGGGTCTCCCAGTCCGCGAGGGCCAAGAGCGGCTCTCCTTTGAGATCAGCTGCTCTTGATATTATCTGGCCATTACGGTAATGGAATTAGAACTGCTCTCTCTCTCTCTCATACATAATTAAAAGCTGTTTATTTGCTTGCGATGTCATGAATCTCTTTACATGACTATCTTCCTCACTTAACGTCTGGGAAAGTCAAGTTCCGGAAGTGGTGGGCAGGATGTATTCTGTTTTTAGTATTTCTGAGAGCCTTTTGTTGCATGAGAGAGATACAAAGGGATTTTTGTGAATCATTCTTCTGCCCTTGAGAAGTAAGTATTTGAAGTATGAGTTAGAATAATATCAAGATGCTAAAGAGGGCCCCGGCCAGTGGCGTCTTTGCCTTTATTAGATGTGGGGATCAACATCCATGGCTTTTCTCCCTTCCCCCACCTCTCCTGTTCCTCACCCAGAACTGTGAGAGCCTGAGGGGCTTCTCCTCCCTCTCTTGAAGAACGAGACCTCCTGCCTGGCCGGGCCCCCGTGCCCGGGGTCAGCAAGGGAAGAGAGAGGAAAGCGCACAGCCCGCTGTGGCCAAGGCAAAGGCCACAAAAGCCACCCTGATCCTTTGACCTCCATTGACGCCGAATCTGTCCTTTGGTGTCCCTGACATTGGCCGTGTGGTTAGTTTAACTCTCTGCCCCCACCTTGAATTGAGCTTTGATGAAAAAGCAGTAGGAACTCAGGCCTGTCCCTGGAGATTTGGGGTTTTTGTCTTGGAAAAGCATGAACCAAACGAGCAGGGCAGGAGATCTGGATTCCTGTGGCTTGGGCTAACTTTGGCCGAAGACATCAAGTGCCTGTGATCATCATCATCTTCCTCCCCAGATGTGGCCGTGCCCTGTGCGTCGCCTTCTCTCACCCCTCCTCCCCAGGAGGAGGCTCCAGGGCCATGGCTCCTGCCCCACCATCAGCTGCCCTTCCAGATTTGAAATGGTGCAAGGGAATGCTTGCAGACTGCGGCTGCCAGCTGATCCAAAATCTTTTGGCTTTAGTACAAGCAATAAAAAAACAACTCTTAAGCACCAGCGTATTTTCTATCCCTTGGGATCCCAATAAACCTCTCTGAGATTTGCCTCTTTGGCAAATCTGGACCACAGGGCCTCCTGGCTCTTCTCTCCCAAGCAGTGCCTCTGTCTGTCAGGAGTCATGTGGTAGCCTGGGCTGTGTATCTTGGACCTCCGTCCTGGCTTCCTGTAATAGGGTGGCCAGGTCTCTGTGCGGGCATCCAGAGGAGCCAGCCGCTGCAGTGCTGGGTGACAGTGACACGGTCTGTGGTCGGTACGCTACGCTCTGCTCCTCCGTGCACGCAGGCCTGTTTGCCTGGTTCAGCCTCCGGACATCCTGTGGATGGGCGCTGGCCGTGTGGTGGGGAGCGTTACCATGCCAGGGGCTTCTGCACATTCACCCAGCTCTCAAATGACTCATTCCCCCAGGGAAACCAAGCAAAGCAGCCCGTGAAGGCGCCTCTCTGGTATCCTCTCTTACCTCAGTGTTTCTCAGCCCCTTGGTCAAAACATCATAACTGGGCGCCTCCACCCAGGAAAGGCTTTGCAGGAATATTGATATTAAAATCTCACCCCAGAAGTTAGTGGCTCCACACCCCTAACACCGACTCACTTCGAAAGAGCGGCTCAGCTGGGCATGGTGGCGCGGGTCTAATCCTAGCACTCAGGATGCCGAGGCAGGAGGATCACAAGTGCAAGCTCTCAGGCTATGCAACTTGGGGACTTAGGAAGAACCTATCTCAAAATAAAAATAAACAAATAATAGAGCACCTTTCCCCAGACTGAGTCTGAAGACATGAAACAACTAGAGAGAGAACAGCAACAGGAAGCAAACCGCCTGTACCCTGACACGCTCCTCTCTGTTTTCGCCACAGACCTGCTGACCATGAGGGAGTACCACTGCCTGCTGCAGCTGCTGTGCCCCGACTTCCCGCTGGAGCTCACCCAGAAAGCGGCCAGGTACGGCTCCCCGACTCCTGGGCCAGCCCAGCCCTCGGCCTTCTGTGGGCCAAAATACTCACTACGGGAGAAATTGGCATTGGAGAGGGGTCTGTTGGTGTCTTTGACATAATGGTGGTTCATAAGGGAGCCAAGCGAGCCTTCATGGTCTCTAAGGGAGCCTTGGGGTCTGAAGATAGGGGTGGAGGATGGTGAGACGAGGGGGTCCGTGCACACACCCACATGTACACACATGGGCACACACACGCAAGCAGACCCTGAGAAAGGGACAAGAGTGGGCAGTGACTTGTGTTGACAAAGGGTGAAGCTGGGGACTGGCAAGGCAGGAAGGGGATGAAACCCCAAACCGGGAGGGCAGACAGTATCATGTGTGCTAAAAGGAGGCTCTCAGGGTGAGTCCAGACCAGGACCTGGCAGGCGCAGTTAAGAGCCTCTCATTTCTGTGTTTGGTTCACTGTCATTCTCATTTTTTGACCAAATGAAATAGTTGAACTATACCTCAGTTAACTTTTTTTGGAGGGGGTACTAGGGATTGAACCCAGGGAGCACTGAGCTACATCCTCAGCCCTTTTTTGGTTTAGTTGTTTGTTTGTTTGTTTGTTGTTTATTTGTTTGTTTTGTCTTTGGTACCGGGAATCGAACTCAGGACTTTGCACTTGCCAGGCAGGTGCTATGCCACTGAGCTATAACCCCGGCCCTAGTTGTTTTTTTTGTTTTTTTTTTTTTGTGGGTACCGGGGGGTCAACCTCAGGACCTCGCGCGCCAGGAGGCGCCCGTGCCGCTGAGCGATATCACCGGCCCCTTTTTCGTATGTGGGTTCCGGGAGTCGAACTCGGGCCCTCGCGCTTGCCGGGCAGGCGCTTAAGCCGCTGAGCCATCTCACCGGCCCCCTAGTTTTGTTTTTATTTTTATTTTTATTTTTATTTTTTGTGGGTACCGGAGGTTGACCTCAGGACCTCACGTGCCAGCAGGCGCCCGTGCCGCTGAGTGATATCACCGGCCCTTTTTTCGTATGTGGGTTCCGGGAGTCGAACTCGGGCCCTCGCGCTTGCCAGGCAGGCACTTACGCCGCTGAGCCATCTCACCGGCCCCTAGTTTTGTTTTTAATGATAGGGTCTCACTAAATTTCCCAGGCTGGCCTCAAATTCTGTATCCTCCTGCCTCAGCCTCCTAATTAGCTAGAATTATAGGCCTGTACCACCATACCCAGAAATTTATTATTTAACACAAAACCTGAGCTAGAGTTGCAAATGGAAGTATAGAGGAAAAAAAATCTTCTTTTCTGAAAAAAAATCTTCTTAAAAGATGAGAGGTTCATTTAGCTCACAACTTGGGGAAATTCAGTCCATGGTCAGCTGGCTCCAAGGAAGGAACATCATGGTGGAAGGGCCTGGTGAAGGACAGCTGCTCGGTTCATGGCGGCCAGGAAGCAGAGCAGGGGACAGTACCAGAGAGGAGGGGGTGAGGGCCCAGACCTACAGCTCAAGGCCACACTCTACCCAGACACACCCAGCAGCTTACCCCACCAGTCCTGGGCAGATCCCAAGCCAATCCAGTTGACACCCCACCCTAACTGCCACACAAAGTTCCTCTAAGTCACACTGAAGTCATTTACCTTCACGGTTCCATGTAAGTGGCTTCTCTCAATTATCTGACCTAATCCTTATTTTTGAAAGTTACTTCTTACTTTACTGAGGCTACAGGAAGGTAACTCTGTTGTGGGAGCTTACTGAGAGCTTGCAAGCAGCAGGGCCAGAAGGTGCGCCAGTCTCTGCGGGCTCCTGCCCTGTGTCCTGGCACCATTGCTGCTTGGCACCGTGGCCCCCTGAAACCAGAGATGCATCAGCTGCGCTGCTCCTAGAATCCCCTTGAACCCCTGTCTTAGGCAAAGTCTCTCATTGCTGAGACAAAATACCTGACGCCCAAAATTAAGGGAGGAAAGGTTTATGTAGCTCGCAGTTTGTGGAGGTTTCAGTCTGTAATCAGCTGGCTCCAAGGCACGGTGGCATGGCACAGGGGCAACAGTTCCAGGCAGCAGAAGACAGCAAAAGCAGCAAGAGCAAAAGAGGGGAGAGCAATCCTCTTTTCCTCCCTTATACTGTATGCAGGCCACCCACCCTCGGGTGGGTGTAGCACTCACACCATCTCCGTGTCCTCCTCTCACACAGGCTCAGGATGTTTACAAAGTGAGGACCCTGGCCCCCTGCTCAGTTACTTGGTTAAACTTCTAAACTTCTCAAGTTGACACAATGAACAACATCCTAGAGCAGTAAGAGCATGTCCTCTACACACTGGGATGTAGAACTGCTGAGTTCCTTAGTTCAGCTTCTAGACTTCTCAAGTTGGCACAGTGTATCAACCATCACAGCCCCTCATGGCGCCACTGCCCCCTGCCAACTTGGAAGAAGAGAAGTTCCTCGCTCCCCAGGCACACAGCAGCCTCTCGCTGGGCAGGATGCTGGTGCTTCCCGGCTCATGCACTCATTTTGGTCTAGTGCAAAACCTGTTCAGTGATCACACACCCAACATTTTGAGGACTTTTCCCCTTACTGCTCAGGGGATCTTCCATTTCCCAATGGAGGCTGGTCACCCTTAAGCCATAGTTCAGCTTTGATCAGTTTGATTTTTCTGCAATCCAAAGATTTAGATTTTATTTTTCTTAGCTTGTAATTTAACAGAGCCAAGTGGAGTTAGCATTAAATTGTTTCTCTTTGGGCTCAGATCATTTTAAGCAAAATTCAAGCCAGGCATGATGGTGTGTACTATAATCCCAACACTCTAGGAGGCTGAGGCAGGAGGATCACAAATTCCAGGCCAGCCTAAGCAACTTAACAATTTAGCAAGACCCTAACTGAAAATAAAAAATAAAAAAAGGCTAGGGATGTAGCTCAGTGAGTAGGCCCTGATTTACCCCCAGGACCAAAGAAACAGAGAAAGAGACAGAGACAGAGAGCTATTGATTGAGTCCTGGTGGGAAATTTAGCATTCTTAAAGACTAGACTTAGCTGGGCCTGGTGGTGCATACCTGTAATCCCAGCATTTGGGAGGCTGAAGCAGGAGGATCCATGGGAGTCTGCAGCCAGCCTGGGCTACACAGTGAGTTCAAGGCCAGCCTGGATTACATAGGGAGACTGGACGTAGCAAATGTAAGTGTGATTGGAGAATTCCTGAACAGACACAAGGAGCCATGTGAGTGCTCCAGGCGAACAGGCCAGCCCTGTCCCAGGCTTGCTGCTGAGTCACTGTCACTTAGCAGAGCACCGAGGTGAGTGAGCCGGACCCTCCATACCCATCTGCTGAGTGAGTGAATGAGTGGATGAGTGCACATGTGGGTAAACGTGAATGAACGTTCCTCGGCCGGTATTCTACACAGCCCAATTGTCCACAGCTCCCAGTAACTGTAACAACCATGACCCGCAATTGTGTTTCTACTCAGATTTCATTCACGTATTCACCAAGTATTTATTTTTCACAGTTTTGGAGGGATTCATTTGCGTACCTTACGCTTCACCCACTTACAGTATAAAATTCAGTGGCTTTTAGAACATTTCCGAAGTTGTGAACCTATTACCACAGTCAGTTTGAGCACACTTTCATCACTCCGAAAAGAAACACTGTAGTGTCAGCCATTCCACTCCAGTCCCCTTTCATCCACAGACCAGGCGGCCGCTGCTCTCTGCCTCTGGATTTGCCTGTTCCGGGCATTTCAGGTCAATGGCATCGTGTAAAAACGTGGTCCTTTACGACTGCTTCTTTCACTTAACATCAAGTTTGCATGTTCACCCTTGCAGTAGCATGAATCATCATTTCTTTCTTTCTTTCTTTTTTTTTTTTTTTTGTGGGTACCGGGGTCGACCTCAGGACCTCGCGCGCCAGCAGGCGCCCGTGCCGCTGAGCGATGTCACCGGCCCTTTTTTCGTATGTGGGTTCCGGGAGTCGAACTCGGGCCCTCGCGCTTGCCAGGCAGGCGCTTACGCCACTGAGCCATCTCACCGGCCCCTCCAAATATTTCTTGACTGTCTTTTTCGTGGGAGGAATTATTCTGCACGCTGGAGACCCAGTCACAAATAAGAGAGCTCCTGTCCCTCTTGGAACAGCATTTAAATGAAAAAGGGCTCTCTTGGTTCCAGTTACTGCCACCTCCACACTCTCGTACGTCCGTGTCTTGGTTTCCGTCCCGCGGAGTAGCCGCTGCCCCGCTCTCCTGGTAGCTGCGCAGCCGCCCTCCTCCCCAGCCTCTTCCAGACGCGCTGAAGGGTGCGAGCGCAGAGCGGAATCCAAGCGCTCGCCCCATCGGAACCACACGGGCCGCACGTGCTTGGGGCGTCATCGATACAACAAGGCTTCTTGCCCGGCCGTGTTCCTCTACTTGAGGAGGAGCAGCACCGCGGCCAGCCACGTCAACAGCAGTGTGAGGGGACCGTGGGGTGAGGGCCTGGCTGGGAGAGATGCATTGGGAGGCAGCGAGTTTGTTACGAGCACCAGGCTCCTCCGTCAACCCTGCTTCCCCTGTGCAGCTCTTCTCTCCTCCACGCCAGCCTGCGGGTACAGAAACTTGTAGCTACCCCAGAAAGCACCCCGATGTGGAGCGCTCTCATTTTGTCCTGCAGGTCGGATCCCAGCTTCCCCTGCCCGCCCAGGCATTGGCCAGGCAGCTGCTGGTTCTCCTGCCAGCTCCTCCTTCAGGGCAACCTGTCCTCCTCCTGGGGCTGATGTGTGAGGAGGGCTGTGGTCCCAGGCTGGCAGCGGGAGGCAGGGCATGGGCCGGCATGCAGGCAGGGCTGGCATCTCCACCATCGATCCCGCCAGGCCCAGGCAGCAGGTGTGCGCCGGAAACTCAGGAAAGCGGGAGCAAGCAGACCCCAGGCAGCAGCCCCGAGACCCCCACTGCTCATGCACTGCTGCAGCAGCACTGCACAAAGACCAGTGGCAGAGCCTCACTCTGGGAGGCTGAGGCAGGAAGATCAAATGTTTGAGACCTGCCTGGGCAACCTAGCCACTTAGCAAGACCCTGGTGCAAAGACTCTGGGTTCAACCCCCAATGCCAAAAAAAAAAAAAAAAAAAAAAAAAAAAAAAAAAAAGTCTGTGAAGGGAGCCAGACTTGCTGGGTTTAAATCCTGGTCACAAGTTAACAGCTCGTGCCTGTGAAAAGTTATTTAATTTCTTTGTGGCCCGAGTGTCCTCATTTGTAGAGTGGGGATAATAACAGATGTAAGGATCGAAGGAGGAGAAGTATGTGATATGCTTCAAATAGTGCTTGGTGCAAAGCAAACTTGGGATCAGCCTTAGAATGGCCTTGGAATATAGGCGTCCAGGCCCACGGCCTTAGGAACCCTGCTGCACCTCCCACCTGGGCCCTCCACCTGGAGGACCTGCGGGGCTCCCGTAACTTCTCAGAGCTCTGTTTCCTAGTCTACAAAATGGGGGTGACAATAACTAGCCATGGGGTGTTTGTAAGATTCAACAACAAAAATATGTGCACCACTTAGCACATTGCAAACATACAGTAAATCAGCAGTTGCTGTCATAGTAATGTTGGTGTTATCATTACCAGATTTTTAAAAATGAACGAGAAGATCCAGAGTTCCCAAAGGCTCTGCTATCTGGCCTGTTTTCATTTTGCAACACTCAGAAAATAATATATAACAAAGACACTAGGTAAAGGCAAATTTCTTGTGGTGGCCAGCAGGCCCTGGCCTCCTCCCAGCTGGACCAAGGAGACCATCACACCTGTAAGCCATTCAAGGCCTGGCGACGTGGGGCTGGGATGTTCGGCCCCAAGGAGGGGAGTGGGTGCTCAGCCTGAAGCATGCAGACTCACCTGCAGCCCCCTCCCCAGACTTCAGGGGTCTGGAGGGCTCAAGAATTCCTGTTTCTAAAAAATCCCCAGATGATGCTAATGCTTGAACTCTTGGCAATCCTCCTGCCTCAGCCTCCCCAATGCTGGGATTACAGGCTTGTGCCACTGCGCCCAGCTCTCACCAAACATTTACTGAGTGCCTGTTACATGCTGTCATTGTGCTCTGTGGAGAGGCTGTGACAGTGACCAGAAGAGATGTCATCCCAGAAGAGATGACCGTACCATCTGTCGTCCCAGGTGTCGTCGTAAATTGAGGAATTTACAAATGGATAGAGCAGCAGGCATTAAATCGGTGCAGTACTAAGTGCAATAGGAACACAGGCACAGGAAGCAGCCTAACCTCGGACTCACAGAAGGCTCTGCCGTGAGGGAGAGAGAGTGAGACCGACTGTAAGGCCACCAAAAGGAAAGCGGTGTGGCACTAGAGTAAGGACAGTGTATCGCCTGGACAGGCCAGTGTAGACTCGCGCCGCTTTAAAATGGCCCATAAAAAGATAATATTGCACAACAGTTGGTCGGGGTGATTCAGGAAATGGTGAGCGAGCAGATGGTTATCCACACAGCAAAAAGTAAAATTAGATCCTGACTTCATACGGTATCCAGCAGCCAGTTTCACCTAAATCACAGACCCAAATGTGAAATGCAAAAGCTGTAGCACCCTTAAAGAGAATAAAGGAGGGGCGTCCCAGAGAGGAGAAATACCACCCAGGAGGCAGGGAGTTCCCGAGGGCCAGTCGCACCCTGGCCACAACTGTAAAAGTGTCAAACTCTAACCGCTGGACTACCAAAGGATTAAAATACCATAAACAAAGTTGAAAGACAAACCAGAGGCTGGAAGAGGATATTTCTCATGTATTAGTTTCCAGGATTAAAAAAAAAAAAAAAATTGGCACAGTGCTGGGGATCAAACGCACAACCTCACACATGCTAGGCAAGTGCCCTGCCACTGCGCTACACTCCCAGCTCAGTTTCCAGAACTTTCTAACTTTAAGCCCAATCAACATATTACTCATGAACTTTTTTTTTTTTGAGGTGCTGGGGATTGAACCTAAGTCCCCATATATGCTAGGCAAGTGCTCTACCACGGAGCTACACCCCACCCCTTGTACGTTTTAGTCTCAAGAATTTCTTTTTTATATAGAATGCCTACAAATCAATAAGAAAAATATGGAGAACCCCAGTAGAAAAATAGTCCAAAGATAGAAACAGGCAACATATAGAACATAAGCTATCAATAAACATTTGGGCATATTTATGCCCAAACTGACTAATACAAGGAACTGCCAACTAAATTGAGATGCCAGTTCACATCTATCAAATTAGTGGAGTCTGATAATCAAGCTGGGCATAGTGGCACATGCCTGTAATCCCAGCTACTCAGGAGGCTGAGGCAGGAGGATTGCTAGGCGGAAGACAGCCTGGGCCTGTCTCAAAATTAAAAATTTTAAAAAGAGCTGGGGATGTAGCTCAGGAATACTGGGATTGAACCCAGGGGTGTCTTACCACTGAGCTACATCCCCAGCCCATTTTCTTTTAAGACGAGGTCTCACTAAATTGCCCAGGCAGACCTCCAACTTATGATCCCTCCTGCCTCAGCCTCCGAGTGGCTGAGATTACAGGCATGCACCACTGCAGTTGGCATGATGTTAAAGAGTATAGATGTTTGCGAGAGTTGCTGTAGTATAAAACCACACAGAGGAATGCTAAGCCTCTGGGTTTCCATGAATCCCTTGGGCAGGGGGAGGGGAGAAGGGGGAGAGGAACAAAATGAGATGGGGGTATGCAGGTGGTTGAACGCTAATTTACCAAGCTTTTAAAAACAGAAGCAAGGATGGCAAAATGCTAATGCCTGGTAGAGTTAGCTTGTGGGGGCCCAGGAGTTGTTACTCTCTGTAACCTGAGATTTTAAATACTTCATCTAGATCAAAAAGGATGGGCAGGATTTAGGTAGAGAGGGAAAACGGAAGAGCAGCTGGTTTCACCATTGATGACCTCGGCCTGGACTCAGAGGCCTGGGGGGACAGAAGGAGTGAGGGACAGCAGTCCAGCCCCTCCTGCCGCCCGGGGTCTAGGTCTCCATCCTCCAGGGCTGCGGGCTTCCCAGGAGGCCCCAGGGGAGCGAGGCCAGCGGGCCGTGTGCAGGGGAGCATGCGTCCGGGCAGCTGCTGGAGACTAAACCAGCGCCAAGGGCAGGCCAGGCCGCCAGAGCCCGCGGGAAGGTGCAGCCACCCAGGCACAGGTGGGGTGCCGAGTGTCGGCCTTCTCGTCCTGCCTTACGACCTGGGTCACTGTCTTCCCCCTTCTGAGCTTGTGCTCTCGTAAAGGCACTCACTGAGCTTCATGCCCCGGGTTAGAAGACACAGTGAACTGGGGGTGCACCTCGCTGACACCAAGCCTGAATGACCATGAGCCTTTATCGTCACTCTGGGTGTGGCCCATGCCCGTGGGCAACACTTCGTAAGCCTTATAGGGCAGTGGGTTTGGGGTGCCCTCGAGGGACAGGCTGGTCATCCGGGGTGTCAGAGGGCCTGACGCAGTCCGGAAGAGGGGCGACCCCCAGGAAGTATGCCCAGAAACCCTCAGTATCCCCGGCAGCCCAGCCCTCCCACCTGGGGAAGGGGTGGTTCGCACTGCTCCCTCTCCCGGCCCTGACCTTAGCACAGACTGCAGGGTGAGCTGGGAGCCCATCTGGGCCTGGGGACCAAGGACGCAGTCATGCAAGGTGCCTCCTCTTCCTGGCCCTGGCTGTGGGTGGCTTCCCCCAAAAGTGGACCCGAAACTGAATAGATGGCTTCCGCCATGGCCTCTCTGCCTGGCTGTGAGCTGGCAGTACTCCCTTCCGCAGAACTCAGTTTTTACTTGCGATTTGGGGCTCTTCTAGCTCATAAATCAGCTAGAATTCGCATGGTGGCAGCAGCTAACGCTGGCTGGCCCGGTACACCCCAGGCAGAGTACTCTGCACGTTAACACTGCCCAAGAGTCCTGCAGAAGAACTGGGATGGTCTCCTCCCTACAGATGAGGAAACTGCGGCCAGGGAGAAAGGTAACGTGGCCAGTGGGCAGTGGAACTGGGACTTGATCCCGGCTTATTCCCCTGGCCGGCAAGCCTGACCCTCAAGGGAATCAGAAGCTGGCGACTGAGTAGGGTGGGGCGAGGAGCTTTGCTCCCTTGGCGCCCGCTTACCCCCAGCTGCCAGCCCAGCTGTTGGCTTCACAGGGAGATGGGCGAGGGGAGCGGCCAGGCCCCTTGGGCTTCGCCCAGGCCCTGCCAAGTGCTGTCTTCACGCCCTTGCCTGCCATGGCTCCGCCCTGCAATGGTCAAACACAGTCCTCTCCTCGCCCCAGGGCCCTCTGCCCACCCGAGGCCTGGCCTGCAGGGCCCACTCAGCTCCAGCTGGCAGTAGCTCCACTGGCTCTGCTTCAGAGCAGGTGCCAGGCCCTCCAGGTGTCAGCACAGCCAGCACCATAGCGGGGCCTCTGGCAGGAAGGCTGGGGTGCCAGCTGCCGTCCCTGAGGAACAGCGTATGCCGTCACCTCGCCTCCAGAAGGTTCCTCAAGCCCTCGGGTGCGGACGCGCTGCAGCCTGGGATGAAGGAGCTGTCTGTGGGGATGGAGGCCACAGCCTGGGGCTGGCCCTGTCACAGAGGATGGGCAGACCCGAAGCTCCCTCCTGCCCTGGCTCACAGTTATGCTGAGATTCAAGGCAGGACATGGATGCCGGACAGACTCTCCATGAGTCTGTCACAGTCTCCTGTGGCCACAGCCCTCGAGACAGCCACTTCCCACGCAAGGTGACACCGAGCCCCTGGGAAGTTTGGGCTGCGCAGCTTCGGCAGGAGCATCTGTCTGCAACAGCCCCACTGCCGACCCCTTCGCATCTGTCCCTTCTGCATGTGCCGCCCAGAGCTGGATGTCATGTCCAGTGTCATCTGGCCCTTCTCACTCATGGAACCTGGGCAGGAGCAGGTCAGAAGGAGGGGCTGGGGCGGGCAGCATCAGGAAGACAGGACGGGCAGCTGCAGGCCCTGGGGAAGAAGGACAGGGCGGGGGCTGGGGGTCAGTGGAGCTGGACCCGGGTGAGTGTACCTGGGAGCTGAGAAGAGCCAGCTGGCAGGGGCTCCCGACCCCGGGGAAGAACGGGGACTCTGTTGTGAGGGCAACGGGAAGCCCAGGCAAGGTTTGAGCAGCATGGTGAATGACAGCACTTGTATTTCAAAAAGATCTGCCCGACCACAGTGCGGGTGGCGCCTCGATTAGAAGGAGATGAGGGCAGGGCCGGTGAGATGGCTCAGCGGCTTAAGCGCCTGCCCGGCAAGCGTGAGGGCCCGAGTTCGACTCCCGGATCCCACATACGAAAAAGGGGCCGGTGATATCGCTCAGCGGCACGGGCGCCTGTTGGCGCGCGAGGTCCTGAGGTTGACCCCCCGGTACCCACAAAAAAAAAAAAAGAAGGAGATGAGGGCAGTGCCGGGAAGGGGTAGGGAGCTGTGCGAACTTCTGGAGAAAGGCAGGGTCTGGGCCGCCGTGGGGTGGACAAGTCTCGGCAATGGAGTGGCAGGGGCTGGCACAGGAGGGGTGTCCAGGATACCTGCCAGGTGTCAGGCTGGGCAGACTAGGGGGTGGTACAGCTGGTAAGGAAAGCTGCCATCCAGCTGGCTTTGTGGCACCCAGTGTCACTGATCGTGAGGGAAAAGCCCCTCCGCGGAAGCTTGTGACACAGCCTGCTGGGATCAGAAGATGGCCCTGCCTCTGTCTGCCTCCCTCAGCCGCTCACTGGTCCTCCTGACCCGTGTAAGTGTCAGCCACGCAAGCAGCAGGGACAAACACAGACAGCACAGCCCGGCTTGGGCACATCTAGTACCCTGGGAGGCTAAGGCAGGAGGATTGCAAATCCAAGCCCAGCCCAGGCAACTCAGCAACTTAGTGAGATCACGTGACAAAATAAAACATTTTAAACTAAGGATGAAGCTCAATGCGAAGGCCCTGGGTTCAATCCCCAGTACTGAGAAATGGAAAAAAAAAAAAAAAAAAAAGTAGAGTAGATGGGGCTTCCCTGCCCTGCTGAGCTCCAGTCCCTCCACCGCCCCTTCTCCAGAGGCAGGAGGGTTGGCGTTGTCTGCGGGGTGGCAACATCGCCTGCTCGGGCCCCTTCCGAAGCCCAAAAGGAGGCCTGGGAGCTCATCTGGCTCAGAGCTGATCAATGTGTGAAAGCCAAGGCAGGCCTGGGGTGCACACTGGTCACCCCAGCTATTTAGGAGGCTGAAACAGGAGGATCACAAGCTAGAGGTCTCAGAACAGATACAAAGGGCTGGGGCTGGGGCTGGGGCTGAGGGCACAGGCTGGTCCTCAGGGACTCAGTTAAGCGGAACAGGTGGACATCCAGGTACAGGAGACTCAAGTGCCAGGTCTCGATGCCCAACACTGGTTATGGGAGCAACAAGGAAACAGCTCTTTTGTTGTTGTTGTTGTTTTTGTGTGTGTGTGTGGGTACCGGGAATCAAACTCAGGACCTCATGCCTGCCAGGTAGGTGCTGTGCCGCTGAGCTCTATCCCTGGCCCCAGAAACAAAGCTCTTGCTGCCCAGCAGCTTCTGAGGGCTCCTGATCCACAGAGCTGGCTGCACTACCAGCGTGCCACACATCGCACTGTACTGCGACAGCTCGCAGTGCTCCTCCAAGAGCCGCAAAGCCACCTGGGAAGAACAGCCCTGCTGGCCACCAGCGAGTGTCACCAATCCCAATGCCAGGCCGCACCGCTCGCATGTGTAGATAGCTTGTGTGCATATTTTATTTGTGCCTAAAACCAAAAATCACACTGGGCATGGTGGTGCACATCTGTTATCCCAGCGCTCCGGAGGCTGAGGCAGGAGGATCGCAGCAAGTTCGAGACCAGCCTGGGTTACACAGTGAGTTCAAGTCCAGCTTGAACTACACAGCGGGACCCTGTCTCAAAAAAATACAATCAAATAGCAACAAAGAGGGAGCTAATGTTCAAACTAAGAACCGCCCCTGGCAGGAAGCTACAGGCCAGACCCGAGGCTGAAGGACGCTGTAGTTGTGCCCAGTGTGGTTCTGGCGGTGCTCCTGTGGCTGAGGCAGGAAAACCTCAGTGGGGCAGGGCGGTTTCAGGACACCCCTGTCTCGCAGGGCTGCTGATGACCAAGGCTTACTGGCAACTCCTGGAATTAAAGGTGGCAGCTGCACAATTTTGAATATTCTAAAACACACTGAATCATATTTTTTTTTCTTTTTCTTTTTTTGGTTTGTTTTGGTTTTTGGTTTTTTTTTTTTTTTTGGTACTGGGAATCAAACTCACAACCTTGCACTTACCAGGCAGGTGCTGTGCCGCTGAGCTATATCCCTGGCCCTGTTTTTGTTTTTTGAGACAGGATCTCACTATGTAGTCCAGGCTGGCCTCAAACTCCCGGCAATCCTCCTGCCTCAGCCACCTGAGTTCTGGGATTACAGGCATGCACCACCATGCTGGGCCCTGAATCATACAGTTTTAAAGAGTGAATTTTACAGTATTTTTGTTACATCACAATATAATAAAAGAATAAAGAGACATATGATAACTGGAGATAACAGCTGTAAGGAGAGGCCCTGGGCCCCAGACAGGTGATAAACGAGAGATGGCTTCCCCCAGAGGCTCTCTGCGCTCCGGGCCTCCAGGATGCAGGCTGCCCCGCGAGGGGCAGGAAGAGCTCTCTCTGCCTGTAGTCTGGGTGTCTAAGCACCTGACTGCCCTCTCCTCCCCCCAGCCCAGATGTTATTAGCTGGCCTCTCTTCCTTTCGCTGGCCTGGTCCTCCTCAGGTTAGGAGGAACGCGGGGGTAGGGGGTTGGGGGGTCCTTAGTCCCGAGAGCCGCGGGTGGAGGGACCAGGGCGCCCCCATGTGGCCCTCGGCAGCCTTGCATCTTTCCAGACTGGTTTGAATTTTCTACTGTTGGATTTTTCACCTTGCGGCCTAGTAGCAGAGACAGCTTTCCTTCTCCCCAAGACCCTACGACAGAGGTGAGGAACAGAAGAGGAACTGGCCACAGAAGCGAAGAGCAAGCTGCGAGTGCTCTTCCTGCCAAGGAGGCCGCGTGGTCCGGTGGAAATGCAGCAGTGGAGCGGGTCCCTTGTGGGGGAAGCAATCGCAAGACCCCTTCGTGGCCCGCCGTGGAATGAAGTGTTGCCCAGGGTGCTGAACACCTTGCACAGTGCCTGTGTGTAGCGGGGCACTCACAAGCAGCACCCGTTTCCTTGTGGTCACGAGGCAGACCAGCCAGGAGCCACTTCCTGTCTCGAGATGGAAGCCACCGCGCGCTGCCTGTGCGGTGCCAGGGACAGGCGCTCCCTGCGAAGCCCCGTCCCCAGTGGCCGGCGACGCCGCTGTGCACGGCTCATCCAGCTGCCTGTTTAGGGAGCTCTGACAGAGGAAAGTGGAGACTTAGGAAATACACGACAGCAAAATAAAACAGTGTTTAAAGAAAAGGAAAGCCAAGGCCAGAAGGGCCCCGTGAGAGACAGATGGGGGCCCAGCTCCTCCAAGAGAGGAGCCTGGCGCTGGCCGGGCCCACGGATGGAGCACAGCGAGGGAGACTTGCGCCTCTTCCTGTCCCCTCGCCGCGGCCTGCGCAGTCTGCACACGGCCTTGGTCACATCCCTGCGCTAGTCCAGTGGTTTCCTTCCCGCAAGGCGGGAGGGACTGGGGACGGAAAGGACAGCAGTGGCCCTGAGACGGGCATGTCCTCAGAGCCTGTCACGAGCTGGGTCCCCAACAGCTCTTTCCCTTCCCCTGTCTGCCAGCTGTGTCCCAGAGTGGAGCCCACGCACTGTTCTGGCCACTTGGTGGCTCACTAAATAAATCTCAGTGCCACCTGCCAAGGCCCCTTTACACCCCCTGGCTGTTCTTTTTGCCTTTTCTGATCAGCTGCATTTACCCTGAGCTAAATGGCCCTCACTGCAGAATGAAAGGAAACCTTGGCCACGTTACAACTGCACCTCTCCTCGCCTTTCGCCCGTCCCCAACCCCTGCCCAAGCCCAGCCACCAGCCAATGCCAACGACACCAAACTGGTGTCCGCCCTTGGTACAGGGTGGCCAGTTCCATTTGGGGAAGAGTCCAGTCACTGAAGTGAGGTGACTGGGAGGAACTTTCTGAGGCGCCCTCTCCCAAATGTCTTGCTGCCCCAGGGGCTGGGGGCCTCGGAACAGCTTTCTCTCTCTCTTTCTCTCATTCTCGCTTTCTTCCCCTTTCAGGATTGTGCTCATGGACGACGCCATGGACTGCTTGATGTCTTTTTCAGATTTCCTTTTCGCCTTCCAGATCCAGTTTTACTACTCAGGTGAGCAGGTCCTGCCCCACCGTCCTGTCCATCTGTGCATCTGGCACACGAGCTTCCCTTCCCCACTTCCTTTGGGGGTGCGCATCACCTCGGACACGGTTGGCACTGGTGGTCACAAGGTTGTCTGCAGAGCCTACTTCTCGGCTCCTGAAGACACTGAAAACCTCAGAGCCTAAAGCCTTAAAACAGTGACAGTGACAACAGCAGTAGCCTTCGATACTTAACGCAAACCCACCCTGTCCAAGGCTTAGCATTGGGGCTGAACCCTTCCCACAACGCTAAGAGCTAGGTCCTGTGCAAGGGACCCATAGCGAGGAGGAACCGAAGCCACACAGCGGCTGAACAGTGGCTCGGCCGAACAGGAGGCCGACTCCAAAGCTCGGGCTCCTTGCCGCTCCTTGATCCCTGCCCATGTGTGGGGCACAATCGGCCACTCACACAGCTTCTAATAAGTGCACGCCAGTCCTGTCTTGCACATCCACTCAGCTCCCCAGTTCACCCCCACTGCACGTATAAGTCCCCTCTGCAATCAAGCAGAATAAAAATAGACATATGCCCGAGCGCTCGCAGGCGACATCTGATGGAATGTGGGGTTTAGAAACTGCTGACAGTGGCCATAAACAGACTCGTTCAGACGGGCTCTTCCAGTAAACAGAAAGCTGTCCTTGGAGACTGGAGGTGGCCTTCCTGCCAACTGGTGGCCCCACCAGCCCCCACCTCACTTAGGCGCCACACTCTGTTTACTTGGTGGCAGTGCAGGGCTGTTCGAGCAGGGCCTGGAGCCCAGGCTCTCGCCACCCGCTCCCAGCAGCAGCAGGCATGGCTTTCCCTGGTCTCGGAAGCTCTTGGGCCTGGTCTCGGAAGCCATGTCCAAGAGAGCGTTTCCCTCACTGCCCAGGAGGTACGCAGCAGGGTGTGGCAGCAGTGAGGTGGCCGGAGCCATTGACTGCAGAAATCTGAAAACAGTGACTACACTGGCAGCTTGCGGGCTGGCTGTGCTCCTCCGGGCACCCGCCGTGCTCTGTTGGCCGGGGAGGGGGTGGCCTCGCGATGGGGCTGAGCATCGGGTAGATGCACACGTTCGCTTTTCCAACAAAATACAGCACTCAGCAGGCGCCGACAAGGCAGGACCCCACTTCGTATGGGATCTTGCACTCCAGCACGGAAGGTCTGCCTCGGACCTGCATACAGAGAGCAGTGGGCATGTGCTATGGTGTGCAGTGGGGAGCCTCAGCTGCCACAGGGGGGTGCCACTGTCATCCCACATGACGGTGGCAGGTGTTGAGGCCTCTGCTCTGGGGACAGCAGGCGCTGAGCACTGAAGCTGCAGTGGGGCTGAGCTGTCAGATGGGAGGGCACAGTGCAGGGACACGCAGTGTGCTTCCTCTCTGAACTGTCCCCTCCATCCCCACTGTCCCAGAATTCCTGGACAGTGTGGCTGCCATCTACCAGGACCTGCTCTCAGGCAAGAATCCCAACACGGTGATCGTGCCGACATCGTCCCGCGGGCAGCACCGCCAGCGACCTGCCTTGGGCGAGGCCGGCGTCCCCGAGGGAGTGGAAGCGTCGCTGTTCTACCAGTGCCTGGAAAACCTGTGTGACCGGCACAAGTACAGGTGCAGACACTGCCGCAGCCCCAGGGTCTGGGGAGGGTGCTGTGATGGGCCAGGGCTTCCAGGGCCTTTGGTGATCATAATATAAATTAGGACAGGGCCATCTGCTCCCAAACCAGATTGGGACTCACAGTCTTCCCAGCCAACTCACTTAGAAAGGTCACATTCCCTCAGTGTGACCAAGTGTAGACGACCAGCTCCCCTGGACACAGACTGCCCTTGACTTCTTAAGAAGGGAAGAGCATTCACTGTTCCAAACAGTCCCACAGAAAGCAGAGGTCCAGCTGGCTTGCGTGGCACAAAACGCGCAGTTTGGTGTCCTCAGAGACTGTGGTCACTGGTAGCCACTCCCCCCTCCCACTCCTGTGAAAGCACCAGTGAGAGCAGCATCTGCCCTCCCTGTCCCAGCCAGGGCCACCCTGGCACCTGCCCTCGGTCGCAGCTCTAGCCACCATCCCCTGCCCAGAGAGGCCCTCAGATGGGCTCGTCTCCGAGTCAGGCTTGTGTCCCCTCAGCTGCCCGCCCCCGGCCCTGGTCAAGGAGATCCTGAGCGGCGTGCAGAGGCTGACCTTCTATGGCTTCCTGGGGACCCTCTCCAAGCACCCTGGCATCAACCAGGCCCTGGGTAAGCAGCCCTGGCATCCCACAGAGGGACCACCTGCCTGCCCGAGGCCCTGCCAAACAGGAAGCCACGTCCCCCCCAGTACACACACACACACACACACAGAGAACCCCGGCTCTGCTCTGAGGAGCACTTGGCACATTGGGTGGTCACAGGCCGATGTCCCCACATGGCCCTGGCGATGATACAGCAGAGAGAGCGAATTCCACTTAGAAACAGGGCAAAGGTGTGTCTGGGAAAGAGGCCTTCTTTTCCCAGCTGGGAGGAAAAATCTGATTAATCTGAAAAAGAACAAAAAAGAAATGGGGGGCTGGCCCTGGTCGTGCCTGCCGCTTCTTGTCACTGGTGGCCCCTCTGCCCACCTTCCCGCCCAGGACACGCTGGTGAGTCGCCCTCCTCGTTCTATGCCCACATCCAGTGCCTGGGATTCAGAGACACAGAACCTCACTGCTGCGACGGAGAGAACAGGGTCCTGGAAGGAAAGTTAGCATTCGCTAAGTGCCTGCCACAGGGTTCTCTGGGGGACAGGGCACACCGCCACCTCGCAGGCTGGTTATTTTGAGGTCGGCGAGCAGCAGACGAGTCAGAAGCAAAGTAGGGGCTGGGAGGTGCTCTTTCCATCCCGGGCCACTGACTCCCTCCCTCTCTTCCAGCAATGACAGCTGCTGGGAAGGGACGGGAAAAGCTAAGCGGCAGCTGGACCACAGCCTGCCTGCTTTACAGAAGCCACCCCGAAACCTGCTTAGAGCACATGATCTCCAGGGTACAAACAGAAATACCCCACTTGGAGCCAGTTGTGGAATAGATGGCTCTGTCCTCCTTCATCCCTGAGGCACCCCCCAAATTAGAGGGTCCCATGAAACAGTTTGAAAACCACTTAGAGCCAAGGGGGCAGGAAGGTCATCTGGAGAGCGCCACCTTGCGGCGAGAACCTTCCCACCCCGCACACCCAGCTTCCTTCCCGCTGCTCGCAGCACGCACACGCACACGCACACGCCCAGGATCCGAGAGGCACCTGCAGGGCTGGAGCTGAGGAAAGCACCCGAGACCGGGGAAGGAGACCTCACAGGGGGACAGCCACTCTCCTGGCCCAGGACAGCATTTTTTACCCTCTCTCCAAAGTGGGTCATCCTGACCGAGAGACGCGGAACTGGAGGATTTCTGACCTTTGGGGTTGGCCTGGGCCCAGTGCTAGGCCTTAAGGAGGAACTAAACGCTCACAACCACCATCGCCTCTTGGAGGGGACCCCCCGTTTGCTCGGGACACCTCGTCAGCTGTCGTCTACCGCTCCTTACATCTGTCCAGTGGCCCTCACGGCGCCCTGCCCAGTGCTGATAGGGTGGGCAGCCGCGGACGTGAGGGCCCCGGGCCTCTGCCTGGCTGGGGACCTCGAGTCAGGGTTTGCGCCCCACCCCGGTGTCTCCTAGGAGCTCTGCCTGACAAAGCGGACCTGATGCAGGATCCGGCCATGGACGAGGAGCTGGAGCGGCTGTAAGTGTCCCGTGGGGAAATGCTGCCCCCTCGTGGGAGCCACCCTCGGCCCCGCGCGGCGCGGCTCCTGGGAGCCCCGCCCCGGCCAGGAGGGTCCCGAGGCCCCTGCGGCGAGCCGGCGCGCTTTTCCCTCCCTCCTTCCCTAGGCTCGCCCAGGTCCCCGGCCTGGTCCCCGCCGTCACTGCCACCCCGGAGTCCGGCTGCCTGCCTCCCCGGACCCCGCCCCGGGTGGGCTCCCCGTGGAGGCCCCTCCACCACCCCCGGAAGGTGGACACGGAGAGCGACGGCTCCACGGAGGAGACGGACGAGTCGGAGACTTGAGGCGACCACGGGCCTCGCGGCCGCCGCGCCCCCGCACTGCCCCCTGCCGGCGAGAGGCCGGGATCCCCCGAGAGCACCTCGGAGGGGGGACAGCAGGACTAGGGCTCGGGTGCCGTCTGAGAGCGCGCTCGGGGCGGACACCCACCGTGGCGGGAGCGAGGAGGGAGGAGTGGGCAACAGTGCGGCTTCCAAACCCGCCCCCAAGTCCTGTGTGCCCTGCAGCAGAACCGTAAATGAATAAAGTCCCATGTATGTGGTGAACGGTGAGTCTGCAGCAGAGGGAGGGACAAGGGACAGGGTGAGTCTGGGCTGGGAGCTTTTCTGGCACATGGGAGGTGAGCGAGTGTGGAACCTGCGGCAGAGGGGTCGCCTCCTGCGCACAGCTGGCACAGCCCACAGAAAGCAGCTCACAGGGCTGAGGCCAGGTCCCCAGACCTTCCAAGGCCCTGGTCACAAAGGGGTACATTGCTCAGTCCTGTCGCCGCCGTTTCACTAGGCTTTTGCTAAGCAGCTGCTCAGCATTAGTAAAGGCGAGCGGTTGGGAACAGACCTGAGGTGCCCGGCATGGTGGGTACACCTGTAATCCCAGCATTCTGGGAGGCTGAGGCAGGATGGCAAGTTTGAGCCTTCCCGGAGCAACTCAGTACTTAGGGAAACCCTGCCTCAAATTTTAAAAAGGGCTGATACAGCTCCATGCAGAAATCCTGGGTCCATTCCCAGGTATGGGAGGAACAGGCCTGAGGCGTGGACTCTCACAACTGGAGAAAGCTGAGGCAGGTGGGCTTCAACCTCCTCGAGGCAGCAGAGGTGGGGGTTTCTCCACAGTAAAACCCACCCTGGGCCCAAACAGCTGCCTGTGTCCTCAAGCCAGCATCACCACTACTGGGCACACATTTCCCTGGGTCCCCTTTGCCCTGTTCCACAGCTGGGGTCTGGTCCCCAAGCGGCTCCAGCCTGAGGGTTCCCAAGGCCCAGTGAGCATCGAAAGCCACTGCGAGCTGTGCCCGGTGGCTCCAGCAGCTTGGCTCAGGGTCCTGGGCTACTCCATGGATTCCCAGTGACTCCAGGCTGACAGCTGACAGCTCTGCCTGTCCTCTCCAACCCTCCACCCCCCCCCCCACTGTTCTGCATGGAAGACTAAGGGCCCTGTAAGGATAGCAAAGGCCGAGTGGGGCTCATACGTAACACACCCACCACCTGGATCCCCACAACTTCTCCCACTCCACCGAGGAGCACAGCACAGCCCCGCTGTCCACCCTCCACCCTCTGGCTCCACGCCGAGCCCGAGGGCCCACTAACACCAGCTCTTTCCTCCGCGTGCCAGGGTGGTGAGGTCGAGGCTGCACCGGAACCCACGGCAGCACAGGGCCAAGGAGCCGGGGGCGGAGGGCGCTCAGCGAAGAGACAAGCTGAAGGCCCCAGAGAGCGCGCCCGAGCCGAGTCGGTGGCAGCCCGAGTGAGCCAGGGCGGGCAGGGAGGCAGCAGGAGCGGCCAGGCCTTGCTGACCACAGGCCCCGTGGGGGCTTTATTGACACCATTTTGTTTCAATACAAACAGTCCTGAAAGAAGTCTGTCCCTCTGGGGGGAAGGCCGAGTGGTCTTGTGTTGCTGGGGCCCAACTCACCACCCATAGGTAGGGGCTGGGCCCAGACTGCCGCATGGCAGAGAAGATGGCACCAAGATGACACAGTGCATGGCCCAGCTGCCAGAGATGAGGCCTACTGCAGGCCCCTCAAGTGCTTGCTGCTGGGGTGTTGGCCGAACCCCCATCCCAGGAGAACGCAGAGGAGGAAGCTGAGCCCGCAGCCAGCTCCATCCCCGTCTCCCTGGCCGGCAGCACGCGCGCAGCATCGTCTCGGAACAGGGTAGGCGAGACCACTGTGGGTGCCACCAACCAGGGAAGGAGGGACGGGGCCTCAGGTGCGGACAGGGGTGCTGAGGCCACAGTGATGCGGGGCTGAGCCACAGCAGCAAGCAGCCGCCCAGATGGGGACAGGAGAGGATCACTCAGGCCTCCAGGCTGTCCCAAAGGAAACTAGAAGTGCCAGGTAGTCTCGCCCTGAGGCCCCAAGGACCTTCCCCTCTGGCCCTCCCTGGCACCCAGAAGAGGCCAGCAGTGACAGCAGGTAAAGTCCAGGGCCTCCCCGAGGGGGGCCTCCCCCACCACAGAGCAGAGGGAGCCCCCAACCCCAGAGAGCTGGCAGAAGCCTTGCACGGGCCTCTTCTCTAAGGGAAGCGCTGACCAGAGAAGCTGAGCCACAGGCGCCTGCCCTCCTCCCAGCGCAGCCAAGGGGGCAGCAGCTTCGGGCAGGGCCCAAGGGCGCCAGCGTGGAGGAGGGCTCAAGGGGACGAGAAGAGTGGCACAATCCACAGGCAGAGGCAAGGACTAGTGCTGAGGCGGCCCTGCCCTTGGTCCTCCAAGGCCACCCACTCGCACACCACAGAGAAGTCGCCAATCCTCCCCAGGGTCTACCAGGCAGGTGTCACCGGTATGGGAATCACAGGGCTCCTGCTGCTGACACCGCCACAGGCTTGAGCCACGGGGCTGGGGTCAGTAAGAACCGTAGCGATCCTGGGGTGGGGACAGGAAAAGTGAAGTCAGTTTCCAGGCCACTGTGGCACCCAAACACGCACCACCTCCCCAACACCCAGGCTGCGGGGTTCATGGCAGGGGACCCACACGACAGCGCATGGAGCACCGATCAAGGGGGCCCTACCACATCTCACACTGCGGAGGGAGGGGACACAGCACCGGGAACAGGACTGGGAACCATGCAGGCATGACAGTGTCCTGGGGACAGGACAGAGCCCAGAGGAAGGACACCAAGCTCCATCCGGGGTCTGCAGAGGGAACCTTACCTGCAGCGAGTTCATCACCCCATTGGCCAGCACGGCCATCTTGCCAGCCACAGACTTGACGCCCTGCTTAAACTGCGCGATGTCGGCAGCGGGGAGCACGTTCCCCAGAGACACGCTTCCTGAGAAGGCGAGGGAGGTGACCTGGAGCCCTGCAGGCAGCCCTCCCGGAGCCACCACCCCTCCACAGCCCCACCTGCTCCATGAGCTCCGTCCGTGTCCCCAAAGAGGTCTGCAGAGCTGATGGCGCTGCTGCCTGAGAGCTGCTGCAGCCGGGACCTGGCTTCATACTGTGAAGGAAAAGCACGGCTTGGGGATCTTCGGCCAAGGATGTGACAACGCACACACGCCAAACCACGTGACACAGAAGCCCGAGACAGTGGCAGGCAGGGAGCTCTCACTTCTACCTGTGGCCGTCAGTGTCACGGCCCAGCTTGCTCACCTCTGTGTCCACCTCCCGCCCAAAGAACATGTCTGACGAGATGGCCTTGGCGCCCGCAAACTTCTGCTGTGCTTCGCTGGACTCCAGGCCCGAGCTCCGGCTCTCCGCCTCCCTCCGGTTTGTGGCTCTGAGTAGCGTGCAGAAGAGGTCCAAAACCACAGCTCTGCCTGTGGCTCTGGGACGCACTGACCCCCTCCCCAGGGACGGAATCTCCAAAGGATCTCAGGAGCCCCCCCATTCTCCACAGAGCCCGGCACAGCGTGGAAACCTGGTGTGGGGGAGCCTGGGCTTCAGCCCCAACCCACTGTGGCTTCCCAAGGTCCAGCGCGTATCACCGCGGCTACCCTAGCCCCAGTGACAATCTGCCTGACACTGGGGTGACCACGTGGCTCAATCTGCCTGGGGTTTCACAAGGGTCACATTTAATCCTTCCAGTGACCCTGTGAAGTAGCTATTTACGTCCCTATTTTACAAATGAATGATTTGCAGGCAACTTACCAACAAATCATTGCCCAGATCAACATGGAGTAAGGTTTTTAAAAAACACATTAGGGGCCAGTGTGCAGCTCAGTGACAGTGCTCCCGCAACACGAGCAAGGAAGAGCCTAAGTTCCACGTCCAGCACTGCCAACACACGACGGGGGGTACCAGACACACGGCCTTCGGGAAGGAGGCCAGGCTGAGGAGTAAAATCAGGGCCCTTCTGCCGGAGAAACAGGTCCCAAACCACAAAGGCCCCAGGCTCCCCGTGATAAAGCACAACTCACACCAAAGTCGGGTCCCCACACTGTCTACTGAGACAGCACCTGCCATGGGGGCAGCTACAAGGATGTTACGTGTACTACAACTACATTAAATGACATTAGCGATTCAGTTCCCAGCTTACAACCACGTGTTTAGGGCTCCAGAGCTACCCAGCGAGTGGCCCCACATGGCCACAGACACAGATCACTTCCGTCCTCACCGGAAGTCCTGCTGCACCTGTCCCAGACCCCCTGTACCTTTCTGAAATAGGCCGGATGCTCGAGATGGTCACTTCTGGCTCCTTCTCCTCCACCCTGTCCACTCCCCAGGTGGCATCTGTGTCCCAGCGAGAACCAAAGGATTCCAAAGAAAAAGGGTTGTCCTTGTACCTAGGGAGAAAGCAGAGCGGCTCAAAGCAGCCCGAAGAGGAACACAGTGGCCAAGTCTATGCCCCAGCAGTAGCCTTACTTTGGGGGCCCAGAGGCGAAAGTTCCAACGTCATCGAACAAGTCCAGCTGTGAGCGGGAGGATTTTGCAGTCACTGGGGTTTCCTGCTCAATCACTTGCATCTCAGACAGCACGGAATGGGAGACGGAGCTGTGCAGAAGCAGAACAGGCATGCGGGTGGCATAAGTGTCGTGGCACAAGAGCGACCACCTAGCTGCTGGTCCACTTCCCCCTTCTCTCCCTGCCACGTACCACGGTGGGGTGTTGGGGGCGAAGCTGTCTGTACCTCAGGCATCTAGGACAAGACCAGTGGGGCGCCAGGCACCGGTGGTGACCTGGGGAGGGCACCCCATAAGAGTCCCTGGCCAACAGCTGTTGCCCGCGAGCACTTTACTACAAGCTGCACCACGCTAGCGCTGCGTCCTGCAGAACAACCCCAGCCTCGGTGTACTAGAAACGAGGCCCTCCAGAGACAGATAGAGTGCATGAGAAACGCCCGGATGAGGAGACGGGCCCAGGGCATCGAGGAGGGGTTCTTAATTATCCTATCCCTTTTTACAAGCAGAAGAGGATGCGTGGTGCCCAGAGTCTGGCCCGTGGACGGAGCGCCGGGTGGGTGTCTCTCCCATGGGGGGCCGGGGCAGGGTGGGCGGGCAGCTTTGAGCCTCACTCCTCCTCCAGCGTCCACAGGGGCACTTGCAGGATTAACCAGAGTCAAATAAACTCTTTAGAAACTATCTACAGCTTCTGGCTGGAACAACCGCCAGGAGGGAATGTTTTATAACTGGCTTTAGGTAGGGTAGGGTGTATTTAAATAAGAGAGTTTGTTGTACTGCAAAAAAAAAAAAAAAAGAGAGAGAGACAGAAAACAGTTGAGAAGTTGTTCATGGCCTTCAACCCAGTCACTCTTCTGTGACCAAAACAGGGAATGTAGTTTCAGTAAACGTAACATCTCCTCAAATACTCTGCAGGACTCAAATAGTATGTTTTGCTCATCAGCTATGATTACACAGCAACACACAGACAAAAAAACTGGACAATCAGCATGTGTTCTGAAAAATTAAGTTAAAATACACAGCCAAGGGCTGGTGAGATGGCTCAGCGGCATAAATGCCTGCCTCGCAAGCGCGAGGTCCTGAGTTCGACTCCCGGTGCCCACATACGAGAAAAGGGATGGTGATATAGCTCAGCGGCACGGGCGGGTGCCTGCTAGCGCACGAGGTCCTGAGTTTAACCCCCGGTACCCACAAAAAAAAAAAAAAAAAAATTCACAGCCAAATCTCCTTCCGAAGTAGAAAATAATAACTAAAAATACTGAATCGCAGTGCTACACTTCTGTAATCTCACCTACTCAAGAAGCTGAGGCAGGAGGATCAGAAGTTTGAGGGCAGCTTGGGCAATTTGGCCAGAGCATCTCAAAACAAGTAAAAAGGGCTGAGGATGTAGTTCAGTGGTAGAGTGCCCCAGAGTTCGATCCCCAGTGCCACAAAAGTAAATTAAAAGAAAAAAAAATAATGAATTTGGAATCAAACAGTTTTGTGTTCAAAATCTAGTTCTGGGGCTGGTGAGATGGCTCAGCGGCATAAGCGCCTGCCTGGCAAGCGCGAGGTCCTGAGTTCGACTCCCAGTACCCACACAAAAAGGAAAAAAGGGCCGGTGATATTGCTCAGTGGCACAAGTGCCTGCTGGCAAGCACAAGGTCCTATGTTCAACCCCCAGTACCCACATTAAAAAAAAAAAAAAAAAAAAATTCTAGTTCTGAGCCAGGTGTGGTGGCACACACCTGCAATCCCACTACTTGGGAGGCTGAAGCAGGAAGATCACAAGTTCCAGGCCAGCCATCCTGGATCCTCCATCTGCTCATCCTCCATTTGCTCATCCTGGGCAACTCAGCAAGACCCTGTCTCAAAATAAATAGGGCTGAGGACATGGCTCAGGGGCAGAGTGCTTCCCTGGCATGCACAAGCCCCTGGGTGCAAGCCCCAGTATTAAAAAAAACCTAGTTCTGCCAGCTACTGGATTTGTAGGCTCTAGGCAAGTTACTTAACTATTCTGTTTCAATTTTTTTCATCTGTACAAAAGCGTAACAATAGCTCCTGCAATGTACTACCACCTCCAAGTAAGTACGCTCCATCACATTAAGCACATACGTCCTCAAAGGGACAGCCAGCATTTGGTCCTTTTTTTTTTTTTTTTTCCTGGTACTAGGGATTGAACCCAGCTCCTCTGCACTGAGCTATGTCCCCAGCCCGTTTTTAAGTTCTGAGACAAAGTTACCTGGTCTGAACTCAAATTTTCAATCCTCCTGCTTCAGTCTCCCAGAGAGCCGAGACTGCAGCTCCACCACCAAGCCCGCCAGATCCTCCAATTTTTAAGAGATCAAATCTCTAGATATAACTCACAGCGGGGTGAAAATGTACTAAAGCTGGTCTGCAGCGCTCGCTCCGGTTAAGAAAACCACAACACAAGCAGTGGTTCTGAAACAGAAAGCAATGCCCATCCCAAGGGCACACAAGACACTGGGGTAGCTGCCTATTAGCACAAACGGCGTTCGAGTGGCAGACAGAGACTAAAGATGCTACGGGACCTGCAGATCTCAGGAGGGGCTGAAATATAAAGCAGTGTCCCACCCTCACCTCGCCAGTAGCAACCTCAGCATCGAGCCCCTCCCCAGGCTCTCAGCTGTACCCAGTGCACCGGACCCTGATGCAAACGGCACTTGCCCTCTGGTCCCCAAGTGCTACAGTAGGTGCTTTACACAATGCAGGCAACACAATGGTTTATTTGGCCTCAAGGAAGACTAAGTGCAGAACCCCGAACTACCAGGCAGAGCCCAACTGGTTCCCAGGAAACTGATGGCACTGCCTGCCATGCCCTGCCAAGCCTCACCTGCGGGACACCAGGCCCATGCCCAGCCTCTCGGCCTGCTCCCGCTTCTTCCCTTCCAGGTTTTGCAGCTTCTTCTCCTCCTTCTTCCGGTCAATCTGGAGCTCCTGGTAGGCCAGGCGCATGGAGGCAACACTGGAGGACAGGAAGAGTCAGAGCCTGGCACCCACACTGCCCCGCCACCCCCGTGGCCAACACGCACATGGACTCCTCCGCCTGCTTCTTGGCATCTGCCACCTGCTGCTCGCGGAGCTTCTCTGCCACCTGGGCCTGCCGCTCGATCTCGCTGAAGCTCTGGTTGCTCACCTTCTGGGCCCCCAGGCCCTTCTTGGCCCCCGGCTGGGAAGGGAACCAGGCACTGTGGGTCTTGTCAGCCAGGCTCCTCTGCTCCCTTCCAGGCACAGGTGCTCCGGCCACACCCACAAGAAAGGGCCTTTTAGGCTTCAGGGTCACAAACAGGAGGCAGTGAGCACCGCCGAGACAGAACGGGGGTTCTGCTGGAGCCGGGCATGTGGTGCCTCAACCACCCCAGCCGAGGCCTGAGGACAAAGCCATGCTAACACCACGGAGGCTCCCGTGTGCCCAGCTTTCTGCTAGCCAGGAGTCTCGCTCCACCTCGCCACCTCCTCCCGGAAGCCTCTTGAAGATGGACATCTCTAAATCCCTTCCACAGACAAGTCAGACGTGTTAAGCTACCTGTGCCAGGGCCGTGCAGCCAGTGCGTGACAAGGTCAGGGCACACGAGGCCGTCCGACTCGAGCTGCTAACCACCCTGCCAAGCTGCCCCACCACCTACCCCCTTCCTGGCTGCTGCCGGCTTCTTCTTGCCGATGATGCAGCTTTTCAGATCTGTGTGAGAAAGGGGGTGGCCGTGAGCTAGGACAGGAAAGGTCGGAGGCCGCGGCTTGGCGACACCATGCAGCTTCATGGCAAGAGCAGCTAAAAAGAACAGCTTCAGGCAGGGAAGAAGCTGCTGCCACCAGTTCCACCTGATGGCGTCCAAGCCACAGACAGACAAGGTTAAGGGCGCTTGCTGACACCCAGCACATTGCATGGGGAGCACAGACCCGAAGCACTAGAGGCGGTCAAGTCCCTGCACCAAGTGAAGACTGTGAGGCGGCGGCACATGCCCGACAGCCTCGGCTCCCACAGCCACGTGCCCCAGGCAGCTGCTGGTTACCTCGGGCAGGAGGGGCCCCTGCAGCTGACAGACACATGGACGCTGGAGGAAAAACAGACCTGATGCTAACACAGGGCCAGCCCTGAGCCTCACAGACCTGCTGCGGAGCAACTCTGCCAGCCTCGTGCGGGGCCAACCGGACAGTCGCTCTGCTGGCCGCCTGCCCGACCCCCCAGCGTCAACAGAACACACCGAGGTCAGCAAAGGGACTGTTCACCCTACCCATGCCGGAAGGCCACTGAAAAAAATGAGGACGAGAGTTGAAGGACAGGCCAGAGACTGGCTCTGAAAGGACAGTGTTGCCTCCAGCCGTCAGGAGCTCATAGCTGTCCTCCCGCCCTGAGATGGACCACACAGGCAAGCCCCGCAGGTACCCAGACAGACGTCTGGTCTCATGTGGCCTCCCGCATTGCGGGTGGATCCTGCCCCACACTCAGGGCTGGCCCACCCAAGGCTGTCGGTTCAAAGGCCAGGTGCAGAGGTTGACAATACAGCCAGGACTTCAAACACAGTCCCCACCCCGAAAAGGTCAGGTGCACTGTCTCCTGTGACCTCAGTCCACATGACCAAGCAGCAAAGACCTGTAAAGGACACTGAGGCCACCCTCTCCCAGCCAGTCCACCCACCAGCCGACATACTGACCTAGGGAGGCCTTGTGTGAGGAGCCAAGCAGATCGGTGTTGGGGCCCTGCTCCGGCTCTGGGGAAGCAACGACAGGAGTTAGGTAGGTGACCTCCCCTTGAAGGGAAGTGACAGGTGAGAGTCACCAGATCTCCTCAGCTTACTGCCAAAAGGTAAATGCCCACCACTTCCTCCAAGGAACTAAAATGAATCCCATTCCAACCAAAGATCTAGAAAGTTCCTCCACACCCCTATTCCATTGGCCAAATGTCCCCTTCCTGGCCCCAAGTCCTTTCCTAGGGACAGGGGACAGGGTGGAACTGGGGCTGAACTCACGTGCCAAGCTACTGCTCTCCGCAGATGAGGCTGGCTGCTGGGTCCCTGAAGGCTCAGTGGCGGGTGCATCCCAGGCAGGGGGCTGAAAAGGAGGCCACATCTCAGAGCCCTGGTGAGCCTTCCTGCTGGCCAGGAGCACCCAGAGCCCACAAGGACCTCATGGGCATGAAGCCCTACTACTGGCCCCCAAGGAAGGCAGGCTGTAAGTTAGTAAAATTAGAGCTGCTGGGCACACAGAAGAGAGCTGCAAGGAGCTGGCATCAGTTTACTCACAGCCACGGCCCATCCCCTTGACTGAAAACCACTAATTAGTGGGCACCAACCACACACTGGGCACAAGTCTAAAGGCTCCTTATACATAAACGTAATTATCAGGAAAAGCCCTATGTGGTGGCTACGTCTCCACGTTAGAAACTGAGGTCTTTCCAGGTTAAGTGACTTGGCCACATCACAGCAACGCCAAGTAGAGAGACAGGGACTCAAACACAAGAGTCTGACTTCAGCAACTAGGGCCAGCAGAGGGGAAACCTTCACAGGGGTTGGTCACAGAGGAGAGAATCCTTTCACTGTCACCAACTGGAGTTCTTTTACTAAGGAAGAATCTAGGAAAAGTTGTTTTGAGCCCCTGAGCCTTCATCAAGAAGCTTCTCATCCTCTACATGTCCCCAGTTCAGAGGGGTCCATTTCCTAGGACTCCATCACCCTTCCACTCACAGGACTGCGCCTACCCAGCAGGCAGCAGTCACTCACACGCCTCTGAACGAGCAATTACACCAAGGCAGAGGCAATCTACAGAAGGCCTTAGCCTTGCTTAAGCAAGCCACTCGTCAGAACCATCAGGGAAACCCCTGCGGGCACTTACCTGAGTGTGTTCACTGAAGAAATCAGAGTCCTTCTCCGGGGAGTAACCAGCAGCACTGCTCGTGCTGTCTATCCAAAGCTGGAAGAGAGTAGGCTGCTGGAAACACGAGCTCTGAACACTCCTTCACCTTACCGCCCCAATCCCGGGAACAGGCACTTACATCAGTGCCATGCCTAGCCAGGGCCGCACTCCCCAGCTGCCGGATCTTCTCCCGGTACATCTGGGCAGCTCGGCTATTATATTTGGTGTTGGCATCATTGGCTGTGCATCCGTGTTGACGGAAAAAAGCTGTCTAAACAGCAGAGAAGAGCAGAGCACACTACAGGTGATTCTCAGCAGAGTAAGCTGCATTTGCTGTAGCAGACACCCCCTAACAACAACCTGGTTAGGATTTATACAAGATGACATATTGTTAACACCAGCAGTATTTCACAGAGGTAGAGTTCCTCTGAAATTCTTTTTTTTTTTTTTTTTTTTTGTGGGTACCGGGAGTCAACCTCAGGACCTCGCGCTTGCCAGCAAGCGCTTGTGCCACTGAGCGATATCACCGGCCCTTTTTTCCTTAATGTGGGTACCAGGAGTCGAACTCGGGACCTCGCGCTTGCCAGGTAGGCGCTTATGCCACTGAGCCATCTCACCGGCCCTGAAATTCCTTGCCACCTTCTACCCTCTGAGATGACTGAATGAAGTCCAGTGCTCACTCAACCCTGCATGAAGGGCAGCATGCCAAACCCACTCTACCCATCTTCCCTACCACCAGGCCTGCACGACTGAGAAAGGCTGTGCAGGCCCCAACTCTCTTTGCCTTCTGCTGAGAACATTTGTCTGATTTAGTTTGAATTTGAAGGCCCTTAGAAAGGAGTTGTGACCAATTCCCAAGTTAAGAAAACACTGCATGGTGTTGTTATAGACCAGAGACTCTCTAAACAGAGCAACAGAGAGGGCTTCCCTCATGGCCAAGTTAGTACCTAGGCAAAAGAATGGGGGCTGGGGGAGTAAGGGCGCTTTACCGCGTTGGCATTCCCGCCGACCTGCATACACCTCAGCTGGAACCAGCTCCAGTTGGAATCCAACTCTGTGGACCTACGTACAAGGGCTGAGTGTCACCTCCAAGCACACAGCAGGAGATGTGTTTCTCTGGCAGGCCCATACCTGATCTGGCCTCAGGGTGCTGGAGGCATTTGGCCACTGCCCCATTTCCTTCACTCTGCCCTGGACTTGAAGGCTCTGCTCTTCCCTCACCTATCCCAAAGGGTGCTAATTATTTCCCTAGATCTGAAAAGAGATCTCGTTCTCGGGCAGGAAAGCTTAGATTTGATTTTAACCTTGGGGTTTACCACAGTCTGGGACATTCTCGCCAATCTATCCTCAAAAAGGTCAATGCTGCCAACTTCTGCCCTAGACCAGCCCTGAGTCTCAAGTTTGACGGTGAGGAAAGACAGGCGTTTTGATCCAGACGCAGAGATGGACCGCTTATGTGGCAAGGTGCGCCTACAGCCACTGCCCTCCCGCAGGAGGTTACTGGACCCCAAACCCCGAATTCGGAGTGGTCCAAGTCGAGGCCGCCCCGACCCGCGCCAAGAACCCACCTGATAAAGCTCAAATGGACCCCCAGGGAACGGTGCACCCCGGAGCAGTCGATGCACAGAAAAACACCATACGTGATGCTGGCCCAGCTCGGGCTCTTGGCGCCGCAGTCGAAACAGGCCTGAGTGGAGGAGGCGACAAGCGAATGGTCAGGCGCCCGAGTCGAGGCCGGACGCTGATACCCAAGAAAATCACCCACCTCCGCCCTTTTATCTCTTCCTCAGACGCCAGCGGGCAGGAGGCTCCCTTTCGGCCGGCGCCAGACCCCGCTGCCCTCCCGCTCAGACACCTTGTTGGTTGGCACTGCGCGAAGTCTCTTAAAAAGAGTCTGGATTTCAGTCTTGCTCGGCTCCGCCATTTTCTCTCCTTCCCAGACACAACCGCGACCAACGGGTGCTGTCGCAGGCCAATCCGCGGCTGGGAGGGCGGGCTAATCCAGGCAACCGAGGGGTGGGGTGATTTGGATGGGTTCTGGACCAATGAGCGGCGGGCGGCACAAAGAGCGTGACGTCAGCGGCCGCCAGCATTCAGTGGCCGCGAGAGTAAAGGGCACACCACGCCGGACCAATCCGCCGTCTGGGCGGGCGACGGGTCGCGAGCCGGCCCAAACCTCCTCGCTGGGATGCCCAGACGCCGAGAGGGCGGAGCCTCCTGCCAAGGGTGTGGGCTACAGGCCCTAGCTCTGGCAGGTTATTGATCGACGAGTAATGATTAACAACCTTCCCAGGCTCTCTTTGTCCCACCAACCCGCGTGGGCAGAGCTCCTGGTCAGCTCACAGGCCAACATCTAGCCTCGAGCCTTGGTCGACTCACACGAGTCCCTTTCCTTAGGTTCAAGGTCCTGATGTTCCAGGGCAGAACCAGATGACAAACCCATGCCCAACCCCGTCCTCCCCAGAGCCTCCCTCCATGTGCAGGGCTCCAGTATCAAAAAGACGCACATACTGCCTGATAGTGCTTTCTCATTTTTTTCAAGTTTAATACACACTAGAACAAGTCACAAAAGAGGGTGCTGCTATTCCAGAACTACACTCTTCCCAGAGTCCACCCCAGGAGGCCGGAGAACAGTCCTCAGCTCCTGGGGAGACGCACGGCACTCCTGGGGAGGCCAGGGCATCCCTGAGGCCTTCTGTCACCTCCGACCTCCTGCCCTCAGCCTAGACTCAGTTGGCACAGATCCCTCCCCTCCCTGTGTCACAGGACTTCCTCCCTCCTCAGGGGACGGAGGGGCGGCAGCAGCAGCAGGATGGTTCAGGGCCCTCTGGCCAGGCTGAACAGGAGCAGCTGGGTTGTGACCAGGGTGAAGAGACTGCAGAAGGGCTGCTGGGCACTCAGGCACCCACACACTCCACGTAATTGGCAGGGTACAGACCGATGCGGCCACTCTGTAACTGGCCCTGGCACCAGCCCTGCTCATCTTCCTCGCTCATCTTCAGTAGCTCCTCTCCTGGGAAAAGGGGTTTTGTCACTGCCAGATGCCCTGAGGCCCAGGTATTCCCACTACTGGGTCAAGGACTGAGGGGGATGGGGTAGAATGAGAGCTTGCCAGCCAGCTAACAAGGAGGGACAGGGCTCTGGCAGGGGGAGGTGGCCATCAGCAAGCTGCCCCACCTCACACCCTGAAGGCAGCAATCAGGGCCTAGCTGGCTGCACCCAAAACAGCCACAGAACTGGGGCTGAGAAGGAAAGCACCTGGCTTCCCCCACACCCCTCTGCCCTAGCAGGTAAGGCAGGGACTGAGCCTGGTAAGGAACAGGAAAGGGGCCCAAGGTACCTGCTCGGAAGCTCAGCTCATCTGCTTCCTGGCCAGCATAGTCATAGAGCGCCCGCACCCGCACCCCAGTGGCAGCCTTCTGAGGGCTCTCCTCGTCCGACCACTCCTCATCTTGCCCACTGGAGAAGGGAGGCAGAGCGGACAGCTCAGGCCCCAGGACTCGGGGATAAGGGCTCACCCCTCGGAGGGATCCTGCAGGGGCAGGTGAGGAGGAACTGGAAGACTCTAGTGGGAACTGCCTGGCAATTTTAAACCTTTCCTAAGTCAGCCCTCTTGTCCAGGGCACAGATTTCAACCCACTTCGTGTTGGAAAGGAAACAAACAAAGGAGAGAGGGGAAAGAGGGCTAGGCAAGGGGCAGAGCTGTTTCTTGGCCTCAGCTGGGCTCCTGGCTCTCACCCTGGGGACCCCAGGGACTGGGGTGGGGGTGCAGTGCCATCTCTTGTGGGCATGATGCTGGTCAGAGTAACGTCATCGGGGCTCCGGCCACCCTTCTCCTTCCGGCTGATTGTCCTCTGTGTATCCAAGGACCACTCCTGTGGGACAGTGCATCGGGTCAGACTGGGCCACCTTCACTGACTTCATCCCAAGCTCCAAGGTGCCCTCCTAGGGCCCAAGCCCCACCCAGCATGCAATACATGCCTCAAACTGTGGCCAGTTCATGGCCATGCCTGGCCCATGGGTGCTGCGCCACCAGCGCAGGTCCTCCTCGTCACTGGCTGCCTCAATTCCCTGGTGCAGGTCTCGGTGGAGTTCATGGAACCTAGGGCCCAAGGTACGTCCCTCAAATGGGGACGTCCCAGGCCACCAGAACCCCCAATCACAGGGCCTGCGGGACACAGAGGGGACCCCATGCCCATGCCATACTTGTCACTGCTGGAGAGGTCAAGGTGCTGGTGCAAGGTGAGCAGCATGTCCTTGAAGAAGAGAAGCCGTTGGCGCTCGGCAGCCTGGCAGCTCTCGAAGGCCTGCTCCATATCCTCCATGTAGCGTGGGGTGTAGCGGTGCAGCTCCGCCAGCGCCTGCTCATACTGGCTTTTCGTCTAGGTGGAAGAGGCAGGGGCCTGTGAGCACTATGCACCAGCATTTAGCAGGCAAAGCCACCAGGGGCAACCAGGCCTGAAACCCAGGCCCTGTCCTCGGGGACCTCATCAGCCTAACAAGAGAGGTGACATTCAAGCACATCACCTCTAAGAGCCTGCCGGAGAACAAGACGGAGGCAACCTATGCAGAAAGTGGGAGAAATCAGAAAAGGCTTCCTGGAGGAGGCCTTGCACCTTCTACTCAAGCACTCTGCCATGGAGCCATCCCCCCAGCCCCAGGTTCCTCCTTTAAATGAGCATCCCAAGCGAGGGGTGCGTGGAGAAGGGGCCTGGGGAAGCCCCCCCCAGCCTTACCTTCTCCGCCTCCTTGGTGCAGCGCCGCACACGCTCCTGCAGTTTGCGCAGCTGCTCCTGCGACACAGCGCTGTCCGCCTTGGCATGGCTCTCCCGGGTCTGCGCTGTCTTCTCGTCCTTTCTGGCTGCGTGGTAGCTCTTCTTGGATGCCTCAACCTGGCACGCACAGGGACAGCTCTGGGCCCTGGACACCACGCTCCAACCTCAGGTCCCCACGCACACCTGGAAGGTGCCCCCCTCCAGCCCCCACGAGCGCCCAGCCTCACCTCCTTCAGCCTCTTGAGCCAGGGTTTCTGGGCCTTGCGGAAGCCGTCCTCAGCGGCCCGGCTCTCGCGGAAGCCTCCCAGCACCGGCCTGTGGAAGGCGCCCCGCTGCCAAATGCGCACCTGCTCGCTGTCGGGCCCATGCAGCTTCTCGCGCACCTCCAGGTGCAGCTCACTGAGCCGCTCGGCTGCCGTGAAGAAGGCGTGCCAGGCCTTCTCCAGCGTGCCGTACTGGGGGCCTGCGGAGGCATGGGGTCCCCAGTGAGCCGCCGCTCTCACTGGGTCCTGCCAGGGTGCCCAGAGTGCAAAGAAGACAGCGCTGTCACCTGCTGCCCACCAGATGCTCACTCTGTGTCCTAACGGGGAGACCTCACAGAATCCCTGCTTCAACCACCGTGAGGACAGTGTCATGATCAGCGTGGATCAGGGGGAAAACCGAGGCCCAGAGAAGTGCTGTTTATTTGTCCAAAGCACTACAGGTAGGTAACGGAGCGGAGTCAGACCCCAGCGGAAGGCATAAACTACACACCTGGGTTTTTCCCTCGATCAAAAGCCTGGGGTCCACTCCCAGCTCTTCGGAGTTGTGTTACCTCAGGCAAGTCCCTTGGCCTCTCTGAACTCCCAGTTTCCCCTCCAGGGCAGTGAAGTGTAGCTTAGAGGCAGAGCACTTGTTTAGCATGGACTCAATTCCCAGCATCAAATGAGGGTCCCACCCTCACAGTCCTCTGCCTCCCATCAGCCTGCGCAGTGGCTCACCCTTCTCCACTGCGCCCCTCCACTTGCGGGCCCAGTCAGCCAGCTGCTGGGCATAGGCCTTCTCGATGCGGGCGCGCTCCTGGAAGCAGCTGACCAGGTCCCCACAGAGCCGGTGCCCGTCCTCCACCCGCTGCACCGTCCGCCTGTAGTTGCCAGCCTGCGGGTGCGGGTGACAAGGGCCGCTGCACCAGGGAAAAGCCCCCCTTGGGCTGGGGCTGATGGCTGGGCTCCTCCCCTGGCCAAGCGGCTGAGCCTAAGAAGGGAGAGCATTTCAGAACCACTGCGAAGCCCCAGCTGCTCACCTCCCAGAAACTGCCCCCTAGGGCCTCCCCTCCAGTGTCCTCTTCTGGAGCCATCGCGTCCCCGCAGCACGGAATGGTGGCGGATTGGGGGCTGCGGAAAGCAGAAAGAAGCAGAAAAGTTGGACTTGGTGCCTGGGCATCACCCCAGCACCATCCCTGCCACCCAAGGAACTGTCAGAGCTTGGGGTGACACAGGAGGCTGAAGTCCCAGGAGGAGCCCAGAGAGGGGCCAGGGGACCTCTTCAAAGTTCCTCCACTCACAGTGGGGCTGCCCTTCCCTGCCCCCATACCTGGGGTCTAGAGATCACTTAAGGCCCCTCGTGTCCAACTCTCCAGGCGGCCACCACGACACTGCTGTGAAGTTAACAAGAACACAGTGGGGTGAGGGCGGGGGCCAAGTGTCCAGGGCGGTGCCTGGCTCCCCCCAATATAGCAACTGCTGTCAGAAGCGCCAGATTCCAGGCAGGCGAATGCCAGGCAGGTCACACGATCCAGGCGGGATTAGATGGCAGGCGGGGGTGGGTGGTGGGCAGAAGAGGGGCGCGGACTCCTGCCCAGCCAGGGCCCCTGGCACCTTCCCTTGAACCACAGGTCGACCCTGTTAGCAGACAGGGCCAAGTCAGGAGCCGCCTGTGCTGGGAAGGGTGCAAAGGGAGCCAGGAGGCCAGGGGAGCCCGTCTTGGCCAGGAAGCCTGAACAAGCGTATTTTCAGTAGAAATTTGCACACCTGCTTGGCTTCCATGCCAGGGCTGGTGTTCAGACTGAACCAGGCCATGAACCAGCAGTGCCAGGGACTGCCGAGTCCCAAACAGCATCTGTGGAGCCCCTCAGGGCCTCATGGATAATGAGCAACTCATCGCTGTCCTCAAAACACTCAGAGTCTGGGGCACCATGGAGGGGGGTAGCATTCTCCAGAATCACAGCAGAGTGCAAGGGGGACTCCAGGCCCAGAGCTGCCACCTCTAGATCTAGACACAGTGGCATACAGCCACTCCCCTTCTACTTCTGGGCTGGGTTTCAGCTGTCCCCACACTGCATCGACTGACTCATGGCCCCTAGAAGGAGATTACTTCCATCTCTGAGCAAATCTAAGGCCCAAGGGACAGTCAGGCTCAGGAGGACAAAGTGTCTGCCTGCTGCTGCCCCCAGAGCAGGCTCAGAGCCAGAGCTCCCTCCAAATGGGTAGACCTCTACTTATCCTTCAGAAGTCAGATGAAAGCCAGGCGTGGTAGCACACACTTGTAATACCAGCATTCAGGAGGCTGAGGCAGGAGGATTGCCATGATTTGAGGCCTACCTGGTATACATAGTGAGTTCAAGGCCAGCCTGAACTACGTAGCAAGACCTTGTTTCTAATCAAATAAGTCCAATGAGCATGGTGGTGATCCCCTGCAATCTCAGCACTCTGGGTGGCTGAGGCAGGAGGATCACAAGTTCAAGCCCAGCCTGGGCAACTTAGCAACTTAGTGAGACCCTGTCTCAAAATAAAAAGTAAAAATGGGCTGAGGATGTAGCTCAGTGCCAATGCCCTGGGTTCAATTCTCACTATCGCCAAAAAGAACAGGGTAAAGCAAATGAGGGCACCTTCCCAACAGTCGCTCCCCCATTCCTCCATCCTCCGGGCTCCCAACAGCCCCTGTAACTCCTCACTCAGGGACATATCCCATGGGCTGTGACTGACAGGATGGCATCTGTCCCCAGTCATTGATGCTTTTCTGCCATTCTGATGTGTGCTTCCCCCAGCTCCAGAACCCTAAGTGGGAGTGTTGCTCAGTGGTAGAAGCCGTGCTTAGCAGGCACAAGTTCTGGGGTCCAAGGCTCAGCACCAAAAAGACAAGGGAAGGAATGACAGCCACCTAAAGACCAGCAACCTGCTTCCAGCCTCGGCTGACAAGGGAGCACCCAGGCCTCCCCAGGGACCCCAGCGGGGTGCAGGCAGCAGGGGTGCCTGGGCACAGAGCACTAGCACCTCACCTTGTTTCTTCTTAAGTCTGCCCCAATTGTCCAGAAGGGACAGGCAAGCCAGATGAAGAGAAAAAGAGCTCTGGCCATAAATCACAGGACATCTGGAGCTGTCCCAGGGAACCATCAGGGCTGGGGGCCCCTGCCTGCTCCCCGAGGGCTGCCCCCCAGCCATCCCCTTTCTCTGGCCCCAGAACAGAGCAGGCTGTGTGTGCAGGGCTGGCACGGCTCCCTCGGCCTCACAGAGCAAACAAGACCCAGCCCCAGGCACAACCAGGCCCCACAGCCTAGCTTCGTGTTGCTGTGGGGGTGGCCTGGCGCTCTGGTCCCTGCTGAGGACAGTTGGCACCTTATGCCTCCTGGCCCCAGCAGAGCCCTAAATCAGCAGAACACCCTCTCCGCAGGCAGGAGCTCGGAAAGCAGGTAATGAAACCTTTCCGGCCCAGGGCACCCACACCGACTGGGCCCAGAGAAATCCTCTCCTGGCAGCTGCTGGGGCCAAGCTAGGAAGCTCCCAGCTTCTGGGAGCACCCAGTGTCCCCACCTGAGGCCCCCACTGCTCTGCAGACGCTGGGGTCACGCAGGGGGAGGGGGAGGGAGCACAGCTACCCTGTCCTGCCCAGGCTGTCTGAGTCACTGCGCCCAAGGGCCTCTCCCCCGGGCAGCCCCTCCCGGGCAGCCTGCAGCCCTAGGATCCGAGAACAGAGGAGGGGACAGTCGCTGTCCAAAGAGGGGCACCTAGCCCGTGGGGCTGGCACCCGCATCCAGAGGCCCTGGAGGCTGGGGGAGGGGTGGCGGGGAAGAGGAGGAGGTAGGGCCGGGGAGGGGCAAAACAAAGGGGCACTTTTGGAAACCCGACCTGCCGGCTGGGGTGCCCGCTGGCTCCCAGGTGACGCACTCCAAGCCCCAAGCCTCCAGATCTGGGAGCGCCCCTCGACAGCCCCCACCCCGCTGCGGGCGCCGCGCACCCAGGAGCCCCGGGAGCCCACGCGCGGCGACGGGGCCGGGCCTGCCATGGAGGTGCTGGGACTTTCTCGGCCAAACTTGTTGAACTCGGTCTCGACAGAGGTGGGGCCAGCGGGTCCCGGCGGAGGGAAGGGCACCCCTTGCCTGGGCCGGGCCCGTCACCACCTCCAGATGGTGGCCCGGGCTGCGGCCCCAGGAGCTGCGGCTCAGTGCAGAGATCCGGGGGCCCCCAGGGGGGCGAGGCCCCTTCTGCAGCGCAAGGAGGGCGGCGTGGGGCCCTCGAGGGGTCCCCGGAGATGGTTCGCCCCTCCGCCCCGATGCCGCCCCTTGCCCCGCGGCCCGAGGACGTCTCCTCCACTCGGCCCTGCCCGTCCCCACGCGGAGCCGGGTCCCCTGCGGCGGAAGCCGGTCCCATTGCCAACTCCAGGAGCCGCGGGACCGCGGGGTGGGCTCGAGCCGCCGAGTCCCAATCCCTCCCGGGCACTCACCGCGCCCTCGCTGGGCTCGCGGCGGCTGGGGGTCCGGCCACGCTCGGTCCGAGTCCTCTGCTCGCGCCCGGCCGCCGCCTCCCGGAGCGCCCGGCCCTCCCCCGGGAAGCCCGGCCCCCGGCCCCGCCCTCCCCGCGCGGCCGCAGCCCCACGGCCCGGCTCCGAGGCCGGGCACCGGGCCCCCAGTCGCGCGCTCCGGGGTCCGCTACGGGCGCCCCGCGCCGGGCCAACGCCCCAGGGTAGCGCCGCGAGGCTGCAGGGTCAGATTTCGGCTTTGCCCTCCCGCACCTTTGCAGAGCCCGGATCCGTGAGGGAGCGGGGACCCAACCTGCATCGACCCCCTAGGGGTTCCGGGGGGCGACAATGGTTTGCATTCTTTGCTGAGCACAGCATCCTTAGACGGTTGCTCGTGCGAGGCTCCCGACCACCCCCCCTAGGAAGCATTAGGATTCCCGTTGTACAGATGGTGGAAACTGAGGCAGAGACCTGCAAGGGACTGCTGTCTCAGTGGGCGGAGCCGGGATTGTAAAGCCGGCGTGCGCCGGTACAGCTCTGCTAATCTGGGGCTCATTCTGAGGCCTGGGACAAACACACGGTGGGGGTGGGACAAAAAGGCACGAGCTCCTCCCCCTCCGCGTTCTTAGCGCCAGATTTTGTAGCGCGATTCATTCTTCAAGCCCTTCGCCCCTCTGCCCCCTTTATCAATGCCATAGTTTTTCCAAGTCGCCACGTTCACCCTTAAGAAATCCTTCTCCCCGCCTCGACACCACCACCACCCCCAGCCCCTCGAGATTTTTCGGAGCCTGCCCCTCTTGTTATTTATATCCACTAGAGCGGTCCAAGAATGTTCGGAGGCTGACCTAATCGCCACCTGCTCGGCCCCCCTCTCCTCCCGCTCCCTCCTGCGCCCGTTGGTCCAGCGGCGGTGCCCTGCGTCTCGGAGACCAAAGGGAGCGCGGGCCGGCCGAGTCCCAGCCCCCGGGGCTTGCACGGAGACGGGTTGCGGGCTGCAGAGCGCCCCCAGCGGGACGGCGCGCGCGCTGGGGACCCGGCCCCTGGCTGTCCTCTCGCCCGCTGAGGAGTGTGAGTGTGTGCGCGCAGATTTTCAAAAGGCAGCTTTAAAAAAAAAAAAAAAAAACCGCGTTGATTTTATATCCGAGAGGAGTTAGTGAAGCCAATGAGTCCGCTCACAAACTGGACAGGGGAGGTGAGGAGAATGAATGCGGGTGATTCAGGGGTAACAGCTACCTCCCCAAGGTGCCTGGAGGCGCCCAAGACGCTCCACCTTTGGCTGGCGGACTCTGGTGGCGGCTGACAAATCAACCCTGAGTAGTGGATATGAAACTCGAGGCCGTGGCTTCTGAAACCAGTTTCAACACCCACTCTCTTGGGGCTTGGACAAGTCTCTTCTCTCCTTCTGTTTCTACTTCTATTAAACCTGGCAGGTGACCAGGCTGACCTTCCACTGGGCCCTGGGCCCCAGCTCATTAACGGCTGTAAAACAACTGCAAATGAGAGGAGCTGGGGAAACCTCTAATAACAGCCACAGTGCTTTGTATTATTTTATAACAGTTAACAGCCCACCTACCACCTGGGGGCCTTTACATACCTGGACAGAAAGTGTGAAAATACAAGGATGAAATAGTTACAGAAGACCTATTAAAACCTCATTAAAAATGAAGTTGGCAGCCAAGCTCTGGGATCTGGGGAGGCTGAGCCATAGAGACTGCAGGGAACAGGGCCGTCCATCAGACCGGAAGCAGAGGGGCTGTGCAGGGGCGAACATCTGGCTTCCCTTGGATTAGAAGCCAGAAGCAGAACACAAATGCTTTGCAGCTGATCTTGTTCTCCCAAAGGTATTGTAGGGAAAAATCACATAAACCAAAACCCACAGCACCTTGGGCTGCTTCGAAGGTGAAAGAACACCATGATGCCCTCAGAAAAGCAACTCCACACCAGTGCCACACCCCACCCGTCAGATATCCAGCTGCTCAGCCAGAGCTGCTGCATCAGGCTGCTTCATCAGTGCCATCTCAACCCAAATAGGGTTCCAGGTGACCTACCAGGGGCCAGAGGGTCAGGTAAAGACAGAAACCCAGCCAGCAAGAGGCAGCTTCCCAAGCGGCAGTTTGATCTGCAGCCAAAGAACAAGACACTCAGGGACTCACCTTGACTTTCTGGAATGTCCTGAGCACCATGCCTGTGTTTGTTTATTCATTCATTCATTTATTCATCCACCCAGTCTAGAAAACATTTGGGTTTTTCCTCTGATCTGTACCCTATGCTAGGTATTGGGGATACACAGAAAATAAAGCTGTGCCCTAAGTGTACAGCAGTGATGCCACATGGGGACCATGGACCATGGGGGAACAAAGATGGGAGAGACCTCCTCTCCCAAGGACCTGGCACCAGACTGGCCTTGATGAGTAGCGATTAGTCATGTGGAGAGGCATCCGCGCAGGAACGTGGGGTGTGCCAAGCCTGGGGGTGTTAGCTTGTGATCTTGTGACCAAGCAATTCTACTGCTGGGTATCGACCCCGGACAAACACATCTACAAGGCAGGAGGAAGGACAAAGATGTTTGAATATGATACGGTCTATAGTCAGGGAAATTGGAACCGAGTGACCATCCCGGGTACAATCCAGTACTGTAGTCTAACTGAAGTCTATCCACACCGTACTCCGCAACCCTTTGAAAGCAAAGTGGAGAAAGAGACATGGTCTTGTTTTGTTTTATTTTGTTCTGTTCTGTTCTCCTTTTGCTTTTTTGCAGTGTGGGAGATTCGACCCAGAGCCGTGTGCGTGTAGGTGAGCTACACCCAGCCCAAGAGACACATCCACAACGCAGTTGAGTGAAAGAAGTGAAGTGCAAAGCACACTAACTATTCAGAGAAAATAGCCCAAGCTGATTTTTGTAGCTAACTGTAAGAAGCGGTCTCATATTGGTAAGGGATGTTTTTGTAGTGTTAGATTGGGGGGGCATACTGGGAATTGAACCCAAGGCCTTCACACTGAGCTGCATCCTTGCACTGTTTTTATTTTTGAGACAAGGTCTCATTAAGTTGCTAAATTGCCTCGGCTGGGCTCAAATTTGCCATCTTCCTGCTTCAACCACCCAGAGTGCTGGGATTATAGATGTGCGCCACTGCCACACCCAGTTTAGTGTCAGAATAAATATAATGAAGGCCCGAGGGTGTGGCTCAGAGGTAGAGATCTGCTTACCATATAGGAAGCCCTGGGTTTGATCTCCGGCACACACAGACATACAAAGAATCACGACAAGCAGGGCCTGGTGGCAGGTGCCTGTAGACCCAGCAACTGGGAAGTTCAGGCAGGAGCATCACCACAAATCGGAGGCCAGCCTGGGCTACATAGCAAGAGTCTATCTAAAAACAAGGAAGAAGAGGAAGAATGGGAAGGATGGTGAGTGGGTGTTGGGTGTAAACAGTGTTGTACCCAGAATGTTCGGCAGTGGTGGAGCTGTTCTATAGCTGTGCATTCAGTAAGACAGCACAAGTCACACAGGGCACTTGAAATGTAAGGGAGTGACTGAAGAATTAAATTAAATTTTATTTATTTATTTTTGAGACGGGAATCTCGCTATGTTGCCCAAGTTGATCTTAAACTCCTGGACTCAAGTGATCTTCCTGCCTCGGCTGAAGTTATGGTCTTGCAGCAACACACCCAACTTTTCCTTTCTTCGTTTCCTGATTTTGTTTTTGGGACACAAAGTCTCACTGTGTAGTTGAGGGTAGTCTTGAACTATGTAGCCTCGGCAACCCTCCTGCCTCAGCCTCCCTAGTGCTGGGGATACAGGCATACACCAACACACCTGGTGGCCCTTCTTTTTCTTTCTTGCTTTTTCTCTTTTCCTTTCTTTCTTTCTCTCCTTCCTTCCTTCCATCTTCTCTCCTGCCTTCCTTCCTTCTTTCTCTCCTTCCATCTTTCTTTCTCTCCTGCCTTCCTTCCTTCTTTCTCTCCTTCCTTCCATCTTTCTTTCTCTCCTTCCTTCCTTCCTTCCTTCCTTCCATCTTTCTTTCTTTCTCTTTTTTTTTTCCTGCTGAGGGTAGAACCTGGGCCTCCTGCACGCTATGCACATGCCTGGGGGAGGGTAAAGGTGAGCAAGCAGAGAAGCACCCTGTTTCTCCAGTTTCTCTGGGCCTCTGGACATTGCCCAGCATCCCTGACAGGCAGCTGAGTAAAGTGTCCTGATCCAGTGCAATGTTTTTAACATCCCAGGCAGCCCCAGGGGGAAGAGCTAGTCCAAGTTAGGGAGAGGGGCTACCCTGCAGGGAGGCCGTTTCTGGGTTAGGACGCAGGAGGAAGCTCGAGGAAGGGCTGGAGTGAACCAAATAGCAGGCTTGGATGCAGCTGCAGGAAAGCTCCTTGGGGTCAGGAATTTGCCCAGGGCGGATTCTTTGGAAAGTGACCCAGAGTTGGCAGGAGGAGCCCAGGCGGGCGCTGCACGCCCACCTTTCAGCCCCTGGGCTGCAGCGACTGCTCCTTATCCGTACATCTGTACATCCATCTGGCAAATCCGGAGCTTCCTCAGCCAATGGAGGGGAGGCCTGGGGGGTCCTGTGACTTAGCAGGCTTTCAGGGGACCCCTCTGTGTGCTGGACACGGGGCTGTGGGATGATCCTCAGCGGGAAGACAGCCGCAAGGTCCCTGATCCCGTGGAATTTTCCACTAAAATCAAATAAAGCTAAGTGTTGGGGGAGGGCAAGGTGCAGTTCAGTGGTTAACGCATGAGGCCCTGGGGTTTGAGCCCCAGCAAAGCCACGAGGGGTGACCCAGGCCTATAATCCCAGCTGCTCATTCGGCTGAGCCAGGAGGATGGCAAGTTTGAGGCTTGCCTGTACACCGACGTAGCAGGACACTGCCTCCAAAATAAAAGAAGAACAGTTTGTAGAAAATTCAAATTTCAGTGTTTGTGAGTCAAATTTTATTCGAACACAGCCACACTCATCTATTTTCATATTGTCTTCCTACCATGGCAGAGGTCAGAGTGGCTGCAATGGAGATTGTGTGGCTCACACAGCCTAAAGTGTTTACTGTCTGGCCCTTCACACAAAATCCAGGTTGACCCATGGATTCCAGAGAAATGAAAAGCAGACCCAGGCATGGTGGCACACACCTATGATCCCAGCACTGGAGTCTGAGGCCGGAGTATCGCCATGAGTTTCAGACCAACCTGAACTATATAATGAGACCCTGTCTCAAAAAACAAACAAACAAACAGAAAAAGAAAAAGAAAAAAAGAAGAAAAGAAAGGAAAAGAAGAACAGTTCACTTTTGTTTGTTTTTGTTTTTTGGGGTCTGTCTATGTAGGTCAGCCGGGCCTTGAACTCACTACATAGCCCAGGCTGGCCTCGAACTTAAGGTGATCTTTCTACCTCAGCCATCCTGATGCTGGGATCACAGGCGTGAGCCACCACACCAGGCTAAGTTCACTCTCAAAGCTGGGCACAGTGCTCCATGGCTGTAGTCCCAGATACTTAGGAGGCTGAGACAGGAGGATGGCTTGAGCCCAAAGAATTCAAGATCAACCTGGGCAACATGGCAAGACCCTATTCCCTCCCTCAAAAAGAAAGAAGGGAGGGATGGGGGGGGGAGAAGAAAACAGTTCACTTCTGGACACACTGGGTTTGAGACGCTGATGGGAAGTGCCAGGGGCTGTGCCACACACTACTGTCGATATCACTGGTAAGCCAGAGACCCGGACGAGGAACAGAAGCCATGGTCCCCAACCTGGCCATAGAGCTCACTGCCCCAGGGCAAGCTGGGCAGAGGCCGAAAGGACAGAGTGTGGGGACGCAGGCAGGGGCAGTGTCCAGCACCAAGTGTCCCGCTCTGCCCTCTGTCACCGAGCCTCATGACGATCCCCAAGGAGTGGCACCTGCTCTTCCCAGGTGACAGAGGAGGAAACCAGTGAAGAATCGGGGCAGTGGCGCTGCCTGGCCCAATGTGGCAAGCCAGCTTCCCATTGGTGCAGGCTGGGCACCGGGAAAGACAGGCCAGAGAGTGTCTCAGGCTGCTACGATCCGATGGGGTGACTGAAAACAACAGGAATCAATTGTTTTGCAGTTCTCAGGGCTGGAAATCAAAATCATAGTGTGGGCACTCAGGAGGACCTAGCTCTGCCTGGCTTCGGTGGCAGCTGGCAGTCCTTGGCAGCATTAGTTTACCACCACATGGCTCCAATCTGTCTCTACCCTCCCAGGGTCCTTGTGGCTCTGTGTCTGCATGTCATCTCCTTCGGCCTCATTCTTTTTTTATTTTTTGGCCTCACTTTTAAAGGCATACTTGCGCCAGGCATGGTGCCACACACCTGTAATCCCAACACTCAGGAGGCTGAGGCAAGAGGATTGTCATGAGTTCAAGGCCAGCCTGGGATACATAGTGAGTTCGAGACCAACCTGAATTACACAGTGAGGCCCTATCTTTAAAAAAAAAAAAAAAAAAAAGCACACTTGCCACTGCATTTAGAGCCAGATAATCCAGAATGATTGTCTCATTTTCAAACCATCTCCAAAGACCCTTTTCCCAAACAAGTAAGAATGATAGGTCTGGGGATTAGGATGCAGACCTACCTTTTTTGGGGTCACTGGTCACCCCACTATGCCAGGCTAACCAGGGACCAAAGCTGTTAGCCTTGGAAATCTCTTGCAATGCTTCTTGCACTTAAAAAGCAGGAAGCTCTCTTTTCCTTAATCCAGTTTCATAAATGAGCCTTTTGAAGAATAGATCTCAGCCCTAGGGCTGCCAAGGGCCTCTAACTAGGACAAAACTGACTCAGGGCCCTTAGGACTCAGGGATAGTTGAGCATGAGGGGATGTAGGGTACATGCATGGGCAAGGGTTCCTCTTGGGACTCGGTGTGTCAGGAGGGGGTGTTGGTGCACTGCCCACCGTGCTCCTGGCTTCACCAATAAGCATCACAGCTGCCAGCAGCCCCTGTACAGAAAACATAGCTACTGGGGTTCCCTGGGGGGGTGTTTGATCACCTGGTTACAACATCACAGTAAGGGGATGTGCCACCTTGGGCTGTGGAAGAGGCATGGGCAGCGGAATGTAAAGGAATGTGGCTCCCTGCTGATATGGGACTCCTCTGCGGGCCCATAGGGCACAGCTCCACTGTCACACAGAGCCGCTTTCCTTCCTGCCGCTGTCCCTGGAAGAGAATTTTGCCTCAGCAGAGTGAGCTGGAACCCAATCCCCTATTTCTTTTTATTTTTTTCAGGCAATGGAAGCTGGTAATCTTTTATTTTTAGTGATGTGCATTTGCAGTACATAATGATCGCAGTCCTTGTGGGGAGTTGGTGTGTGCACATCACACATCTGAATTCTTTTCTCATTCCCTTCTCTCCCTGCCCTCCCATCCCTCTGTCTCTTGGTCCCCTTCCCTTTTGCAAAAGATCTCCCTCCCTGTTTCCTATTGTCTAGCTTTTATTTTGTTCTTTACTTATGCTTCAGGTCTCTCATATAAGAGAAACCATGCCATATTTAAGCTTCTGTATTTGGTTTATTTCACTTAACATTATGGTCTCAAGGTGCATCCACATTCCTACCAGTGACTCAAATTCTTCCTTCTCTATGGCAGAGTAGTACTCTATTGTGTATATATAGCACTTTTTCTTTATACATTTATCTGTCGATGGACATATAGGTGGCTTCCAATATTTAGCTATTATGAATTGTGCTGTTGTAAACACGGATACACATGGATCGCTGGGATATGATGTCTTTAACTCTTTCAGGACAATACCTAGAAGAAGAGCTGGGAAGCCCCTTTTTCTGATTCTCTGGTCTCCCTGCTGTATCCATGATAGATATCTGACTGGTGAGCACTTTTCAGACCACCAGACTTCTTCACCAACTTTATCAGATCTTACCAGTAAACCACACATCAGCGGGAGATTATTTAACAACTCAACAACCTCTATTTGTAGAACACTTTACAGATTGCAAAGTGTTCCCCATAGACGGTACGAGCACTTTGGCAATTGCTGTGCAAATCTAGCTGCCTGGAGAAGAGCCCTGGTGTCCTGTACTGAAGGTATTTCATGACAGACACTGATTTAGGGTGTGGCTGCTGCCTTGTCCCCCACCGTAAAGACAAACAGTCCAGCACTTGGGAAGCTGAAGCAGGAGGATCAGTGTCAGTTCGAGACTGTGAGTTCAAGGCCAGCCTGGACTACATAGTGCAACCCTGTCTCAAAAGGAGAGAAAAAGAGAGGAAGAGAAGCAGAGAGGAAAGAGGGAGGGAGGGATGGAGAGAGAATTTGTTCTGGGTTAGGGTTAGATGTCTGACACTTCTACAACTACCCCCAAGTGTCTAAGCCCAGAGTGTGATGCATGGTAAACACATGCTCCACCACTAAGCTGCGTCCAAACCTCAAATTATATTTTTGAATATAATGTTTAATATTTCCAGAGGAAGGAGCCATGCTTCCATAGAATCTTACTATGAGTTTGGCCATATTTGGGCATTTCAACATGGACTGGGGATGCCAAGCAATAAGAACTCTGGAGGCTGAGTCCTCCCCAGCCTGTGTCCAGTCCTCCAGGAGGAATTTCAGCCTCTGTCCCTGCAGGCTCTGCAGAACCTCCGAGGCTGTCATTTGCAAACCACCTGATGCACTAAGTGCGTGTGGGAAGCCCGCACGCCTCGTCCGTGTGGACTGTGGATGCTTCTGCAGACTCAGCACTGCACTCGGCTTCGTAGACTGCTTGAGCAGAGCCTGTCATGTATCAGCCTGCACCAGAAAAATGTTTCTACTGCATGGAAACTTCCAGGGAGACTAGAGTGGAAAGCTGTAGTTTGCTGCTTTTAAAGCAAGTCACAAGATCACAGGGGTTTTTTGTTGGTTTTTTTTTTTTTTTTTGTGGGTACCAGGGGGACGACCTCAGGACCTCGCGCGCCAACAGGCACCCGTGCCACTGAGCGATATCACCCGCCCCTTTTTCGTATGTGGGTTCCGGGAGTCGAACTCGGGCCCTCGCGCTTGCAAGGCAGGCGCTTATGCCGCTGAGCCATCTCACCGGCCTTTTTTTTGGTTTTTTGAGACAGGGTCTCACTATGCAGTTCAGGCTGGACTTGAACTCACTTTGTAGCCCAGGCTGGCCTCAGACTCACAACAATTCTCCTGCCTCTGCCTCCCGAGTGCTGGGATTACAGGCATGTGCCACCACGCCCGGCAAGATCGAAGGTTTTAAAACTGAAAGGGGCTGGGTGTGATGATGCACACCTGTGATCCTAGCACTCGGGAGGCTGAGGCAGGAGGACTGCTGTGAGTTTGAGATCAACCTGAAAGGGATGCAAAGGCCCACCTAGACCCTCCCTGTTCATTTCGCAATGGGGAAACTAAAGCATGGAAAAATGAAAGGATGACCCTAAGATCACACAATCTAAGTACAATGCTTTTCCACTGGTGTATATCACTTGTTCTAGAAAACACCTCAATAAAGCCACTTATTGTTTTGCAGTTCAAAGAAACTGGCATTATATAGGGTCACGCTCACGGTCTGCCTGGCTTCCAGGGGGAACACGGGACTTCGATTTGCTGTCACCAGCAGTTTTTGAATGAGTTGCCTTATGATCCCTTATGTCAAAAGTAGTAGCACATAGAGGACCAAAACATCTGTGGAGCGGTTTCATGGCACGGGTGCTCACAGCCTGCAACTCAGTGATGTTGCACCCTCACCCCCTTAACAGATTGGCAGCATTAAAGCACATGGATTGTTTGTTTGTGAGACAGGGTCTTGCTATGTAGCCCAGGCTGGTCTCGAGCTCTGGCAATCCTCCTGCTTCAACCTCCCAAGTGCTGGGATTACAGGAGTGTGCCACCATGCCTAGCTCATATTGGTCATTTTTTAACTGAAGGGACTTGATTTTCTTTTAAGGCAGGTTCTTGACGTGCATTTCAGGCTGGCCTTGGACTCACTATGGAGCCTAGGCCGGCCTAGGATATTAGGATAACAGGCATGTGCCATCGTGCCCAGCTTGAAGGCACTTGAGAAACAGGAGCGGCTCTGACCTCCCTCTGCCCACCTAAAGGCAGATCAGGAGATTCCCCATGAGCAAATCGAAGGTGCCTCCCTCCCTGTACCAGGACGAGCACATTCTCATCATTAGAGACTGAGCACCCACGCTGAAACAAACCTGCACAAACCTACACAGTAGGGTAGCTAAGCTAACCCTTAGCTTCCATTAACTTCTCCTTACACTTCCAGGTCACGGGCTCACCATTTACTCCTCCCAGCTCGTGACTTTTTGTCTTGCTACATCCCACTGCGGATTGATTGCTATTTGTGTAAAAGGGTACAAGTAGAAGCTCTGGTGACTAATGCCCTCTTTGGGTCTTCGTTTTCTTTTGAAGTCTTCTATGTCCACGCAAAACTATTAAATAAAATTTGTATGTTTTTCTCCTGTGACTCTGTCTTATATCAGTTTCATTCTTAGACCCAACCATGGACCCTAAAAGGGTAAAAACGGGTTTTTCCTCTTCTATAATATCATTTTAAAGTTTATTTTAAAAACTGATACATAAAATTATACATATTTATTATGAGTTACCATCTGATGTTTTGATACTTGTACACAGTATTGTTTAAATCAGGTTTAACATACCTATCTCCTCAAATATATATATATATATTTTTTTTTTTTTTGTGAGTACCGGGGGTCGAACTCAGGACCTCATGCTTGCGAGTAGGCGCCCGTGCCACTGAGCGATATCACCGGCCCTTTTTTCCTTTGTATGTGGGTTCCGGGAGTTGAACTCAGGACTTCGCGCCCGCCAGGCAGGCGCTTACGCCGCTGAGCCATCTCACCGGCCCCTCAAATATCATTTCTCTGAGACAGGATCTCATTATGTACTACAGTTTGGCCTCAAACTTCACCATCCTGCCTCAGCCTCCTAAGGGCTGGGATTACAAGTGTAAGCCACAGCGCTGACTAAACATCCTTTTTTAAATGGTGAAAGCCCTCAAAATCCTTCAATCCTTTTTTAGTATACGGTATGTGATCATTACCTATAGTCACAATAGCACACCAGCGCTTCTTACTACTATCTAGCCCTTACAGTGTATCGAATAAAACTTACCTATGAGGTGGAAAGAAGTAAAGTTAAGGCTGTGATGGGCAAAACTGCTGCAGTCCTTATTGGCCACAATAGCGAGATGTCTGGTTATTTCCCTAATCTGCACAATGTTTATATCTTTTGAGCTGAGATACTAGCAATCAAGTTCCGTCAAGCCCAACACCTAGGGCAGACGCCAAGTTCTTCGTGCGAAAAACAGCAACACCTTCTACGCATCTGGAAGCGCAGGCCCCGCCCCTCACGCAACACACGCACACACGCTCGCTCGCTCGCTCGCACGCCGACTCTCAGCGCGCCCCGCCCTTGAGGAAGGGGCGGGGCCTCCGAGGGGCGGGGCCGGAGCTCGTGGCGGGCAAGCCCTGGGCTTGTTTGGCGGGAAGTTGGTTTAGCGCGACTACTTGTGGCGGCTTGGGTGGCCTCGTCGTCGCCTCATCTCTCCTCAGAGGTTCACAGTTCTCTCTCCATGATCTCGGCGTAGGGCTTAGTGCTCCTTCGCTCCGAGGACGCGATGATTCCCAGGAAGCGCCCAGAAACCCAGAAGACCCCCAAAGTGGTGGCGCGCCCCGGGAGCAGGAGGAGTCCCCGGGAGCCGGAGCCCGCGGCCAAGAAGCCCCGCGCGAAGGGCCCCGGTACTGCCTCGCCTGCCTCTGCTTCCCTGTTTGCGCTGTGCGGGTGCTCTCGCCCGAGAGCGAGGGGGACGGGCGCCCCATTTCCCAGGAGCCCCGGGACACGCTGGTGCCCGAGGAGGCCGCCCCCCCAGGTGACAGGAAGCAGCAGACCCCATTACCGCCCATGCGCGCTTTCACAGTCCTGGTGTGAATGGATTGTGTATTTCGAGGTGTGCTTGAAAGAACCCTAACTTTCCTGGCTCTGTGGGTGCTGTTTTTGTTTTTTTGTGGTATTGGGGATTGAAGCCAGGGACTCCGCACTGAGCTGCAACCCTCAGCATTTTTATTTATTTTGAGACAGGATCTCACTAAGGCACTAAATTCCGCAGGCAGGGCTAGAACTTCCGATTCTTCTGCCTCAGCCTCCTAGGTTGCTGAGATTACAGGTTTGCGCCACCACCCCGCTCCTTAGTCTTGAGCTGTTAGCTAACTGTCTTTGCTTTCAACATGAGAGCAGCAGTTACCTTCTTTCTCATCCTCAGCGGTTTACCAGAATTTGAGCCTGGGGCTATATAGATTGTGGGGAGCTCAAAGGACTGGAGCCCGTGGTTGATGAAGTGGTTTTTGTCTCTGAGAAAAAGGAATTGGTTGTCAAGAGAAGTTGGACCCTTGAGGTTCGATCCACTGATACATCTTGGTGCTCCAGAGTTGCTTTATCTTATTATAATAATTTGATTTATATCCCAAGAAGTAACCTAGTTAATTTAGATTTATTCCAGATCCTACCAGATCCTCCTACTGCCAGTAGAACAGATAGGATTTAGGACTGACAGTTGGTCATCTCTATATATTATTTTAATATAGGATTTTTTAAAAATACAGTATTTTAAAATGTTTCCTTTTCCTAAACATTCACTTCAATGCTGTCCTAAAATTTTTTATCATGTGATTTTTTAAATTGTTACCCAACCCAGCTTCAGCTTTTCCAGTCCACCCGGGGAAGAGTTCTGCAGTGTACTGAACTGTCCTGTGTGCTTTGGCTCAGCTCTGGGGAACCCTGCAAGATCATTTAGTTTCACTCCAGAATTACCGTTTGCAGTCTGGCATGGGGGCACGCACCCTGTAATCCCAGCACTCTGGGAGGTTGAGGCAGGAGAAAAGAGTTTGAGCCCTTCCTGAGCAATTTAGCAATTTAGGAAGACCCTGTCTCAGAATAAAAAGGGCTGGGGATGCAGCTCCATGCAAAGGCCCTGGGTCCAACCCCTAGTCCTGCCCCACTCAAGTACTCTTTGAGGAGCGTTTTTTTGTGGGGGGATAGGTCAAATCTCTGCTAAGTGTTTCTGCCCTATGCTGAGACTAAACAGACTGTGGAAAGGCTTTAGGAACCAATGAGACAGACTGGCCATTTTTAGTGAAATAGCTCAGCTCTCTTTATGAGATTTCAGCTGAAAACCTTCCCTGAGATTGCAGAGGAAAATATGTGTCTGTTGTTCTTGGCAGGTCCTAGCAGGAGATATGACTCAGGCTGCCTTTGGGCGGGGCTGGCCAGCCTGCAGGTCCCAAAAGCAGGCAGCAGCATCGTCAGGGTTCTGCACCAGCATAAGCTGGGCGAGGCTGCCTGGCCATCGCTACAGCAGGTGAGGCATTTCCTAGGGTTTCCACGCTGCCTTCTTCCTGCAGGATGATGGGTTGGTTCAGCATGTTGTCACTTTGCTCTGACCCGGCAGCACGGGCTCCAGGGCACTCAGCCAGGAAGAAGAGTCTTAACACTGTAAAGGTGGCATGAGCTGGGCGTGGTATTGCATACCTGTAATCTCGGTACTTGGGAGGCTGAGGCAGGAGGATCACTGCGAGTTGGAGGCCAGCCTGGGCTACAAAGTGAGTTCAAGGCCAGCCTGAACTGCATAGCCACACTCTGCCTCAAAAAAAAAAAAAAAAAAAAAAACTACACATAAAAAAATAAAGTTGTCAGTTGGAATGTACTCTGCTCCTGATCTCCCATGATTAGTTCAAGTCACTGAAGATGACTTCAGGTCAGGCACGGGAGTACTTGCCTAGGGCGGCTCTCTGAAGGAGCTGGAAGTTGGTGGTTTATCCAGGACTGGGGTTTTAAGTCAGCAACCCCATTTCCTGCTCTCTCCCTCCATGCCAGGGTCTGCAACAGTCCTTCGTACACTCCCTGGCTGCTTACCGGATAGCCCAGAAGGCCTCCCCCTTTGACAGGAGGGCCACGGCCCTGGCCTGGCACCCAGCGCACCCCAGCACCCTGGCTGTGGCCTCCAAAGGGGGTGACGTCATGCTCTGGAACTTTGGCATCAAGGACAAACCCACCTTCATCAAACGGGTAAGCAGTTCCCTGTGCCGGAGGGGGCTGCTGGGCAAGTGTTGAGGACAGGAAAGGAGCGCTGGTGTCATCCAGTCACTGGATGATTGGGATCACAAGTAACTGTGGCAGTTTCAGACACGTAAATGGTAACAGGTCTCCAAGGCCAGATGTCCACTCTTTTTTTTTTTTTTTTTTTTTTTTTGTGGGTACCGGGGGGATGACCTCAGGACCTCGCGCGCCAACAGGCACCCGTGCCGCTGAGCGATATCACCGGCCCCTTTTTCGTATGTGGGATCCGGGAGTCGAACTCGGGCCTTCGCGCTTGCAAGGCAGGTGCTTAAGCCGCTGAGCCGTCTCACCGGCCCAAGATGTCCACTCTTGAATGTCTGAAGGTATAGCATAGTCACCCACAGAGTCCAAGACCCGTTTTACATCTCTGACCTCATTTTGTCCATCCTTACTTCCGGCGCTTTAGCCATTCCAGATGTTTCTATTCCTGGAACTAGGGCTCTGTCTTGCTGTTCCCTTTGACTGGAGCATCCTTTCCCATAGCTGCCTCCCTCTTGTCTTTAGGTCTTTGCTTAGTCTACCATTCATGCTTCTCCTACTCAGGAGGAATCCCCCACCCACCCAGACATGCCCTAGATCTCACCCTGACCCGCCCTGAAATGCACATTAGGATCCAAAATGCTGTCTTTCTCTCTGCAGCTTTGTCCACTAGAAAGTAGGTACCTGCAAGACCCCTGTCTCAAAACACACACACAAGAGCAAGAGAGTAGCCAGCCTGGGTTACATAAGTAGTGAGACCCTGTCTCAAAAAAAAAAAAGAAGGAAGGAAGGAAAAGAAAGAAAAAAGAACTGCTAGGAGCCAGAGGAAATGCTGCCTGAAGCTTGGTAAGGACAGAGGCTGTGGGTTTCCCGCTCCTCTGACAGATAGGTAGATAACAAGCAGGTGACCACCAACAGGAGAAGCTTTAAATAGAAATCAGCGCTCAAGCAGGAAGAGCTTTATTTTTCCCAGGAACTGAGGACATAGAGAAATTTAGTTAAGGTAGTTTAGGTGGTAAGGAATAAAGTATTCTAGGGAAGAACCTGACTAAAGGGGAATGACTACTGCTGTGACCTTGGGCAAGGCTGAGGCTTCTTTTGTTTTGCATCTCCTTTTTATTTGTTTTTTTTGTTTTGTTTTGTTTTTTTTGTGGGTACCGGGGGGTCGACCTCAGGACCTCGCGCGCCAGCAGGCGCCCGTGCCGCTGAGCGATATCACCAGCCCCTTTTTCGTATGTGGGTTCCGGGAGTCGAACTCGGGCCCTCACGCTTGCCGGGCAGGCGCTTAAGCCGCTGAGCCATCTCACCAGCCCTATTTGTATTTTTTGAGACAGGTTCTTCCTATGCTGTTCAGGCTGGCCTGGAACTCACTTTGTAGCCCAAGCTGGCCTCGAATTCATGGTGATCCTCCTGCCTCAGCCTCCCAAGTGCTGGGATTACAGGTGTGCACTACTACCCAGCTTTTGCCTCTTCTTTAGTCATCTGACATTGGTTCCGATCTTTATATCTTTCAGGCCCCTTAATTAGGGAACATGTATTATATTTTCAAAATGAATATAGATTTATTTTATTCTTACACATTTATGTTCATCATAAAAATGCAGACTATAAAAGTATAGAGTATGACCTAAAATTTCCATTTTCAGCATCTCTCTGCATGTATACACTGGCACACAGCCCCCATTCTTCTATTCCAAGCATTACATAAATATTTTCTCGTAGAATCTGTTGTGCCCTAGTTATTATGTCAAATATTCTAGTTTAATCACACCATACCAGAAGATGACCATTTAAAACTAGCCCATAATTTTCTTTTTTTTGCAGTGCCTTTGGTTTTGGTATCAGGGAAATGCTGACCTCAAAAAATGAGTTGGAAAGTATTCCCTCTGTTTCTATTTTCTGGAAGAATTTGTGTAGAATTAGGATTTTTTTTTTTTTTTCTTTGAGATAAGGCTATGTAGTTCAGGCTGACTTTGAACTTACTATGTAGCCCAGGCTGGCTTTGAACTCATGGTGATCCTCCTGCCTCAGCCTCCCTGGGATTACAGGTGTGTGCCACCACATCTAGCCTAGGATTCTTCCTTAAATTTTTTATAGAATTCACTAGCAAAGTTATCTGGACTTGGAATTTTTCTTTCCTTTTTTAAAAAAATTATTTTTGCTGGGCGTGTTGGCACACACCTGTAATTCCAGCCCTTGGGAAGCTGAGGCAGGAGGATCACCATGAGTTCGAGGCCAGCCAAGGCTACATAATGCGTTCAAGGCCAACCTAAACTACATAGCAAGACCCTGTCTCACAAAACAACAACAAAAAAATTATTTCTTGGTTGGGTGTGGTGATACACACCTGTAATCCCAGTACTCCGGGAAGCTGAGGCAGGAGGATCAGAAGTTCAAGCTCAACCTAGGGAACTTAGTGACTTAGTGAGACTCTGTCTCAAAAGAGAAAAAGAAAAAAAGGCTTGGGGCTATAGCTCAGGGTGAAGGCCCTGGGTTCAATCCCCAGGACCACCAAAAACCAAACCAAACCGAAACTTCCATTCTGGATGGTGACAACACATACTGTTCTGAGGGTTTTCCTACTTATTTCTGTGTTTCTCTTTCCTCCATTTTGAGTAGCATCTCACCCCTATTTGCACATCACCGCTCAGCTGAAGATGAGAGGGGACCCTTGGGGTCTCCCAGGCTCTGTCTATACCTCCCTCTTGCACACCCGCTACCAAGTGGGTGCCCTGTGTACGCAACTGGCTGAGGAGCTGGGTCCTGCCTCCCGGGCTGTACTGTGCAAAGCCACTCCCAGCAGCGAGGGGCGCAGTTGCAGGGTGCCCCCGTTTCTTTCCCTCCTGTTCTGTGCCGCCTGTAGCCCAGGTCTGGACACTCATCTCGTGTTCTGTCCACTTTTCCCCATAAAGCAGGAGGGGCCAGAAGCAGAAATGCACTTATTAATTTTAATAGTTTCTCTGAGGATTTAATTTTTTTCCTACGCTAGCCAGGCAAAGTGGCCTGTACCTCTAGTCCCAGCCACTCAGAAGGCTGAGGCAGGAAGATCCCAAGGTCAAGGCTACCTTGGGCAATTCGGTGGAACCTGTCTCAAAATAAATAAAAAGGTCTGGGGATGTAGTTCAGTGGCAGAGCGCCCCTGAGTTTGATCCCCGGTACTCTACACAATACACAAGCAAATTGCTCTACAACCTTGTTACCTGCAAATAGCATTTGATTTCCTTCTGTATCATTCCTTTACTTTTTCTTATTCCATTGGCAAAGACCTTTAGTGCATTGCTAAGAAGTGACAGTGACTATAACCCACATCCTTGTCTTACTATTATCTTGTGTATATGTGTGTGTGTGTGTGTGTGTTGCCGGGGATCAAACCCAGGGCCTTGTTGCCTGCAAGGCAAGAACTCTACCACTGAGCCACATCCCCAGCCCCTTTCTTATCTTTTTGAGACAGGGTTTCCCTATGTAGTTCAGGCTGGCCTTGAACTCACTTTGTAGCCCAGATTGGCTTCAAACACACAGCAGTCCTCCTGAGTGCTGGGATTACAGGCATGTGCCACCACGCCCAGCTCTAGCCCTTGTTTTTATTTTTTATGTTGAGATAGGGTCTCCCTACATTATCAAGGCTGGGTTCAAACTTGTGATCCTCCTGCCTCAGCCTCCCAGAGTGCCGGGATTATAGGCCTGCACTACCTTGCCCAGCTGAACTTTTTTTTTTTTTTTTTTGATTCATCATGTTCCATTTTTTTTTCATTAAAATTTTTTCACTTTTTTGCCTTTATAGTTACATCTCTAGCTAGTAATACTTGTTAAAAATTGTGGCAGAAAACATACAACATGAAATTTACTATCTTAGCTGGGCATGGTGGTGTACCCCTGTAAGTCCAGCACTGGGGAGGCTGAGGCAAGAGAATCACTGCAAGTTCAAGACCAGCCTGGGCTCCATAGTGAGTTCAAGGCCAGCCTGCACTATATAGTGAGACCCTGTCTCAAAAAACCCTTTTTTTACTATCTTAACCTTTTTTTTTTTTTTTTTTTGTAGTATAGGGATTGAACCCAGGGGTTGGTGCATGCCAGGCAGGTGCTGTACCACAGAGACACAGCTTAACCCTTTTTATTTCTTTTTTTTTTTTTTTTTTTTTTTTTTTTTAGTGGGTACCGGGGGTTGACCTCAGGACCTCGCGCGCCAGTAGGTACCCGTGCCGCTGAGCGATATCACCAGCCCTTTTTTCGTGTGTGGGTTCCGGGAGTCGAACTCAGGCCCTTGCGCTTGCCAGGCAGGCGCTTATGCCGCTGAGCCATCTCACTGGCCCCCCTTTTTATTTCTGACACAGGATCTTGCTAAATTGTCTTGGGCTGGGCTCTAACTTGTGATCCTCCTGCCTCAGCCTCCCAAGTACCTGTGATTACAGGTGCACACCACTATACGTGGCCCATTTTCACCAGTTCTAAGTGTACAGTTTAGTAATGTCTATATTTACATTGTTTCATCTGTCTTTTGGGGGGGTTCTCATTGCATTGCTCAGACTGGTCTGCAGTTTTGGGCTCACCAGCCAGTCCTTCCCCCTCAGCCTCCTGAGCAGCTGGGGTACCACTATATTCACATTGTTAGCAACCAGAGCTTTTCATATTGTAAAACTGAAACTCAGTACCCACTGAACACGTCCCTGTTTCATCCCTGCCAGCCCTGGTAACCACAGTCTACTTTCAGTTTCCATGAGTGTGGCTGCTTTACATGACATCCTGCAGAGGTGGAATCATACATCATTTATTTTGCTGTGACTGGCTTATTCCCCTTCATATCCTAAGGTTCATCCATGTTGTAGTGTGTGGCGGAATTTCCTTCTGAGTAATACTGTGTTGTATGTGTGTGTGTGCATACTTCATTTATCTGTTCACTCACCAGTGGCTGAACAGCTCGAGCGGCTTCCTCTGCGTGGCTCCTGTGAACGCAGATGTACACCTTGCTCTTTGACATCGCCTTGAGTCCCGTTGGATATTTAGGCCCAGAAGTGGGGTTGCTGTGTGAGCTGCTCATTCTGTTGTCAGTGTTTTGAGGAACCCCTTCTGTTCTCACAGTGGCTGTACTTACATCCCTGCCGTGGTACATCAGCTCCCAGCTTCTCCCATCCTCGCCAATGTGGTTATTTTCTAGGTGTGTTTTGTTTTGTTTTCAGTACTGGGGATTGAACCTAGGGCTTTTGCACTGAACTACATCTCCAGCTCTTTTTTATTTTGAGACAAGATCTAATTAAATTGCTGAGGCTGCCCTTGAATTTATGATCCTCCTGCCTCTGTCTCAGCCTTTGTTGTAGCTGGGATTATAGGCATGTACCACCATACCCTGCTTTTTGCTTGCTGATTTTATTGAATTTTATGTGTCTCTCCATCTGTCCATCCATCCTGCCATCTATCCACCCATCCACCCACCCATCCATCCATTCCTCCATTTATTTGAGACAGGGTCTTGCTATGTAGTTTAGGCTGGTCTTGAACTCAACTATGTAGCCCAGGCTGGCCTTGAATTTGAGGCGATCCTCCTGCTTCAGCCTTCCAAATGCTGGGATAACAGGTGTGCCTCAGCATGCCCAGCTTGTTTGTTTGTTTTGATACTAGTCATTAGAAGGGGTGCGAGGTGACATCACTGTAGTGTCATTTCTATTTCTCTACTGATGAGTGATAGCATCTTTTCATACGCTTGTTGGCCATTTGCATGTCTTTTTTGGAAAAATGTCTATTCAAGTCCTTTGCCTTTTTTTTTATGTGGGTACCGGGAATTGAACTCAGAACCTCGCACTTGCCAGCAGGCACTTGTGCTGTTAAGCAATATCACTGGCCCCTTTTTTCCATTATGTGGGTACCGAGAGTCAAACTTAGGACCTCGCATTTGCCAGGCAGGTGCTTACGCCGCTGAGCCATCTCACCAGCACCCCTCTTTTTTTTTTTTTGAGCAAGGTCTCACTATGTAACAGTTCAGGTTGGTCTTGAACTCACTTTGTAACCAAGGCTGACCTCAAACTTGCAGTAATCCTCCTGCCTCAGCCTCCTGAGTTCTGGGATTATAGGCATGCAACACCATGCCCAGCACTTTTCCTATTTTTTAGTTGGTCTATTTGGTTTGCTGTTGCCAAGTAGTAGGAATTTGAATATATATTCTGGGTATTAGCCCCAACTTAATTTTTAATATTTAAACTGACTTGTCTTATTGGAATAAATCCTAATCCAACTTGGTCATAATGTACTTAGACATCACTAGATTGAATTTGCTAATATTTTGATTAGGATTTTTGCACCTGTGTTCATGTTTACGATTGCCCACCAATATTTGTGTGTGTGTGTGTGATAATTCTCATCAGATTTGAGTATCAAGGTGATAGCACCGTAAATTTGGGAATCATTCTCTCTTTTCTAGTTAATAGAGAGTTCAAGACATCGAGAGCAGGGTGTGGTGGCACATGCCTGTAATCCCAGCACTCAGGAGGCTGAGGCAGGAGGATTGCCACAAGTTTGAGGCCAATTTTTTGTGGGTACCGGGGGTCGACCTCAGGAGCTCACGTGCCAGCAGGCGCCTGTGCCACTGAGCAATATCACTGGCCCGTTTTTCATATGTGTGTTCCGGGAATCGAACTTGGGCCCTCACACTTGCCAGGCAGGCGCTTACACCGCTGAGCCATCTCATCAGCCAAAAAATCTTTTCTTCTTTCTGTTCCTCACCGTCCTCCTCTCTTGTATTCCTGAGCAGTTCAAACCAATAGACATTAGGTGGCGTCAACCAGGAGAGTGGGAGCCCAGGAAGCAGGGCTGGGTGTCAGTGCAGGGGCTGCAGTAGCTGCTGAGTGGCATAGTCAGGGCCTGAGCCTGGAAGGAGGGTGTCCGTGCTGGCCAGGGGGAGGGGAAGAGAGGGGAGAGGGAGGGGACAGTGACATCCTGGTAGGGACCGGGGAAGCCTGATCAGCTGGCAGGAGCACAAGACAAGGCTGCGGCAGCCTGCGGCACTGCTGAGCTGGAGCTGGCCAGCTGTGACGCTGAGGGAGCCAAGTGCTTGTTGTGTAGGGGACCGGTTTGGTCTAGAGGCCGGAGAGCAGTGGCAGGAGAAAGAATGGAGAAGGAGCCCTTGGGAATACAAAGATCTTAAGCAGTGCCCGGCAGCTGAGAAGCACCTGATAAGGCTAAGCCATGGATATTGTCATGGGTCCCCCCTTCATGTATTTATTACTTTTTGTGGGACTGTGCTGGTGTTGAAACCCAGGGCTTGCGCGTGCTAGGCAAGCACTCTACCACTGAGCTGCACCCCGGGCCCCAGCATGACTGTGTGCATCACCGCTGCTTGGCGTCTGGAGAACAGCAGGGACACCAGGCTCGCTCCTGCCCTCTTAACCCAGCCACCGCTCAGAGCTGGAGCTTTCTCAAAATGAGTGCTGTGACAATAATAAACTGGAAGGAAAAGGGAAGAACTGTTGGTACACACAAGGAACCTGGATGAATCACAGAGAAATGAAAAAAGGCAACCTCAAAAGCTTACAGCCTAAGGCTGGGGATATAGCTCAGCGGCACAAGCGCCTGCCTGGCAAGTGCAACGTCCTGAGTTTGATTCCTGGTACCAAAAAAAAAAGGGGTTTATAGCCTGAATAACAAAAGAAAAGTTACAAACTGTGTGATTCATTTCTGTGAACTCTGTACAGGGAATGCCACAGCGATACTGATGGAGAATGGATCAGTTTTTGCCAAGGGTTGGGAGTGAGGGCAGGGTGTGGTTCAAAGGGAGAACAGGAAAGGTGTCTTTGTTATTTGGGGTTTTTTTTAGATAGGGTCTCACTATGTAGCCCAGGCTGGCCTCAAACTTGTGGTGATCCTCCTGCCTCAGCCTCCTAAATGCTGGGATTACAGGTGTGCGCCACCATGCTTGGCTGAAAAATGGGGAGGGGCAATAGAACTGTTGCTAAAATTCATAGACCTGTATTCCCCAGTCTATTCCTGTGTGTTAAATTGTAAAAGCAAAAATAAAAGTGCCGTGGAGGGCTTCTGCACTCACTGGCTTTTCCCCTCTTCGTGTCAGATCGGAGCTGGGGGGAGCATCATGGGGCTGAAGTTCAATCTTCTCAACAGCAACCAGTTCTACGCTTGCTCCATGGAGGGAACAACAAGGCTGCAGGACTTTGGAGGCAACACCATCCGAGTTTTTGCCAGAACCGACTGCTGCAAGTGAGTAGCTTGTTTCCAGCACCAGGGGTCGGTCAGCGAGAAGATCCCGGTCCCAGCTGGCGCGGGCAGGAGGAAAGGTGGCAGACACATGGCAGCCTCCTGCCCCCTCCAGGTGGCTGCACTAACCTCAGCCCAGCTGGGTTACTGCCTCAGGGAGGTGGTGTGGCAGGGCTTTAGTGCTTCCGGGGTCAACTCTCCTAGGACAGGTCACCAGGGTGCGGGCCTAGACAGCCCTTGGGACAGCGCAGTGCGAATGGTGTCAAGACCTGGCCAGGCCTTCCGTGGGAGCTCAGATGTGTGGAACCGTCCCATAGGAGCAGGTGGTAGCGAGGTGGACTGATCAGTCACTTTGCTGTCTGGCCTGAGCCGCGGCTCTGACTGGTACACAAAAGAATCGGCACGGGTGCGGGGACCCAACTAGCCTGTGACAGTCACGGGGGCTATCCGGACAGGTGACAGGCAGTCCCCTGAATACTGACACTGGGGCGGAGGGCAGAAGGCAGTGCGTGTCGGTTGGCGGATTTCAGAGAAACAGTGAGTCGGGGCGCTCCTAGCTGGGGGTCAGGATCCCCTCGTCCTGAAGTGATTTGGAGAGAAAAGTGCTTGTGGGATGTGTGTGCTCTTCCCTGACTGCTCAGAAGGGGGCAGACGCTCATTTCTAGCCAGCTGTGGGGAACAGAGCTGCACAGTTCCGCTTAGGTTTGTCATCTCCTTTGGCCCGAAGGGTGGACAGGGGTGGGGAGAGAGCATCGAGTGAGGCTTCCTCAGAACCAGGCTCCAGTGGGCAGGCTGGCCTCGGACTTGGGCTGTCACCCGAGGTCGGGCTGCTTCCAGGATCAGTTATGGCCGAGGATGCTGGGCCAGCAGGAATGGGTGCGTTTCCGAGTCTTGTCACCCCCGTTCTCTATGTGGACAGAGGACAAGTCTGAGTGTTCCTCAGTGGGAATCCATGGCAAGACAATCGGTCACTCATTCATTCATTCATTTGGCAAATACCTATTCAGTGCCTACTGTGGCCAGACGCAGGTGCAGCCACAGTGACTGAACAGACCTGTTTCAGCCCCTGGAGTCTCACAGCAGCTTCTCCCTCCAGCATCTGGTTCTGCAGCTTGGATGTGTCTGCCGATAGCCGAGTGCTGGTCACAGGAGACAACGTGGGCCACGTGATCCTGCTGAACACAGACGGCAAGGAGGTACACTCTCCACAGCCCAGGTCCCTCTCCCCTCCCTCACCGCAGCCTCATCCCTGTCCCCCCTGAACCAGGCTCTTCTCTGCAGCTTTGGAATCTCAGAATGCACAAAAAGAAAGCGACCCATGTGGCCCTGAACCCCTGCTGTGATTGGTTACTGGCCACAGCCTCCGTGGATCAAACAGTTAAACTCTGGGACCTGCGCCAGGTTAAAGGGAAGGACAGCTTCCTCTACTCGCTGCCACACAGCCAGCCTGTCAGCGCAGGTGTGTGACGCCCGACCTGGTCTTTGCTGCAGACCCTGCCTGCCTCACCGCAGCTGGGGTTAGGCTGTACCCCAGAAGGGTCCGCCACGCTGATGTCCCGGAACCTTTGGGGCTGTGGCTGCCCCATGGGCTGCTGAGTTTCTAGAATTCTTGTTCATAGCCCAGATTCACCCTTTCCCTCCCACCCTTCCCTCCCCGCCCTGTGCCGGGCAGGGTGACAGGGGTTGGGGTTCCTCTGGCTTAAGGGCTTTCCACTCTGCCAGCTTGCTTTAGTCCTGATGGAGCCCGGCTGCTGACCACCGACCAGCGGAACGAGATTCGGGTTTACTCCTCCTCGCAGTGGGACTGCCCCGTGAGCCTGATCCCGCACCCACATCGCCACTTCCAGCACCTCACCCCCATCAAGGTGAGTGATGAGGCTGGGGCGGGACTGCAGACGGACCCTGCTGCCTGGTGGGGCGTGGGCAGTGAAGGTGAGCCCGCCCGCCCGCGGCCCCAGACCTCTTGCCCAACGCAGCAGTCTCTGCCATTGACTCTGCCCGTTCCTTTTGGCCTGCTCCTGCAATTCCATTTCAGATTTCCTTAGTCTAACAAGCTATTTTTCTGAGTCTTTTCAACTCATCCCTGGCCACTTTCTGTGATCCTGACCCTCTGTCCTGTCCTCACAGTTCCGGTTCCCTGTATGTGCAGTTCATCCACAAACTAACCTTCACCTTAGTTTGTCTTACAGGTGTAGGTGGCTTCTAGTAATAGAACTAAGTCCCCTACCTCCCCAGTTTGGATCTCCATGTCATTTGTAAACAGGGAATAGTAGTGTCTAACTGCTAGGGTGGTCGTGACGATGATCAGTGCACTGAAAGCACTTGCACCCTGCCTAGCACCTGGTAAGTACTCAGTCATGATGCTGAGCACCGCGTACCAAGAATCCTTTCCCAGCTGGTGTTCTCGCCGATCAACCTGTCCTCCTCTCCCCTTCACATCCAGCCAGGCTAACTTCCCATCTGTGATTTGTTAGTGATTTATTCCCAAGCCACTGCATGCATCATCTCTTCCTTCCTGCTAACCACGTCTTTTGTCCTTAACAAGTCCCTTGGGATCTGTTAGGAAAATCCCATCCAATTCCATCATTCTAATAACTGCCGGCTTGGTGTTGAGTGGGGTAATCTGAGGAACGTGAGTTTTCTCTCCTGTTTTAGCACTGGTGATTTTATGCTCCACTCTGGGTTATTCATGTGCTATTACTTCAGAACTTAATGCTGTTAGATTTTTGTTAGCAGAGTTTCTGCTCTGTTGAAGGCTGACCTCTTGGGTTATGTGTGGGCCAGACGGATGTTAAACATTTTTTGGTATGAGCTCAGGAAATGTGAGAGAGAGAGGCCTGAAGGGGTCCTAAGGGCAGGGAGGCCAGCTAGGATTATGGACTTGCATGGACAGATGATGGCACACACAGTTGACAACTATTCTTATAGTTTCATAGAGGTCTTACCTCCATTATTAAGTAGCTGGCTTGTCAGTGGCTAAACATCCTTTTGTTGTTCCTCTTAACAGGGTTCCCTTGTGACCAGCCTCTCTATCTCCTAGGCAACGTGGCATCCTCGGTACAACCTCATTGTCGTGGGCCGGTACCCAGATCCTAATTTCAAAAGTTGTGTTCCCTACGAGTCAAGGACAGTTGACGTGTTTGATGGAAACTCTGGGAAGCTGCTGTGTCAGCTCTATGACCCAGAATCTTCTGGTATCATTTCGGTGAGATGTAGGGCCTCTCATGGGAGGATGGGAGGAAATTGGGGTTCAACCCACTTCCTGACTTGTTAGTCCTTATGTGTCCTGTCTCTATCAGTACCTGCCAGCTTCCTCATGCTGATACTTTTGTCTTTGCAGCTCAATGAGTTCAACCCCATGGGGGACACACTGGCCTCGGCCATGGGTGAGTAGCAGCTGTGCGTCTTGGACTGGCCAAGCCCAACCCTACTCTCCAAGGTTCAGTGCAGTGTGAGGTCAGCCCTGCCTCACTTACCTGAGGGCAGCAGCCAGGCAAGGTGATGGGGACACAGTGTTCTCTGGCCTGGGCCCTCGTCATCTTGCTTTGGCTTGGTGGTGGCAATGCCCGGCTGCTGTGCAGTTGCTAGGATTTCCTTACGAAGCGCTGGGCCCCCTGGGGTAGCCCCAAGCCACCAGAGCCTGGCAGTGGGAGGCCAAGTCAGACTATTCCTCCTCCTCCCAGGTTACCACATTCTCGTCTGGAGCCAGGAGGAAGCTGGGCCATAGAAACAAAATGAGAGCCAGTGAAGAAGGTGTGGGCCAAGTGACAGCGTGGAGCCCACACATGGGAACAAGTTGTGCAAGAACAGGCAGCTGTTTGTTAAAGGGGCAAAAGTGCCCAATGTTAGGGTTGACGCGGGGCACTGCCTTTTTACTGCTGTGCACTTAGCTCCGAAAGCTTAGGGTGACCCAAAGCTGTATCCAGCTTGGTGCTGAGGTGGTTCTGTCCCTTCTGACATGGTGGCAGAGTGATGAGTGTTTTGGTTTGTGTGCACTACTGACATGGCCAATAAAACCATACCCAACCAAGCTGCTGAGTGGTCTAGCACTGCCCAGGTCAGAGGGCCCCGTGGGTCTCAGAGGTGAAGAACAGGTGCAGAACCAGCACTCGTGATCCAAAACTTCATTCTCCGGAAACTGCCGTAGCCCTGTTCTAGGCCACGGTCAAGAGTGGTCCAGTTCCCCAGCCCCCGGGTGGGGAAAGCAGGTTCCTGATTCAGTTCAATTCACTCCCTCCCGCCTCCCCCAACTCCCTCCCCAGTAAAGTACAAACAGCCTTCCAGCCTGCTCAGGCTCAGGGGTGACAAAGGTGCTCAGAGCAAGACGTCATACACTAATGGTGGCTTCTGCCAGACACAAGACAGTTGGCTTGCTGGTTGGTGGGTGGTCCGATTCCTTGATTCCCAATGTTTATACCCAGTGCTGTGCAGTTTTTCCCCCTAAAATGTGCATTGCGTAGCAAGACAGTGTCCTCTTGAGTTATTTGCCAAAACTCCAAACCAGAAGGGAGAGAGCAGGGCTTGGTGGAGAAGCAAGGCAGATCAGGCACTGACTCCTTCAGGGTTTTTATCCCAAGTTCTGAGTGAAGTGAGCACTTGTGCACACCTGAGGTCCTCAGGGAGGACGGAAGAGGCAAGTCCATCAGAAGAAGCCAGTGTTCAACACAGTACTTTGTAGAAGTCAGCTAGGTGACAGGCGTCACAGGCCATGCCAAGCCCCGTTGCTCATCTGGGTTGGGGAGTCAGGGAGGCCCAGCCCAGCCTCCTGTCCACGGGGTGGGAGCAGTGGCAGTCAAGCGCAGGGCCAGCCCACTTCCCTAGGAGGCAGCAGGAAGGGGGCCGAGTGGTTGTCAGGCGTGGTCCTCCCCGTCGGCCACGTGGCGGTAGCCAGGAGGCTGGGCCTGCGTCCGGAAGAGGACAGTGAGGAGCAGCACGATGAGAAGGAAGAGGATGGAGCCACACACGGCCAAGGCCACGATCACCTCTGCACAGAGAGGGAGAGAGAGAGGACATTAGGTTCTCCCTGCAAGCATCAAGCTGCCGCCACGTGCCAGGTGCTGCTCTGATGATGGGACAGACAGGCGGCCAAGATGGTCTCTGCCCTGCGGAGTTTATGTTCTGAGAGAGGAACTCCAGCACACAAGCGACAAGCGGAGGACATGCTGGTGACAAATGCTGTGAGCACGGTAGGTCAGCCAGGAAAGGCATCACCGAAGAAGAGCCGAGACCTGGTGGCAGTGAGTGAGACAGGTCTGAGAGCAGCAGCTGGGCGTGGTGACATCCCTGTAATCCCAGCACCCAGAGGCTGTGGCAGGTGAGTCACATGTTGGAGTGGAGCCTGTACAACCCACAGACTTGGTAAGACTCTGTCTCAAAATTTAAAAGGGCCGAGGATGTGGCTCAATGGAAAGGCCCTGGGTCTAAAGCCTGGAACTCTAAAACAAAAAACTAACAGATCTCAGCATGCTGGGTGGGAGGTGGGGGCTCGGGAAGCAGATGCAAGAGGCTCTGGCTTGGGAATAAACTTGCCGCGATGTAAGGTCACAGGAAAGCGTCCCTGGGGCAAAGCAGGGAGCCTGGGAGGTCGTGGCAGAGAACCTGGATTTCATTCTGTGTGGCGGGAAGCCACTGGGAGACTGAGGAGGACAGTGATGTGACTGATTGATGTTTCTTAGAATTGAACTCTGCTGCACTGGAAGACAAGCAGGGACAAGAAGAGAACCGGAGAGAACACCAGGAGCTCTTCAGCAATTCAGACAAGAGCAGGACTGGCTTGGAGCGGGAAAGTGAGCGCGTGTTGGAAAGGCTGAGCTGACAGGATCTGCTAGTGGCTTGGATGTGGGGTAGGAGCAAGATGATGCCTACCCCTGCGCCACTAAGCGACGGATGCAGCGTTGACTGAACTCGGGGAGCCTCTGGAGGAAATCATGCTCAACAAGTCAACTTGTCCTCACTGGACGGCCACAGAGAGGCTCTGAGTCAACAGCTGGGTACGTGAGTGCAGCTCAGGGATGAGGCCATAAATCTGTGTCCTAGCACACAGAATTCAGCACGGGGGTGTCGCCAACACTGAGGCTGGATGAGGTCACCATGGATGTCACTGCACAAAGGCAAAGGGGTGGGGACCAGCCCTGGACCGTCCATCAGTCAGTAGGGAAGAAAGCAGGCAAGGGAGCTGCCTGGAAGTTATGAGAAAAACCAGAAGCCAAGAGAGTGGGATTTTTGGTTTTGTTTCTGCAGTCCTGGGAATAGAGCCCAGGGCCTCCCGTGTGCTCTGCCACTGAGCTATATCCCCAGGTCCCAGGAAAGTGTCTGAGTCCTATGATGGTGCTGAAGGGTGACAGAAGCTGCTACGAACTGGTCAGCTTGACAGGAGGGTGACAGAAGACGGTAATGTCAGTCTCAGAGGATGAGTAGTGAGGAAGTGAAGCTAGTGTCCAGGCAACTCTTGGGAGGATTCTACTCCCAAAGGGATCAGAGAAACAAGAGCTGGAAAAATGGATCTTAAAAGCCTTCCTTGGCCTTGGAATAGCTGTCATCAGTGGGGAAGGGGACAAAGGTGTCACAGGTCCTGTGGAGAAGAGATGGGACAGCTACAGCAGCTTCTACCAGCAGGCAAGCTGGTGGTCTGTGATAGAAGAAGGCATTCTCTCCTGGCTGCTCGCTCGCTCTCGGTGACACAGGAAGTAAGGGGATCACTTCCAGGTACGGCATGGACAAAAGGTAGAAGGTGGTCTCGGTGGAAGAGAGAACTGTCCAGCAAAATGGACTAAGGTAACAGCTTCCTCTAGACTGAATGCTGATCTGGAACCTGACCGTCAGCGGCAGGGGCACTCACCTGTGTCTGCAGTACTGCTTGCCAGCTGGCACTCCTGTTGCCAGTCCTTGGGCACAACAGGCTCTGTGAGGCGAAGGAAGTCCTGCAGTGGGCACTGGTGAGGGCAGCCAGGCAGGAGTAGGGGCCACGGGGCCTTCTTACTTTCGTTCCGGAAGTACATCTCCACTGAGAAATTCCTGGGGCCGACGGGCAAGACGGGCTGCTCACCATGCCTGCCACCCAGCCACACCCCAGAGGACACCCTGCTGGCTCTACTTACCCACTATCTTCCTGGTATAGTTCAAATATGTGGCAGGAAGCGTAGGGGGCTTGTGCACCACTGTAGACATCCAGGGCCATTTGCAGAGCAACCAGGGTAGTGTCGTGCTGGAAGGAAGAGGGGCTGCCCATCAGCACTGCCCCCTAAACCCCGGAACTGAACAGAGAAGAAACCCAGCTCCCAGCTTGAGCTCCAGGCTTACCGCAGAGTAGACCAGCAGCTTAGGGAGCTGGGAGGTGGTTGCCATGAGGGTCAGGTTCTTCCGTATCTGAGCCAGCAGGACTCCTGGAGTAGAAAAGTCCCTGGTGTCAGTTGCTGCAGCCATGAATGCCTTCCGATCAACTGGGGTGTTCCTCACCCTGCTACCGCAGGGTCTGATCACAGCCCAGAGAACCTTTTCTTTTTTCTTATTTTTTTTTTTTTTTTTTTTTTTTTTTGTGGGTACCGGGGGGTCGACCTCAGGACCTCGCGTGCCAGCAGGCACCCGTGCCTCTGAGCGATATCACCGGCCCCTTTTTCGTATGTGGGTTCCGGGAGTCGAACTCGGGCCCTTGCGCTTGCCAGGCAGGCGCTTAAGCCGCTGAGCCATCTCACCGGCCCTTTTTTCTTATTTTTGCAGTACTGAGGATTGAACCATGGCCTTCACACTAAGCTACATCTCCAGTCCTTTTTCACTTTTTTATGAGACAAGATTTTGCTAAGTCACTAAGTTTTAATCCTCCTGCCTCAGCTTCCTGGTGCTGGGATTACAGGGGTGTGCCACCACCCCTGGCTCAGAGAATTCTAGGTTTGTGGGGACCATGTTGGAACTCCACCCCACATCCTGCTCTCTAAGAACTTTCAAATTTACAGAGGGAAGCAAAATAACACAGGTACCTATATTTAAACACAGATGCAGAAACCTGCCCATTTATAAGTAAGCCAGGAGGCCCTGCCCATGTCTGATTATGCCAGTGTGGAACAAGATGAAAACTGAAGAGTACTTTACAACACACGGTGCAGCTGCCATGTGCAAGCTCAGGACTACAGCAGGGTCAGATTGACAGCTGGCACACCTTTGGGTACTCCAACACGGCAGCAGGCAGCTGGCACCTGCACCCCTCAGCCTTCTCTTCAAATGGCCCCACAGTTCTCCAAGGGAGGGATTCACTTAGAAAGCATGCAACTTAGTATGTGGCAGAAAAGCAGCATGTGAACCTGACTGTGGTCACAGTGATATACAGGCTAAGTGTCAGGAGAACTGGGGAGAGTTGCGTGACTAAAGGGGACAACAAGCAGAAATGGTTTTGTTTTTTGTACTGAGCACTGAACCCAGGGCCTTTGCACTGAGCTACATCCCCAGCCCTTTTTAATTTTTATTTTGAGTCAGAGTCTCGCTGAGTTGCTCAGGCTGGGCTCAAACTTCCAATCCTCTTTCCTCAACTTCCCTAAGTGCTAGGATGACAGGCGTGTGCTGCCACACCCAGCAGAGTAGATTTTCAGTGCTGCAGGGTCTTGAGGAGAGGGGTGCCATGGTGCTCTCGTCACTCACCCCCCTGAAGCCGGGCCTTCGCAGTCTGCTCGTGGATGCCGAAGAGGAAGCGGAAGCTGAAGTCCTTTAGGCGGCTCAGGCGCTGCATGGTTTGGGGTGAGGCCCAGGGAGGCAGCAGTAGCCCATGAGTTTGCTGTGTGGCGCAGTGGGCAGGTTAGTTCCTGGGCCTAGGTCAGAGCCTCTGGGGGACCTCTCCTCCCCAGAGGGAAGGTGCCTGTGTGTGTGAGGGGGACAGGAGACAGAGGTGAGGCGCAGGGGCTCCAGGCAGTCGTGGTGGGTGGTAGCAGGCTCGGTACAGGAGAGGAAGCTCAGGACTGAGAAGCGAGATCAGCAGATAGGATCTGACACAACAAGCTCGGGGCTAACACAGCAAGAACTGCTGACGACCAGCAAAGCAGTTCCCACTCTAAGATTTTCTTCCCTGCGGGGGAAGTTCCTGGGTTTCACAAGCAGCTGCCCACTGGCCACCCAGGTGGATAGCGGCACCCAGACACCGTGCTCCACTGTCCCGAGACCTGGGCCTGGCAAGAGCAATCCCTCAGGCACCCCAGCAGGCTCACCTCACAGAAGAGAGTATCATACACGTTCCACACGGTCTCCAGGGTCAGGTCGGCAAGCCCTGTCTCGTTGGCCACCATGGCCAGAAATTGCTACGGAAAAATGAATGGGGAGTCAGTCCCGCCCCAGGGGACAGGGAGCCGTGCTCTAGCTCTCCCCACTCACTGCATTCTGGGCGCTTTCGTTCCGATACTCCGCTGTCTGCCGGGTCTCATTCTGCAGCTGCTCGTAACGAGGACATGGGCCCAGGGGGAACTTCAGCAGCTGCAGACCAAAGAGAGAAACAGAGGCAGAGGAGGAGTCTGGGGTGAGCAGGCCCAGGACCACAGCTGCCCCCATGTCATCTCCAGGGAAGGGCTGGCTAGGCTTACCCTGTCTTCGGTGAGGGGCACAGTGTGCACGGGGATGGGCTGCCAGGAGACGTTAGGGTTGAAGCGCTGCGTCCCGTCAGGAGGGAAGAGTCCAGCCAGGTTGGCCTCTGCACTCATGAGCGTGCGGTCAAAGTCCGTGCTGCGCACGTAAACCTGTCAAGATGGCACAGAGAGGCTTACCCGTATGTGTGCAGAGGGGATCCCCCCTCGCTGGGGCCCCAGCACATTGGAAACCCCCATGCATCAGGCCCGCTCCCCTTCCCTAGGGTGAGAAAATAAGGAACAGAGAGTGGCTTGTGAAAATGGAGAAACTGAGGATGAGCAAGCTCAGGACAGGGCTGTGCCTCAAGGGAACAATAACATAGACTCTGGGGACAGCTGTGGCTAAGAGCAGTAACCAGAGCTACCCATATCCCTGGGGTAGGGAGAGGACCTCAGGAGCCAGCACACTTGCCAGCCTTCCCTGCTCCCCTTTACCTTGGTCCTGCCTGGCTTATCATCTGACATTCCCACTGCACTCTAAGCTCCAGGAAGTCAGAGTGTATCTGTGTGGTGCACTATTATAGACAATGTGCAAGCACAGTGCTTGGTTCTGGGTAGGTGTGCAATGTCTTGGATGGGAAGCCTGTAATTTCGCAGTCAGAAAGTCCTTTGCCAGGCCTTTCCTTAAGTCTGGGTTGGATGCTTGATCACTTTTGCCTCTTCCCAGCTAAGCAGGGTCAGCTCAGCCTCCAGGGACACCCTCTGGATCTCTTGTTCTGGACACCTCTTGGATCTTGTCTTGTGACCAAAAATGCAGGAGGGAGTCCGAAGTGCCCAACCTCTCACTGAGGCTCCCCAAGGACAGTGGGTGATGACAACACACTCCATTCCTCTTGCCTCTTGACCTCCCAGCCTTACCTCTTGCCGGCGGTAAGAGGCATTTAGGAAGCCATGGTAGCGCTGCCGGAGAGCCTGGCCCAGCTCCCAGTGCTGCAGCATCCCTTCCTGTGGGCAAACCCAACATTTAGAGGGTTCAGGGGAAGGGATCACTCACACGCCCCAAAGGATTTAGGCACTATTTCTCCCTGGGTTGACCCCTGGCTGGAAGTAGGACTGGGTTAATGGGATCCTAGAGATCATTTGTTAAGTGGTCAGTTGTACGTGGCACTGTCCTAGGCACAGAATATAATGTAAAGTTATAAATCTGGTCAGGGCTGGGTGGGGATGTAACTCAACAGCAGAGCACGTGCTCAGCATGCCTGAGGCTCTGGGTCCATCCCCAGCACCACAAACAACAACAACAAAATCTGGTCCAAGTTAGCACCCATGTGGGAAGTGGCTGTTTAGGGGGCCCCAAGTTCTGTAGCCTGCTCCAGAGGTCAATCACTGTTCAGCTCATCCTGAGGGTGGCTGGCATCAGACCCACCTTGGTTAGCTGACCGAACCCCTGGGGCCATTCCTCTTCCTGATGGGGGTCCTTGGGAAATGTCTTCACTGGGGATCGGTCTCCATGTCGATACAGCTGAGGAAAGAAAATGGCTTGCGTACAGATCTTAAGGGTCTCCTCTGTTAGACAGGGAGACTCACCCCTCTGGGAATCCTTATCATTACTCATTGCAAAAGATCCTGCTTCAGAAAGATCTTACCTTGACCAAGAAATGTAATAGGAAGCCATAGGCAAAGTGAGAGGCACAGGTGGGAAGGATTTTACGAGTAGTGAAAGCAATGCATTCGGTGGGGAAAACTGGGAAAAACGAGCACCTATGTCATCTTGATGGGTGAACTGCTTCACCTTTTAACAATATCCCTGTCCCTGGGCAGACCTATCCCACCTGCCTTGATCTAGAACTCCTTACTCGGGTGCCTGACCCCCAGAATGACCCAGGGCTCCACGTAGATGCTGAGCCCAGCTCTCGAACTCCCCAGGCCAGGCGTCTCCTACACCGGCTCTTCCTCCTCCTCGAGACCCCCGACCCCAGCACAAGCCCTGCCCCTCCCTCCACAAGCCGGCCTTTGCCCTTCTAACACTGGCGAACCCTTTGGTGACTCCGTCACCCATTACCAAGGTAACGAAGCGCAGCCTCCGGGCCTGGGTGGGTGGCATCACCATCAGGTTCACGCCAAGAAGAAACTGGAGAAGAGTCGCCAGGCTCCAGCCAGACCGTCTGCCCGCCATCACCGTTGTGGTCGGTGCAGCAAAGAGGCCGGAACGCATCGCATTGCGCCTGCTGCAGCCGCCCGGACGCACCCCTAAGGACACCAGCCGGAAGTGCACTCGCCCCCATCTTTGCAAGGGAAGCGCTGGGGAAGGCGGAATCGGGGAGGGAAAACGAGCAGATGGACCATTTGGCTGCAGCAGAGGAGTACGGAAATGTAGTGCCATTTCGCATAGCAGAGAACGCTTAAAGACCTCGTCTGGGTAAAGAGGGTCCGAGGTCCGGTTTGCCTCTTCCCGTACAAAGGTGGTGGTTTCACCGGGCGGAACCACGGCAGGGAGAAAGAGCGCCCCCTCAGGCCGGGGTGTTGCTGGGCCCGGGGTGGGGAGCGCTGGGCGTCCTCACCACGCCCCTGCCTCCGGGTCGAGCTGAAGCCTGGCTCTGGCCCTGTTGCCCAGGAGAGGTCTTGTTTGGGGTGCAGGGTCCAGCTTGTGAAGAACCCTTTGGACTCCGTGCGCTTGAGGTTGGTCCATTCTAGTCTACTTGCTCTTCGTGCCCCCGGCAAACCTGAAGTAACTCTCTTTATTTCCTTTCCCTGTGCTCCCGCCCATCGGCTGCCAAGTTTCAGTTAATTAGAGTCAAGACGTCAAGCTTCTTCCCCAAGGATTTGGGTCGCACAGGATGTTCAGACTTCCCAGACCCAAAGCCTGAATTCCCCAGGGAGATCTGTCATACCACGGAAGCGGTATTTTGGGGCAGGCACATAACAGTGGAAGTCTGCGGTTTCCGCAGAATCAGCGGTCTTCTTGGCATTCACGTGCAGCCAGTTTGGCCTCAGGACTTTGAGCTTGGAGTGACACACAGTTCGAGCCTTGGGACACTTTGATTCATATCCCCGCTTTCTAGAAACAAATCCACTTCAGCCCGTTGGCAAACAAAGTTGATCAGAACTGTTACCTTGTTCTGGGACTCCAGATTCAATTTGTATGTACCTCACAGTCTGAACTTGCTGAGTTGTCCTGAAGGAAGCTAAGGAGTGAGTAGAACAGGGAGGCTGGGTAGCCAAGTAGTTGTTAACGTTATTAGTGATAAGCACTGTTGTGAATCATGAAGATTTAGCCCTTTCTCCTTCAGAAAAGCACACTCATAACACACACATGTAAACACACTCAATGAAACTTTGGTATCATCCCTAGAGTTTCCACAAAACCCTCCATAGGTTTATAAATCAGACCTCTAAATCCCAATTTGACCTAGTTCTCTCACTTTACAGATTAGGAAACAATCCCAAAGAGAGATGGTTTGTCCAAGCTCACACAATTTAGGGGAATGGGTTGAAACTGAAGTTTTCTGCCAATCTTTTCTTGGTGGTGGAGTATAACTGGGAATCGAACCCAGAACCTTTGCAATGAACTACATTCCTAACCCTTTGGAGTTGGGCAGAGCCTAGCTAAATTCTGCAGGCTAGGCTCAAATTCTCAATCCTCCGGTCTCAACCTCCCACAGTGCTGGGGTTACGGTGTGTGCCATCAAGCCTGGCTCCAGTTAGTCTTTGTAATAGGCCATTGCTTGCAGACTGCCCAAATTGCATTACTCAACTATACTGTTTTTGGTAGCCCCAAATAAAGAGATTTTCTGCCAAAAGAAACTTTTCACATTATTGGGATTGAATGGGGCATGACTAACTGGCAAACTATTGCATATTAGTGGAGTGTTTAGAGAATTTTTTTTTCATGTGACCCTTACTCTTCTTGCAAACTAGCCAGACCATTGAACTTTCAGAATGTAAATCTTTTTTTTTTTTTTATGAGTACTGGGAGTCAAACTCAGGACCTCGTACTTGCCAACAGGCACTTGTGCTGCTGAGTGATATCACTGGCATTTTTTTTCCTTTATGTGACCAGGAGTCGAACTCAGGACCTTGCGCTTGCCAGGTAGGCGCTTAAGCCCTGAGACGTATCACCGGCCCCAGAATGTAAATCTTTAGCTCACCAAATTTTAGCAAGTAGAACAAAAATCCCTCAAATTCATCTTTCGCTTTTCTTCCTATTTGCTCGAATATGTCTATATCCTTTGTGCCTGCAGGTATCCCATGTAGGAGGGTTTGGGAACTACTGCTGTACCCTAGCTTTGCAGGCGAGGTAACCATTCTTCCCATCTGGGGAGGGAGGCAGTTTTATGTAATGGAGTGAGGTGGGGTTTCATTTTGTTTGAGCTTGAGCTGTTTGTTTGTTTGTTTGTTTTGTTTTTTGTCTTTTTGAGACAGGGTTTCACTATGCAGTTCAGGCTAGCTTTGAACTCACTATGTAGCCCAGGCTGGCCTCAAACTCAGGCGATCCTGCTGCCTCAGCCTCCTAAGTGCTGGGATTACAGGTGTGCGCCACCATGCCCGGCCTGCGTTTGAGCTTTTGAATCAGCCTTATCTGTATTCAAATTTGATATTTGTACCTTGCCAGTAACTATCTCCTAGGATTTATTGTGAACATGAAATAATACCCATAAAGATAAATTATAAGAAGAGCCTTTTATTTTCTGCCTTCTCTATCATCTCTGGATTTAGAGGTCCAGGAAGCAGGAATTCCTAGATTCTTCTCTGTCTTGGGGTAGGTCACTTGAGTTTGTCCCTAGTGGTCTGCAAGGTGACCCCGCACTTCCCTCAGAATGGGGACGGAGGGAACAGGCAGCCCATGCCTGCAGACCTTAGCCTGTGGCCTGCTTTATGGGAATGAGTGCTTTAGGCAAGGGTCCCAGCCATGCAAGTGACCATGGGCTGGCAAATGCTCCTAATCCTGCATCCCAGCTCCCTTTGCTGCCAGTAGAAGCCTCTAGAGAGTGGGGGAAGGGGGATTGTCAGAAATGTGACTTGGGAAGGAAATTCCCAACGGTGTTCCCAGAGAGATTGCCTCCAGTAGGAGCCAAGGAGACCTACAACGGACATTCTGGGCCTAACACCTGTCAGCTCATGGCACTCTGCCACGAGGGTGGGGCTGGCAAAGGGTCCAGCTGTGGATCACCTGATGGCTTGCCCGAGTTTAAGATTGAAGTCCCAGCGGCTGGTCTCTAGCCTCTCCAACAGGATCTGGTCTTCCCCATTCCCCTCTCTCACCCTCCTAGTAGGGGGCTCCCCAACCCTTGGAGCTGGCAGCAAACACTGGCAACATCCCCTCTACAGGAGGCCAGGCTGGGCTGACTCCCAGCTTGGAGCATTTTCGCCTTGACTTACTTGTTCCACAGCTCGCTGTGGCCTGGCTCAGGTGGCCCGAGCTGGGACTCGTATGTGGCCCTGGGTCCTGGGAAGCCACCTGTGGGAGACTGGGGGGTCAGGCGAGGGGGTTGAGGGTCAAGCATAGGTGAGGGAGGCTTTTCTCAGCTCCCAGGAGGTAAGTCTCCAGGCCCCAGACCAATGTTATGTCCCAAGTCCCTCAGAACCACGTGTCTCAGGGACATCTGTGACTGCTGCTGTGCTGGCGCCTGGACAGATAGGCAGCTGGAGCCGTGATGTAGGTGTGGGGACACAGCAGTTCCAGTCTGGTGTCCACTTTCCCAGAACAGCTAGGGCCTGTGAAAACCAGGGAAGGGACATGTGAGAGGAACAGAGAGCCTTGTGCTCATGACTCAGGAACCCCCAAACCCGGGTGGGGCCCGTGGGAGGGGACAGCCTTGTGACGGGAGGGAACAAGAGCAGGAGCCAGAGGCAGAAGTTTGAGATGAGGGCTGCTGTCAGAGGGGCTTTTAGGAAATGTGAAAGCAAATGCATGGGCAGATTTTGCAACAGCCCCAGCCTACTGTCTCCTCATGTGTGTGCTGTTCCCTGCCCCACCCTGGGCTTCCTCCTCTCTCACAGGCCCCACTGCTGCTTCAGCTTTCCCACCCTACTCCTGGCCTGTTCCTCTGTCCCACCCCGGCCCTGGCCCTGCTCCCTCTCTTGTCTTCCCTGGTGCCCTGGTGCTCTCAGTCCTCCGTAGCTCCCTCTGGCTGCCTGCCCTGGCCCCTGTCCTGTGCCTTAACGTGGGCCCATGGGAACTGGAGTTCACAGCAAAACAGGAAGAGCCCTCAAGCAGGAAACTGGGAATGGGGCAGGGAGTGAATGGCCAGCAGTAACCTCAGCCTCCTGCATCTGAGCTGAAGCGTCTCATGGGCTCCACCTCTCCCTACAGCCTCCCAGCCCGGCTCCTTCCATCACAGCCCTCCACTGGTCCAGCAGACTGGATGGGCAGTGAGACACGAGTGTGCCGGGCTCTGAGGCAGGGAGAGAGGAGCTCAGGGACTCAGTGGGGACATGTGGCTGCTGATCCCAGTGTGGCCACTGTGTGTGGTCTTGGGCAAGGCCTCTGTAAATGGAGTTCTTCACCCTCCCACCCTGCAGGCTCTACTGTATGGACCACAGAGGTAGCGAAGGCTGTAGGACTCAGAGGGTTAGCAGTGTACAGGTTCAAGGTGATGGGGAGGCCATAGCTTGGAGGGATTGGGAGAGATGACAACCACTGCCAGCTCTGGGACATTTCCTGTGTGTCACACGTGGTATCCTGATAGATTTGATTCTCACAGCAATCTTATTATTGTTGTTGTTGGTATTATTATTATTTTTTTTTTTTTTTTGAGACAGGGTCTCACTATGTTGTCTAGCTGGCCTAACTGACATGTAGCTCAGGCTGACCTCAAACTCTTAGCAACCCTCCTGCCTCAGCCTCCAGAGTGCTGGAATTACAGGCATGGGCCACCACAGTTGGCTATTGTTATTATTACTAATATTGTTATTATCACCCCCATTTTAAAGATGGAGAGAGGCTCAGAAACATTAAGTAACTCAATCAAGCTCATATGGTAGGGCTGGGGTGTAGTTCAGTGCTAAAGTGTCCCCTAGCATGTGGGGATCCAGAGTTGGATCCCCAGCAGCATGAAAAAAAATTGCTCAGCTAATGAGGGGGCCAGGGTTTGAATCCACAATCTGAGCCCAGAGCCCAGATGCTAAATGAGCTTGCCGAGTTGAAATTACTCCAGCTGACAAGTATGAGATAGGGAAGGATCCTATTTTCTTGTTTAATTATTCATTCAACAGACAGGAGCACAGAACCTAGTCTGTTGCCTCCGCTGTGCCAGGTTCTGTTCCAGGGATTTGGGGGGAGATAAACTAAATGAAGCCTAGTGTTTTTCCCCAGGGGTGGGTCTCATGGCCCAGGCGCAGCTTTAGTCTCGGTGGAATCTCCCACAGCCTCAGGTGGGACTGTTTGCAGAGGAGGCAATATGTGTCCCTTTCCGGGTCCAACCTGGGCTGGCCTTTGGGTGTTGCCATCTGCTACCCTCCCGGTTGCAGGCCTGCCATTGCTCAGAGCCCATTGCCACCAGCCCCCTCTGCGGCCCTGCAGGGCATCCACACATTGACTCCCTGGAAGGCCCAGCACCTGCCTCTCTGCCCTTGGCGTTCTGCCAGCTTGGCTGTGTCCTGGGGCTGATGGGGAGAGCCTGGCCCCTTCCCAGGGGCAGGGGGAGGAGGCAGGCTGGGAACACAGGCCGGGGCTCAGTTTCGCAATTCCAGGCAGTGCGAGACCTTTGCTCCATGAGGTGTCTGTGGAGGGAGGGACGCTGACTCCAGAGGCTGCCGGGATCAAGGTGGGGGTGCCTGGGAAGCAGCCCTCCTGTAAGAGCAAAAGCCTCCGGGCAAGGAGAGAGGGGAGAGACGTGGAGTCTTGCCAATCTTCGGGGAAACGCGACTGTCCTGCTTGAGGGTAGGGGACTGGGTGGCGCCGGCTGAGGGGGCGGCCGGCTGGGGAGGAGTCAGCCTGGTGGGGAAGCTGCTGCGGCCCGGAGGCCAGGAAGAAGAGGTGGCCCGACCCCTTGGCAGTCCCTCCCCTTAGCCTCTCTCCACATGACTACTTCCCCGGGCTCCAGGTCCCTCTGAGTTCAGCTCTAGTCACCACCGCAGGCTCAGCACAGGGGACTGCACCATCCTCCTGTCCCAGCAAGGGGGCTCCAAAGACTGCGCAGCCAGGAAGTCTGGTGGCCTGGGGACTTGGTGGGTCTGCTCCGCACCAGCGGCCTGGGCTCTGCGTGCATCAGGGTCGGGACGGGCAGCTCCTGAGAACCTTAGAAAGGGGATCCTGGGAAAAGCCAGGGGTGATGGTGATGGGAGCCTGGGTGGGGACAGAGTTCTGTTAGGTCCCAGAGGGACTCCTGAGGGTTTTCAGGGGGTGCGGTCCTGTATGTGCACTGAGGAGACATTTGGAGCAAGAGATTTGTGCTGCGACCCCAGAAGGAGGCAGGACTGAGATCCCGTAACAGGCAGCCTGTTTGTCTTGGTAGAGTGAACCTCCATCCTGTTTTAGGGTGTTGCTCAGCTTCGGCTCTGCCCAGTGCTGGAGTGGGGGGAAGGGGCCCGGGTATATGTCCCAACCATTCCCTGATGGCCCAGAGTGGGATTTGGAATGAAGAGTGGCATGGTGGCGGAGAGCTCGACTTTGGGGCCAGAGAGACGGGGTTGGGGTCTCAGCTCTACTGTCACCTGACTGTGTGGCTGAGGGCAGTGTGCTTAATCTCCTGGAGCCTCAGTTTCCTCCACTATGAAGTGGCTTGTGAGTAGTCATGACAGGGAGGGTCACAAGTTTGAGACCAACCTGAGCAATTTAGTGAAACCCTGTCTCAAAATAAAAAGTAAAAGGGCTGGTTGAGTACTTGCTTAACATGTGCAAGGCCCTGGATTTGATCCCCAGGTGTCACCAAAAAAATAAAGTCCTGATCGCAGAGGGATATTACGAGGAAGGACGTGGGTCTCAGCAGGGCTCGGTACGGCAGCTCAGTGTGAGCCCATAAAGGCGGGTGCGGGAGGAAGGAGCGGAGTCCAGGAAGTGTATGACTTGGGTTGTTCCTGCAGGACAGTGCTCTGGTGATGTCCGGGGCTCCGGGGAGACATGTCCTTGTGGCTGGAGGCCCCTGTGCCTGGTGAGCATCCCCTGTGCCCAGCCTCCAGCTCCGCTCCTCCCTCAGGACCTGGCCTTCTTCCCGCTGCATCGTGCCTGCCTCAGAGGGCAGTCCACGGCTGCTCTTGGTCCTGCTTGCCTCCTGCCCAGACCATCCATGCCCTGGCTCTGGTGCCCGGCCTTGCAAGCTCCCGCCCTGGGAGAGCTGGCATGTCTAGTGCTTACCCAGCCCTTGCTTGGGAGAGCTCTGATCTCTGAACTGGATGCCCGGCAGGGGGCAAAGGTTAACATCTTCATTTAAGCTCTTGACATGCAAGGGTCTACAGCTGACCAGTCCCAGAGCCACAGAACACGGGCATCCTGGAGTGGGAGCTGGGTCTCAGCTGCCCTCTAAGGGTGGAGAGCACTCGGCTGTTTCCCAGCCCGGGCATCCCCGTGGGAGGGGACCTGAGACTCCCCTGTGCCTCTCTTTTGGGCTCAGACTCTGCAGTGGAGTTATGGGAGCCAGAGGCCCTGGATACCAGCGGCCGGGCCCAGGGGAGCAGCAGCTGCGTTCTCAGCAAGGAAGCCAGGATGCCCCCATCTGCCAGGGACACTATGGCGATGGGGCCGGAGGCGGCGGAACCCCCAGCCCTGCTCCCCAGGGTGGAGGCCCTTCCAGAGCCCACAGGTGAGGAGCTTCTGGATTCAGAGGAGGTCGGGGCTTCCTGAATCTGGGGGGACACCTCGGGGTCTTGACCTTATAATATGGTTAAACCCAAAGACTTTGGGGTAGCTAGACCTGAGTCGTCAGAGTGTGAGTTCTGTTTCTTCCTTAGGCCTTTCTGAGCATCCATTTCCTTCTTTTGTAAATAGAAGTAACAATTATGGTGGTTGTAAGGGTCAGTGCATTGTGAGGGGCTCCTACAGTACCTAGGAATGAGTGCCTTCGGTGAACGAGAGTTACTGGTAGTAAAGAGACCAAGGCAGGCGTGGTGGCCTATGCTTGTGGTCCCAGCTACTTGGCAGGCCAAGGTGGGAGGTGATCCTTGAGCCCAGGACTTTGAGGACAGCCTGACTCCATCTCAGGGAAAAAAAAAAAAGAGAGAGACTAGACTTGATATAATGAAGGGAATGAAGGTCCCTGAGTGCCCATTGCGGTGATCAAGTCGGAAAGGACATGAAGGCTTTTCCCTGACTCCAGAGCTCCGACCACAAAAGCGGAAGAAGGGGCCGGCCCCCAAGATGCTGGGAAACGAGCTGTGCAGTGTGTGTGGGGACAAGGCCTCTGGCTTCCACTACAATGTGCTGAGCTGCGAGGGCTGCAAGGGGTTCTTCCGCCGCAGCGTCATCAAGGGGGCTCACTATGTGTGCCACAGCGGTGGCCACTGCCCCATGGACACCTACATGCGCCGCAAGTGTCAGGAGTGTCGTCTTCGCAAGTGCCGCCTGGCAGGCATGCGGGAAGAGTGTGAGTGTCTCAGGCCGGAACTGGGGAGAGGCCAGTGGAGAGAAGGGATTGTCCATGCCTGCCGGGAGGCAGGTTTAAATCTCTTCCTTGCTCTTCCCCAACCTTTCTGGAACCTCAAGCCACCCTCTGTGCCCCATTCTTGCTTCCTGTGCTCACATCTGGCCCCGTCCCTAGGTGTCCTGTCAGAAGAACAGATCCGCCTGAAGAAAATGAAGCGGCAAGAGGAGGAACAGGCTCAGGCCACGTCTGCACCCCCAAGGACTGCCTCTCCCCCCCAGGTCCTGCCCCAGCTCAGCCCGGAGCAGCTAGGCATGATCGAGAAGCTGGTCGCTGCCCAGCAGCAGTGTAATAAGCGCTCCTTTTCTGACCGACTTCGCGTCACGGTACTGAACAGGCTGGGGGAGTGGAGGCTGTGCCCGAACCCCGCGTGGCCTCTTGATGCCCCACTCTAAGCAGTTTGCCCCCTCCCTCCTCGCCCTCCTGGGTAGCCCTGGCCTATGGCACCAGATCCTCAGAGCCGGGAGGCCCGGCAGCAGCGCTTCGCCCACTTCACGGAGCTGGCCATTGTGTCCGTGCAGGAGATTGTTGACTTTGCCAAACAGCTCCCCGGCTTCCTGCAGCTCAGCCAGGAGGACCAGATTGCCCTGCTGAAGACTTCCGCTATCGAGGTGGCTGCAAAGGTGGAGGGAAGGAGGAGCACCAGAGAGGGTTGGAGGGGCGTCCAGACATCCGGCTGGAGGAGCCCAGTCCACTGGGAGGTAGGGATAGGGACTCAAGCTGCCCTCGAGGACCGTGCACCAAGACTGCCCCTCCTCGCCCCGCAGGTGATGCTTCTGGAAACATCCCGGAGGTACAACCCTGGCAGCGAGAGCATCACCTTCCTGAAGGATTTCAGTTATAACCGGGAAGACTTTGCCAAAGCAGGTGAGAGCTGAGGTCAGCAAGGCCCTGGGTTGGATGGACAGATACTTTCGGTCCTGGGTCCTGTCGTATCACAGTTGCGGGTCTTAAGGGAGGGTGCCACTTGTTTTTCCAAGAGAGGAAGCTGGAATGTTGATGGGCCTCTCGCAACTGCTCCATAGACCCCTAGGCCCTGCAGCAGGCCCGCGGTTTTTAAACTGTGTTCCAGGTAACCTGAGGGGTTCAGGGGAGCCAGAGGAATGGCTTTCATCCTTCGATTAGCTAAACAAGAATCTCCTTTTAAATCTGCATTCTCTGTTGTGGTTCTGCATAGTGTGTTCCCTGAAGAGATCTTATAGCTAGAAAAATGTTTGGAAACCACTGCACCAAGCCTTTAGTAGTCGAAAACAAACAGGTCTTTTTCAGATGTGCTCTTTCAGGATTGTGTGGGCCAGTTGCTCCCCACTCTGGCAATCGCTCATGGAACTGGAGTTGAAACACAACAGTTGTTTCCAGATGGGACAGTTGTAGGATAAGTGGAAACGCTTCTGCCCTCCTGTACCTGCAGTGGTTTCTCTAAGCATTGGTTCTGCATAGTATGTTCCCTGATGCTTGCTGTCTGATGCTTGCACGTGGCTAAGCAGAGGTTATCCTATCCAGCTGCTGATCTTTTTTGTGTAGGGGAGCAGGGTTGGGAAAGGTTGGAAGGCTGGGGAGTTTTGGGAGGAACTGAGACCAAGTAGCTTAACAGCTGAGGGAGCGGCTCTGTGAAAGAGGGCTCATGCTATGACTCCAGGGCGGGCAGAGCCTGGTGAGCAGGGGCAAGCTCATAAAGCCTTTCCTGGCTTCTGGTGACTTGGGCAGCTCATGTGTCTCTTGTCCCAACATGGGCCACCCAATGAGCTGTGTTGGCCCGTTACCTTCTGCCGTGCCTGGCATGTTGGCTGAATGTGTGGCAGCTAACAGGAGTAATTTGATTACTTTATCCAGCTTTTTTGGGGGGTTGAGGGGGACATGGGGTTAAACCTAGGACCTAAGCCACTAAGCCACATTCCCAGCCATTTTTTATTTTGAGACAGGGTCTCGTTAAGTATTCAGCTTTAAAGTTGAACCCAGGGGCCTGTGACATCGCTCAGCGGCATAAGCGCCTGCCTGGCAAGCGTGAGGTCCCGAGTTTGACTCCCGGTACCCACATACAATATCGGCCGGTGTATATGTACCCACATATAAAAAAAAAAGTCAGGGGCTGGTGAGATGGCTCAGTGGCGTAGGTGCCTGCCTGGCAAGTGCGAGGGCCCAAGTTTGACTCCCGGAACCCACATACAATATCGGCCGGTGATATCGCTCAGTGGCACGGGTGCCCGCTGGCGCATGAGGTCCTGAGGTCAACCCCTAGTACCCACAAAAAAAGTCAAATCCAGTCCCCCATCTCTGCTAAACCACCTTTTGCCCCAGTGGCGATTGTCTCAGGCCTTCTTCCCCTTTCCTCCTTCAGAATGCCCTCCTTCCTAACCCTTCCCAGCTCTGATATCTCTGTGTTCCTTCAGCACTGTGGACTTGTGCTGTTTGAATCTGCACCTATTTATAGATTTTTTTTTTTTTTTTTTTTTTTTTTTTTTTTTTTTTTGTGGGTACCGGGGGGTCGACCTCAGGACCTCGCGCGCCAACAGGCACCCGTGCCGCTGAGCGATATCACCGGCCCCTTTTTTGTATGTGGGATCCGGGAGTCGAACTCGGGCCCTCGCGCTTGCAAGGCAGGCGCTTACGCCGCTGAGCCATCTCACCGGCCCTAGATTTCTTTATATAAGCAGGTTTTTTGGTACCGGGAACTGAACCCAGGACCTTGCGCTTGCCAGGCAGGTGCTGTTCCGCTGAGCTTTATCACCGGCCCTATATAAGCAGTTTTGATGTCTTCATGCTTGTCTTTCTCATTTCACCAATGAGGTCTCAGGGAAAAGGGACACGGGGTCTTTCATTTTTATTGTTTTTTTTTTTGTTTTGTTTTGTTTTCTTTGTTTCTTTTGCTTTACTTTTTCCTCCAAGGGGCTCTATTTTTCTGAGCCTCCTTTCTTTTCTTTCTTTCTTTTTTTTTTTTTTTTGAGACAGGGTCTTGCTGTGTAGCTCAGGCTGGCCTTAAACTCACTGTGTAGTCCAAACTGGCTTTGAACTTGTGACAATCCTCCTGCCTCAGCCTCCAGAGTGCTGGGATTACAGGTGTGTGCCACCACACCCAACTCAGGCCTCCTTTCAGCTCTATATCCCCTGCCATCTGGCGTATATGGTGGATGACTAATGAGGGGGACCAATCCCCTTCGAGGGAGCATCAGCAGTGAGCATCAGCAGACCCTCATGGATGCATAGCCCCATTCTAGAACCTTCTCTGAATTTTTTTATTTTTTATTTTTTTTTTTTGTGGGTACCGGGGGGACGACCTCAGGACCTCGCGCGCCAACAGGCACCCGTGCCGCTGAGCGATATCACCGGCCCCTTTTTCGTATGTGGGATCCGGGAGTTGAACTCGGGCCCTCGCGCTTGCAAGGCAGGCGCTTATGCCGCTGAGCCATCTCACCGGCCCCCTTCTCTGAATTTTTATAGAAAGGAGCTGTGGGACACATTTGGGAGGTTAAAACTTCACCAAGATATCCTTTATAAAATGGATCTTGCCCATGGAATGGATCAACACACAATACTTGATAACCATCAGGGTGAAAGTACAGGAAGTGACTAATCGAGAAGTTTCAAATAGAAACGTGTAGCAGATGGTTGCTGAAAGAACTCTTGAGAAAACCTGGAGAACAGTGAGGAAGCACAGACTTTCACAGTGTGGGGGACAAGTGCTCTCTGGGGACACGGCTTTCAGTCATGGCTTGTTGCATTTGAATCTTCTCCGTAAGAAGACTGATTCTGTTAGCTTTTAAAAAACTTAACGAACGCATGGTAGATACCACATCCGCCACGTAGGTTATGCTACACTCTATGAGGTAGGTACTGTTCTTACCTCCATACTGTGAGTGGAGAAACCAAGCCCAGAGGGGTTTAATGACTGACCTAGGGTCACACAGCCTAGTAAATGGTGGAGTCAGAACTGGCACCAGAGTCCACACCCTCAGCCACCTTGCTGTATTCCCTCTGGAATATGATATATGCAGTGGATCCCTTCAGATAAGTAAGGCCATTTGCCAGCAAAAGGGCTTGTCTACAAACAAAAATAGGAGATGCTTCTAGTTCTCAAAATGTGGAACCCTCAAGAATTATAATAGAGCAAGTGTGAGGTCCTGAGTTCAGTTCCCAGTACCAAAAAAAAAAATTATAATAGAATATTTTTATTTAATTCAGCATCTCCAGTGCTAAGTATTCTGCACAATTTATTATTTAACCATCGCAAGTCTTATGAGGTACGTTCAGCTGTGAGGCTCAAAGAGGTTAAGAAGCTTGCCCCTCCACAGCAGAGCCCTGGAGACTGCTGAGCAAGTTCCTAGCAGTTCCTCAAGTCAGGAGCTGGAAGTTCCTGCTGCCACCGCCACGTGCCTCAGCTTCCCTTCTCGCTCTCCAGGGCTGCAGGTGGAGTTCATCAACCCTATCTTCGAGTTCTCCAGAGCCATGAATGAGCTGCAGCTCAATGATGCGGAGTTCGCTCTGCTCATTGCCATCAGCATCTTCTCCGCAGGTGCACAGGAGGGGCTGGAGGGAAACCCAGCAAGACACTTGTGTGTGGGGGGGTGCAGGCCTGGTGGGGCAGGAATGGTGGGCCTGGAGGCCCTGGCTGGGCTATTTGGGAGTAGAGCAGCTGGATGGGACACATGCCTATTTGGGGGCTGTGACTGGGCTATGGAACTAAAACCCTGGCCAGACCTGCTTCTCAACTCTGTTGGTGACCTATAGACCGACCCAACGTGCAAGACCAGCTGCAAGTAGAGAGGCTGCAACACACATACGTCGAGGCCCTGCATGCCTACGTCTCCATCCATCACCCCCATGTGAGTGTTCCTCAGTTGTCTTTTCCCTCTGCTCCACAGCCGACCCCTGACTCACCTACTTGCCCTTCCAGATGCCCTCTGCCCACGCCTACTTTGGTCAAGTCTACCTCTCCCACCGCTCCCCTGCCTCACACCCCGTCCAGGCAGAGAGGCAGAGGCTAGACTGTCTCTCTCCCTCCCCCAGGACAGGCTCATGTTCCCGCGGATGCTAATGAAACTGGTGAGCCTTCGCACACTAAGCAGCGTCCACTCGGAGCAAGTGTTCGCCCTGCGTCTGCAGGACAAAAAGCTCCCGCCGCTGCTCTCTGAGATCTGGGATGTACACGAATGACTGTCCGCTAGAAGTAGAGCAGAGCAAGAAGGACAAACATTCCTGGGAGCTGGGCGAAGGAGCTCCTCCATGGCATTAAAGGAGCGTGAAAGGGTTGGGGGTTTTGTGGCTGCTGGGCAGTGGGGGCCTGCTAGAGCTGTGCTCCATGCGAAGACCTGTCCTGCTGAATGACAGACGTGGGGGCCGCTGTGCACAAGGTTCTCCAGGGTTAGCCCTGCCCATCCTGCCTTTGCCACTTCCTGTTTTTCCCCACAGAGCCCCAAAAGAAATTCTCCACTGTCACTTTGCGGGGTTGGCCATAAATGCCTCAAGGCTGCCACACTGATAGGTCTGGCCTGTTGGAACAGGAAGACCCTGATGACTACAGAGAGATGAATGCAAACCAATTTCTGGATGGGGGGTGGGGCGCAGCGAGGAGGAGGAATGCCGCATCCTGTAGGATCTGCTGCCTCCAGACTCAGTCGAAGGAAAACCACAAGTGACAGCCGTGGCACCCTGAGGGCGACCTCCTTTTTCTATCCCGGTTGTGCCACGTGAATCGATGAAATACTGAGACTTAGGCGCCCCTCTCTTTAACGATCCCGTGGTTGTTTGTGTATAATGTCTTAGTTTTTCCGTTGGCGTCTGAAAAAGGCACAGCCTGAAATGCTCAGGGCCAGGTAGTCCCTACTTCTGGCCCCCAGGCCCTGTGGGTTAGGAGGAAAAGCGCCCCCAAGAAAGTCGAGGCCGTCCGGGGGCGTGTTGCGTTCTCAAAGGCCTGAACTCCACTTCCCAGGAGGCGTAGCGGCGCCAGCCACGCCCCCTCCCGTGGGCGCGCGCCCGTGCAGGTGCTCCGGCAGCGCGCCTTCTCTTCGCACCCCCGCCGCCCAGAATTGGTAGGCTCCAGCGGCCGGGCTGCCGACTGGGCAACGCAGGCAGCCGGGCGCCTCCAAACAGCGTGCGGGGGTATCGAGGTGAGGTGTGATGAGCCGGCGGGAAAGTCTCGGGGGCAGTTTATCTTGAGAAGTCACTTTCGGATTAAATAACCTTTCGTCGAAATGGGCTCTATAGCCGTGTCGAATTAAAATCTCTGCGTCACCTGGACAAAAGGTATTCCTGTAGGTCCTCCCCTTGGCATTCAACGGCGCTGGGCTGGCCCAGCGCTCCCCTCTGTGTTCCCTCTCCCAGACGGCTAAGGTGTGCGCAGCCGCCTTTCTCCCGGTCGGCTCCACCTTTCGGCGCTGGGCTCGGTGCACCCCCGGGGGTGGATGGTACGGCCCCGGCCCCTTCGGCCTCCCCTCCCGCCTCGGGTCCGAGTGGTACACGCCCCCCGGTGCGGACGCGGAACTGGCGCCCGCCGGCCGCGGCGCCGCACGGGGGAGCGACGGGCGCCCCGCTGCCTGCCGGGGGCCGTGCGGCGGTCCGGCGGGTCCCCGAGGCGCGGGAGGTAGGTGGTTCTGTGAGTAGGGGGCCCTGGACGGGTACGAGGGACCCCCGGGAGGCGTGCTCGGAGGGAAGAGGGGCTCTCGGAGGAGCGAGGGGGGCGTGGAAGGTCTGCGGAGGAAGGGGCGCCGCTCGGCTCGGTCCCCCGGGCGGGCGGCGCGGGTTCCGGCGGGGGCGGGGAACTGTCCAGCAGGTGAGGAGGTGGGCAACCACGGCCACCCGGCTGCAGGCGGCACCGCGCCCGGAGGGTGTGCGGTGCGCGTGTGCACGGGCGTGCACGCGTGCGTGCGGCGCCTTGTTTGGGGTTAGGCTATGGAGAACCACATCTGGTTCTTTAAATACATATATTTAATTTGATGCTTAAAAACTGATTCGAGTGGAGACACCACCTTATCTTTCCTAAAACGGCTCCGCTGTCCATCCTCGGGCATATCGCTTCCTCCCCCTCCTCCTCCCTCCTTCTTCCCCCTTCTCCCCCTCCTCTCCCTCCTTCTCCTCCTCCTCTCCTCCCCTCTCCTCCCCTCTCCTCCCCTCTCCTCTCCTCTTTCTTCCCCGACCTTGCCCATCTTGCCCATCGCTGTCCTCATCGCTTGAGTTCTCCACACTGAACCAGTCTGTGCTGATGAGCTTGCAAGGTCACTGCCTGGAGAGGGGGAGGAGGGACGGACAGCCTCCTGTGATGCTCACGTCAGCAAAGATGTCATATCGCACTCGGGTTCCTGTGGTTTTACTATGAGATCCTGCCCCCAAGAAGGGACGAATCCAAAGGGGTGGTTAGCGTGGCCACTGTAGGCTGAAAAAAGGCATAGGTAACGTAAAGATCTGTGGCTTTGAGATGTAGATGGTGATTTGGGACTTCAGAATGGTATGCGTTTTTAGTTTGATGCTCTGGACTATGTAGAGATAGGAGTCAGGGGCTTTACATGCATTAAGTAAACCAGGGTCTAAGCAAGAGGCAGAGTCAGTCTGGTTGGTTTTGATGACAGTGAGTTATAGGTGGTGTTAGAGGATTTTGATTCTTCCTGGGGAAGGGAAAGAGGAGAGAAGAAGAAAAGCCCTCCTTATCTCTGTAATCTGAATAACTGAAGGTAATGGCTGTTAACGAGATATAAATTGTGGCTTAAAAAATGTGCCATTTGTAGCTAGGAGAGTCACAAGATCTCGGGGTCCTTGTGGCTCTGGAAAAAATAAGCATAGAATATGATAATGACTTGAGTTTTATCAGATAGTTCTCAGTGGAGAGGGATTGGGTTCCCAAGGATAGAGAGGTCCCAGTGCCTAGTTTATTAGTAGGCGATGCTTCAGGCCTGATCGCTGAGATTTTAGCCAGAAAGGGCTCCTGATTCTCAGTGTAGCCCTGCATTTCAAGGTTTAGTCTAGAGCTCTGCTCCTATAAATTGTTTTCCTTTAGGATACTTTGGCTTTCACTTTAGATGTTTTCTATATAATCTTTTTATGGAACAAATTATATTTTCACCCATATCCCATCTCATTTCCCTGTTTCTCTCCCTTTTTTATTCTGGTCAGGTCTATAATGTCTCACATGACTCTACCAGTTGGGAGAACAAAAGGACAGTTTGGGGTCATTAAGCAAAGGCAATCCCAGAAATGAGTAAATGTGTGACATGCTCAGGAACCTGGTGGTGAGATGCTGCTATTGAAAGCCAGAATGGGGACTCAGTGCAAACTAGTGGCAGACGAGGGAGAAGGAGCCTAGTTCTCAGCAGGCTCTGTGATGGAAGAGGTGAATCCAGGTTTAGGGCCCTGGCTGACTCTGGAGTAGAAGCCGCTAGCACTGTGCGGTCACCGTGCAGGGGAGGGGCTGTGGCTCTGCTATAAATAGTGCTGGGTGCCTGAGTCGCTATGGAGACAACATTGAATCCTATTACCTGCTGGTCCTCTATTGGGAGCAAGGGAAAAGAGGGAGCAGTAGGCTAAGGACACAAGAGGTGATGCAAATAGTTCTTGCTTGGTATTAGATGGGGAGAAAAAAGATAAAACTTCTACTCACTGTCTAAGTCAAATAGGGCCTTAAGCATACAGGGAGTGTGTGTGTGTAAGTATGGGCGTACACGCAGCAGTGAGGGAGTGTGTGTGTGTGTGTGTGTGTGTGACTCTCTGTGAACAAGGTCTCGGTGTGGTCTTGCATGGATCTTCAAGGCAAAATTCTGGAGCTCTGGAAATAGCCCTGTAGTGGAGTGAAACATTTTATGCAGAGAAACACATATATAGGGAGATCTAACAGGAAATAATAGACAATTAATTTCACATAAGCTTTTCCTAATTTTAGAACTATAGTTTAGAAATTCTTCTAAGCTCCTCTCCCTGTCCTTGGGGGAATCCTAGTATTTCTGGAGCGGGACAAGGCCTCATCTGTGTATTATGTTACTGACTCCAGTCCTGAGACGGGAATAGAGAACTGTTTGTTCAGCACCAAGGGCAGAGCTAGCAGCAGCTGCGCTGAGACCCTTGCCTGAAGGGGGAGAAAAAGTGGTTGAGAGAGGCAGTTGAGACGCAGGCACTCTTCGTGTGACATCGCGTGTGCCAGACAGTCAGCTGTCGTTACTGTCCAGGTGCGGTTAACTAGGCAGGCTGTGTGGTAGTTCTTACCGAGCTGAGTGCAGATGGTTGGAACAGGTTTCATCTAGACCTAGAGGTGCAGGTAAGTGCTAACTGAGTCTGGTTTGATCCTGATCTTTCTGGGAGCAGTTCTGAAAGTGATTAATTTGAATTCAGTCGTGGTAACCAAAATTTGGTCACTTTCAGAGCAGAGCCCCAGGGGCTAGGGTGGAAATGAGCTAGGTTGGTAGGGGTGGGGAGGTGAACCATTCTTTATCTTTTTATTTTTATTTTCCTGTGCTTGGAATTGAACTCAGGGCCTAGCACATGCTAGGCAAGAACTCTACCACTGTGCTGGATCCACAGCCTCTTACGCTATTTGTTCTTTTCTTCTTTTTTGTACTGGGGATTGAACCCAGGGCCTTTGCACTAAGCTACACCCCCAGCCCTTTTTTTATTTTTTAGTTTCGAGACAGGGTCTCGTGAAATTGCCCAGGCTCAATTTGAACTTGTGATCTTCCTGCTTCAGCCTCCTAGACTGCTGGGATTATAGGCATGAGCTACCATGCCAGTTTATCCTACTTCTTGATATTTGACTCTGAGCTCACAAGCCTACAGTGTGGGCTAGGCACGTGTCATGTTCTCCTGTCTTTAGCAGGAGAGTCGAAGGCCTCTGACCTGTGCCCCAGGCTGGGATGGAGTTGAAAGGGATGATTCCCTTAGGTACAGCCGTGGATCTTATCAGTACGTTTTTCCTATTAACCTTGGGTTTTCAGATAATAGCAGAATTCCTCCTGGGATCGCTGACTCCCTGCTTGAAGTTTCTCTGAAATGAACTGATGAATTGGAACCATGGTGCAAAAGAAGAAGTTCTGTCCTCGGTTACTTGACTATCTCGTGATCGTAGGCGCCAGGTAACTACGAGGAGACTGTTCATTGCCTTATCTGGGATGGTCGCCCGAGTTGCGGTTGTTCCCCTTCCCCGTGTCCATGTGGCTTTGAGTGCCTCGTTCCTCTCCAGTATTTCACCCCAGTGAGAGTACTGAGCCCAGAAGGGAAACAGCACCGCGGGGCGGATTCAGAGTGTGAGTCTCGACAGAGGCAGAGCAAAACTCCGCTCTTAGCGTCTTTGCGATTTTTTAGCAGATATGCTTTTCGTACTTGAGTTTTCTTATGATATAGAAAGGTAAAGTGCACTGTTCTTTTCTCTGCCTGCCCGCACTCTTCTGGTGCTTCCTTAGCTCACACACTGAGAGGTGCAAGTCTGCTGCGGGTGCTGGCGATCATTCGCTTGGCAGGACTTTGAGGATGTGTGTCTTCGAAGTACCCACACTTCCTGGTTAGGTTCCTTTATCCAGAAGAGCATGTGGAGTTGCTGCCTGAGGTCACAGTTTGATAGGGGTGCTGTCCCTGCAGGCTGCTGACTTTGTCTCTGTACTCTGTCCACAGGCACCCGAGCAGTGACAGTGTGGCCCAGACGCCAGAGCTGCTGCGGCGCTACCCGCTGGAGGATCATGCCGAGTTCCCTCTGCCCCCGGATGTCGTGTTCTTCTGCCAGCCGGAGGGCTGCCTGAGCGTGCGGCAGCGGCGCATGAGCCTGCGGGATGACACCTCTTTCGTCTTCACCCTCACAGATAAGGACACTGGAGTCACACGTTATGGCATTTGTGTCAACTTCTACCGTTCCTTCCAGAAGCGGATACCTAAAGAAAAGGGGGAAGGCGGGGCAGGGTCCCATGGGAAGGAAGGGACCCGTGCCACTGGGTCCTCAGAAGAGGGGGCCCCCGAGAGCTCGGAGAGCGGCCCGTCCCTGCAGCCTCCCAGTGCCGACTCCACCCCCGATGTGACCCAGTCTCCTCGGGCCAGGCGCCGGGCCAAGGGTGGCAGCCGGTCCCGCAACAGCACCCTGACGTCCCTGTGTGTGCTCAGCCACTACCCTTTCTTCTCCACTTTCCGCGAGTGTCTGTACACCCTCAAGCGGCTGGTGGACTGCTGCAGTGAACGGCTGCTGGGCAAGAAGCTGGGCATCCCGAGGGGCGTCCAGAGGTACGGGGCTCTCTCAGCTGAGAGGAGAGCGGGGAGGCATTTAGAGATGGTTGTGATTGGGCTGTGGGGGCAGAGGAGATTCCCTCTGCAGCCTGAGGTCCTTTAGACCTGTTGAGGCATGGTAGCCCTTGCTAAGAAAAAGGCTGCTATAGAGTTGGGCTTCCTATAATATCGCCACACCCTGGCCCCGACCTTGTTTTAAGTCAGGGCTCGCTAAGTTGCCTAGGCTGGCCTCAAGCTTGTGACCCTCCTGCCTCAGCCTCCCGAGTAGCTGGGATTACAGGTGTGCACCACTGTCCCTGGCCCACACCTACATTTTTACACTTGTCGTTGCTCCCGTGTGAACCCTCTGGTCCCCTGAGCTCAGAGAGCGGGTTCTCCCAAGGAGACTCTTTCTTGTTGTCACAGGGACTGCCTGTTGGGTTGCGGTCAGGTTTCAGCTCCCGCTGCCCGAGTGTCTGACCCCTGCTCTTCGCTCCTCAGGGACACTGTGTGGCGAATCTTCACAGGATCCCTGCTAGTGGAGGAGAAGTCGAGTGCCCTTCTACATGACCTCCGCGAGATCGAGGCCTGGATCTATCGACTGCTACGCTCCCCGGTCCCCGTCTCTGGGCAGAAGCGAGTGGACGTCGAGGTCCTCCCTCAGGAGCTCCAGCCCCCACTGACCTTTGCTCTGCCAGACCCCTCTCGGTTCAGCCTGGTGGACTTCCCACTGCACCTGCCCCTGGAGCTGCTGGGTGTGGATGCGTGTCTCCAGGTGCTGACCTGCATCTTGCTGGAGCACAAGGTGAGCGGGCACCAGCTCTGCAGCGTGGAGGGCTGGGTCCTGAGCTCTTCGAGGACAGAGGCCGCATGTTTTTCATTTCTTTTATATCTAGGAGGTAGCATGGTGCCAGGTAATAGCAGGTACTCAGCAGTGTGGGTCGGATGCCGTTACTGGTGTCGTGTGGGATATATTCAGAGGGCTTGCTGCTTAATGGAATTATCCCGATCTAATTCTTTGGAAATACCAGTAGTTCTGCTTCAATGACTGACCCCGGGACTGGGAGTGAACCGACTAGAAAGGCAGTGATTGAGGGAGGGTTACTCAGTGCTTGGGCTGTGAGGCGTGGGATGGGATGGGCAGGGGTGATTGTGGGAACTAAGCTGCTGCTACAGACTTGGTGAGACAGAAATCGAATTGTAAGCCAGGTGCAGTGGGCACACGCCTGTAATCCTAGGTACTTGGGAGGCTGAGGCAGGAGGATCACAAGTTCAAGGCCAGCCTGTGCAGTTTAGTGAGACCCTGTCTAAAAACAAAATTTTAAAAAGGCTGGCGCTGTAGCTCAGGGTTAGAACTCTTGCTCACATGCGTGAGGCCCTGGGTTCAATCCCCAGTACTGCAGAAAAGAAGTTGTTGAATTGCGGTGTCGGAAGTGTTTTCTGGTCGACCTCACTTGGCGCTGTCGCGTGACGGGGCTGGTGTGGCTCTGGCAGGTGGTGCTGCAGTCCCGAGACTACAACGCGCTGTCCATGTCCGTGATGGCATTTGTGGCCATGATCTACCCCCTGGAGTACATGTTTCCCGTCATCCCTCTTCTTCCCACCTGCATGGCGTCAGCAGAGCAGGTGCGTCTTGAGGCATCTTCTGCCTTTGTACCCTCTCTTCCTGGGGAAGGAGGCTCCGTGTCCATGGAAGTTGCGAGCCAATACTGGTCCTGAAGCTCCCATAACGTGTTTGTAAAGTCCGATTGATTCGGAGGGACCTGTTTTTGTTAGTCACAGCGAGTGGTTATAGACTCTTCACTATCCTCCTTCAGGTTATGGAACATACAGCAGATGCACGTGTTACCTTTCCAATGTCTAAAAAAGTCTGTTTTGAAACACATCTAGCCTTGAGGGTTTTGGAAAAGGGGTTGTGGCTCTGCATGTCCTTATCTAGAAAAATCCTGGCTTACTAAGTGCTCCCAGGAGGCTTGGTCTTTGTTTCTTATCCTTTTTGTCCTTTCCACAGCTGCTGTTGGCGCCAACCCCGTACATCATTGGGGTCCCTGCCAGCTTCTTTCTCTACAAACTCGACTTCAAGATGCCTGATGACGTGTGGCTGGTGGATCTGGACAGCAATAGGGTGAGGTGCGGGGCAGAGGCATTGCAGGTTCCAGAATGGGATTGTGTTCTAGACCCAAGCTTGTGATGCCTGTTTTTCTAGATGATTTCTTTTTTTTTTTTTTTTTTTTTTTTTGTGGGTACCGGGGGTCGACCTCAGGACCTTGTGCGCCAGCAGGCGCCCGTGCCACTGAGCAATATCACTGGCCCTTTTTTCATATGTGGGTTGCAGGAGTCGAACTCGGGCCCTTGTGCTTGCCAGGCAGGCGCTTACACCGCTGAGCCATCTCACCGGCCCCCTAGATGATTTCTCTCGTGAGACTCTGAAATAACTCCTTCTAACGCTGCTTTACTTTATTGGCTAGATGGGCTCTTTGAACAGAATTAGCAGGATTTAGTTTTGCCAGAATTAAGGGCTCCCCCTGCATCCTCCAAGACGAGCAGTAGGGCAGTTACTTTTGTGGGATCATTATCTGTGGGACAGATCAGTGATGGCGAACCTTTTAGAGTTTTCAGTGATAACAAATAACTGGCTGCGGCACACCTGCCGCAGGTTCACAACCACTGGAGACCGTCTCCTAATGGTTCTACTGAGGAATAGTTCCCGGTTAAAACTCTTCCAATGCAGACTTCTAAAAAATTAACGTTTGCAGTGTCATGGATTAAAGCTTTGGTAGAAAACCCTTATATGTGTTCATTGTAAAACTTTAGAAAAGGAAAGTAAGTGTAAAGAAGAAAATACGATCCGTGATCCTGTTATCTGGTCACCAGTAGCATTCAGGCATATCTCCTTTAAGATACGTACGTGTAGTATGTATATGTGTGTGCACGTAAATGCGTATCGTAACGTTTAGAAGTGTATATCATATGTGATATATGTGTGTGCACGTATATGTATGTGTCAAATCTTCCTTGTTAGCTGTCCGTAAGTCAGTGAAGGTCCTGAGCAGTTCACGGAAGGTCATGCCGTCTGTTTTTTCTCTGGTGCAGGTGATTGCCCCCACCAATGCAGAAATGCTACCCATCCTACCAGAACCGGAATCATTAGAGCTGAAGAAGCACTTAAAGCAGGTAGGTGAGGAATGAAGGAGAGGAGGGGGAGGAATCGATGCTGTGGGGTCACTGTAGGAAGATGGTTATTCTAAGAGCCAGTTTCCTTCCAGACTTCAAGTGGACTCTGTTTTCTTTGTCTTGGCTGGGCATAAGAGGTGTACTCCAATATGAGGTATCAGGGTGAATCTCAAAGATTCTTTCTAAGGCTCCATCACCCTGGAACACTTATGATGCTGTATGAAAGAGCCCTTCATGTTCTGTTTGGTGTTGTGTCCACTATTCTTCATGGTGTCGGAACGTTCTCTCTGTCCCTACAGAGTCTTTACCTCAGATGTCCTTTCTCTGAATAATCCTTCATGTCCCCTTTTTCATTCATTGCTTTTCTTCTTCTTTGTTGTCTATTTTTTTTTTTGAGACAGGGTCTCACTATGTAACCCAGGCTGGCCTTGAACTCCCAGCGATCCTCCTGCCTCAGCCTCCTGAGGGCAGGGATTACAGGCATCCACCAGCATGCCCGGCTCCTCTTCTTTTTTTTGAGATTTTAATTCCATTATTTATTTTTTGTTTCCTCATCCATAACATTGAGAGGTTAGCTGCTACAACTCTCTCATGTGAGAGGACTTTTGAAAAAATACACGGCCTGATCCCAAGTATAATATTATGGCAGTTGTGTGTTGTGTAAGTTTTTCTATTTGTACTTAAAGTTTCCTTTTAACTTTTAGTTTTATTGTACACATTTGCAGTACATGCTGATCGCATTCCTCATGGGGATCTGGGACGTGTACATGACATATTTTAATACTTTTTATCCCCTTCCCCTCTCCCTGCTGCTTTTCTTCCTTTTCTGCATGCCGAACACAGTACCTGAAGGTAAAGCTGGGCCAGGCTCCACTCCCTACCTCTGCCCTAGGACCACCACACACAGGACTCCTCTTGCTTGAAGGGTCTTCGGAAGTTGTGTGTGCGTGTTGTGCGGAGTCCCTGTGGTCCCTCTAGATGGTCTCTCTGATTGGACACGGTTCATTTCATGTCGCCCCTCTCACCTGCTTCGTCACTGCCAATGTGACGTGACGTCTTGTGCTGCAGAGTAGCAAGATCGCAGGCTCAGACCTCTCTCGCTGTCTTCACTTGCTGTGTTTTCACTCCTGCTGGTTGCTGAAATACAACTAGTGAGATGGAGAGGGCGATCTGAAATGATGCCAGTTCCTTACTGTAACTGTTCGTAGGCGCTAAGATCCTTGGGCGCATTGTTCTGACCCCTGCTTCTCAAAGTGTGGTCCCTGGACCGGCTGCATTGTCCTCACCTGGGCTTGTTGAAGACACACACGGGATCAGAACCTGCATTTGGGTAACGCTCCGGGTGACCCCGGTGCTCACTCATATTTGAGAAGCACTGCCGGGCTACGCCAGGGGTTTCCGCGCTGCCCCACGCAGTCTGCTAGGGGCTCATTTCGTTTGTGAGTGCCGAGCACATGAGGCTCCCATCCATTCTGACCCGAGAAGCTCTGTACGTCGCAGTTGTTTATTTTTTAGTATATATTTCAATGTGAAAAACACTTGGTGACCCAAATAAATCGGAAACTCTGGTTCCAGACTTCAGATTTGATCAGGCCGCCGTGAGCTCCAGGCTCGGCCAGGTTGCTGTGAGCTGGATTGGCTTAAACACAAAGAGCTGTGTATCCAGACTTTCTGTAGGCCAGAATATTTGGATTCTTTTTTTTTTTTCCAAAGATGCAGGCCCTGAAATGGGTTGGCCATGATTTGCAAGTGAGCGCTGTTCTTTGCTGAGAACTTTCTGATCAGAGAGTGCGATGTAGAAGACTTTGGAAGGGTCCCGCCTGGGAGTGGAGATTGGTTCGCTAACCGGGGAATCCGCCTTAGCTGAGGGGTTTCTTGTTCGACAGGCCCTGGCCAGCATGAGTCTCAACACCCAGCCCATCCTCAACCTGGAGAAATTCCACGAGGGCCAGGAGATCCCGCTCCTCTTGGGAAGGCCTTCTAATGACCTGCAGTCCACACCATCCACTGAATTCAACCCACTCATCTACGGCAATGACGTGGATTCAGTGGATGTTGCCACCAGGTGAGACCAAGGGGATGACGCAGTCACAGCATCCTGAGTCGGTTTCTCTGCTGTCTTGACTTTGCAGCAGACTGTTTTCCAAGCCACTTTGCATCATCTGTAAAATGTGTATGTTTGGTTACATTTTCCACCTTAGCAAAAGCAAAGAGAAGTAGCTGATGGCAGCCTCGGGCGGAAGTGCTGGTGGTTTCTGGTGCTGGAAGCCTGTGCTCCGGGAGGCGGTCTGAGGACTGGTTCGAGGGGCTGCTTATTCCCCAGCACACAGGTCTCACATCATCTCCCATCCCCTCTCCCCAGAGTGGCCATGGTGCGTTTCTTCAATTCCGCCAACGTGCTGCAGGGCTTCCAGATGCACACCCGCACCTTGCGACTCTTCCCTCGTCCCGTGGTGGCTTTCCAAGCCGGGTCCTTTCTAGCCTCGCGTCCCCGACAGACTCCCTTTGCTGAGAAACTGGCCAGGACTCAGGCCGTAGAGTACTTTGGAGAATGGATCCTCAACCCCACCAACTACGCCTTCCAGCGAATTCACAACAGTTGAGTCCCTTCCGCCCTCTGGCGGCCCCACCGGGTGGCCTGTCTCTTTGCTCGTTCCTGTGCTAATCTTTGACGGGCCCTCTCATTCCTGTTTTGCTTTAGGCTTTCCCCAAGTTGTATTTTTTTTACTGAGGGCTGAGCCCGGGGCCTTTGGACTGAGCTCTATCCCCACACTTTTTTTTTTTTTTTTGGACAGCATCTCGCAAAAATCACCACATTGCCTAGGCCGGGTTCGAACTTGCAGTCCTTCTGCCTCTGCCTCCCAGAGTGCTGGGACACAGGCCCGCACCACCACACCCGGCTCCTACTTTCTTCTGTATTGTTTGCCTTTTTCTCCTTGCTGCTAACTACTCCCCTTCCCTCGGGATAGGCATGTTCGATCCGGCCCTGATCGGTGACAAGCCAAAGTGGTATGCGCACCAGCTGCAGCCCATCCACTACCGAGTCTACGACGGCAGCTCCCAGCTGGCCGAGGCGCTGAGTGTGCCACCAGAGCGCGACTCGGACTCCGACCCCACCGATGACAGGTGAGTGTCCCTGTCCTGTCTCAGCAGCCCGTCCACAGGCCCAGGAGACCGGATCTCACGGGCGGTAGGTGCCGGGCATCGCGTTGTATTTTGATGCATTGTTTTTCTTGGCTTTCTTCTCTCCTGGTCTTGAGTAAAGTGTGCTTGCCTTACTGTTCTTCTGAATTCTTATTGCAAATTATTTACTTTGTCCCTTTCCGCTTCCTTCCCCCCTTCTCCGCTCCTCCCCTGTGCTCTTCATTTGGCAGTGGCAGCGATAGTATGGATTATGATGACTCGAGCTCTTCCTACTCCTCTCTTGGCGACTTCGTCAGTGAGATGATGAAATGTGACATCAATGGCGATACTCCCAGTAAGTGTGCCTGGGGACCTCGGCTGGCGCTGGGCAGGGCTCAGGGATCAGGCCGTCTTACCTGCGCCCCTTGGGTTCTGGCAGATGTGGACCCTCTGACGCACGCAGCGCTGGGGGATGCAAGTGAGGTGGCGATCGATGAGCTGCAGAACCAGAAGGAAGCAGAGGAGCCTGGCCCCGACGGCGAGAACGCTCGGGAAAACCCTGCCCTGCGCCCCAGCTCCAGCACCACTGCCAGCGGCAGCCCCAGCACTGCCATCCACGGAGCCAACCCTGTACGCAAGGGCGCACCGTGACGGTAGTCAGGCGATGTAGCCTTGTCTGTTGGGTGGGCTGCGCTGTAGCCATGCTGTACCCTTCATGCTCTTCCCATCTTTCTTCCCTTAGGCCTCATGGCTCAGAGCTTCTTGGATGTTGTTTTGACCCCAGAAGGAGATCACAGGGCATTTTGGGGGGTACAGCTAAGATCCCCAGTGTGTAAATTGTGGAGGCAGAGAACTGGGGTGCCACACATATTTTTTGCCCACATATGCCATGGGGTAGGAATCTGAAAGGCATGGCCCTGCTCTGCCAAACTGGGGATGTGGGAAGGCACCCTGGGCACCAGGTGACCAGTTTTTACTGAATGTGGCCCTCAGGAACCTGCTGACTATGTGGAGATGGACAAGGCGGCAGTCGGCGTCTCCAAGCCCCTTCCTCAAGTGCCTCCCAGCCTCAGCAAAGTGGGCATGGACCGGAGGCAGGCAGAGAGTGGAGAGGGGTCGGTGTGCCGCCGTGCCTGTGACAGCCCATACTTGGAGCCCCCCGAGGAGGACGAGGATGAGCAGGGGGAACGTTACACTCCTCGCTTCAGCCAGCATGTCGATGGCAGTCGGTGAGAGCGGGGTCCCTCCTAGCTGGGTGATGAAGAACTCACGGCAGTGGACCCCGGGCGAGGAACTTGACGAGTGTCCTTGTGGTCCTGCCGTCCCCGAGGTTGGCGCTTGATCCAGGGGCTCAGGCATCCCGGGGAGGGAGCCACGACTGCAGTGTAGCCTGAGGCCCATTCTCCTGAGATTAGGTCCCCGCCTGGGGCTCATAGGTGCCACTGTGCATTCAAGGGCTCAAAAGCTGCTGCGGCCCAACAGCTTGAAACTGGCGAGTGACTCGGAGGCAGAGTCAGACTCCCGTGCGAGCTCCCCCACCTCCACCATCTCCAACACCAGCACCGAGGGCTTCGGGGGCATCATGTCGTTCGCCAGTAAGTGCCTGAGCCCAGCTGTCCCCCTTTCCGTCTGAGATGTGGGCTGGGCCCTCGTTCAGGCCGTTCGGGTAATACCGCAGGAAGAGTTTTTGGATGGGGTCCATAGAGCGCAGGTAGATCAGTCACTCAATGTTGTATCTGGAGGTTTTGTCTAATTCAGGCAAGACAGCTGAGCAGTTCATTGAAAATGGAGCATTAAACTCAAAATCACTACCTTCTAGGGCCGGTGAGATGGCTCAGCGGCTTAAGCGCCTGCCCAGCAAGCGCGAGGGCCCGAGTTCGACTCCCGGAACCCACATACGAAGAAAGGGCCGGTGATATCGCTCAGCGGCACGGGCGCCTGCTGGCGCGCGAGGTCCTGAGGTCGACCCCCCGGTACCCACAAAAAAAAAAAAAAAAAAAAAAAAAAAAAATCACTACCTTCTAGAGAGATTCTGGTCAGATTTGCTTTAGGTTTATATTGGGTATACCCTTTGCTATGGAGAGACTTCCCGGAACATTCTTTGAAATCTACATGAGGTTGATTTTTGCACTTGGAGACTTTTCCCAGCAATGAGGGTTGGTGTCACTTTAAGTGTGGGGATAGGCGGGGATAGAGGGAGCCATTATGGGGGACAATGTGGCTGTAAGACTTTTCAGAAGCCAGGAAGGGACAGCTCCCACTTCAGACCAGAAGTGTATTCACCTCCAGCTTTCAGGCTGTGTGAGCAGTAAGTAAGGATGTTATCACTGGCCAGTGAAAGTTGTCACTGGGTTTTGAGCATTCCTGGTGATGATCCCTTTGTCTGCCCTGAGTTAGACGTGATCCCTTCTAAGAGCAGTGACTGTCCAGCCCAGCACTCCACATGCTCTTAGAAAGGAGGGAGGTGAAGATCGTGCCAGTCCCAGGCCTCAGTGTTTTGATTTCCTTGCTGAACTGTTGTTCTCATGCCCTCCTCTCGTCAGGCAGCCTGTACCGGAACCACAGCACAAGTTTCAGCCTTTCAAACCTCACGCTGCCCACCAAAGGTGCCCGAGAGAAGACCACGCCATTCCCCAGTCTGAAAGGTAGCGACAGCCTTTCTTGTGCAAACCAGGTTTTCCTAGGAGACTGTCAGGCCTAGCGTGCTTGTTGGGAGCCCTGGACTGCACGTGTTGGGGCTGGCTGTTGCCCCTCGTTCACTTCTCATGGCTTTCCCTGCACATCACAGGTGCTTGATGGTTGTCAGATGGAAGCCATTGTTGTAGATGAAGAAGGCCCTGTTCTGTCACATAGGCTTATGGCAACTGTGGCATCACTGCTGCTTCTGGGAGTGGGGAGACCCTGGTCAAAGATCTGTGACTGATATAGGGATCATCAGCTGTCCTCAGTCACCTACCCTTAGGATGAAGCTGTCCCCAGGAGCTGCCCCTGGAGGATGCTCGTGGAGGCCTGGCAGTGGTGACAGAGCCAGCCTCTTACCAGGGCTGGGGCCCATCTTGGGGCCTGGGAGTGGGCCAGGTGGTTATTGGTTGGCTTTCCAAGCCTTATTTCAATTCCCTTGTGACTTCTGACAGTTTGAGGGGTCTCGTTGAATTGAATTTGGCTTTCATTTGTTTTCAGTGGCTACCGTGCTAAAATATTTAATTATGGTAGGAAATGTAAAGTAAGAAGCAGCTCTGTGATTCTGTGAATGAGCTCTCACTCCCAGTGATTGAAAATGCCAGAGTCTAAGCAATGGATCCTCCAATGGGGAGGGGAAAGGTGGGCTACGTGGGCGGAAGGACCCCAGAGGTCCAGTGCAGGGTACTGACGAGCCCTGCTGCAGCCAATCCAGACTCCAGATGTGGCCAGGCAGGCTAGGGAGAGAGAGGTGTTCATGTGGCTGGCTTTGTTGGATCCACCGGAAGGGGCAAGCGTTGAAACCTTCATTGCATGCTGGCACTTCATCCCATCCACTGTTCCTGTCCCTCCTAGCACCTCCCATCCTCACACCTCCCCACTCCCCACGACAGTGTCTGCAAGAGGAGCCCCTTGCCCGTGGACACCCCGAGGCCTTTGGACCCCTGTGTTAGAGGTCGCCTGACACGCATGTGCCTGTTGAGCATCGAGGCTCCCTTTGTCATTTACTCTGCCCTGGCTTCGAGGGGCCCCAGCATTAAGGATGGTCTTTCTTGGAACCCTGGTTGTGTCTGGGTCACTTGGCCTCCAGTGCTGGTATGACCGAGAACCAAGGTCACACGCACTCCTGAAGCTTTGGGAGGACTCTCAGACGTTTGACTTCTGCTCCATCAGAGGGTGTATGGGTTGCGGTATTGCGGTGCACCTACTAATTGTGTATTTTGTGTCCCAGTATTTGGGCTAAATACTCTAATGGAGATTGTTACTGAAGCCGGCCCCGGGAGTGGCGAAGGTGGGTCTTGCCCGTGAGCTGTGCATGATCTCTTTTCTCCTAGCATCTTCCATGCCTGCCTGAGGGCCATCCTCCTCATGGAGCAGGCGGCCCCCCCTGAGTGACCTGCCTTGCCGTCCCTGTGATGCCCATGCTGCCCGCAGGGCGTGCTGCAGTGCATGTGGAGCGGCCGAGTCTCCATCCCCACCTCCTCCACATTGCCGTGGCTGCTTTCTGCCCGTGTGTCACGCCCTGGTGTCGCCCCAGCCAGCTGTGCTGGGCCTGGGCACAGAGCACTGCCACCCAGGGCTGTGCTGCTGCAAGCCCCCGGCGCTGGCGGTGATGTCTATCTTTCTTACCTTCCTCGCTACAGGAAACAGGAGGGCCTTGGTGGACCAGAAGTCATCTGTGATTAAACACAGCCCAACAGTGAAAAGAGAGCCTCCGTCACCCCAGGGCCGGTCCAGCAATTCTAGGTAATAAATGGCAATGCTATCGTAAGAGCTCTCAGGTGGAGGAGCTCTCAGGGAAGCTCTCAGGGAGGAGAGGAAGTCAGTTTCCTGCCAGCCCTTCCTAGTCCAGTCCAGTCCCCATGGGGCAGTGATGGCTTCTGGTGGAAAAGAGGGGAAACTGCATTACCTAGAGACGGGACGCGGTGGCCGGGGATATCCTGGGGCTTGGCTTTGCCTTTGGCCCCTGGAGACGAATACGTGGCCTGGCGAGAGGAGCACTGCTCGGCCAGGCGGCTGATGCCCACGGCGTGGTGTGTGGCTCACAGCGAGAACCAGCAGTTCCTGAAGGAGGTGGTGCACAGCGTGCTGGACGGCCAGGGCGTGGGCTGGCTTAACATGAAGAAGGTGCGCCGGCTGCTGGAGAGCGAGCAGCTGCGGGTCTTCGTTCTGAGCAAGCTGAACCGTGTCGTGCAGTCCGAGGACGAGGCCCGGCAGGACGTCATCCCAGACGTGGTCAGTGCTGGGGCCGGGGAGTGGGAATCTCCTGGGCAGAAGGACGTGGGTCACAAAGGGAGTTCGCCCATGCCAGGCCCTGGCTTGTGGTTGCAGGAGATCAACCGGAAGGTCTACAAGGGCATGCTGGACCTCCTCAAGTGCACGGTGCTCAGCCTGGAACAGTCCTACGCCCACGCGGGGCTGGGGGGCATGGCCAGCATCTTCGGGCTCCTGGAGATCGCGCAGACCCACTACTACAGCAAAGGTAGGGACTGCCCCAGCGGGCAGCACACCAGCCACCCCTCTCCCACTCATCTTCAAGGCACCGTGTCCCATGGCGAGTCCCCCGCCGGACTTGGGATTTTCTTTTCTAGCATACACACATGTAGTGGGCATGACTGTGTTGTGAAAAATAAGATGTCGGCTTTGCTCTCCCCGCACTTTCTTTAGTCCACATCCTTCAATATCCCAGCTTCTCCCACCTCATTTCCTTACCTGGATTCCCATTCACTGCCTCTCTTAAACTTAACCTTCTCCTGTGTGTGATTCTTCCCTCAGAGCCAGACAAGCGGAAGAGAAGTCCCACAGAGAGTGTAAATACCCCAGTTGGCAAGGACCCTGGTCTGGCTGGGCGGGGGGACCCAAAGGCTGTGGCCCAGCTGAGAGTCCCCCAGCTGGGACCTCGGGCACTGAGTGCCACAGGAAAGGGTCCTAAGGAACCGGACACTAGAAGTTTAAAGGAGGAGAATTTTGTCGCATCCGTTGGTACGTATCATCATATGTGGTGTGCTGCAGGGGTCCTGGCTCCTTCAGTATCCCTTCCTTCTCTCAATCCATCCAGAATCCTGCCTTTCTCTCCCCATGCTTTGCTTCCTAGAGAGGGAGACAGGTCTGTGCCCGTTTCCAGTGGCGTTGCTTTATATTTCTCTGTCCCTTACGCTCCATCTGTAGCCGCCCCCACTGACATCTTAGAGGAAGAACAGAAGTGTTGTTCAGAAGCCTGCGAGGCGTAGTGCAGGGAGTCTGAGCTCTACTCCTCGTCCCTCTTTTTATTTCTGGATTTCTTCGCATAGCGAGAGGTCATGCGAGCTCCAGAAAGCTGTGAGGAAGTTTATAGGAGCATCTCTGGGCTGTAAACTGATGATCATCCGGGTCTCTGAAGGCAGTTTTTCCTCAGCCAGGAACCGACTGCTAGGACTCTGCTCCTTGGTGTCGAGCCTGCAGCCCCGCCTTTCCTGGGGTCAGGGCCTCGGAGCCAGAGATCTCCGAGTCAGCTCTTCTCTCAGCCCTCCCCCCCCCGGCTCTATTAGCAGTGTGCTCATGTTGTGTTTCTCCATACGCTCTCTGGAGTCACTTTGGTTTGACTTCCTCCCTCCTTGGCCAGAGTCACCTAGGCTGCCCATATCTGTCTTTTGCTGGTTCTAGGTCCCCAGGCACTCTACTTAGCTGGTGCCTCTTTGTCACAACCACTAGCAGTTGCCTTATGGCCCCATAAATGGTGATGAGGAACAAGTTCGCTTTTCAGGGCACTACACTTCTCTGGCCAGCATAACATTCTCCTGGAGGCAGGTGACCCTGCTTTCTCCTGCCCTGACAGAGCATTCTAGAAAGGGAGCTGCTGTGTGAGGGTGTGGGCCGGAGTTGTCATCCTGTACCTGCCCCCAACTAGAAATGTTTAGGCAAATCACTTCCCCTCAGTTCCCTGTCTCCTGTCCTGGGAAATGAGGTCCTACAAGTGAACTCTGAAGGTCCTTCCAGGAAAGGAATCGCTGCAGCTGGTACCCTTTCTGCTTTGCCCTGGGAGATGCTAGTCTCGGCCATTCTGTGTTCTTTGTCGCTTCTCCTGGAAGCGTGTGCCTAAGCGACTGGCTAAGCGTGGGTCTCTTGGTAGGGCAGGCACTAGTTCTGAGGATGAGTTGTTCTCTGGGGAGCAGCAAGGAGGGACACTGACTCGCTCTGTCCAGCCGGTGAATCTGCAGTGCTTAGATGGGGATGGTCGTCTCTGTCACCTGGCGTCTGTCAGGAATGCTGGTCCCCGCTTGTTGGGCAGAGAGCATGGTGTGGTTCGAGTTCGAATTGATCCTACATTACGTTATGTTGTGTTACGCACTCTCCAACACCAAGTCCAGGCTCTTTAGGATCTGGTTCCTCAGGTCAGAACAAACAGCTTCCTCCAGGCCCTCCCAGGGTTTCTCCTGCCGTGTTGGGGTCTGGTTTAGGATTTGGAGTCTAGTTCTGAGTTGGGGGAAGGCCTTGGGCGTCTTGGTTCTTGTCCCTCTCCCCTGGTGAAGACATCTTCATATCTCTTGGTTGGTAATCCTGTGCCCGAGACAGAGTCCACTTGGGTGGGTGGGTGTCCCTTCCACCCGTCTGACCAGCCTCTGACTCTCTCCTTTTTCTCCTGCTTGCATTGCATCTGGGGTAGAATTGTGGAACAAGCACCAGGAAGTGAAAAAGCAAAAAGCTTTGGAAAAACAGAGTAAGGAACAAATGCCCCTTCCTGTCCCCAAGTCTCCCATACCTGCCAACTTCCCAGGCCCAGTTGGGGCAGTCTCCTGCTCAGCCCCACCCCAAATTTGCTCTTGGGGGGGTATTTAGCCTGAAAGCAGGTAGGTGGTATGTGACTTCTAGGCACAGGGCTTGTAGGCTGCTTCCTGCTCCGCCCCCAGCACACAGGGTGTCTATGGAGAAATCCCCCAGACCTCGGTGGGGGAGGCTTTGCTGATCGTGGTGCCCCATTGGCTGACCGCTCCCCCACCGTCCGGAGGCCTGTGGGCACAGTTGGCAGAGATGGTTGCTGTCCCTCCATGTTGAGTCTGTAGCTGCCCACCTCTCTGGTGGCTTGCCTAGGCACGCTTTCCTGCTTCCTGTCATTCTGTCCTTCTGCCATACCATTGTGGTGGGTGCGGTAAAAGGGTGGTGGTTGTTTTTTGTCAAATATAGCTGTTGCAGGGGAGGGTGGGGTGGGCATTTCCTTTTCTCTTTGGGCCTAGCTTTTCCTGGCTCCTTTGACACATTCGTCTGGGAAGTGCTGACCACCTGGGGACCCTTAAGTGGCCTCGGCTCCAGTGAGGCTCTGACTCTGGGCGCCATGGAGTGTGGTTGGGCAGTTGTGGAGAGTTTCTGTTCTAGGGTGATTTGCTCAGCGTCTTCTCAGGTTGAGAAGATGGGTCCAGAGTTCCCTGAGACCAGGTCTAATTTGTTCTGTTTGGTTCTTAAGGCACCTGGGCACCTCTTCCACTGGGTCTGGCAGGGCGGTCCCTGGAAAGGTGACTGGGACCCGGCTGTGCTGCTGTCCCACTCCCTTCTCCAGCCCGCCCAGCCTCTGTGTGCTGAGTGACAGGATTCTTCCCCTTCTCAGGGCCGGAAGTAATCAAACCTGCTTTTGACCTTGGTGAGACAGAAGAGAAAAAGTCCCAGATCAGTGCAGACAGCGGTATGAGCCTGACATCTGCTTCTCAGGTTTGTGACAACTTTGTTGAAAATCGGCAGAGTGCTGTCATCCTAGCACTTTGGGAGGCTGAGGCAGGAGAATCGCAAGTTGGAGCCCAGTCTGGGCAATTTAGTGACATAGCATGCCATGTCTCTAAATGAAAAATAAAAAAGTCTGGGGTTGTAGCTCAATGTGAAGGTCCTGGGCTCAACCCCAGTATTGCGGAAATAAAAAACAAAAAGATGGGATTAAATTGGTTACCTCAGGGTCCTTCTTTAAATGGTGCTGGGGTTTGAACACAGGGCTTCACATGTGCCACACAAGCACTCTACCGCTGCGCCGCACTCCCAACCCTCAGATTTTGTTTTGTTTTTTTTTTTTTTTTGGTTTGGTTTTTTTGAGACAGGGTCTGACTATGTAGTTCACACTGGCCTTGAACTAACTTTGTAGGCCAGGCTGGCCTTAAACTCATGGTGATCCTCCTGCCTCAGCCTCCCAATTGCTAGGATTATAGGTGTGCACAAGCACACTGAGCTCCAGAATACTTTAAGTTAAAAAAACAAAGTGAAAGACCAGCTTCAAAACAACATAAATGTCCAATAAGGGAGGAATGATTAAATACAGAGCATAGATGCATGTAATACAGTGTTAGTGTCTATTAAAGGTTGTGTTTTCCAAGATTCAGTGACATGGAAAGATGCACAATGGGCTATATGCACTATGATTCCAGTTTTATTTTTAAGTTGTATTTGGAAAAGACAGGAAATATACTTTCTTGGTAGATTTGTGGCTTATTCTTACGTGCTTACTCTTTCATGTGTTTTGTTTTTTTGTTTTTTTTTTTTTTTTTTTAATGTGGGTACTGGGAATTGACCTCAGGACCTCACGCTTGCCAGCAAGTGCTTGTGCCGCTGAGCTATCTCACTGGCCCTTTCATGTGTTTTTGACAGTGAGCACATAATTGTTTAATGTGTTTTCTTTCTTTTTCACTATGTAAGTTATACTGTTTCCTATTGAAGCAAGGAACACACTGCTCACGACCTGTCTCAGGGCTGTATCAGAAGGGTGGGCATGGGAAGAGGGAGGGGACAGTATTTTGGAGGGCAGCTGGGAGCAGATGGACACCTCCCTGCTGCGTCTGTGTCCCGTGTCTTGCAGAGGACCGATCGAGACTCCATCATCAGCGTGAGTCCGGCTGTTCTGATCCGCAGCTCAAGTCAGGATTCTGAAGTTAGCACCGTGGTAGGGGGCACCACACTGGCATCTGGTGGGCAGGGGCGGACCCCGTGGCAGGGGCTCCTTTCTCTCCAGAGGCCGTTCTCAGCCTCAGGACAGCATGGTGCTGGTGGAGATGCGCGCCCATCCTGGGCCTCTCTCTGGCTTAGAAAGAGGGTGCTTGGAGGCACTCTCCGGTACACTCGTGCCGCTGGCAGCAGAGAACTCCCTTGCCTGGGAGTGACCCTCACCGCCCGTTCCTTTGCAGGTGAGTAATAGTTCTGGAGAGACACTCGGCGCGGACAGCGACCTGAGCAGCAATGCTGGTGATGGACCAAGTGGTGAGGGCAGCGCCCACCTGGCAGGTTCTCGGGGCACTTTGTCTGATAGTGAAATTGAGACCAACTCTGCCACAAGCTCCATCTTTGTAAGCTTTATTTACTGACACAGGAAGACCGTTTCTTTAATGGGGGAGGGAAGTGGGTTAGAGAAGATTGAGAAGTCAAGAGACAGAAGGAAAAGATGGGGCCGGGGATGTGGCTCTGTAGCAGAGCACTTGCCTAGCATGGGGACAGCACTGGGTACCACCCTTGGCCCTACAAGAAAATAAAACAGAGCAAAAGATGATGGAAAATGTTTCTTAAGGGTTTTTTCACTGTCATTTGGCTCCATGATCTCCTGAATTGTGGGTAACTGAGGGCCCTGCAGTTGGAGAAGGGCACCCAGTCCCCTGTGGTAATGGAGCAGTAGCTGCTGGCAGTGTCAGGCAGGTGAAGCTCTCATGAGGTGCCAGGCTGCCTGTAACTGGTCGACAGTGGCCCTTGACTTACGAACTCAGTGTGTTCCCCAGGGCTGGTTGTAACTGAAGTTGTCAATTGAAGGCTCAGGCTCCTCTACGCAGCCTTCCAAGTCTGTGCCCTGTACACAGGCGGATCTCGGTGTCCTTAGAGAGACACTGGCCCAGCATTTCTCAGTGAGCCCCATACAGGAAAGGGTGTTGTCATGTTCCTTGCGGATCTCTTTAAGGGTTAAATCTGTGTCTGAGGCCATCTGGAAGCACACGCAGCCGCCATTAGGGTCGTAACTCAAGACTTTGGTGGTCAGTTAAAACTACTAAAATTCCGGTCATAACCGAATTTGTTCGTATGTCAGGCCGGTCATAACTTGAGGGTCTACTGTAGTCGACTTCTAGTCCGGTCACTGCTCTGTCTGGATAATGCTTGAAAAGAGCATTTCACCGCAGTATATTCCCAACAGTTACTTGACATTTCGTTCATTAATAAATACCTGGAAGTGATGTACCAGTGCCAGACTTCATCCCAAAGGAACGAGGTGGTGCAGGCATGATTCCACTCATGGGATATTGCTCCAAATGGTCTCTTCTGACAGCTGAGGGAGCAAAGCCTTAGGGAAAAGAAGCTTTTCCCCTCGGCCACCTGATAAGCCCTGGGCCGCTGTGGTGAAATGGAGCCGCGAGGCCCTGGCTGTGGGCACGCAGCTCCGCAGTGTCCCGTGCCTGTGCATCTGTGCCAAGGCTCTGATCCACTCACCTCTTTGTTAGTGTAGAGGACGATGGGTATTTGCTGCAGGAGCTTCCCTTTGTTCTGTGGGGAGAATGGAAGATGAAATCTGAATGAAATCTATTATTTAACACTGGTGACCAGAACCTTCTGTACACGCCTTTCTTCTAACAGAGTCAGGGACCGCCCAGGGAAGGTTGGGACAGGCTTGAGGGTCAGGGTGACTCAGTCTGCACGGGCTATTACAGTCCAAGTAGTTCAGTCCCCCAGCACATGTCCGCTCGGGCTGTAGAGACAAGTACCATCCAGGATCGGTCTTGCAAGAAGCCTGCTGGGACATATTCTTACTGGTCCTGTGCAAGGGATCTTGTACAGCTGAGTTGCTAAGAGCAGTTACCTAAATTTCTTGGCTCAGGAAAAGCTATTTTAACAACAAATAGATTAAATCAGTATGGTCCACTGAGCAAGGTATTGGGCTGTAAAGCAGGAGACTGGCATTTAGTCACACTAATTAGGTATTGCCCAGTAATCTTTGATCAGTGGCTTCTCTGCTTATTCTGGCCCGCAAGTGTAAAAGGCATGGCATTACAGTACAGTATCTACCTTTCCCTAGGTGAAAATCTTGTGTGAATGAATAGAAAGTCTAATATTGCAGAGATGGCCAGTGAAGTTAGTGATACTTCTCCCTAAGAGATGGAAAGAAAGCGGAAATTAATGTCTTTAATTCAGTTGCCAGCCATGTGCCAGGCACTGTTAAGTGCTTTTTATGTATTTTCAAATCTAACCCTTGGGCCAGTGAGATGGCTCAGCGGCATAAGCGCCTGCCTGGCAAGCACGAGGTCCTGAGTTTGACTCCCGGTACCCACATACGAGAAAAGGGCCGGTGATATCGCTCAGTGGCATGGGCGCCTGCTGGCTCACAAGGTCCTGAGTTTGACCCCTGGTACCCACAAAAAAAAAATATATATATATAACCCTTATGAGGCTGGGGAGGTAGCTCAGCGGTAGAGTGATTGTCTAGCATGTGCGAGGCCCAGGGTTCCACACCCAGCACTGCAAAAAATAATAAAATACATGTTAAAAATTAATTCTTGCCGTAGTCCTGCGAGATAGGGTTTATAAACTTTTTTTTACAGATGAGGAAAATGAGGCTCAGAGAAGCAGAGTTTTGGACCAGAGGTCATAAAGCTGATAGGAGGCCAGGATCCATCAGTCTGACTTCAAATCCTGTGTTCTTTCTACTGTGCCATGCTGCTGCAGAGAATTAGCTTATGGTTTTTATTTTTTGTTTTTTTTGTTTTTGTTTTTGTTTCAAGAAAATGGTGTACAGAGACTAAGGAGTAAATCTAAGTCAGAATAGAAATTTGATTGCTTAGTTTTGGAGGCAGTAACATCAGGCAGGATTATCAGATTGACTTGTGGTCAAGTCCCAGAGGCAGACAGAGCAGGGGAAGCCGGGGGACCGGGTGTATAGTTGCTGAATGGCACCTGGCCTGGGAGCCTGGTGCTGAGGTGCTCGTTTTACTTTGTCTGTCTTCATCACTCCTCGGGCAGCTGACCTATCGCCTTGTCTCACTAGGGTAAAGCCCACAGCTTGAAGCCAAAGGAGAAGCTGGCAGGCAGCCCGGTTCGCTCTTCCGAGGATGTAAGCCAGCGAGTCTATCTCTATGAGGGACTCCTAGGTGAGACACAGACCGGGAAAGCCTTCTGACTGAGGAAAGCTGGGTTCATCCAGGGGAGAGGGTGCTGCTGAGCAGTAGCTGCTTGGCTTTTGTGGTCTCCGTGCTGATGTCAGACGCATTGCATTTTTAGATCCGAAGCAGGTGACCTATGGGGCTAGAACAAACAGTGGGTGAAAACTAGATGAGACTGGACTTTGGCCTTAATAAGCAGCTGCTGTCTTTCTGTCTTCCTGTCTTCCCTTTCTTGCTGCCGTGGGCTTTCCTGCTCCAAATTGGCAGGAAGGGACAAAGGATCGATGTGGGACCAGTTAGAGGATGCTGCTATGGAGACCTTTTCTATAAGTAACCGCTTCTCTCTGTGTGCTGTGTTCATGCTGCCTGCTGGGAGGGACTGGGCCTCTCTCAGAGGCATCTGGGGCTGGTGGCAGAAATGCTAGATCTGGGGTAGAGAGGTTTGTGCTTCCGTTTCCCTGTAATTTGGAATGACTCCCTTTTATCTGGAGTCTACTCTGTTTTCATTGGGCAGCTATGTTCTTTAAATGTTAAATAAGCCCCTAAAAAGAACTTTATTTTCCCCAGGCAAAGAGCGTTCTACATTATGGGACCAAATGCAGTTCTGGGAGGATGCGTTCTTAGATGCTGTGATGTTGGAGAGAGAAGGGATGGGGATGGACCAGGGCCCCCAGGAAATGATTGACAGGTACGGGGCTTGGGACACTTACGCAGACTCCGCCTCCTTCCAGTTAGTTCTGCAGCTCCCACAGGAGGGCCGACTCATGCCTGGTCTTTTGCTTAGGTACCTGTCCCTGGGAGACCATGACCGGAAGCGCCTGGAGGACGATGAAGATCGCTTGCTAGCCACACTTCTGCACAACCTCATCTCCTATATGCTGCTGATGAAGGTAGTACTGGGTTTCCGTAGGTCCAGCTCTTGCTGGTGCTGGCAGGACAGGGCTTGTTCCTCCTGCCTGAGTTTGGGGCACTTGGGAAGCTGTCCAGGCATCTTACTGGGGCTCCCTTCCTGATTCAAAGCCTGAGTCCTCTGTTGGCCCATGCAAGATCCTTTTAACTGCAGTTGCCAGGCTGTTTTTAGTCATGAAAGTTGAAAGATAAATGATCATTCCATACTGTTTATTTTGAACTTTATATGGGCTTTCTTTGCCAAGTAGTTTCAGAATGTCAACAGAGCTCCCTATAGAATCTAATGAATTTTTTTTTTTTTTTTTACAGTGGTAGATTCTAAAACCCTAGAACATTTGCTCAGAATTTTTCAGTACCAGCCCTTTCTCATACAGGATTTCCTGTAAGACAAGCTCCCATTACCAAAGTAATGGTGAGTTCTAGTTTGATTTGGTTGTGCTCAACTTGGTTATAGCTGTGGAAGAAGTACGTTGCCAAATAGAAGAGTCTTAGTCTGAAAAGGCAGACGTCGTTCGGGAGTGGTGGTAGAAGGGAGTTGTTTTGAAGCCAAGGGCTGTGGTGCATGCGTATAATCCCAGCACACAGCAAGCTGAGGCAGGAGGATTGCAAGTTTGAGTCCTGCCTGGGCAGCTTAGTAAGACCCTGTCTTAAAATAAAAATTAAAAAAGGGCCGGAGATGGAGCTCAGTGGTGGAGCACCCCTGGGTTCAATCTCCCAGTATCAGAGAGAGAGAGAGAGAGAACTACTTTGTGAAAGAACCCTGAGTTTCTCCTGCGGTTCTCCTGGCCTCCCTAAGTGCGAAGGCATCAGTTAAACACGGAAGGCCCCGCAGGCCTTCTTGGTTTGCTCCAGTCTCTGTCCACTCTGTCATATTCCCGCAGCGCTGGTTGACTCTGGCTGGGGAAAGATAATGATCCTTAGCCTGGGTGGTCGCAGTGTTGCCACTCTGAGTCACTGTTTCCACGGGGTGCTCTGAGGAGCCCTCGGGCAAATGCTGTGGTGTTGCTTGGGGCAGGGAGCGGGGAGGCCCAGCGTGTCTCAGAGCCCAGGCTCTGTCTCCAGCACGTTGGCAGTGTGCGCCCTCATGACTGTACTTCGTGTCTGGTGACGTGGTCTTCCAGGCTCCACTTCTCTCAGCTGGGAGAAAGCTCGCTTGTCCCTCCTCTCGTCTCCGCCTCGGCCGAGAGGAGGGCAGGGCCCCTGTCAGGACTCTTCCCTCGGCTTTGCAGGTGAATAAGAACGACATCCGGAAGAAGGTGCGGCGCCTGATGGGGAAGTCCCACATTGGGCTCGTGTACAGCCAGCAGATCAATGAGGTGCTTGACCAGCTGGCGAACCTGGTGAGCGGAGCCGGGCCCTCCCGCAGACCCCCTGCCCCTGCGCCAGCGGCTGGCCTCACGCAGAGGCTGCCCCAGGGCTGTGTCGTGTGGGCCAGGTCACCTCCAGTTGTGAGAATGAGGCTCTAGCCCTTCTGTTCCTCGCTGGGACCCTGTACTAAAACTGTCCTAGTGCAGCCGCTTTGCTGTGTGATCTGTGGACCCCTGAGGTGCCACAAGGTGAAAACTTTTCACGACGACACTAAAATGCCCCTCTCACCAGCTTGACGCTTGCACCGGTGCTGCCAGAGCCATGGTGTGTAGCCTGCCTCGCCTCCACACGGCCTCAGTTTAAAACAACACCAGCTTCCTTTTGAAAGTCCCGGACGAAGCGGTGGACCCCTTATGCTTGCGTGAGACTCTGGTCATTGACTGTACATCCCTCTAACACTCTGTGTAATAAGATTGGAATTATATGTAAGACAGCATTTCTGCCACAAACCCAGGTATGGTGTTCCGAGGAAAAAAGATTTGTGATTATTTGAGTTGCAAAGTGACCCATTGGCATTGCTCATGGAACACATCATTTTTACTTGAAAGAATGACAGGCTGCAGCTGTCCAGAATTGGGTATTTAGCAGACATTTTCTCTAAAGTTAATAGTTGAGCCAGTTGTTCTAAGGAAAATACTTGATGGTATTTGTTGCCAGTGATAGGATTTAAGCTCTACAAAATGAGAATTTTGGAAAATTTTCAACCCTAACGCTTTGTAATATTTTAAGACTTTTTAATGACATTGGTGATGATATCAGTGAATGGGATTTTTTAACATTGTATATGAGATATGTCAACATTTGGAAGCATTTTCCAAATGCAGTGATGTTACAAATTCAAGTGTGGGTAAAGATCCACTCAAAATGTAAATTAGACAAATGGTTTTAATGTAACAGTAGCAAACATTCACTGACTTGTTTTTAGATTCCACCTTGTAACTAATTTTAAGATTTACTGCTACTTTTTTTTTTGTGTGTGGGTTCCGGGAGTCGAACTCGGGACCTCGCGCGTGCCAGGCAGGCGCTTAAGCCGCTGAGCCATCTCACTGGCCCCCTACTGCTACTTCTTGAGTTCTGGTATAGTGGCAAAGAAGAATATGCGTATTTATCTGAAAAAGCTGTTAAAGTCCTCCCTTTTCCAAATGCCTATCTGTGGAGTCAGATTTTCTTCCTGTACCTTAACCGAAGCAACAGATCGCACCAAATCGCAGAAGCAGATGAGAAAGCAGCAGGTTTTCTACTGAGCCGAACATTATAACATTACACTTTTCATATTTTTGTTGTTAGGGAAATATATTTTATAAAGTATGTTACATAATAGTTAATGTTATTATTTTAAAAGGAATCACTAACCATGTTTAAAATTCTTAGTTTTGATTGCTAGTATAATAAATGTAAACATGACTCCATGAACAAAAGCTCTTCGGGATCCTCAGTAATTTTTAAGAGGTACAGGGCTCCTGAGACCAGAATGTCCTCGAACACTTCCCTGGTGGCCAGTGGCCAGCAGCTGAGACGGCACTAACAGAGCTAGTGTGGATTTCATTGCTGAACTGGGGCTTTGGGGCCCAGAGCCATGCATAAGAGGGATTTATAAATGTCCCTAAAAAACTCTCTTTCCTCAGAATGGACGTGATCTCTCTGTCCGGTCCAGTGGCAGCCGGCACATGAAGAAGCAGACGTTTGTGGTCCATGCAGGCACAGACACGAATGGAGATATCTTTTTCATGGAGGTAGGTGCTGGTTCTTTCAAAGGAACATTTGAAGGACAGGAGGAACTCCTGGAGTTGAGGCCAGGATAGTTTTCCCATTGATCTTGTCCTTCATCATGATCATTTATCATTAAATTGCCAGGTTACAGCTATTGTAACAGATGATTCCCACCATTTCATTCATGTGTGCACTGAATAGGTGACACAGTCACCAAGGCAACACTGTCCACCAAGCAGAGTGACAGGAAGTAGTGTGCATCGGGAGGTGTTGCCCTCACACCGGTCCCCTTCCAGTTTCCTCTCGCCTTGCCCTTCCTCCTGTAGCTAACCACTTTTTCTGGATGCCTTTGTACCTTCCAGTGGATTTTTATGCAAACAGTAAAATAGGAAAATAAATTCTTATATTTTTCCCTTTCTTACAGAAAGGTAGCACATGGTATGCACTGGTCAATATTTTGTTTTTTTCATTAAACATTATCCTCATGGTCCTCTGCAACAGAAAGAAAAAAAAAGAGCTTTCTCCTTTTTACAGCTACACATATTCCTCTGTGAGCTGTGCCATCATTTGTTTAGCCAGTCAGCATGTATGCATCCTTTCTTGCTGTTGGTAGCAGTGCTCCACGAACAGCTCTGCGCCTGTGTAATTTCATGCGTGTGCAGGTACGTGGTGGGTGAGAATCCCCGAAAGTGGGACTGCTGGACCACAGGGGCAGTGTATGTGTAGCTCTGCTTGGTAACCCGGCCTCCACTACCATTTGTTTTGTTGAAGAAATTGGCTCCTCTATGCTAGGGAGCGTCTCGCACGCTAGACTTCCTGCTCATTGTACCCCCTTGGTGTTTCTCTGTCGCTTGTATTTCTTATAAACTAGTAGATCAATGGAGAGGTTCGGTCGGTCTCAGATTCAGTATTTGGGCACGAATGCTTCCAGCACAGCAGTAAGTAGACTGCTGTCCGTTCACTTCCTGGGCTCCACAGGGCCATCTCTTTGCTGGTGGTTGTGGGCAGGTCTGACCATTGTATAAAGTTCCTCAGTTGTCTCTCTCTTTCTCTCACTCTGTTTTGTTTTGTTTGGCAATACTGGGGCTTGAACGCACAACCTTTATACTGAGTTACATTTTTAAAAAGTATTTTATTTCAAGATAGGGTCTCAGCTGGGCATGGTGGCGCACACCTCTAATCCCACACTCGGGAGGCTGAGGCAGGAGGATCACAGTCACTGAGTTCAAGGCCAGCCTGGGCTACGTAGTGAGTTCAAGCCAGCCTGAACTACGTAGTGAGACCCTGTCTCAAAAAAAGGAAAGAAAAGAAAAGACGAGGGTGTTGTTAAATTGCCCAGGCTGGTCTCGAACTTGCCATCCTCCTGCCTCAGCCTCCCAGAGTGCTGGGATTACAGGCGTGCACCACCACGCCCGGCTCCACACACAGCCTTATGAACAGGTGCTTGACCAACCACAGGAGGATTTCCTCTGAAGAGCAGTACATGTGTGAGGTGGCTGAGCAGGGAAGCATTTTGTCCCTAGGAGGAGTCAGGATTTGGGGTAGGTGTTTCTCAGAGCTGAAAGCTGACTTGAGACGTGTGCACCCCTCATAGAGGCAGAGCTCACTGTCAGAGTTTCAACCCCAGGCTAAATCTCTGGAGTGTAGGGTTGGACCCTCACAACGCTTTGATGCATTGCCATGGCAACTCGCATGTACCTGGCCCCCTTGACATCAGCTGGCCACCACTAGGCTCTGATTGATTTAGCCTCAGCACAGCCGGTTGGCCACACAGACAGTTGGACAACGATTTGGGAAGATTTTTGAAAATTGTTTTTAGTGCCTGTTTTTTGTTTTTTGTTTTTTTTGGCATCAGGAATTGAACTCTTAACCTCGCGCTTGCCAGGCAGGTGCTGTGCCACTGAGCTACATCCCTGGCCTGCCTGTTTTTTGTTTTTTGTTTTTTGTTTTTTAAAGTCACAAAAGTGAAACAGTATTTGCTGTAAAATTTTCAAACCATGTAACAGTAAGAAAATGTCAGTTTCTCTCCCTTCCAGTCTTACGTCACATAAGTAACTGGTCTTAGTGAGTTTGATGTGAATCCTTCCAGACTTTTAAAAAATGCATATTTGTATAACTATAACTTACATACATAGAATTTTGTTTCGGCATTATAAAAGGGGAATCAAGATACAAATATTAATATGTAATTTAATTTTTTCTAACTTAATGTATCATAGGCATCTTTCCATATTGTTACAGTGGATGTTTGGCCATTAGGCATTATTTGGGTGTACCATAATTATTTAACTAATGCCTGCTGCTGTCGATTTTTAAAAGAACACTGCTTCATTAAATATCTTTCAACATATATCTTTGTACACCAACATGAGAGTTTCTATAGGGTATATGCCTAGACATGAAATTTCCAGATCAAGCTTATATACATTTAGAATTTTGGTAGATCCTGCCAAATTGCCATCCCAAACACTACCATTTTATGCTTTGGCTGGCAGCATAGGCAGGTATGATGTACAGTCAGTGTTTCTCTAGCCTAGAAATCATGTTTCCTCCTAGATCTATCCCTCCCCTTTACATGATGTTCCCAAAGGCTTATCGACAGGGTAGTGGTGCCCATTTCCACTTGGAGAACACCTGCTGCCCTAGAACTCATTTCCACTCCTACTCTGATACTTTGACCCTTTCTTCGTAAGGCTTTGAGAACTCCAGTAATCTTTTATATAGTAGCTTAAAGCTGATAGTCTCGTATATTTATTTCTTGTTGGCCTAACGTTTACGGAGCATGTGTTGTGTGCCAGGCAGTGTCGGGGTTGGGGATTATAGCAGTGAGTACCAGCCTTCTCCTGAGGGCTGGGCTTACAGGTGTGTGCCACCATGGCCAGCTTTTGCACATTGAGATTTTCATGAACATTCCCTCACTTAGTCCTCACGGTGACTCCGCCACCTTGCACTCCACCTTGCACGTGAGGAAACATAGACAGATGAACTCGTTCCTGGTGAGAGCTCAGGGCGGGTAGAGCTGGAACCTAAACCCAAGTGCTGAGGCCTGGGTTGTGGCTCAGTGGTAGAACACTTGCCTAGCATGCACCAGGCCCTGGGCTTGATTCCCCAGCACCACAGAAACATCCAGCACACTCTGGGAGGCTGAGGCAGGAAGACCACAAGTTCACGTCCTGCCCGGGTGACTTTGTTAGACCCCTGCTCTTGACCAGTGTGCTGTAACATCCCTGTGAGCATAGCAGCCATGAGCGTGGGTAAATCCTCAGAAGAGGACATGAAAGGGACTTTGCTTTTTCACTTGTATCATTTTATGTAGAATGATTTTATGCAGTAAGCACTGTTCGTGTGTCACTTGTGTAATTTCTTAAAATGTTTTTATAGAAATAGGGCAGAGCCAGGATTAGAAAACGCCTAGACTCTGTTTGTTTCTCCTTGGTCGAGTCTGCCATAATTCCTGCCTTGGCATTGGTCAGGAGAGCCATTTCCTAGACACAGAAGCTGGAGGGCCGGTGAGATGGCTCAGCGGCTTAAGCGCCTGCCTGGCAAGCGCAAGGTCCTGAGTTCAATTCCTGGTACCCACATACGAAAAAAGGGCCAGTGATATCGCTCAGCGGCACGGGCATCCACTAGCGTGCGAGGCCCTGAGTTCGACCCCCAGTACCCACGGAAAAAAAAAAAAAAAAAAGCAGCTGGAGGCATGAGGTGTCCCAGGGCTTTGAGATCCTATAGGGGGTTGGATCTCAGATCGACTTGGGGAGCAAGCCCACTTCTCTGGCACTGGCTCCATCCTTTTGGGGACCCCATTTCTTCCCACCTTTCTCCTAAAGGTGGGTGTCCAGCTGTTCTGGTTTGCAATTCCATCCAGGGAGGCTAGGAGGAGAGGGGAGGAAACCTGCTTGGACTCCCTGGATCAGTCGCCCCCCCCCGCTCCCATGAAACACCCGGAGTGTGGCCCAGGGTGGAGGAAGCTCATGGAGGCGAGAGCCACTGAACCACTTTGCACGCTTGTGCAGGTGTGCGATGATTGTGTGGTGCTGCGCAGCAACATCGGGACAGTGTACGAACGCTGGTGGTACGAGAAGCTCATCAACATGACCTACTGTCCCAAGACCAAGGTCTTGTGCTTGTGGCGCAGAAATGGCTCCGAGACGCAGCTCAACAAGTTCTATACTAAGAAGGTACCTGGGGTCTCTGGCTTGAGGCTCAGGTGGGCATTAAGGGCCAAATGCTGAGTTTCTTGCTAGGAAGTTTAAAATTCCAAAATCCACATTTGGAGCCAGGCTTCGGCCTCCAGCTCTTATGCAGGATACCTAACACTGTCCCTGAGTCCTGGCTGTGGCCCCAGCCTTCGCAGCACCCCCAGAGCAATGGGCGGGACCCACAGAACAGCTCTCTTCCCCTGTGCTGCAGTGCCGGGAGCTGTACTACTGCGTGAAGGATAGCATGGAGCGTGCAGCTGCCCGCCAGCAGAGCATCAAGCCCGGTGAGGACAGCTCAGGCCCTGAGAGCGTCTACCTTGTGTGTGCCGGGTGTGGCCGGAAGTTGGGCTGCAAGTGGGAGTCCCCACCTTGCCAGGGAGCTGACCACCTCCCCCTCTCTGCAGGGCCAGAACTAGGTGGCGAGTTCCCCGTGCAGGACATGAAGACTGGCGAGGGTGGCTTGCTGCAGGTCACCCTGGAAGGGATCAATCTCAAGTTCATGCACAACCAGGTAGGCGCCAGCAGTGTCGTGTGACCTGCCGGTCCGTTGTCCCACTGAGGACCGGGGTGCAGGCCCCCGGTGCGTCCCAGGAGCATGAGGGCCACAGGGAGAGCTGGACAGAGCAGAAGGGAGGGCACAGCGACCTTGGCGAGATGCCATGCCCAGGGCAGGTGCCGTGGGAGCCCGTGGCGGGAGCCGGGAGTGCGAGGCTTGGTGGCTGTGCCACCATCTGTTAGACTCACGCAGTGTGAGTGGGAGCGTCTCACGTGGCCGCTGCACCTCTGCCGTGTGCCCCAGGGTTGCTTTGCTTGGTGGCGTGGCCCTGAGAGTCTGGGTTGCTGATCTCGTCTGCCTGGTGCACCTGTGCTTGGGTGTGCGTGTGTGCACCCATCCGTCCTCGTGGAATGTGTGTGTGCCTTTTCCTTCTCCTGCTGACTCTTTCTGGTCCCCTCCTTTAAGTGTCCCACTCTGTCCCCTGCTCCACAGGCCCCGCGCCCCTTCTTTTGTTGGGGGGCGCGGCAGGATCATCTTTGCCTCGCTGCGATTCCACCTTCAAGCTGACTCTTTTTCCTCTTGGTCTTTTACCACAGTGTTACTTTTTCTCTCGGTGGACATTCTTTAAGCTGATGCCTTCTGAGGCCAGCGCGTCTTCCCAGGTCCGTTCCCGGCTCTGCCTCTTCACACAAGTGCCTTTCTCCCCTCACCCGTGCCCTGGCTCCTCTCCTGAGGCGCTGAGCCTGCCCCATGTGACGCCCCCAGACCTTGACCAGGCAGGGCCCACGACCACCTGACTGCCGGGCTTCCTCCCTCCGCTTGCCCACTCAGCCCCCTCTTTCAGCATCTGCCAGCCAGCTTCAGTGTCACAGGAGGCGTTTAGTGCTTCCAGGCCAGGGCCTCAGGTGGCAGCAGACCCCACAGACCTACGGGCAGCCTGAGGAGGGGTCGCCTGCGTACTGTTCTAGACCGCAGAGGTCTGGCCCTTCCTGGGGAGGAGCTTCCAACCTTGTTTCTGCGCTGCGGCCTCCCTTCCCCGCAACAGCCCTTACTTCACCACCCCAGATGCCTCCAGCCTCCTGCTCCTTGCCCTCGGCGGCCCCTGGGCTCAGTCCCACCACACATGGCAGAGGCCAGGGCCTAGAGGAGGCAGCCCCAGAGAGCAGGCGCGAGGCGACTTCCAGTCTGACTCGCAGGCTGACAGGACCTTCCTGGCGGAGTTAAGCAGTCAAGGATAATGAACGGGAAAAGCACAGATTGGAGTCAGGATGTGCTCGCAGTTAAAGCTCGGCTTCATTATTTATGGGCAAATGAACTTTCTAGTCCTGTTTCCTCATCTTCATACTGGGGCAAAGCTCGGCCGCCACAGCCCGGGAGCAAGCACTAGGGATAGCGTTAGGAGGCCCTGCGTCAGTACTCAGCAAAAGGGGGCTGCCGCTGTCACCCCACGCCCTCTGGGAGGTGGAGGGAGCCTGTGTCAAGGAAGAAGCCTGCACCGCCCACCCCAGGACAGTGAGGGGAGCTTTGTGCTGTGCCAGCCCTCTGCGCCGGAGGAGGATGTATGGAAGGGCGACACCGAGGGGCCGAGTCAGCCGGGGACCCCGGGCACCGTGTCCTATGAGCACTGCCCTGGGCAGAGGGAACGGCAGGCAGCCCAGGCCGGCAGAGGGGCCTGCGGGTGGGTTTGGCCATCCCAACTAACGCCTTCATTTCTCTCCCATGCTTTCTCCTCCGGCCAGGAGCGGAAGGTACATGCCCTTTCTGCTGTCTTCGCTTCCTAGCGCTTTTGGTTGTGTGTGTGTGGATCCCGCGTCCTCCCGGGAGCTAGGCTTCCTGTGCCGGGTGGGGCCGTAGCGGGAGCAGGGGCTCCATGGGCCAGGGGCGGGGCCTCCCGGCCTCACCCGGCCTCCTTCCCTCTCTTGCAGGTTTTCATAGAGCTGAATCACATTAAAAAGTGCAATACAGTCCGAGGCGTCTTTGTCCTGGAGGAATTTGGTAATTACACTATTTTGCTCTTAGGTCTGGACTCACATGGCAGTAACTCACACCTTGGAGCTCCAGAGGAGGGTTAGAGGCAGGGCGAAGAAGAGCCGCAGAGAGGACAGGAGGAGCAGGAGTGACAGGGAGCGGGAGAAGAGAGGAGGGAAGGAGGAGGACAGACAGCCCCACACAGGCGAGCCCGGCCGCCCCGGGCCGAGTGGCTGGAGGTGGCCCTGGGGAGGCAGGGCAGAGTAGCACAGGGCTCAGAAAGCCGTGGGGCAGGGCAGACGGCCGGGCATCCCGAGCCCGGCTGTGTCCGTGTCACCTGCTGCCGGCTGTAGCAGCCTCCCAGCCCCCAACCCCGGCACTGCTCTGTCCCTGCCTGTCCTGTGCCAGAGGGGGGTGTGGGTGTCGCAGGCAGGCAGACCGAGGGCCGGAGAAGCCAGGGCTCCAGGCGGAAGGGGCTGAGCCAGGCTCCCTGGCATTGGCGGCGGCACTAGGAGGGGGGTCCTCGCCCGGGCTTGGGGTGGCTGCTGTGTCTGTGCTTCATTCTCTCGCGCCCTCGTTGCTGCTATGAAAACCTTCGTTCTCCAGCAGGTAAAACGACTCCGGCTCGGGCTCCCTCCCCAGGCCCTGCCAGGGTGGGGGCTCCCCCCAGCCACACTCACATTGCCAGTTGTCTCTCCTCTCTCCTACCCCCTTCCTGCCCCGCCCCGCTGGCTCCCTGGTTCTGAGCACTGTCCCCAGCGTGCGCCCTCCGCTCTCCTGTGGGGACACTGGGGCTCTTCCATCTCAGGACAGTGGGCCAGGCTGCTTGCTTGACCTTGGAGGAGTTCACTCCCTGCTAACCCTGGTCCCCAGTTCTACCTCCCAGGGTCAGAAGAAGGTGTGGCCAACTCTCATCCTCCCTTTCTGTCCCCTTCGCCAGGGTTGGGGGGACATCACACCCTCTCCCTGTCTTAGGGCCGCACCAGTGGCTGGGCCTGGAGGGCCCCACTCCTTCATCTGGCCACGCAGAGCCCCTGCATGGCAGGACGGGGTGCGCCTAGGCTTGCTCTCTGGGCTGTGGACCTGTGTGTACTCGCTGGCGCTCCCCGGCCCTCCCTCCCCGGGTGCTGTCCTCGCTGTGTCCTGCTTGGTGTGTTTGCTCGGAGCCCTCTGACGCTCTCCCTCACACAGCCAGGCGCGGGCTGCTCCTGCCGCTCGCTCGGGGAAGGACGTGGCCGAGGCCGATGGGTTTATGGTCCTGTGGCTCCCTCGTCCAGCCTCAGGCCTCTGTGTAGGGGCTGGGGGGAAAGGGAACTTCGGGTACTGCAGCCAGACTTGCAGGCTGGTGACACGGCTGAGTTTCCGGGCAGCTCAGCAAGGTGAGGCACAGGCTAGAAACCGCTGTCTTGGCTGCTGCCACTCCTCACGGGTCCTGGATGGTGGTGGTAACCAGGCTGCGGAAAGGCCAGCCCCCCTCCCCACTTCTGTGGAAGCGGGTGGAACCCCAGCCATCGGGCAGCACGCCACTGCAGGCTTCGCAGGGCTAGCTGAGGACTCTGCCTGACAGAAGCCTCTGGTGGCCTCTGTCCTGTCACAGCCTAAGTGGCTGCAGCCACTGGGAAGGCTGCAGAGGGAAGGGGACCCCGTGCCGGGCGCTGCCGCCTGGGGGATCATGGCACTGTTGCTCTTAGTTTTGAACTTTCTGTTTTGTCTCTTGCCTGTCCGGTTTTAGTTCCTGAAATTAAAGAAGTGGTGAGCCACAAGTACAAGACACCAATGGTGAGTGTGCCACCCAGCCCTGACTGTGCAGGGCTCCCCAGGGACCTACAGAAGGTGGAGGGTGGCCCCTGTGGGGACCTGGCCTAGAGCAGAGGTCGAGCCGAAGCCGCAGCGCACCTTCCGCCCAAGAGAGACACCGTACAGACCCTTTCCCTCCTGGACAGCCCGAGGCTCCCGTCACGCAGGGCCCTGTGTTAGGGCCTCCACGGTGAGGACCAGGACCCCAGGCGCCTCATCTGTCTGCTCTCCTCTAGGCCCACGAGATCTGCTACTCTGTGCTGTGTCTCTTCTCGTACGTGGCTGCGGTCCGCAGCAGTGAAGAGGACCTGCGGACACCGCCCCGGCCCGTCTCGAGCTGACGGGCGGCTCAGGCCGCTGTCCAGCCTGGGGACGCCCCTCACCTCCTGCCGCTCCCGATGCACGAAACGGATGGCGCGTGTGTCTTCTGCGAGCCCCCACGTGGCTTAGCTGGCTCCCGCTTGCGTCTCGAGGTGTCCTTGCGTTTGTCTGTCAGGCTGTGGTGGTTGCTCCCCCCTTCCCTCTGCATCCCCAGGCTAGCCTGCTGTCCCCCGGGGCGGGGCTCGAGACAGCGTGTGACTGTGGGGCTGGCGTGAGTTCCCCATTGAGTGTCCTGTGACACTGCTGTTCCTTGGCCTTGGCCTCATGACCCTCGATGCAGGAATCTGGTCTCCATCCTCTGTGACCTGGAGCAACAGGGCGCTGGGGCAGTTCCTGAGGGGTGCAGGCTGGGGGCCAGAAAGGAAGGCTAGGCAGCTGGTGGAGCGGCGACCTCCCTGCTTCCTCTGTGTGGCCCCAGCTTGCTGTCACCGCGCCTGGAGCGCAGTTTCCCTGTGGCCTGCCTGGCCTGCAGCACGACGGGCCAGAGTGGTTGGGGTGCTGGAGTCCCAGGGACCATTGGCTGCTCTGCCCAAGAACCAGGGAGGGGTGGGACAAGGCCCATCTGAGGCCAGGTCTCCTGGCACCTGGAGATGGCCTGGGGTCCAAGATGACTGTAAATATTTCAGTGCCACGTTATTTATAGAAAATGTACAGCTGCGTGAATGTGAAATAAATGTCCTTAATCCCCCTCAGGCTCTCTGGCTGCCTTCATTAAGCCACACCTCCTCATCCCAGGCCTAAAAGTGCTCCTCAGGCTTGAAGGAAGGAAGGGGGAGGCAAGATTGTCCCCATCTAGGCTCCTGCAGGTTGGGCCCAGTGCCCACCTCCCTATTTTCGGTTCCAGGCCACCCAGAGGCTCTGGGTGGGACTTTCCTCCAGCTCTGGGCCCAGCACAGAGCTGGGCTACCGCGAACTGACCACTAGAGGGAACAGCTGAGCTGGGCCTTGACACCTGAGCAGGTTAATTTAGCAGTGACCCAAGAACCAAGGTCCTGGGCCACCCTTTCCCTTTATGATTCCAAGAGGCACCTGAGGTGTCTGGGCCTCCCATGAGCCCTGGAGCCCAGAGTCCAGGCTCAGCCAGCAGTGCTCAGATGCTGAGCAGAGCTCCAAGCAGCAGCCTTCCTGGGATTTCTGTGCCCTAGGAAAGCTGGTATTCCGTGGGCCCGCTAGTCAGGCCCCTGTGAGACCAGAAGGAAACTGATGGCCTGGCCAGGGCTGCCAGGCCTCATACCGTTCTGGTTCGGAGTCTGGCTAGACAGCATCGCACTCTCCTGTGTGAGATGCACTTGGGGGTCGTTCGCTGTGACCCCAAGCACCCAGTGCGGCTCCCGAGGACTGTTAGGTTGCACACTGCCCCACCCCGGGGTGCTGTGACCTTGGGTCACTGGGGCACCGGTCAGGCTGGGCCACTGGGCTTGGGAGGGAGCGACAGCCTGGGTGTCTGGTGGCGTCGCGGCTCCACAGTCTCAGTCTGAAAAGTGAGCGCAGGGGATGGGACCTTGCTGCGGGGAAGTTTAGCGAAGTCAGGGTCCGACCTCAGCCTTTTAGCTCCTCTGGGAAACAGAGTCCTGCTGAGCGCTAGTAAAGCCCTCCTGTCTTTCTGTGTGTGGATATTTTATTGCTCTTTTTTTTTTTTTTTTTTTTTGTGGGTACCGGGGGGTCGACCTCAAGACCTCGCGCGCCAGCAGGCGCCCGTGCCGCTGAGCGATATCACCGGCCCCTTTTTCGTATGTGGGTTCCGGGAGTCGAACTCGGGCCCTCGCGCTTGCCAGGCAGGCGCTTAAGCCGCTGAGCCATCTCACCGGCCCTATTTTATTGCTCTTAGCGAGGTGTGTGGCTGGAGCCCCAGCCCCAGGCCCACGCAGGCCGCATGAAGGGTCATCTGCACAGAGCCCCAGGCTGCCCACGGTGACATGCCGTGCTCAGGTCCATCCCCAGGACACACGTCATGGGGCAGGAAGACGGCCCCTCCGGGCCCCCTCTAGGCTTCGGGAACACAGGCTGGCATCCGCTTGGACCCAGGACACAGGCGTCCCTGTGAGTGAAGTTGGGTCTCCTGGAACGCTGGGGGCTCAGCAGGGACTGGAGTATGCACTGGGCCAGCTGGGGCACCAGCCTGGTTACTGAGGCACTGCAGGAGAAAGAGAGCCATGGCACATGTGTCCTGGTCCCCATCCCAGAAGCCAGCACCACTGGATGCCAGGCTGGCAGAGCCAAGCCCCACAGGCTTCTCACCTCGCACTTCCAGGCGGCACTCACACTGCGCCTCGCCCTGCAGGTTGGTGGCCCTGCAGACGTAGATGCCCCCGTCAAAGGGGCAGGGCTTTCTAATCTCTAAGGTCAGTACGCCCTGCTTGCTGAACATGCGGAAGCGGGCGTCTTCCCCTAGGTCCAGGCCGTTCTTGAACCAGGAAATCTTGGGCTGCGGACCAGGAAGAGGGAGGCAGGGAGGGAAGGTGTCTCAGGGCAGGGCACCCAGCTGGAACCCAGGGACAGCGGCATTTGTGTCTGCTCAGCTGCCCAAGGATGGGCATGCACACGGCCAACGAGGAGTGCCCAGGCCCTGTCAGGAGCAAAGGCGGAAGAGGACAGCTGGGGAGGGGACCAGGGCCGGAAGTTCCTACCTTGGGGCTGCCCCGGACAGCACAGCAGAGGACGGTGGTGTAGCCCGCGATGACCGAGCGGTTTGCCAGGGGCTGGGTGAAGCTTGGGGCCTCAGAGAAGTCCAGGGCCTTGTATTTAGGTTGCTCGTAGGTGATGCCTGTGGGCGACAGGACTTGGTACCAAGAAGGCCACCCCAAACTAGCCTCTACTCCCTGCGCCGGCTCCCTGGGGTGGGAGTGAGGATATGGCACCTGGCCTGGGGATGAAGACGGGCTCCTTGGTGGTGGCGGCTCTGTCACTGGGCCCCACCATGTTATGGCTGAAGACCCGGAAGTAGTAGCTGTTGCCGATGATGAGCTCGGACACCACACAGTGGGTGCGGCGGTAGTGCTCCAGGACGGTGAACCACTCCTGGGGAGGGAAAGGGCCTCTCGGCTACCTCTGTGCCCCTACCATGGGGGACCAGACCAGCAGAGGTGGCCAGCGGGGACTCTGGGAAGGATGAGGGAGGGCATATGGGGTCCCAGCTCACCATGGTCTTCTTATCGGCTTTCTGTACCGAGTAGCCCCAGAGCTCGGTGTTGCCATCATCTTGGGGTGGCTTCCATTCCAGGGCCACATTGAAACCCCAAGTTTCTGTGACCCGGAGGTCCTGGGGAGGACTCGGCTTGTCTGCGGGCAACAGAGCCGGGTAGATCCCCACCCTTCCCTGGGCCAGAGCAGGGGACAGACATACCCTGCACCCCGGGCCACGCACCCACGACCTGCAGCAGCAGCGTGGCCGAGTCCTCCATGCTCTCGATGCGCACAGTCACCTGGTAGCTGCCCGAGTGTGCGCGGCAGGCGGCCCGGATGAACAGAATGGTGTCCGAGGGGCTGTTGCGGATGCTTACATCCTCATCACCCAGGGGCTGTCCCTCTTTTGTCCAGATCACCTGAGGCCGGGGCTTCCCCTAGAGGCAGGGACAGCTCAACTCCGAACCTGGCTGTCCTCAGGGCTGGCACTGCCCAAGCCTCCCAGGCCCAGCTCTGAGACGCGTCCTTCCACCCACCGGCTGGACGCCACCTACCTGGAAAGGAATGAGGAGGTTCACGGGTTCCCCGACCTTCCTCTGGATGGCCTGGCGCAGGTGACGGGGCAGCTGGAGTCGCGGCCGCTCTGTGGGACAGAGTGGGCAGCTGAGCAGGGGCTTTCTGTGCCCTGGCCCTGGAGGACACCACAGCTCCCTTCTCTTTCCTATGCAGGACCCAGCCCTGCTCACCCACACGACTCCAACTGCCCAGCTCCAAAAGGTTAACTAAGGTCCTGCCCCCCTGAGCCTCACCACACCACCTCAAAAGGCAGGGATCAGAGAGGGTAAGTAACTTGCAAGAGGTCACACAGCCAGTGAGTCACAGGCCAACGTGCAGATCTTCAGACCCGAAGCCCTGTACCAGGTGCACCCACCTGGACAGCCGATCCTTACATGCTGGACTCCTTGTTGGGACAAGGACTAGAGGGATGGGAGATGGATAGGGAGATGGCCAGCTCTGTCCCTAAGAGGGCTCTGCTGCCCCGAGGACGTGGACAGGACCTGCCTGTTGAAGCTGAGAGACTCAGAACAGCGTGAAGGCCACGGCCTGTTTTCCCTGTGTCAGAACTGGGGGACTGGCATGGAAAAACCAGGGTCCCCAGGCTGTCCCCGCTGCTGGTGGACGCCGGGCGGGGCCGTGGGGGTGGGGGCACTCACGCAGTATCTCCTGCACTGTCACCAGCTCCTGGGTGGTGACTGGGGCCCCGGGCCCTACCACGTTGTGCGCGCGCACGCGGAACTGCAGTCGGGCGCCAGTGGGCAGGTCCTTCACCATCAGGGACGTGCGCTCCGTCAGCCCCTGCAGGGCGGCCACCCACTCCGAGCCTGCGGGGGTGGGAGCATCAGCGGGCACCCGCGGGGCTGGCCCGGGGTGCCTCGCCCGCCACGGTGGCACTCACAGCCCTCAGCGCAGTACTCCACGCTGTAGCCATCCAGGCCGCCCGCACCCACGCGCTCCGGCGGCCGCCACTTGAGCGAGACGGTGGTGTCTGAGACGTCCTCCACCGCCAGGTGGGAGGGCTCGCCGGGGGGCCCTGGGCGGGGACAGCAGCGGGGTTCTGAGGGAGCCCGCTCCCACCAGAAGGGTCCACACAAGAACGTCCATGAATAGTTTGCCTGGGCCAAGTGTGGTGGCGCACACCTGTCATCCCAGCACTCGGGAGGCTGAGCCAGGAGGATCGCTACGAGTTCAAGGCCGGCCTGGGCTGCATAGTGAGTTCGAGGCCAGCCTGAACTACAGAGACCCTGTCTCAAAAAACAAACAAAAAAGGAATAGCTGGCTGCATTAAAGGACTTGTCGCTAAAGCCAGGCGGATGGTGCACCTCTGTAAACCCACCACCTGGGAAGCCGAGACAGGAGGCTCGCCCAGTTGGGGCAATTTAGAGAGATTGTCTCAACAATTTAAACAAAAAACAAAACACTGAGAACGTAGCTCCTTGCCTTCGATCCGCAGTACGGTGTACCGAGGCCCTGCCTGCCTGGCCTCACCCCACCTACCAGCAGCAGCAGATGGGGAAAACGAGGCTGAAGAAGCCAACCAGGGTCAGAACAAGCCTCGGTGCCACCCGTCCCGGCCGGGCAGGCCGCAGCCCTCGCTCACCGATGGGCATGAAGGGCCGCGAGGCGGCGCTGGGCCGGGACGCGCCCACCGCGTTGACCGCGTAGACGCGCATCTCGTAGGCCACGCCCTCGATCATGCGCCGCGCCTCCAGCCGCGGCTCTCGCAGCAGGTCGAAGTTGAGGCGCATCCAGCGGAAGCTCTTCTTCTTCTTGCGCTCCACGATGTAGCCTGTGGGGCAGCGGAGCTCTGGCCGGGCCGGCTCGGGCGCCCGCTGCCCTCGGCCGCGCCCACGCCCGGGACTCACCCAGCACCGGCTGCCCGCCGTCGAAGGCCGGCGGCGCCCACTGCACGGTGCAGGAGTCCTCGCCCACATTGCTGATCTCGGGGGCCGCGGGGGCGTCGGGGACGTCTGGGGGGACACAGCAGCCCTGCTGGGCCCGCACCGCAGAGCCCTCCGCTCCTCCCGGTTCCCACGGCTCTTCCCTCCGCTCAGCGCCACAGGAAATGACTTCTGCCTCTGCCTTTCCCTACAGTGGGACTCCTTGTGGATAGAAAAGCCTGTCCCATTCATTACCGTTGCCCTGTGTTGGTTGTTGAGTGACTGAATGAGCACATGGGTGGGCATTCCCTGGGGTTGCCCCTCTGTGCACCCCAGATGGCCTCACCGATGACCTTGACTGTGAGGTTGACCTGGTCCTCGCCCACAGGGTTCTTCACCGTGACAGTGTAGACGCCCTCGTCTTCCCTCTCTGCCCCCTCGACAGTGAAGACACTGCGGTCTTTGGTGGTCTCCACACGGACCCGGCCCTCGGTCTCACATAGCAGCTGAAGGGGAAGCAGAGCTGGGGACAGGACCTACATCGGGCCCCAGAGGCCCCTGCTGCCTCTGCAGTAGCCAGCAGCCCTGAGATGCAAGGGGAGGACACGCAGGAGGAGACCACAGCCATGTAAGCTTCTAGTTCAGAATGTATCCCAGCGCTTGGGAGGCTGAGGCAGGAGGATTGCCACAAGTCGAAGGCCAGCCTGGGCTACATCGTGAGACCCTGTCTCAGAAAATTTTTTTAAAAAGCCTTCATGTGGCAACTGCATGGGCAGGCCACAAGGCAGGGAGCTGGCTCCAGCTTTGTCACAGAACCTTCAGCCTGTCCTCCCTATGTCTCAGTTTCCCGATCTGTTGAAAGAGAATAGCACGACCCACAGAGCTATGGTGGTCAGGCGACAGAAGAGCCAGCTGTGCCAGAGGACAGATGGAGCTGGGCGACTGCTGGAAAGTGCCAGGGAAACCTGTTCCCGGGGTCATGGTCAGCTCAAGTTGACAGAGCTGGGATGTGGTCCTGTCCCAAGGGCTCCCTGGTGATGGCCAGGGTGTCACCCCTTCGTGAAGAGCCTGTCGTTTCCTACTCCACGGTGTCCGTCCTCTGCCCAGGGGTGGACACCATGTGGCTGGAAGTGACGGGACAAGGAGCCTTTAGGATCAGCTCCACTCACCTTCTTATCAAACACCCACTCGTCACTGTCGCTGGCACCTGGGTCCTCTGGGGCATTGGGAGCTGGTGCAGCTGCAGCCTTCTTCCCCTGGGACAGCGCAGAGGGGAGGTGAGGGCCTGATTTGATCCCTGATCCCGGGGTGGCCCTGAGGGCTAGCGCTGTGGGGTGCAGTGTGGGTGGAAGCAGCAGGGGAGCCTGGGTGGGGGGGACCGGTACCTGTGCAAGGCTCTTCTGCCAGATCACGGTGGGTGCGGGGTCCCCAGAGATGGGGACGTCCAGCCGCAGCTTGTTCCCTGCCACCACCACAATGGTGTCCAGCGTGCGGCCCGGGCAGTCCAGGTGGATCTTGGGGGGTTCTGTGGGCAGGTGGCTCAGGTCAGGGGAAGGAGAGGGGCCGGGCCCATGTGCACTGGAGAAGAGTGGGTCACTGGGGCTGGGGACCCCAGGAGTGCACGTCCCTGGTGGCTGGTTTTTCAAAAACCAATTTCATGGAGGTATGATTTCCATGCAGTGAAATACACAGGTTTGTTTTTGTTTGTGTTTTGAGATGGCCTCAGTATGTAGCCTAGAAGTTAGAATTGTCCAATGTCTGATTAAAGCTTCATCTCAAATAGGACAGGCATTGCCAAAAGAAGAAAATTGTAATCAAAGCCAGGCGTGGTGGCGCACGCCTGTAATCCTAGCACTCAGGAGGCTAAGGCAGGATTGCAGTGAGTTCAAGGCCAGCCTGGGCTACATAGCGAGACTGTGTCTCAAACAAAACAGAACAAAAACCAAAGGTATAGTCATAAAACCTCACATCCGGGACACCATCTGACATCTCTCATCCATCATTTCACCTCCATCACTTCTGCAGAGTTCGTGATATCAGCACCTCACTTTACAGATGAGGAAACTGAAGCCAGAGAGACTGTAGTCGCCATGGCAGAGCTGGAGCTGGACCCTGCTGCCCCCTACTCTTCGCCCTGTGCGGGGTTGGGGGACACAGGGCTGGGGCAGGGACAGGAAGTGTCCACCAGGGCCAGGACTCACCCTGTCTGGGCACGAAGTCGATCTTGACCTCTGCAAGAGAAGAAGAGCAGGTGGCACCGGGGCGGAGGCCAGGCCCAGACGCAGGGCACCCCGCAGCCCGGCTCACCCATGAAGTGCAGCTTGGCCGACAGGTTGCAGGCAAAGCCCTCGGGGACGAAGCTGTAGTCGGCCTCGTCGGCCGGGGTGACGTCGTTGATGATTAACTTGTGGACCCTGCAGGGCTGCGGTGGCTCAGAGGGACCCCAGGGGACCCTGCCTGTCCTGGCCCCAGGGGCTCTGGTGTTTTAGAAATGCCTCCTTTCTCGGTGGCTGCGTTTTCCAGTGAGGGAGGCAGTGTAGATGCGGTTTCTACACCGAAGTGTCCCTTGGCTGGGCCCTTGCACACTGGGCTGGGGCTGGTGGCCTTAATCTCTGGGAACTGGGGTGCAGCATGGCCCCAAAGCTCCAGGACAAGCCAGCAGTGGGACAGCAGGGCTCTGGCCAGTGCCACCTCCTGGGCAGCTCTGCCTGCCTAGTCACCCGTGGGGGAGGGTCAGGGCTCCTGACCCCAGGGTCTGGCTTTATCCCTGTCCCTCTGTCCCTCTCGGTTTCTCTGTCTCCATGTCCTTGTGTCGTCCCGTCTCTCTCCATCTTGGTCTGTCCTGTCTCTGTCCCCCACCTCCATCTCTCTGTGTCCCAAAGTCCCCACACTCACCTGCCAATATGGGACACTTGTATGCGACTGTTGGGTGCCAGCTCCTTCCCGTTCTTCAGCCACACACCGCGCACGTTCTCATCGGAGACCTCACACTTGAACACGGCCTGGTCCCTGGCGCCCACTGCCAGGTCAGCGATGCTCTGGTACACCTCCAGCTTCTTCTCTGTGGGTAGCAGGTGCTCAGGACCAGGTGTTCACGTGTGATGCGTGCGACACATGTGTGCCCGCGATGTTGTGGAGTGAGGAGCCACCTCGTGCCTTTCCAGGATGAGGCTGACCAGGCCCATCTGACCTCCCGCTCCCCTGTGGGGTGGCCTGGGCCTCACCCTGCACGATGAGCTCTGCCAGCGCCTGACCGCCACTGGTGTGCAGCGCGTAGTGCCCCGCGTCCTCCAGTGTTGCCTCATTGATGATCAGGTGGTGCCGCCGCCCATCCTTCTTGAAGCGGTATTTGAAGGTCTCCTCCCGGGTCAGCTCCACGCCATCCTTCAGCCTGGCCAGGTGGCAGGCAGCGAGGGCCGTGGCCTCCCCTGGACGCGTGTCCCTGTCCCCAGCTCTGCCCTGTGTGCCACACCCTGGGACTCACCATTTCACCTGCGCCCCCTCCTCCGACACCTCGCACTCAAACTCCACGCGCTGTCCCACCATCACCAGCTGGTCCTCCAGGGCACGCGTGATCAGCACGGGGGGCTCTGTGCAGCCGGGGACAGTGTCAGGCCCACTCCTCTGGCCGTTGTCCACTTCCTCCCTGCATCTGGGGAGTGGTGCTCGCCCACCTGCCTTTTTTGTTTGCTTTTTTATTTTAAGACAGGGTCTTGCTAAATTGCTAATGTGCCAAATGGCCCAGCTTGGGATGCTCCTGCCTCAGCCTCCCAGGATGCTAGGGTGACAGGCGTGCACCACCTGGCCCAGATCCCCACCCACCTTTGACAAAGAGCTCTGTGCTGCACTTCTCGCCACCCACGACACACTGGTAGGCTGCGTCGTCTGCCAGCGAGCACTGGCTGATGGTCAGGGTGCGCTTGGCGCCCACCGACTCAAAGATGTACCTGGGTGGGTCACGAGGGGTGTCAGAAGGGCACGGATGCCCCGCCTGGCCGGGGTGTCTGTCACAGTCCCCATGCCCTCCCCCAGCTGTGCAGGAGGGTACTTACTTGCTGTGGAACAGGAGCCATTGGAAGGTTTCCCATGGGAATAAGAGACGCCGGGAGATGGGGAGAGAGGAGAGACAGGGTCAGAGAGAGGGGTCTTTACGGTTATTTTTTACTTTTTGGTGGGGGGTGGTTGAGACAGGGTCTTGCTATATAGCCCAGGTTGGCCTTGAATTCATGGTGATCCTCCTGCCTCAGCCTCTCAAGTGCTAGGATTATAGGTGTGTGCCCCCATGCCCAGTTTAAAATGGGGATTTAGGGCCGGTGAGATGGCTCAGTGGCATAAGCGCCTGCCTGGCAAGTGCAAGGGCCCGAGTTCGACTCCCAGAACCCACATATGAAAAAGGGGCCGGTGATATCGCTCAGCGGCACAGGCGCCTGCTGGCGCGCGAGGTCCTGAGGTCGACCCCCGGTACCCACAAAAAAATAAATAAAAAATAAATAAAATGGGGATTTAGACCCAGGAACAGAGAGAGATGGGAGGGGCGGGGCAGTGAGGCTGGCCATCCCCCACGCCCCGGGCCCTCACCTGCCGCTCATCTGGATCTCCTGGCCATTCTTGAGCCACTTGACCTCAGCATCCGGGTCAGCCAGCTCCACGCTCAGCCGTATCTTGTGGCCCTTGCTCACCTGGTAGGCCGGCTCCAGCTTCCTCTGAAAGGCTGAGTGCTGCCCTCAGACCGCGCCTCCCGCAGCCTGGCTCTGTGGCTGGGGCTGGCCCCCCAGCCCCACAGGTCTCCCAGGACTCCAGACCCTGTCTCTCTCTTCTGTGTGATTGTCATATTAGCACCCCCAGTTTTGCCCCTACCTGCCAACACTCCCCCTCCACAGCAACCCTGAAGGGTTTTGGGGGCCCCTACTTAAGGGGCAAACCAGGGTCAGGGAGGGCCTGTGATGGTGACAGGTGCAAGGCCACCACCCCCGCTGGTTGGTGGTGGAGCTGCGTGAAAGCCGGCATTGCGCAGCAGGCAGAGCCCAGGGAGAACCCCGAGTCCCCACATGCCTGGCCAGGCCCGGCACCCACTCTGGAGGGGCAGAGACCCGCCTGCTGCCCCGTGGCCTTGGCCTGGTTTCTCCGCTAACATCCCCGTGCCTCAGTTTCCTTGTTTGGAAATGGAAAATGATCATCAGCCTTGCCCTTTTCCCCCTGGGGCGGGGAGGGCACCTGGGCCTCTCCACTTTACAGGGCGGGCAGGGAAGGAGGGGTGCCTGATCTCCATCCCCGTCCCCTGTGGCTGTCCCTGGCTGACCTGTGCTCTTCCGGTCATCGCGCTTCAGCCCCCGCAGCCGCTTGAGCATGCCGCGCAGGTCGGTGACGCCATGCTGGAAAGCGATGCGCTCGTACTCGGACGGCGGCGCCTGCCTCAGCATCTCCCACACGTCCTCCTCGGCCGGTGCCTCCAGCTTCGAGTCCCTGTGTGTCCCGGGGCCACGCAGACAGGCTCAGGGTGACCCCGGGGCTGGACTGCAGCAGCCACTGCCCCTTCTCTTCCGGTGGACCTTGGGGCCGAGGGGGGAGGTTGATACTCACCGCAGGGTCCGGAAACTGCTGCTCCAGGGACAGAAGGAACAGTGCACAATTAGAGATCTGGGCACCATCCCCCCAAACCTGAGGCCCCCACTCTGGGCCTCTCCCTCCTCCCTTCTCCCCACACTTGCAACCCTACATTTAAGGGATGCACGAGGCAGGACCTGGGTGGGCACTGCCTTTCTTATGCCTAAGCGTCCTCAGGGTGTGGGGGTGTGAGGAGCACCCCGAGGCTTGGAATCTCCCCACCAGTGGGCATCCTCAGCCTGGTCTCACCCAGCCCGGGCAGGAACCAGAGCACACCCCGGCCCTTACTCTCTGGTGCGCGCAGCATCCGCGGTGGGTGACGAGGTGTCGGCGGGAGAGGGGGAGACAGCACAGGTCAGGAGGGTGCCCGACACCTTCCTGGCTCCTTCTGGGAGCTTCCCATGCCCCAGGGCCCCCACCGGGCTCAGAGAGGTACGGGGACTCGCTGGGGCCACACAGGTGGGGATCCGAACGGCACCTCCCTCCCTGCCCCCGTGGATGCCCCCCAGCTTCAGACTCCACCCAGACACTCACCTCTTCTTCAGCAGTGAGCTGAAGTCCAGAGTCCCTGCGTCCTCGTGGCTGTCGCTACGGAGAGGGCCCGGTGAGGGGCAGTGTCGGCCCAGAAGGGACGTGGGGGTGGGAGAGGGGACAGTGGGCAGACGGGCTCCCTGGGCTGTGTGCGGCGTGCATGGGGCCAGGGCAGGGGTACCTGGTTCGTCGAGGTCCTCCGGCCACGCTCCTGTGGGGTCACACAGCGTCCTCACCCCGTGGACTTCAGCCCAGCCCCCAGCAAGTCCCCAGCCCTGGCCTCCGCCTTGGTCACTTACGTGCGGCGGAAAGTGGATCGGAGGTCCACGTCCCCAGGCCCGATGGCCTCTGTGGACAAACGGGACGTGAGAGGGGCACTGGAGAACCCTGCCCTGGGCCCAGGGACCCACAAGCCTGAAGGCCACTAAAGCAGAGTTCCCCGGACCCTCAAATGCCCTATACCCTGCACAGGGGGAGACGGAGGCAGTGCGTGGGGACCAGGACAGAGCCAGGCCTCACCGTGGACTGTGAGGCTGAAGTTGCAGCTGTCGAATTTGTCCTTCGTGGACACCTCACAGCGGTAGCCACCCGCGGAGGACACCTGCGCGTTGGTGATGAGCAGCTCGAACAGGTAGACCTGGGTGGGGCCAGGCTAGGGGTGAGACCCTGCACCCCGAAGGAGCCTGAGATCTGCTAGTCCCCACCAAGCTTCTCACCCGGGGCTTTAGTTAACGGAGCTTTTGTTAGAAAAGAGCTCCCTTTCAGGACCCACGACTGCCACCTGCTGGCACACGCCTGGAAAAAGCACAAATCTGCGGTGGCCACAGGGCAAATGACGTGGGCTTAGAGGAGCCTGTTTTGTGTAGTGCACACCCCGCACAGTTGATCGTGTCGGCCCTGCCCTGCTAGAGACCTGCTCATGTGTCCCCCCCCGCTGCTGGTGTCCGAGCCCCTCAAGCCTCACCTTGCTGGCCCTGTCATAGCTGTCACGGAGCTGCAGGTGCTGGCCCACCTTGCTGCCCAGGTCCACCCACTTGCCCTTGAACCACTTGATGGTGGGCGGCTTCAGCAGGCTGGCCCCAGCCACACGGGCCGAGAAGGTGACATTGCCACCTGCGGGTGGGAGGGGTGACCAGCTGGGCCCGGGCACCTGCCACCTCCCTCCCCACCCCTGGGTGCTGCAGCCCACACTCACCCACTGTCACCTCACCATCCTGCGGCCGTGTCAGGAAGAGCCCGATGGGGTCGTCGGGGGCGGCCAGGCTCTGGCCTGGGGGTGCCTGTCCCTGCCCATTCTGCTCAGCCTCCTCGCCTTCGGGGCCTGGGGCACTGCCCTTGGGCTCGGGAGGTGTGACTGGGGCTCCAGGGGCCTCGGCAGGGACAGGGGCAGGGGTCTCCTCTGCCTTCTCTAAGGAGCCAGGGAGGTTGAGGCATAGACTCTGATCGGAGACGCCCGATCCCAGGCACCAGGCCCACGAGCCCAGCCCTGGATCCCCCGTGATGATATTGTCCCCGGTCCCAGGTCCCTGTCCTGCTGTCATCTGTTTCCACTCTGTCCCTGTCTGCCCCAAGCAGCTCTGAGGTCCCCCTGCCCTCCCCCAGCCAGGCTGCCTCTCCTCCCACTCCCCAGGCCCCCTGCAGCACAGGCTGCCTGCACGGGGCTTTGACCCCGGTCCCCAGTGGGAGGGTGGGTCACGCTCATCATCTGTTTTCCCATCCACGATGGGAGGGGCACAGGGCCCTGGCACAGAAGCAGGACCCCCTGTGCCCCGGGAATGGGATGCCCAGCTCAAAGCTCACACCACAGGAAAGCAGGGCGTGGTGCCACATGCCTGTGATCCTAGCACTCGGGAGGCTGAGGCAGGAGGATTGCTGCGAGTTCAAGGTCAGACTGGGCTATATAGTGAGACCTTGTCTCAGAAAAAATCACGAAGCCTGCAGAAGCTGCTGCCCACACTCTCACCTGCCTCTGTGACCTTGAGGTCAAACTTGACCTTGGAGGAGCCAGCAATGACGGAGTAGGAGCCCTGGTCGGTCGGCCCCACATCCCGCACCGTCAGCGTGTGTCTCCGGCCTTCGGAAGCCAGGCCGTACTTGTCGCTGGCACTGATGTCACTGCCATCCCGCTGCCAGCGCACCTTCACCCCTGGGCGCTCAGTCTCAGCCTCGAATACGGCGGGGCTGCCCACGGCCACCTCTGCCGACCGCGGCTTCTTGCTGAAGGCAGAGACTGAAGGGCCACACAGTGGAGGCTGCAGGTCCCTGGTTCACCTGAGCACCCACTCCTGCAGCCCCTCATCTTTTCTTTCTGTTTTTCATTGTTTTGTTTTGAGACAGGGTCTCACCATGTAGTCCAAGAGATCCTCCTGCCTCAGCCTCCCACGTGCTGGGGTCACAGGCGTGCGCCTCTTGTTAAGCACACCTAAGCATGTTCCTGCATCACCTCAATTACTCTCCCACAGCACCAGGACCGTGATGTGTTCCCTTCTCTCACGAGGACAGCAGTAGCAGGAGAGCTGGGCTCTGTTGGTGTCCCTGGGCCCCACCTCCAGCCCCACCCCAGGGGCCCTCAGCGGGGGTGGGTGCCCTGCCTGCTTGGAATGCGGCTAAATCTGTTCTGCCAGGCCCCTGGCTGCCAATCAGCAGTGGAGATAAGGACGGCCTGGGAGGGGCTGGGGCTGGGTCATTGCCCCAACGACCTTACAAGGACACTGGGCCAGGCAGGGGCCTGGGGTTTTCTCTGTTCTCTCCCTGAGTCACCCTGGTGTGCGCACCCTGGGGTGCAGATTCAGGAGGCTGACGGGCACAGCTGGAAGAACCCTGCTCCACCTAAGCTCTTCCCACAGAGATAGGAAAACCAAGCCAGGTGTGGTGGTGCACGTCTGTGATCCCAGCACTTGTGAGGCTGAGGCAGGAGGATTGCCAAGAATCTGAGGCCTGCCTGGGCTCTGTAGTGAGCCCCATCTCAAAAAACAGAAAAAAAAAGAGAGGAACAGGACCTGGAGAGGGTGTGAGCACCCAAGGGCCTTGGATGAGGCTGGCTCGAGGCTGGTCTACGCTTAGGCTCCTCCTAACTGCAGAGGAAGGGGTGGGAGCAGGGCAGATCCCCCATGTTCTGACAAAGGGGTGCTTCCTGCCTTGGCGCTGTCCCCTCCTGGGGCCCCTGCCGCCTATCCACCCTCAGGTCCCCAGAGGGATGGGGAGAGAAACCTGGGCTGGAAAATGGACAGGGCAGGACCACCCACTTCCTCCTGCACCCCAAGTCTGAGTTCAGGCCCCTTCGGGGCTCCCCCTTGGCTGTCCCCAACTTCACAACCCTAGGGCCAAACTCCACACCCAACTGGCTGGGAGCTACCTGGCTTCCTCGCCGGCTCAGGCATCTTGAGCGAAGTCACAACAGGCGCAGAGCAGGCACGGGCCACCAAGGAGGGACTGAGGGGTCCTGCGCTCTGCACTATTTATGGCCACCTCCCCCTCCCCAGTGGGGCTTATCTGCCTCCTGCCCAGCCATCTGCTAAATATAGACAGATCAGAGAGCCGAGGTCTCTGGGGGGAAGGTAGGGCCACCTCATCCCTGACTGGTTCCTGTCCCATGTCCCCTCCCCCGGGGCAGGAAGCCATGGAGGACTTCAGGGGTGCCCAAGCCCTGGCCCTGTGTCCATCTGATGTCCTAGGAGTGTGCTGGCCCAGAAAGAGCTGATCAATGGCACCCTTGCAGGGCAGTGGCATTGCCCCCAGGTCCTGGTGTTGCTGTTCTTGAACCCTGCAGCACCCCAGTTTCCTCTTCTTTGAAACAGGCCTGGGGATAGCAGCACCCGCCACACAGAACTGTCACATGCATGAAGTAGGTTTACTAATAAAAGCCATGTAGGCCTTTGTGGCACACGTTTGTAATCCCATCACTCTGGGACGCTGAGGCAGGAGGATCACAAATTTGAGCCCGGCCTGGGGAATTTAGTGACTTAGAGAGACCCTGTCTCACAATTTAAAAAGGAGCAAGGGATGTAGCTCAGTGTGAAGGCCTTAGATTCAACCCCTAGTACTGCAATAAATAAATTAAAAAAACAAAACAAAGCAAAACAAAAACAACTAAACGAGAGCCCTTCGGGTGCTGCCCAGCACATAGGGAGCCCATGTCTGCCCGCGCTGTGGCACCCTGGGGTCCTGGCTGGGGGGTGAGGCAGCAATGCTGGGGGCCGGCGTCACAGGGTTGTGGGGACCGGTTGAGCCTGCAGGTAAGGGTGAGGCACATCTCCAAACACACCCGGAAGTAGGAGTGGAAACAGAGCCACCAGGGCCAGCCAGTGACTAACGCCGAACGTTCTGATCTCTCATCCCGGCCTCCATGAGTCCTCTGTCGCCTCCTGTCCCATGTCTGGACCTGTCTTCTCTACCCCGGCAGAGCCATTGCTTGCTACAAAGAAGCGAATTACCTGGGGACCGACCCACCCCGGGGCTCATGGGCCTCTGTCCTCAGAGGGAGCGCCTCCACACACAGGCATTTTCTGGATGACAAAATCTCGCCAGCCTTTTAAACACTATAAGCCACCATTTCCATTTCCTTGGACTGGTAACCACATTGTCCACTTCTGAGGAGACTTCTTTAAAACAAGACATTGAACATCATTTAGCTCCCTTGCGAGCTCTTTTTTTTTTTTTTTTTTTTTTTTTTGGTATTGGAGATTGAACCCAGGGTCCCCTGAGCTGCATTCCCAGCCCTTCTTTATTTTTCATTTTGAGACAGGGTCTCACTAAGTTATGTTGCCCAGGCTGGGCTCCACTTGGGATCCTCCTGCCTCAGCCTCCCAGTGGTGGGATTACAGGGCTGTGCTGCTGCACCCGACTTTGCGGTGGCCTCTTGCTACCTAAGGGAAGCTTACAGGTTTCTCTGCTAGGCCTTGCTGAGTGCTCAGGACAGGCTGGGCCTGGAATACTGGCCCACCTGGGGCCCTGCAGGACACTTCTGGGCCTTGGTGTGGCTCCTACTCCTGGGTGGGCTGAGACTCAGCCTCTTCCACATCCGTGAAACTTGGCCACTGCCCCCTGTGTGGCCCGCGACAACTCGCAGAATGGCCTGGTGTTGGACTCCTCATCTCAAGGCTGACTGGTGCTAAATGACCAGAAAACCCAGTGTCGCTGCTATCCTCAGCAACATCGCGGTCATTACTGGGTCACATCTAGCATTGGGAGTTCAAGCGTCATTGATCGGGGGTGCAGAGGGCCTTTCTTTCTTTCTTTTTATTTTTTTATATTTTTGTTTTCTGAGACAGGGTCTCACTGTGTAGCCCGGGCTGGCCTCGAGCCCAGCGATCCTCCTGCCTCAGCCTCCCGAGTGCTGGGATGACAGGCGTGCGCCACCACGCTCCAAGGCCCCCCATCACCCGGAGGACCCGTCTCCGCCGGGCAGACCCCCTGTGGCCTGTGTCCGGCTTTGGGTAAACGCCAGGGGACGGACGGGAGCGCGATGTCGCCGCACGGGGCGCACACACTGGGTGGGCCTGGCCGCAGGCGCGCGGCCGAGAATAACTTTACTCTCCGGGGTGTGGCGGGCGGGCGGGCGGGCGCTGTACAGAGCGGGCGGAGTCCGGCGGGGCGGCGGTTCTCAGCGCGGCGCCAGGCGGCCGGGCGCGGGCGCGCGGCCCAGCACCTCGCCGCTGAACTGGTAGGTGAGCTTCTTCTTCACCTTGCGCACCTCGCCCGTCTTGCCGTAGTTGCGCAGCGCGCGCGCCATCTTCTGGTAGGTCATCTTCTTGCGGTTGCCCTTCTGGATGCCCCAGCGGTGCGCCAGCGCCTCCTTGTGCTTCGACGAGAACTGGAAGGTGCCCTTGTCCTTGTCCACCCACCAGATGCTGTCCTTCATGTCGCCGCTGCGCAGCAGGTCCAGCAGGAACTGGTACAGGCGGATCTTCTTCTTACTGCCTGCGGGACACGGCGGTGGGGCGGGCGGCGGGGGACGGGGACCCGCACCTCCCGGGGACCCTCACCTCCGGGAACCCTCACCTGGGGGATCCTCACCTCTGGGGGATTGGGAGGGATCAGGGATCCTCACCTGTGGGGCCAGGGGCCATGGAGACCCTCAGCTTCAGGGGGCCTGGGAGGGACCAGAACCCCTTCTGGGGGACCCCCACATCTGGGGGTCCAGGGCCAGAGGGTGTGCAGGGAGCTGCTCCCAGCCCGTGACAGGTGCACACACTCATGCACACGCACAATCGCACCCTCTTGCACACGCCCACACACTCCCAGGCCGAGGCCTCAGGCGTCTGCCGACACGCGTTGCACCCAGCACACGCTGCACAGACACCGGCAGAGACGCTCACAGAGGCCCCCACGGGAGGAGGCGACCTGCCCGGGCCGGGGGCGGGGGGACGAGTACCTGGTTCCCCGTGCAGGAGGCCGGGCCCGGGATCCAGGCCATCGGCCTCGCCGTCGGACACCTCCAGCGGGGGGCTGTGCCGCTCGCCCTCCTCCTCATCTGAGCTGGGCTGCGCTGGGGACAGGGATGGGTATGGGACGCACATCCGGGTCACGTAGGGGACCTGGGAGGGCGGGAGGGGACAGGGCGGTGAGAGACGCCGAGGACGCCGAGGACTCTGCTGGGGGGGTGCTGGGGGCGGCAGGGCGGGAAGCCGGGGGGAAGCTGGGGAGATGGAATGGTCCGGGCAGGGTGCTGACCCCTTCCCAGCTGCAAGGGGGCAGGAGGGGGAGGAGAGGGGCAGTGGGTTGGGGACAGGAGTGTGTGGGTGAAGAGTGAGGGGGGCGTGGAGGTCAGTAGGTCACAGAGGTCATGGATGAGGGTCAGGGTCCCTGGGACTGGGTCAGTGGGGCGTGGGCATGGTTAGTAAGGGTCGGGGGTGAGTGACTCAGGTGCGGGGTAAGTAGGGGGTCGCAGCCGCGGGGCTCCGGACATGGGGAGCCTGGGGATCATCTGGGGAGATAAAGGGGTGCGGGGTCACGAGGTCAGCCGGGGGTCAGCGCCGCGGGGCAGGAAGCCACGTTGGGTAAGCGCCGTGTCAGCTTCCTGAGGGGCTCGGGCCTCACCACTCGGGGACGCGGTGACAGCGCACGCACCTGGTGGCTGAGACTGGGGTGCGGCGGCACCATGGGGGCTTCGAGGACGTTCATCTGCTCCAGCTCCATGTGGCGGTACAGCTGCTGCAGCTGCGGGGGCTGCACGCTCTGCAGCTCGGTGAAGTGGTTCTCGGGGAAGGCCTCGAACTCGCTGTGCACGTGGTGGGGGTGGAAGTCCCAGTAATGGTCTGCGGGGACGACCAGGGGGCGCAGTCACCAACCAGGTGTCCCCGGACGAGGTGACAGTTGGCGTCGCTCCCATCAGACCTTCGCCTCCCGCGCTGTGCGCCACCACGCCCGGCTCCTCCCCCTCCTCGAGAGTCTCCCACGGCTCTGAGCCCCCGGCTGCCCGCAGTCACGTGGCCTTGTCACACGGCCACAGTGTGACAGCAGAATCACAGGGCTGATGTCCCTCGCACACCGGGACTTGTCCAGACACGCGCTGCTGCGCCTGAGGTGCAGGGAGGTCCCAGCCCGGAGACTTCCCTGGAAACCCCCGCAGGTGCCGCGAGTCTGGACCCTCGGGCTGGAGTCCGGGACAGCCACGGGCCCTGGCACCCGGCTTGGCTAAGGAAGATTTCTCTGGGCACCTTTTCCAGGAACAAAAACTATCACATGCCTGAGGGACTTCCTGGGCACAATTTGGGGCCCAAAATACAAAAAGTGTGATGTAAAGGGACAAAAGGGATTTTCTCATGTGGCCCAGAAGGAGTGTGTGAGATGCCAGGCCAGGGCAGCATCTGCAGGACGAGTCTACCGGCAGATGCACATGTGTGCATGCACACAGGACACACGCATGCACACACACGTAGATGTCTATCTGCTTTCATCTGCCTCACACAAACATGCATTCACACATCCCTAAGAAATGAAGTGTGTCTTTTAGCTCTGGACTGAACTTCGGAGGTTTCTTTCTCTTTCTCTCTTTCTTTCTTCCTGTCTTCCTTTCTTTCTTTCTCTCCTCCTTCCATCCTTTTCTCTCTCCCTGCCTCCCTCTCTCTCCCTCCCTCTTTTCCTTTCTCACTTTTTTTCTTTTATTCTGGAGACTCGTGCATGCCAGACAAGCACTCTACCAGTGAGCTTTATCCCCAGCACTTTTTATTTTTTAATTTGAGACAGGACCTCACTAAGTTGTCCAGGGTGGTTTTGAGCTTGAAATCCTCCTGCCTCAGCCTCCCCAGTAGCTAAGACTAGGACCTACTGTCGAATTCTGCTGCCTGGTAGCTTTACTGTGTGACCCGGGCCCTGATTCCCCACTCTAGAAGTCAGAGAGGCTCAGTGGGGTGGCTGGGTGCGCCTATGAAAAGGAGAAGCCACAGTTCAGGTGGCCCGGCCCTGCTGCTAGGAAGCTATGTGGCTTGGCTGAAGCTGAATTCCAGCCCTGGATGTGCCATTTACTGCTCATGACACAGGCAGTTTCTCCACCTCAGTTTCCCTGTCTCGGTGGGGCTAATTATTATCCCCATCTCGTGGGTTTGGTGTAGGAAGGAAATGAACTGATGCCTGCAGCAGGCCTTGACTAAAGCCCAGCCTGAGGCTGAGACTGAATTTTCTAAGCCTGGAAGGAAAACCAGGGGGTTCATTTGTGTTTTCATCCCGCAGGGTGTTGGCAAGAGCTCCAGTCTTTAGCAAGGAGGTGGTGGGGGGCGCTGGGATTTGGGGATCAGTTCCAGCTTCCTCTTTGCCTGTAGAACCCCCTGCCCCTGACCCCTTGCCCGCACTGGGGATTGAACCCAGGACCTTTGCACTGAGCTGCATCCCCAGACCTTTTTATTTTTATTGTGAAACAGGGTCACACTAAGTTGCTAAGTTACCTAGACTGGGCTCAAACTCATGATCCTCCTGCCTCATCCTCCCGTAGTGTTGGGATTACAGGCACCACCACACCTGGATCCTAAGGAGGATCATGCTCACAGGAACCGGAACCCCCTCCGTAGGGTCCCCTGGAGTCTGCAAAGCTGAGCAAGGTTTCAAAAGGCCCCGCGGAAGTGTGGCTTTGCTCTTGATTCGGGTGTTCAGGCAGTTGTGTGATAAACACCGTCTGGTGAGCAGAACCCCCCCAAATGTGGGGCCTCTGAGAAACCAAGGCAAGGGGTCCTTCTGCAGCCTTGTTTCTGGACACCTCCGCCTGGATACATTGCTTTCTCCTCCTTGTTCCTTCCTGTGCCGCCCACGCAGCCCCTTCACACACCTCTGAGCTCCCGGGAAGAACCCCAGGCCATCTGCACATCTGGAGAGCACGCGGTCTCCTTCCCAGGGCCTGCAGGCACCCAGTGCACAGGGGGCCTCCATCGATATTTGCTCGCCAAAAGCCAACTTTTAATGTGTCTTCTAATGTGCTAAGCAACTAATTCACATTATCGCACTTCATCCTCACCCTACGTCTGAGGAGGTGGCCGCTGCGTGTGGTCTTCCTTTTGCATACGAAGAAACTATGACTCAAAGAGGGTCTGCGCAGTCATGGGTGAGTCAGGATCCAAACCCACTAGTGTCTATCTCGAGACTAAACTGTTCTCACTACGCCACACTGCATCTAGGAGCAAGACTATCAGTGAAGCTTTCAGTGAGACCTGTGGTGACTCTGAAAGATTTAGCTGACTGCTCTTATCCATTTCTCTGTCCTCCATCATCCACCCATTATCCATCCACCCACCATTCATCCATCCACTCATCCACCCATCCATCCATCCATCTATCCACTTATCTACCCATCCATCCATCCATCCATCCACCCACTCATCCACTCATCCATCCATCCATCTATCCACCCATCCATCTGCCCATCCATCCGTCCATCCCTAAATCATGGTCCATCCATCTATCATGTACCTATCCATTCATCCATCCACTCATCCACCCATCCATCCACCCACTCATCCACTTCTCCATCCATCTATCTACCCATCCATCCATCCACTTATCCATCCATCCATCCATCCATCCATCCATCCATCCACCCATCCATCTGCCCATCCATCCTTCCATTCATCCATCCCTAAATCATCATCCATCCATCTATCATGTACCTATCCCTTCATCCATTCATCCACCCATCCATCTGGCCATCTATCCATTCATCCATCTCTAAACCATCATCCATCCGTCATCCATCTATCCACTCACCCATCCACATCCACCCTCCAGCCAACCAGAAGTAACCCATTCATCTTGATCTCTCATTTCCTCCCTCTTAACAAGGGGCCAAACTTTTATCCACACATCCTTATTCTTACTCAGTTGTCACCAGGACAAAACAACATGATATTCAAAACAAGTCTACATGAAAAACGAAGCCTTAGGAGTCATCCAGGTGACCTTAACTCCTCGGAACAGAAACCCCAGCCTGAAGCCCAGGGCTCTCCCAGGGGAGCGAAAGGACATTCAAAACAGAAGAAAGAGGGGGAATCAAGAGAGCAAGGGCCAGGAAAAACCTCAGGAATTCACAGACCTTCACATTAGGGCTTCTAGGACCCAGCCCTGCATGAAAATTGTTCAGATGTGGAAACTGAGGCCTCAGAGAGCAGAAAGTGAAAGGTCTCATTGCACTTGTTACTCTCCTAATGGTTAGAGTTTCAATTCTTTTAATTCTTTTTTTTTTTTTTTTTTGTGGGTACCGGGGGTCAAACTCAGGACCTTGCGCGCCAGCAGGCACCCGTGCCACTGAGCGATATCACCGGCCCTTTTTTTGCATGAGGGTACAAGGAGTCAAACTCAGGACCTCGCGCTTGCCAGGCAGGCGTTTGTGCCACTGAGCTATCTCACCGGCCCCCTTTTTTTGTTGTTGTTTTTTGTTTTTTGTTTTTTTGAGACAGGGTCTTGCTATGTAGCTCAGACTGGCCTTGACCTCACTATGTAGTCTAGGCTGGCCTTGAATTTGTGGCAATCCTCCTGCCTCAGCCTCCTGAGTTCTGGGATTACAGGCGTGCTCCACCACACCTGACTAGAGCTTTATTCTTTCCTTGTTATAATTATGGATCTTGTGGGACCTGTGTTTCATTCATTTCTCAACATCTCACAATGTGCCTGGTGTATAGAAGACACTGGGTATTTTTTTAGATGGGTAGGCTGGTATGGGATGGAGGGATGTTCAGTAGGTTGAGGGAAAGACAGAAAGGAGGGTGAGTGGGTGACTAGATGGGTGTGTGAATGAATTGATGGATAGGGGTTGCTTAGTGATGTGCAAGGGTGAAAGAGTATATGGAGATCTGGATGGATGGATGGGTGGTAGATGGATGGGTGGCTGGGTGACTGGGTGGGTGGGTAGATGGATGGATGGGTGGATGCATGGATGGGTGGCTGGGTGACTGGGTGGGTGGGTGGATGGATGGATGGGTGGGGGGTGAGTGAATGGATGGATGGATGGGTGGCTGGGTAGCTGGATGGGTGGATGGATGGATGGGTGGCTGAGTGACTGGGCGGGTGGGTGGATGGATGGGTGGGTGGGGGGTGAGTGAGTGGAAGGATGAATGGATACGGTTATATTTTGGAACTCTGTTTCCCTCACCAATCCCATCACAAATAGCAAATTTTGTCATACCCATTAGGATGACTACTACTAAAATAAAAAGAAGAAGATGACGTTGATGAAGATGTGATGTTAGAACCCTTGTGGGCTGTAAAAGTGGTGCAGCCACTCTAAAAAATAGGGCAGCTTCGGAAAAACTTAGCAATAGAATTAACATAGGACCCAGAAATTCCGCCCCTGAGTTTGTATGCAGAAGGACTGAAAGTGGAGTCTTGAGGAGCCGTCCCCTCCCATGTTCAGAGCAGCATTAGTCACAGCAGCCAAAGGGTGTGAGCCGACCACGTGTCCACCCAGGCATGGACGGATGAACAAATGTGGTCCATCATACAGTGGAGTACTACTCAGCCTTAAAAATGGGGGAGACTCCTACATGTGCTACCACACGGCTGCACCTCGAGGAGATCGGGCCAAGTGAAATGAACTGGTCATAAAAGGCTGGTTCCGTTTACGTCAGGCACCTGAAGTGGTCAAACGCATAATGATGGAAAGTAGAATAGGTAGTGGCCAGGTGTGGTGGCACATACCTTAATCCTAGCACTCTGGGAGACTGAGGCAGGAAGACTACCAAGTTTGAACCCAGCTGGGGCAACTTAGTGAGACCCTGTCATAAAACAAACAATAGAAAAAGGACTGGGAATGGAGCTCAGGGCAAAGGCTTTGGGTTCAATGTCCAATACAACAACGGCAACCATAACAACAAAAAGTAGAACAATGGTTCAGGGCTGGAGGTCGAGGGGAACCAGGAGTTGCTCAGTGGGCAGAGACCCAGCTTTTCGAGATGACAGGAGTTCTGGGGGTGGGGGCTGCACAACGGCAAGCGCGTGTGCAGTGCCACGCAGCTGGGCTCTTGAAATGGGGGAGCCGGTGGCTTCGTGTTCCGTGTGTGTTTTCCCAGAGCCTGTGAGCCCTGGCATCAACATCTACCTGCTCCTGTCCACTCTTCCCCGTCTCTGCTGCTTCAAATTTCTGAGGAAAAAAAATGCTTTTCAACCTAGGTTCTGCACACAGCCAAACTGCCATCCATCAAGTGCCATCCTCACCTCCACACACCCTTTCTACAAGACTCTAATGAGATCACAAATCATGGCGTTCACCATTCGCTGGGCCCTGCTCTGGACTGTTTTTGTTTTTTTTTTAATGTGGGTACTGGGAGTTGAACTCAGGACCTTGCGCTTGCCGGGCAGGCGCTTATGCCGCTGAGCTATCTCACCAGCCCTGTTTTTTTTTTTGTGGGTACCGGGGGGTCGACCCCAGGACCTCACGCGCCAACAGGCACCCGTGCCTCTGAGCGATATCACCGGCCCCTTTTTCGTATGTGGGATCCGGGAGTCGAACTCGGGCCCTCGCGCTTGCAAGGCAGGCGCTTAAGCCGCTGAGCCATCTCACCAGCCCTCTGTTTTGTTTTTTTGAGACAGGGTCTTGCTATGTAGTTCAGGCTGGCCTTGAACTCACTATGTAGCCCAGTGTAGCCCAGGCTGGCCTGGAACTTGTAGTGATCCTCCTGCCTCAGCCTCCCAGAGTGTTTTAAAATGTTCACCACACACACACACACGTCATAGCATGTCATTTCCCTGATCCAAACTCCAACAGGGCTTGGGTGTGGCTTGGTGGTACAGCGCTCGCCTATCCTGGGTGAGGTCGCAGGTTCAATTTCCATCACAGAAAACAAAAACAAACAAGGAAAACCTCCCTGAGGATAAAGTTCATGGCCCTCCATGCCTTGGAGCCTTGGGTGACCCCCCATTCCTGTCACTGCATCTCCAGCCCCATACTGGTGGCCCTGTGTTCTCTCTAGAGGTCCCTCCTGCTGTGGCACCTCCTGCCTGCAGTCGGACTCCTGCTTAGCCACCTGGGGGGTCCTTGGACCCCGCAGACACTGTGTGTCACCTTACTCTGTGCCCCTCGCCTGCCCTCAGCGCTCCTCTTCCTGCCTTGGGATGCACTCACACTGTCGTGCGCACCCTGAGTTTCCTGGCCCTTGTTTTCAGAACCCAACCTCACAGACGACAACATATGGGGTATTTTTGTGCTTTTTTTTTTTTTTTTTTTTTTTTTTTTTTTTCCGGTACTGCGGATTGAATTCCAGGGCCTTCACACTGAGCTACGTCCCAGTCCTTTTTTATTTTTTAATTCTGAGACAGCGTCAGTTGCCCAGACTGGATTTGAACTCGTGATCCTCCTGCCTCACCCTCTCAGTGTGCATGCTCTCCGTGTTACAGAGGAGGAAAGGGAAGCTCAGAGAGGCTCTGTTCCTCGGTGGAAGAGCACATGGAGCGAGGACTGGACCCAGGTCCTCCCTGCAGCCTTGTCACTAAGCATAACTACTTAAAAAGTGGCCTCAGAGGACAGGTAGGAAGTGGGGGTGTCCTGAGAGTCTTCAGGTAACATCTTCCAGCAGGCGTTAGGAGAGGTATGAGGGTGGAGGCCACAGGGCCAGGAACACCGGAGTCTGGGGGCGCTCAAGGCTCAGCCCAAAGTGGAGCGCCTGGCATCCAACCAGGGGTCGTCCCTACAGCTCCACCCAGAATGGCCTGGGCCTGGAGAGAGCAGCCTGAGCTGCAGCAGCCCAGCCACCAGGGGGCGCCATCCTCACACCCTGGGGCCAGGAGGAAGGTAGGGCGTGGGGTCCAGGGAGCGAGGGAGGCTTTCCCTCCAGGGTGTCTGGATTTCCCACAGAGAGGATGGAGTTCCATATATTCACAAATAAGCTTGAAGAGGATTCCTTTAAAACCGTTCTAGCTCTGGGTTTTTTGGGGTTTTTTTTTCTTCTTTTTGAGACAGGGTCTCACTATGTAGTTCAGGCTGGCCTTGAACTCACTGTGTAGCCCAGGCTGGCCTTGAACTCAAGACGGTCCTCCTGCCTCAGCCTCCAGAGTGCTGGGATTACAGGCATGTGCCACCACACCCAGCTCCCAACATCCACTCTGGGTCCCTGTCACAACTCCTGCCCAAGTCCCTGGCACCCAATCCCTCACTCCTCAGCCCTGAATTTGCCATAGGAAAAGGCTAGGCTTTGTGGGGACAGTGATACCCAGATGGAGGAGGGGTCCCCTAAGCCAGGACCCTTTCCCAACCCTCCCCCACCCCCAGCGCAAGGGGCCACAGCCTCTGCTGAGCAAGGGGTCCTCAGGGGCTTCTTCCTGACCCAGCGCTTCCCAACTTGGGGGTCTCTGCCCCGGGGACTTAGCGATGGGTAGAGAGGGCTTGGCATCCAGTGGGCGAGGCCGGGGTGCTGCACCCCTCATTGATCACTGGGGCCTGGTTCACCCCAGCTGGGCCCTATGCAAGTCCCTTAGCTCCGGGCCTATGCGTCATCTTCGAAAATATCCCCAAGGACAGACCAGGTATGTGGGGAGGAAACTGGCCTGCTTCTGGGACTCCAAAGAAGGCCCCCGCAGCTCTCCTGTCCCCCGCCGGCCCCGACTCACCGCTGTGGCTGTCCCCATCGCTGCTGAGGTACTGGTAGTACTCGTGCGGGGTCCGCTGGTACAGGTCTGCATCGTAGGAAACCAGCTCTTCCGATGGCTGTGGAAAGAGAGGGCGTCAGGCCTGCATGGGGCTGGGCACAGCTGGGTTTGCAGCTGGTGGTGGCCGTCGCAGGTCAGAGGAGGACCAGGCCTCACACACACCTGCCTGGGCCCCAGGAACAACCCCACCTGCCTTTCTGGTCCACACGGAGCCACCGTTTCCCTGGGGCCAGGTACAGCCAGTCCCACATGTGGTCACGCTGTCACAGCCCTGTCCCATCGCACACTTTCACACCAAGTCACCCACAGTCACACATGCACGCCCCACGGGTGCACGCAGAGGTGCGCGGATTGATGCCCGCACATGTGGCACCCGGCCACCACCACGCCAGCCCTCATGCCACTGGCACGCTCACCCCGCAGTGCCCTGTGCCCTGGCCTCTCCTCCCCACCCCCACTGCCCCTCCCTGCCTGCCCCCCAGCCCTGGGCAAGAACAAGGCTACCACAGTGACCGTCACATGGACTGGCAGTTTATACAGAGGTCACCCAGGAAGGCTGTGGGGGCCAAGGGACAGACAGGGGGCTGTGACCCTTGCTCTCCTCTTCCAGCTCCCGCCCTGGGGCGCTCCCTTCCCTCCCCCATCCCCCACCTCCCTGCCCCCCACGCCAGCTGGGGCACAGGGAGCCCCCAGCCTTCCCAACAGTCGCCTGGCTCACCCAGCCCCTGAGAGTGTGCGTAAGGATTGCACAACACTCACTGCGGCCCTCGAGCTTGGCAAGGGGGCCAGAGCTGCTCACCCCCAGAGGTGCTCAGAGAGGACCTTGGCACTGGAGAGAGGAGCTGAGGTGTGGGGGGCAGGAGATCTGCCTCCTACCCACCTGCAGTTCAGGATTCAAGTGCCAAGGGTTGGGGACAGTGTGGCCAAACCCCTAGGCCTGTGGCTTTCTTTATTTTTTATCTGTCTATTTTTTGTGACAGGGTCTGTCTATGTAGTTCAGGCTGGCCTTGAACTATGTAGCCTGGGCTGGCCTCGAACTCGCAGCAATCCTCCTGCCTCAGCCTCTGGAGTGCTGGGGTTACAGCCGTGTGCCACCACACCTGACACCTGTGGCTTTCTTGAGGCAGAGTGGGCAATGATGGGGACAACTGCTATCATCCCCACCTGCCCCAGCACCTCCAAGGTCCCCGGTAGGGGCAGGGGTAAGGGTGCAGTGGGCATGGTGGGGCAGGCAGGCCAAGCGAGGGGCAGGAGCCCAGCACTGAGGCACCCTCTCGGGGTCCCAGGGGGCACAGGCGAGCTGTGGACAGAGGTGTCAGGCCTGGGTGCCACCCCAGGGCCCCTGGGCGGGGTGGGGAGGAGGAAGGCAGCTGCCTCCGGGCAGGGAAAGCTGAGTCAGGTGGGCAGGCGCTGCCAAGCCCTTCCTGGCACCCCAGAGTGAGGACCAGGGGTGGGAGCTGGCGAGGGGTGCTCTCCCAGGGTCCCAGTCTGACACCTGCCAAGGCGGCAACTGTCACCCAGAGTGGGCAGCAGTGCAGATCGGCCCCACTGGCCACCCGCTGTAGCCGGGGTCCCCTGGGGCTCCTGGCCTCGTCCCACCCTAACTGTAGGCCAATGCCACCCCGGGTCCTCCTCCAGCCCAATCTCAGTCGCGGCCTGGGCCCAGCCCCTGCTTGCTGCTCCCTGAAGCCCAGCCCCGGCATCGACCCTAACCGCAGTGCCTCTCGCCTGCCCAGCTGGGCCCTGCCCCTGCCTCTCAGGGACCTGAAGGCCCCAGGCCTGGACCCTTTGGTCAACGACCACGTCTTCGGTGCCAGGCCCCAGAGAGGGCATTGGGGACCCATCAGGGACCCAGAGTTCCATCAGCCTCCTTCTCCAGGAGCCCCCAAGCCCTGGGCTGAGACCTGTGCCCTTTCTTGTCTGGGCCCCTTACTGCCCCTGAGCCGGTCGCCCATCTGCTCCTCTCCCGCCCTGCTGCCCGCCTCACCATCGCTGGCCCAGCACCCTGCCACCAGCCCGTCTATAAATAATCCCTTCAGGCCCCACCGAGCACAGCCCCACCATGGGCCCGGCCCTCAACCCTCAGCCGCGCTCCGGGAAGCCACTGCCCGGAGCCCCAGGAGGAAGCCTGGACTTCCCACTGATAGCAGCTGGGGACAGCGGTGGGCATCGAGGGCCCGGCTGGGCTGGCGGAGGAGCCCCAGTACTCACAGGGGGGACGAGGGGAAACCCTTCCATCTTGCACGCCTGTAACATCCAGCTGAGCTCTGTGCGGGTCGGGTCCCCTGCCTCTGTGGGGGCCAGAGCGGAGCCCCTCGGGACAGGGTGCCCCGTCGGGGGACTGGACAGTCGGGCTGTGGAGTGGACGCAGGGCTTGGGCCTGCCCCCAAGCTACAGGAGCCCTCAGGGAGCCCCCTCCCTTGACATTGCAGGGCCAGCGCAAGTTCCTGATTTTATCGAAGGGCCTGCCGCTGGGAGATAGTCCCCCTGGGGTGACATCACCGCCCCAGCCCGTTTGCATAAATCTCTTGCGCTACAGGAAGTCTCCGGCCGGCTGGGGCAGGTGGCGCTCGAGGGGCTGGCCTGGGAAGCCATGGGGCCAGGCCCCTGCCCAGAGGAGGCTGGGGCCGAAGGGGACAGGCCAATCCACCTCCACGAGGCCTACGTGACTATGCTCGGGCCTAGTGAGGCTCCCAAACCCTAGCCCAATGACACCCATGCGGCCAGCAGTCGTCCTTACGGTCGGAATGGTGGTCTCTTGGGGCCTTTACACTTTCTCTCTCTCTTTTTTTTTTGGCAATACTGGGGTTGAACCCAAGGCCTTCACACTGAGTTACACCCCAGCCCTTTTTTTTTTTTTTTCTATTGTGTATTTCGAATCAGGGTCTAAATAAGTCACTAAGTTGCGTCAGTTTTGGCTTACCTTGCAATCCTCCTGCCTCAGCCTCCCACAGTGCTAGCATTACAGGTGTGGGCCTTTACTTTACACCTAGTGGGGCCTTTACTTTTTGCCTGCCTTTACCTAGTGGCAGGCTGAAGGCTCTGATCCCAAGAGCCAGGCTTGGTTCTTCCTGTGGGCCCTTACTCCACCACGGGCTTCTGCCTACGCTGCGGGTGGGCTCAAGGGAGGCTATTTATGTGGGCTCCCCCTGTGCCGGCGGGTCCTGCCCCTCACTCTGTCCCTTCCATCCTCCTGAGTACCATAGCTGCTTCCAGATCCCAGCCCCAATTTCTCAGTCTTCCCAACCCTCGCCAATGCTTGAATATCTGTCTAGTATTCCCAGTTTACAAACCTTTCTCATATGTCCATCCGTTCACTTATTTTCCTATCCATCTATTTTTCTACCTAGTTGACCACTCATCTCTCCACCCATCAACCTTACTGTATGTTCATATATCTGTCTTTTTATTCAACTGTCCATTTATCTTCAGCCAATTCACCCACTTACCCATCTTTTTATCTACTTGTTGATCTAGCCATCTGTGTGTGCATACATCAGCCAAGTTATCTGCTATCAATCCGTCAGTCTCCTTTTCTATCCGTTTATCCACTGTATATCCATCCAACCATCTGGTCACTCATTGGTTCATCTATCTTTAGGTCTATTCATTCATTCATCGATCTATCCACCCATCCACCCATCCACCCACCCACCCATCCATCCATCCATCCACCCATCCACACATCTGCCTATCCACCCATTCACATATCCTCACATCCGCCCATCCATCCATCCATCCATCCACCCATCCACCCACCCATCCACCCATCCACCCACCCACCCATCCATCCATCCACCCATCCATCCACCCATCCACACATCTGCCCATCCACCCATCCATCCACCCATACACACATCCACCCACCCATACACACATCCACACATCTGCCCATCCAACCATCCATCCATCCATCCATCCACCCATCCACCCAATCACCCATCCATCCATCCATCCACACATCCATTCACCCATACACACATCCACACATCTGCCCATCCATCATCCATCCATCCATCCATCCATCCATCTACCTATCTACCTATCCATCCACCCATCCATCCATCCACCCACCCAACCATCCATCCATCTATCCACCCATCCATCCATCCACGCATCCACCCACCCAACCATCCATCCATCCATCTATCCACCCATCCACACATCTGCCCATCCACCCATCCACCCACCCATACACACATCCACCCACCCATACACACATCCACACATCTGCCCATCCAGCCATCCATCCATCCATCCATCCATCCATCTACCTATCTACCTATCCATCCACCCATCTACCCATCCATCCATCCACCTATCCATCCATCCATCCATCCATCCGTCCATCTATCCACCAATCCACACATCTGTCCATCCATCCATCCATCCATCCATCCACCCATCCATCCACCTATCTACCTATCCATCCGTCTATCACCTACTCATCTGTCCATCCACCCACCCATCCACCCACCCACACATCCACCCACCCACTCACCTACTCATCCACCCATCCATCCACCATCCACCCTAGTCTCCCATCCACCCATCCATTTCTCCTCCATCCACCCATCACCTATCTACCCATCCACACATCCAGCCAGCCAGCCATCCACTCATCCACACATCCAGCCATCCATGTATCCCTGCAGCCCCTAATGTAACTGAGTTTTAGGGTCTGTGCTGGGTGCTAGCAAACAGGGCAGGATCTACTGGAGAGGGTGGAGGGATGAGTACAGACTTTTCTGTCTACTTGGTCTCCGGCGAGTCCTCTCTGCCAGGGAAGAACTTCCTGTGCCTCTGTTTCTTCCTCTGCATCATCTAAACCACTGCTTCACATTCCCTCCCCACCGCACACAGCCTGCCTCCTTCCTGCCTGTGGATTCCCAGGCCCTGAAGCTTTTCCTCACTGCCAGCAAAACCCAGGGATCAGAAGCCGGGCGTGGTGGGCTTGCCTGTCATTCCAGCACTCTGGGAGGCTGAGGCAGGGGGGTCACAAGTTCAAGCCAGGCTTGGGCAATTTAATTGGCTGGACCCTGTCTCAAAATAAAAAATAAAAAGGGCTGGGGCCGTAGCTCAGTGTGGAGGCCCTGGGTTCAACCCCCGGTGCCACAAAGAAAGAAAAGACACGGAGCTTGGCCTGGGCCCAGCACTATGTGGACTCACTTCTGTATCCCTGATGCTTTTGTGTCCCCACTGGGGACTCTCCACAGGGTCCAGGTCACAGGTCCTGGGGGCTCCTAGGAACCTGACTGAGGGCCTCCCTGGGAGGAGGGGAGAAAGGCTGGCTCCTCCCCTGGCCACCCATGGCCAGCCCTGGGTGATGGGACGTGGGGACAGGGCCATCCACCGCTGGGACCCAGGTCCCACTGCCATGTCCACTCAGCCCTGCACTCACGGCTCGTCACTGTCTTGGTCTGGTTTGTCTGTTTTCTCTTTTTTCTGCTCCTTCCTTCGTGCAGTCACCACTTTTTATTAGTGTCTTCCACATGCCACCCTCGAAGGGCACAGCTGTGCCCGGGCCGCCTGGGGTGTCTGGGAGCCCCAGCGCTGGGACACGAGGCAGGGTGCTGTGGGGAGGGCATGGGAGAAGGGGTGCTGGGCGCATTAGGGAGTGGCAAGTTTGCTCAGCTCATGGGTGGGACAGGCTGGGGATGACTTGCAAGGGAAAGGGGCACATGGATCAAGGAGGCAGCCCGAGCGGAGGCCGGCAGCCAGGAAAGGCCTCAGGGACAGGGAGCTGCTGTCCTTGTGCTATGAGTGGGGCTGGGCAGGAAGGTGGAGAATCTTGCATGCCGAGCCCAGGAGCCCGTGTTGTGTTCAGGTTCTAAGCAGGAAGTGGGGTGCTCAGTCCTGAGTTCCCAAAGACTAAGATTCAAGGGGTCCTATAGAAGGAAGAGCTTCCAGTGTCCCAGTCTGACCAAGCTGGCCTGGGTAAGACAGCCCGTAAGAGTTCCAGAAGGTGCCAGGCTCAGAGGCACAGGTCTGAAATCCCAACTACTCAGGAGGATCAAAAGCTTGAGGCCAGCCTGGGAAACTTATCCAGATCCTTCTCAAAATAAAATTTTAGAAGGGCTGGGATGAGCCAGGCTTGGTGGTACACACCTGTAATCACAGCACCTAAGAGGCTGAGGCAGGATGATTGCAAATTTGAGCCCAATCTGGCTAACTTAGTGATTTATCCAACAAAGATTTTGTCTCAAAATTAAAAAAGAAAAAAAAAAAAAAGAGGCTGGGATGTAGCTCAGTGGTAGAGCACTTGCTTAGCACGCACAAAGCTCTGGGTTCAACCCCCAGCACAGAAAGAAAAACAGAGAGATTCAAGACCAAAAGTCTCCAGAAATGGGCAGAAGGCGTCCCACCCCCTGGCTGTGCAGGTCCTGTGACCCAACACACATCAGCAAAGCTGATTTGGATTCTAAAATCTCCGCAGAGAACCAAGCAGCAGCACACAAGGGACACAAGGGTCCCAGTCGCCCCAGATGGCAAGGGGAAGGAGCCAGGCCATGACAGCCCCGGGGACCAAGCTCTGGTGCCGGGGCTTAGGTGAATGCAAGGCATTTTCAGCTTCGAGGATGGGATGCGACCCTCCCCCATGTGTCCGCGCACTGTGGTGTGCCTGGGCTCTGCTCTGCAGTACTGGTCATCAAACCCAGGGCTCATGCTTGACAGCCAAGCGCTCTGCCACCTTGGCCACAGAGCTGCAGCCCCAACCCTGTACTGGTGGGTTTAAATCCTGAGCCAAGCACCAGTCTGATAATCAACAACCCAGGCCCAAAAAGGAATGAAACTGTTTGAGCACCTGGCACCGTGCTGGGTGCTTTCACCCTTGTGATCCAAGGAGACACCTGTTAGAGGCGCAGGAGCTCAGTGGCCCTCTCAGGGTCACACAGTTTGTGAGTAGAGCGCTGGGTCCCGCTGAGGGAGGCAAGGAAGCAGGAAAGCTAAGCAACTGAGGAAGGGAGGAGAGGCGAGGAGAGAGAAACAAAATAGAAAGGTCCAAGACAGACAGACAGCCAGGAGTGGTGTCATCATACCACTCAGGAGGCTGAGGCAGGAGGATTGCTGGGAGTTCGAGGCCAGCCTGGGCTACAGAGTGAGACCCTGAATCAAAAATGAAAAAGGAGGGCCGGTGAGATGGCTCAGTGGCGTAAGCGCCTGCCTTGCAAGCGCGAGGGCCCGAGTTCGACTCCCGGATCCCACATACGAAAAAGGGGCCGGTGATATCGCTCAGCAGCACGGGTGCCTGTTGGCGCGCGAGGTCCTGAGGTCGACCCCCTGGTACCCACAAAAAAAAAAAAAAAAAATGAAAAAGGAGAGCCAGAGAAGCGAGCAACCCAGGCAAGAAAGGAGAGACCAGGGCAAGGGAGAAGAGAAGGGCAGTGGAAGAGGGAAAAAGGAGAGGTGACACGGGGGACAGCGACAGCTGGTGGCCAGAAGACATGGGACCCAGCCTCCTTCCTCTGCCGCGGAGTAAAGGGGGTCAGCGTGGGTCCCCGACTTGCCTGAGGTCCCAGGTACGTCAGGCCAGGGTTCTCTTCCTTCTCATCAGCAGGAAATTTTGAAAAACAAAATCTTGGGGTCTCCAGAGAGTGAGAAGAAAAAAATTTTTAATTAGTTTATTTTTTGTATAGATAACACAGGCACGTGGTTCAAAATCCAAAAGGTAGAAAAATCAACAACTGCCCAGTTCCTCTTCTACAACGGCCACCCCTGCTACCTGATCCTGCATGCCCACCAGGAGACAGTTGAGGCAGACAGGAGCCTGCAGACATAGAGACAGTCTTTTAAAATTTGTTTCATTTTATTTTGTTGAGAGAGTGTCTCACTGTGTAGCCCAGGCTGTCCTTGAACTCATGATGATCCTCCTGCCTCAGCCTCCTGAGTGCTGGGATAACAGGCGTGTGCGTCACCACGCTTAGCTAGCATTGTCCATTTTAATGACAGTATAGTATTCCATTGTTTGGATGTACAGACACTCCCTGATTTATGATGGTTCCACTTAGGATTTTTTTCTTTTTTTTTTTTTGCTTTATGATCATGTGGAAAGGATCCATAGAAACTTCTACCGAAATACTTCTCATTTTCAATCTTGATCTCTTCCCAGGCTGGCAATACGTGGTCTGAGGCTCCCTCGTGATGCTGGGCAGTGGCAGTCACCACAGCTCCTGGTTACCATTGATATTCTACAGTGCTCGGCATTGCTAAGCTAGGATGTGCTGCAGGTTACACGCATTAAAAGTTTTTCCAACTTAACGATAGGTTTGCCAGGATATAAACCCCTTTACAAGGCGAGGATCCTCTGTACTATTTGTTTTTTTGTGACAGGATCTTGAGATGTTTCCCAGGCCATCCCAAGCTCCCGGGCTTAAGCAATCCTCCTGCTTCAGCCTCCTGAGTATCTGGCACTACAGATGCATACCACCATGCCCAATTGTGAGACTTTTGAAATAATGCATAGTTTGAAGAATAATTATAAAGTGAACACCTATGCAACCATGCTCCAGGTCAAGAAATTAAACATCAGGACCTGGGTGGTAGCTCAGTGGTAGTACACTTGCCTAATGTGTGGGAGACCCTGGATTGGATCCCCAGCACCGAAAAGCAAGCAAGGAAGGAAGGAAGGAAGGAAGAAAGGAAAGAAAGAAGGAAGGAAGGGGCAGTGCTAGGGATGGAACCCAGGGTCCTGTGCATGCCAGGCAAGTGTTCCCACTGAGCTACATCCCCAGCCCCTCCCCAACTTTTTTGAGACAAGGTCTCACTTTGTCACCCAGCCTGACCTCAAACTCATGGCTATCCCCCTGCCTTAGCCTCCCAAGTGCTGGGATGACTGGTGTGCACCACCTCGCCTGGGTCCGTGCTTTTCTTTATAAGCATCTCTAACAATACAGTTTAGCCTTTTCTTCTTCTTTTGTTGTCCCGGGGGTCATAGCCAGGGCCTTAAACATCCCGGGTGAGTGCTCCGCCCCGAGCTGTGTCCAGCCCTCTCCTCGTCTTCCTCTTAACAGATTTTCCTGCTTAGAGGAGAATGGTGGCGTTCCTGCGTCTCTGCCTCCCCGAGCCGTGCCACCGTAATTGCTGCGAGCCGTCCCCTGCCGAGGGCGTTTGGGCGCTTCCAGTCTTCTGTGTCCAAGCAAGGCTGCAACCAATAAAACACCGCCTTTTACACACACGTAGGCACCCATCTAGGGTGAGCCCCCAAACACCGAGCTGCCAGGGCAGAGCGGTGCGTGTCAGACTCGGAGACGTGCAAGCGGGCAGCTGCTAGGGCACGGACAGGCACAGCGCCTGGCCCTTCCTTCACAAAACAGTCCCTATCCACCCTCTTACAGCAGGCAGTGGTGACAGTGCGGCCTCCCCACCATGCGGCAGTGACAGGGAGGCCTGAGGTGGGGTGGCCCTTGGGTGTCCTGGGCTGACGTGGCTGGGGGACACCAATGCCATCGCCGCACAGGGAACGGGCCAGGGTCCTAAAGGCCGTCTCCATGGAGGAGCTCACGACCCCTAGGCCCCAGACCCCTCACCCTGAGCCTTGCAGAGCTGGAAAATGAGGAAATGGCACCTCCCCGCCCCCCACCTTCCTCTCCGCCGGCCCCCAGGTGGTGTGACAGGGCGCGTCCACGGGCCGGGCCTCATACCACGGGCTGGGAAAGTTGACCCGAAAGAGCCGAGCCCGCCGCGCACAGCAATGGCCGTCTCGCAACTTCCTCTCCCGGTTGAGACACAGAGAGCAGCTCCAGGCCCGGCCTGGGTCGCGGGGGCCCCTCAGGGATCCCAAGCGTGGTCACAGCTCGGGGTGGCTCTCGAGAGCAGCAGGACCATCGACAAATATTTACCTGAGGTCTCCTCAGGCCAGGGGACCCCAAGGGGCGGCCCTACCTTCAGGGCCAGCTCTTGGGAGACGGAGGGTGACAGACACCACACGAGCCATGTTAGGAGGTGACCGTCAATGAAGGGGGTCACAGTGGGGTGGTGCGTGATAGAAAAGGGGCTATCACCACTGGGCACTTTCCCTTTCTTTCTTTTCTCTTCTTTCTTTCTTTCTTTTTCTTTTCTTTCTTTCTTTCTTTTTTTTTTTTTTTTGTTTGTTTGTTTTTTGAGACAGGGTCCTGCTATGTAGTCCAGACCAGCCTTAAACCCACTATGTAGCCCAGGCTGGCCTTGAACTTGTGGCAATCCTCCTGCCTCAGCCTCCTGAGTTCTGGGATGACAGGTGTGCACCACCATGCCTGGCTTTGGGGTGCCTTTGAGCAAACACTGATGACAGGTTGGGGGCAGCTTGGCAAGTGTGTGGAAGAGGAGTTCCACACGGGGTGGGGGACCAGGCTGTGTCCAGGCCCGGTGGGCAGCCAGGCAAGGAGGCGAAGTCAGACTGGGCCAGCCGGGGAAGGCCGTGGGGCTCAGACTTCGCTCAGACTCAGGTTAAATGGTTCCATCAAGGGTACCATCCAAGTTGAGGCGTTATCACCCACCCCGTACAGACAAGGCAACTGAGCCTCTGAAGTGGCTTGAGCCAGGCGCCGTGTGATGCATGCCAGTGATCCCAGCATTCCAAGAGGCTGAGGCAGGAAGATCACAAGATCAATCTCAGCCTGGGTAACATGGTGACTTAGTGAGACTCTGTCTCAAAATACAAAAAAGAGCTGGGATGGAGCTCAGTGTGAAGGCCCTGCGTTTAGTCCCTCGTACCTTAAGAAAAAAAGAAAAAAAATGTAGCTTGTGACTTAAAGTGGCTCAGCCAACCCAGGGCCCAGGGAAGTTGAGTCCGGGCAGCAGGCAGCTGATACCCAGGCCCTGGCTGGCCAGCTCGACAGGTGGCCCTGAAGTGCCCAGGGGTGCACATGGGAAGGGGAGGCCTTGGCTGAGTCCCTGCTGTCCCCTGCTGGGACTCCTCCCCATCCCGCTGTCCTGAGCCACGGGCCTTCTAGGTGCCATTTCACAGAAGCCAGAAAGGAGGCCATGCTCTGGGGACCTCAAAGTCTCCCTTAGGCCCCACCTGGCCCAGGCGGGAGCCCAGACCTTTGAGGCCAGGTATGGACCCGCCAACATCAGCTGGGATCCAGACCCAGATCCGGCAGCCTCTCCCCTCCTCCACCCCTCACCGGGGCCACCACACCCCCGCCCGCGCAGCCACCGCTCTGCATTCCCAGAACCTCTTTCTCAATCTCCGCAGCACCAGCACCGGCCCAGCCCCGCCCACACCCGGCAGCCTCTGTCCTTCCAGGGCGGCCTCCTCCTCCAGGCTGCCTCTCGGAACTGCCTGCCTCAGTGTCTCCCCCCACTGTGCCTTAGCTCCTGCCCCCCCCTCCCTGGGTCCCCAAGGTGCAGAGCCCTGGGCGGCGGGCCCTCCGCTAGTCCTGGGGCTGGGATCGAAGCCCCCAACCACAGGCCGGCCCTTGCTGACCAGGCTGTGGATGGGGAGCTCACCTCCCCGCCACATCACTCAGCCTCCTGCACCTCAAACCCACCGCCACCCACAGCGACTTCCGCCTGTCACCACGGAAGCCCACACCCCGGCTGCTTACTGAGGACGGCGCTCCCTGCCGCGCCCCCACTCCACTGCCCGGAGCCCCTACCACCCCCGCTGTCTAGGCACCCTGGGTCTCTGCCCACAGCCTGGCTCTGTGGCCCCAACGAGCTCCTTCCCCTCCCAGGGCTCCAGTGCCCCTCACCTGCAGCGGGGACGCTGGGCTCGCTGGGCAGCGTTGTTCTAAGGATGGAAGCCTTTGCCCGTATACAGCAGGGGCCCAATTAGTGCACACTCCCGGGTTGGCCTCTCCAAAGGCTCCCTGAGCCCTACAGAGACAGGGAGAGCAGCTCTGAGGCCTGGATGTGAGAAAGTAGCGTGATGTACCTGTCCTCAGCCCCACAGAACCCTTGGCGGGCCTGTCCGCAGCCTCCTGGGAAAGCTGGAATTCGGGGACTCGGGATCCCAGGCGCCGCATCCCAGGCTCTGTCCACCGGACAGGCCCAGGGGCCGAGGCTGCACCACTCTCACCCTCCTGGAGGAAGGCCAGGTCTGGGGTAGGGACCCTGTGCTAGGTAGGGTCTTTGAAAAAAGAAGGAAAACTAAGAATTTTTGAGCTGCTACCATGGGCTCAGAACATTATCTTTTTTCGTTTTGTTTTTTTTTTTGAGACAGGATCTCACTATGTAGTTTAGGTTGGCCTCAAACTCATGGTGATCCTCCTGCCTCAGCCTCCTGAGGGATGGGACTACAGGCATGCACCAGTACATCCAGCATTGACAGTGTCTCTTTATGTAGCCCAGGTTGCTCTCAAACTTCAGATCCTCCTGCCTCAGCCTCTCCGCCTTGCTCTAGCAAATTATCTCATCACTGCCCTATGGGCAGGAATGATTTCCACTTTACAGTTGAGAAACAGAGCTCAGAGTGGATATTCCCACCTACCCTGGGCCGCACACCAACCAGGGCCAGAATTGGGATTTGACTAGGTTTGTCTTACCCTGAAGCTTGCGCTCAGCCCAAAGCCGCTGCGAGTACGTGCCCCAGGTCTGAGTGCCTGAGGTCTGTGTGCGGGACGAGTGAGGGAGGCGCTGGGGTCAGAGCTGCCCAGAGGTCCTGGATGGAGGTTGCACGGCCCAGGGCGCTGGCTCAGGAGGCTGGGCCTGGAAGGGTTAACTGCGCCAGGGCCTGAGTGAATCACAGGCTCCGCAGCCAGCAATGGAAATTCCCTGTGCATGGCGTGTGGTCACCCAGAAAAGGGAAACGGTGCTTTTCGGAGCAGAGGATGGCGGGGGCCAAAGCCCAGGAGCAGACACTTGCCCGAGCGGGGCTGGTGAGGGCAGGTCTGTTCAGGTGCTAGGTGGGAAGGGGAGGTGAGGAGTCAGCAGGCTGGGCTAGGCCTGGTCATGGTGTGGTGTGTCCATGGGCCTTGACGTGTGGGTAGGAGTTCCCCAGGCCAAGAACAAGAAAGGGACTCCATGCCATGGGAACTTCGAAGCCAAGGCACAAGAGTGTGACTCAGCATGGAGCGCCTGTCCATCCTGCTATTGCTGGACATCCCACTATTCCTGTCCTTCAGAGCCCACCCTGAGGAGCACCTCTCTATCCATGTCTCTCTTTCCTCCTTTTCTTTCTTTTTTTTTTTTTGAGACAGGGTCTTACTATATAGTTCAGGCTGGTCTTGAACTCATTATGTGGCCCAGGCTGGCATCAAACTCGCAGCAATTGTCCAGCCTCAGCCTCCTGGGTGCTGAGATTATAGGTATTTGCCACCATGCCAGACTTTTCTGTTTCCCCCTGGAAGTTCTCAGGACTTCAAGCTCATCTACCATCCCCATAGATCTATGTGGTCCCCAGGGCAGGGGCTGAGTCCTAGCCATAGAGCCATCTGCACCAAGCATGGTGCTGGCACCGCATTGGTGGTCAGAGTTTGCAACAGTCTCATACTTGGAATCTGAGGCTGAGGCAGGCCAGCACTCTGGTCTCTGCCAGCCAGGGCCCAGCCCAGGCGGCTTCTCAGCTGGGAGTTGTCAAGGGGAAGGGATGGGCAGGGTAGCAGGAGACCTTGGGGTGCATGGCCGGCTTCTTGCTAAGCTTTGGGCAGCTCTGCCCCTGCCCTGTCCCTGTGCTGCCCAATGCCATCTTCCCAGGAGGGACACTGAGGCACAAGACAGATCCAAGGGCACTCAGAGAGAGAGAGAAGGGCGTGAATCTTAGATTTTCCTGATGAATTCTAGGTTCCCAATCCAGATGCTCTCTAGCTGTGTGACCTTAGGCACAAGGTTTCCTCTCCAAGCCTCAGTTTCCCCTTAATGACAGAGACAATGGAGGACAGAACAGACGGATGTGAACATTTCCCTTGGGACAGAGGTGAGGGAGATGATCCACCAGCAGGGATGGCCCCGAGTCACCTGCTGTCTGTCTTTGGGGCCTGCTGCAGCATTCCCTGGCCCACGCCCACCTTCCCCGCCATGTCTGTGCCACACGGGGCTCTGTGGCCCACACGGGATCCTGACCTGGATTCTGCCGGCCACCCTGAGTGTAGCCCAGAAGCCAGCGCTGCAAAGGCCCAGCAGCCCGAGCGCCCAGCTCTCCTGACCCCCACATGTCCACCATGAAGGTCCAGCATGGCCCAGCAGCAGGGTGCTGTGGCGGCCACGGCTGGAGCCTTTCCAGGCGCGAAGGGGAACTGAGAACTGTGGGAATGCGGCCGGGCCAGAGGGAGGGGGCCACTCCCGGAGCACAGACGGGCGGGGTCCCAGGGCAAGGAGAAGGGGACCCCAGGCAGGTGGCCACAGGGGTGGGGGTGACCATGAGAGGCCTCTGGGTCGTCCAGGGCCAGCTGGGCCTCGGGAGTTTGGGGAGTTGTGCGGGGAAGGAAAGCGGAAGCCCTGGAGGGGCTGGGCTGCTGGGGATGGAGTGGGAGCGGGGGCAGGGGGCCTGGAGCTGTCTGGGCCGCTTCACTCCTCCCGGTTTCAGTCTGTAAATAGCTGCCGGCTCCGTGCAGGCAGGATGGGCCCGGTCCTTTGGTGGCCAGTGTCTAGGGAGGCCCAGACCTGGGGGAGGGGACAGACACTCAAACCTGGGCCTTGAGGGCTCCTGGGGGTGGCCCGCCAGGCCATCTGTGGCCTGAGGGCGACTCTGGTGGCCCTGCCCTGGGCAGCCCAACCTGTGGTCACTGAGGTAATGCAGCTGGGCCCCAGGAGCTGCAGAACTTGATGACTTGGGCACAGGGGCTCATTTATTTATAACCGGGTCTCTGCGGCCAGAGCAGCTGCTGGGCCGCCGACTCAGCACTCGGGCCAGCCCAAGCACAGGACGGCGAGGGCCAGGCTGGCCTGCTGGCCCCTCTGTCCAGGCCTCGGCATTGAAGGATCCCCACCCCCCAGGCCGCTTGGGTTGGGACCAGTCTCTGCGCTGTGATGGGAAGCTCTTGGGATGGAGGAGGGCGTCTCTGAAGCTCTGGGACCCGGGCGGTGGCTGAACTCCGAGAGTGACGGTCAGTCTCAGGGTGCTGGCCCGGCCTTGCTGCAAGAGGCCAGCGCCGTCAGCAAACCAAACCAGAAGCAGTCATCCTCGCCCCTTCCTGCAGCATCAGCTTAAAACCAAAACAACGCAGATCCGGGAAGAAGGCTTTGCCCAGCCCCAGGCCCAGCCCTAGGGGACCCTCGAGGCAGGCTGAGGGCTGGGGGGCCCCGTTCACACCATATGAGTTCCATCCCTGAGTAGACACAAGGGCTGGCCCTGCCCCACCCTGGCAGCCTCCTGCCGAGGACCACCATGCTGTGCGGTGACCAGGCCCTTTCCTAGGGCTTGCAGGGTAAGGCGCTTCCTGTAGCTTTTTCCCACATTCAAGTCCTTCTGGATTAACTTGTCACCCACTACTGGCCCTCTGTGCCATCAGCACCCTGTCTGCCCACCCAACCCGGTCTTGGCTCTCCCACCTCCAGGAGTGGTTCTGGTCTGGCTTCCTGCCTGGCACTCCCTTTGCTGGCTGTCACCTCTCCAGTTCCCCTCCCTTCCCCACCACTGAGGGGCTCAGCCTCAGTGCTGTCCTCAGAGCTTAGGCTCCTGGAATGCAGAGCTCAGTGGACGTGGGAAGTAGGGCAGAAATGGGCGAGGGATTTTACATCACAGTGGCCATGATACCACACAAAAGAGGAAACCAAGGGGCCGGGAAGATAGCTCAGTGGCACAAGTGCCTGTCTGGCAAGTGCAAGGTCCTGAGTTCGATTCCCCATACCAAAAAAAAAAAAAAAAAAAAGAGGAAACCGAGGCTGGAGTGGGCCGCTAAGGGCCAGCAGCACTCAACAAGTGAAGGACAAGCTGAGGCCAGAGCCACATGCCTGAGACTCAGCCTGAAGCTCTCAGCCTGGGCCTCAGTTTGCTGACAGACCACCTGCCTGGCCCTTGCTCTTGGAGGCAGCTGTTGGTGAGGCAAGGATGGGGCTTGGCGTGGGGGGACCCAGGCTATCGCCTGCCGGGCCTGGGGGTGGTGGGGTCAGGCTGCCCAGCCTGGAGCCACCCTGGCTGCAGCTGCCCTGTTTCCACATCGGCAGCAGCAGGGCCGGCGCCTGAGAAAACAGGAAGCGCCCGGCCACCACAGGAAGTGTGTGCACGCCGCCTCCCACCCCCGGCCCATTGCAAAACGCCAACAGCCCCATTACCACAGGCACCGCACAGGGGCTGGGGCAACGCGGGGCTGGACACAGACTGGCCCTGGCGCCTGAGCCAGGCCTGGGGAGGGGGTTCCCACCGCTGACCTGAGGACCCCAGTGACTCTGGGCCTCATGCCTCAGCCTTCTGTCTTCTGGGTTCTGGCCCGGTGCCATGCTGGCCCAAGCCTGGCCTATGTTGGTCACCCTTCATCAGAAGGTGAGGTCAAGGGTCACAGAGAAGCCATCTCTCTGACCTAGGGGTTGGCATCTGAGGATGCTGCCTGCCTCCAGACCCTGACAAGGCCCCATTCCCAAGCCTCGCTGAAGCAGTTGGCCCAGGTTGAGCCACCCCAGGACGACGGAGAGCCACTGCTGTCAGAGCCACACCTGCCACACGGCCAGTCCCGTCCCCTCCTCCTTGCTCCCCGCTCACCTCTCCGTGCTGGCCCCCAGCCCTGGCCTCAGGAGGAGACGGTAGCAGCAGGCCAAGGCCCGATGCCTGGGGACGCCTGTGTTCCTCCAGCCCCAGGGGACAGCAAGGAAAAGAGAAGAGAGTAGAGCATTTCATGGCTATAATAAATCAAAGGGGGAAGTCAGAGCAGGAGAAATAAGAAACTTCCCTAGCCTGGGCACAGGGACCTGCCAGGCAGCGGCCCCCGGGTTCCCCGCGCCTGCCCTCCTTCCTCTTGCCCCCCTGGCCAGCGCCCAGGTCTTGCCTATCAGGAGACCCCTCCTTCCTGGGTCCCTGAGGCCTGGCCAGAGGCTCTGGGGCTCAGGAATCCCCAGGCTGTGAGCTGGTGGCCGAGCAGCACCCTCTCTGTTCCAAGGACTTTGGGGGTGGTGGGGAGGCAGCCTGGGGGTTGCTATGTAGTGAGCTGTTGGCGGACAGAGGCCCTGAGAAGATGAGGGCTCCGTTGTGGCACAGGGCTGGGGCTGGCCCAGACTGTGACAATGGGCAGGCTCTTCCCCTCCACTCTGTCCCTGCTCTTCCCCCATACCCTGGAGCCTGGGGTCCACAGTGGGGCACTAGCACAGATGTAACCACGCGTGTCTCCTCTCAGCCACCAGGAAAAAGGCCAAGAGGGGAAACTCTTCAAAAGGGGGGCCCCACACATGAACGAGAAGGATGCAAACTTGTTTCAAAGCTGGGTATGGTGGTCCACGCCTGTCATCCCAGCACTCAAGAGGCTGAGGCAGGAGGATCACCTCAAATTCCAGGCCAGCCTGAACTACATAGCAACACTGTCTCAACAAAACAAAAAACTGTTGTCTAGTTTTGGGGACCACTCTGAGCCTGCTCCTCAGCTGTAGGGTACATGTGTGGAGGCTCCAGATGCCTCTACTTGGAGCCCTCCTCAGATGGTGAGCTCACTCCCTCACTCCAGCCCTCTGCTGTCACCAAGAGCCACCTCCCCTCTGCCCTGCTCTGCATCTCCTGGTACCATTCCTAGATAGCTGTCACCCTGAAGCTCTGCGGGGACAGTGGGCACTACCAAGATCCCCTGAGCCTCAGTTTCCTCATCAGAGGGCCAGGAACGCTGCTTCCTCCTTATCAAGCAAGAAAAGAATGTGGTAGTGACCACAGAGTCCGGGCTATGGAGCGACAGACTCCAGAGCATGTGTAGCCTGGGAACCTGGGTAAGCGACTTGGCCCCTCTGAGCCTGTTTCCCCAACTGGAAAATGGGGGACCCCCTACCCCAAATGTCTGCAGCGAGGGACAAACGAGGTTGTGGATGGGGCCTCAGGCAATGTGGCATGTGGTCAGCATCACACCGCATCACACCCTCCAGCCACCTCCAGAGGCCCGGCTTCCTCCCTCCTCACCTCTCACCTGCCAGAGTCAGGTGGGAACCTGGGCTCCCCGTCTTTCTCGGAGCACCCCGGGCCCCTGTCCTCCCTCTGACCCTTCCTGTCTGGGACGGCGCTGGATCGGGGCTTCTCAGCCCTGGCATGGAGATCTTGGAGGCCCCACTTCCGCCCTGGCAGGACCCCCCCACTTCTGCTCGCACACCTTGCCAGCCACAACTGATTTAGCAACTGGTGGGATCACCGGGTACTTCACAGACACACAGCATCTTCAACCCTCACAGCTGTGGGATTCTCCCCATTTCTTAGAAAACTGACAGTCGGATGTGGTGGTGCACACCTGTAGTCCCAGTGTTTGGGAAGGCTGAGGCAGGAGGATCGCCTCGAGTTTGAGGTCAGCCTGGACTATATAGTGAGTTCAAAGCAGGCTGAATGTGGGAGCGACTGGTGCCAGGTCATCTGTCTAGAAAGAGGCAGCTCCGCCATGAGGGCTCAGTTCGCCAGCCCACAGCCTAGCAGAGCAGCATCTTTGGAAGGCACTTGGAGCCTTGGGAGTCCCAGCCCCGGCCACTGTCCCTGGCCACTGTCCCTTCTCTGCTGGGAAACCTCCAGGCTCAGGTGCGTGAGAGCGGACAATGAAACCCAGAATGGAGTGCAGCCTCCTTGGTGAAGCCCCCCTCCGGCCTCCACTTAGCAGGACAGTGGGGTGACAGGTGAGGGGTAGGGTTCCCCACGGCCAGAGCTGGCTTTAAATCCCAGCTCTGCAACTACAGAGGGGCCATGCCCTGGTGGGGGGCTGGACCCCAACATGGATGCAATGAGCCCCATGGGGCCTGGAGACGTCGCAGAGAGGAAACTGACCTCCAACAGCCAGGGGCTCAGCCCCTTCGGCACACTTTCTGCCAGGTATTACTGTCACTCCCGTGTCACAGGTGACAAGCCCAGGAGAGGTACGCTGCTCCGGGTCCTGACCTGACCAGGCCCGAGCCCCTGTCCTATCTGATGACAAGTTCACGGCCCTGACCCTGCGCCAAGGAGCACCTCCGTTTCCTCCCAGCAAGTGTCCCCCACCTGTCCCCAGGGTCAGGACCCCCGAGCATCTGGATGGGGCTGGGGTGCAGCAGTCCCCAAATGCTGGCTGCCCTTGCTCCCCGTTGGGGACCACAGCCTGGCCATGCTGGGAGCTGGGGGCAGCGGGGGCAGCCTCCTCCAGGGCCTCTCTGACTCCCTGGGAGCGGGGTACAAGCCCGTTGGGGGGTCCTCAGCAGGGCGCAGCAGAGCGGGGCGGGGCCCTAGGGAGGCCGGACCCCAGGGGAAGAGTCAGGAGGGTGCGGCAGGGGCGAGGGGCGCGGGTACCCAAGAGGACTTCTGTCCTCAGCAGCCCTGGGGCCGACGGGGCTCCCACCCCACTTTCCAGCGGAGGTAACCGAGGCGTGACGCCCCCTGTCCCGTGTCGCCGTCCAGAGGCGGGGTGGCCCCTCCCCCGCCGTCCCTTGGGTCCCCGCCAGGGTCCCCGTCTCGCCGCAGCCCCGGCCTCGGCCTTATCGGGCCCGGCAGCTTCCGCCGCCCCCGGCCCGGGACCAGCGTGGCGTGGGGGCGGGGCCGCCAGGTGCGGCGGAAGCGAGCAGCCGGAGGTCGGTGCAGACTGGCGGAGGGGCCTCGGGACCCGCGCGACCCAGAGAAACGGGAGACACCGAGAGAAAGTGAAAAGCAGCCACAGCTAGAGGAGCTGTGTGCCTGCGGAGGGGGGTGCACCCCAGAAATCAACCCACGCAAGGCTCCAGAATCAACCCATGCAGGGTCCCAGAAATCAATGCATGCGGAGCTCCCGCCCGTCTCCAGCAGGAAAGCAGGCTGGAGCGGGAACAGGCAAGACAGAGAGAGGAAAGGAAGGCGCTGTCCAACGGACACCCAAGGGCGGCTCAGCCTCGGGGGATGCAAATGAAGGGCACCCCGAGGTGCTATTTTGCACCTCTGAAGAGCAGGTTTAAGAAGCCAGGGCTGCAAGGGCCACAGGACGGCCAGGCTGCAGCCAGTCAGAGCGCAACTGCAGGCACCACCAGGGAGAACTAGTGGCGGCTTTCCCAAAGCTGCAAGTCAGGGGCTGTGACCCGGAGCAGAGGGGACTACGATCCTCACTGCCGCCCCGGCTCCGGGAGCAAATCCCCGGAAATGGCCACTGCCTGCTGATTGACTCCAGGATGGAGAAATGAATGAATGAATGAATGAACGAATGAATGAAATGCACTCCCAGGATGTGCACCAGGCGGCAAAGGAAGCAGGTGACACTCTGTCACAATGACTCAGTCCCATAGTGTGGCGTAAAAAAACCTAACAGTTCCCAAAGACAAATGCCCTTTGGTGAAGTTCACAGCCAAGCCCAATCCTATCTTCATAAATAACAGCGTCTGCACCTTCCTTCTGGTACTTTTCCTACTGGGGGGTGAACTTATCCACCTAAGAGGCAGAACTAGGTGTTAGGAAATTATGAGAACTCAGAAAATGTAGTTGGTTTAAAAGGAAATAAAACAATTCCTTAAATAAAGTAATAAAATAATTCGTCTTCTCATACACTATCAATAACTTATTCAAGGCTGGGTGTGGTGGTGCATGCCTGTAACCCCAGCACTCCAGAAGCTGAGGCAGGAGGATTGCTGCGAGTTCAAGGCCAGCCTGGGCTATATAGTGAGTTTAGGACCACTCTGAACTACAAGTTGTTCAAAATATAATGGGAAATATCTTATTCAAAATATACACAAAAATGTAAACTACCTAAGAAGTAAATTTGTTAATAATTAGGGCCAGGGCCGGTGAGATGGCTCAGCGGCATAAGCGCCTGCCTTGCAAGCGCGAGGGCCCGAGTTCGACTCCCGGATCCCACATACGAAAAAGGGGCCGGTGATATCGCTCAGTGGCACGGGTGCCTGTTGGCGTACGAGGTCCTGAGGTCGACCCCCCGGTACCCCCCAAAAAAAAAAAAAAAAAATTAGGGCCAGGCTTGGTGGCACATGTCTATAATCCCAGCTACTCAGGATGCTGAGGAAGGAGGATCAAAAATTCTAGACTAGCCTGGGGAATTTAGAGAGGCCTGAGGATATAGAAAAGGCCAAATCAAACAGAATATTGTCTAGCCATGCATAGAGATGTGAGGAAAATATTTATTTTTATTTTTATTTTTATTTATTTATTTATTTATTTATTTATTTTTGTGGGTACCAGGGGTCGACCTCAGGACCTCGCGCACCAGCAGGCGCCCGTGCCGCTGAGCAATATCACCGGCCCTTTTTTCGTATGTGGGTTCCAGGAGTCGAACTCAGGCCCTCGCGCTTGCCAGGCAGGCGCTTACGCCGCTGAGCCATCTCACCAGTCCAGGAAACTATTTTTTAAAAAGCTGAGCATTTCAACTCATGCCTGTGATCTCAGATACCTGGGGGAAGCTGAGGCAGGAAGATTGAAGGTTCAAGGGCAGCCTGCCCAACCAGTAAGATTCTGTTACAAAATAACATAAAAAGGATTGGTTCAGTGGTAGAGCGTGTGCCTAGCCCTGGGTTCCAACCCCAGCACCACACACACACACACACACACACACACACACACACAGGACCCATCATCATAACACTCAGGTTCCCCCAAGGAGGAGTGGTGACTGGGGAGGGATGACTGGTGAGGAAATATGGAAATAAACACAGAAATTAAATAAAAAGCCAGGCATGGTGGCACACGCCTGTCATCCCAGCACTTGGCTGAGGCAAGAGGATTGCCATGAGTTCAAGGCCCGCCTGGACTACATGGTGAGACCCTGTCTCAAAAAACCCAAAATAAATAAATAAGAGCCCTGTATTGGCCAAGATGACAGTATGTAAAAACTCGAGGATTTCACCCACAGGAGAAAGGGAAAGGGAGACATTAAATTCATCCCATAGACTTTTATTGAGAATATAAGCCAAAGCTTGCTCTTTTCAGAATCCGACACCGGAAGAGGAAGAGATGTGTGGGTGCCATGGACAGGGTTAAGAGCCCCAAAGACAGCGACACTGGGAGCCCTCAGGTTGGGCAGATCAAGGGCCCTCCAGGGGGAGGCCTGGTAAGCAGGCTGGATTTCAGCTGGGTGTGCTGGTGCGTACTTGCAATCCCACTACTCTGGGAAGCTGAGGCAGGAGGATCCCAAGTTCAAGCCTGACCTGGACAATTTAGTGACTCAGCAAGACCTTGTCTCAAAATAAAAAATGAGGGGGCCAGTGAAATAGCTCAGCGGCATAAGCACCTGCCTGGCAAGCGCGAGGTCCTGAGTTCGACTCCTGGTACCCACATACAAAAAAAGGGCCGGTGATATCGCTCAGCGGCACGGGCGCCTGCTGGTGCGCGAGGTCCTGAGGTCGACCCCCGGTACCCACAAAAAAAAAAAAAAAAAAGGGCTGGGGATGTAGCTCAGGGTGAAGGCCCTGGGTTCAATCCCCAGTGCCACCAAAAATAATAAAGCAAAAAGGAAAGAAAGAAAATAAACCCTGTTCATATGTGGCCAGCAAAAAGAGGGTGTGGTCCCATCCTGTGTCTTCCATGTTTCTATTTTTTTTTTGTTTCCTTAACGTGGTTTTTACACCCATGTCCCTGTGCACATAGAGAATATTAACATCCAACCCTTATGTACAAAACTCCCCACTGTCAGGCACAGTCCCGCGCACTTGGTGTGTGTTCATTCATCCAGTCCTCACAGCAATCCCACGCAGTGAGCTGTCCGATAGAAGAAGAAACTGAGGCATAGGGGTTAAGTAATTTGCCCCAGGAGGTCGGGCACCAGAATCTTTTTGTCTTAACCAAGCCAGACCAGAGAGAGACAGGCAGAAGCACAGACAGACATAGAGGCAGAGACAGACAGATTTTATAGCTATAGAAAGATTGTGTGTGTATATATCTATATAGATACATATATAAATTTATATAACTGCATGATTGGTTGTCAGGGTAATTAACATCATTTCCTTCAATATTTATCACTTGTGTTGGGAGCCTACAAACTCCTCTTTTCTAGTTCCTTAAAATATATAAAAAGCTGAGTGCAGTGGCATATGCCTGTAGTCCCAGCTACTCAAGAGGCTGAGACAGGAGGATTGCTAGAGCCCAGGAGTTGAGACCTACCTGGGCAACATAGTAAAATATATAAGGAATCGCTGTAAACTACAATCACCTACTGTGCTGCTGAACACTGCCTTCTTCCTCCTATTTTGGTGGCTCCCTCTACCTCCCTCTTCCTTTGCTATCCTCTAGTGACCCCCGTGGTACTCGCTACTTCTAGTGTTTTCATATCCAAGTCAGCGTTTTAAACGCCCCCTCTGTGCCTGGTCAGCTCGCACTGGTTCATTGTTCCATCCCCACCCCCAAAGAGCTTTTGGTTTTTTTTGAGACAGGGTTTCCCTCTGTAGCCCAGGCTGCCCTTGAACTCGCAGCAATCCTCCTGCCTCAGCCTCCTGAGTGGAAGTGCTGGGATCCAAGTGTGCACCACCAGACCCACCAGAAGGTATTAGTTTCTTTAATCCGAGAGTCTGATGGTAGAAATCCCAGGCCGAGTGGGAGGAAAGGGCAGTGAGTGGACAGCCAGTGGGCAGTTAGTGGCATTTCGGGCAGGCCTGGCCCCACCCTTGTCCCCGAGGCAGGAATGCTGACGGTATTATTGTGAAATCATTTGCGTATTGTGAAGTACTTTGCATTCGAGGGCCTGATGTGCTTGTGGGGGTGCACCACAGAGGTCCTGCGCAGCACCCCCGAGTCCCCCCCTTCTCCGAGCACCTAACCCAGGCTTCCATTCGAAGTCGCGGGGAGGACACTGCAGAGCCGTGCGCCCGGTGGGCGGAGGGAGCTGGGCCTGAGGTAGGACGGGCACCAGCTGCAGGGGCGCAGCCGGGTGCCCTCCCCGGGTGGGCACAGCTCCATCGGGTCACAGCCCTGCCGCGCTGAGCACCCGCACGCCCTTCCTGAGCTGGCCGGGCGGTGGGCGCGCCGGGCCCGAGAGCCAGGCGATGTCACAGGTCCTGGGTGTGAATTCCGACTCTTCCGCCCGTGCCACCATGTGCGCCTAGGCTAAGGAGAACACAAGGACTCGGTGAGCTACTGCAAGCCGCGTGGGTGGCACGTAGTAGGTGTGCAGGAAGCCTCGGTTGACATGGCAACAGCTACAAAGCGCCCCCACTGGTCTGCAAGAAGAGGTTTGGAGTTCCGAGGCGCAGGGCCGAGCTACCCGGTGTTGGACCCCAAAGGGTTACAAGTCCTGGAGACAATGGCCTGAGGTTCCCAGTGAAAAACCAAAGCATAAAAATAATTCGATGAGTAAGAATAAAATTCCCTCTTCTGCGGCTCCCGGGCCAGGCCCCTCCCTGCGGCGGGCACTTCCCCTTTCCCTGCGCGTGGAGCGGCCCGGCCCGGAGCCTCGGCTGGAGCGCCCCGCGTCCGGCCCGCCCGGCTCGCCGCGGCCCCGCGCGCCCCCGTGCGGCCGCGAGCGGAACTGCGCGCCGGCGGAGAACAGCGGCCAGACCCGCAAGCACCGCCGCGCCATCGCTCGCGGTCCCCAGCGGGCCGCCGGCCTCGCCCCCGCACAGCTACGCTGAGCGCGGCCCCCGCGGAGCTCCCACTTCCGCTCAGTGCTCCCTCCCCCGCCCCCTCCGCGAGCCGGCCGAGCGGAAGTGCGCGGTCCGCGCGGGTCCCCCGCAGTCCTGAGGCGGAAGTGCGCTCTCGCGCTGCTCCCCGCGCCCCCGCAGGGCCCTGCGCTTCGGGTTCCGGGCGGCCCTGAGTGACGTGGCCGCGCTCCGGGGCGGCTCCGGGCCGGGGCCGGGGGCGGCCGGGCGGGCGGGGCAGAGGCGGGCGAGGCGGGGCGCGGCTCCACAGCTGGATGGCCGGGCCCGCCCGGAGCGCCGCCGCCGCCGCCGCCGCCGCCCCCGCCGCCGCACGGTGAGTGACGCCCGGCCTCGGGACCCTGGCCCGCATGGCCCCGCCTGAGCCGGGCGCCTCCCGGAGTCCGGGGTCCGACTCCGTCCCCGCGATCTGCTGCCCTCCGCGCCCCCACCCCCGCCTGGTTCCCTGGACTCTCCTCCCTCTTGCTGTCTCCTGTCCCTCTCCTCTCTGACGAGCCCCCTCCCTTTGCAGACTGTTCCTCTCCCAAACTTGCGGCGCCCTCACCCCTCTGATGGCCCGCTTGGGACTCGGCCCGGCCCGGCCGGTGCAGCCCTGGCCCCCGAGGCAGCCAGCCGGTCCCACGGGGGTCTCCTGAGCTGAGGCCTGGAGATCCCAGACCTGGGCATCTTTCCCGGCGCCCAGAGGCAGCTGCGTCCTCTCTCTGCCCCCTCCATCAGCAGAGGAGGAAACTGAGGCAGCTCAAGGTCACAGCCAGCACAGCTGGGCCGAACATCATTTAAATCTCACGCCCGAGTTTCCAGACCGAACTTCTCCTTGGCTGACTCACGTCCCGTCCTGGGATCCGCTGGCAGGGCACATTCCTGCTGGGGTCGCTGGTAGGGCACATTCCTGCTGGGAGGGGGGACTCTGTGCCTCCTCCCTGCCATCCACCTGCCTTATCCCGCTCTCTCGCCTGCCCGTCTCTGAGGGAGGCGGGACCCAGACCTATCCCTCCGGACAAAGACTCTGAGGCTCAGGGACTCCAGGATTTGCCCGCAAACAGCTCAAAGCACAGAACACCAAGTTAACCTGTCTCGGAAGCTTGCGCCGCACATCTGTGAGGCATCTCCAAACCAAAGGATCCTTTAGTCCCAGCCTCACCTCCTGGTGCCCCAGGGACACTGGGCTCATTTCCCAGAAAGAGGCTTTGATGGTCCTGTCTAGCTGCGCTGCTCAGTTTCCCCTCCTGTGCCCTCAGTGCTGCCCCATCAGCTTAGACCATGCTGCCCTCATTCTCTGGGGGTCCTCATCAGGGCACCGCCTGGCACCAAATCCCTCCTGGCAGCCTGAGCAGCCGCCTGGGCCAGGCCTGCCGGTGGCTGGAGGGAGCCAGCGCCTCACCCAGTCATTAGGGAAAGTTTAGCCTCAGGCGGATGTGCCGCGCGGCCTACATAGTCTGGAGCAGGCTCAGAAGGAAAAAATGTGTAGTGCTTGGGAGAGGGTGAGTGGAGGAGCTGAGCCACGAGCTGTGTGCCCACCAGGCAGGCGGGTGCCCTGGCCACTTGGGGTCCGGTGGGGATGCCACAGGTCCTGAGCAGGTGTGCGGGCAAGGCTGGCTGCCCGCCTAAGTGGCCTCTGTTTTTCAGCACGTGGCATGCCTGGATGTCCCTGCCCTGGCTGTGGCATGGCGGGCCAAAGGCTCCTCTTCCTCACCACCCTTGCCCTGCAGCTGCTGGGAAGGGCCTTGGGCTCCCAGCCAGCCCTCCAGAACCGGGGGGCTGCAGTGTCCTGTCGCCTGGACAGCAAGGACAGCGAGTCCTGGGGGACCTTGCTGAGCAGCGACAGGCTGGACACCTGGATCTGCTCCCTCCTCGGCTCGCTCATCGTGGGACTCACGGGGGTCTTCCCGCTGCTTGTCATTCCCTTGGAGATGGGGACCGTGCTGCGCTCAGAAGGTGGGTGACTGCGGTGGCACTGAGGGGCAGCCAGCAGGGTGGGAGACCCCGGTCTCATGGTCCAGGTCAGTGTTCTGAGATGGGGCCAGGTCACCTTCGTCCTGTGGCACGGGGTGCATGTCTTCATGTATTCATTCATCTGTGCAGCCGTTTATTGTCGCAGTCAGCAAACATTCACCGGACTCTTTTTCTCTTCTTGATATCAGGGATCGAACCCAGGGCCTTTGCACTTGGTTTTTGTTGCTATCGTTGTTAAAGTAGGGTCTCACTGTGTAGCCCAGGCTGGCCTCGAACTCTCAGCAGCTCCCATGCCTCAGCCTCGTGAGTGCTGGGATTACAGGTATGCACAAGCATGCCCAGCTTCACCAGACTGATGAACAGGGACTGCCAGGCACCTGGCCACCAGTCCTGGCTCTGCCGGTCACCAGCTAAGTAGCACAGAGCCAGGTATGAACCTTCACACTGCTTCAGCCTCCCAGCCTTAAAAATGGTATAATAGGGGTGGGGATGTGGCTCAGTGGTGGTAAAGTGCTTGCCTGGCATATGCAAGACCCTGGGTTTGATCCTAGCACCCCCAAAGTAGGCATTGGGTTCCATCCCAGCACCCCCCAAAATAGGCATCATATCTGTCTCATGGGTGTGCACGTGAAGACGAAGTGAGCGGTGCCCATACAGCACCCTTCGCAGCCCTGTGCTAAGCACGGGATGCCGCTCCCCTTGGTCTTGGTCTGGGCTCACGGCGCCAAGAGTTTGCAGCCTTCCCTCATGGCAGGGCTGCCCTGGGGAAGGGACCCAGGAGACTGAGCCCGGCACGGGTAGGGGGCTTTTCCTTACTTTTGCATCACGGGCATGTGCATAGTGTGTTGTAGGCAAGGATGAGGGAGATTGTATGGGCAAGGCTAAGCTGCAGGTGCCTGTCCCCTCACCTGAGAGTGGGGCACAGAGGTGGGACCAGGCCCAGGGCTCTGTTAGGAACCAGCACGCTAAGGCAGATGGTCCTGGAGCTCCTCTGCAGTTGCAAGGTCAGCGTGGGGACTGCTGGCTCCATGTCACAAAAGCACAGGCAGAGAGGGTCCCCACCCAGCAAGTCACACAGAGAGGTGGCAGCTTCCCCTGGGATCCCACCTCACCCCCCAACCCAGTGGCCTCAGCCTCAGTTGTTCTATCAGATCGAGGGGTTGAACTTGGCACTCATAGAGCACTCTCAAATCTGCGTGCTGTGAGCCTGCAAATGTCCCTGTATCCCTGCCACTTTTCTGTGACAGTGGCTGAGAAATTTCCATTTAATAAGCTCTCGGTATTGTCATTTAATTTCCACAAGATCCAACATACAGACAGGGAAACTGAGTCTCAGAAGTTATCGGCAGCTCGCCAGCTGGTGGGTTTGGGAGCTGGAAGCCCTGTCTCTAATCAGGGCCACATCAGGGTCCCACAGGCTGCGAGGGGTTCCTGCTGGGCACCCAGCCCTTGCTGGCCAGTGGGGTGGGGTCTGGGAGAGCTGCCGCTGGAGCCAGCCTTCAGGAGATGGGCGAGCTGCTGGAGCCAGCAGAAAGCCCGGTGAGCCTGGTGGGACAGAGGTGATGCTGGGGGTTCTGGCGTCAGTCCCCCGACCAACGTCCCTGCTGTGCAGCCGGGGCCCAGCGCCTGAAGCAGCTGCTCAGCTTCGCCTTGGGGGGCCTGCTGGGCAACGTGTTCCTGCACCTGCTGCCCGAGGCCTGGGGCTACACGTGCAGCGCCAGCCCTGGTAAGTGAGGCCCTAGCTCCTCAAGAGGGCAGGAGAGGGCACTGGTGCCCACGCCTCGCCCTAGTCTCCACCCTGGAAGAAGGATGTGGGGAGAAGAATCTGGCAAGGAACTTGCCTGGGAGGGGGTCACTGTCCAGCACTGATGTGCCGCCCATGTAGCAGTCCTGAGCCACCAGCCCTGGCCCTGGCCCTGTCACTGCCCAGGCCCAGGCCTTCGTGGTGGGCACGGGCTTGGCGTAGCGTGTCGTGCTCCCTTGCAGGACGTGAGGGCCAGAGCCTGCAGCAGCAGCAGCAGCTGGGGCTCTGGGTCATTGCCGGCTTCCTGACCTTCCTGGCGTTGGAGAAGATGTTCCTGGACGGCAAGGAGGAGGGGTCCAGGCAGGTAAGCCCCAAGCCCCAGTGCCTGGATATGCCAGTCTGTGTTCCCATTGATACCCAGGGCTTGGAGGCCCAGGTTCGGAGTTAAGCCCTAAGGAAGAGGAGTCTACTGGCCTCTTGCCCAGGAGCAGTGAAGGGAGGGGCCAACTGCTTTGAGAGGACCTGGGGGTGAGGGCGGCAGCTGTTCTGGCAGGTGACAGTGACAGTGACAGCAGCATGGGCTGAAGATGTGCTGAGTTGGAGGCACCGGCTCAGTGGTCAGCAGAGGTCCAGCCCACTCAGACAGATGATCTCTCGTCTGGCTTGGCCTCCCTGGTGTGTCCCAGCCAAGTGGGGGCATCTAAAGTCGCTTCTTTCTCCTTCTCCTGGCCCTAGGCCTCCAGCAAAGACCCCACTGCTGCTGTGCTCAATGGCGGCCACTGTCCTGCCCCGCCAGCAGCACAGCCCGGCCTGAGTGCTGCAGTCCGAAACCTCAAAGTGAGTGGCCCACCCAGGGCCCCCTCCTGCAGCCAGAGCCAAGTGGCCCTCCTGGCTCAGCCCTGCTCTTTCCCCATCGCCCAGGTCAGTGGCTATCTCAACCTGCTGGCCAACACCATAGACAACTTCACCCACGGGCTGGCTGTGGCCGCCAGCTTCCTCGCAAGCAAGAAGGTGAGTCCGGGCTGGGCAGGCGGGCCTTGGGCTTTTGTGGTGGGCACCATGGCACCTCTGTTAATCAGCTGGTTTCACCTCCAAGCCCTTCCCAGTCCCCCCAGTTGCTCTCCCGAACGCTGTCATAGCCACCTCCTCATCTCCCTGCACTGCCCCGCCCCAGTCCTGGTGATTGAACCCGGGGCCCTTGCACTGAGCTACATCCTCAGCTCTTGGTATTTTTTATTCTGAGACAGTCTTGCCAAATTACTAAATTTCCTAGGTGGGACTTGGACCTTCGATCCTCCTGCCTCAGCCTCCCAAAGTGCTAGGATTACTAGGATTACACACATATCACCTGCACCTTATGTCACAAGCCACACTGCCCTGTGTCCTTGCTGTCCCCTCCTTGTTGGGAAGCCTCTCTCAAACTGCCAGGCTCGGGCGTACTGCTCCTACATGCATCTCCACTGCCCCTGCCCTCCGTGGCCCCACGGTCACCACACCGTGTCCTCTGCTTGCTGGGCTTTTCCGCCCTTCTCTGTATAAATGCACTTCCTCAGAGAGCTCTCTGCCTCCACTCACCCCAGCCCCAGCCCCAGCCCCAGCCCCAGCCCCTTCTAGGCTGCTGGCTGTGTGAGGGGGCTCCTCCTCTCTTTTGGTCCCTGCTGTCCAGCAGCCAGCAGAGGCCAGCAGGAGGCAACTCGGGGCAGCACAGACACTTGTCAGGCACGGGCGGGCGGGGTGCGGCCCTGGCACAGCACTGGATTCAGGCTCCCCTCCCTGCAGATGGGGCTCCTGACCACCGTGGCCATCGTCCTGCATGAGATCCCCCACGAGGTGAGTGCGCAGCTGGCCTTGGGCCGGGCCTGGTCCTGCCAGGGCCCCGGGGTGAACGCGTGGCCTCCCCCCAGGTGGGCGACTTCGCTATCCTGCTCCGGGCCGGCTTTGACCGCTGGAGCGCCGCCAAGCTGCAGCTGTCCACGGCGCTGGGGGGCCTGCTGGGCGCCTGCTTCGCCATCTGTACGCAGTCCCCCAAGGGCGTAGGTACGGGCGCGGGTGGTGGCTGTCAGAGGGCAAGGCTGGCCCGTCTCCCCTGGGGGCAGGGACAGGACCCTTGCGCTCGGGGCTCGCAGCCAGTTGGGGTCTCCTCCCGCGCAGAGGAGACAGTGGCCTGGGTCCTGCCCTTCACCTCCGGCGGCTTCCTCTACATCGCCCTGGTGAACGTGCTGCCAGACCTCTTGGAGGAGGACGACCCGTGGTGAGTGACCTGCGGGGACGGCCACTGGACCAAGGTCCCCGGCCCGCGCCCTGAGCCGCCCCTTCCCCCCAGGCTGTCCCTGCAGCAGGTGCTTCTGCTCTGCGCCGGCGTCCTGGTGATGGTGCTGCTCTCGGTTTGCATCGAGTGACCGCCACCTCCCCACCCGCACAGCAATAAGAGATTCGGATTCGCCCCGTGACCGTGCGTGTGCCTGCGTGCGTGTGTGCATGCGCGCGCGCTGGGGCCGAGGTGCGTGCGCGAGACCGACACTGTGACCCTGCCCGCCGCAGCGGGCTCTCCCAGCCACCCCATTACCTTGCGCCTGCCAGGGGAGCAGTGAGGGGCAGCAGCGCTGGTCCCCACAGAACCCGGGACTGCCGAGAGAGGGTGGCTCGAGGAGCCCAGGGCTGCAGGGACCCTGAAGACGAGCGGCCCTCTGCGGAGTGGCTCCCTCTGGTCACACCCCGAGCCCTTCCCCACCTCTCCTGCCAAAGAAAGGGCAGGCGGGAGCCCACGCGCCTGTACCCTAGCCAGTGCCCTTGGCAGCGCCATGGCTCTTGCCACCTGGAGCTGCCACATAGGAACCTCCCCGCCAGCTCAGGGACGCGCTCCCGCGGGCACAGGGCCGGCTGACAGGCTGGGCGGGATGTGGCCCTGGCCCCGCTGTCAGCGCTCAGGAATGTGCTCCTGTGCTCCGGAGGACGAAGCCATAACCCCCAGCGCTTCCCCCGCGGCTGCCCACAGCTGGCTTGGCCCTGCTCGGGGAAGTGGCTGAGCGGGTCTGCAAGGTCCTACGGTGCTGAGCTGTGGTCCCCCTGCATCTGTAAATACCTGTCTATAGATGGCATAGAATAAATATGCGCAGACCAGAGCCCGCGGCTGGGTCGCTGTCTGCGTCTTGTGGTGGCCGTCTTGGCCAACCACGGGTAAGAAGCCTGGCACTAAGCACCCTGGATACTCCCTACGACCAAGATTTTTTTTTGGGGGGGAGGTCTTTTTGAGACACGGTTTCCCTATGCAGTTCAGGATGGCCTTGAACTCACTTTGTAGCCCAAGCTGGCCTTGACGCAGCAATCCTCCTGCTTCAGCCTCCCGAGTGGTGGGATTACACCTCCCCCGGCTCAAGGGTTCTCTTTACTCGACCTAACAAGCCAGAGAGTTTTCCACCTCCCCCACGCCCTTAGTCATTCAATCAAGGAAGAGCATCCCATCCCGTCATCTCAATGGGATCAGTGCGCTAAGAACACCGGGCACCAGGGGGCGCTGCCTCCCCGCAGTGCCATCTGCACGTTGAAGGTGCAACGCAGTCCTAATTCCAAGCCATCTGGCCAGGACGGTGCAGGCGTGGAAACCAGACCGGCTCCTTAGCTGGGAAGGCCCGGCTCTCGGGTTCTAGCAGCAGAACATTTGAAGGGACATAGTATCTGCACCGCCTAGTTGTGGCCAATCCAGCAAGGTTAACTCTCGAGAGCCTCATCAGTCCCAGCCTGGGGAACCAAGGGGCCGCACCTGCCCATAGCAGGTGCTCCCGGCTGCCAGCAACAAGGGGAGGGGCCTGTTCCATAGATGAGGAGCCCAGGAATGGCGGTGGTGTCTGTAGGGTCACCGGGGTGTCCCAGCCAGGTTACGCCAGTGTGCACCAGGACCTCGGGAAGCAGAGCTGCAAAGCCAACCTTCTAGAGATCAGCAGCCTGAGGCCCCAGCCACTGGGGAGGGGGAAGGTGAGGAAACGGAGATGGGGAGAGCTCTGCCCCTTGCTGGCCAGAGCTGAAGTTCTGAAGGGCCATTTAGGGGCCACCAAAGTAGATGGAGACAGCCCAGGGGACAGCCAGTGGCCGTCTTTGGCCAACAGCTGTGTCATCTGAGTCCAGCTGCTGAGTCGCATGTGTACCTGCGGGGTTCATTTTGCTAACATAAAAGTTCACAGCCAAACTGCAGCTCACAGCCCAGGGAGACCGACTGACAGCCCCACTGCTCAGGGAGGTGCGGAGCTGCAGGCGACAGGCAGCTGCCACGGGTGGCCAGGAAGAGAACAGCACCGTCGGCTGGAAGGGCATCAGAGCGGATCTTGCTCAAGGCTCTTTTCCAGCCAAAAGAAGCTGAACTAGCTAATGGGGCCCTAATGGGGGCAGATGGGGAAACAGGAGGTCCCTCAAGCCAGGAAATGTGGGGGACATTCAAGGACAAAGACACAAAACCTGGCTTTACAGGCCACCAAACACTAGGGCCACAGCTCACAGACACACAAAGCAGCTATAATACCAGGCACGATGGCACACACCTGTAATCCCATCTACTCAGCAAGCTGAGGCAGGAGGATTGCAAAATGAAGGCCAGCCTGGGCAACTTAGCAAGACCCTGTCTCAAAATAAAAAGGGTTGAGGATGTCCCTCAGTGGTCCCTGAGTTTAAGCCCCAGTACCACAAAGCAGGGTGGGGGAGCACTACCTTCTCTCCAGCCCTTCCCTCTGGAACTGCAGGACCAATGAGCCTCACACAGCTCCAAGGGGGTGGTGGGTGGGGAGATGGCTGAGGCAGGACTTGGGGTGAGGGAGGCCCGGAGACCCCAGGCAGCAGCTGCAGCACCCGGAGGGTCTCACCCTGACAACTGGTTTGGTGCCCACGCTGGCTGGGGGTGGAAGGGGCCCACATGCCTGTCCCCACTCTTCCCCAGAGCCCAGGAAAGACAGACAGGTGGCAGATGGGGCCGCGTTTATTTCGAGGCAGCCTAGGCGTAGTACTGCAAGTTGGCTTTCTTCTTGGCCTGCACCTCCAGGATGCCTTCCATGTAGTCCTCATGGGTCAGCTCCGTGGCACCCCTGCGCAGTGCGATCATGCCCTGCAACCGGACAGACAGGTCTGGGGGGGCCACCCTGCACCCCGAGCCCAGCGCCCCTGCCCCTGGCCAGATAGCACGTCCTGTCCAGGGAAGAGACAAGCCGGCCGGAGCCACTGCCCCTGGCCCCACCACTCACCGCCTCCACACACACGGCCTTGCACTGGGCCCCATTAAAATCATCGGTGCAGCGGGCCAGCTCCTCGTAGTTCACATCCGGGCTGGGGAAAGGACACACCACGGGCTGTCACTCAGGGAGGGGACAGGAGGCCCGCCACAGCACAGCCTCACAGCCCAGATGGCAGCCAGGTGCCTTATCCACACGGCCTGGCCTGCATCTGGTGTGGGATGAGGGCCGGCATCAAGAGCAGGGCAGAGCAGGCTACTCCAGGCCCTCATGCCTGCGGCCGAGGAGGGCAAAGGATGACACGAAGGACGGCTGCTGTCCTCATGTGCCCGGCACTGTGCTGCCACTATCCCATCCGATACTTCCCATAGCCCCATGAGGTTGTGCCATCTGTTGAAGGTCACACCCCCCTGAACCCAGGCCTGCCACCCTGGCTGGACCCTGGCTGCACTCCTGCTGGCTGTGGACGGAGGGTGAGGCGCAGATGGATGACAGGAGTGGAGAGCCCAGCACCGGCCTGGGTCCCCGTGGGACTCGATGGCGGAGCCAGTGCCAGGGAGCCGCATGAGGACCGGCGCTGTGTGCACGGCAGGGAGGACCGCCAGGGCTAGGAACCTCGGCATCGGTGCGGGAGCTGTGCAGAGCCCCGGTGGGCGAAGGCGCTCCGCCTGCAGAGGCTTCGCTCACCTGACGTTCATTTTCCGAGAGTGGATCTGCATGATCCTGGCCCGGGCCTCCTCGTTGGGCATTGGGAACTCAATCTTTCGGTCCAGGCGGCCTGAGCGGAGCAGGGCAGGGTCCAGGATGTCCACCCTGTTGGTGGCTGCGATCACCTGAGGAAGAAGAGAAGCAGCAATTTAAAGCCACGAGCAAGGCATCTACCCACACTGGTGTGGCCACGAGAGGCAGGAAGCAGCCCAGAGAGTGGCTAAGCTGGTGGACACGCTCAGCGCAGGTGTCAGCTCCAATTCCAGCTCACGACTTGCTCACTGGTGACCCGAGATGGTCCTGCGCATGCCCAGGACACTCACCTTGACTTGGGTGTTGGGCTGGAAGCCATCCAGCTGGTTCAGGAGCTCCAGCATGGTCCTCTGCACTTCCCGGTCCCCGGCCTTCTCGCTGTCAAAGCTGCAGGGCAGAGGAGACCAGGACACTGTGAGGCCAAGGCCTCCACCAGGAGCCAGGCAGGGCATCCTGGAGGTGTTCAACCTGGGCTCGGGCACAGTGACTGCCACACAGAAGGTCTACAAACCCATGGGAGCGGCACTCACAGCCCGGAGGCTCACGGGAGCAGGCAGCAGGCAGAGGCTGAACAGAACGAAAGCAGCCCCGGCCTGGCCGTGGTCTCTGCTGAATGCGCTGCTCCAGACCGAGGTGCAGCGCAGCCACACGGCAGTGGCCCAGCTGAGAGACTGGAGGGGTCCAGGCAGGCATGAGGAGAAGTGGCCCAAGATTGGGAGGACAGGGGTGAGGGAACTCTGTGAGCTGCAGATCGAGGCAGAGGGGCAGGGTGAGGACAGAGGGCCAGGGGCGGCCACAGCAAAGTCCAGCATTTACGCCGAGGAGCGCGGAGTGGGTGGCCCGGCAGGAAGGCCCAGGTAGGCTGTGTGTGAGGGTCTGCGGGTCCCGTTGAGGGACGTGGCCGGTTTCTGTACTGAGAGGAACATGCCGGCAACTGTGAGGAGAACGGGTGCTCGAGAGCAGCAGGAGATTTAGGAGTTTAGGACCAGAAACCCAGCAGAGGAGCCCTTGCTGGGGAAGGAGGGGACAGGGTGAGGAGCGGGAATGTGGCAGAGCTGGGAGACTCCGGCCCTGGCCACAGGTGTTCTCAGCACCATCCTACCGCTTGGTGCCAATGGCATCCAGCTCGTCGATGAAGATGATGGATGGCGCTTTCTCCTTGGCCAGGGCAAAGGCGTCACGGACCAGCTTGGCTCCGTCCCCGATGAACATCTGCACCAGCTGGGGCCCGGCCAGCTTCAGGAAGGTGGCCTGCGGGGACATGCAGCAGGGTCAGGTGGAGGAGGAGATCCCTTGGAACCCCGGCAGAATTCTGCCCCGCCCGCCCCCCCACTCCTCCCTGCGGGGCTCACACCTTGGTCTGTGCCGCACAGGCCCGGGCCAGCAGCGTCTTCCCCGTCCCCGGCGGCCCATACATCAGCACCCCCTTTGGAGGCTGGATGCCCAAGTTCTCAAATTTCTCCTTGTGGTTCATTGGCAAAACGATGGCCTCCACCAGCTGCCAGGGAGAAGACCTGGGTGAGGAGAGCGAAGCCCTGAGGGCTCCTGTGTCCCGACACCTTGGACTCCAGTCTGCACCCCACCTGCTCCAATTCCGGGACACAGGCGCTGAACCTCCACATACCCAAAAGCTGGCCGCCACCTCTCTAGGACCAAAAGGCTGGGGTAGAAGACACCGGACCAAGCACAGGAGCCTAAGAGTCAGACCTGGTGCCAGCCCCAACACTCTGCAGCCTTGGCCAAGTCATCTGTCATCTTGGATCTGAGTCCCTACCCCGCCACGTGTCACCCCCGCTTCTGCCCTGGGCTGCTAGGAAGCTGAGAGGCACAGGAAGTGGACGGAGAATCAGGAAACTCACCTCCTGAATCTGCTTGTCTAGGCCACCAATGTCACTGTACTGCTCTGTAGGCCTCTCGTCCACCTCCATGGCTTTCACGCGCGAGTCATACTCTGTAGGCAGGGTCTCGAGGATCAGGTAGGAATCTTTGTTCACACCCTGGACACACAGCACGGGACCTTCAGCTTTGTCACAGCTCAGGTCCTACCTCATGAACTGCTACAGGTGTCCGCAGCGTGAAAGCAAAACACAGGACCAGTGACACAAGAATCAAGAGCAAGCAGGCTGCCAGCAGTGGTGGCACAGGACTGGAATCCCAGCCTGGGAAGCTGACGCAGGAGGATCTCAAGTTCAAAGCCAGCCTGGGGCACCTAGTGAGACCCTGTCTCAAAAATCAAAAACTAACAAGAACAAGCAAGCAGACTCTCAGGGCTGCACTGCCAAGATTCAGAGGCAAGAGGGGACTGGGGCAGGGGCAGGGGCAGAGCCTCAGCCAACGCATGTGAGAAGTGCAAGAAAAAAGCCCTCCCTGGGCTCAGGCACCACTCACCACCAGGTCACCTGGCTTCAGCTTTTCAGCATCCACCAACCCAATCACAGGCAGGAAGTACGTCTGCGGGAGATGATGGGCAGTCTCGGTCGCTGTCCTCAGGGCCTTCGCACCTCACCCCTCCACGCTCCCCCCACGCAGCTGCCTCACCTGGCGTGTGGAGGTTTTGATCACTGCACACTTTCCCTTCCTCTGGGAGTCCAGGTCAATGTTGGCACCATCTTCCTCTTGGTCATTGGGGTCAACATCCAGCAGCTGAGAAGGGAAAGAGCTCAGTCCCTTGAACCCCCCAGGGCCCAAAGCTTCCTGGGCCAAGAGAATCCTGGACACTGTCAGGGCTGCCTGGCCCTATTTTACTCCTCAAATAGTCCTGAGCCTAGCAAAGGTGTGGTCAACAAATCAGTGTTGATAAGATCTGTTTAGGCTGAGCATGCGAGTTCACACCTGTGATCCCAGCACTCAGGAGGCTGAGGCAGGAGGATCTAGAGTTAGAGGCCAATCTACGTTACATAGCAAGTTCAAGGCCAGCCTGGACTACACAGTGAGACTATGCCTCAAAGAAACAAAAACCAAAGAAGATCTCTGTTTAGATGCTGCCTTTCTGCCCAGAGCTCACCCACCCCAGGAAGGGGCACAAGAGACTTCTGAGGCCTCTGTAGGGCTCTATGTAGGAAGGGGGGGCCCCAGGAGGTGGAGATGTAACAAGCAGTTTGGCCGCAGAATTTCCACCTGCACTATCCCTAGCAGCCCCACCCCAGGCTATCTCCAAGCCCACTGATCCCCTCTTCCCCTCCACATACACACACACCTCGATGACGTTGGAGACGAGGTAAGGCAGGGTCTTGTTCACTTTGATTTTCTCACTGTTCTCTTTGATCTTGTCTTTCATGGCTTGAAGTTCATGGGTGACGCGCAACACTTCGCTCTTCATTATCTGGGACAAGGATAAGGAAAGCGAGTGTTCAGCCCTGGCTCAGCTAACTTAGGGCTCTGTCATCGGTGGGGGTCCAGGCTGCCCAGGGGCCCTTCCTGCATCTGTCTCCCCAGATCTAAGGCTTTCAGAAGACCCAACCTGCCTGGGTCCACATCCAGCAGAAGGCAAGACAAGAGGCAAATGTGAAAATCACCTGTTTTGTTTTTTGAGGTAGGGTCTTGCTAAGTAGTCCAGGCTGACCTTGAACTCACTGTGTAGCTCAGGTTGGCCTTGAACTCGCCATCCTCCTGCCTCAGCCTCCCGACTGCTGGGATTACAGGCTGCACCACTATGCCCAGCAGTTTGGAAACCTCGGGGTGAAGCAGGTGAGGCACTGGGGAAAAGAGCAGGCCTCTCAGGTGGATACAGGTTCTGGGTTCTGCCTCTTAGTAAGGGCTGGGTGCCTTACCGATAGAAAAAGAAAAACCTCAGAGCCTCGGTTTACTCATCTGTAAAATGGAGATTTGCTGGAAGGAGTGCTCTTGAAGAAACACCTGGTTGGCAAAGGCAGTCTGAACACTCCTTATCTCAGACCTGGTCCCCCACCACCTCGCCTCTTTTCCTGTCCCTCGCTAGGCTTAGTTTACTTTCTCTCTTCCTAGCCCAGAAGTGAGCCGCGGGCCCCAGGGAAGGAAGCCGAGAGGAGCCTGGGGTTGCGGGCCGGCGCCCACCTTGATCTCGCTGTCCAGCAGCCGTGTGCGCTGGATGATCTCCTCTGTAGACATCTTGAGCACCTCCTCCCCGATTCCATCTTGCTGTTTTAAGAAAAATGATTTCTGTATTTACTTTTACCACGCACAAGCATCCCGCGTTCCCCAAGCCCACCCGCGGCCTCATTTTCCCCACCCCGAACCAAAGATGAAGAGGTCAGGACCCTTGACTACTTCCAAGGGGCCCCGATCCCGCCAGCCACAGCTCGGAGACCCCCCAGCCCTCCCGCACCCACCTCGGCTTCATCCCACACGGTCGCCATCTTCTCCTGCCGAGTCACTGGACTCGCGCGTTCGGCAGCAGATTCCTTTTCTGGGGGAAAACGCCGAAGATGGGTCTGGGCAAGACCAGCGGCTGGAAATTTCTGTCGTCTCTTATGAAGCCTTTTCTTGACCAGGGACAAAGTCTCCGGGAAATCCTGACTCCTGGCGGAATTGGTTCTGTACTCGCCGGCCGAGCGAATCTGCTTCTCCGATTCCAAAACCCAAACCCCAGCCGCAAGACCCTCCCCCGTGGCTCCTAAAACGCTCCCGCCCTCATTCTGTTTGTGATGGGCGTGAGAAGTTGGGCTGCTACTGGTCAGTGCACGCGGAGGGGGCGGGACCTGAGCGTTTAGACCGGAAGGGGCGGGAGAAAGACGGGAGCCGCCAGGGCCCTTGGGAAATGGAGTTTCGTCTGACCCAGAACTGAAAGGGCCTGTCCCCGCTGGAAATTGGAGGATTTGCATAATGGCAGTGCCTCCCTAACTGTAAACGACGTCTCTAGCCGTAAGCAAAAGGCAAAAAAATAAGCATACGACCTGAAGTCGCACTTTTACGGCTATTACTTACTTAAATACAAGCTAACCATCCAGGGCTATGAGAGAAATATTAACCTGGTTTTTTTGTCTGTTTTTTGTTTTAGTGTTTGCTTTTTGAGACAGGGTCTCGCTTTGTAGTTCAGGCTGGTCTTGAACTTGCAGTGATCCTCCTGCCTCAGCCTTCCCAGTGCTGGGATTACAGGTGTGTGCCATTGAGCCCAGCCCAGCAAGGCCCCCCTTTTGAAGATGTTTGGAGACAGCAGGAGCGATGCTTTCACAGAGGATGAGATGGGGGACCATAATGCCACATCCCAGGCAGGATACCGAGCAACTTCTGACAGACGCCTGAGCAAGGCTCTGCTCACAGGGTGCCGCCCCAGGTGAAGTCCACAGCGCCCCATTTTATGCGAGGACCAAGGGTAAGCATGTGGCTCTATCTGAAGAACCAGGCCAGCAAAGAGGGCCGGTCCTGTAGCTCCCGCCTGCGCCCCCGCGGGGTACAGCCCCTCTGCAGCCAGCAGGATGAGGGCGACCGTCCTGGCTGCTCCTCCAGCGCCTGCTACTGCTTCTCTCACACAGGCCCTTGCACCTGTCTGCCGCCCCGAAACTCAGGTCTCAAGCTGCTTCCCGAGAAGGTGAAGAGTGTGGGGTGGCCCTGCTCAGCAGATGGGGACCTGAGGCCCGGGAGATGATAGGATTCGCTGTGCCCTCGCCACAGTGCTCACACCCCCCTTGGACCATGCAGGCTGCCCCGCGGCTCTGGACCAGCCCTGCTCCCCACTCACCCTTGGCTCCTGCGCCTGCCCCAGCCATGCTCCTCCTCCTCCCCTGCCCAGGGCACAGAGGACAGTGATGGCAAGGAGGGGCACCCATCACACTGTTCCCCCTGTCCCCCTTGAGCCCCATCTGACCCGGGAGCTGCTAGAAAGTGGTTACAGAGAGGTGAGTACAGCCTCAGTCCTCCAGGATGGCTGGGAACTGTGTTACCCAAGGGCAGGCCCAAGACCAGGAAGCTTCTGGAAGGCTGCTGTGTGTGTTGGGCATGCAAATGAGGGGTTCAAATCCCTCCCTTCCTGCCAGGCATAGTGGGGCACTCTTGTAATCCCAGCACTCTGGGAGGCTGAGGCAGGAGGATTGAGGTGAGTTCGAGGCCCGTCTGGGCTATATAGTGAGTTCAAGGTCAGCCTGAACTACACAGCAAGACTGAAAAACAAACAAAACAGTAGCATCTGAAGTGGCAGGGGTGGGGAGGGGGAGGTCAGGGGCGTGGCCGGAGCAGGGGTGTGGCCAGGGTGCTTAGTAGCGGGTGGAAAGCTGCCTGCAGCTGGGCGCTAAGGGTGGTTGGAAGGGGTCCCCTGTCTCAAGGCTCCTGAGTGTCTCGCTGCGTGCGGGGCGCGTGTATCCCAGCTGTTAAGCACCCGAGCGGGCTCAGAAGAATCCTACACGGACTCCTCTTCAGATAGCCCCGACGGGGCCTGGAGGGAGCCCGCCTCGGGTTGCAGCCGGCGCTGCTGGGCCATGTGCTCGTGAGAGGGACGCGGGCTGCAGGGCGAACGTGGCTTGGCCCGGGGCTGTCACGCCCTCCCCTCCCCACCCCTCCCTTTGCTCCCCTCATGTCCCCCTGTGGATCGGGACAATTCACCTCAGTGTCCTCCCCCTCTTCAGCTGTGAAGCGGCCCCTCCAACCCGCTGGACAGCGCAGCACCCCCTCCCCAGCCCAGCACCTGGTAGAGCCAACCCATGCTGTCCAGCACAAGCCAGCGCCAAAGGCAGCAGGGACCAGCACCCGGCGGGACAGTCCGCCCGCGGGGTCCCACAAAAGCCAGCCTCGAGCGGGGATGGGGAAGGGAAGGAAGGGACAAGGGAAAGAGAATAGAAGGAAAAAATCTGCCGACACATGCTCGTCATTCCAGCACTCAGGAGGCTGAGACGGGAGGATCACTGCGAGTTTGAGGCCAGCCTGGGCCACACAGAAAGAGCCTGTCTCAAAAAAAACAAAAAAAGAAAAAAGAAAGAAGGAAAAAATGGAAACGAATCTTTTTGTAAATGAGGGGAAGAGGGGTTGAAGGGAGAGGAGGGAAATGGGGAAAAAGGAAGATCAAGATGTGTCATGTACAGGTACAAATTCCCTATGATGAACGTGATCATTATATATATATCTAAGATGTATCAATTAAAAAAAAAAAAGCCAGGGGCCGGTGAGATGGCTCAGCAGCATAAGTGCCTGCCTGGCAAGTGTGAGCCCTGAGGTCGACTTCCAGTATCCATATTAAAAAAAAAAAAAAAAAAAAAGCCAGCTTCCGACACCAGCATCAGCAGGGACCAGGTGCCCAGGGACTGCACTTTGCCAATTCATAATTTCCATCTGAATAGAGCAGAAAGACCCTAGGCTGGCCGGCAACACTAAGTGTCACCTCCATGATCTCAAATGGTGTTGTTTATTATTTATTTTTTGTTTTGTTTTGTTTTTTGTCTTTTGAGACGTAGCCCAGGCTGGCCTCGAACTCACAGTGATCCTCCTGCCTCAGCCTCCTGAGTGCTGGGATTACAGGCATCTGCCATCATGATGGGAGCTTTTTTTTACTTAATTAAAAAAAATTATTTATTTATTTATTTATTTTGGACCAGGACTCGAACTCAGGACCTCACACTTGCCAGGCAGGCACTGTGCTGCTAAGCTATATCCCCGGTCCCTGGAGCTATTTTTTTTTTTAAATGGGGATTGAACCTGGGGCCTTCATACTGAGCTACCTCTCCAACCACCTCAGTGTTTTTTTTTTTTGTTTTTTTTTTTGTGGATACTGGGGGTCGAACTCAGGACCTCACGCACCAGCAGGTGCCAGTGCCGCTGAGCGATATCACTGGCCCTTTTTTCGTATGTGGGTACCGGGAGTTGAACTCAGGACCTCGCACTTGCCAGGCAGGCGCTTATGCCGCTGAGCTATCTCACCAGCCCCTCACCCCAGTGTTTTTGAGACAGGGTCTTCTTATATTGCCCAGGGTTGCCTAAAACTTGGGATCCTCCTGACTCAGCCTCCCAGAGTGCTGGGATTAAAAGTTGTGCACCACCATGTTCAACCCTCCAACCCTTCAAAGCACTGTCTGGGGAATCAGCTTTATTTTCCCTCTGTTACAGATAAGGAAAAAGGCTCTGCGAGGCAAAGTGACTCACTCAAGGTCGCGCAGGCCGAGTGGCAGAGCAGGGACTTGTGCCCCAGCCTGACTGAATCTGCACCGTGTGGCTCGGGGAGAAGAGCTCGAGCTGGGAGAGAGGAACGGCAGCACCGCTAGGTCCTGGGTTTGTGTCAGTGGAGTCATACTCTTTGGAAAACCTTGTACTGTTCTCTTCTAAATTTGAGCTGGCTTGCGATGACCCATGCACCTTTGCTGTGCGCTGGACCTCACGCGCTCCCATGCTGCGCAGCGCACTGGGCCTGCTGTGTTGGCCCCCGAGCTGCTGCGCCGCCGTCTTGGTCACCAGGACATCCCAGCACCCTGGAAGGACAGCGGTGCCCCTCGGGGTCCCTGGGCAGGGCGGCTGTGGCTGGGGAGGCATGTGGGAGCCCTAACCTCGCCAGTCTCACACATAGTAGGGAGAGTGAGAATCCGGGGACCAGGTACAAAAGGTTTATTTTTCTAAAGAGCAAAGTACAAACAGGCAGGGGAGGCCTGCGGAGCAATGGAGGCAGCCCAGGCCCCAGTGTGGCCCTGGAGGCCATGTGGCTGTCCAGGGTAAACTGAGGCTTGGGTCTGCGTGCAGGCGGAGAGGGCGAAGAGGGAGCAAGGTGGGGCCCAGGGCCGAAGCCCAGTCACACGAAGCCGGGTTTCATGGATGCACGGCGGCAGTTGGGGCAGCCCCGGGCCGCGTTCCTCTGTAGGCACCTGAGGGGGCAGAGGGCCCTGTGGCTCCCAAGGCAGAGCTTCCAGGCCCGGCCTCTCCCCTCCCTTCCCCAGGGGAGCCACAGGCACAGGCAGAGTGGAGATTGGCCCAGCTGTTTGACCCGATGGCCTCCAGAGGCCTCTCTCAGTTCCTTGGGGAAATGACGCAAGAATGGCCACCCAGAGGGCTGCTGGGAGGGCTCCAGGGGCCAGCGAACTTGAAGTTCTTAGAACACACCTGGACCTTGGCATGAAGGCGCACACCTGTGAGGCTGAGGCAGGAGGATCGCATGTTTAAGCCCAGCCTGCGCACTTTAGTGACTTAGAGAGAACTTGTTGCAAAGTAAAGAATTTTTAAAAGGGGGGCTGGGGCTGTAGCTCAGTTCGAAGGCCCCATGTTCAATCCCCCACCAAAAATAAAGCCTCTCTGAATTCCTCAGGAAGGATGTCACCTGCAGCAGCTGGGAGGGCTCTGAGTGGATGAATGGGAAGTTCGTGGAGCAGCCTGGGCCCCAGGCAGCACCAGGCCAGTGCATGCTGTCCCTGTCACCAGTGTGGCACAGCCCAGCGGCCCTCACCTGTGGTGGAATAGGTGCGCGCAGGGCAGAGCCTGCAGCCGGCCGTTCTGTTCACCAATGGCTTCACCACACAGCCCGCAGTAGAGCTCCGTCTCCTCCACGCATGAGTGGAAGCGCACGATGTGGGCACGCACCTCCCGCTGCAGCCCCTTGCTGCGGCAGATGTCCTCAGCCAGCCGGTGCAGCCGAAGCTGGCTCAGCTGGCAGGGACAGGGGACAGGTATGGAGAGGGCCGGGTTGGTGCTGTGCAGCCCAGCCCTGCCCTGCCTGTCTGCCTGGTGACCTAGGGCCACGTCCAGCCTCTCTGGGCCTGGGTTCAGTCCAGCAGAATGGGGTGGGGAGAGCAGAGGTTTCTGCCCGTTCTCTGCAGGGCTTTAGCACTGCCCCCCACCTGCAGCCTGGCCTCCATCACAGTGCCTTTCTCTCCTGTCTCCACCCACATTTCTAGCAGCCTGACCCTGGGAACCTGAGTCTACACCCGACAAAGGTGAGTGCAGTGGGCACAGAGCTGGCCGTGCCCTGCCGCAGCGCCTGCGGGTTTCTGGAAGACCCAGAGCGCTGAGCCTGGCCCCACGTCTTCAGGGCTGGGCATGGTGATGCAATGAATGTGGAGATGCCACATTCGCTGTGGATGTGGAAGGAACCCAAGTGTGGCCTGGTACAGACCAGGGAGCGGGCGAGGGACCTCGGTGACTCTCTGAGCTGCGCGGGCCTCCTCTGTAACGGGAGGGGCCACAGTGCCCACCCCCCAGGGAGACAGGACAGGAAGTGACACCTATCAAAGCTGTCCTTCTGGGTCTCAGGGACTGGAGGCCACCCTCGAGTCTAGTGACCCTCAGAGGCTCTGAGGAATCCCTTCCCCTGAGCAGTGACATTCCCGCTCCGCCCTGGGGCCATGGACTGGGGGTCAGGGAGGGCTCATCCAGGTCCTGGGGGCTCCCAGAACCCCCGATCAGGAGACAAAATCAGGTCTGACCTTGTTCCCCACCTCCTCGGCCAGATCCTGGGCTCTCTCGATGGCATCGAGAGCCTGCAAGATGAGCAGAGGCCAGGGCTCAGGTGCAGGGTCTGACAGAGGCTAACAGCAGGGGGGGGGACAGGGCAGGGCCGCTGCCCTCTGTGTGGCAGTAGCAGGGAGAGAGGGGTGGAGCTGCAGGAGCGCAGGCTATGCATGTTCAGAATGGGCAGGGTGCGCCTGCCTCACACAGCTGGGAGACCGTGCGAGTCAGTTAGTGTCCCAGGTTTGAGTCCCAGTGGGGGCTCTTCACTAGCCATGGGTCCCTGGGCCAGGCGTGGGCCTGCTCCAAGCTGGGAAGCTAACTTGGACTGTCCTGGCCTCACAGGAGCAGGTGGGGCTGACTTTAGCGAAGGGGGCCCAGGGAGCCTGGGCCCGGACAGAGCTGGCCAGGAGCAGGGGGTGGCGGGCAAGGCCAGGGCACGGGACGGGGCTGCCCTCACCTTGTCCAGCGCCTTCCTGGCCATCCAGCACTTGGCCACACCCAACAGCACCTGCACCTGCCCCAGGCGGTTTCCGATCTCCGTCATGATGCTCATGGCAGAGTCGTACCTGGGGACGGCCGTCTGCACAGCGGAGGAGGTGGCATCAGGCTGGGCCAGGCCAGTGCCCCCACCCATCCCAGTGACCTCACCTCCAGGTCCCCGCGGCCCCGGTGGATGTCAGCAAAGCAGAGCAGGCAGAGCGCCTGCAGCGGCCGGTCCCCGTGCTGCAGCGCGATCTTCATGGACTCCTGCAAGGGATGGGACAGCGCTGGGGTCACGGCGCCCTCAGAGCCCCCCGGACCTGTGCTCTGCCAAGGCTGCACACACTGAGATCACAGCACCTGGCATGGCTGCACTGTCACTGATTGACAGCTGGAAGCCCAGGCTCAGGGAGATGCGCTTTGTTTAAGGTCCCAGTGAGCAAGCAGGCTGGCTGGGATTTGAACTCAAGACTGGCTCCCTTCCTGCCTGACCCGGGTGTTCACAGAGGGCGCTGGGGCCCAAGGGAAGCCCCCTCCCCTGAGCATGGGCTGGAAGGGGTGAGGTTCGGCCCAAACCTCCTGCTTGGTTCAGCTGTGCCAGCCTGTAAGGAGGCGGCCCTGGTTCCTGCCACCTGCACCCCACCCACCGCTTCCCTGTGGCCCCACCTCGCAACACTCCATGGCGCTGCCCAGGTGGCCCAGCAGGCGGTAGGCCACAGCCATGTGGTACTGGCTCATGGCCCGGTACTTGAGGCTCCAGCCTTTGCCGTAGTCGTTGACAAGCTCCGCGGCCTTGCAGGGAAAGAACAGGGCTTTCTCGTAGTCCTGCGGGGACATGGGTGGAGGGTGCTGAGTGCGGGAACTGTCCCCTTGAGGGCTCTGCAGTGGCGGAGGAGCAGCCTTGGTCGGCCTTGCTGCCGGATCCCAAGAGCCCAGCCCAGTTCTTGGACCTGGCACATGCACAAAAAATACTTTTGCAAAGAATGAGTGAAAAGGTGAGAAAGCACGGGTGCAATGGTGCATGCCTGTAACCCCACCACTGGGGAGGCTGAAGCAGGAGGATCGTGAGTTCCAGCTGCCTGGGGAACACAGTGGGTTCAAGGCCAGCCTGGACTACATAGTGAGACCCTGTCTCCAAAAGAAAAAAATAGAGGAAAGAAAAGGAAAGGAGAAAAGAAAAGGGAGGGAGGGATGGAGGGGCAGCAGCTGGCATCCAGTTCCAAGTGGGCTCCTCAGCTTCAGGGCCGCACGAGGTGGGGATATCAGTGTCCCCGTATGAGGGTCAGTGTCCCCACGGGCGCAGGGACGGCGGGTCAGGAGATAGCAGGACAGTTGGGTGAGGCAGCGAAGTTCTCTTCCACAGCCTCCCAAGGCCTTTTCTCCCCGCCCTCAGCTCAGTGTCACCTGTCCATTAGTAAATCGGGAGATCAATGGCGACTCTGCCCCCACCTGCAGCCACCACGCACACCCCCACCTCCCCATCCCGGTCCTACTCTGCCTCCTGTCCCTGACCCCTCCCACGCCACCCATCCCCAGGCTCCGCTTTGTGTCGCGGTGTTCTGTTTCTCCCGAAACCTCCCCCAGCACAGCGTACAGACACGCTGTGGCATTTCTCACCTCATTGAAAAATGAAACTTGGCCGGGTATGGTGGTGCACACCTGTGATCCCAGCACTTCAGGAGGCAGAGGCAGGAGGATTGCAAGTTTGAGTCCTACCTGGGCAACTTAACAAGGGCTGGAGATGTAGCTCAGTAGTATAGCCCTTGCCTAGCAGGCATGAGGCCCTGGGTTTGACCCCTAGCACGGAGGAGGAGGAGACTTGCAATTGATTGAATGAATAGAAGAAAACAGACCAAGATATCTTGGCAGTACTCTGAGAGAAGGCGGAACAATGAGTGCGACCACCAAGAGTCACAATGCCAAATCTCTGAAAAGTGGCAATTAAAGAAAAGAAAATGGGGATTATTCTGCCTCTCCTTGAGGAACTATATTCCCGAGTAACCAACTGACGCTGGGGAGGGAAAGGTCTTCTTTTATCGAAAAACCCCAGCTAATAAATGAGGAAGGAGTCCAGGAACTTGGCGACCACCATTCATGAGCTGAAAAGCTCGACTCGGATAGGAACGTCAATGGGTCCTAAGACCATTGGGAAATGGTGCTAAACTGAACAGTTGCGGTGCCAAAGTGCCAGCTCGCGGGTCAACCTGCCGGGCCTCAAGGAAGATGTGACCCTGAGCTTGGAGAGAGTGGGCTGTCACTCCCCAAACTCCCTGATGTGATGTAACATGAAGGGCACAGGCAATGTCTATATGGTAAAAATGTACCACAAATTCTTTCCAAAATGACCTCGTACGGAGTCAACTCTGCCTTCCCATCCATAAAGGACAAAGGAGACAGGAAGAAAGCAATGGCTCCTTGAGGAAACAACGAACACGTGAGAAGCAGTCTACAAGGCAGCTGCTGTGGTTTCTGCAGTAAACTGAGAAACAGCCAGGTGCATGCCTATAATCTCAGCATGCTGAGAGGCTGAGGCAGGAGGATCACAAGTTCAAGCCCAGCCTGGGCAACTTAGTGAGACCCTGTCTTGAAATAAACTAAGAAAAGAGCAGGGGATGCAGCTCAGAGTGAAGGCCCTGGGCTCAATCCGCCAGCACAGGGAAAAAAAAAAAAAAAAAACCTCATAGAAGATAAAGGGAGAGGGGGAGAGTTTTCTAATGAAAGGAAACGTAAAAGACACAACAAGCCAGTGTGACGAGTGGCTCTTATTTGTATTCTAGTCTAAACAGGCTGAGGGGGAGGGCATATTTTTAGGGTAAGTAGAGAAATATATAGACTAGGCATGAGATGCTAGAGACTCCTGGTAAATTTGGTGTGTGTGAAGTTTTGTGATTATGTAAGAGTCCTTATAAAACAAGATGCCTTTAAAAAAATTCTAGTGCTGACTACTGAGCCACTTTGGGTAAAACATCACAATGTTGGGCCGGTGAGATGGCTCAGCGGCGTAAGCGCCTGCCTTGCAAGCGCAAGGGCCCGAGTTCGACTCCTGGATCCCACATACGAAAAGGGCCGGTGATGTCACTCAGCGGCACGGGCGCCTGTTGGTGCGCGAGGTCCTGAGGTCGAACCCCCCGGTACCCACAAAAAAAAAAAATCACAATGTTGACAATCTGCTATCACTTCAGTGAAAATGTGTAAATAGAGCTGGGCATGGTGATGCATGCCTGTAATCCCAGCACTCGGGAGGCTGAGGCAGGATGATCACTGTGAATTCGAGGCCAGCAAGGGCTACATGGTGAGTTCAAAGCCAGCCTCAACTGCATAGTGAGATCCTGTCTCAGAAAACAAAAATGAACAAGCAAAAAACACCTGTTGTTCATATATGAGGCTGGTTGTAACTCAAGATCTCGTGTAGAGAAAACAACAACAAAAAAGGTGTAAATCAAATGTGGCAGCCTGCCTTGGTGCCTTACTCCTACACTGCCAGCACTCTGGGAGGCTGAGGCAGGAGGATCCAAAAGTTTGAGTCCATGCGGGGTACCTTAGCAACTTGGTGAGACCCTGTCTCAAAATAAAAATAAAAAAGGGCTGGCGATGTAGCTCAGTGCGGGGTTCACTCCCAAGTACCCAAAAGAGAGTGGCAAAAATATTAGAATTTTTCAATTCTATTCAATCTATGTGGTGGTTATATGGAAATTCATTGTATTATTCTACTGTCTCTTATGGTTTTCTTCAAAGTGAAAAAGGTTTAAAAGGATACCTGTCCTCCCCAATCTTATGTCATCACAGTGAGTGGCATCCAGTTCTGGAAAACACAGCTGAGTGGCCGTCCTTGGGGTCCCTCCTCTCCTCCAGCCACCCTCCACCCATGAGTAGATACAGCTATTCAGCCCCAGGTTTACTGAGCTTCTACTATGCGCTGGGCACTGACGCTCCCCTGGCCTGGCCTCGCTGCCCACCTTGACCTGCGCGTAGAAGCTGCCCAGGCTGCAGCACACACGGCACTCCAGCATGGTGTCGTCGTTGTTGTGGGCATAGCGCAGGGCCTTCTCGAAGCTCTCCAGGGCCTTCTGGAAGAGGCTGAGGCCCAGGAAGGCGTTGCCCATGCTCAGGCTGACCTGGCCCCCGAGCCGCGCACCCGCCCTGCTGCCTGGCAGGCCGAGGCAGGTCTTGCAGTAGGAGATGGCCTTGGGGAACTCGCACAGCTTCTCGTTGCTGCGAGCCAGGTTCAGGTAGCTCTCCAGGAGGAAGTCGGCATCCTCCAGCTCCCGCGCGGTGTCCACCTGGACCACGGCGAACTGCCCATGGGCGGGGAGGCAGGAGCTCTCAGCAGCAGACCCCAAAGCCTCGGACCCAGAGCCTGCACCCTCCCAGCCTGGCAGAGCTCAGCCTGCAGCCCGCGCCTTGGCTCCGCACAGAACCCCACCCAGGGGCCAGAACCAAGAGTTGGAGACCTGGGTTCCTGGTCCCCAGCCCCTGGGCCCTAGGCTGTGTCAGAGGCTCAGACACAGGAGTTCAAGGCCCCAGGCCTGGATCTGAAGCCCCAGCCCCCAACATGCGGGGCCTTGGATGGGGATTGGGAGGCTCCGGCCCTAGCCACCAACCTGCAGGACACACAGGAGCCAGAGGGCCCTGTAATGGCTGGGGACCCAGCCCTGCCCTGCCCACCCCGGGGCAGCTGCCCACCTTGAGCATCTCTCGGTAGCGGCCCATCTCCGAGTGCGCCGTCACCAGACAGCCCAGCACACGGAAGCGGCCCGCGGGGTCCGCGCTCTTCTCCAGCACCTTCATCCACACCTGCAGCGCCTTCTCGGTGTGGTTGGACTGGTACAGCCGCAGCCCCTTCTCAATCTGCTGCTTCGTCTGGTCCTGCCCCATCCTCCCACGGCCCCTCGCCCGCCCACGGAGAGACCCCCGCGGCTCCTCAGCGCCCCTAGCCCCTCATGGCCCCAGGAAGGAAAGCAGCGGCCAGCAGGAGCCAAGCGGGGCCTGGATGAGAGCGGGCGCCACCCTGGGAACACAGCTGCTTCAGCGGCGGCCCCTGTGCGCAGCTGTCCCTGCCACTTGGAGCCACGTGGCCTCTAAGGAATGTCAGCAGCAAGGTCACGCGGGCCTGGGCCGCACCCACCCACGCTGAGTGGCTTCCCGAGGGATCAGCACCTGTCCACCTGCGTGCCCCCTCAGTGTCTCTCTGGCACCCAATGTGCCCCTGACCCTGCTGGGAGCGGCCACCAGGGACCTGGCAGGGCCAGCAGCACCAAGGAAGCAGAGACAACTTGGGACCAGTGCCCAGCCGCCTCCCCCACTCTCACGTCTCCAGCCCCCAGCTTTGTCCCCATGATGCGCTGCAGTCACCCGGCCGAGCGCGTCACACCGTCCCGGCATCTCCCCCCGGAGAAGGCCCTTGAGCTGGTTGGTGCTGGAGGCCTGGGTTCCTGCTAACTCCCAGGGTGACCCTGGCCGAGCCATTTTCCTCTCCGGCCTCAGTTTCCTCTTCTGCAGCATGAGGATAGCAGGAAGACAATAAACCCAAGCAAGCAGCCAGGCCACTTCCTGCTGCCTGTGTGTTAGCAGGACGGCCCATGTGACCTTGGGCAGGTTCCCTGGCTCCGCAAAGAGAGTTGCGCTGCCTGGCTCATGGGACAGTGATGAGCACTGAATGATGCACTCATGGCAGGGACACAACACAGTGTCAGGCACAGAAGGGTCCCTGGGGCCGGTGAGATAGCTCAGCGGCATAAGCGCCTGCCTGACAAGTGCGAGGTCCGGAGTTCGACTCCTGGTACTTGCATATTAAAAAAAAAATAAGTGTCCTTGTGTGATGAGCACAGACGACCCTGTGTGTGGCCTGACTATTTAACAGGTGTCCCAGCCAGGTGTGGTGGCGTATGCCTGCAACGTCAGTGCTCTGGGAAGCTGAGGCAGGAGGATCTCAAGTTCGAGTTCAGCCTGGGCAACTTGGAGGGACTGTCTCAAAACAAAGTAAGGGGGTATAGCTCAGCGGCACAACGCCTGTCTGGCAAGCACAAGATCCTGAGTTCAATTCCTGGTACAAAAAAAAAAAAAAAAAAACCCACAAAAAAAGTAAGTTCTAAGGATGTGGCTCAGTGCTAATGCCTTAGGCTCAAACCACAGTGCCAATAAATAAATTAATAGAATAAAATAAAATAAAATAAAATGTCCCAATTCCACTCCCAACCCTGGTTTGAAAAGGTCCCTAACTAATGCTGAGCTTTAAGGCAGACACGGGAAGGGCGAGGCCGAGTGCAGGGAGCAGACACGAAGGCCTGGAGCACTGGGGTGAAGGAGAAGCCCGGCAGCAGGCGCCCTGCCACCCCAGCGGCTGCTCTCCTCACCTCTGCCCTGCCCTCTGTCCGGCAAGCTCTTCCCGCCCAGGGCAAAGTGGGTACCGCAGTGGGTTTTAGTACACTCCCGCCACCCTGCACTGCCTGCCACTGACTCCAGACACTCACCAGCCCCGAAAGACACCCATACGCGTGAGCAGTTACTCTGCACCCCTCTCGTGTTAGGGCTGAATTGTGGCCCCTCCTGCCCCAAATTAGTATGTTGAAATCCTCACCCCAGTACCTCAGGAGTGTGACTATACACGTTTTCTTTTATATCGAACCCAGGACCTCGCACAGCTCAGCAAGCGCTCAGCCGCTGAGCTACATCCCCAGCCCAGTGTTTGGGAACTGGGTCTCTAAAGAGCTCACTGAGGTAAAATGAGGCCACGAAGGTGGCCTGGGTCGTCTGCCTGGTGCCCTCGGGAGAGGGGACGAAGGCAGCCTGGCAGGCCCAGCAGAGACCGGCGCTGCCGCCACTGTGGATTCTGGCGCCCGCTGGGACGAGGAAGTCCCGCAGCAGGAGCTCAGTGTGCGGACCCGTCTGTTGGGGGCATTTCCCAGGCGAGGGTCACCCGGGGCGAGGGTGCCGCTCAGGGAAGGAACTGCCGGGAACGTGCATGGCCCTGGGCTCCACACCCAGTGCCACAGTCAGGTAAACCGATGGAAAGCAGCTCACGAGAGCGGAGGAACCACACAGGGCACAGCCTTTGGTGGGTGGTGCCTTCAACGTCCACCTACACTTGCGCAGCGCCGGTTCTTCACCCTTTGCGGCCGGTTGATGTTTGTCGTATGGCTACTTCGCAGTGTTTATGGACGGCGTTTGGTCATTTTGCCTTTTGGCTTAGCAGTAAGGATGCCGTAAATCTCCATGTCTAAATCATGGGGTGGACCCCTTTTCTCTTGGTGTATGCTTCGAGGTGGAGCTGCTGGGTCCTGAGGCAGCTGTACACTCAGCTTGCCGAGGAGCTGCCAGGCTGCCTGCCCCGGGGCCCTTCGGGCTCCTGCTTCCCTCTCCTCCCCATCTGACTGTCTGCCGAGAAAGTCCCGCTAGGGTAAATCCGCTTATTATCTGCTCATGGAGTTGCGGTTCCTCCGGATACTTATCTCTAGCGTCAAAGCTTGGCGAGGTCACCTGCTCAGTCTTTTCCCCCTGCTGAATGTACAGGAAGGGCCTTTGTCTCATTCCCCACATGGCATCCCCAGAGCAGGCATGGCACAGCGGTCACTCAGTGAATCCATCACGTGAGTGAATGCAGAGAGAAGGAATGACAGTTTCTGCCTGAAACCAAAATGCTGCTGGCTTAGCAGCGTATCTGCCCCGGCCTGCTCGCAGGAGCGGAGCGTGACGGGCCCAGGGCTCAGGACCTGGGGTCAGGGAGCAACAGCCGGCCCAGAGCTCCACGGCAGCAGCAGAGGGAGAGGGGACGCTGAAGCAGGTCCAGGGGACAGGAGGGGAAAGCACTCCTAGGCCTGGCTGGCCGGGAGGGAGGCTGAGGGCTGGGGTGCCCGTCATCTCAGTAGGCCCAGGAGGTCCCCCTCAGCAGCCAGCCATGAGGCTGCAGCAGGAGGAGAGGACAGGGGACAGCTGGCGTCCACGCCCCAAAGGAGCCAGGACTCTAGTGATCTCCAGCTCGAAGCCTGCAGGGTGAATAAAGGCTTCTCCTGCCCCAGGTCACTCTTAGCTCCTGAGTGGAGAACGTGCTCACACCTGCTGCTTCTACACAGCAGAGCCTGACGTTTCCTTCAAGACTTCACTTCCGGGCCTGTTTCCCAGAATTCAGCTACTGCCCTGGCTTAAGGGCACACTCCTGTGGACAGGAGTCGTGTGATTTTACAACTAACTGCAGAGATCCGGGAAAGGCGAGAGGAGGACAACAGAAACCTAACTACTATTTTCTCAGTGGAGCATTACTTCCGTTTACAGATAAGGAAACTGAGGTACTGAGAGCTGGCCACATTGCACTCTAGAGACAGCGCTGGGACCAGAACTGAATCAGTGTGACTTCAGGAGTCCCACTCTTAGCCACTGTGCTGTCTTGGAGAGAGGAGAAAAGTGGACGGACTGGGGAACCAAACCCCAGTGTGGAGAAATTCATAGTGACCATTGCCTGGCACCCAACAAAGTTGCCGGGAGCCTAACATACAGCTGTGACCTGGGTGGGTGGGAGAAAGAGACCAGGGGAAGCAGAATCAAAAGCCACTGAAGTCAGGCACAAGAGCCACAGGATGGCCTTTTCTGGGCCACAGACCCTCACAGGGCTGGGGGCAGCTAGGGGCATCTGCTGCAGCAGGCAGCGGCTCCGTGTCCTGGCAAAGCGGAAGGCAGGGCTAGGGTGCAGCTCAGTCGCAGGGCGCTTGTCTAGCAGAGCACGTGCCCTGGCTGCTATCCCTAGCCACCCCAAAACAAAAAATGTTTCGCTCAGGCCTGAAGCAGGGGTCACATGCTGGGGTAAGGCTGGTGCATTTCCAGCTGGTGGGCGACATTTTGTATGTGGGCAACTTCATATAAAAATCTGCATTTCCTGCTTCACTTTAAGACTGGATGCTGTGCCTGTCTCACCACTTAGGTGGCCCCCAGAGATGGAGAAGGTCTCTCCCATCCACGGTCCCCACCACTCCCTATTCTCACCCAGACACTGAAGCCAAGCATCACAAGACCTCTTCACCTGGCCTTTCCTGTGCGTCCATCAGCCCCCTCTGCCAAGATGGGCGTGGACATTGGGTCCCCCTGCACATTTGTTTTCTCAGTTGTAGGATGGGGAAGGACCCCTCTCCAGCTAGTTTTCTGGGAAAATCAAATGATATCATAAAATATGAGCTTGCTCTGAAAACAGGATGTTGTAGTCAGGGTTTGCAAGGGAATAGATTTAATATAGGACACATAATTTATAGGATTATAATACTCACCCAAAGAGTCAAATACAAAAGAGTGTGGGAGATCTGTCCTCCCACTAAAGACCTGAAGAATCCAGCTGAGGGCCTGGATCCCACGGCAACATCCTGCACGAGTCCAGCTGCACTCCTTTTATCTCACCATTAGATCTTACACCTTGTTGTAGTCATGGTTTACAAGGGAAGAGATTTAATACAGGACACAAAATTTATAGGGTTATTTTATAATATTCACCCAAAAAGTCAAATGCAGAGGAGTATAAGAGATCTGTCCACGCACTAGAGACCTGAAGAACCCAGCTGAGGGCCTGGATCCCATGACCATGCCCTCCATGAGCCCAGCCTGGAGGCTCAGAGCCCACGACAGTGTCTCATGCAAGTCTACATCAAGGATCTGCGCTGGGAAGGCTCCAAGGCCAGTGGTGGAAGCTAGAAAGTGCGCCAGCGGGACGGAGGATCTGTGCCAGCAGGCTGAGGGATCCGCACCGGAGCCAGGAAGCGACGCTCAAAGGACGGACCAGAGCTGCGCCAAAAAGAACCATCGCCATCCTCAGTGACAGTGAGGACGAGAGCTCCTCCAATGACAGGAACAGCTGAGTTCACATCAGGAAAACCAGTGAGACAAGCTTCTCCAGGAGAATCAACAGCGCACCATCCTCCCACTCCACTTCTTTTCTTGTTGTTGGCATCAACCCTCAGGTGGGCCTTCCATACCCAGCACCACGCTGATTCAGTTCAGCTGGGTGTTACAAGTTGACCCTTAGTTAATCCACTACTCAGGATGTTGAACTAATGCCTCTTAATTGGCTATTATTTATCCTAGTGAAAAAACTAGAAATACCCTGAGCCCAACAGGCTGATAAGCCATGAAGCGCTCTGTGGCCGCTAAGAAAGGAAGCAGTGGATGCCTGGGTAACCAGATGGAAACACACTCAGGACAGTATCTAGAGAACAAGCTGTACCCCCCTGTATGCTATGTACCAGAAAAGTCCCGGAAGTACTCTACCCATTAGTCTGTCAGTGGGCTGAGGGATGGCGGTCCACTCGTGGTTATTAACAACTCTTTTTTCTTTTCTTGCAGTACAGGGGTTTGAACCCAGGGTTTTCTGACTGAGCTACATCTCCAACCTTCTCAAAAATGTTTGAGACAGGGTCTTGCTAAGTTGCCCAGGCTGGACTCAAAACTTGTGATTCAACTGCCCCAGCAGTAATCCCCAAGTGCTGGGATTACAAACATATGCCATCATGTTCAGCCACAAATCCTTTTCTGAGAGTCTGAGTTGCCCAAGTTGGGCTTGAACTTGTGAATCTCTTGCCTAGACTTCCTAGAGGGCTAGGGTTATAGGCATGTGCCACCATACCTGGCTTAATTTTGTTTTTGTTTTGTATTTTCAGACAGGATCCCTCTATGTAGCTCAGGCTGGCCCTGAATTTGCGTTGATCCTCCTGCCTCAGCCTACAGAGCACAGGGATTACAGATGTGTCCTACCATGCCCAACATGATTTTGCTTTCTTAAAGCAAAGCAACTTTTTTTTAAAGCAAAGCAACTTTGCAACAGTGCTGACCACGGACTGCAGTTATGGAACCGTTTTATGCAGGCGCTGTTCAATGCGACAGCAATGTGTACAGGTAGCTTCTGAATACTTGTAAGGAGGCTAGTGGGTCCGAGATAATGAAATAGCTACCCAGAGGCTAATGGGTAACCATTTGGGAAAAGGCAGGTGTGGAGATGCAGATCCAAGATGGAGGGAGTTAACGTGACAGGTGGGTAGGCAGGGGTGCGGGGGAGCTGGACGGGACAGGGCAGCTGCAGCACGGAGCTGGGTGGGGGCGACAAGCTCTCAGGACAAGCTTGAAGGCCCCTTCCTTGGGGGAGGGAGGAGAAAATGCTCAGGAAGGGGGCAAGCGAAAGCCCGATGTGAAAGGCCTGAGTGGTGAGCGCTGCGTTTACATGAAATGTACAGAAGAGCAAAGCAACAGAAAGATTAGTGGTTGCCAGGGGCTGGAGAGGGGGCGACTGCGAATAAGCACAGGGTTCTTTTTGGAGAGGCCAGTGTTCTAAAACTGAGTTGTGGCAATAGTTGCACCACTGTAGGAGCTGACGAATGGTATGCTTGACACAGCCAGGTAAGCTGCGGTGTACAGATTACAGCTCAATAAGGCTGTGGGAAAAGCGAGGCAGCTCAATTGGCTTTGAACCAGGACTCCCACACCCTGTGTTATCAGGGTGGCACAGCCCAAGGCGTGGCCCCCGAGTCAGGACGGCCCCCTGCTGCAGTAAGCTCCAGTCCTCACCCCAGAGTGACAAGAGCCCTCCCAATGGGAGCCTTTCCCAGCAAAGCCAGGGCGCCAGGAAGATGGCACTCTGTGGGTGGGGTGGGGCCCGACTCCCGCTTGGAAAGGGCAGAGGTGCCAGACGAAGCTGGCTGACTCTGCCCAAGGGACCTGTCATCAGATGGTAGCCTGGCATTCCCAGAGGTGAAAGGACAAGTGGTGCTTCCTCACTGGGGACTGAGCCTTGTGCTGCACAAGGTCCCTAGAGACAGCAAAAAGGAATGTGGAGAGCAGTAGGTGCTGAGCCATCTACAGGAAGATGGAAGATTCTTGGGAGGCTAAGGCTAAGGCAGGAGGATCTGAGTTCGAGCCCAGCCTTAGCAATTTCAGCAAGACTTTATTTCAAAATAAAAAATAAAAACTAGGGCTGGGGATTTAGTTCAGTATAAAGGCCCTGGGTTCAATCCCTAGTACCGGTGTGTGTGTACAGCTTTATGATTATAAAGATGCAAGTCTTTTTTTTTTTTTTTTTTTGTGGGTACCGGGGGGTCGACCTCAGGACCTCCTGCGCCAACAGGCACCCGTGCCACTGAGCGATATCACCGGCCCCTTTTTCGTATGTGGGATCCGGGAGTCGAACTCGGGCCCTCGCGTTTGCAAGGCAGGCGCTTACGCCGCTGAGCCATCTCACCAGCCCTGCAAGTCTAATTTTAAAAAAGATAAAAAATAGGGCCAAGGATAAAGCTCAGCAGCACAGCACCTGCCTGGCAAGTGCAAGGTCATGAGTTCGATTCCCAGTGTCCCCCCCAAAAAAGATAAAAAACAGTTTGACATATTCTCTTTGAGACATAGTGAGACCCTGTCTCAAAAAAAAAAAAAAAAAGACATTTTCTGAGTAAATTTTATTTTTTGTGGTGCTGGGGCGCCTTATGCATGCTAGGCAAGTGTTCCCTTACTGAACCACAGCCCCAGGCCCTGGGTAAATTCTTTTCGTTGTTTTTCGAGACAGGGTCTCACGATACAGTCAGGCTGGCCCTGAACTCACTACGTAGCACACGATGCCTCAGCCTCCTGAGAGCTGGGATTACAGGCGTGCGCCACGTCTGGCTCCGAGTAAACTCTAAAGAGATGCAACAGGCTTTAAGCATGAAGGAACCTCACACTGTACTCAATATCCAAGTACCTTTTTTTTTGGTACCGGGAATCGAACTCAGGACCTTGCACTTGCCAGGCAGGTGCTGTGCCACTGAGCTATATCCTTGGCCTGTCCAATTTTCATATCAGGTTCTAATATGTACTTCAAACAGAATTAGGATCTCAACCTCATGACTTCACCAATATCAATGTTCAGAGCTGGGGGCCCAGCCTTAGCAATTTAAGCAAGTACTTGGGAGGCTGAGTAGCAATTTAAGCAAGTACTCAGGAGGACCATGCTGAGTCCCACACCAGCCTGGACTATCTAGAGAGACCCTGTATTAAAAAAAGGAAAAAAACAGTCTGAGTAAGGTGAAGTTAAAAAAGTACATTCTGAGTTGATCTGGAACATTTAAGTGGCAATGGCAGCACTAACGTTGTGAATGTACTTAATAATGGCACAAAAGTGGAGCAGGGCGTGGTGGTGCACGGCTGTAATCCCAGCACTGGGGGGCTGAGAGAGGAGGACTGCCGTAAATTCGAGGTCAGCCTAGGCTACATGGCGAGTTCAAGGCCAACCTAACTACACAGTGAGATCCTGTCACCAAAAAAAAAGGGTTACCATGGCAACTTTAACGCTGTATGAATTTTGCCACAGTAAAAAAACAATAAACAGTACTAGAAAAACAACAGGTGAGTTGGTACCAGATTTAGTAAAGAACTGCTGGCGTCAGCTGGGTGTGGTGGAGCACACCTGTAATCCCAGCATTTGGGAGGCTGAGGCAGGAGGATCAGGAGTTCAAGGCCAACCTGGACTACCCTACATAGTGATGCCGTCTCAAAAACCACCCAACCGTCCTGTGTGTGTGAGAGAAGCCCCCACCCTGGGCGGGGGCAGCACCTCGCAGGGGTGCCACACAAAGCTCTCAGCACAACAGCCTCAAGGTGGTGGCCCTGCAGCACCACCTGGGGAGCTGCCAGAGTCACAGAGTCCCTGGCTCCCACAGGAGTGCTCCAAGGGCAGAGCCCCACCCGGCTCATCAGACCAGGACCACTGGAGCAGATCCCAGGAAGGGCTTCGGAGCACGATCTGGTTTATTCTGAGTGCACACCCGGTTCCCACAAGCAACCCGGTGTGTGACCCGTGGTGCCTCTGTACAACAGGGAGGGGCAGTGAGGAAAGTGCCGGGACACCACGAGGAGCCTGTGTCACACACACCTGACTGTGACCAGTCAGCGGACAGTGAGGACAACCACTTGGGTACTGACACGAAGTTCCGGTTTTATACTTTTTAAAAGAAGAGAACAATTAAAGGCAACACTTGGTTGCCAAGATCTTCTAAGGCTCTCTCAAGCAGCACAGGTTCTGGTTTTGAGTCTCTGAGCGAGTGGACACGGTGTCGCCCCAGCGCGTCTTTCCTGGGCTCTTGGCACCGTACGTGCCCAGCGCCCCAGGCACGAAGGCGGGAGGCGGCTGCTCCCTGGGAGCTCACGCTCGGCCCCTCCTTCCCGAGCACTCGCACTCGCACCCACCGGAATCACTGCTGCAGACACCCCACGTGCTGGCGGTGAGCGGCCCAGAGTTGCCAGGGTCCCGCGTCAGGACGGCAGCGACATGGAGGGACTCACTCCTCAGCACACGGCCTGACACCCCTGGCCCAGTGATCTTGAAGTTTCTCAGAGGCCCAAGGCGGCCCCAGCACCACTGGGCGGTGAACCGAAGGACTCTTGGAAGAGGAATCACTCTGGGCCGCGGCGGCAAAGGCCCGCACCAAGACTGCTTCGCTGTGAAGTTCGTGCCGGCCGGCTTCCGGGGACTCTGCAGCACCGGAGAGGACTGCAGGGACAGCTCCAGGTCCTCAGGGAGACACCCGCCCGCAGTGGCGCTGCATACTGTCAAGGACACAGGGGGCAGCCTGACCCGCCCGCCATGGGAAACACCCCCAAACCTCACCCCCACCCTGACCCGCTCCCAACCAACCCCAGCAATCAACAACTCTGAAGATAGCTTCTGTTCTTCTCAAACGGTTTAATAGCAAATAAACAAAGGAAGGTACCACACTTGGCAGATACAAAATGACTTTTTGTCCGTGTGTCTGTGCAATTAAAACAGATTTAGGTTTCCCATTGGGACAAAAGGAAAAACACACAAAAAAGGAAGGCGAGTCCTTTGAAACACATACTCCCTTGCTCCAAACTTGTAACAATTTTTTTCTTTTTTAATCCACTACACAAACTCTGTGATTGGGTGAGAAAAGCGACAAAGGCTCTTCTTACCTTTTTTTTTTTAAAACCATTAAAGTAAAATCCATAATTTTCTACAAAGTACAACACAAGTTCACACAAAAAAGACATTTTCTTTTGCAAATCAAAACAGGAAAGAAAGGAAAGCTCCAACAAGGTCAAGGCAAAGCATTTCTACGGCTGAATCACAACTTGAGTTGATTGAATCCCGTTGTTGCTGCAGACAGACTGTGCGTTTGGTCATAGTGGCATTTTTTTCTCTTCACATTGTGAAATCACTTTACATTGTTTTCTAGTAGAAAAGGCAAAAAACTGTACAAAACCCCTAGTGTTAAATACGTTTGTACCAATAAAAAACTCACACAGGTTTGTCTCCAAAATGTAAAGTTTCTTTTTTTTTTCTTTTTAAATTATTCACAAAAAGCAGCTGGAAATCAGAAAGGCAGCTGCCGCTCCAGGGTCTCAAATCCATTAAAACCACCACAGAACAATTAAAACAATCAGAGAGAGAAAAGGAAAAGGAAACAACGTCCAACGTTTGGCATTTGGTTTTATCCACAGGTTTTCCCAGAGCTCCTCTTGGAATTGAAAGCAAAATACATTGGCAAACACAGTTTCTCAGTCCCAGGAAGGGCAGCCTTGGCGCCCCTGCTGCGAGGCGGCTCTGTGCAGTCAGACTGTGGGCGCGGGCTCCGGGCCGGGCCTGGCTCTCCCCACCCATCTCCCCAGCGCCCACCTGTCCGCCTTGCGGCTGCCCCTCCTGCCAGGAGGAACGGCCTCCAGCATGGCCCAGGCAGCTGGCCGGGACCCCCTCCTCACCCCAGCATGTACGGCGCTGACCAGTGCTTCTACCCCCACCCTGCCCCTCAGCACCCCTCCATCCCCCGGACAGTCCTGTCCCCAGCACTTAGGGCTGAGGGGGACCCGCCATTCACTCCTCTCCTGCTCCCTCTTCCTCCTCAGACCCATCCTGCCCTCTCCTCTCCTCTGGCTTCTCCCCCTCCATTCACATTCTTCCTCAAGTCCCAAGACCCTGAGGCTGGACCGAGCCATGAGAGAAGAGGGGAAGTTCCCCTTGCGGAGCCAAAGTACTGGCTGGCCTGGCACTCAGGGACAGTAGCTATGTGGCTCTTTACCCAATTAAGAAAACGAGTCGCTGTCCTAGCCCCCACCCCAGTAGCCAGGCTGAGCAGAGCCAGGGAAGAGCAGCTGGGGTGGGCGGAGCTCGGGGTGTAAACAGTGTGAAGACTGGTATTGTGCTTGTCGCCTGGGAAAGCTCTGGCAGGCTGCTGCCACTTAGTGCACGGGCGCCCCTCAGTGTCAGAGCGCCCTCCCCGCTGGGTGCTGGTCCTCTCCGCCAGGCCTCCTGCGCTGTCTCTGCTTCCCTGCTGGTCCAGGTCCCTCCCTCCTCTCCCCTCCCCCTGCTGAGGCCCCGCCACAGAGGTGACAGTCTAAGTGCACAGGCACACGCTCTACGGGCAACAGAGGAGGAAGCCGCCACTTCAAAACAGAACAGTACAATCTTGAAAAAATAATCAACCCCACAACAATTTAAAACAGCTTCTTTGAAACCCTTTTAAATCGGTCAGTTTTTGCACAAACTATAGAAAACAGAGAGGTGAAGGTGATATATACGAAGGTGTGAAGAAATAGCGGGAAACATGCAAAACTTGTTTTTTTCTGAGCATAATCTTAGTGGGAAAAAATATTAAAAACACAAAACAATACAAAAACAAAAGATCAAAGCATCACATTTTGCTGCGGAGACTGTGGGACAAGCACGGAGGTGAGCCGCGGGCGGGATGGCCGAGGGGTCCCAGACGCCCGGCAGGGTCACCCCAAGGAAGACCGCAGAAGAAAAGGAAAAGGGATGGCTGGGGCCCAAACTGCAGCCTGCTGTCGAAGAGGAGGGGTTCAGGTGTGTTCTGCAGTCAAGAACCCCCGAAAAGCAAAAATAACAACAACACATGCGGTCTCCTCAAGCCCCACAAACTGTATAGCAAAATGTGCTCGGGAGCCTCATAGGTTTTAGTGACATCCTTTATTTCATTGTTCACTTCAAAGTTGTCTTTAAAACTAAGCACACAGAAACAAAGCCTCGAGACGGACTGGCTGTGTGTTCACAGAAACAAACACCACGCGGCATGTGCTAGTAGGGCTGCTCTGAAGACAATTACAAAGAATTGGAATCACAAAATCAAGTGGTTATCTTATGAAGTTCTAGAAAAATAGATTTTTTTTTTATATTCAAATGCAAGTTTAAATATTTCCCCTTCAGCAGTCGTTCTAGCAAAACCAATTTTGGCAGCACAAAAAGGAAAAGAAAAAAAAAGGAAAGAAAAAAGAAAAAACAAAGAAAGAAACAAACGTAATAAAAATACACGTCAGCATCAAAGGTCAACACAAGGTAAAAGGTGAGAGTTCAAGCATCAGAGAAGCTGAAGAGACAGGGATTTGGACGATGTACTTGACGCCACATCGACATGCTTTAGGCACAACGATGAACAAACGGCAGGAATCTAGAAAAAAAAACAAACCAGAAAGAGGGAGACCCACTGAGTTACACAGAGCAATACATCCAAACAGAGAGAGAGGACAGGACGCTTGCTGTGTGGACAGCCCTGAAATGAGGAGCAGGGCGGGGCAGGGCAGGATGACAGGGGACTTTGCACATGCTAACGATGGACACAGGGAAAAGTCAAAAAGGACATGGAGGACACCAAGAAAACATCCAGCTGCCAGAGACAGAAGGGAACCTAAGGCTTGGATTTCCCTCGAGACGCCCGCCCGTGGAGGAGGTCTCTGGGGGCAGCCCCGCCGCTCCTCTCCCAGGGCGGCTGCGGGGTGGGAGGCTCCTTCAGCAGGGAGAGCGGGGATTTCTGCTCCAACCTACAGGGGAGCCCTTGGTTCCCAGAAATCCAAGCCCTTAGCTTCCACACCGGCCCTGGCCACTTATGTGGGACCTAGGGGATAGTGGTCTGGCCGCGTTCAAGGCAAATCCATTTCATGATGTAACCCAAGAAGAAACAACTACAGCAGAAAGCACACTGCAGGCTGTACGTGACGCCTCCACGGCAGAAAAGGATTGCGTAAGACTTGGCCGTGAGTCTCCACTCCCTGGGCGGAGCCCTCTCACACTGAGACTCAGAGGGGAGCAGCTTGTTCACAAAACCATCTTTGGCCCGGGAGAGCACTGTGCTCAAGCGCAGCGCCACTGTGGCGCTGGCCTTGCCCGCCCGCCGCCTGCGCAGCCAGAGCCCGCGGGGCCGGCGCTCCTTTCAGAAGGGAGAACGCAAGCGGGTGTGGGCCGCACCTGAGCCCAGGACAAACCCCTGGGCAACAGTGAGACAGGGCTGCGGAGGAAGGGGCAGGAGCGCAAGGAGCTCTGGCCAGAGAGGAAGAGAGAACAGAAGGTCGGGAGCGCAGCGCTCTCCTCCGCCAGATTCACAGCATTAATGCCTTCCCCTCGGGCAGGTTAGCGGGCTGCGAACGCCACAGAAAGTCAGTAGTTCCAATCCGACACAGCACCCTGTGTGTACAACAATCACATTCTGGATTCTATAAAATCCTGGCCTTTTCCAGAGATATAATTTAGGTAATAAATATTCTCCACCCCGGAACTGTATAAAACTTCTATAAAAATAGAAACAACATTCTTGGTTCCAGCCGGTTGGGATTCAGAACAGCGTCTCCCCCAACCTAGCATTTTTTTCTTTTTTTTTTTTTCTTTTTTTTTGTATTCTTTTTTTATTTTTTGCATTTATTTAAAAAAATCCCATCATGACCCTGGAAGCCTTTAGAACAGTTTTCTCCTTTGAAACACAGGACACATTTCTCCCAGTGTGCAGAATTCAAGTTTACGTGGTTCCGCTTAAGATGGGTACATTTCACGTTTCTCAGAGGACGACAGACCCCAGTTATCACTATGAGAAGGAAGTGGCCGTCCCCACTTCAGTGGGATAATCCAGTACCACCAATGTGCGGCAAGATGGTCAGGCCCTGGCTGCTGCCACAGGGGCAGCACAGTAGGGAGAGCACCCCTTCCGACTTACAGCAAAGGGACCCCGTCACTCTGCTCTCTGCCATCGGGCGGACTCCTACTGGTGAGGGCGGGGCAAGCTCCCAGGGACCCGGACACCCAGTCCCTGGCCGGGGTTCAGAGTCCCCTCCAACAGGGCTACTGCCAGGCGCGCCCCACCAACAGCACATCTTTGCAGGCTCCCAACCCACAGCATTTCTTGGAGCAGAGGGCAGAGCCCGGAAGCCTGGGCTGGAGTGAGGCCCGTGAGAGGCAGTGGGCAGCTAAGCGTGAGGACAAAAATGAACACAGTAATACTGAGGTAAATGAACACTAAATCCATCTGGAGGCTGTAAACGTGCTGTTGTTTCTCTGGCCCCAGGGCAGGAGATGGGGCTGGCACGGCTGGCGGAGGCGGCTGCCGTAACTCTGTGGGAACACTATCTCTGGCAGGCCTCAATCGAGTTGAGGAGGAAGTGCGTCTCTGCCTCAGTACATGGCCTGGCTGAGGGCAACACAACACCCTGGCCTGGAGGGGCCTTGTGGCTCAGGACACCAAGGCATGGGCTCCTCCCCTCACAACTAGGTGGCTCCTGATCAGGCCTAGAACACACCCTGCAGATCTGCCCTCAGGAGAAAACTGTGGCTTGGGATGAACTCTGAGGAAGGAGACCCAGCAATGTCTTCCTCCGAGGCCTTTTTAAAAAGGGGATTTGCTGGAAATGGGCCAGGGTCTAATTTGATGTTGATTTAACTAAAAATGACCTCCTTGGCTGTTTCTCCCAATAGCCACCAGCCAGGCAGGGCAATCTGATACCTTGAAGGCCAGGAATGGGTGATGTCTCCCTGCGTTTTGCATAAATCAGCTAATTTAAGAGGTGCTTTATTTCCAGAGAATTGTTGACCCCCTTTTAGGAAAGAGGGGCAGAAATCCAGGACAAGAATTTGAAAAATAGGTGGCAGAAACTCAGTATATTTCCATGGAAGGCAGCTGTGAAGCAGCTTCCACCTGTAGCTGCAGGGCACGAGGTATCAGGTCCCCCGCCTCCCCTCCAGAGCACCCCCCCCGTGCCATGAATTAGGGGACACTCTAAGGGTCACACTTTGTTCCACTCAGTCCTCTCTCTTGGGGTGGTTTGGGGTGAATCCTGATCTTCATCTTTTAAAAGTATTTCCCCATCCTCCCTCCCCCAGGGTGGTCTGGTGTTGGTCCATCTCAACACACACTGGTTACAAACACGGCAAACTTTTAAATAAAGGGGGGAAAAAAAATCTCAGGATATGGCACCTAAACTCCAAAGTAAAACACTGGAAACCAAAGCACAAACTTGTCCTCTGTACGAAGCGAAACTCCCACAGAAGGCAGTAGCCGAGTCTTCGGGGCAAGCTGTGCCTGCGAGAGTGGCAGGGATCAGGGTCCGGGGCTGCCAACACACAGCCTCAGGGCTTCGAATCGTTAAGGGTGCTCCTCCCCTACTTACCAGAAGACCCTCTCACTCCAGTCTCAGAGGGGAGCACTCAGTAGGGCTTGCTGTCGTTCTTCGAACGCTTGAGTTGCACTTTGAGCCGCTTCATGCCGATCTGAAAGCCATTCATGGACTGGATGGCAGCTTGAGCCGAAACGGGATTGTCGTAGCTTACGAAACCTGTGGCCAAGCAGAGACCCAGGTGAGGGCCAGACGAGCAGGGAGGCTCAACCCTCCTTACGCAAGAGATAGATACCTTAGTTAGTCTCAAGTCCCAATTTTTCTCAGCAGGTACAAAACTCTGGAAATATCATGAGAGATATAGTAATCCCTAACACTGCCACCTGATAGCTACTTAGCACTTTTTTTTTCTTTTTTGTATGTGGGTACTGGCAGTCGAACTCAGGACCTTGCGCTTGCCAGGCAGGCGCTTATGCCACTGAGCTACATCACTGACCGGCCCAGAACTTTTTTTTTTGCAAGCCATTTTTCATACATTATTTCCTTCCAGAGCAGAGCTGTGAGCAGACATCATCATCTCCACCCCAGATGTGAGAAACCTGAGGCTCAGGAAAAGGTTGCTTGAGGAGCCCACGGCCAATAACAACTCCAACTCGTTCTGCTATCGGTAACAGCAAGTCCCTTGCTTTCTTTCTCAGTAGTAAACTACTTCACCGAACCTGGCACCAGAAGAGAAGTCAACATACCGAAACACTTGCTCAGGTTTGTCTGCTTATCTATAAAAACCTTGGCAGACACGACATTCCCAAAGGGCATAAACATCTGCAGCAGGTCCTGATCTCCAAACTCCTGGGGGAGGTGGTAGATGAACAGGTTGGCTCCCTCTGGACCTTCAAAATATCCACGAATGGAAAGTGTCAATGCCAGCAAGCTCACCACCCTGTGCCGACGTCCCTTCACCCCACCTACGCTGAACTGGCACAGTCAACACGCGTGACCACGGTGGGGGGGGGGAGAAGAGATTCCCCGAGTACAAGGCAGAAGAACCAAGGTGCAGTCACTGCCATAAATGCCTCCCGCTGTGCTGAGGCAGGCTCCCGGGACCTTAGGGTTCCACTGGCCAGAGGGCAGGTGCTGGGACAGGGGCAGGTAGGCATGGGTGGAGCAGGGAGAGACTAGTGGCCACCGAAGGAAGGAAGCAGATGAGGTTATGATAAAAACAGGTTCCAAAACTGTGCCTAGAAACTACAGGGAGAGCAAGGGTGTGGTTGTGGCTGGAAGTAAAAATAAACACAGCCAATGTCTAAGGAGGGGCAGGAGGGAGTTTCTGGGGTGACGGAAACATTCTAATTCGCATGATGGCAACTACAGGACTGCAGGTTTTAACAGAGCTCTCAGGAGCTGTATAAAAGTGGGTGAATGAACCATACGTAAACCGCATTTTGGTAAAAGGAAATCACCTTTTAGAAACGGAGCCTATGGTTAATACTGAGCACAAAAACAGAACAGGCCTCCTTCTTCTAGCCACTTACACCCAGTGACTTCCTAACCGTCCAGCCGCTCTCCAGAACACTGCTGCCGCAGCACCTCTGCACCTGCTTTTCCTGGCTTGCTTCCGTGGGGTACCGACTGAAATGTCACCTTCGAGAGCTGCTTTGAGCATTCTGCATAAGGAGCAGTGACTCTGGCGCTCCCTATCCCTTTCACACTGGGGACGATTTAGAGGATCGGCTCAAGTAGCCCACACTTTTGCTGTTTACTGCATCTCTGCAGTCTCCACTAAAATACTGGTTTAGAGCTGGGTGTGGTGGGGCACGCCTGTAATCCCAGCCCTCAGGAGGCTGAGGGAGGCAGCCTGGGCTACATACTCAGTTCAAAGCCAGCCTGAACTACACAGCGAGACCCTGTCTCAAAAATAAAATAAAATAAAATGTTGGTTTAAGAGAGATGCCCTCACTGACACATCTCCAGGGCAGGGAAATGTGCAATTCTCAGGCAGGCAAGGAGGGACCAGAGCTGTATTCCTTGCTACTATGGCCAAGTAGGTATTTGTCTCTTTCTTACATCAGCGCTTAAACCTTGCATGGTGATTAAAAAGAAAAAAAAAAAAAAAAAAACCACTAAAATCTAAGTGCATAGGTGTCCCCAGGACTTTCTCTCCTACAAACCACTACCAGGCTTTGTCTAGAAAGCTTCTCCTGAATTTAATTCCACCTATGTCAAAGGACCTATTTCCTATTCTGCCAACCCACTGGCTCTATCTCTGTCCCATCACCTGTTTCTCCTCAATGAGGACGAGCAGCAGTCAGAACGCAAGGAAAATATCACAGAAGAGCCCCTGACAGATCTATCACCCAGACAGAGGCTTCCTCACGAAACAGATCGGTGTCTAATGACGGCAGACAGAGGCTGCCCGGCATCTTTCTCACTGTCGAGAAACATCGCACTTTCCAGGGCTCCCCAAGTCTACTCCCAACACAGGTCTGAGCACCTCTAAGGGTCCCCACCCTTTCCCTGCCCCCCAGCTCTGGTGCAGGGGTGACAGCCACCCCCCGACCTCTGGCTCCCTGGAACTCACCTTCCTTCTGGCTTCCAGCAGCACCAATACTCTGCTGTGTCAACAGGTTCTGGTTGTACAGGGTGGGGAGTGCAGCGGCAGCGTACTGCTGGATACCAGAGTAGGCCTGGGTGAGGGCCTCCATGGTGCTCCCGGTGCCATTCGAAAGGCCACTGCTGCCCAGACCACCATTTAAAGCAGCCATCCCTTGGTTGAGGAAGAGCAGGATTAATGTCCTGAAGGGCTCCGCAAAGCCAAAGATGGGTATACTTAGAGATAACCCCCACAGTTCACCCTTTCACCTCTCGTGGCTTCTACCTGGTCAGAGTTTAGGACATTAATGAACACCACCCCCAGGCGTGGCTCTCTCCATCAACTTCCCCCAGCGGGTGGAAGAACCAACACCACCCGCATGCCTGGCACCAACTCCTCTTTGGCTATTCTACCACTCTCTCATACAGAGGTGGGATGTGGTAAAATAAGGGTTTCAGGACTGAGGACTAAAAGGGGTACATGTGACCCCTTGATGAGAAGATGCGGATTCACTCCATAATCAAAATAGCAACTAACATTCAGTGTGTTTATTCTACCTACTGAGCACCAGGCTAAGCACTGAAGCAAGCAATGTTTTCATCAGCACTTTGCCTATGTTCTCAGCTCCCTCGTCACCCTCCAAGGTAGCCTCTTACTGCTACTTCTCAGATGAGAAGGGGGGACTGACTCAGGTCTGACTTTAAATCCCATCAGTATTTCTAAATGTTCCAGACCACTGCAATCATTCTAGTGGCAGCACTACCTAAATGGGCCAAGATATGCCACTTATACAACCAATGACCTGGTGACAACCAGAGCTGCCCCCTACCTGCCAAAGAGCCGACGTTGAGGCCAGCTGTTGCTCCAGCGAGGGTCTGCAGGGCTCCAAGTGAGGCTATGGGGTTGACAGAGTTACTGCTGCTGGAGCTGGGTGAGGACCCTGCTATTAGAAATCCGGGAGTTAAACTCAAACCATCTCTAATAGCTGAACCTTGGAAATAGATTATACACCCATCAACAGATGAATGGATAAAGAAAATGCAGTGTTTATATCTAGTGAAGTACTACTCTGCCATAAAGGATAAACCTGAGGCATTTGTAGCTAAGAGGATGCACCTCGAGACCACAGTATAAGTGAAATAAACCAGATACACAAGTTTAAGTATAGCATGGTTCCTTTTTAAGAGCAAAATAAAGACAGATAATAGGAAGCATGGAGATCCTTTTCAAATGGGAAGGGGAACAAGAGATGGACAGATCAGAGAAGGATGGGAAAAAGAATTCAGATGTGTTATGTAAGTGTACAAACCTCCACCCCACAATAAATGTAATCATTTTACGTACTCCAAACATGTACTAATAAAATATAATTTAAAAATTAAAAAAAAAATCTTCAAGCCATCATTTTTCTTGTCCTGTAATAGTAACTGATGCCTAAGAGTGATTCTACCCAGTGATTCTATTTGCAAACAGGTTTTTCATTCTAGTAACTGTCCTTGTAGGACAGAGACCAATGATGATTATAACAAACTAAAAATTAAAGCTAGGAGATGACATCTGAACATCTGCAGTGCTAACTCCACCCCTCTGGAGACAGGCACTAATCCCTTTCTGGGGTAGCACCCTCTACCCCCAGCCTTACATGACAGAGAGGAGAGCTGTCTTGAGGCCCCCAGTGCACAATGGCGCCTGTGCCATGCTTACCTGAACTGGTGAGGACGCTGAGGGGACTGCTGGATGTAGTGAGAGCATTGGTACCACTGGGTGTGTTCTGAGCCGCGCTAGCTGCAGCAGCCAGTGCAGCCAAATTCTGTAACTGCATCGCACTGAGGCCTGCAACACCAAAGCCAAGAGTCAGCCAGCAGGTAAGGCTGGCCGATATCCACTCCAGTGATGGCAGCAGAAGGCACTGTTCTAGATGAGCCTTATCAGCAGTATCACAGGGCTCCAAAAATGATGCAGACATGGCTGGGGAGGTGGTGCATGCCTGTAATCCCAGCACTCTGGGAGGCTGACGCAGAAAGATTTCAGGTAGAGCCCAGCCTGAGCAACTTTAGTGGGACTCTGTCTCAAAAATAAAATAAGGGCTGGGGATGTAGCTCAGTACCAAGGTCCTGGGTTCAATTCCTAGTACCAATCAATCAATCAATGAAAAGAAATCAATTCTCAGAAAAGAGTTAGCTAATGCAATAACATCACACCTCAGATGAGCATTAGTACTGGGGTGGGCAGTCAGGAAATCACAGGAGGGGCAGGTCTGTGCCCCACTGCAGGCCAGAGACCCCAGGGAACAATGCCTGAAGCTAAGGTGCAGAATGGAACTGCATCCAATGCTTCACTCAAACTTTCCAGGGATTTCTGTGCAATGAAGGAGAAGCAGCAGAAAAGGCAGAAGAGACCCAGAAGACCCAAGAGGAATGATGGCAGAGAGTGCAGGTGAGAAGAGCAATACCACAAAGAATAAAGAAAACACCAGCCCTTGAGTAGCAGATTAATCATCAGAGGAAGAGAGAACACTTAGGCAAAGACTTGCAAACAGAACCCAGATAACAGTTCAAAGGAGAGGAAGAAATCTGAATTGTGCCATGGATGCTGCAAGCCATTTATTGCAATGGAAAGGCTGACTGTGGGCAGGGGGCAGGCTGAGTAAGTGAGAATAAAAACGTAGTATCCATTACAATCTAGCAACTTTCCCAAACCACAGCCAACTAAACTCCCCAGGACAAAGTGAACCACTATTAAAAATGTTCACACTGCAAAACACAGTTCACTGAAGACTCCACTTTTCTCAAATGCAGTGCCTCGCTTCCCCAGCGCAAGAGACGCAGGCACAGGCAGCTCTGGAGCCGCCTGCTCTCCGCCTCCACCAACCTGAAGGCCCCTAGCTCAGGTGCATCTACGGACCCAGGTCACTATAAATCCAGAGACGGGTCCTGGAAACAGCACGTGAGACACATGGTGCACTCACTGCCTGGGTCCTAGTGGCTTCAGAAGCCATCTGCATGGAGGGTCATCCTCGGCTGAAGAGCTTCTGCACTTCCTACTCATCAGAATGGCCTCAGCTCGCCCCTAGGTGTTCTTTTCCATCTTCTTCTTCAACAGTGATTTAGGAGGGTGGTAGGCAGCAGCACCCCTCAGAGCAATGTGACATCAACTAGCACTAGAGCCACCTTACAGAGACAAGACAGTTGAGTCCTGGGACAGTCATCTGAGCGTTTTTGTTTTGTTGGTCCACTCTACTTTTTTTTTTTTGGTACCAGGAATCGAACTCACGACCTCGCACTCTGCACAAACACTGCAAGACTCTCAGTCTGCTGGCAGCTGGGTCTGCTGGCCTGGGCGCTGCTGCTCCTCCGCGGCGGTGGACACTTACCTCCCATCGGGTGGAGGCTGCTCAGGGTGCTGAGGTTCCCAGAGGAGGCAGTCTGCTGAAGGAGCTGCAAATAAAGCTAGACATTACACCAAAAACAGAACAAGAGTGAGAGTGAGGGCTGGTTCTGCATCTGGGATAACTCCACAGCACAGCAAAGCGAGAGTGCAGAGGCCCCAGAGAGGAAAGTCCAAGACAAGACCCCAAGCTGACATGACAGAAACACAAGCCTCATGACAGCGCAGGACAGAACACCACAGCAAAAGCACTGGGCCAGAAGAGAGCACGTTCATGGACACTGAGCCACGCGCCAGTCCCCACGCAGTGCACAGCACAGGACAAAAGTGGCACAGGGACACAAAATAAACTCACACAGAGGCACAGCTGACTGCCATCAGTGCCTGCGTTCGGACAACTATATTCCTAGTTTCTCTCCCAAATTCTCCTTACTTAAGCTAACACATCTTTTTTTTTTTTTTTTTTGGTGGGTACCGGGGGTCGACCTCAGGACCTCGCGGGCCAGCAGGCGCCCGTGCCGCTGAGCGATATCACCGGCCCTTTTTTCGTATGTGGGATCCAGGAGTCGAACTTGGGCCCTCGCGCTTGCCAGGCAGGCGCTTATGCCGCTGAGCCATCTCACCGGCCCAAGCCAACACATCTTATTCTGCAAAATGTGTCCATCTGGATGCCCAATTTCTACGCTACACAACTGTTTTAAATATCACATCTGACCATTTCACAGTACTTCTTGGTGTTATTTTGGACCAGTCACAATGTACTCATGACTAATCAGCTGTTCCCAAGCACCGTTATCTATTCAGCTGTTTATCTCCTCTCCTCCAAACTGGTCTTCATTGCTGCAGATGACCAAATGATGGTCAGGGCCGTCTACACTGGGTTTGGCGTATGTCCTCTTTCAGTGACTGTCCCCATCATGAGTAAAACCAGGGGGTCTGTCTTATGAGCTTAGAACTCTCTGACCTTACTCTGTCACTTGGCAAGCCATAGCATTCATGCAATTAACTTAATGAAAACCTTCGCTCCTTTCACATCCAATTGCTGTTCCCTACGGAAAACCAGTTTTCTTGTACCAGATCCTCATTCGACCTGTTTCCCACTGCTACAGACATGACCTGGGCCCTGAGTCCCTCTAGAGCAGAGTTTATGGACAGCTTTCAGGTTAACCTTCAGAAGGACAATGAATGAAAACGATGCAAATAATTTTTACCATTTCTTTCTTTCTTGACAGGGTCTTACTACATTACCCAGGCTGACTTCAAGCTCACAATCCTCCTGCCTAGGCCTTCCAAGTAGCTGGGATTACAGACATATGCCACCATGTCACATTCTTTGTCACTTCTAAAAGGGGTCCACAACCCCACAAAGAACGACTGCCCTAGTCCATTAGAGCTCAGGTGGCTCAAGTGCACATGTCCGAACAGTCTCATGCTGAATGATGAAGTGCTGTCACGTACACAGTCCCACGGCACCCATACGTCTTCACTTCTGTCTTCTTAAATACCCTGGGCAGTGTTCAGTCCCAAGCGGTGGACTGTGCACACTGGACATGGCACCTCCATTTCCTCCCTAAATGAGAATAGCTTTGCCCGGTATGGTGGTACACACCTATAATCCTAGCACTTGGGAGGCTGAGGCAAGAGGATCCCCGTGAGTTCGAGGTCAGCCCGGCCTACATACTGAGTTCCAGGCCAGCCTGAACTGCATAGCGAGACTCTGTCTCAAAAAACAAAAAACATACAAACAAAAGAACAGCTTTAAGGGCAGAATCTTGTCTAACTGAAAGACACCACAGGTTTCAACACATATCACTGTGTGCCTGCTGAGTATGACAGTGACACAAAAGTCCCTAAAAAGAGATTCACAACCTTCGTGAATTTTCTGATTCAGAGAAACACAAAATAGAATAAACTGGGATTTCTCTAAGATTGTAGAAATACGGAAACCAGGGGGTATCAAATTAAATAAAATTTAGTACTGTGGAAGGGAAACCATTGCTTTTTCTGTTTCCATAGAAAATACTATTTGAAAGAATTAGGAGTGAATTGCGGTACTAGTCATTCCTATGTGGATATCTGCAGACTACCCAATACGAATTTGGTGGTTTCACCAGTCACAGCTTCAGAGATGAGCGTGTGTGTGGTTTTTTTTTTGGATTCATAAATAAGTGCCAGGTGGCTGGGCATGGTGGCTCATGCCTACAATCCCAGCACTCGGGAGGCTGATGCAGGAGGATCACGTCGCGTTCAAGGGCACCATGGGCTACACAGTGAATTCAAGGCCAGCCTAAAATACATAGCAAGACCCTGTCTCAAAAAGCAAACAAAACAAGACAGTTTTAGTGTCTTGTGCTGGCTGTGATTCTTTGAAAGGTTAAAGCAATAATCATCATCTATATCATATATTAAAAACTTGACCTAAATAACCAATTGGAGTTGGAACTTCTTTCATACTATGTGACTCAAAGTCAACAGAGATCAAGTTGAAGAAAGTCTATTTACAATTTGGTGAACTCAAATATATGCCTATAATTCTCACTGAATAATATTCATGTTAACCTCTTGACCTTTCAGTTCACTGACAGAAACATTTATCATGCTTTTGAGGAGACTCAACAAGGATTTTGATGATGCCCTTTGCCTGTTGTGAAAGATATGGAGAAAGATACTTGGTAGTTAAGATTCACTCAGATTTTTCTCTTGGAGTCAGGGAAATATGAGACATTCCTGAATCTTTAAATGAGATAATCAAGATTTCACTCTAAAATTGTAGCAAAACCCTCAAGATATAGCCGAAGACACATGACAGGAAGAGTGAGAAAGGCAGAGAGACAAATGTGACTTAAAGGACATCATGGTGCCTGAGTTTTTGCACAGAATCTCTGTATGCAGGAAGTTGTAAATGCCACTGTGTCTGTCAGTGAGGGACAGCAGAAGAAACAGCTGGGAGCTTGCAGAGCCTGCAGAAAGCGCACCACAAAGACTCACTGCTAAGTACTGGGGCCCAAGAGTGTTCAGCCCAGCAAGGTTCCCCCACACAGACGCCGCGCTGATCTGCTGCATCTGCTGCTGGAGCTGCTGGGCCATTCTCTTCTGCTCTTTGTCCTTCTGTGTATCAGCAAACTTCACCACCATGGGGGATGAGCACCCCTAGGAGAAACAAAACTAAAGGGTCAAATCCTTCCTTCTGGGTGAAGAAAAAAATCTCTTTTAGATAACATGCAGGCTGTATTTTTGTGTGTGTGTGGGTACCGGGGGGTCGACCTCAGGACCTCACGCACCAGCAGGCACCTGTGCTGCTGAGCGATATCACCGGCCCTTTCTTCATATGTGGGTTCTGGGAGTCAAACTTGGGCCCTCGCGCTTGCCAGGCAGGCGCTTATGCCACTGAGCCATCTCACTGGCCCTTTTTTTTGTTTGTTTGTTTAAATGTGGGTACCAGGAGTCGACCTCAGGACCTCGCACTTGCCAGCAAGCGCTTGTGTCGCTGAGTGATATCACTGGCCCTTTTTTTCCTTTATGTGGGTACCGGGAGTTGAACTCAGGACCTTGCGCTTGCCAGGCAGGAGCTTATGCCACTGAGCTATCTCACCAGCCTGTAGGCTGTATTTTTTTTTTTTTTTTTTTTTTTGTGGGTACCGGGGGGTCGACCTCAGGACCTCGTGCACCAACAGGCACCCGTGCCGCTGAGCGATATCACTGGCCCCTTTTTCGTATGTGGGATCCGGGAGTCGAACTCGGGCCCTCGTGTTTGCAAGGCAGGCGCTTACGCCGCTGAGCCATCTCACCGGCCTGTAGGCTGTATTTTTAATTCACTTGTTGGCAAAGGTCCCTCCTCCTGATAAATACGTAGCAAAAGACTATTTTACTTTATTTTTTGATACCGGGAATCAAACTCATGACCTTGCGCTTGCCAGGCAGGCACTGTGCTGCTGAACTATTTCCCCGGCCCAGCAAAGTACATTTTAAAGGGGCAACTGTTTCCAGTATATTACTTTTATCTGTTTATGGATTTATTTTTTTGAGGCAGGGTCTTCCTATGTTACCCAGGGTGGCCTCAAACTCCTAGGTTTGAATACAAGTGACATTCATGTCTCAGTCTCCTCAAGAGATGGGACTACAGGCACACACTACTATACTCAGGTCTACTATGTTAATTTTATTTTTTTATTTATTTATTTATTTTTTTTGTGGGTACCGGGGGGTCGACCTCAGGACCTCGCACGCCAACAGGCACCCGTGCCGCTGAGCGATATCACCGGCCCCTTTTTCGTATGTGGGTTCCGGGAGTCGAACTCGGGCCGTCGCGCTTGCAAGGCAGGCGCTTAAGCCGCTGAGCCATCTCACCGGCCCCTACTATGTTAATTTTAAAGAAAGCATTGGTTTTTAGCCGTAAGACAGACTGGCTGTCTAAGGTTTAAGGCAATTCAATACGATGTGAGCTGCAGGACCTGATGGCCAACTGTCTGTTCTCTCAAGCTGAGTGACTTCCCCTTTCCCCTGTGTGCTCCCTACCTCCATGGTCTGTGCTTGGTGCATTGCCTTGATAGCGGTCTGTGCCATGGCTCTTGTTGTGAAAGTCACAAACGCACAACCTGGTAAGAGAAGTCAGTAACTCAGCCATTCATTTGCTTGTATTATACTCCCCCCAAAATAAGACCGAACAAAATAAGCCCTAGCATCGTTTTTTCGGATGCTTGTAATATAAGCCCTATCCCAAAATAAGGCCTGGTTAAAATCATTAGCCAGACGGATGCATCTGGTATGTCTGTTGCAACACACGATGGACATATTGCATTATAAAATAATATTAATATAAAATTAAATATAAATAATATTTTTGACATTAACACCCAAACTAAATGATACTGTAAGTATTTGTAAATACCCAAGTGGGTGCCTTTGGCCAAGAGGTAAAGGTGGCTGTAAACAGATAAATTTGAGACTTACTGCTGAATGACCGGAGTACAGATACAACACACGAACAGTGTGTGTGCATGATAATGGACAGACATCGTTTAACATGAATCTTCATAATTCAATATCTCGTATGTTGTAACAGACGTATTTAATGCATTCATGTGAAATAAATGTTTTCTGAATTTTGGAACCTGCTTTTTTTTTTTTTTTTTTGGTACCAGGAATCAAACTCATGCTTGCCAGGCATGCACTGGGCACCTACAATTTTTTTGTCACTTTTGTGTGGCCAATCATTCTTAACTGTCATCATTTTTGTTGCCACTCCTGTCTTGTAAGTGTTCAATTAACACTTGATTTAATGGAAACTTTGTGAAGCCTGGCATGCAAGAGGTCATGACCTGAGTGAAGAACTCATGGGATAAAATCATTGACAGCTGTGCTGCCAGAGCGCTACAGGCAGGCTACGTGGACGAGAAGTCATTTAAGGAGAGCTATTGTGACACATGAGAGATGGGGGCCAATGGTTCTATAGGAAATGGAGTTGCATAAAGTTCAGGCCAGAATTCAGGGTTTGGAGCGTTACGATGATGTTCTAGAAGATGATATGACTGTATTTAAATAAATGTGGATTTCTGTACATGAATAAAGGTAATGGTTGTACACAAAAAAGATTAAAAGATGTCCCATGAAAATAAGCCCTATTGCATCTTTTGGAGCAAAAATTAATATAAGATCCAGTCTTATTTTTGGGGAAATGTGGTTCATCTGACAGACACTGATTTGAGCACCTACTTCATGCCACTAACATGCTAGTGACACGAGTGTGGTCCCTGGTCTCGGGGGCTTATGAGCTGGTAGAAGAACTAGGTATGTCGTAATGGGGTAATAAGTACTAGAATGAAAAACCAGGGAATTGCACACAGGACAGAAAGTGCTCGAGGGAGGAAGAAGGATCATATCCTCACATTCCTCTAGAAAGAAAAGAAAACAGGAAGAAGAAATGTTTCCATCTGGCATTGCGATCCTAAGTGCACAGAGGACATTTTAATACATGACACTGAAGTACAGAGTGTGACTCCTTCAGGGTGGTGGCAGACTCCCAGAACATCAGTGGTCCAGCAGGAAGCAACAGGCCCAACCTCCTCACCATGACAGGGGTATGGGGGGCAGGAGGCAGGGCAGGGATCTGACTTCCAGTGGTCCAATTATACAAACTCTAAATTTAAGACAAGTATCTTTAAAAGCTAGAAGTATACCACCTCGGCTCAGGCCATCAGGTCCCCGCAATATCCGGCACTCTTCAATCTGTCCAAATGAAGAGAACATGACTCGGATGTCATTTTCAGTGCACTTCTTGGAAATCATACCAATAAACAGCTTCCTGTCTTCCACTGCTAAGAGAGTAAAACACAAAATGCTTAAACACTGCTACTAAAGGGCAGTGCAACGCAGATGCGGGAGCTAGGCTACCTGGCATGGGGACCCTGGCTCTTGCCTCATAGCCTAATTTCAGATTCCAAGAAACCTTCTTCTGTGTTAACTTCACATCTCCTCTTGTGACAAGTGCTATCTTAAAATTATATGTAATTGGAAGTATTTAGATCAAATATGGTAGCTTTGGGCTCTTGTTAAAAGTTACTTAACTAATACGTGCTGGCTTTCTCACGTGATTAATAAAGATAACCAGGTTTGCCTCTAAGGGCAACTGTAGGTATTAAATGCAATATACTTCTCATCTTGCCTAGTTTTTAGTACATTTGCTCCTCCTAGCAATACTATGAAAGGAGGAAGAGGTTTTCAAACTTGTTATTAACAAAAACAAAGAAGACACTTTTCAGTGAGTAGAACATGTACTTTCTTTCCTTTTCTTTCTTTCTACTCTGAATACTTTAGTTGTTTTTGTTTCCAACTGAAACTCTGGGAATTCAAAATTAACATCCTTGCTTCTGTGAGAGCTTCTTACAGACACAGGAAGAACTTTCGGCATTGTTCAGCTGTGCTTTGTCCAAGAGCACACAGTGCCCAGGTGTCAAGTGTGGCTCCTGAGAGACTTCTGCTTCTCTTCATAGAGTTTTTTCAAGTTGGCTTACAGCAAATTCTCTTCTGAACAAGAAAGACCGAGCCGAACTGGGTTCAGGGAAGATTTCAGTTGAGGAAGTGGAACAAAGATGATCCCAGATCTCCACCCACCACCAATGTCAATGTCCTTGCAGCCATGTTACTCAGCTCCTGTCACTAAGCCTTGAAGTCCAAGTTCACCTTCGGCTCCAGATCCACGTGGGAGATAACAGGACTGGAACTCATCACATTTTGCACTGTTGGGCTTCATGATTGCAGTGCTTGAGCTGAACACGGCCTTGTCCTTTTTGAGCATGAGCTCAGGAAATGATTTTCTGGAGGCTAAGTTCTCCTTCCCAATTTGTTCATCTCGCCTTCATTTCTGCCCATAAGAAATTACACTTACCGAGGACATTCCAGTTCATTCTAGAATGTTTTTGTAACATTTCCCTGTCAACGGTTTTTCTCACTTATGCATTGTCCTTATTAAAAACAAATTGTAGGTGACAGATTTCTTAAAGAACAGTTGAATCCAGGTAGCATAAAGAGCAGCAAGCAAACTAAGAAGAAATCTTCTAAGGGGAAGATGTGATCTGTCTGCTTACCGTTGTTCTTCTCACTATCAGCAGGTTTCATCTGTATAGGATGATGCATCTGAAAAGGAAAAACCACAAACATTACCTTCATGTATAGGGATAGCACTCAAACCAGAAATGAAGACTATCAAAGAGATACTAACTAAAGCCCTTGGAGACCTCTCTGAACTCATGTCTGCCTTATGAACCTTCTCCACAAAACACAACAGCTAGAATGTGAGTCAAGAAGGCAAGACTCTTGGCAGAGCAAGAACTGCTTTCAGCCCCTATTCTTATGTCCTCCTTTCTTTCAACCCCTGTGGCAGCTCCCTCCCTCCGAGACGGTTTCCAGCATGTGCCTGACGCGTGCAAGCACAGTCCATGCATCACAACCACCGCAGTTCTGTTCACTCAGAGCTTCTTACCCCGGGGAGGACTTTCATGTTGTGAAGAGCATTCTGTGCTTCCAATGCAGCTTTGCGAGTGTAAAATGTAACAAAACAGCACCCTAAAATAAACCAGATTACACAAAATCAAGCCAGTACTTTGAAAACAATGATACTTTATGTTTTTGGTTAACCATACCAGAAAGATAAAATAATTCCCCTGGGTCTAGATCCTAAGCTGGTTTCAAACGTTGACAGTCATGCTTGCTCACATTTGCACAACAGAACAGCTTTTATGGAAAGTTGCTCTAATATCGGTCACTGGAAAATGAGAGCATGTCTGAGAGCATATGCAGATCTACTATCAGTCCTATAGAATGTCCACTCTGCTGCTATTTCTGGAAGCAGCTCAGCCTTCCTTTTCCTGTTCACTGTGCAGGCTATGACAAACAAGCTGCCTAAGTGAGTCTCTCCTAGTAGACACTGCATCCTGCGAGGGCTCTGTAACCCAAGTGCACAGTATCTTTCCCCGTTCCTCTGGTCAATACGCAGCCATCTTAGGCTGGTTAACAGTCTTAGTTTTGTTGCTCTATTCCAAGATCCACGGAGACACTCCCATGGGTCTCTCTCTGGAATCTGGAGCTCTCACAAAGGACCTCCCAGATCCGGTTTACAAGTTATCTCGTGATGTCACCTTAATTTTTAATTTCTAAGCCATTGTGTTTGGTTTGGAAAATACAGCTCCTAGAAAAGGACCGATTTTTTTCCCTACCATGACCACAGGAGCACCCTGGCAACAAGAGACAGAATGCACATGGCAGGAATGGCACGTAAACCCAACTCTTGCAACCCTGTCACAAACCCAAGGGCCTCACCTTTGCTCTGAGGAGGGTTTTGGCTCCTATCCCTTAAGACATTGATTTCATAGACAGCACCATACTGTTCGAAGAGCTCCCTCAAGTCCTTCTCAGACCAGGTCCTGGGAACCTGGCCCACAAACATCTTGATGGCATCAAGATCCGGTTGGTCTGGGTGGTCCAGGGTGCCGTTCATCTTCTTTGAGCTGCGTGAGATAAAATGATAATTCTATTATATATTCTTCTGGCACTCCAGAGGGAGTTCTCTTTTCTTTAAAGATCTCAACTACTTGCTGAAAAAGGAGAAAAAATTTTTTTACTTCATTCAGTATTGCTATTCAGTTTACCACAGTTTCCTGTCCTCCCTCAACAGGACTACTCTCTCCATTAGATGCCAAAGTCAAGTCACCATTCAGATTAAGGTAACCTAGTTTTAACTAAGAAACTGACAATGTCACTTATTCCTTGTCTAGTATGAGAATTCTCAGAGGAACTTACAGGATTTTGCTCCCAAAGTAAAATCAAGTGTTAATAATATTTAAGCACAGTTAATAAAACTTGTACTATAAAATGACTATAAAGTAACAACTGACTACATATAGAGATCAGGACTCTTCAGAGTAGCCAAAGACAGGGAAGCTTTCTTTCCAGTAGCTATTACAGAACCACTGGACTACCAAGCCTACACTAGGAACTGACTAAAATACTGGCCTTGATGTGGCTATCTCAAACATAATCCTAGTGCTCTTGGGTTACATCCAAAACAAAGCTCTGCCCCTTAAATTTCTAAACATAACAGTAATATAAATCATGTTGCCATCGCCGAGTTTTTTCTAAATTATCTAATGCACCGCTATAGCGCCAAGCCTATGAGTTGGATTCCTTCGCCAACTACATATCGTGAAGCCCACAAATTCCCTCAGTCCTATTACATCAAACTGTAATACTATTTTAATATATTCACTCTTATCTTTGCCACTGCCAAGAACCCAGGGGGAGTCTAGCACTACTAACGCCTACACCCAGAAGATACCATTAATTTCAGTCTTTCTGCCACTGTTTTGAGGTCTTACTCTTAACATTTATCTAAACCATGAACAATTTAAATTCCAAAAAGAACTAGCAGGGCTAGTTCACCTTTTAGAATCTGTTGCTTAACACAGAAATCATACCACCATATTCAAATCTTCCAGGTTCTTTTTTTTTTGAGACGGCCTTGAACTATGTAGCCCAGACTGGCCTCGGACTCTCAGTGATTCTCCTGCCTCAGCCTCCCGAGTGCTGGGATTACAGGTGTGTGGCACTATGCCCAGCTAAATCTTCCAGGTTCTAATAGTTAATCATAAAAATACTTTCTTTAATAGAAAACCAAGGTTTTCCACCAATATCTTCTAAATAATTTTTTAAGATTCTTAAGAATGTTGGGCCAGGCATGCATGCCTGTAATCCCAGCATTTGGGAGGTCGAGGCAGGATGATCACCAAGTTTGAGTTCAGCCTGGGGTACACAGTGAGTTCAAGGCCAGCCTGAACTAGAGTGAGACCTTGTCTCAAAAAAAACAAAAACAAGGGCCGGTGAAATAGCTCAGCAGCATAAGTGCCTGCCTGGCAAGCGCGAGGTCCTGAGGTCAACTCCTGGTACCCACAAAAACAAAAACAACAAACAAAAAAACACCAACAACAAAACCTTGCTGAATCTACAAAAGCAGTTCGACCTCTATTTTAAATTCTTAAATCTCAAAAAAATAAAATAAATTCCTAAATTTCCTATAACTGAACACCCATAGAGGGTATTTTCACATCACTTTTGCAGATTCTAACACAAACTAAATTTTTGTTTTGTTTTGTTTTTGAGACAGCATCTTACTTTGTAGTGTAGGCTGGCCTCAAACTCACTGTGTACCCTGGGCTGGCCTCAAACTCACGGCGCTCCACCTGCCTCGGCCTCCCCAGTGTTGGGATTACCGGTGTGCACCACCACACCTGGCAAACAAACTAAATGTTAGAAGCTGTAAGATAAATGATCATAGGCCAACTCTTGTCTCTACACCTGTGAAGGACCCCCATATTCTTCCTAGGATTCAAACAGTACTAAATTTCTCTTCCTCTTATACAGTCCACACCTTTCAGCATCTTCTAGCTGTATCCCTTCTCTTGTTCATTTGCATAGCCAGACCTGGTACAGCACCTGGTTCAAAGTTAGCAGTCAATTGTGGGAGCAATTTCTTCTTAATGGTCACAACAGTTCCCCTTAAATTAATCCTATCCAAATGAGTGTTGTACATGGAGAGTATTCTCAAATTGAAGAGCAGGTACTATTTTCTGTGAGTACTTGATCACCACAGGATCAAGCTACTCTTTTTTAAAAAGTGTTATAGAATGTACTGTTAATCATGTCTGGAGGCACTGCAAAAATATAATGTAACTGCATTAGAGAAGCTTAGTCTTGTCTTTACCTTTTTAAGACAGAGTCTCAAATTGTCCAGGCTGGGCTTGAACCTGGGATCCTCGAGTGCTGGGATTACAGACATACGCCACCACACCAGATTAAGAAATCTAATGTCCCAACAGAAGCAAGGCTACCATGATGGCAATGACAAATGCCCTTGATTAGTGCAAGAATGGATGCCACTCCCTACAACCTGCCCCCAGCAAATTTAATTACCAGTTTTAGAAGCATTTTACTAAAACATTGCTAACTTTTCATCTTATTTCTATTCTTAGGGAAGACAGAACACAGAGCCCCAATGGTGCTCAGATATGTTTCAATGACAAGGAAGTGAAGAGGTCTTTCTGGAACAAGGCAGGGGCTTATTGATATGTACTACATTGCCAACTGCTCCTGGCTTGTCCCTTCTCTCTGGGTCTGTATGCTATTTCTTTTTTTTTTTTTTTTGTGGGTACCGGGAGTCGACCTCAGGACCTCGCACGCCGGCAGGTACCTGTGCTGCTGAGCGATATCACCGGCCCTTTTTATCGTATGTGGGTTCCGGGAATCGAACTCGGGCCCTCGCGCTTGCCAGGCAGGCGCTTACACCGCTGAGCCATCTCACCAGCCCCTGTATGCTATTTCTAACCTTTCTACGTTGGCATTTAGTGCACAAGCACAAGCATAGTCAATATATGTGATCTCCAGCATCGCCCAAGCCAGTGGAGACCCGGATACAAGACAACAGTCCTTGTTTGCTCTTCCATTCTCCAAGTCCGTCCCTATTTCTTAAGTCCATGTGGTCTGTGGCCCCTTTCCCTTGCCTGCCAATTCAGTAGCCAGCAGAATCCCCTAGAGCGGTGCCCAAGGAACAAGGCAGTCTTCAAACCTAACATCGAGAAATGTTTATAGAAATTGGTTTGAGCCACATTAGCCATGTTCAATCTAATCATAAGCACAAAATCTAAACTCATTATTTTTTTAAAAAGTCATTTTTATTGTATCTGACTGGGGGGTGAGGGATAAGGCCTGTGATGCACTGCCAAATGCAGCAAATTCTTCATCAGGGTTGAATCCCATAGAGAAATCATGTGGGGGGAGCGCACTGACTTCTTCCATCTTCCAGTAAACGCTGGCAAGCTCTTACTAGATCAGCACTGTTACACATGCTATACACTAGGGGTAAGAAGTACATGGGGCTTTCCTTGGAGCTCATGAAAACGAGTTCAGCCGGGCACATGTCTGTAATCCCAGCACTCAGGAGGCTGAGGCAGGAGGATCAGTTCGAGGCCAGCCCGGGCTACATGAGCAAGTTCAAGGTCAGCCTGAACTACACAGTGAGACCCAGTCTCAACCCCTGCCCCCACAAAGCAGTTCAAAATGAAGGTGGGAATGTCAGAGACAGGAAAGGGACAAATAGCCACTCATCTGCCTATATACACATCAAGCAGTCACCCACTTCCTCAGCTACTGTTGTGTGCAGAAATCAGCAACAACACTCTTCTCTCCTGTCCCATAAATGGCTCCAGTGCGCATGTTGTCCTTAGGGTTCAAAGTGACCACTGCCCAAAAAGCCCCTGGAGACCACACATAGTGTGATATGCCAAGGGTCTCGAATCACTGATTCAATCTGTTCACCCTGAGACACATTCTCAAATTTGTGCCTCCCCTCACCTGAAGGATGCTATGCAGGGTGAGTGATATGTTTGTTTTTCCAATACTGAGACTGAACTCAAGGCCTTTGTACTGACCTACACTTATTTTTTTGAGACAGGGTCTTGCTTTGTAGTACAGACTGACCTTAAACTCACTATATATCCCAGGCTGGCCTTGAACTCACAGTAATCCTCCTGCCTCAGCCTCCCAAGTACTGGGATTATAGACGTGCACCACCATGCCTACCCCCTTTTGTACTTTCAGACAGGGGCTCACCAAGTTGCCCAGGCTGGTTTTGAACTTGCGATCTTCCTGCCACAGCTTCCCAGAGCATTAGGATTACAAGCATGTACCACCACAACCAGCTATGAACGTTCATTATGCCATGCAAGAACCAGTGAACTCAGCGGTCCCCTGGAGACATAGCTCTAGCATCCCTGTCCTCCAGAGAGACTAAGGAAATGCTCATCTTCTGTAGCAATTCTGCCAGTCTACTTGGGAGTCAGATGGAAGAGAGAAACATCAGACTCTCTAACAGTGAAGGGAAGAGAAGAGACAGTGGCAGAAACGTTAGGGGAAAGGCACGGGATGGACCCACCTCTTTATGTTTATGCTGCTAGCAGCAGAAGCAATTACAGAGCAATTAGAACACATTATATGACTTTGTTTATATGCAATGTCAAAAACAGGTAAATGTATGCAAAGAACACTAGCAGTTGCCTAAGAATGGGGCCAAGAAGAGAGAAAGGGCTGCTAATGGGCACGGTGTTTCTTTTTGGGGTGATGAAAATAGCCTAGAACTAGTGCTAGTAGTTACAGAACTACGTGAATGTACCTGAAAACCACTGAATTGTGCACTTAAAAGTGTATCTTCTACAGTATGTGAACTGCGTATCATTAGATAGGATGGAAGGGATGACAGCAAAGCCAAGCCATACTGCACCCAAAATGACAAGCAGGGAAAGAGCAGAACATGCAGAATGAGCACAACGGGGGTCCTGGGGAGACAGCTTCAAGTCTCCCAGCTGCGGAATTCTGCTGAACATCACAGTCTAGTCCACATGTGCCCTTACAGAAATGCCTGGGTATATGACAGCCTCAGTGAGTATCTGATATCCGTTCCTTCCAGCCAAACACACTGGCAAATGACTTTCATATCTGTTTAACAACCATTTCAGAGCTGGCTGTGGGGCACATGCCTGTGATCTCAGCGCTCTGGGAAGCTGAGGCAGAAAGACTGCAAGCTCAAGCCCAGCCTGAGTAACTTGGCAACTCTGAGAGACCCCCACCTCTAAATAAAAATAAAAAGGGCTGAGGAGGTAGCTCTGTGTGTAGGGCCCAGGTTCAATCCTCAGTAGCAGGGGAAAAGAGTCATCCCTTTTATCATTCTCTCCTTCTTCATACCTGTTGATTTCCCTCTGCCCCTTAATACAAACAGAAAATGTTCAATTCACCCACTTCCCAGGCAGGCATAAACACTCATGCTGCATTCTGAATTCAGTCACCACCCCCCCTCACCAAACTCCAGCTCACATACTGGGCCGTGGAAAAACGAGAACAGACGTGTATGAGAATGAAAAGGGCCAGAAACACAGGCCTGAGTTACTTACCGGTTGTTCTCTTGTGAGAACAAGACAGAGTATGTCTATGCTATGAGAACTTTCACTGGGCAAAGGCAGACCTTCTATCATGTGGTAGGTCATGTTAGATCCTAAAGCTACCAGCCAACAATCTGCTTTTGAAGATTTCCAACCTTCTTCTCAGGTTTGGAGGAGATCTTACATCTGCAATCATCTCCAATCACCAAAATGAAACAAAAACTACTTCCCAAGTTTTTTCTTTTTTTTTTTTTTGGTACCGGGAATTGAACACAGGACCTCACACTTGCTAGGCAGGCACTGTGCCTCTGAGCTATCTCACCAGCCCACTTCCCAAGTTCTTCCTATGGTGCCAGACCCTATCTGTCCCAGGGCTGTGTAACAGACTGAGCAATCCCTGATCTGGGGACAATGGCACTGAATGAGTGAAGGGACACAACTGCAATGCCCCACAGACCTTGTACACATGTGTCTACACTCTGTGGGAGCCATGACTACTACTGGCTTTACTTTATCTGGAAGAGGGGAGGTGTGTGCTGGGACTGAAGCTGAATGGACCAGCTGGCTGGGACAAGTACCACATGGAATGGGGGAATGGACACCAGGGGTCACAAATAGTTAAGAGAACTGAGAGGTGGGGTAAGATAACTTTAGAAGGGCAGAAAGTGGACTCGAAAAAGCAGAACAGAAAATCAGGGGGAAAGTGGAGGGGAGAAAATACTACAAAGCTGCTAGGCATGATGGCAACGCCTATAATCCCAGCACTTAAGAGGCTGAGGCAGGAGGATTGCTGTGAGTTCAGGCCAGCCTGGGCTACTGAGTGAGTTCGAGGCCAGCCTGAACTGCACTGTGAAACCCTATCGCAAAAAGACAAACAAAACAAAGCAAAACACCAACCAGCCAACCAAAAAAAACCCTACGAAGCTAACAAGAATAAAAAGGAGAGGGCTGGGGATGTAGCTCAGTGGTAGAGTGCTTGCCTAGCACGCGCAAGGTCCTAAATTCAATCCCCAGTACCACCACCAAAATATAAATAAAATTAAATTAAAAAATAAAATAAATAAAACAAAATAATAAATAAATAAATAAATAAATAAAAATAAAAAGGGAGGTTGGAAAACCAAAACATGACACAAAGACAGGCTTGGACTTTATTTCCAAGATCTGAAAATAAAAGATTGATCAGACTTGCCTTTTTTTTTTTTTTTTAATGTGGGTACTGGGAGTCGACCTCAGGACCTTGTGCTTGCCAGCAAGCGCTTGTGCCGCTGAGCGATATCACCGGCCCTTTTTTTCCTTTATGTGCGTTCCGGGAGTCAAACTCAGGACCTCGTGCTTGCTGGGCAGGCACTTATGTCGCTGACCTATCTCACTGGCCCCACACTTGCCTTTTAAAAGATAGTTGGCAATAATCTAATGAAATAAAGTAGGGAAACATAAAAATCTGGATGTTTTCTTATAAATTAGCTCCTAAGATTAGCTCAGCCAGGGCTGAGCAATTTGGGGTCAGGATCCATTAAGTCTAGGGGGTTCAGCTAAACTCCAAGGAGGCAAGGGAGAAGTTACTGGAACTCCTGGGCTCTGGTGCAATTTGGGAAACAAGTTTGTGAGGAAGCCTCTATACAGCAGTGTCTGATGAACAGTTTCTAGAAAAAAGTCACGGAGTTCCAATGATATTAGGAGACATAGAGAGACTCGAGAAGCAGCAGCACATGAGTGCCTCTTTAAGCAAAAGGCCTGAGACGCAGCCTCAGAGAACACCCATCTGCTAAGGTGCAAGCAAAGTAAGGGAAACCGGTGCACACTTAAGGGCAACCAAAGTAGAATCAAGGATGCTGATTCCAAGTAACAGGGCCCATGTCCCCCAGAACTTCTACAGCTCTTTCACCATTTCTTCTCTGATATAAAGAAATTTAAAAATAACACGCACTGTTAGGTCAATTCCCAGGCAAATCTCTTCAGTGAGAAAACTACTGATTTAGCCTCTTGCTAACACAGGGCTGAAAATCCAAGAAAGAGGTGGCAAACACACGCCATTCTCAAGAACCTTCTGAGGCTGGGCTGTGGCTCTGTGGTACGGCACGTGCCGAATACCCATCCCTAGCAGCACGTGCACACCACCTTCCCTCCTTTCCCCCCCCCCGTCTTTGTGGTGATGTGCACTGTACCTCTGGCGTAGGCCCAATGACCTGTGACATGGGTAACTACTATCATTAAACTTGTATGCTAGGCTAAAGGTTGACATCATTAACTCAGGAAGCATAGGGCCTCTGTCAACTGGGTTTCTTATCTGGAATGGAGGGGAAACTGCCCATGGCCAAAGTTAAGGTGAAAATGGATGACTAAAATAGATGCAAGTACACTTGGGGGAAAAAAAATGATACAACATTCCACATTCTAACTCTTAATACCTGCATTAAAAAAAAAACAAAAAAACATGAGTATGCAAGAAAACAGCCTCACACTCTAGCATATGAATTCCTTGGATTTTAAGTACCAGGTAGCATTCATGCTATGGTCCAGACTTCGTGAAACAGTGGATTAGTCCAACCTCTTAAAAGATGATAAAAACAGCCAGGTGTGGTGGTGCACGACTGGAATCCCAGCGTTTGGGAGGCTGAGCCAGGAGGATTGCCACAAGTTCAAAAAAAAAGAGGAAGATAAAACAAGCCAGCCAGGTGTGACAGCACACGCCTGTAGTCCCCTCACTTGGTGGTGCAGGACTAGAGTTCAAGGCCAGCCTGGTCTACACAGAGACTGTGTCTCAAAAAACCAAAAAGATGATAAAACAGGCTAAGGAAAGCACTGTTTCTAAGGGGCTGAACACTGGGCAGTGGCAAAGCACAGGAAGAAAAATGGTATAATGCAAAGAAATTTGAATCTTTTTTTTTGGTGGTACTCAGAATCTTCACATTGAGCTACACTCCAGCCCCTTTTTAATTTGTTTGAGATAGGATCTCATTAAATCTGTAAATTGCCCAGGCTAGGCTTGAATTTACAATCATCGTGCCTTAGCCTCCCAAAGTGTTGGGATTATAGGCGTGCACCCTACATCCGGTTTGTGTACTAAATCTTTATGATGATACTTATTGTAATTTCACCTGGTAACTACTACTAAAATGTTATTTATTATACTAAAATTATTTAATTACTTAAAGTTATTTACACTAAAGTTATTTATTATACTAAAATGCTATTTATCTTCACTACCGCTAAACAAAATGTTATTTATTTAGCAACTATCACAAAGGCTTATCTAAACTACTCTTGCTTTGGAGGCTACAAAGGAAGCACAGGGTCCATTTTGAAAGCACAAGATGACTGACTCGAGGGCCCCACCATCCCTTACCTGTTACATCCAATCAAGGGCCAGACTGATCTGCACACAGAGGCCTAACCTAAAAGATTTGTACTGCAACATCTGTTATCTAGGACATATTCTATCATTTAATACAGTATTCTTGGCTTTGAATAACAACCTAAGGTTTGTCTGCTTGAGAGGCAGTTTTTTGAAACCTGGTTAAAGTGAGTGGCACCAAGTAAGTCTGGTTAAAGTAGCTGAAATAAGAGAGAATTCAGATTTTGACATGAGGGGTTGGAAATGGGTTCTCCACCAAGTCCAGAATCCAGGCTCCATTAGCTGTATCTCAGGCCCAGGTTGGCATTTAGCTGTGTACAATACAGTTTTACACAATGTTACAAGCTAACAGCGTTTCTCCTTCCCACATCCACAATTTATTTGAGCAAAGTGCTGATCAAGATTAATCCAGAGAGTGAGGGACATCTGACATTTCTGAAATCATGTGCCAAACTGCATTTTCAATTAGATTGGGGGAAAAAAAATCAAGGTACAGAATTATACTTTACATGTCAATACAGAATGCCGTACACAGTACTAAAAACACCATAACTACCAATCTCCTCTGTGATAGTTTATGAACTTGATAATTAAAAGTAGTAATAAATAAAATACTTTATTCCCGAAAGTTTATTTAAAAGTGCACGCCCAAGCCAAAGCAACATGGGAAAACACGCCCCCGTAGAGGGCCTGAGCAGCAGCTTGAGCCACTGTGGCTGGTCACAGGTCGCGTGCAACCTTGTGCAAAGAACTGACTGAGAGCTGGAGACATGAGCAGCTAAGACAGAATCAGACTAAAACAGAAAATAACAGCATGAGAATTCAGACTTTGGCTTTCTCGTGCTATTTTTCCCCTTCTTTCTTCCCTCTTTTAAGGAAAGGAACAAGTTTCATCAAGTAACAACAATAAAAACGGCCCAGATCCTCTGCTTATGATAAAAAAATTAAGACAACGAAAATACTTACACAGGACTGGAATTCAAAGAGCAATGCTCCACCATCATTTCTGGAAGGAAATCCAACTTAAACGCGGCCATCACCTCACTGTCCCCTTCAGAAGCCAATGACATTAACTTGCTGCACTTGTCTCATCCACAAATACACTCAGCTTTAGCTTCCTGGGCTCCACAAAAAACACAAAGTGGAAACAGGAGCTCAGGGAAACCAGCAGTAAGTGCTGCAGAAAGAGGCAGGTCTGGGGAAGGGGCAGGGAAGGGAGGACTGGATTAAAGCGGGGCTGTAACCATGTGAAGGGAGGCTCAGCCGGCACACAATGAAAGTGCTGATGCGCCAGGCTTGTTTTGTGTGATTTTCCCTGGCGAAGCAGTACTAAGTGCACTGTCAGATAAATAGTGTCAGATCCATGAAGATAGCAGTGGCCAACAGAGCAGAAGAAACATAAACTTGTTTCACATCTCCAAACTCCTCCCTGCAAATCAGTTTTCCAAGTTCCCCAAAGCCTACAACTACCTGAAAGAGGGGGATGGGGAAGTGAAAGTCACTCTGTGTGGTCTGAAAATGTTTTTAATCTTCTCCTGGATTATTGGCTGTGGTTTTAAATTCAGTTTCTGAGCATCAAAGTGAGCCATGAGCACAGTACTTGGGTGAAAACTAACCTCAGAGGGGCCGGTGAGATGGCTCAGCGGCATAAGCGCCTGCCTTGCATGCGCGAGGGCCCGAGTTCGACTCCCGGATCCCACATATGAAAAAGGGGCCGGTGATATCGCTCAGCGGCACGGGTGCCTGCTGGCACGCGAGGTCCTGAGGTCGACCCCCCGGTACCCACCAAAAAAAAAAAAAAAAAAAAAAAAAAACTAACCTCAGAACAGTCACGTAAGCAGGCTGGAGGCAAACTGCTTGAAAAAAGGCCAGGAGAAACTTGCTGCTCACACACACCTCCCTCCCTGCAAGAGGACCCTGCTTCCCAAAGATGCCTAGGGTAAAGTATGCTAATTGGGCCTCATCAGAAAGGATGTTAAGAATCCTTTGTTCAGCTGGGTGTGGTGGCACATGTTGGTAATCCCAGCTATTGAGATATGAAGCGGGAGCATCGAGAGTTCAAGGCCAGCCTGGGTAGTTTAGCACAGCCGGCTCTCAAAATACAATTTAAAAAGACCTGCGAATGCAGCTCAGAGGTAGATCACTTGTCTAGCACTCATACAGTGCTGGGTTCAATCTCCAGTATGACATGAAAAAGTCTTTGGTTCAGTCACATTCATTAGGTGGAGCACACAAAATTGCTTTATTAACTCTGAATACTAACTTGCCAGAAAACAAAAAGGGAATAGTAGTATTCTGCCTCTTTCTTGATAGTATATGAGGAAATAATCTCTTTCAGTCCTCTGCTGACCTTCCTAAAGAAACAAAAATCAAAAGCCAGCACAATGATAATAAACAAAACAAAGTAAGCCCATTAAGGACCAACACTAAAACATGTAGAAGGGAGAGAGCCGCAGGCCAAGCCTCTTGATTTTCTCTTTCCTTCTCTAAACTACGCTGACCTGGGCTGGAACTCGGGGAAAGCCCTGGTCTGATCCCCAGAAAGGGGAGCGGGAGGGACACTGCCAAAACCAAGACTACCAAGTGCACACACAAAAAATTCTATTCTGGGTGAGCAGCAGAGATGGGTACACTTAGCAGTCAAGGCAGATGTGTGCTCCCGTTCTCAATTTAGCGCCACATCCCTCCAAACAACAAACGGTGGCATTTCAATATTTAGACAGTGACTCTAAAACTTCATCTCCGCAGGCTCCCAAATTTCACAGGCCTTTTTTTCCATTTTTACCATTAGGCTTGCCTCACTGCAAAGATTTCACTTCATCCAAGCTCAGCTTACACACACAGAGAACTTCGGAAAAAAGGGGAAATAAAAGAAGCTATGTTCAGCCTGTAAAGAATTAAATGAATGAAGTATTGAACATGCAGTTACTTTTTGTTTGTTTTTTTTGCAGTGCTGGGGATAGAACTGGGGCCTCGTGCATGCTAGGCAAGAGCTCTACCGCCAAACTCCACCCCTAATGAGAGGCAATGCGTGTGTTGCAGGCCCAGAGGTTGCTGTCTGGGTAGTGACAGCTGGCACCTGTCTGCGCCTGGCCCAGGAAGGTAGACGCTGGTCTTCTCTCCAACATCCAAACATAACCACCCATAATCTAGAACTCGACAGCAGCTCAGTGCTTTATTTGTCCAAGCCTTGGACTCAAATGGTCTATGTTGGAGGTACAGTAGCAGGAGCTCCCTCCCATCCTATTAAAGGAAGCAGCAGAAATGATGTGCAAGTGAGAGGAGACTGGGTGACCCCCACACAGTGTAGTTCCCCAGCCCTGATGCCAGGCAGCGCTGATGACCCTCGCTGGGATGACAAGGTCACTGGGAGGTTTGTCCTGGTTTCTCTGTGTACACTGGGGCTCCTATTGAAAACCACCTGGACCACGGAGAAATTCTGAGTCAATAACCAAGTTAAAATATTTAGTTTAAGAATTCCTTTTAAAAAGGGATCACCAATGGCCGGTGAGATGGCTCAGCGGCTTAAGCGCCTGCCCGGCAAGCGCGAGGGCCCGAGTTCGACTCCCGGAACCCACATACGAAAAAGGGGCCGGTGATATCGCTCAGCGGCACGGGCGCCTCCTGGCGCGCGACGTCCTGAGGTCGATCCCCCGGTACCCACAAAAAAAAAAAAAAAAAAGGGATCACCAAGGGCCGGTGAGATAGCTCAGCAGCATAAGTGCCTGCCTGGCAAGTGCGAGGTCCTGAGTTCGACTCCCGGAATCCACATAAAGGGAAAAAAAGGGCCGGTGATATCACTCAGCAACACAAGCACTTGCTGGCAAGCACTAGGTCCTGAGGTCGACTCCCGGTACCCACATTTAAAAAAAAAAAAAAAAGGGATCACCAAACCTCAAGTAAATCCACTGGTTATTGTTGTCTACTACTAACTATACATGAATTCTAATTATGTTTCTGTTTGAACCAGAATCACCTCTGTAACAAAAGAGTACTTAGCATGGGAAACTGTGAGTCACAAGGCACTACCCAGGGTATGGAACGATGCGTGTGCCTCACACTAATTTTCACCAAGCTGCAGCTTGAGAAACACCGATTTTAAGTTTTAAAACCATTTTTCCCAGTCATGAACTTTTATTTAAAAGAAAGCAGGGAGTGGCGGTCCCACAAATTCTGTGTTTTCACTGCTACTAAAATCCACTTTGCTATTTACAAAGCAACAGTGCTCTGAAAACCTGTAAGATGGAAATGTTATGACACGATGGAGAGTGCATCTCTTTGGCAGTTCTGAATAGTGAATCTCTGTTTAATTAAATTCAACATGCTTGTGGGAAAAGAAAGCACAGAAATTAATCACGAGTCACTCAATTTTAGAAAAGGGTTATAAAGTTAAGTGATAATAAAAAGAATTATGGGAATACAAAAACACAGATACTAAGGGAAATTAAAAAGTAGAATTAAAAGTCAGTTATTCACAGAAAGCTACACATAATTCTTTAAAAAAATTTTCTTAATTAGGCACACATTCCAGGCTTTTTCCACAAAGGACACTTTAGAAATAGAGATGGCAGGGGTGGTTATGATTTGCTGCAAATGAAGGCCTTAATTTTTCCTCCGTCTTTTTACTTCCTGTTCTTTCACTCTGAATTTGCTTCTGTGGGTTGCTCTACTTTTGCTGGTTGCCTGCCTCAGTTTTGTTTGCTTTTTTTTTTTTTAAGGGCAATAACTGAAAACCTGATGATGAGAGAGGAGGAACAAGCAGCCTGATAGCAAGCCCAAATGATACTGGGTGCAGTGCGCAGGCCTGTGAGCTCACCACTCTGGGAGGCTGAGGCAAGAGGATCACAAGTATGACCCCCGCCTGGGTAACTCATAAGTCCCTGTCTCAAAAAAAGGTGGAGTGGGGGGCTGGGATGTAACCCAGTACCAATTTTCAGTTCCAGAAAAAAAAACCCAAAATAATTAAAACTGTTCAATACAGATGAGAGAAACACACTCAAGAAAATTGTGCAGGGCTAGGGATGTGGCTCAGTGGTAGAGTTCTTGCCTTGCATGCACAAGGCCCTGGGTTTGATCCCCAGCACAAAAAAATAAAAAATAAAATAAAATAAAACCGGTGTTGCACAGAATACAAATGTACAATTAAAAAAAAATAGTGCACCTTGCATTTTAATGTAGGAATGGAAAAATGGGTTAGAAGGGAGAAGTACTAGAAATGTACAGCATCTTTTAGCCTAAAGGTGACGCACAGCTGAGCAAAAGGACCTGGGTGTGGCATCTGCAGACCTCTGTCCTGACTGGTGCAACAATGAACCATGTTTCATTTCATGTCTACCCCACAAGCTAAGTGTATCCGAAAGGGCAATAACAACATGAAGTCTGCTTCTAGAGCAGAGAAGACATTAGAGACTAACACTAAATTATAAAAACATGTGCATGTGTCACGAAAAATCGCCATTCAGTTTATATAAAGAAACTAAAAGTACAAACATCTATAGAACAGTCATAGCCTTAGAATACAATCTTAGGACAGTCGTAACCTTACTAAGGAGACGACAACTGCTAGCAGTGAAATAATGCAAGGGATACAAAAAAAGTAAGCAACTGATACCCCTTTAAAACTAAGCAACTAGAGAAAGCTACAATTTTAGCTTAAAATCTTCAGGGGCTTGAATTTTACTTTAAAATCTGAGTACGTTTCCCAGAAGTCAGAAGGCTGATTGAGAGAAGATCTTTAAGTTCAAGGCCAGCCTGGGGAACACAGCAAAACCCTGTCTCAGAATAAATAATGCTAATAATAAAGTAATCATATACTGGCTCAAATTGGCAATTATGTACACAGTATCCTACTTTGTGGGGCTTTTTGTTGTGTTGCTGTTACTACAAAAACATGACAGTTGGGCCAGTGAGATAGCTCAGCAGCGTAAGCGCCTGCCTGGCAAGCGCGAGGTCCTGAGTTCAACTCGCGGAACCCACATATGAAAAAGGGGCCGGTGATATCGCTCAGCGGCACGGGCGCCTACTGGCGCGTAAGGTCCTGAGGTCGACCCCCGGTACCCCCCCCACACACAAAAAATGACAGTTAAGAATAACTTAAATAAACTCTTAGGATCTTAGGAGTTTACAGCAAATCTAAAATAATGTAGAAATTTCTGAATGTGATATGGGGTGAAATAGACGAATTAAAATGCTGTAAAAACCTATTCCAAATTTTAAAACCACTGCAAGAAAAGAAACAGTGGGTTTAGTTACTCATGTACGAGTTGCTCTGCGTGTGAAGCTGTCACACAGCACACGAGAAGAGTATGATAAGGCTGAGGGACGGAAAAACAAAGCTTTTTTTTTCCCCTTTAAAAAAATTTTTTTTTGGAGACAGAGTCTTGCTATGTAGTTCAGACTGGCCTTGAACTCAATATGTAGCCCAGGCGGGTCTCGAACTCAGTGATCATCCTGCCTCAGCCTCCAGAGTGCTGGGATTACATGTCCCAGAACCTATTCTGAAAATGGAAGTTTTCCATTTCCTCCCCCATCCTTAATCATTCTTATCTACTCCCACAATCACTGCCAAAGATAAGGATTAGCAGAAGATTCTCTGCTGTGATTGGTCTTCTTGGCAAAAGTATAAATCCAGAGTTTCCCATGGACAAAGCTGGCCCTAACAAATTCATCTGCCAAATTTTGACCACCCTTCAAATCAAGATCCCAAATCAGTTCCGGACTTTGGTGTATTTTTTTTTTTTTTTTTTTTGGTACCAAGAATCAAACTCAGGACCTTACGCTTGCCAGGCAGGTGCTGTGCTACTGAGCTATATGTCCAGCCCCTTGTAATTCTAACTTGACAGCAAGATGCTCTGAGTTTACACACTGTTTAAATAAAGGCCAATATGGACTTAAAAATCAGTGTTGAACAAATTCTGGTTCCAGGATGGTTCTATTTTCTGTGTAGAATCCACAAAGTTCCATCCTCATCTTTGTTTTTTAGTTCAGCAGGGGTCTCCTAACTAGAGGTGGAAGTGGGGAGAAGGCTCCCCAGGAGCTACTGTGTGTAGCTCTATCCTCACCCACCCCCGCTCCAAGAACCCATCCTCTAGTGGAGATAAGCCTGCCTTGGGAGACAGCTACAGAGGAGGAGCTGGGAAAGCAAGCAAGAAAATACTTCCAGCTTCCCAGGGACAGGCATTTCGCAAATGACATCCCATAATGTAGTAAAGAAGCCATCACCTGTCTGAAAGCAACTTTGCATGTCTGCACAGCAGGCCTCATGCAAGAAGGTTAAAAGCTGGCCATGGAGCACACCCATCCAGCAGGGAGCCCATACCTGGAGCTTTACACCTCCCTCTCTGGACTAGGTCTTCACTCTAAAAAACCAAGGAAAGAAAAATAAGTGGGCCATGCCTATTTTCAGAATTCCAGATATGCAGCTTCTTTCCAAAGAAAAGTCCCTTTACTGCCACAACAAAAGATAAAGCAAAAGGGTCTCTCCCTCTCCCATTTTTAAAGTTCACAATTCCATAAAGATAAACTGAATTTAACATCTCTAAACTAATCTGAAAGCAGCATCAACTTAACAAATGTAACTGGAGTATTAAAAGGCTTAAAATTAAAAGATGGCAGGAGGACAAGGTAGCACACGCCTTGTAATCCCAGCTACTCAGGAGGATGAGGCAGAAGGACTGCACGTTGGGAGCCCAGTCTGGGCAACTTACAAGACCCTGTCTCAAAATTTAAGAAAGGGTTAGGGATATAGCAGAGGCCCTGGGTGGTTCAACCCCTGGTGAAAGGAGAAGAGGGAGAAGGAAAGAAAGAGAAGTAAGCAGGAAGGAGCGAGAGAAGGGCTAGGAGGCAGCTTGGTGCAAAGGCCTTGGGTTCAACCACACACACATACACACACCCCGCGATTACCCCTAAATGCAAAAGGCCTTGGGTACACACACACACACACACCCGTGATTACCCCTAAATGCAAAAGGCCTTGGGTACACACACACACACACACACACGCGCGATTACCCCTAAATGCAAAAGGCCTTGGGTACACACACACACACACACACCCGCGATTACCCCTAAATGTCTCGACAAAAAGCAGAACAATGACTAAGACTCACGAGGGTGAATTCCGCACATCTAGGTCACCAAAACAATCATTTTAAACACCTGCTTTGGGACAGTTACAAGAAAGCCAAAAGCTGTGTAATTCTTTTAGCATCATGGATGGCATTATTAAAGCGCCGTCCTCCACACCCTCTCCCTGGAGCAGTCTTCCCGAACATGTAGGTGCCAGGGCACGGAACTCTTCAAACACAACCCAGTTCCTGCCTCTGTAAATGCATCTTAGTGGCCCTAGGAGCGTGGTAAACCACCAAAACCAAAAGAATCGGAAAATGGGGAAGCTAATTGGAGGTAAAAGCAAAGAGAGGAACCACAAAACCAGTTGGTTTTATTTTTAAACATTACTGAACAACCTTGCAAGTGCGGAACGACTCTGTGAAGCTGCTCACACTCCTCCCAACTCCCCTCCACAACTCGTGCCAGCTGCACTCCTGTCCAGCCCTAGCCAGAGGGACCACCATTCAGTCACTAAGGACAACACCTGCCCGGGGAGAGTAAGAATGTGAACGGTAACGCCACACGAGACCCACAACTAACGCGACGTGGAACCCACTCTCCCCGAAGACAAAGATGCTTGCCGAGTAATAAAATCAGTGTTGAGGTATGTAATGGACTTGGGAGGATGGGACAAGGGGATCGTAAGTTTGAGCCCAACACAGGCAATTTAGCAATTTAGTGAGATCCTGTGTTGAAATAAAGGGCTGGGGAACCCCCTGTATCTCAAAAACAACAACAGAAAGTATTTAACTGGCTTTTCATATAGACTCGCTGTTTCTCATTTTGCTAATGAAGTAGTGATACTTCAGTAAGTTTAAGGCAAAATCTATACTAACAAAAAACTAGATGGGCACAGTGGTGTGCTTGTAATCCCAGCTAACTGCCACGCTGAAGACAGGAAAATCACAAATTTGTGTCCAGCCTGGGTAATAGTGAGACCTTATCTCAAAATAAACTTTAAAATGGCTAGAGAGCTGGGCATGGTGGGTGCACACCTGTAATTCCAGCACTCAGGAGGCTGAGGCAGGAGGATCGCTGTAAGGTTGAGGCCAGCCTGCATTACAAGTAAGTTTAAGGCTAGCCTGAGCTGCATAGTGAAACCCTGTCTCAAAAAGACAATGAGGGCCGGTGAGATGACTCAGCAGCGTAAGTGCCTGCCTGGCAAGCGTGAGGGCCCAAGTTCGACTCCCGGAACCCACATACGAAAAAAGGGCCGGTGATATCACTCAGCGGCACGGATGCCTGCTGGCACGCGAGGTCCTGAGGTCGACCCCTGGTACCCACACACACACAAAATAAGACGATGACATCGACATCATCATCATCATCATCATCAAATGGCTGGAGATACAGTTCAGTGGTAGAGTGATTTACCTAGAATGCACAAAGCCCTGGATTCAAAGCACAGCACCACACACACACACAAAAAAACCCTCAAAATATTTACTTGGACTTGCCTACAGCATGAAAAGTTACTAAGAGGGGGCTGGGAAAGTAGCTCAGTGGCATACCACACGATCAACATATGCACGCTGAAGCCCATAATTTCGATCCCCAGCACCAAAAAAAAAAAAAAAAATTTTAGAAGGAAAAGGAGCCAGGCGTGGTGGTACATGCCTGTAATCTCAGTCCTTGGGAGGCTGAGGCAGGAGGATCGCCTTGAGTTTGAGGCCAGCCTGGACTACAAAGTGAGTTCAATGCCAGGCTAAACTACACAGCAAGACCACTCCAGGGGACCAAAAAAAAAGGGAAAAGGAGATGAACATGATGGCGAGTATCAGTAACCCCAGCTACTTGGGAGGTGCAGCCCGTCTTGGCAATTCAGGCACACCTTTTCAAAACAAAAACAAACACAAAGGCGTCTGGGGATGTAGCTCAGCAGTACAGTGCTCCTGGGTTCAGTCACTAGGACAGAATGCATAAATAAACAAACAGACACATGGAGGAACATTCCACTTAGAAAATTCACAGTATCTCCTCAGCTCCTGTAGCACTACCACCACTGCAGTGAGAAGACCTCTCTAAGGACCATTCAGATGCTGAGAAAGACAGCCTGCAGGTGGTCTCACCGCAGGTGCTCCGGGTGGGAGTCTGAGCCCATGGCCTGTCTCTCTTGAGAAGGGGACCAACCTTAATCTAGAAGGTACCAACAAAGTTACTGAGACAAAGTTTCGGAGATGATGTGTCTTGAGAAGGCTCTGGAGTAGTGGTTACCTTGCGGGGTAGGTAGCAAGTTAAAATTTCTGTGTTAATAAGGCCAGGGCACCATGTTTCCCCAAATGTTGCATGGAACAGTTTGAGAAGCACTCACGTTTACTGGCATTACCTCATCTACCCTGTGCAGACAGACTCGGGCTGCATGCTGGTCAGGACATCTCCAGGACACAGACAGCAGAGGGGAGGGCCAGGCTGCTAAGGCCAATGTATAAAAGGGCAAGGATACACGCTAGGACCCAGAGAAGATGGCACTGCTCTGGGGCTAGAAATACCCTAACTGCTTAACCAAGAAAAAGAGAAGAAAGAAAGAAAAAGAGAGGAAAAGAAGGGAAGAGAAGGGAAGGGAAAGGGTGGGGGGACTAGTGAGCCTGGCATGGTGGCATACGCCTGTAATTCCAGCACTGGCCTGTAATTCCAGCACTTGGAGGGTACGGCAGGAGGATCACCGAGTTCAAGGCCAGCCTGAACTACATACAGACCCTGTTTCAAAAAACCTAAAGGGATGGGCCGGTGAGATGGCTCAGCGGCTTAAGCGCCTGCCCGGCAAGCGCGAGGGCCCGAGTTCGACTCCCGGAGCCCACATACGAAAAAGGGGCCGGTGATATCGCTCAGCGGCACGGGCGCCTGCTGGCGCGCGAGGTCCTGAGGTCGACCCCCCGGTACCCACAAAAAAAAAAAAAAAAAAAAAAAACCTAAAGGGAAAAAAAGAAAAAAAAGAAAGACGATGACCACCAAAGAGAAGAGATAAATGAGTACTTGGGGGGAGGGGTACCTCAGTAGCAAAGCATGCACAAGGCCCTGGCTTCCAGCCCCAGAACTGCAAAAAATAGTAATAATCCACATAAATATTAATCATCCTACCCCTGAGCGACCAAAAGACTTTTAAAGGAAAACACAAACACAGCGGTCCTTGCCCCTCATGGATAAGGACTGCAGTCTAAGAGACTAAAAAGCATTGTCTTCTTCATGCACGAGTGGTACAGGGAACTGATTCTTGGAAGTACTGAGCTAGCTGTTTGCTTGTTTATTTAGAGAGAGGGTCTCACCATGTATTTCAGGCTGGCCTCCAACTCATAGCAATCCTCCTTCCTCAGCTTCCCAAGTGCTGGGATTACAGGTTTGCATCATGGTGCCCAGCATTTTTTTTTTTTTTTTTTTTTTTAAAGACAGGATTTAGGGCCGGTGAGATGGCTCAGCAGCATAAGCGCCTGCCTGGCAAGCGCGAGCTCCTGAGTTTGACTCCCGGTACCCATATACGAAAAAAGGGCCAATGATATCACTCAGCGGCATGGGTGCCTGCTGGCGCACGAGGTCCTGAGGTCGACCCCCGGTACCCACCCACACACAAAAAAGACAGGATTTAAATTCCTTGATTACCTGGGCTGGGCCTGAATTTGCAATCCTCTTGCCTCAGCCTCCCAGAGCGCTGGGATTATGGGCATGCTCCTCTACACCCAGCTTTCTGTTTTTTTGCTAATCTATAGTTATAAGTTTAGTATATGACAAAATGCAGTCCTTCCCAGGGAGATGGCCACTGACTCAGTCACCAGCAGTAGCTCTTGCACAGCAGGCACTGGGTCACAAACTCCAGAGAGGGCTGGTGGCACAGTGGTGCTCAATGACTTGTGTGAGTCCTGAACCTATTACCTTGGCCTCGTCAGCAAGATTCACTGTTAAGTGAGTACTGTGAATAATTTCTTGAAAAACTTTTCTGATATAAGACAGGAGCTAATGAAGAACCTGACATCTAGTTCAGAAGTTTCTGAAAGTGGAAGTGTTCTTCCCCTAAACATGGAAGTGTGTGAGGCTGTTCAGGTTGAAGACAGAGGAAGAGGAGGCAAGGCAACAACTGTTTGTTTCTCCTGGTCCCTAGGCTACCCACTGTAGGTCTCCTGGAAAATGTGAACACTAACACGGATAATTCAAAACAATAGATAACTCACAACTTTATATTCGGCTTTGAAATGAATGATTGCTGAGCAGCACATTTTTCTACTTTTATATTAATGAAGGTATCAATGGTAACAGCTAAACATGGTACTGTATCTAAAGTTAGCAATCCTTCCAACTGAAGTTGGGAGACACATCCGGACATTTCCAAAGAGGCAATGAATAGAAGCCAGCAGTCTCTGAGCACTTATGTATGCCATGCCATTCTGGGTGCTTTATATTTCATTCTCATACCCACCCTATCTCCATATTTTGAATGACTAAAGACACAAAGAGATGAATTCACTCCCTCAAGATCACAGGATCCTGGCAATGAAGAGGCTGGCAGACAAAGCCAGGCAGCTGGCCCATTTGGTGAAAGGCTGCTTTAGGTTAAAAATCATCATGGCTGGGGGTATAGCTCAGTGGCAGAGTATGTATCCAGCATGGGTGGGGCCCTAGATTCAAAACACAAACAAAATCCATCTCCAAGGATGTTCATGCACAGAAACAACTGAGAAGACCATGTAAACGCTGAGGGCCAGGAAGTATGATTTAGCCATCCTTTGAAGGCACATCTTGAAGTATACAGGTAAATGCCTACGGTCTCAAGTGTCACAAGAGGCTCTTCCAGAAACATGATTTAGGACAGTGAGGACGCCTGCTGCTGCGTGGTAGACGTGTGACTTACAAGAAGCTAATCTGTACCTCTAGGTGTCAGTTTTCTTACTCGTAAAAGAGAACTTAAGTTATGTGTCCTAAAAGGGCTAAGGGACTAAGTGGATGTCCAGAACACAATCAAGCCACTGCGAAACTTTTAGGTGGAAGAGGAAGAGGTAAGTAATAGATGTGGTCTGGGAAAAGCGTGCTTTATCTTTTAGTCGGTTTATTTCCCTTCACTTCTATCTCTTCCCTTCTCTGTGGCAGCGTAATAAGAGAAGTGGGCTCTTTGCTTTAGAAAGTATGCTCACTGCTGCCACTCTCTCGAAGGCCAGGTGAGCAGACCAAAGGGTCAGTGCCCTGGCTAGCGCAAGGGACTCTTTTCTTTCCTTGTGACACGTGCTCTCCCCGTTACTCACCTGGCTAGCACCATGATTCAAGCTTGGGTCTGGGCCTTTTGACTCCTCAGTGACTAATGTCCACCTATGTGTGTCCTCTCCGTGACCCTAGCAGGGAAGTTTATTAATCTCATCTCCTTCACACCAGTATGCTCACCCTTTCTGTAGTGGCAACAACTTTCTTCTCAGCTTTTTGTTTAATTGTGGTTCCAAAAAAGAAGAAAAAGAAGAAGAAATTTACATGTGAAATATATATGAAAGATAAAACTACCATCATAACCACTTTTAAGTGTATGGTTCAGTAGTGTTAGGTATAATCACATTGTTGTGCAAAATGACAACAATTTTTAAAAACGACTTCCATCAAAATTCTTAATCCAGTGCCCCCAGCGCTCTCTCGAGTCAGAGGAGAATTATTAGCCCTATTCTACTTTATGCTAAACTATATGAAGATTAACGCTGAGGTTTCCTGAAAAGAGAATACACAGCTTTCATCATTTTCTCTAGGGGGTCAGCACTGTTGGAATGGTCCCCTTTGACTCTCTCCTATCCCTAGAGGATGGAAGTAGGTTACACCACAACTAAATTATCTATTATCTCTGAACAGATTTTGAGCAGTTTTCTACTTCAATCCCTACCATATATGCAACATACTTGGGAGAAACTTGATAGTTCTCAATTTTTGTTAATGAAATATACTGCCAATTGTTACCATTTTGTAAACTGTACATGTTAACAACAAGTCTGTCCTCTTTTGTATTTATATCTCGGAACACCTGATAACACATATCAGACCTCCAACTGTTAAACTAAATCCCTCAGTTTAACTACTCTAAAAGTTTCCACGTCAGGAACATTCTCTTTCTCTCCTTTTTAAAAAAAAGTGTATGTGTGGGCCAGGGATGTAGCTCAGCAGCACAAGCACCTGCCTGGCAAGCACAAGGTCCTGGGTTCAATTTCCGCTACAAAAAAAAAAAAGACAGAAAGACATTATAGATACTTTAATAAAAAGCATCATGTGGGCCAGTGAGATGGCTCAGTGGCGTAAGCGCCTGCCTGGCAAGCGCGACGGCCCAAGTTCGACTCCCGGAATCCACATACGAAAAAAGGGCCGGTGATATCACTCAGCGGCACAGGCGCCTGCTGGTGCACGAGGTCCTGAGGTCGACCCCCCGGTACCCAAAAAAAAAAAAAAAAAAAAAAGCATCATGTGCAACCCCCACCTTTCCTTTTTTACACAGCAGTTGTATTTATTCATTTCATTAACTTTTTTGTTTCCCCAATTAAAAATTTTTATTTGTTTTTACACAGAACCACATTCTGGGTTACTTCCCACCAGAATTTTTTTTTAAGCATATATTAAGACCCACACATGCTCAAATACATAGAATTATTATCAAATGTAGTATCACATTGTGTTTATTACTGCACAACCTACATTTCTCACTTCATAAACATTTTCGTGTAAGCAGCTAACATCTAAGGATCAGAGCTGAAAATGGATTAAGCTTGTGAAATTGCACAAAAACAACTTTAATGTTACACTAATGTTGAATGGTGATGGTGAGCTGGGCTCTTTTATTCTCCTTCCTCCCTGGTTTGTCACCTCATCTTCTGTTTTATGACATTTCCATGACTATTGTGCATGTATCTATACAAGAGGTCACGCCAGGGGTGGTGGTGCACCTCTGATATTCCTGCACTTGGGAGGCTGAGACAGGAGGATTGTCACGAGTTCAAGGCCAGCCTGAACTACATGGTGAGGCCCTATCTCCCAAAAAAACAAAAACAGAAACAAAAACAAAGGAAAAAAAAGAAACAAAGAAAGAGGTCATCTCACTTGAGAGGTATCCCATTTTGGAGGTGCTTAGATGAAGCAGACAGGGAATGCAAAATACAGTTTTAAAAATCTCTCTTCCTACTTTCTGCCAAAGAGCCTAGCCAGGTGTGGTGGTGCACGTCTGTAACCCCAGCACTTGGGAGGCTGAGGCAGAAGGACCACAGCAAGTTCGAAGCCAGCCTGGGCTACATAGTGAGTTTAAGGGCAACCTGAACTACATAGCAAGACCTTATCTCAAAAAAAAAAAAAAAGTCCACACTCTCAAATTCTCAAACTCCATTAAGCAGGCAGTCCCTCTGCTCCCCATTGGTCTGAGGGATGGAAGAGAGGATAAGGGAAGGAATCTCCTTCTTCCACAGCTCTCTTCTGTTTCCTTCCCACAGCAGCACTGTCCGCACTGGGCAACGAGTTGTTGGATGTAGCGGCAGCAGTTTACATACAGCAGCTAAGCCAGTGCACAGCACACTCTGGACAGAGATGGCTTCTTAACATTTCCGGAGTCTAAACCCAATGTGCAGGTGTGGAAGAAAAGGGAGCTCTAAAGCCGCAGAGACATCAGATAAAGCATCCCATCTAAGCGCCAGGACTCAGGCTTCTGCACAGTATTCACATATCAACTGCTCATATTTGCCATTTTCTAAGGCCACCAATTCCTTCTCAGACTCTCTGCCCTGCCAGAAGGCCAAATCTGTCTCATCTGAGTCACTCTGTCCCCTCTGCAGCTGCATCTTGGCTTCAGCCCACTTACGCAGCTCGTGAGGGCTGTGCCATATGTTAGTACCACGTAGGCAGAATGTGACTAATGTTCTTCTAAAACCCTGTCAGAGTTACTGTTAAAATTACCTTACAATCCTGACGTCTCTGAAGAGCCATTATCACATAGAACCTTCTGGAAATAACTTTATCATTTGTTGCTGAGTGCTCAAGGGAGATTCTTTGGCATTTTCACTTCCACTGTCGAGATAAGGGAACTAAAATGGAAGAGAATGGATTAAGTGATCCCAATTCTGCAGCTAGTCACTGAGACTGGACTTTCTTGAATCAAGATGCTACATGGAAACTCAATTATTACTTTGATTTTACTTTTTAAGGTAATTAATAAACTTTAGATATAAAACTACCTAGAATTTACAGGCTAATTCTGATAACCACATGGCCTCATGACACACACCTGAGTAGCGTAAGCAATAAGGACTCAACAGGCTATGGACCCCAAATGTTTTTCTAATTAGTAGAGATCACTAGTGGGTAAGACTAATACTTTGAGCCAGGCATGGTGGGGCTCCTGCACTCGGGAGGCTGAGGCGGGAAGACTGCAAGGAGTTCAAGGTCAGCCTAGGCTACATAGTGAGTACAAGGCCAGCCTGAACTGCATAGTGAGACCCTGTCTCGCAAAAAAAAAAAAAAAAAAAAAAGAGAGAGATGACTGGTAGATTCAGCTTCTACTGCCAAATTCCCCAAAAGTTGAAAGGGGAGGGAATCTGCTCCCACCCACCCCCACTCCATGTAACCTGCCTCTTCTCTGGCTGTAATGGCTGCTAGATTTGGTAATTAAACTCATCTCAAGGTTTCTTAAATTATCCAGATACTTCCGGTCTTGTGTTCATTCTAGTAGCTGCGTATGGGGTAGCAGTTTAACTGCTACTGTATTAAGACCTCCTTCTCTGACAATAGTTTTCAATGGGCATTATCATTTGCAAAATATATAAAGAAACTGTAAGTATCTCATTAATATTGAAAGTTGGAAATGCCTTTTTTTTTTTTGTGAGTACCAGGGGTCGAACTCAGGACTTCGCACTTGCGAGCAGGCGCTTGTGCCACTGAGCGATATCACCGGCCCCTGGAAATGCCCTTTGAAATCAGAAATTTCAGTTCTAGAAATACAGCCTACAGATATAAATTTGTAGTCACGTATGGTAGCACACTTGTAATCCCAGCACTCAGAAGCCTGAGACAGAAAGATACTGCAAGTTCGAGGTCAGCCTGGACTACATAGCAAGACCATGTCTCAAAAAGAAAAAAAAAAATATATATATAAAATATAAATTATATATGTATATACAATAAATACGCATACACAAGTATGCAAAGGAGTCATTCATAAGAACATTGTTTACAACAGCAAAACCTAGAAACATATGCCCATCATTTGGACGCTAAATAAATTACAGTATAAGCATACAACAGAACACCCTGCAGCTATTAAAGAGAACATGGCAGCTAAATGATCAGGGTGCATTTATGCAGTAAGAAAGGAATTACACGTGGCATGTATATGAACAGAATATTTCTGGACGGATAAAGAAATAATTGCTCACAGCAGTTGCAGAGGTAGAGTACTGGCTGAATGGTTTACATGTGGACATGTTACCTACTCAACAGAAAATTTTTTAAAGAGAACTCTGCAAACTATGAAGCACCAAGTAAAGAAAAACTTCAACTCATGCTCTATTCCAAAACAAGCATTCTGGGCTTTGTAATTTTTTTCTTCTTTGCCTGAAAGGTTTTTTGTTTGTTTGTTTGGTTTGTTTTTGTGGAAACAGCTACTGTCCAGGTGAACAACCAATGTATCACATGTGAGGTGGGTAATTACTTCATACTATTTGTAATTAATTACCCCAGCAACACAACTGACATTCATGCACCTTGGACTTAGGCCTTAGGCTGGCCTGTTTACCGAGTTCGGGGCTACTTTCAATAACTCAGCTGTAAATCTACATTTACATTTTCTTCAATCAGCCTTCCTTGCCAAGACAGGGTGCAACATTAGCTGGATCCCAGTAAGGAAGGCAAGGGACAGGGTGAGATTATATGTCAAAGCAAGTTCTATAAATACAGCTTTTGGCCTAGTATCTCAAAAAGGAATCAAAACAGCTTCCAACTTAAATAGAAAAATCCTACAGTCCTGCGCTATCTTACTTGACAGCTCTGGAGAACAAAAGACGCCAGGCATCTGGAATCTCGTTTCTGGGCTGTATCTGGTCTCCATCTCACCGGTTTCCCTGGGAGGCCTAACCCCAACTGCAGGCTTTCTCATGCAAGTCAGCATCACTGCCTCTGCCATTCTCTTCCCCACCCCACCTAGCCTGCTCTCTCCCCTCTGCGCTCATCCCCCCATAGCTGACAACACACACCAGCCCTTCCCCAGCGCCAAGCATGTAACTTCTATCTGCTCCCAACCCCTGACCAAGCAGCCAAGAACCCTGCCTGTACCATCTGCCCCAACCTCACCCCAAACACATGGGCACTGAAGCAGGATGCTTCCATATGGCCTCATCTCAGGAGGTTTGTCCTGTTCTGTTGAAAGCAGGCAACTTCATTCAATCTCTTCCTGTTCTTAATATTTTAATTCTACAAAGCTAAAAATGACTTCCAATGGAGACGCTGAGATAGATTATATGTCAGAAAGTACGAAAATTACCTCTCTGATTCAGCCAACTAGAGAGAATGCTTAGCATAGGCAGATTTACCCCCAAGGGTATACAGCCCAAGGACAAATTCTAAATATCTCCTTATATATTATCACATTTTAAAAAAATGACCTTACTTTCATCATTGCAACTGTGCCCCTAAGAGAACTTCTCATATTTAAATAACCACTTAAATGATCACCCTACACCTCCTTCAAATCACTCCTTAAAAAAATAAAACCTATTTTACAAAATTAAACTTGTCAATGCTTTTTGTTTTTACAAAAATAAAAAAGTCATGATGAGATAATTCCTGCTAGGCTAGATAATTTCATAGACAGTAGCACAAATGTTATCACGAACACTGTGATCACACAGCATAAGAATATGATTTAGACAGGGAAACAAGAATCGTCTCTCCCGAGATTCCCTAAGTCCTCAAAATCTGGGAACACCTACCCCTGGCTGTATGCTGCCTCTCATTTTGTTTCTAGTGCTACCCTACTGAAATTACCTAGCCTACCAGTCATTATCACACCATGACCTTGCCCCTTTTTTTTTTTTTTTTTTTTTTTTTTGAGACAGGGTCTTGCTAGGTAGTTCAGGCTGGCATCAAACTTGCAGTGATCCTCCTGCCTCAGCCTCCCGAGTGCTGGGATTACACACATGAGCCACCAAGCCCAACCCACCATGATCTTTCTAGACCCGGCCTTGCCATGTGGCCCAGGCCAGGTTCCCACCTACAATCCTCACATCTCAGCCCTGGGTGGGAGCAGCTGGGGTCGCAGGTGTGTGCCACCTTGCCCAGCACCGTCCCCGCTGCTATTACCCTGCTGTCCTCACACAGGCTGCAGCTCACAGATCAGGCAAATCTCGGGCCTTCCCTTCCCATCTTCACCCAGCAAGCATCTCCAGATGTGCAGTCTAACATGGAGAGGCTGACATTAATTCTGCTCAGTGTCTTCAGTAAACATTCTGGTATCAGCACAGATGCACTAGCAACTTTTCGGACACTCTCACAAACCTGCAATTTGGCTTATAAAGGAATTTTATATAGGAATTTGTTGGCCAGGCATGGTGGTGCATGCCTGTAATCCCAGCACTTGGGAGGCTGAGGCAGGAGAATCACGAGTTTGAGGTCAGCCTGGGCTACAAAGTGAGTTCGAGTCCAGCCTGAACTGCGTAGTGAGACCCTGTCTCAAAAAAACAAAAGAATTAGCGTAGCTGATGACCTGCAACCAAAATCAGTCATTTTCAAAAGGAAATCCTAAAATGAAACTGGGTTAGACTGATTGGTAATTCAATAATCCCCAATAATACTCCAAGTGTGTTAATAAAATTAACCGACAAATATTTACTGCCACATCTATGATGTATCTCACCCAGACTCGAGTCTTACCTCTGCTTTCTTATCCCAGTTTTGCTGCTCACTAGTCAGGTAACTTTGGGCAAATTCTTAAACTTCTTTATATTGTTTTTTCCTCATTTAAAAAAACAGCTACAAGGGGAGGGAGGAGAGGGGAAGTAAAAAGAATTAAGATGTGTTATATACATGTACCAATTCCCCGCAGTGAATGTAATCATTACGTACTGCAAACATGCACAACAAAAACCAGCCACAGAAACTGTGTCTACCATGTTTTTTAGGATTAAGGGAGCTACACATGTCAAGAGCGTTTAAAATAGTGCCTGTCATACAGAAAGTGCTTGATGAATATTCACTATTGTAATTCCAGGCACTAAATTTGGCCCATGGAGGAGAGGACCAGTTCCCCCAAAAGTCTTCTCTTTTTCTTTTTTCTTTTTTTTTTTTTTTTTTTTTTTTTTTTTTGGCACAGTACTGAGGATTGCACCCAGAGCCTTTGTGCTAAGCTACATCCCCAGTCCTTTTTATTTTGAGAGGGTCTCACTAAGTTGCTAAACTCCCCAGGCTGGGCTTGAACTTGCCATCTTCCTGCCTCAGCCTCCTACAGTGCTGGGATTACAGGAGTGCGCCATATCCAGCAAGCTTTAGTCCTTGACAACACAATTATCCCTCTTCAAAATACAGTACCTGGGCCGGTGAGATGGCTCAGCGGCGTAAGCGCCTGCCTTGCAAGCGCGACAGCCCGAGTTCGACTCCTGGAACCCATATACGAAAAAGGGGCCGGTGATATCGCTCAGCGGCACGGGCGCCCGTTGGCGCGTGAGGTCCTGAGGTCGACCCCCCGGTACCCACAAAAAAAAAAAAAAAAAAAAAAAAAAAAAAAAATACAGTACCTGAGGTGACAATGGAATCATTCCTATCAGAGGAGGGGGAAAGGAGTAGTGAGAAGGCAGGGATGAGCTGACAGACCACCCTCCAGTGGGGCCTGTTAGGGTCCAGTACAAGTATCAAGAGCTCTTCATTAAGGATGAACCACTTGGAATAGCAAGTATTTACTTATTTATAATATTTGTTTATTCCCCTTGACACCAAAAAAGATTTGTGGAAGGTTTCAAAATAGATACACTGGAAATATAAACTAATAAAATGAGGCTAGGGAAATTATAAATTCTAACAAAGGCCAAGAAGAAAAGAGCTCCATTTATTTATTTGTTTGTTTATATTGCTGTCACTGTTGCTGTTGGTGAGACATGAACTTGAACTCCCTGTGCAGTCCAGGCTGGCCTGGAACTTGCAGTGCTCCTCCTGCCTCAACCTCCCAAGTGCTGGAATTACAAGCATGCGCCACCACACCATCACTGCCATTTATTTTACTCTTCAATGGCAGCCCCTATATGGGGTGTACAATGATTCATAGCATAAATGGGAAAAATTAATAGGACAATAAAATGAGATGGCACCAAGAACTGACAAGAAGGTGGTGAAGCCTGTACTCCACAAAGCCTCACTCAACAGTTCTAGAAAGTCATCAAGTGTGCAGGACCCATGACAGACTCAGCACCAGGGACTAGGCCCTACACACAGATACATCCGACACCAACAATGGACAAGCTGCTTAGCAACTTCCTAGTGACTCAGAGCCACCACCTGTCGGCCAGTGATCACACAGAACTCTGCAGCCCCGAAGAAGCTGCCTCGGTGACAGTGTTTTTCCAGCATTCTTATCGGCCACAGTTGCAAACATGTGCAGAGAACTGTCTCATCCCCACTCAGCTAACAAGTTCTATTCCCAACTTTGCGTGCTTATGACTCACAGGAGGTAGGGGGAGGAGTAGAAGGAGAGCTGTAAAACAAAGAACCCGACTTTAGTCTTAAACTGATCAAGAATACAGAATTCAACTATTTTATTAGAAAGTCTCACAACAAACCAAGAAAGTATTCTTTCAGAACATAGTAACAAACCCAGTATCTTGTGAAAATAGCCTGAAATCTGTCAACATGTCACGCCCCCTATTCCTTAAATAGACATGACACCAAAAGGCATGAGAGGCCTCTGTAAGGCCAGCCTTGAGACAGCACTGGGAATGGGCACGCATGTTACCACAGGCCGGCTGCAGAGCCCAGAGGGACAGCACATCCCACAGCTCCTTTCAGCAAGCAGGCCCTACTGCATCCTCTTCCAGAAAGACGTGCACTAAATCATTCAAGAAGGAGGCTTCCCATCTTTTCCTAGTTGTATTTTGTCAGAAAATTTGTGTGCCAGGGAAGGAAGTCAGTTCTACCCCTAAGAGCTGATCTTCAGGATCTATTTTTAAAAGGGGGAAGTTAGCCAGGCATGGTGGTGCATCCCTGTAATCCCAGCACTTGGGAGGCTGAGGCAGGAGGATCATCATGAGTTTACGGCCACCCTGAGCTACACAGTGAGTTCAAGTCCAGCCAGAACTGTGGAGCTATGCAGCAAAATCCTGTCTTTAAAAAAAAGGGGAGGGCCAGTGACATGGCTCAGCAGCATAAGCGCCTGCCTGGCAAGCGCGAGGTCCTGAGTTTGACTCCCGGAACCCACATATGAAAAAAGGGCCGGTGATATCACTCAGCCGCACGGGCGCCTGCTGGCGCATGAGGTCCTGAGGTCGACCCCCGGTACCCACAAAAAAAAAAAGGGGGAAGGGGACACTACTACTTCAATGAGGGTGTTTCTTAAGAAAGCCAAAGACTATTTCTCACACTAAATACCAGTCCAGCACCTTATACCCAAGATGTTATTTTATTAAAATACAAATCTCACTCTTCACCCCATCCCTGAGATTCTCAAACACTGTCTACAATTTATAATTGACAGGCTGAAACGAACCCAAACAGAAAGACAAACGGGTCACCTCTTTGCCTGGAAAACCTCAGTCCACAGAAATATACACAGACAGACAGATGGACACACATAAGACACAAATGCCAAGCATTGGCTGAGTCCTGAGCGGGTCGGAGACAGCGTGGGTGCACAGGGCAGTGCCCGGCCTTGCTCGTGGGCTGCTCCTGCTGTTGCTGTACAAATATAGAAAGCTGCAAAGTGGAACAGCAGCTTCAGCAGAACAGACTTCACTCCGTGCTCAAAGAGGAGGAGCAGGGATCTGAACAGCTTTCCCCATACATGGCTGCTGGAAGGGGCCACTAGTGAAAGCCCAACTAGCTCACACACAGGCATTCTGCTCACAGGCTCCAGAAGAAAAACAGACACCCAGGCTGGTACTTGAAGGAAGAAAGTCTAAGAGATTCTATTTCAGTCGAGGGACTTCCCAATAATTTCAGTCATTTACACCAAGAATTCCTCAGCCAAGGAAAATAGAATTCTAAGACGCTCCAAAAAATACTAGGTCAGACTCTTACTAGCTCAGCAAAGGCCACAAGGCTCAATCTGTCATTCAAATCTTAAAATTTGATGTGCAAAAAAAGGTTATTCCCCACTTGTGTGAATAATTCTAACCTTCACTTGCTTTGGGGATCTATTTTTCCCCCTCTGGTCATCACAAGTAAAATTAAGTTATAACTTTTAAAATACATTTCCCAGTATGCTGGTTTGTATAATCAGAAGCCAAAGACATATGTTCCAAAAATTATTTTACTTAGAACAATTCATTCAGTTCTCAATGAGAAATATCTAAAAGCTTAATTTCTGACCAGAATGGACACTTCAAAGGTAAGAAATCAGTTGATTGGCTCAAAGGATTCTGTGTTTCAGACCTTACTGATTAACCAAGTGTACTCAGTGCGCGCTGCTCACGCATTTATTCGGTATCACAGGCACTGCAGTATAAATGAAAACCATACCCTCTCTGACCGCCAACTCCTATAATCTAGTTCCTGGATAAGATTAACATGCAAGACGATAAAGGCGGACAGTGCAGGGTGAGCGGTGAAGTGCGGGGCACAAACTAGCAATGTTACACACACTGAGAGACAGACAGGACCGGTGGGCTACGGCCTCCTCCATGTCCTCCCCACCGCGCTCCCATCAAGTCTACCTGCACTGGGTCATGTTTCTAAGGTGCCTCCATTTCTGAAGTTCTTTGTAATTTCAACTTAAAATGCTTCATGTAACATATAGTCTCTGCTTACTTTGAAGAAAATACGTTAGAATGATGTCCACTCTACCATCTCTCCTAAAACATTTTCAGAAACATTCTTCAATCTCAGGCATTTTTGTCCGGCCTCCTGAATAAAATTTAAACCACTATTTAAAAATTAAAAATAAGCCAGTCACGGCAGCTCATGCCTATAATTCTAGCATTCTGGGAGGCTAAGGCAGGAGGATGGAGCCCAGCTTGGGTGATTTAGTGAGACCTCTCTCAAAATAAAATGTTTAATGGCGGGTGGCACTGGTAATGTAGCTCAGTGTGAAGGTCCTGGGTTCAATGCCTAGACTGTGGAAACAAATAAATAATCTACCATGGGGAAACAACGTGGTGGGACTAGAAATGCTGACACTGATATACTGGAATCCCTGACTGGGAAGCACTGATACATCACGCAGTCATCCAAGGGGCTCCTGAGAAAATAGCATCAACCAGCTCCTCTCCACAGGTATGCACCTGTGTGCCATCCCAAGCTAATGAGCCATGAACACGTAAACATCCTGAATACACATTCTCCCTAAAACTTCCCCCCAAAATTCTTAAGATATAAGTGGTCCACCTATTTACTTAATACATTCTATTGGCAAAATACTCTTTTGAAATTTTTTTGTCTCTTGTAGGTAATGATCACGAAACGATGCTAAATGACAGCAAATTTAAAAATCAACCCCACCGGGGCCGGGGATTTAGCTCAGTGGCACAGTGCCTGCCTGGCAAGCATGAGGTCCTGAGTTCAATTTCCGGTACCCCTCCAAAAAAAATCAACCCCACGGGGCCAGTGAGATGGCTCAGCGGCGTACGTGCCTGCCTGGCAAGCGCGAGGGCCCGAGTTCGACTCCCGGATCCCACATACGAAAAAAAGACTGGTGATATCGCTCAGTGGCATGGGCACCTGCTGGCGCACGAGGTCCTGAGGTCGACCCCCGGTACCCACAAAAAAAAAAAAAATCAACCCCACTATCCAGATCTCTTGGTACAAGACAAACCCTTGAAAAACACACAGAATTCCAGCATCAGAAGCACATTCATATCCCACAAAGCAAGACAGGCAAGTGTCCAACATGTTATTAAAAACCTCTTGTTGAGTGTGGTGGCACACGCCTGTATTCCCTCAGAAGGCTGAGGCAGGAGGATTACTGTGAGAGCTCAGGTTGGCCTACATAGTGAGTTCAAAGGCAGCCTGCACTACATAGTAAGATGTTGAATCAATCAATATTTAAAAAATTAAATAAGTAAACCTCTTAAATCCCCAGCACAGGCTGGGAGGGCCCTCTTAAGTATGTATGTGGCTTAGGTATTTAATTTCTTAATAATATGAACAGCCTTGGTATAGCCTTGATTTCTCAACTAGTAGCTTACTGTAAATCAATCTGCTACTTTTCATTTAAAATGAAACAAGCACTGGGCATGGTGCCACATACCTGTAATTCCAGCCCTTGGGAGACTGAAGCAGAACTGCCAGGATCTGAGGCCAACCTGGGCTACACAGTGAGTTCAAGGCCAGCCTAAACTATATAGTGAGGCCCTGTCTCAAAAAACTAAAAAAGTTCCTTTGTTCCAATCTGCCATGCTCTGGTTTTTGTCCCTCTGTACCCGTCTCTACTACTTTCTTTGCTATAAGGTGGGATTACGTTTTTTGGAAAAACTGAACCTAGGAGCTGGGTAGAGTGCTTGCCTAGCATGCATGAAGCCCAGGGTTTTGATCCTCAGCAACACACAGAAACACAGACACACACACTCCTATCTACCTAACCTCAGGAATTCTCTTACATAAGCCTCTGAGATGAGCTGTAGTGCTAACTCATAAACTAAAATCACTTGGAAACTTAAAAAACAAACAAAAAACAAACAAAAAACAAAACACCTTGTATAGCGAGGACGGCACAGGCCTATAATGCCTGAACTGTGGAAGAGGAGGCCAAGACGGGAGGATCGGAAGTCTGAGCCGAGCCTGGGCAATCTAGCCAACCAGTGAGAACCTGTCTCAAAATAAAACAAAAAGGGCTGGGAATATAGCTCAGTGCAAAGGCTCTGGGTTCTATCCTCAGGACTCTTCCCCCACACACAAAAAAAGGCATTATAAAGCTAATTGTGCTATGATCTAAAACGTTCAGGTTTAATTGAAATACATTATTTTAAATAATTCTCTGGCACACACCTGTAATCGCAGCCCTTGGGGAGGCTGAGGCAGGAGGATTGCCACAAGTTCAAGGCCAGCCTGGGCTACACAGTGAGTTCAAGCAGGCTGAAATGCATAGCGAGACCCTGTCTCAGGAAAAAGAAAAAAGCAGCCCAGTTCGGGCAACACAGCAACTTAGCAAGACGCTGTATGACAAGTTTTAAAGGCCCTGGTACGGGGGTGGGGTGGAGGGGATGCTGAACCATTTAAGGCTAAAATGTTTAAATTCTCATGGTAACCTAAGCCACTGCGCACACTGTACATAAAGCACATATTCAGAGGCTTAGCCAGTAAATTCAAATGTAACATGTGCAGTGTGGGCGACAGCATTATTCTGGGAACTTTAAAATCTTCCAACTTTTATTTACAGTCACAAAGATGATATAATAGAGTCAGAAGGGTAGAAGCTCAAGGAAGAAGAGGTACAAAGAACATAAACAGAACAAAAGAGATAAGAGACAAGGAGAAAATTCAGACTATCAGGAAAAACAGTTCTGAACATGGCTTCCCCCACTGTTAATCAACCTGTACATAAAGGGTTAAAACACGAGCTTAACAAAGAGGACATTTACCAAGACAGCGTCTGGGGACACTCTTTAACGTGGGCCCAGTCAGAAGGGGACATGATCTCAGACCAGACGGTTTGGCAAACGCGGCAAAAACTCCAGAGCGGCCTAAAGAAAATGGTGCCTTCTGTCTTTTCTGGGAGCATAGAGAATAGGGCCGGATAAACTGGGTGGTGGCACACATCTATAATCCTAGCACTCTGGGAAACTGAGACAGGAAGATCGCAAGTTTGCACCTAGCCTGGGCAAAATAAAAAAGGGGCTGAAGACATAGCTCAGTGTGAAGGCCCTGGGTTCAATCTCTAGTACCCACCCCTCAAAAGCTGTTTAGAATTAAGACGCAATATCCAAGCCCAAGAATGGCTGTGGGATATGGGAACCAAATTTTAAGAAGAAAAACTAGGACTATAAACCTAGAAGTCAGGAGATGTCATTCACATCGTAACTCATGAAGGAACCAAATAAAGGTGCAACACCCAGCTTTCCCATCTACTGAACGACTCATGGGAAAATTACTTCCACACGAGCTCCATTAGGACCCAGGCACCTCCTCTGAACAGAGTGGAGGTGCTACCTGCCTGCAACCACATGTCTAGGTTAGGGGCGTAGCTCACTGGCAGAGCACTTGCCTAGCACGCGTGAGCCCTGGAGTTTTAATTCCTAGCTCCTAAAGAAAAACCAAACCAACCCCCCCAATTTCCCTGTCACTTCTATTAAGGTTAAATTATTCCTACTTCTCAATAAGAAAACAGGTAAACAGTCTTGGTAAGGTACAAAAACAACATCTTGTCAGGGCAGTGAACAGATGTGACCTTCCTCGCTCTCGCCAAGAGCTCCAGGAATGACAGTGAGTTTACACTGCCACATGGAAGGCGCATACGATTACTTCATCGCTCCGGTGAGACTGGCTCTCAATGAGCAAGAAAGGTACAGGAAAAGAGCGTAGCACTTGAACTGAGAAGACCGGCAACCCAGTCCTGTTCTGTTCCTTAGAAGACAAACACTCCACATAAATTACTGTCCTCACTGAGATCACTGACCTGAGGCTTCCATCCACACAATGGGCTAAGCACCCGTATCTCACCCTCCCTTGCTCTTTCCTGCTTGTGCTCTCTCCCGGGATCAATGTGAGGTCAGAGAGAACTAGTTCTTCTCATTTCACTATAATTTAACATACTTTATCAAGGAGAACTCTGGGCTGTATTATGAATTTTTATGCAAAAAGTCACTAGTCGGCAGGGCATGATGGCTCACGCCTACAATCCCACCACTCAGGGAGACTTGAGGAAGGACTGCTGTTGAGCTCAAGGCCAGCCTGAACTGCATAGTGAAACCTTGTCTCAAAAACACAAAAAATAAAAAAGGTCATTAGTGAAATCAAGACGCAGAATGACAACCACATAATGTTTTAATAAATGAGGGGAAAAGGCACTGTACATAAAGGCTAGGATTACAGATTTATTTCTTTCAGAGCCACGCCATATCTAAGGACTAAAATATCTCATTACCTTAACTGCCCTGGATGTACAAGAAGCGCTGGTGGTCATGAAACTCCGTAACATTAAAAACTCAGCTACAGGGCCAGTGAGATGGCTCAGCGGCGTAAGCGCCTGCCTGGCAAGCGCGTGGGCCCGAGTTCGACTCCCGGAACCCACATACGAAAAAGGGGCCGGTGATATTGCTCAGCGGCACGGGCGCCTGCTGGCGTGCGAGGTCCTGAGGTCGACCCCCGGTACCCACAAAAAAAAAAAAAAAAAAAAAAAAAACAAACTCAGCTACATTTCTATTACAGCATTCTCTACTGTACTGAAATTAAGACAGCAAAAAGACTGCCAACAGCATTTTCATTTTAATTTTCTGGTAACATAAAAGTAAACATTAATATTGGAGCCAAAGTCTCCATTTTTAGGTAAAGTCTTTGAGGAAAAAACAAAACAAAACTGTGATTTTAAGAAACTAAAGCTGGGTGAGATGGTGCATGCTTGTGATCACAGCATTTGGGAGGCTGAAGCAGGAGGATCACCATGAGTACCAGGCCAGCCTGGGCTATACAGTGAGTTCGAGGCCAGCCTGAACTGCATAGTAAAACCTTGTCTCAAAAACAAAACAAAACTTAAAAAAACACAAAAACACAAAAACCAAAAAACAATTATCTCAGCCCAGTGAGATGGCTCAGCAGCGTAAGCGCCTGGCTGGCAAGTGCAAGGTCCTGAGTTCAACTACCGGTACCCACATAAAGGGGAAAAAAGGGCCAGTGATATCGCTCAGCGGCTCAAGCGCCTGCTGGCAAGCGCGAGGTCCTGAGGTCAACTCCCGGTACCCACATTAAAAAAAAAAAGAAAACAAAACAACTATCTCAAACACCAAAGAGGGCCGTTGAGATAGCTCAGCGGCATAAGTGCCTGCCTGGCAAGCGTGAAGTCCTGAGTTTGACTCCCAGTACCCACATATGAAAAAAGGGCTGGTGATATCGCTCAGCGGCACGGGCACCTCCCGGCGCGTGAGGTCCTGAGTTCGACCCCTGGTACCCACCAAAAAAAAAAAAAAAAAAAAAAAAAAAAAAAAAACCAAAAAGAAAAAAAGAAACTAAAAATATTTCTGGCTGGGCATTGTGGCACACACCTGTAATCCCTGCACTCAGGAAGCTGAGGCAGGAGGATCACCACGAGTTCGAGGCCAGCCTGGGCTACACAGTGAGTCCAGGCCAGCCTGAACTACATAGCGAGACTCTTTCTCAAAAAAAAATAAAAATAAGGGCCGGTGAGATGGCTCAGCGGCGTAAGCGCCTGCCTGGCAAGCGTGAGGGCCCGAGTTCGACTCCCAGAACCCACATACGAAAAAAGGGCTGGTGATATCGCTCAGCAGCACAGGCGCCTGCTGGCGCACAAGGTCCTGAGGTCGACCCTCGGTACCCACAAAAAAAAAAAAAAACCAAAGAAAAATAAATAAATAAATAAAATAAATAAATAATAAAAATAAAAAATTCTGTATATCTTATCAGAAAACACACAACTGTGCTCTGCTTCAACTAAAAGGTATAAGACATGAGAATCGTAAGTTCAAGAAGTTTGAGTCCTGGGGCCAGGGATATAGCTCAGTGGGGCAGTGCCTGCCTGGCAAGCGTGAGGTTCTGAGTTCAATTCCCCCCCCACACACACGTTTGAGTTCTGTCTGGAAAACTTAGCAAGACTCTCTCAAAAATAACAAAAAAGGGCTGAGGATGTAGCTCAATGTTAGAGTGGGTTTGATCTCCAGTACACCCAAGATAAGATAAACCACACCTGAAGCACTCACTAGCAAGGGTATTAAAAGCAACGGGCACACTAAGCAATATGACATTCAAAAACTGGACCTAGAAAATATTTTTTTGATACACTTGTACAATTAATAATTACCAAAATAATGTTGTTTTGAACCCAAAACTCATTTTTGTATGGATATGCATACTGTAAACAATGATGAAAGCATTCACAAATGCCCCGAAGAACACGAAAACAACTTGCCTATTTGGCTTTGATTTGCTTTAAAAATGTTTTTAGTGCCTTTTTCATATTCTGGCTCACAACTGTCTCGTCTTACTAAGCACCTTATAAAGTACTTTCGGCTCGATAGAGTATTTACCATCATCTCTTCCTTCCTACTCATTAAAGGACTACTTGTTCAAATATGGCATTTTCGTACCAAGTTCTAGGGTTTGGGCATGACATAACTCATTTAAAGAATTATCTGTCTTGTCATGACTGACAAGCATGACTTAAATGGATATAAACAGGCTAGTAAAAACATCTAAAAATTATTATGACTTACAACTGATTTTATAAGGGGAGAAAAAGCACTAAGCATTCACCTTTAAAATGGGAAATCGTGCAGAGCCATCTCCTCTCAGAACCCCAGCAGTGGGCCTCTCGCCAGCTCCACTAGTTACCTCTCCCTGAGGGAAGAGGGGAGGCTGCCTGTCTGACCTGCTGTGGAAGAGAGTCCCTGGCTGGACAGAAAGGTTCCCTTCGTGACCTCTCGAGCCCTTTCCTAACTTCAGGAACAGATTCCATAATGAGAAGTAGGGGCAATGTGTGGACAGAGACAGAACAGGTGCTGGGCGGATTTAAGGGCCTAGGCCAGTGGTGGTGAACCTGTGGCACGTGCCGCAGTGGACTGTTTGTATCATTGAAAGCTCTAAAAGGTTCGCCATTGTTGGCCTAGGCTGAAACCGTGCTTCTACCTCTACAGGAACTTAAGGCATTCCATTTCCTTTATCGCAAAAGTAAGAAATTAGAGCAGAAAAATCTGAGACTTCTAATATTCTACTTAAGCCTCCAATGGCACCCACTACCTTTCCACTGCTACACCTAACCATGATTAGGAAGCTTTTTTAAGCCTCTAATTAATAGAACACAGAAATTAAAACCTTAAACTTTCTTTTCTATTTCTGGCTCAATGTGAATGCGCAACAGTGTTTTCTAAAGGAGTGGTTAATACCACATAATTCTTGATATACTGGCTTTTTTTGAACCCCAGGGACAGTTACACAGTGACAAGCTGTAAGCAAGAAGGTTGTTACCACGGAGACAAGGATTCCTGGGGGTGGATCCTGCAGGCTTCCCCCCTCCAACAGAAGTGTTTTTGGATGTTCTGGATCTAGCAATTCAGAAAGTTGATCCAAAATTTTTCTTCAGCAAGCTGACTTCAAGAAATATTACCGGGCCGGTGAGATGGCTCAGCAGTGTAAGTGCCTGCCTGGCAAGCGCAAGGGCCCGAGTTCGAGTCCCGGAACCCACATACGAAAAAAGGGGCCGGTGATATCGCTCAGCAGCACGGGCACCTGCTGGCGCGCGAGGTCCTGAGGTCGACCCCCGGTACCCACTAAAAAAAATTTAATTAATTAAAAAAAAAAACCTAACACTAAGTCACATCCTGTAAGATAGTATTAGAATGAATAAATGGAAAAGCTTCACAAAGAAGGTTAGTTGTGACAAACAGGAAGTGAGGTAGGAGACAGAAGGGACTAAAGAACTTCTAAACAAAATGCAGTGTTTGCCCCTCTTGGTCTAAGGACAGGAGAAAAATAGTCTTTCACCACAGAAACAGCTTGCAGTGAAATATCCTTGATGAAAGTCCACCACAAGGCCTACAACCACAAGGCAGTCCCGCTGCGTCACGTCGCCAGCACCAGCCAGCCGACAATGTCGCTTCACTCCCGGTGAAACAGAACTCTGGCTCAGACAGCGTTTGGAACCAGGCGAGTGGCCCATGAGCGGCACAGGTCTTTCTCACCGGTAAATCCCACCCAGTGTGGCGTGGTGAATTAGCAGCAGCCTCGCCCAGACGGACAATTCCTCCAGGAAGAAAGAAACACTAGCTAAGCTATGTGACTCGAGTGGGGTGGGGTGGACTGGCCCAGAAAAGAATGCTTCCCACACACAAAAGCTGCAAGCACAAAGAAACTGGAAAAGGTCTACAGTAAATTATCTGTACAAAACAAAAGCTGGCAAAAACTTAATAGATGTCCAAGTAATACTGGGTAAAAACAAAAAGTCTATTCACAGAATAGCAGTTGCCCCACAGTGTCACCCAGTATCACACATTCCTACAGTCACTCCGGGAACCTGTTTCAATCGCACAGGAAACAAAATGGTAAAAGAACAAAGTAAAGTGGTGACAGTTTTAAATTCAGTGATCCTTTTGCTGAATAGCAATTTTTCTTAATAGCGATGTTATGTAAATCAAAATTTTTGATCTTTCAAAATTAAATACCTCTGGAACCAAGACTTTTGTAAACCCCCAAAGAAAAGACATTTCCCTTCAAAAACAGTTTCAGCAGAGTGCGCACTTGGAAGGGACAGTGAAGCCGGTCACCTCCACCTTGTGCGGCAGAACACGGCTGTCCCCCAGGCAGCCAGCACTCCTTCCCAAGGCAGCACTCGCCTGTGCTAGAGCACAGCGCACGGCACAGCTCAGGCCACTGAACCCCAGCTCGTAACCCGCTCACATCCACAGCCACACTCTCTAAGCCCTCTGGAGCGTCAGAGCTGCTCTGAACGAGTCCATTCCGAGTCCCTTTCCTGTAAGGCAGGGACAAGGTTGGCTGACTCAAGAGTCACACAGTATGCCACAAAGCTCTCAGAGTTAAACACTTTAAATCATTTAGTCCCCTTTAATTAGGCTTTCTCAGCCCTTGAAGAAAAAGGTCTGATTTTAATATAACTTTTCACTGTTATGAGATGCATATTCTCTGTATAAAATCAGAAAACAATAAATATGAAGGAAAAAATATCACCTGTATCCTACTGCCCAGAGAAAATTTGGTATTTACCCTTCTAGATTGTGAATACATTTTCAGAATTAGAAAATCCTTGGCAGGGCATGGTGGTGCATACCTGTAATCCCAGCACTAAGGAGGCTGAGGCAGGAGGATTGCTGCAAGTTCAAGGCCAGCCTGGGCTACATGGTGAGTTCAGGACCAGCCTGAACTACATAGGGAGACCTGGCTCAAAAAAAAAAAAAAGAAAAAAGGAAGATCCTTAGCAGAAATATGGAAAAATCAATATAGTTTATGATGGATGTAAAACATTCTGAAAAAGTTTAAAGGTTCAGAATTCACTGAAGTTTAAAATAAATAACACAACTTTCACAGCATAGCAGAGATTTAAAAGTTATCACAGAACAGTTCTGCATTAGAAAAAAAAAAAATCTCTATAGCCAGGCATGTTGGTGCACACCTGTAGTCCCAGCACTCAGGAGGCTGAGGCAGGAGGATCTGAGTTCAAGGCCAGCCTGAACCACATTGCGAGACCCTGTCTCAAAAAACCTTTAAAAAAAAACTTCCATCTGTTCAGAGCCTTTCTCCAGCTCTATTCGTCTAATTAAACTAGAAAGAGACTCAGGTGTCCTCTACTAGAAATTCAATATATTCATCTCTGTTTTCCTGTTTCTTTGAACACAGAAGCCTCCTATCAACAGATTCTCACATGAAGCAGGGAAAACGAAGATAAATGTAGGAAACATTATCAGGTATATTCCACAAGGAATAGTGAGCTAAAAGATTCCACGGAGAAGAATGCCTTGTTTAACAAAATATTTCATATACCTGGTTGAACTTAGGCAAACAATCATCCCTTAAACCACACTAGACACAGGAAAATGCAGAACAAATACACCCAAAAGGGGAGACCACAAAACACTTGCCTTAGCAGCTCCCATCCACGCAACGCTGCTGGGCAGCTCCCCACTATCTACTCTACCTGGCTGAGCTGCGATCCTGCCCGAGGTCAGCTGTCCGCCCCCAGGAACAGAGACCAACGAAGCAGTGCTGTCACACTGTTCAGCCACTGCTGTGCCTACTGGTCCCGCCTCACGTGACCCGGGGGTCGATGCCTCTGCTTGGAAGACAGGGAAACAGGCCCGAAACTGTTAGCGTCACAGTGGTGACAACAACCTTTAAACCTGTGGCAACAAGCCGCCACGGCCACACTTCCCAGAGTGAAGTCACAAACCCTCTTCATGCCACATGTAATTCTTTCAATCCACATGTTTCCATTTTTAGGACTGAACAACAAACTGAGCCTCAGTGTTGCGTACCTGTGATCCCAGCTACCTGGGAAACCGAGGCAGGAGGACCAGAGGCTGGAAGACGGTTTGGGCTGGGGATGTAGCTGAACCCTGGGTTCAAGCCCCAGGAACACACACAACACAGATTCCACAACCAAAGAACCAACTCTAAATTACAGTAAGGCTAATTCCCTGGACTTTTACCCTAATTTTCTTATTTGCATTTTACTTGCCTTTCCCGTTTCGGCATCCAAAACACCTCCGGCAGGAGGATACAGGTAAATCCAGAACTGTATTAAAGAGCAATCAACTTTGGTTTTGGCTTTCTTGAGATAGGGTCTCATACAGGGCTGGGATTACACATGTGCACCACTGTGCTCGACCTATAGCAGTCAACTTGGGAATCTGCTAGAAATTCTACTCAGAAAGGCTATAAAATCAATTCCTAGTTCAATTTTTTTTTTTTTTTTTGGAGACAGAGCTGCTATATCGCCTAGGCTGGCCTAGAACCTGTAGTCCTCCAGCCTCGACCTCCAAAACAGGTGCAATTACAGGCTTGTACCACCACACCCAGCTCAAGTTAGATAGCTGAAATACCTGAACTCTGATGATACAATCTATTTCTAACTATTGCCAAAAATAATCAAGAACCAGAGAATAGTTTTGATCAGAGAATGGTTCATGTTGTTTGGAAAAAAGGTACTCTGCCTTCCCAACACCTAAAAAAAACCTGCCAGGCATGGTGATACACAGCTGTAATCCCAGTACTTGGGAGGCTGAGGCAGGAGGATCACCACGAGTGAGTTCAAGGCCAACCTAAACTGCATAGGGAGACTTTGTCTCAAAGCAAAACACAACAAAACACACACAAAAAATACCATGAGGGCTATTTAAACTTCTTTGGGACACTGAGTTGACTGAATAATATTTCCATGCCTCAGGATTAATATTAAATTCCCTTTATTAAAAAAATTCTGGGAGTTAAATTCCCTTTATTACTAAAAAGAAGACTGAGCTAGGCATGGTGGTGCAGATCACTCGGGAGGCTGAGGCAGGAGGCTCACAGGGACTTCAAGGCCAGCCTGAGCTATGTAGAGAGTTCAAGGCCAGCCTGGACTACACAGAGAGACCCTTTCTCAAAAAACCAAGAATAGAAAATAGAAATGAAAATAATAAAAAGAAGGTTGAGGGGCCGGTGAGATGGCTCAGCGGCATAAGCGCCTGCCTTGCAAGCGCGAGGGCCCGAATTCAACTCCCGGATCCCACATACGAAAAAGGGGCCGGTGATATCGCTCAGCGGCACGGGTGCCTGTTGGCGGCGCGAGGTCCTGAGGCCGACCCCCCGGTACCCACAAAAAAAAAAAAAAAAAAAAAAAAGAAGGTTGAATTCTTTGGGAGGCATGGTCCAAAAGGCAAAGAGGGCCAGGCATGCTGGCACATGTCTATAATCCCAACACTTGGGAGGCTGAGGCAGGAGAATCAGCAAGAGTTCAAGGCCAGCCTAGGCTACGTAGTGAGTTCAAAGCCAGCCTCCTCTACAAAGTGGCACCCTAAATTAACCAGTAACAAATGCTGGTAGGAAACAAAGAACCCTTCTTCACTTTAAGGAGTGCAGACTGGTGCAACCACTATGGAAATCAGTGTGCAGAGTCCTCAAAAAACTAAAACTAAAGGTTCCATTCGACCTAGTTATTCCCCTTCTTGGTAACTTCCTGAAAGAATTAAAAACATCATACCACAGCAACACATACACACCCATGTTTATAGCAGCGTCGTTTTTAACAGCTAAATCTTGGAAACAGCCAAATGTCCATCAACCAATGAATGGATAAAGAAAATATGGGTTTTTTACATAATGGAGTACTACTCTGCCATAAAGGATAAGCTTGAGACATTTCTAGGTAAATGGATGCACCTTGAGAACATACTCTTATACACATGTGTAAATATCGCATAGTTTCAAGTGTAAATAAGGGGGCTGGAGATATAGCTCAGTGGCACAAGTGCCTGCTTGGCAAGCACAAGGTCCTGAGTTCGATTCCCAGCACCAAAAAAAAAAAAATCCCTATGATGAATATCATCACAATGTATATCTAAAGTGTACCAACAAAATAAAAAAAATACATATAAGCATAAAAGAAAAAATACACATATAAAAATATGCATTTTTTTTAAAGGTGGGGACATGGTGCTGCACACCTATCATCCCAGCATTCAGGAGGCAGAGGCAGAAGGATTGCCTGCAAGTTCAAGGTAAGCCTTGGCTATATAATGAGCTCAAGGCTAGTCTGAACTACATGGTAAGAACCTGCCTCAAAAACAAAAAAACAAACAAACTAAAAGAAGCTGTACACTTGCCAGGCATGGTGGCACATGCTTGTAATCTCAGCACTTGGGAGGCTGAGCAGGAATGCTGCGTTCGAGGCCAGCCTGGGCTATGTATGCTGCAAGACCCTCTCTCTCTCAAAAAAAGCAGCTGTACAAAGACTGGCAATTATGACTAAATTAGAAATTAAAATTAAAACATTATAAACCGTGATATGGGTTGCTGCATAAGGTGCTGCGCACTGACATGTTCGAATTCTCAGAGGTTTGAGTGTCAGTGGACATTCCTGAGACTGGCAACCCTTACAAAGAGCAGGAACCCTAACTGAGTCCATGATCTTCACGGGACCACAAGAGAGCGCAAGAAAGCCAAGTGAAGGAGACACTCCTGGCTGGAGAAGCGGAGGAATCTAGCCATAAAAAGGAGTGAGGACCTAGTGTGTGTAGTGGACACACCTGTAACTCCAGCACTCTGGGATACTGAGGCAGGAGGATCACAAGTTCCTGCCCAGCCTGAGCAACTTAGAAAGACCCCTCTCAAAAAAATAAAAAGGACTGGGGGTGTAGCTCAGCACAGAAGGCCCTGGGTTCAATCCCCAGTTCAAAAAGAACAAAAAGGAATGAGGTCCTGATGCATGCTACAAAATTCACGGACCCTGAAAGCAACACAGTACGTGAAAGAATAAGCACCATGTGATTCCAGCTACACGAAACCCACGGAACAGGCAAACTCATAGAGAGAAGTAAATCAGAGGCCACCAGAGCCCGGGTCAAGGGGAGATGAGAGTTAATGTTTTTTTTTTTTTTTTTTTTTTTGTGGGTACCGGGGGGGTCGACCTCAGGACCTCGCGCGCCAGCAGGCGCCCGTGCCGCTGAGCGATATCACCGGCCCCTTTTTCGTATGTGGGTTCCGGGAGTCGAACTCGGGCCCTTGCACTTGCCAGGCAGGCACTTAAGCCGCTGAGCCATCTCACCGGCCCGAGAGTTAATGTTTAATGGCTGCAGAACTTCTGTTCGGGATGATGAAACGTTTTTGGAAAGATAATGGTGATGATTTTGTAAAAACTGAATGTAATTAGTGCCACTGAATTGTACACTTAAAAATTGAAGAAAATATCCGAAAATCATACAACTGATAAAGGGCTAATACCCAGAAAATAACTCTCATAACTCAACAATTAAAAAAATAGAATATATATTTTTTGCAGTGTTGGGAATCAAACTCAAGGCTTTGTATATGCTAGGCAAGTGCTCCACCATTGAGCTACATCCCCAGCCCAAATAATCTGATTTAAAAATGGGCAAAGGGCTGGGCATGGTGGTGTACACCTGGAATCCCAGCACTGGGGAGGCTGAGGCAGGAGGGATCACCCTGAGTTCGAGGGCAGCCTGGAATACATAGTGAGACCTCTCAAAAACCAAAAAAAAAAAAAAAGAGAGAGAAGAAAGAGGAAACAAATGTTATAAATTACGGGAGAAAGTGAAACCTGTGCACAGATGGTAGGATTATAAAGTGGTACAAATACTATGAAAAGCAGCCTGAGTGTTCTTCAAGTAGAATTACCATATGACCTGGCAGTCCCACTTTTGGGTATATACATATATAAGTTGAACAGCCCTATTCAGAAACCCAAAATGCTATAAAATTTAATCTTTTTTGGGGGGTGGTCAGGTTCAAACCCAGGGAGCCTCTTGCCACTCAGCTATATACTTCTAATCTTTTTCTTTTTGAGAAAGTGTCTCCCTAAATTGCTGGGGTGGGACTCAAGTTTTTGATCCTCCTGCCTCAGCCTCCCTCAGGACTGAGATTATAGACAGGCACTACCATACTACGCTTATAATCTGAATTTTTTGAGTACCAAGATGCCACTACAAGTGGAAAATGCCACACCCAACAGGTCACAATCAAACAAAATGTAGGTACAGCTGGGTATGGTAGCACACGTCTGTAATGCCAGCTATTCAGGAGGCTGAGGTGAGAGGACAGCAAGTTCAAGGCCAGCTTGAGCAACTTAGACTGTCTTAAAAAATAAAAAGGGTTGCAGATACAGCTCACTACTCCCTAGGTTCCATCCCTAGTACCACACAGAAAATAAAAAAAAAAGAAAAGTATACCTCTAATCCCAGCACTGGAAGGCTGAGACAAGAAGATCCAAAGTTCAAGTTCTTCCTGGGCAATTTAGAACCTTGGTGAGACCTTGTCTCAGAAAAGAGAGGAGGGGTGCTGGGGATGTAGCTCAGTGGAAAGTCTTGATTCAATCCCCAGTACCACAAAAATAAACTTTTTTTAAAAAAAGGACTTGGAATGTAGCTCAGCAAGCCCCAGGCTCAATCCCCAATACCATACACACGAAAGGGGGACGGGGATGTAGCTCAGTGGTAAGAGTACCATGTGCAAGGCTCTGAGTTCAATCCCTAGTATGTTACCAGGGGCTGAAGGGAGGATGGAAAAGGGAAGTTTTGTTTAGTTTTTTTTTTTTTTTTTTTTTTTTTTTGGGGGGGGTACCGGGGGGTCGACCTCAGGACCTCGTGCACCAGCAGGCGCCCGTGCCACTGAGCGATATCACCGGCCCCTTTTTTGTATGTGGGTTCCGGGAGTCGAACTCGGGCCCTCGCGCTTGCCGGGCAGGCGCTTAAACCGCTGAGCCATCTCACCGGCCCTTTAGTTTTGTTTTTGAGATAGGGTCTCGCTATGTATTGCAGGCTGCTTGAACTCACTATGTAGTCCAGGCTGATCAATTTGTGTCGATCCTCCTGCCTCCGCCTCCTGAGTGCTGGGATTATAGGCATGCACCACCACACCTCACTAAAAGGGGAGTTCTTTAATGAATACAGCTTCATACATACAAGATCCTTCCAGACTTCTGGAGAACTATTTCCCAAAAATGTGAAAGCAATTAATGCCACAGAACTGTACACCTAAAAATGGTTAAGGTGGTAAATTTTGTTATATGTTTTCTATCACTATAAAAATTTTTAAAAAGCAATCCAACGTGGGATGTGTGCCTGTAGTCCAGCTACTCAGGAGTCATGGAGATCACTTGAGCCCAGGAGTTCAAGTCCAGCCTGGGCAACATGGTGAGTCTCAAAATGAATAAATACTGCCAGGCACAGTGGCACGCCCCTGAAATCCCAGCACTCTGGGAGGCTGAAGAAGGAAAATCACAAGTTTGACTCCAGCGTGGGCAACTTAGCCTGTATCCAAAAAAAAAAAAAAATGTTTAAAGGGCTGAGGATGTAACTCAGAGTGAAGGCCCCTAGGGTTCAAACCCCCTGTGTCAAAAAATAAATAAATTTTTAAGAGACTAAATTTTTAACAAAGCAAGCATAGGCAGGGGGTGTATGTGCATGCCTGCAATCCCAGCTGAGAATTACACCTGGGGATCAGGAAACTGAGGCAGGAGGATTGCCACAACTTCAAGGCCAGCCTGGGCTACATACCGTGTTCAAGGCCAGCCTGAACTGCACAGTAAGAACCTGTCTCCAAAACAATCAAACATGGGGCCGGTGAGATGGCTCAGCGGCATAAGCGCCTGCCTTGCAAACGCGAGGGCCCGAGTTCGACTCCCGGAACCCACATACGGAAAAAAAAAAGGGGGCCGGTGATATCGCTCAGCGGCACGGGTGCCTGTTGGCGCGCGAGGTCCTGAGGTCGACCCCCTGGTACCCACAAAAAAAAAAAAAAAAAAATCAAACAAACAAACAAAACCCAAAAAACATAAAATGGCCAAAATGACAAATTTTGTTGCTTTTTGTTTTTGCAGTGCTGGGAATCAAATGTAGGACTTTACACATTCTAGGCAAGCACTCTACCAAGCTACCCCCAGCCTAGCGATTTTTTCTACTTAACAATATACCAGAAATCATCAAATTTTACGCAGGTGGATGAAGCGTGTGTTACATAAATTATGTCTTAATAAAGCCCTTTTTAAAAAAGGCAGAGGAATGATGAATGTGATCATTATGTATATCTAAATTGTACCAATAAACTTAATTAAATAAATAAATAAAAAGGCAGATAAAGAGCTTAAGCAAATCCAATCACTTTAACTCACTGGTTAAGAATGGACTCCGGTTGAAGTGCCAGAAGTGCCGGAGGCTGAGCAGGAACCGGAGCCCCTCCCCTCCTCCCTGCCCCGCCCCTCCGCCCCCCTCCCCTCCTGTCCCCCGTGACAGCTTCTCCTGCCAAGGCCCCACCACTCCCCCCTCACAGCCCACTTCCTCCTTAGGCCACCTCACTAGAAAATGCAGCTCCAGAAGCCAAGGTGCAGTAGAGAAAAGTAAGGGTCACGGATCTCAGGACTTATGCTCTACATTTAGCAGCACATCCCAATTTTTTTTTTTTTTTTTTTTGAGACTGGGTCTCACTTTGTAGCCCAGGCTGGCCTCAAACTCGCAGGGATCCTCCTGCCTCAGCCTCCCAAGTGCTGGGATTATAGGTGTTCACCACCACACCCCGCATCCAAATCTTAAAAAAATCACGCAAGAGCCCAACACACAGTAACTGCTGGGTCTTTGCCACCTTCTTTTTCCCCTCTTCCAGACCACTGGTTTAAAAGAGGGATTTCCCTGTATCTGTGCTGAGATATCCACTAGACTGACTCAAGTGGGGAAGCTGTTGAGTACAGAAAAGAAACCATGCCTAGCACCTATTATTAAATCTTAAAAACAGGAGGGAGACCGAGAGACAGGGAAGGGGAGGGAGAGGGGAAGGGGACGGAAGAAGAATTAAGATATGTTATGTGCATGTACCAATTCCACACAAGGGATATACTGCAAACATGCACTATTAAATTAAAAAAATAAATCAATCTTAAAGACATTACCAAACTCTGACTAGGACAACCTTACTTTGGTAAATAACAAACACTTCTACAGCATATAAAAAGAGCAGACAGGGCCGGTGAGATGGCTCAGCGGCATAAGCGCCTGCCTGGCAAGCGCGAGGTCCTGAGTTCGACTCCCGGTACCCACTTATGGAAAAAGGGCCGGTGATATCGCTCAGCGGCACGGGCGCCTGAGTTCGACCCGTGGTACCCACACACACACACACACAAAAGGCAGACAAGATAACATCCAAATACTAACAATCATCTGACTGAGAGGATTGTAAATTTCTTCCTTTTTAACTTATCAATAATAAATGAAAGTCTTTAGAAAAATAAACCATTCTGGCTCCAAATTTCACCGCCTGCCTATCATACTTTCACATGTTACTGCACACAAGGGGAGCTAGCACCAAGACAGACACCATTTCCTCCATTTTGCAGATTAAAATAAACTGAATGATTCTGTCAAGGTTGTGTAACTCGTACCTGACAGACCCAGGTTCTTTCCACGCCGTCACACCTCAAAGGGCAACTGGCATTGCTGCTTGCGATACTGTTGGGGGGGGGAAAAAAGCAACACGAACCTCTCCTAGGGTCTGGAGACTTGTTTTAGAAGAACTTGCTACGGATCCCTGGGCAGGCAAGTCCTTAACTTCTGAGGGCCTCAATTTCCTCCTCTGAAAAGCGAGGGGGCGGGAAAGGTGCCCCATGTCTAACAGCCCCCCGCCGAAGAAGACCTCAAGCGGCGACAGTGTCTAAGGAGAAGCCCTGAGGGCAGGAACGAATGATGGCTGGAGCAGGAGGCCTACGCCTGGGCCAGAGCCCTCGGACACGGAACAGGTGGTGGCCGGTCCAGCGCGGTCTCCGCTAGGGGAACCCTAGGCTTCGCGGGTAAAGCAGCGGCCGAGAGCTGCAGCTCTGCTTTCCCCACAGCGCTGCTTCGGTCCTGCCGAAGTCACGTTTGGAAACCATGCAGCAGCGTGTAAAGCTCGAAGAACACGAGAAGCGGCACGGGGAGAAAAAGACTGTAGCAAGAGTCTGTGTACGCTGTGCTAACAACTCGGAGATTTTCCAAGCGGACTCCCGAACGGTAAAACCGAAGGAACCCGGGGTGACTACAGAGACACCCTCATTCTCACCAAGGATCTACAAAGAAACTGAAACAGGAGTGCTGCACAAGCGGAAAAGCGGAAAGAATGCACTTAAAGCTTTAGGACTAACGGAGGCGGAGGAAAAGACCTTTAAGGGGTGAAGTTCCCGCAGAGGAGGCACGGCAGTCGCGACCTCTTCCAGCACGGACATCATAAAGCACCAAGCTCTTTGAAACTGTTGGGCAGCCTTGTTACTCGGTCACAAACGTGCAGCGCTAACTCCACCGGCGAGAAAGCGACTGCAATTTTGCTGCAAACCGGCTCCCACCGAAACCCCGCCACCCTCTTTCCCCTCCACCGCGGAAGAAGCCCACAGCAGCCAGCAGCCCCTCGGAGCCCGTGCGAGGGTCCTGGAGAACTAACAACATCCTGCCGGGAGGACCACCGCCCCGACAGCCCCGATCTCGGAAACGCGAAGCCGGGTCCCGACCGCGCCCCGGGGTGCGGCGCTGGCGGGTGAGCACCTGACGTGGGGGAGGGCGCGCCAGGCGCCGCGGACCTGGGGCGAGGCGCGGGGGGCGCCCGAGACGCGGCAGAGCGCCGCCCTCTAGAGGCGGGGGCCCTGGGGCGCCCCGGGGTGGGCACCGGAACACGTGGGGCGGAGGGCTCAGCGCAGGGGCGTCCCGGGCGGGCCGGCTGGGTCCGGCAGGGCGGCGGGAGGGGGAAGCGGAGGGGCACGGGGACACCTCCGGGCAGGGGACGCAGCTCCGGGGCCGGGGCCAGGCAGCGGGCGCCGGGCCACGAGGAGGGCGGGTCTCCCCGGGCGCGGGGCCCGCGACAGGACCCTGGGCGCCGAGGACCCCGGCCCGGGAGGCCACCGAGGTCCTGCCCCGGGGCGCGGGGAGAGCGCGGCGACCGCGCCCCGAGGGCCCTGTGACCCGCGGCCGCCCACACCGGACCCGCCCCGCGGCGCCTCCCTCCACCTCCTTTCCCTCCCTCTCTCCCTCTGCCTCCCTCCTCCTTCCGCCCCGCGGCCCGTTATCCCGCGGCCGCCGCGCTCACCAGCGGCTGCACCTGAGCCCGCCGCCGCGTCAGCTGCTGCCTGCGCCTCCGCAGCCGCCGCCTCGCTGCTGAGACCAAGTCCCGGGGGAGCCTCCGCGTCCCGCCGCCGCCGCCGCTAGAGCAGAACACCCCAAAATGGCGGCACTTCCGGCGCCTACCACCGGCGGGGAGGGCGGGGGAGGAGGCGGGCGGCGAGGGGCGGCACCACCGAGCAGAGCGAGCGCGGCGCGGCGGGGCGGGGCGGGGCGGGGCGGGGCGGGCGCCCACGCGGCAGCGCCCCCTGGGGCCGAAGAGCGGAGACTCAGCCGCGCCGCAGCCCCGGCCCGCGGGCGGAGCCCTCCGCCCCGGGAGCGGCCCGGGCGCGTCTCTTTGTCTCCGAGCTGTGCCGCAGGCGAGCCCCTGGCCTGGGAATCTGGAGTTCTCGGCTCCGTGCACCGCGCCCGGTAGGCGCTCTGGGTGAGGCGGGTGGGCGGGCAGCCCTGCTTGGCGCTGACTGAATGTGCACCTAATAAAATACTGGGCGCGAGAGGGCACGGTGCTGGGACCCCCTTGGGCACGGGGCGCACCCCCTTGTTGCACCACTGGACAAGCAGCAGCGTCCAGGCCTTCTTCCTTTGGCGGGCGTGCGGGACGGGGCGGTGCCGCGAGCTTTCGGAGTTAGGGCAGTGCGCCTGTCTAGCAAGATGATCGGCAGGGTGCGTGCGCTCCTGGCAAAGTCCCTGCGTGCGGCGTCCGGAGGCGCCGAAGGATTCCATGACTCGGCGGCTCTCCAGCCCTAGCCTACTTTAACCTGATTCCCCCAACGCACGCACAATCCAGGTTGGTGTTTAACGACCTCCTCCAGAGTTACTCAGGAGTCCCTGGGTCGAGATGGAATAGAAACAACACAACCTACTGTTCGCTGTTGTGTATCCCTGAGGTCCTAGATTTAGGTCTTAGGAGACAGTGAAATGCACACTGAGAAAACTGCTTCCTGGGAGTTTGGGCCCCATCAATTTACAAATAACTCGTGGGTTTGCAGACGACTTCTCTGTAACATCATCTGGCTTCCCAGAGCACATAATTTTTATACCCACAAGTACTGATTATACTCTACTTACCACAAAACAAACAAACAAACAAGTGGACCCCCAAGCCGAAGCCTCAAGGGTTTCCCCTTTGGCGGCGGGGACTAAGTGCAGTTTTTCTGATTTCATACACAATGGACAAATAGCCCTTAAATTGTACATTATCATATTTCCTAATCATACTGTGCAGTTTTATAGACGTTCATAATGCTGATGTATGATCTTGTTCTTGTTAATAGTCTTATGTGTAATTTACTGAAAACACCTTCTATTTATAGACCATTAAAGCTTAGAGAACTTTCTCCTAAACATTACAATTGATTTTATATTTATCTCTCCCAGCTACCGTAGATCATAGAAACGTTCCAGGCAGAGAATCTGTCTCTTGTGCTCCATGGAATCCCGTGACTCCCTTCCTTCAGGTCTCAATTTAAATGGGAGCCTCCTAGTCCAACCCTCTCCCTCTGGGAGCACCCACACATGTGCACACAGGCAGCCTGGGCTTCAAATTCCCTGTTCTTGCCTTGCTTTTATCCAAAACATTGATCACCATCTAATAGAGTATATTTTTACTTACATGTTTTTACCTGTTTTATGTGCAGTCTCCTCCCACCAGAAGGTAAATTATAGATCAGATAAGAGTTTCATCCAGCGGAGCATGGTGGCACACGCCTGTAATACCAGCACTTGGGAAGCTGAGGCAGGAGGATTGCTGTGAGTTTGAGGCCAGCCTGGGCTACATAGTGAGTTCAAGTCCAGCCTGAACTGCATAGCAAGACCCTGTCTCAAAAAGACAAAACAAAATAATAATTTTTTTTAAAAAGTTTCATCAAACAAAACAAGAAACATTTTTTAAAAGTTTCACCTGTTTTATTTACTGCTACACCCTCAGGGCTCAGGTGCTGCCTAACCCATAATAGGTGCTCAGTAAATACTGAATTGATGAATAGGCCTCTCTAGAAAGTGAGTAAGACAGAGAAAGTGAATTGCTTAGCCCGTAGAGGCTTCTGGAACGTGTCCATGAACTACATAAGAGCAGGGGCCACACCTGTCTTGTTATCATCTTCTGTCTGCAGTGCTTTTTGGTGTCTGGCTCAATAGATATTTCTTGAAAAACAACCAGAAACTTTTCCCTATTTTATCTGCCCCACCATCAGGGGCTCCCTTTTGCAGGAGAGGATCTACTGGCGGGATACTAATGTCACTCTTACATCGAGTGACCACGGAAGCCACAGCTCCCCAGCCCAGACCTGGGGAGAACAATTACGCGAAGAACACCCATGAGTGCTGTAACTTCAAAGGGTTTCAGCAGCACAGACAAAATACTATACAGTCCAAATACAAGAAGCCCAATGTGGGACTTAAGAGAGCATGTCAAGTTTTTTTTTTTTTTGTGGGTACCGGGGGGGTTGACCTCAGGACCTCGCGCGCCAGCAGGCGCCCGTGCCACTGAGCGATATCACTGGCCCCTTTTTCGTATGTGGGTTCCGGGAGTCGAACTCGGGCCCTCGCGCTTGCCGGGCAGGCGCTTAAGCCGCTGAGCCATCTCACCGGCCCTTTTTTGTTTGTTTGTTTGTTTGTTTTGAGACAGGGTCTCACTATGCAGTCCAGGTTGGCCTTGAACTTGCTATGTAGCCCAGGCTGTCCTCAAACTTGCAGCAGTCCTCCTGCCTCAGCCTCCTGAGTGCTGGGATTACAGGCATCACCATGCCCAGATGAGAGCATGTAAAGCTTACTACTGCTTTCTCTTTTTTCTTTTCTTTTCTTCCTTAAAAATAGATTAGGGCTCCATAGTGAGACCCTATCACAAAAAAAAGAAAAAAAAAATTAGGTCTAGGTGGGTGTGGTAATGCACATCTGTGATTCTAGCACTCTCGGGAGGCTGAGGTAGGATGATCACCACAAGTTTGAGGGGGCTTGCCCTACATAGTGAGTTCAAGGCCAGCCTGGACTACATAGTGAGACACTGTCTCAAAAAAATAGTTTAGGGCTCTCATGGTTTTCCTCACGATAGCCCATCCTGCGTCCTCCAGGGTGTACTTTTATCTTGCTTTTCCTATTTTACTTGGCCCAAGCTCGTTCTGCAGAACCAATTTTTATTTTGGTACCGGGAATCAAACTCAGGACCTTGCACTTGCCAGGCAGGTGCTTGTGCCAGTGAGCTATATCCCCGGCCCCTGTAGAACCAATTTCTCCCTCACTCTTCGCTTTTATTTTTTCAAATAAACTTTGCCACTGCTAAAAAAAAAAACAAAAAAAAACAAAAAAACATTACAATTTGTTTTTAAAAACAGCCAATGTAAAAAACAGAAAAAGAAAATAAAAGTAGAGCCGGTGAGGGCCGGTGAGATGGCTCAGTGGCGTAAGCGCCTGCCTTACAAGCGCGAGGGCCCGAGTTCGACTCCAGGAACCCACACACGAAAAAGGGGCCGGTGATATCGCTCAGCGGCACGGGTGCCTGTTGGCACGTGAGGTCCTGAGGTCGACCCCCGGTACCCACAAAAAAAAAAAAAAAATAGAGCCGGTGAGATGGTTCAGCGGCATAAGCGCTTGCCTGGCAAGCGTGAGGTTCTGAGTTCGACTCCCGGTACCCACATAAAGGAAAAAAGGGCCGGTGATATCGCTCAGTGGCACAAGCGCCTGCTGGCAAGAGCAAAGTCCTGAGTTCGACTGCCGGTACCCACATTAAAAAGATAAATAAATAAAAAGAAAGAAGGAAAATAAAAATAGCCAATGTTAGGCCAGGAGTGGTGGTGCATGCCTGTAATTCCAGCATTTGGGAGGCTGAGGCAGGAGGACTGCTGTGAATTAGAGGCCAGCCTGGGCTCCATAGTGGGTTCAAGGCCAGCCTGAACTGCATAGCAAGACCTTGTCTCAAAAAAATAAATAGGGGCCGGTGAGATGGCTCAGCGGCATAAGCGCCTGCCCGGCAAGTGCGGGGGCCCGAGTTCGACTCCCAGAACCCACATACAAAAAAAGGGGCCGGTGATATCGCTCAGCGGCACGGGTGCCTGCTGGCACCTGAGGTCGACCCCCCGGTACCCACAAAAATAAATAAATAAATAAATAAATAAATAGATAGATAGATAAATAAATAAAGCCAATGCTAGGCCGAGCGTAGTAGCACTCACCTGTAATCCCAGCAGAAGGATTGTTCTGAGTTCAAGATTAGCCTGGGCTTCAAAGTGAGTTCAAGGCCAGCCTGAACTGCATAGTAAAACCCTGTCTCAGAAAAAGAAAAAAAAGGGCGAGTGAGACAGCTCAGCGGCGTAAGCGCCTGCCTGGCAAGCACGAGGTCCTGAGTTCAACTCCCGGTACCCACATATGAAAAAAGGGCCGGTGATATCGCTCAGCGGCACGGGCGCCCGCTGGTGCGCAAGGTTCTGAGTTTGACCCCTGGTACCCACAAAGAAAAAAAAAAGCCAGTGTTGCCAGGTGTGGTGGTGTACATCTGTAATACCAGCACTCGGGAGGCTGAGGCAGGAAGATCTCCGTGAGTTCAAGGCCAGCCTGGGCTACATAGTGAGTTTGAGGCCAGCCTGAACTACATAGTGAGGCCCTGTCTCAAAAAACCAAAATAAATAAATAAATACATATTTTAAAATAGCCAATGTTGCCAGGCATGGTGGTGCATGCCTATAATCCCAGCATTCAGGAGACTGTGGCAGGAGGAGAGCCATGAGTCCAAGGCCAGCCTGGTCTATATACTGACACCCTGTCTCAATAAATAAATAAATAAATAAAGAGTGAATCAAGAAAAGTTAAAATAGCCAATTTTACTAAGGGTGCCAGGAAATAAGACTTCTGTAAATACTGGGTGGGACCCTGGCGTGGTGGCGCACGCCTGTAATCCCAGCACTCAGGAAGGAGGCTGAGGCAGGAGGATCACCATGTGTTCAAGGCCGGCTAGGGTTACAAAGTGAGCTCAAAGCCAGCCTGAACTTCATCGTGAAACCCTGTCTCAAAAAGTAAAAAAAAAAAAAGAAAAGGTGAGTGGAAGTGAAATTTAGATAATCTGGCAGAACTTGAAATTTTAGATACTTTTCTAGGAATTTATCCTAAGGATATAATCATGGCTAAGTGCAGATATCACAATGTTATCTAGCATAAAATTTGGTACCAAGGGAGACTGATACTTTGGGAAACTGGTGAAGAAGGAGGGAAAGAGAGAAGGAAGAAATAAAAACAATAGAATAGAACAACCAAAAAATCCTCAAAATGGTGTTCACACTCATATAAAAACAAGAACAAACAATGAAGAAAAACAAACAAGCAAAAAACAAGACAAGAGAGGAAAAATAGAAAGCAAAGAAAATAAGGGGAAAAAGTCCACTTCAAGGCGTGTCTCTGTTGTCACTGGTGGACAATGTGGGCAGAGTCCAGATCCATGTTGATTGATCTCAGCGAGCTGGCGGTATCTTTACGGCGGGGCAGGGAATGATCCCAGCGAGCCTGCACCTTTAGTTCCACTGAGGTTCAAGCTGGTTTCTGGCCGTGAGGCTGGAGCCAGATTTGCTCAGCCTGCAGCAGTCCATGTACCTCCTGCTGGCTCAAACTCTGACCTCCCATCGATTTGAACTCGGCTCCCTGACCCCAACACTGGGAGCTGCTAGATGGAGGGAGCCCCCAGCTGCTCTGAGTTCTGAGCTCAGTTGTCCCCTCTCCGAGATGGCTCCCGGCCAGTCACCCTCTCCTGGGGGAATCTGAACCCAAATAACTCACCAGCCACTGCAGTCTGCTGCCTGCGCTGCTCTGTTCCACTGGTGCAAAATCTCCGCGGAGGTCTCTGGAGTCGCCAGTAGTCACCCTGTGTCTGCAGGTTTGAGCCGCCCCTCCTACGCAGTGTGTCCGGGCTCAGGGAGAAAGCACTGCCTGCCACCTCCCACTTATTCATTGAAGTCTCTGTCTTGGCTGTCCCCGTGGGCTTCAAGTCTCCCTTCAGATCCTTCCTGGGTCCCTACCCACTTACCTCCTTCTTCTCTTCCTCACGTTGCTATATTCTAGTAGATAAAAGATGTTATATCTCTGACCTAGGATATTATTTTTAATTTCAAATAATGATAGGGAGAGTCCAGGTGTGGTGGTACACACCTCTAATCCCAGCAACTTGGGAGGCTGAGGCAGGAGTATCACCTCAAGTTTGAGGCCAGCCTGGGCTAGAGTTTGAGGCCAGGCTGAACTGCACAGCAAGACCCTGTCTCAAAAAACAAACAAAAAAAAAGCTAGAAAAAATATTTAATTGTGGAAAAATGTTCATGATACAACCTTTAGTGAGAGGAAGAGAAAAAGTCAGAAAACATATATTTAAATGTTAACAGTGCTCTATCATCCTTGATACCATCAGTTGTATTTCCTTTTTTCATTACTGTAACAGAATGCGTGAGGCTGGGAAATTTATAAAGAAAAGAGGCTGGGGCGGGGTAGAGCTCAGTGGAAGAGCTCACACATGTGCAAAGGCTTGGTTCAATCCCAACCACTGAAAAGGGCAGGAGGCATATTTTGGCTCTCAGTTTTGTTCCATGGGGCAATGACCTCATGGGTAGGCCCCAGGTGGCACAGGAGACAAGGAGAGTGCAGTATCTTCTGGTACCTGTCTGTCTGTCTGTCTCTCCTCTTATAAAGCCACCACTATTCAATTATGGGGTCTCCACCCTGATAACCTATTTAATTCTCACTGTCTCCCAAATGCCCCATTTCTAAAGAGAAAACTCATCTTAATCCCTCACCGTGGGATTAAATTTCAACTCCTGCACCCTCGGGGAATCCACCCCCCCCCACAACAGCATCAGTCAGCCCGGTTTTGTTTGCTTTTTCTTTCTCGGTGCCATAGGTGGGACCCAGCCGGCACCCCCCAGGGAAGCTCCCGATACTGCTGCGGCCCTGGGCGGCCCCTCTGACTTCCCCATTCTGGGAGTGGCATTTTGTTGTGATTTAAATATCTTTCTCTAACAGCCCAGGATTTTATTCACCTTTCCGTAACCATATTGGCCATTTGGATGTTCCCCTTGTGGACTGCCTGCTGAAGAATTTTCTTTTCTTTTCTTTTCTTTTTTTTTAATTTTTTTGAGACATGGTCTTGCTATGTAGCCCAGGCTGGCCTAGAACTCATGGAAATCCTCCTGCCTCAGCCTCCCGAGTGCTGGGGTTACAGGTGTGCATCACCACACCGGGCCTGATTTGTTTTACTGGTTATCTTTTTCATTGATTTGTAATTCTTTGATATTTTGAATATAAATTACATATGTCTTCCTACAGTATATGTGTTGCACTGCTACTTTCTTAATGGTTTCTTTTGTTTATTTTGAAACAGGGTCTTGCTATGTAGTTCACACTGGCCTTGAACTCACTAAATAGCCCTGGCTGGCCTCAAACTCATGTAAATCCTCCTGTCTCAGCCTCCTCCCAACTGCTGGGATCACATGGGAGCCACCACACCTGGATCTTAATTGTGTCTTTGAACACCAGTTTTTAAATTTTCATAGAGTCCCATTTATCAAGCCTACTTTATAGCTTTTTCAATTAGTGCTTTCTGTGTTCTGTTTAAGAAAAATTGTTTCTCTAGGTTATGAAAAACTTTATTCTTTTCATCTTTCAAATTTAGATCCGTGGTTTAGCTCTAGTTTTTATGTATGGTGTGAGGTAAGGGTCAAGTGTCTCCTGCTTACTTTCATGTCAATATCCAGTTAATCTTGCACCATTTGGTGAGACCAGCATTTTCTTGTTGACATTTCCAGTGAAGCCTTTTTTTACCCTGGTACTGGGGATTAAATTTAGGGCCTCCCTACTGAGCTATGTCCCCAGTCCTTTTTATTTTTTCCAATCATTTATTTTATTTTAAAAATTTATTTATTTATTTATTTATTTGTGTGTGTGTGTGTGTGTGTGTGTGTGCGTGGGTGGGTACTGGGGGTCGAACTCAGGACCTCGTACTTGCGAGTAGGTGCTTGTGCTGCTGAGTGATATCACCGGCCCTTTTTTTCCTTTGTATGTGGGTACCAGGAGTCAAACTCAGGACCTCGTGCTTCCCAGGCAGGTGCTTATGCCACTGAGCCATCTCACTGGCCCTTTATTTATTTTTTTGAGACACGGTCTCACTATGTAGTCTGGCCTTGAACTGACTATGTAGCCCAGGCTGGCCTTGAACTCTGTGACCCTCCTGCCTCAGCCTCCCGAATGCTGGGATTACAAGTGTGCACCCAGCCATGCCTGGCTTACTTTATTTTTTAATTTTTTTTTTTTTTTTTTTTTTTTTTTTTGTGGGTACCGGGGGGTCGACCTCAGGACCTCGCGCACCAACAGGCACCCGTGCCGCTGAGCGATATCACCGGCCCCTTTTTCGTATGTGGGATCCGGGAGTCGAACTCGGGCCCTCGCGCTTGCAAGGCAGGCGCTTAAGCCGCTGAGCCATCTCACCGGCCCTATTTTTTAATTTTTAAAATTTTCATTACTACATGTTTGCAGCACATAATGATTATATTCTTTTTTTTTTTTTTTTTTTGTGGGTACCAGGGGGTCGCCCTTAGGACCTCGTGCGCCAGCAGGCGCCCATGCCGCTGAGCGATATCACCGGCCCCTTTTTCGTATGTGGGATCCGTGAGTCGAACTCGGGCCCTCGCACTTGCAAGGCAGGCGCTTACGCCGCTGAGCCATCTCACCGGCCCAATGATTATATTCTTCCTGGTGAGTTGGTACATGTACATAACACGTCTTAATTCCTTTTTTATCCCCTTTCCTTTTTATTTTTTTTATTTTGACACAGGGTCTCACAAAGTTGCTAAGTTGCCCAGGCTGGGTTTAAAGTTGGACCCCTCCTGCCTCAGCATCCCAGAGTGTTAGAATTGCAGGTGTGTACCATCACACCCAGCTGAAGCCTTCTTTGGAACTCATATATTGTAGGAAAAAAAATTAGTCCAACCCCTGTGGAAGACTGTTTTACAGCATCCACTAAAGCTAAACTGCGAAACAGACACACACCATGTTGGGCGGCACTTCTTCTGACAGATGAATACGTGCTTCTTTCCACCGAAAGAATGACTTGTAAGCCAGGTGTGGTGGTGCACGCCTGTGATCCCAGTGCTCAAAACGCCGAGGCAGGAGGATCACCTCTAGTTTGAGGCCAGCCTGGGCTACATGTTGCATTCAAGGCCAGCCTGAACTGCACAGTGAGACCCTGTCATGAAAAAAAAAACAACTCAACTCAGCCCAAACCAAACCAAACCAAACCAAGCCACCACACAAAAGAATTACTTGCAGCAGTCTTAGTAATAATAGCCCCAGGCAGTACAGTACCTGCCTGGCGAGCCCAAAACTCTGAGTTCGATTCCTGGCACACACAAAAAATAATAATAATAATGATAGCCCCAACTAGGCCTGGGGAGATAACTCAGTGGTAAAGCACTTGCCTATCACGTGCAAGGCCTTGGGTTTGATCCCCCATACTGAAAATATAATAGCCCCTCTAAAAACAACAAAAGAATAATCCGACTTGAAAGTGGTGGATAAACAAATTATGGAATACAGAAGTAAAAAATAAATTATGCAGTATGATCACAAATACAGTGACTGTTTAAAAATGTTTTAACTTATTAGGGTAAAAGATATATTGGCATTAGTCCCCCTCAAAATACTCCCCCTTGTGCTGAATTACATGTCTGCCACCACTCTCACCACTTTCAGCAGCAGCTCTGGAGTCCTCTTTCGTGAGGGTCTTTAGCTGCGCTGTCCTGGCTGCCTCCACATCCTGAACTGATTCACAACATTTCCCTTTCATAGCTATTTGGTGTTGGGGGCCAACATCACAGTTAGGCCTCGGGCGCGGCCTGTATTTCTGACTCAAAGCCTGCGCTAAATTACCCCTCCCATCGACCTGGGCAAGATGGCGCCTGGTTCCTGCTTCCTGGTTGCGGTCATTGCTGCTCGCGCCCTGTAAATGTGTGAGTCTGCCTAGAGACTGATGAGTATAGCCTATGAGCTTTCATTTCCTGCTGTATTGCTATTGGCGCCCCTATCCTTATAAAAACATGCAAAGCTGCCCTTTAGGAGCAGAGCACGGACGGAGCCGCCACAGGGCGGACGCTTGTAGAGGCTCTGGAGCTGTGAACGATTAAAGCAAGCTTTCACCGACCCGTGTTGTGTGATTCTTCTCGCTGGACGAGCAGAAGCGCGCGACAATTTGGACTTTGGGAAGAGCCAGAAGTTGCTTGGTGTCAGATCTGGTGAAGAAGGTGGATCTTAACGCAGTGTCTGGTTTTTGTTTTTTTTTGTTTTTGAGGCGGGATCTCACTATGTAGTTCAGGCTGGCCTTGAACTCACTGTGTGGCCCGGGCTGGCCTTGAACTCATGGTGATACAGCTGTGCGCCCCATGCCCTGCTTACAACACAATGGTCCCATTGGATGGCACTCAGCTGCAGCATTTACCATATTTTTTATGTGCTTTCTCTCCCACTTTAATTTGGCCTGCACTTGCTCTGCAGAGTGCATTTCTTTTCCTACCTTTAATAAATGTAAAACCTGGCTGCCTTTTGTTCTTATTTTGTCCAATTCTTTGTTCAAGACAGGAAGAGCCTGGAAAGACTCTCTAGGAGTCCTCCAGCAAGATTTGGATAACGAGTGCTATCACTGGAGGGTAGGAGAAAAGGTCCTGGATCCAGTGCCACCGTGGATCCCTTAGAAGTTGTGTGACCTTGGGCAAGGTATTTACCTTCCTTGTACCCTACTTTCCTCATCTAAAAGAAGGCTCAGCACCACGTACCTTATTTCTTAGGGGTGATGAAGTTAAATGGCAAAATAAAGGTAAAAGTAATTAGCAGGTGATGTGCACACCAACCCCTCAAGGAGGACTAATTTGCTATTCCCGAGAATGCTCAAGCAGCCCTTAGAGCCCGCACCCTCGTTCACACTAAGCTTTGGGAAGTTCTTCCCAATATTTCCCGTAGATCATGGACATCTATATTCTTTTTTTTTTTTTTTTTTTTTTTTGTGGGTACCGGGGGGTCGACCTCAGGACCTCGCGCGCCAGCAGGCGCCCGTGCCGCTGAGCGATATCACCGGCCCCTTTTTCATATGTGGGATCCGGGAGTCGAACTCGGGCGCTCGCGCTTGCCGGGCAGGCACTTAAGCCGCTGAGCCATCTCACCGGCCCGACATCTATATTCTTTACTTCTCTATTCCTCTTTAAGCAAAACTAATTTCGGGGGCCCGGTGAGATGGCTCAGCGGCATAAGCGCCTGCCTGGCAAGCGCGAGGGCCCGAGTTCAACTCCTGGAACCCACATACGAAAAAAGGGCCGGTGATATCGCTCAGCGGCACGGGCACCTGCTGACACGTGAGGTCCTGAGGTCGACACCCCAGTACCCACAAAAAAATAAAAAGACCCAGAAATTAGTTGTTTTTTTTTTTTTTTTTTTTTTTTTGTGGGTACCAGGGTTGACCTCAGGACCTCACACGCCAGTGGGCGCCCGTGCCGCTGAGTGATATCACCGGCCCTTTTTTTGTGTGTGGGTACCAGGAGTGGAAATCAGGCCCTCGCACTTGCCAGGCAGGTGCTTATGCTGCTGAGCTATCTCACTGGCCCTTGTTTTGTTTTTTTGAGACAGGGTATCACTATGTAGTTCAGGTTGGCCTCAAACTCACACGATCTTCCTGCCTCAGCCTCCTGAGTGCTGGGATTACAGGCATGCACCACCACACCTGGCCGAAACAAAATTCTGGATCAAGCAAATACTAGACATGCATTTTTGGTAAGGCCTAAGATTTGCAGAATAGTACAGAGAGTTTAAAAACTATTTAGGGCCGGGCATGGTGGCACACTCCTATTGTAATGGCAAGCAGAAACACCGAAATGACACCCAGGATTTGGAGGCAGATTTATTTATGTCAATGGGCACTGAACGGGATCAGTCCCAAAATATCAGGCCCTGGTGGTCCGTGGCTTACATGAGATAAGCAAGCAGGAAGTACAGAGGCAGAATGGCTTGTTAATTGGGGATTGGTTTATACAATGTGCATCATAGTGACCAGCTGTGCATCCCAGTGAGCAGCCGTTTCTAAGAGACAGGAGCAACGGGAACAGGAACTATTACCTAGGCAGCTAAGAAACTGAAGTATACTGGCTGAGGGGGGCATTTTCTGTTACATTTCCCCCCTCTTTTAGTTTCCCCGGCAAATCTTTGCTGGGCGTATTACATGTGATCTTCTGAGACAAGGCCCAACTAGAAGCAGTGACATTAAAGTTGTCAGTGATCCTAGGATGGGCCTTAGCCAAGCTCCCCCAGATTATTTTATTAAAGAATTTTTCCCTAAATTGTTTTTAGGAAGAGACATAATTTAGGCCTGTCTGTTCTGTAACATTACCCTGGCAAGGTAGTGAGGGAGTTAATCTGATCTAGGAGAGTGTCCAATGTGTCTCGGACACTCTTCAAATCTTGGTCAAGTGTTTGATTGATTGTTCTGTTCTCTTGGGGCAACTGTCCATAGAGTTTAAGGCAAAAAACACAGCTAGCAGGGGGTGGGGAAGCAAGAACTGGGGTAAGCAGCCTGAAAAGAGACAAAAATCAAGGGGAATAGGTATGGAACAATCCTGTGAACTGTGTCCTCAGGCTTCAGCCATGTGTGGACTGGCCAGCGTCCAGAGCGACCAGAGCAGGGCCTTGACTGCATCATCTCTTCAGAGTGGGCCTCGGAGGAGCTGTCCAGGTAAATTATTCAGCAGATCTAAGTCTGGATTTCTGAAACTTGTAGAGGTGGTTAATATGCACCTGAGTTATGTGTGCAGGAATGTCTACAGATATAACTAGTCTTTTAACTGGTTACAAGCTGGGGTTTTTTAAAAAACTTTTTTAGAGCTTTGTGGCCTGTATGCCTTATGTAGTTTTTATTTAATCTAGTTTTTGAGTTACCTCTGCTACAAATGCAGGCCCGATGTTGCTGCCAATGATCAAGGGTAGGCCATATTTAGGGATGATTTTTTACAGCAGGACCCTACAAACTTTTATTGTCTTCTCAGTATGGGTAGGGAATGGGAGGTTGGGGCCAGTGACACAGACACTGAAGCCTGAGCTGGCTGCAGGGGTACGGGTGCCAGCACTGCGGCTTGAGCTTACTGGACATATGGTGGGGGCAGGTTTGGTGGCTGGGGTTGATGTTTCAGTCAGTTGGATCCCCAGAGGTTGTGTAGGCCTCTGGACTATATTATTTTGCGTTGTTGGTGGCAGGTTTCCAAATAGCAGCAGGAAGCAGTTTGCTGCACAGATCATCCCTGCAGGAGAGTTTTGGCCAAAATAGTTTTGTCCAAGGTGACTACAGCATATCTAGCCTATCAGACTCCATTCCTAACAGAGCTGCTTCCATCTGTAAACAGAGTGTACTTAGCATCTGTCATGGGTTCCATTTTTTCAGAACAGTTCATCCAAGTACAGCATGTGGCACCTGGACAGTTAGGTCTCAGTCTAAGGTGAGCTTGTCAACTTTCTTGATTAGAACGACAGTGGCTGTTAGAGTGCAGAGGCAAAGGGGTGAGGCAGCCCTCCACGACGAGATTCAAGTATTTGCACAGGTAGTCCACTGGGCACTCCCAGGGGCTGACAGTCTGAGTAAGCATCATTGTTTTTGTGAACTCAAGGATCCAGATTTTATAGAAGCCAGCAGCTCCAAGAAATTTGTGGAACCGGTTTCTGAGATATCGTAGCAGAGCTTTTGTGCCTTTCCAGAAGGCAGTGTCAGTGTCCTTAATCAGAAGTGCAGTGATAAACTAGCAAGGTCAGCTGTGAGGGCTTTTCCAAAGAGGGTAAACAAGTTTTTGAACCTCTGGGAGGTTGAGTCTAGGTCAGTTGACTTTTGAGTGCAGAACTGGGGCCTTCGCGAAAAGGGGCTGGCTGACAGGAGCCAACTGAAGGCAGAAGAAAGCATTCTTTAGGTCCAGGCAGGTGTGCCAGCAGGCTGTGGGTGGCAGAAGACTGAGGCAACATACAGAGGGCAATCGCAGTGGCATTGGCAGCTCGGAGATCTTGAACTGGCTTTATAGGCAGGAGGGGTATTCGGCAGTTTAACAGTCTATAAACATTTTGCAGTTTTGAAGCCTCATTTTTTCTTTCTCAGGGGACCATGATGCAGCTGGAAGGGACAGGGAATTGGCTGCCCATGAGTCAAATCTGTTGCTAGGGCTTCCCTGAAAATAGTGGAAGAGTTCCCAAACCCTTGTGGAACAGTCAAAAAAGGGTGTATGGGTTGGGAACCGCAGAATGCAAGGTGATGGCTGCATTGTTGATGGCACGGAGATCTTGCCCAAGGTGATTAACAGTCTATCAGGCTGATGTGTGCTGGATGCCTGTTTATGTTTCCTGTGACATCTGACAGCAATGGGGTCACAGTGAGGCAGCATGGTTGATGGCCAGGCCCAGAGGCAAGGCTTTAGTTTATACCTCTGGGAGGAGAGTTTTCAGAACTTCAGGATTGCAGTTATCTGTCTCAGGCTAATGCAGGTGTCATCTTCTTCTCGGGGAACAGTTAAAGTTGAAAGTGCAGGGTTAAGCGAGGGGGAGGCTGACTGGCTTGGTGCAAAGGAGATGGTCGCTTTTAACTTGAAGAGGAGGTCTCTTCCCAGAAGTAGTGTGGGGACCGGCTTATACAGGAGAATTCATGTTTTGTGAGATGTCCTCTCAGGCTGCAAATTTGTGCCTGGCAGAAGGGTTGAGGGTCTGGAGTCCCAGTTGCCCTGGTGATGGTACTATGGGCTCCCGGTGGCCCGGCTGAAGAAGGGAGCCTGGTCTGGCCTGGTCTGAGCCCGTCAGACCAATGATGAAAGGGTTGTCATTGGATCCAGGTTGAAGCTTTTGAGAGTTCTTATCTATCTATTTATTTATTTATTGGTGTCCATAGTCCTTATAACTCATAGCCAGAGGGTATGGTCGTCTATCAGACTGGATTTTTCTTATAGACATCAGGTGCTTTTTTATCAGGTTTTTGGGTAACAGTAGTTGATGGGCTGTTTGACCCCCTTTATGATGTCTTTGAGAAGTGCTTGACTGGGTTGTTGCTAGGAGAGGTGACCTTTGGAAAGGCCATGGCAACTCATTCATCAGGGCTGAGAGTCCAATTTTTCCTCAGTCAAAATGTGGACATTTCAGTGTTGAACAGACTCAGAAGGAATTGCTGACAGTCATCTCAGGTGGCCGTTAGATGACACCATCTGACCGGGATAGGCGTAGCTATGAAGCAAGAGGTTCGGGGGGCTTCTATGGCCGAATGCAGGCAATGGCTCACTGGAACCAGTTCAATTGGATGGAAGTAGCAGAGTTGGGAACAGGGGGGCTGAAAACATTGGCAGCAACTGAGGTGGCTGACAAGGGTGCCAAGGCGGGATTCTCAGGAAGAATGGGCCTCTTTATCCTTTCTTTTCTTTGAGATGCAGGGAGCAGTTTGGTTTCATTTTTAACTCCGTAATCTCAGAAACTCTTTCTCCTGCAGCCAGGGACTGTGGGTTTTGACTAATTAATTCCCATCTCTGACTCCCTATGTGTGTTGTGTACCCTTGCACCATGGGGCAACAAAGGGTGGGTGTCCCTCAGAGGGAGAGACCATTCAGATGCCCGCCTGGCCGAGCCCCTTGCAGGGACTTAGGGGTGACTGACTTTAACTAGGGAGCAAAGTTAAATTTTTTCTTGCCCTAATGATGAGTGTTATGGCTGAATTGTGCACACACACACACACACACATGCACACACAACAAAGTAATATTGCAACAGCAAGCAGAAACACTGAAATGACACCCAGGATTTAGAGACAGATTTATTTTACATTGACCGGCACTGATCGGGATCATTCCCAAAATATCAGGCCCTGATCTCTGGTGGTCTAGGGTTTATATGAGATAAGCAAGCAGGAAATAAAGAGGGAGAATGACTTGCTAATTGGGGATTGGTTCATACAATGTGCATCATAATGACCAGCTACGCATCACAATGACCAGCCGTTTCTAAGAGACAGGAGCAACCAGATCTGGAACAGGAACTATTACCTAGGCAACTAAGAAACTGAAGTGTACTGGCTGGGGCGAGTGCATTTTCTGTTACACTATAATGCCAACATTCAGAAGGCTGAGGCAGGAGGATCACTATGAGTTCAAGGTCAGCCTGGGCTACATAGAGAGACTCTGTCTCAAAAACCAACCAAAAAATAAAACAAAAAACCAAAAACCAAACAAAAAAGCTTTTTCATCAGACAATTACCATAAAAGTTTTAGAAAATAACACACAGTATACGAATTATAAAATATGCAATGTGGTGCACGTGAGATAACAAAGGTTTTCACTCAGGTTTCTGCCATTCCTCTAGTTGTAAAATGAAGAGGCCAGGCATGATCTCTTAAGAGGTCTTACAGGCCCCCCAACCTCTAGTCGGATGAAAGCAGTTTAAACTGTAATTTGGTTCAGGGAGATTCTGAGTAGGACAAATTCAACAGAAGGAATTGAGCTGAAATGGTCATTTACCGTATTTTTGATCATACCTCATAAAGACACAAAAACAGGCTCTCTCAGCACATACAGATACAGCATATTGGAGGGAAATTCAACAATAATCGTTAAAAATTTAAAGTATTTACATCTATTTATATATAATTCTATAAAATAATTAATAAATGGTAGATCAGTGGTTGCCAGGCAGGAGGGGCAGGGGTTACAAAGCAACATGAAGAAACGGGGGGGGGGTGACCGACTAGTTTCATTATCTTCACTGCGGGCTGGTTTCACAAGTACATCGTGCGGCAAGACGCATTCGAGTGTACGCTTTAGAGCCCCGTGTGTTGGTGCACGCCTGTGATCCAACTATCTGGGAGCCTGAAGCAGGAGGATGGCAAGTTCAAGGCCAGCTTGAGCAATTTGGCAAGACCTTGTCTCAAGATAAAATGTAAAGAGGACGCAGGTATGGTGGTGAATGCCAGTGATCCCAGCTCTCTGGGACGCTGAACAGGAGGACGGCCAAGTTTGAGTCCAGCCTAGGCAATTTAGTGAGACCCTGTCTCCAAATAAAAAAAAAAGGGGCGGGGAGGGGGCCGGGGAGATGGCTCAGTGCCATAAGCGCCTGCCTGGCAAGCGCAGGGGCCCAAGTTCGACTCCGGTGATATCGCTCAGCGGCACAGGCGCCTACTGGCGCGTGAGGTCCTGAGTTCGATCCCCAGTACCCACAAAAAAAAAAAAAAAGGGGGGCTGGGGATGTAGCTCAGCGTGAAAACACTGGGTTGAGTCCCCAGCACCAGGGAAATGAAAGGATAAAGTATAATCTACATCTATCTGCATGGACATGGCATAATATTCATAATATCATTGAGTGAGAAAAACAAACAGTAAATAGGATGCCAATTTTTACTCTAGTACTGGGGTTCACATTGAACTCCTTACCCACCCCTCCCCCGCTTTTTGAGACAGGTCGCTAAGGTGCCCAGGCTGCTCCAAGAGAACTTTGATCCTCCTGCCTCAGCCTCCCAGAGGATTCGGGTCACAGGTCTGCGCCACCACGCACAGCATGAGCTTTTAGTAATCTTCTTTGTTATATATCTTGCACTATGTGCACGTGGTGTTTGGGCAGGAGGCGGGGCAGGCCTGAGACCTGGGGACGCAGGTGCGGAGAGGCCGCCGCTTCCCCGTGCGCCCCGGACCCGACCGGGACCGGGACCGGGACCGGGCCCTCTCCACGGTGGCGCCTCTGCTTGAAAACGCAAAGCGAAAATAAATGAAGTGAAAGCTCGGCGCCTCCTCCATTCTTCCTTCACGGCTGGCTCTTCCCGGCCCGGCCCGGCCCGCGGCGGGGTGGCACCGCCGGCCGCTGTCCCCTCCCCGGGGCGGAGTCCCGCCCGCCCCCTCCGCACGCGCCGGTTCCGGTTCCCCCGCGTCCCCGTCCCGGCCGATGGCGCCCTCGGCGTGGCTGGGCGCCTGCCTGGCCCGCGCGCTCTTCTACCCGACGCTGCTCTACACCGTGCTCCGCGGGAAGCTGCGCGGCCCGGGCCACCGCGACTGGTACCACCGCATCGACCGCACCGTGCTGCTGGGCGCGCTGCCGCTGCGGAGCATGACACGCAAGGTGGGCGGGACGGGGACGGGGACACGGGCGGGGGCCGGGCCGGGGGGCCGGGGGTGGGGGCGGCGGGACGCGGGCGAGACGGGGGGACGGGGGACAGGGCTGGGGGCAGGGACAGCCTGTCCGGATGGGGACACGGGGGGGCCGGGGTACGGGGGCGGCGGGACGCGGGCCGGACGGGGGACGGGGGACAGGGCTGGGGGCAGGGACAGCCTGTCCGGATGGGGACACGGGCGGGGGCCGGGGATGGGGGCGGCGGGACGCGGGCCGGACGGGGGACGGGGGACAGGGCTGGGGGCAGGGACAGCCTGTCCGGATGGGGACACGGGGGCCGGGGACAGGAACAGCGGTCGGGGGTCCCGGTGCCCGCTGAGCCCTCTGCGGCCCGCAGCTGGTCCAGGACGAGAACGTGCGCGGCGTGATCACCATGAACGAGGAGTACGAGACCAGGTTCCTGTGTAACAGCTCCAAGGTGAGGGCCCGGGAGGCCGGGAAGGAGCCTGGGCTCCCGGGATGCAGCGCCCGCGGGCGGGGACCGGCCAGGATGGCAGGGAACCCCGAGGGGCCTCTAACAGTAAAGTTGACCCCCCGCCCCACCCGCTGTGGTCCCAGCACCCGGGAGACTGAGGCAGGAAGGTTACTTACTTGAGCCAAGGAATTTGAGACCAGCCTGGGCAACATGGTCAGACCCTGTCTCAAAAACAAAAACGGAGAGTAAGTTGACAAAGTCTGATTACTCCTTTATGCACAAAGTTATATTCTTAATTTTAGTCACTAAAATTGCAAAGCCACTTTTGTGGCCCTTTCAGTCAACACTCACTGAGCACTAAGTGCATGTGGGTCAGGCACTGCGTCCAGGATTGGAGCTGAAGGCCCCGCCAACTGCGGAAGACCATCCCTGGCAGTGTATTTGGCTCTGATTTGAGGGATTTCTCTTTCTTTTTTCTTTCTTTCTTTCTTTCTTTCTTTCTTTCTTTCTTTCTTTCTTTCTTTCTTTCTTTCTTTCTTTCTTTCTTTCTTTCTTTCTTTCTTTCTCTTTCTTTTTCTTTCTTTCTTTCTTTCTTTCTTTCTTTCTTTCTTTTTCTTTCTCTCTCTCTCTCTTTCTTTCCTTCTCTCTCTGTCTCTCTGTCTCTGTCTCTGTCTCTCTCTCTCTCTCTTTCTTTTTTTTCTTTTGTACTGGGAATCAAACTCAGGACCTCACTTGCCAGGCAGGTGCCATGCCGCTGAGCTATATCCCCAGCCCCTTTTTTGAGGGATTTCTTACCGCGTTCATATGAAAGAGACGGTAGAAATCCACTGTGCCATCAGGTTCAGGCCTAAAACCTCATTTCTGTTACATGTCAGTGCTTGCTTATGGGGCCTTCTGCGATGGATATTAGAAGAGGCGACATCTATTATGACATCTACACTTGACATCTATTGTTACTGAATTATTTTAGCTGGGTGGGGTGGCTTATGCCTGTAGTCCCAGCACTCCGACGGAAGCAGAGGCAGGAGGATCGCCAGTTCAAGCCTGGCCTTGTCAACTTAAAGAGACCATGTCTCAAAATAAAAATAAAAATAAATTTTAAAAATGAAAAGGGCTGGGGATGTTGTAGCTCCGTGTGAAGGCTCCGGGTTCAACCCCCAATATCACCAAACAAAACCACAAAACTTTCTTGTCATGTAGCTTAATGAACATGCTATTATTTCAATCCATACACTTTTTAGAGCCCTTACAAATATTTGTGTCTTACATTGAAAATATATTATTTAGTGTTATTTCATGGCTGAGGGTGTAGCTGAGTGCCAGAGTACAAACCTAGCATGTGTGAGACCCAGGGTTTGTCCTCTCTGCCTCCCCACCCCGCCCCCGTCACTGGGGAGTGGAGCTTGGTCTCCCGGATGCAGTGCCCACAGCTGGAGAGAGGACTAGAGGACTAGGATGGAAAGGAACTGTGTAAGGCAGTTAACCGTAAAGTTGACCCCCCACCCTGTGGTCTGGCTTGAACCTCTGGTCCCAGCACTGGGGAGGCTGAGACAGGAGGATTACATGCCTTGCATATGCTAAGCCCACACTCTGCCACTGAGCTGCAGCCCCCAGCCCTGTGGTACGCATTGTAAAAGGACGGGTAGCAGTTCCTTGGAGTTCCCCCTGAACCCCGGGGGTTCTCAGCCACAGCAGTAAATGTTCATGAATGTGCTCGCTCCTGGGGCATCTAGTGGGCACCCATAGAAAATGCTTGGTCCCTAGGTATGAGGCGTTGGCATCTGAGAGGTGGTGCTGTCTCAGTCCACTGGCAAGCAAGTCTCCGAGGCAGTGGCGCTTCAGTTTCCATGTGCTTGAGAATCATCTAGAAGTTTTGCTAAAATAGCACATTCCTGACTACAAGGGACTGACGAAGGCACTCGACGTTGGCGTGAAGTAGCCTAAGCAGCAACTCTGCAAGGGTTTCTGGTGCTGGGCCAGTTTTTGTTAATCTTACGAGCAGTGTTAAGTACTGACCTTCATTCAGTCTTTAAGTCCTCGGTACTTGCTAAATAAGTAGCTGCAGCATATCTAAATCTTAAAGAAAAAAATACCTGGGTGTGGTAGCATACCCTGGGAAGTTGAGGCAGGAGGCTTGCAAGTTTGAGCCCAGCCTGGGCAATGTAGAGACTTAGCAAGATCTGGGCTCAGATTGAAAAAGGGCTGGGAATGTTGCTCAGTGTGAAGGCCCCGGGTTCCATCCCTAGCACCACACCCGCACATGCACACATACAGAAAAAATAAAGTTGCCCAGTTTGGCAGAGAGTGTATTTCTCCTATTTCTTCCTTTTAACTAGTAATATTACAATAAAAAAGGCAGATATGTTTTCATTTTAAAAGGATAGCCACATTTTTTCAGTACTGGAAATTGAATCCAGAGTCTTCACACTGAGCTACATTCCCAGCTTTTTATTATTTATTCAATTTATTTACTTATGTTTTGGTTTTTTGAGACAGGGTCTCCCTTTGTAGTGCAGGCTGGCCTTGAAGTCACTATGTAGCCCAGGCTGGCCTGGATATCACTGTGATCTTCCTGCCTCAGCCTTCCGAGTGCTGGGATTACAGGCATGTGCCACCATGTCCTGCTTTTATTATTTATTTTTATTTATTTACATGTATTTATTTAGTTAGCGATTTGAGACAGGGTCTTGCTATGTAGCCCAGGCTGGCCTCCAGCTGGCGGTGATCCTCCTGCCTCAGCCTCCTGAGGGCTGGGATTACGGGTGTGCAGCACCACACCTGGCTTTAAGAAAACAGGAAATGAGGGCCGGTGAGATGGCTCAGCGGCTTAAGCGCCTGCCCGGCAAGCGCGAGGGCCCGAGTTCGACTCCCGGATCCCACATACGAAAAAGGGGCCGGTGATATCGCTCAGCGGCACGGGCGCCTGCTGGCGCGCGAGGTCCTGAGGTCGACCCCCGGTACCCACCAAAAAAAAAAAAAAAAAAAAAAAAAAAAAAGAAAACAGGAAATGATATGCATTCACACTAGTAAAGCCCGAAGCTGCCCCAGGAGCCCCCTTCCTGCTGCCTGCCACAGGCTCCTTTCCTTGTCTTTTTATGCCGGTGACCCTGGTCTCAGGAGTGGAAGAAAGTGGGCGTTGAGCAGCTGCGGCTCAGCACGGTGGACATGACGGGGGTCCCCACCCTGGTGAACCTGCACAAAGGAGTGCAGTTCGCTCTCGAGTACCAGTCCCTGGGCCAGTGCGTCTATGTGCACTGCAAGGCCGGGCGCTCCAGAAGCGCTACCATGGTGGCCGCGTATCTGATCCAGGTAGGTTTGGTGTTGTGGGGTAGCCGGAAGTTTGTGGGCACAGCTGGCCGACAGGCCTTGCTGTAGGCGGCTACTGCCCGATTTTGGGCTGCTGGGGTGGGTACCAGGCACAGCACCTGAGCTTTGTGGATCATCTCATCTCGGCTCTGCCACCTGCCTGCCAGGACAGACTCAAGTACATTCTTCTCTCTGATGCAATTTCCTCAGATTTCATGTGTTTTGAAACTTAAATGAGAGTGTCTCAAAGGCTAAGCCTGGCACGGTGGTCCATGCCTGCAATCCCAGCACTCGGGATGCTGAGGCAGGAGGAGCTCAGGTCTGAGCCCAGCCTGGGCAACTTAGCAAGACCCTGTCTCAAAATAATATAGGGCCGGTGAGATAGCTCAGTGGCATAAGCGCCTGCCTGGCAAGCACGAGGTCCTGAGTTCAACTCCCAGTACCCACATAAAAAAAAATAATAATAATATAAAAGGGGGCGACGGGGGGCCCTATGTTCAGTCCCTGGTACCACAAAATTAAATGAATGAATGAACAAATGAACTCTTTCTGGCCGTGGCGATGAGCTGCAGAGAAACAGCTGCCATACACTCATTCAGTCCTCGTTGCAATACAGGGGTTGAACCCAGGGCCTCGCACGTGCTTGGGTACGTGCTCTACACCGAGCTACCCTTGCCCTCTTATTTTAAGATGAGGTCTTGCTAAGTTGCCACAGCTGGGCTCTGACTCCTGGGCTCAAGCAGCCCTCCTGCCTCAGCCTTCCAAGTAGCACACCTAGCAGTAGAGCATGATTATTAACAACCCCTAAAATTTTTTTGTTTGCTGGAAATCGAACTCAGGACCTCACGCTTGCCAGGCAGGCGCTGTGCCACTAAGCTATATCCCCAGCCGCAAAATGGAGCTTTTTACAAAATTCTGGGAGTCCTTTGGCAGCCGCTCCTTCCTTTCTCTACTGACCCGTCCTGTACTGATTCAGGTGCACAACTGGAGCCCGGAGGAGGCCATCAAAGTCATCACCAGCATCCGGTCCCACATCCACATCACGCACGGCCAGCTGGAGGTCCTCAGGGAGTTCTACAAGGCCATCTCCCCACTGACAGCAAGGAGGAACACGACACACCAGAGACACGAGCTTTGTGGCTGAGAAAGAACTCCGGACAGCTCCACTTGACACAGAACATTTACAGGGCCAGTGGGGCTTTTGTTGACTTGACACGACAGGAATGTGCTAGGTGGTGGTAACTGCTTCCTTTGCCTGGTTTCATTATCCTCAAATAACACTGCCATAGGGCTGGAAAGGAAGAGACTGGTGTGCCTAAATTTTATTTTCTTAAACAAGGTAAAAAAAAAAATACTGATTTCAACAAAAACCTATTGTGTAGCTAATATTGTGCCTAATGATATTTAACACCATAACTCAAGATTCTTGGGGGAGGGGGTTAAGAGAAGGTCTCACCATATAGTTCAGGCTGGCCTCAAACTGGCAGCAATTCTCCTGCTTCAGCCTCCCAAGTGCCAGGATTACAGGTGTGAATCATGAGGCCCGGCTATCTCAGACATTTAACACTAGAGAAAAAGGAAGACCAAGCTCTGGCTCTTGCCCCTGTCAAAATCTCACTGCTTTTGGAGCAATGGTGAGCATTTACACAAGGACAAGGGATGCAGCAGGACTGAGAACTCGGGTTTGACGGGGTTCAACACAGTCGCACACATCCCTTCAAAAACCTTTATTTGTATGAACATGTATTTATAGCTCTTGATTTAGCTTAGAACCTTGAAAAGAGCAGACACTTTATATATTATATTGAGTTTGAAAAAGTTTCTGCTATGAATTAGAAATAATTCCTTGTTTTCACTCACCCTTGGAGTGAGCTAAAAAGAAAACGGAAGTTGTTTTGCTGACAGATGGGCATAAAGACACGAAAATGAACAGCTGAATCCCAGAGCTGACCCTTGCTGGTGAAGGACACCTGCAGCTTAGCTCTCCTCCCGTGCAAAGCTGGAAGGGAAACTCTGACCCTCGTCCTCTGTGGGAAAAGCTCAACTAGCCACGCCGCAGGCCACAGGGAAAAGGAGGGCTGGGACCTTCCCTCTGCCCCGGGACCTGGGCTGCATCTACTTAACCCGGCTCACGAGGCGGAGGTGAGGCCCAGGCTGCAGGGAGGGCAGAGGACAGGCGGGCACCGCTGGGTACACACAGCCAGCAGAGCAGCGGTCTAAGAAAGCCCCCAACAGATCACCCTAGGGGCTCAGGGGAGGACCGAGGGCTGCCTTCCTAGTGTCCAGAAGACTGCGTCCTGGGACCTGGGGCTCAGGGACCTGGAGTCTGGCCGGGGCAGGGGTGGAAGAGGGAGAGCGAAGGAGTGAGCCACTCTCCCTGTCCCCGCCTTAGGCCAACACGAACTGCAGGTTGGTGAGCAGCACCTTGAGGCCCCTGGTGACGGTCACCGCTGATGTGGCAGGGTCGAGCTTGTAGGTGTTGGCGTCCCCCTTCTTGTACCGGTCCCGGAAGACGTAGATGCTGCCGTTGCAGCTGGCGATCTTCCAGAGGGACGGGGCCGAGCTCCAGGCCTCGGGCAGGCAGAGCCGCGTGAAGCTGTCCAGCAGGGGGTTGTAGCACACCAGGGAGTCCCCCTCGGCCACGATGAACACCAGATCCTTGTGCACGGCCGCGTGCATGCGGCCCGCGAAGGGCAGCACGTAGGGCTTCACATGGCACTTGTCTGTCTCAGTGTCGAAACACTGGATGAGTCGCGAAGGCTTGGTGAAGAAGTCCAGGTCGTTCTCCTCACCCCCGAGTAAGTAGATGATCCCATTGAGGTTGGCACCAGCAGCCCCTGACACCGCCACCTCCAGCTGGGTGGTCTCCGTCCACACGTTGTCGCCCACGCGGTAGTAGATGACGGCGTTGGAGAGTGTGTCCTGCAGCGTCTTGCCCCCGAGCGAGTAGATGGCGTCCTTGCCGGGCACAGACACCAGCGTGTGCTGCAGCCGGTCCCGCGGCAGTGGCGCGCACCACTCCCAGTCCACGGTGGCGTTGTTACACTTCCACATGCGCCGCGGGATGGAGCCGCCCACCACGTACAGGTCCCCGCCGTGCTTGCAGGCCGCCGTGATCTGGTGGCACAGGCTGTTCTGGCCGCTGACGCTGATGGAGTCGTCCTCCGCACAGTGCAGTGACACGGCCAGGGAGTGCGTGCGCGAGGACTCTTTCCCGATAAGGTAAATGTGCACGTTCTCCCCGATTTCCTGCCAGCGATATCAAAAAGTGTGAGTGACGGGACGCTCTCAGGGAAGGCTCAGCCGAGACACCGATCTGTAAGGTCCCAGGCCTCACACACGTGCCTTGCTCCAGCCCACTCTTGTCCCCTGCCTGTTTGTCAACCTGCCTCTCCTTAACGACTCGCCTTCCTTTAGACGTTTCATACTGGGGCAGAGAATGGGTTGCGCTTGCGTGCGCAGCTTCTTAAAAACAATCACAAGCTGGTGCCTCAGGCAAAGGAGTTTTTATTTTTTTGAGGTGCTGGGGATCAAACCCAAGGTCTCATGCATGCTAAGAAAGCACCACTGAGCTATTCCTCCAGCCCGAGGAGTCTTAACTTACCCATGAAAGGAGTTCTCTTAAGGAGCTTTGAAGCTGGGCGTGCTGGTACACACATGAAATCCCAGCACTTGGGAAGCTGAAGCAGGAGGGTCGGGATTTTTGAGGCCAGCATGGGCTACATAGTGAGTTCAAGGGCAGCCTGCACTACAGTAAAACACTGTCTCTAAAAACAACAAAACGATAAACAAAAAAGGAGTTCTGGAGCTGGGCATGGTGGCGCACACCTGTAATCCCTGCACTCAGGAGGCTGAGGCAGGAGGACTGCTGCAAGTTTGAGGCCAGCCTGGGCCACAAAGTGAGTTCAAGGCCAGCCTGAACTGCACAGTGAAACCCTGTCTCAAAAAGACAAATAAATAAGTAAATAAAGAGCTTTGAAGCTCATAGGTCGGTGGCTTCTGTGGTCAAAGACATATGTTCCTTCTGGCTCCTATCAACTTCAACCAGAGATCATTTATTCAACAGCCATCAGACGCCAGGCAAACTGACAGCTGGAATGCACAGATTACACTGCCCCAGTTATTAAGGAATCCTCCTTACCTTCAAGCTAGTCTTGAGTGACTCTGAAAAAGCCTCTCTTTCCTCTTTATTGAAATTGATCCAGGCTTCTATTGCTTCTGTTGGGTTCTGGGAACATGGAACTCCATCTGTAAGAGCCAGAGGAAAGCCACGGTCAGTAACAATCCGAAAGGGAAATTCAAAGAACCACTTTATTAGACTATCACTGTGTATTAGACTAAACACACACACACACGCATCCAGGGTACAAGTCAGATGAGAAAACTCAGGCACAAAAAAGATTACTTCTTTTTCTTTTCTTTTCTTTCTTTCTTTTCTGTATTAGGGCTTGAATTCAGGGCCTTCAAACTGAACTATATTCCAGTCCACTTTGTATTGTTAGACAAGGTCTTGCTAAGTTGCTCAAACTTTCGACACTCCTGCCTCATCCTCATGTGCTGGGATTCCAGATGTGCGACATCATACCTGGCTTCCTCACCACCTTTTGTGAGAAAGTGCCACTGCTTTTATTTTCCTGGCTGCTGCTTCTGTAAAGCACTCCATCCTGACAGCAGCTACACTGAATTCCAACTCAACAACGAAGCTCATCCTCAACCTAAATCCCTACCAGGAAGCTCGCAGCTCCTTTCTCCTGAGGAGGAAACCCACTGAACATCACAACCAAGCGGGCCCTCCGTCAGCCTACCCGAGATGATATCCGTGAGGAGGCGGTGTGGCAGGTGGAGAAACTCTTCCGTGCTCTGCAGCTGGGCCAAGTGGGTCTTGGCACAGTGCTTGGCAGCAGTGTAGAGCTCGGGATCACTGTGCCGATCCGCCAGCCACATCACCTGCAGGCAGTTTCCCACCTGCACCGTGCGGGCCAAAAACCGAGAACATTCCTCGAAGAGAGACGTCAGCTGGTACATGTCTGACACCTCATAAATTTCCTGCAGCTCATCCGCCCGGAGCTTCACGGTGCCATGGTAGATGTAGTCCACTAGCAGCTGGAAAACAGACTCGCTGACATCCTGCAGCACAATCACCCGATTGTGAGCCTCCTTCAGGTTGGAAGTGAACATGGACCGGAAGAAGCAGCTCTGAGCTGAGAGGACCAGCCGGTGAAGCTGAAACTCCCGGCCCTCCACGGAAATGGTGACATCGGCAAAGAGCTCCTCCTCCAGACACAGCTTCATGATGCCCTGAGCCACTCGGCCTGAGTGGGACCGATCTTTGAAAGTGTAGTTTACAAAGTAGTTCTCATCCATGGATGCTCCAGGCTCCTCTGGTGACTCCATGGTGGCCAACTTCTCTCTCTGTCAGCTGCTGGCAAAGCAACACCACGCTGAGGAGCTTGGGAAATTCACAGCCGCAGTCTGGGACTCCAACTGTCCAACCTGGGAAGGGAGATGGAGAAACAGAGACCAAAATGGGCCAGACTGGCCTTAGTGCTGGCCTGGCCAGTGACATCCCTGCCAGGCTCCTTCAACCAAACCTAGGCTCATTTTCCTGCAGTTGTGCCCTCCCCCAAGGAAATCGATAGAAATCCCAACTCTGTTGATTTCCCTAAGAGTACATCAAATACTATTCCAGGATGTAACAAAAAGGCTTGGGATTTAGGCCAAAACATGAAAGCAAAGGGCTGGAAGACGCCTATGATCTTAAAAGCCTCATTAACTAAATAACTTGGGCATAAAACTAGCAAGGCGAGCGGAACCAAGAAAAAAAAAAGACCCCCGCGTCCCTGCGCGCCCCCCACCCCCACCCCGCACGCGGAGTCCAGACCCTGCAATGGGAGGCGAGGCCTGGGACTCCTCAATCCTCTTGCTCTCTTCGCAACTTCTGTCCCACGCCTTACCCGTTCGCCTTACTGACTCTCTAAAGCTCCGTCCCGGAGCTCGGTGCAGAGCCCAGGTGTCCCCACCTCGGGGCACACGGAAGCCCATCGCTCTGCGCGGGGTCTCCACTCCTCCTGGAGTCGCCTGAGAAACGGTCGTCAAGGAAACCGCTCCCCCCTTCGCCGTCCGCCCTCCTCTAAAGCTTAGCGCGGGGAGCAGGGGAGGGGTGTGAAACGTAGAACCCAGAACACACGCCCCTTCCCCTCCTCTCACCTGTCCGTTTCTTCAGCGTCTTCACCTTCGCCCCAGCCTCTTCCGCACCGAACTAGGGCTTCGTTCACCTCACGGTTTCCCAACCTGCCGGTCCTGCCTTCTCACCTGCGTTCCCTCCTTTCATCCCGGTGCCCGGAACCTCTGCTTTCGACCCCGCGCCCGCCCGGAAGAAGAGCCGTTACACACTTCCGCTTTCGGTCCGTGCCCTTGGCGCCCCGCGTCCTGTAGGCCCTCCCTCGGCTGCCGGGGCTGCATCCGGGGAACATGGCGGCCGCTGCGGCCAGGGGCTGGTGGCGAGGGCTCGCGGGGGCGAGAGCGGTGGCCGCGGGTAAGCGGGGTCAGCTGGCTGAGGCCAGAGGCAGAGGCCGTGGGGCACGCAACGCGGAGGACTCCTCAGGCCTCACCAGTGGGTCTGTGCCTCTTCCCTCCCGTGCAGGGGCCGGGCGACCCTCGGCGCTGCCGCAGTGGGTGCGGAGGGAGAGCGCCGCGGCCCAGTCGCGCCGTGAGTATGTGCGGGCCACGCTCCTCTCCTCCTGCCGCCCGGGGCCCTTCGCTCCCTTTGCCAGATGCTTGCCCTTGCTCTAAGGTGCCCTGCCCTGTTCCTGCAAATCTCTGCTTGTCCTTGGGAACCTGACTGAGTGTTCTCCACTTTGCAAGCCGAATCGAGCCTTCCCCGTGCCCTAAACCTCTCTGTTACGGCCTTGGTTGCCCTGTCCGTTTTCACGACCCTCTTTTTTTGAAACAAAACTCTTGCGCTTCAGAGAGCAGTGAGAATAGTAGTAGCTCTCGCTAATTGTATGCTCACTGTATGTCAGGCTTTTAGTGAAGAATGTTATTTGGTTCTCACAACCTTATGAAGTAGATAGTATTTTACTATCCATATGCTAGGTCAAGAAAAAAACAAAAACAGCCTGACCTGATGGTTCACGCCAGTAATCCCAGCACACAGGAGGCTGAAGCAGGAGGAGTACAGCGATTTCGAGGCCAGCCTGGGCTACATAGTGACTTCAAAATCTGCCTGAACTATATAGTGAGATCCTCTCTCAAAAAGAAAACAGACCAGATAACTAAATTGCTCAGCGTCACAGACCTAGTGAAAGAGCAGGTCTACCCACTGCCGAAGGTGGAGAACTCTTCACCATTACTCCCAAGCCTGTCATGTGTGACTGACCAATGATTTAGAGCATAAATGAATATATGGGGATACTAAGCGATAGTCGACATAAGCCGGCTTCGGTTTTCTAAACACACTCACACACAAAGATTTCAGTAAGATTATCTGTGAGGGCTCTTAAGTCCTGAAGTTCTTACCTTGAGAACATGGTTTAGGCTAAATGCTAAGGAAGTTAAAAAAAAAAAAAAAAAAAAAAAACCTAATTCTGGTTCCCCTGTTTAGGAGGTGCAGTGTGGCAGGAGAGCTGACATCATGCTGTGTTAACAGAAGTGTGAAGGGACAGCCATGGGACAGGTTCAAGAAGAGGCAGATACCTCGGCTGCACTGAGTCTGTGCTGTGTAGAGAGGGTAGCGTCCCCACAGGTTTTCCTTCCTAGTCCACCTGCACCTTCCTTAAGGTTCTATGGGGAGTCCCACTCAGAGCTGACACCCTTTACAAGCCCATAAGACAGACACAGGGCTGGTTGCTGCTTTCTCTGTTCCTTTGATGAATATGGTTTCTCTTCCAGCCACTGTTAGGCCACAGGATGCAGTGACCCACAAACAGCTCTCAGCTTTTGGAGAGTATGTGGCTGAAATCCTGCCCAAGTATGTCCAGCAAGTTCAGGTAATGCTTGCTCCAGTAGTTGGGTTCTGAATCACGAAACAGCCATGTTCTCAGGGTGTGTGGGAGTGGACAGCCTGGTTGCAAAGAACACAGACCCCTCCATCCCAAACTTAGGCTTCTTTTCTCTCCCCTAAACCCAGTCAGCACAGCTGAAGTTGGCTGCTTCCTGCATATCTGGGCCTTGCTCTCCCCTCCCTCCTCTGTCTGCAGGTGACTTGCTTCAATGAGTTAGAGGTCTGTATCCATCCTGACGGGGTCATCCCGGTGCTCACCTTCCTCAGGGATCACTCCAATGCACAGTTCAAATCCTTGGCTGACTTGACGGCAGTGGACATCCCAACTCGGCAGAACCGTTTCGAGGTCAGTTGAGGTGTGAGGAAGAAGGGTAAGAAAGGGACAGAACATTTTCGAAGTAGCAGCTGCCTATGGGGACCATAGACTCCTTAGGCGCAGTTTCAGGTTGCTCAAATCACAGCAGTTAGACGAGGGCTTCAGAATCAGGTAGATCTAAGTGTGACTCCTGGCTCTGCCCCTAGCTGGCTGTGTGACTTCAAACCTTCCCTTTGGTTTGGTTTGAGATGGGGCCTGGCTTATTGCCCAGGCTGGTCTCGAACTTCTGAGTGCCAAGGCTCTCCTGCCTCAGCCTCCTGAGTAGCTGGCACGACAGGTATGTGCCACTACGCCCAGTGCTGTTTGAGTGTTCTGAGCTTTAGTTTTCCAGTCTGCAGACTAAGTGTAGGTGGTGGCGGGAGGGGCTGGAGGCTCTGCCGAAGCGGAGGAAGGGCAAGGCCTCCATGTTCCCAGCAGTTTAGATGTCAAAAACATACCCTGTGTGCAAGGTTTGATATTCTGTTGTCCATTAGGATTTATCATGGTTGTCCTGGGGTATTCTTGTTAACTGGCAGAATTAGAAAGTCATTTGATATTGGAGGAGGATTTTTATCTCGGTGGCTTTGGGATGCTAATTTCTTTATAGGTAGAATTACTCAAAGGAAAGACTCAAGAATGGCCAAAGAAGCAATTAAAAATAAGATAGTAGGACCTGGGGGGATAGCTTAGTGCAGTGGTGGTGAACCTATGGCACGGGTGCTGCAGCGGGCTGTTCATATCCTTGAAAGTTCTAAAATGTTTGCCATTTATTGGCATAGTGGTAGAGCATAGGTTTAGCATGCAAAAGGCCTAGGGTTTACACACACACACACATACAAAGGTGTTAAATGAGAGCATTCCCCTTCATCCTGGGGGAAAAAAAAAAAAAGGAAAGAACAGCAGTTGGCCCATCTTGAGCCAGGAAACCAAAACAGCTCTGAAGTCAATATGATCAGAGCTGAGGTCGACCACATAAAACACCTGGTGTGCCATGAGAAAGCTCTCCAACCATCAAGTATGTGTAAATTGTAGTTCTGAGCATCACACAGAAGGCAGGGCTGGGTGGTGGCGCACACCCATAATCCCAGCACTCAGGAGGCTGAGGCAGGAAGGTTGCCGTGAGTTTGAGGCCAGTCTGGGCTACATAGTAAGTTTAAGACCACGAGTGAGTTAAACTACATAGTGAGAGCCTGTCTCAATAAACCAAAACAAATAAGGCAGGATCAAGGGTGGGACCCTAACCCACCCTGTGTCTTCCCCAAGGAATGCTGTCCCCAGAAATCCCCATAGCAGACCTCTCAAGTCACGCCATTTTGGTCCTCCTGTTCTCTGTAGATTGTCTACAACCTGCTGTCCCTGCAGTTCAACTCCCGGATCCGTGTGAAGACCTACACAGACGAGTTGACACCCGTCGAGTCTTCAGTCTCGGTGTTCAGGGCATCCGTCTGGTATGAAAGGGAGGTGAGTTAGAGGGCGTGCCAGGCCCTGCCTCTAGGCCAGAGCTGCGGCTTCAGGGAACAGGGCCGAACCCACCTTAGCCCTGCTGGACTGCTTGCCTGAGAACTTCTCCTCTCCAGGTCTGGGACATGTTTGGAGTCTTCTTTACTAACCACCCTGACCTGAGGCGGATCCTGACGGATTACGGCTTTGAGGGACATCCCTTCCGGAAGGACTTCCCCCTGTCCGGCTATGTTGAGGTGGGAGCCGTGGAGTGGTGTGGTAGGCTTCAGAACCTGGGGGTCCTGGCCCTGGCAGGAGCGTGGTCTGTGGACGGTGATGGCCTAGAGCCTGGCCTTGGGATCCAAGTCCCAGCTTCATTTTGTAAGCTGGGCCAAGTTACTTGCCTGGGCTGTGACTCGGTTTCCTCATGGGGGTGGTCATCACAGTAGCAGCACTTGCAGCATGCATGTGTCCAGCCTGGTGCACTGTGACCTCAGCTAATGCCGGCCATGGTATCAGTCGTTCTGATGAGAAGGGCAGCCTGAAAGACACAGTCGGCCCCCAGGCCTGAAGGGCGAGGATTACTTTGCCCCACTGTGGATGCTCGGAAAGGCGTTTGGCAGGGCATCCGATGGGGCTGGCAGCATGTGCTGCCAAGATAGTAGAGGCTATCTTGGACTCGCATGCACTGGCCGGCTGGAGCATGACCTGATGAGTGACATGGTACAGATGGAGACTTACTGACAGAGCCTGGAAAGAGGCTGAAATGGGTGAAGGACATAACTGGGTGTGGTAGTGCCTGTGATCCCAGCAGCCAGGAGGCTGAGGCAGCAGGATAACCAAAAGTTCAAGGCCAGTCTGGGCTACATAGTGAGTTAAGGCCAGCCTGGGGTATATAGTGAGACCTTGTCTCAGGAAAAAAAAAGTCAAGGCCCGAGGGCCAGAGGCTGGGGTCCCCCATGCCTCTTCTCAGTACCCACCCACACCTGCCTTATGCTCCCGCAGTTGCGCTATGACGATGAGGTGAAGCGCGTGGTGGCTGAGCCAGTGGAGCTGGCCCAGGAGTTCCGCAAGTTCGACCTGAACAGCCCATGGGAGGCTTTCCCTGCCTACCGCCAGCCCCCCGAGAGTCCCAAGCTCCAAGCCGGAGACCAGAAGCCTGAAGCCAAGTAGCTCTCTAGAGGCATGTGGGTACCGGAGTGCGTCCCGCCTGCCTGCGACAGAGCGTGTAAATAAATTCCGGCCTGCACTTGTGCGTCCTGTGTGCTCGGTGGGCAGAGGAGAGGGAGGGGCCTCCTGCTCCCGCAGAGAACCTGCCTGGGAAGCAGGGAGCTTGGGATGGGCCTCGGAGCGGGCTTGCAGACCGCCCGCAGGCCTGGGTCCATCTCTTTTCTTCTTGAGACGGGATCTCACAGTAGAGTTCAGGTTGGCCTCAAGCTCGCAGCGACGCACGCCGCAGCACATCCGGCTTGGGTGTTTCTGAGGGATTCTGGAGCTGGGATGCTAGTGCTCACGGTGCACAAGGTCGAGGATGGGTGTGGCATGGCCCCAGTGGGAACGCCCCCATCTCAGCACGCTCTGCTGGCACGTGGCGGGTCTGGGAGCATGGGTGGCACCGGGGAAGCCCCATCTACTGTCACCTAGCTATGGAGGGTTCTCCATGAGCCAGCAGTGGGCCAGGCAGGCGGCCTCAGCTCCTCTCCAGTCTTTTTTTTTTTTTTTTGTGGGTACCAGGGGTCGACCTCAGGACCTCGCGCGCCAGCAGGCGCCCGTGCCGCTGAGCGATATCACCGGCCCTTTCTTCGTATGTGGGTTCCGGGAGTCGAACTCGGGCCCTGGCGCTTGCCAGGCAGGCGCTTACGCCGCTGAGCCATCTCACCGGCCCTCCTCTCCAGTCTTGAGCCCTGTGTCTGCTTCTGGTACCTAAGAGCCCATCTTTCTGGGGCTGAAGGAGTCTGCTGGGTTTCTGGCCTGAGCCAGGAATGCTGCTGGCAAGCAAAGGCAGTCCCAGGGCTGGGAGGGCTTTAGGCTGTGTGTCACCAGCAGACAGGGTTCCCAGCCAGATGCTCTAGGCCTGTGGCCTGCGGGGGCGGCGCCACACAGCCCTCGCGCTGTCCCGCTGAAGGACCGGCTCCGCAGCTGATGCTTGCTGGCTGAGGGGCTCCCTGGAGTGCACCGGGCCGGGCGTTGGAGGACTCGGTAGCAAGATGTTTTTAGAGTGAAGGCTGGAAGGCAGGATTAGTGCCTGGAGTCTTTCCCGCGCCAGGGAGGGCCAAGCCAAGGCTGGCTGCCACACACAACTTTTTCCCGTGAGCTACACATCCCGCCCCTCCGGGCAGGAATGGCTGCTGACTGCCAAAGCAGAGACTCCCCACTCGTAAGGCGTGGAAGGAGCCCGTGGGCCGCAGCCAGCCCCACCCTGAAGCCTGACACGCACAGCAGAGCAGAGCGGAGCTGGAGCGGCCTGTGGAAAGTTAGGAGTGTGGCGTGCGGCTGGCAAATGAGGGGCTGGAGCTGCTGGAGCGAGTGAGACTCGGGGTGGTACGGCATGGCCGGGATGCTGCGGTGCCTGCTTTATCTGGTGGCTGCCGTTTGTCTCCTCCCTGAGGTGACTCTGACCCAGCACCTTGCAGGTAATGGGGCTTCAGGGGCAGCATCTTAAGTGCAGAGAACTGCAGGCGGGTGGGGACCAGACTGATGGGTGCCCCAGTGGGTGACTGATCTCAGCCCCAGAACTGAGAAAGTCCACACAAAGCCTGTGGAGACAGCCCTGGGCAACGTAGCTCCAGAGGGAGCAGGGCCCTGGGCTCCTTCCCGCTGATGTCCACAGCAGGGTCTCCTGACCTGGGGACAGTCATTGCAAGGGCGAGGCAGCACCGCAGGGTGGGGGGACAGAGGAAACTGCCCTGTCCCATCCTCCCCGCCTTACACACCATCCAACACCGAGGAGCCAGCAAACAGTAGGCCCTCCCCAAAGAGGGCCTTGTCCTTTACAGAGGGTCACTGGCATTGTCTGAAGTCACCCTGTCCCCAGATGACTGCAGGGAGGAGGAGGAGGGAAGGGTCCTGGGGCCCATCGGCTTGGGGCTCTTTACCAAGGCCATTGTGCAAGTTAAGGAGGAGCCCCGGGCATCTGCCCAGATGGTAAGGGGGCTTGGTGTGATTCTCTGGAGTCCCAAGGCCCATGCCTGTGAGGGTGGATGTCTGTGTGTGTGTGCACACAGGGGACAGGGGCCTGAGCTGCCACTCCTAGAAGACAAGCCACTAGGGACCCTCCTGGCAGCTGAGGAGCACTGGGGTGTTCAGGGTGGAGGGTGGCAGGGTCTGACTCCTCTCTGCTGCCCCAGGGCAGCCCGTGGACAGCGCCAGCATGGGAGGTGGTCTGCAGGAGCCAGAGGCCCCGGAAGTGATGTTTGAGGTCACTCCCCAGCCTGGGACATGGGGGTGGGAGCGTCGAGGTCCCTAAGCTCAGGTTGGGAAGCGGGATGTCTCGGCATGGGGCTGTAGGGGTGGTGGACAGCCCGGCCTGGGTCCTATGCCTGGTTATGCCCCGCTGGGCCCCTCTTGCTCCCTGCCCTGCCCCCCAGCCACTGCCATCTCTGAAACAGCTCCTCTTGCAGCTGCTCTGGGTTGGGCTGGAGATGGACATCACAGGGCAGCTGCACATCCAGGACGAGGAACTGGCATCCACACGGCCAGGCCGCCGCCTCGGGCTCCTCCTGCAGCAGTTCGTGCCCAGGGACTTGGAGGGTGCTGAGCAGCGGCTGCAGCAGCTCCAGGACCTGCGGGAGGGGCCTCCACTTAGTCCTTGGGACTTCCAGCAACTGCTCCTTACAGGCCTGTCCTGCATCTACCGGCTCCACGCGGCCAGTGAGGCTGAGGAGAGGGGTCGCTGGGTACACGTCTTCACCCTCCTGACACAGGAAGTGCTCTGGGACCTGTGCAAGGGCTTCTGTCCCCAGGGCCAGCCCCCTTCACTGGGGCCTTGGGCCTCCACCCTTGACCCTGTCCCCTGACCCCTCCCTTTCACCTGCCATTTCCTCCTCCTCCTGGTACCTCCCCTCAACCTGAGTCAGACCCATGCTGGGCAGGGGCTCCCATTTGACACCTGGATCTTCCTACTCAGACCTCTGGGCTTGGCTTGCACCCTGGATACCCCTACCCCGATGCTTACCCCGCCCCACCCTGCCCTGTTCCCTGGACCCTGAAAGGCGCAAAGTCCAGGGCCTGGGTCCAGGCAGCAGGCACACAGCTACAGGCAGGGCGTGTAGGCAGGGTGAGCATGCGTGTGGGAGCCAGGCACCAGCACGGAGAAGTGTGTTTAACTGCTCCAAGCAAGCTCAGAGCTGACCTGCAACTCCCAGCTGGCAGGCGCCCTGGAAGAGGCCCTGCGGAAACCCAGCACCCAGTCCTCATTTCCACAGTCCCTTCAAGCCCGACCAAGACTCTGCCCCCGCCCCAGCCCCAGCATGCCAGTTCCCCAGCTGGGCCGCAGCAGACTGGGCTTCCCAAATGCCTGTCCGAGGAGGGGAGGAAAGCGGGTGGAAGAACATTATGTCTTTGGGGAGGGAGGAAAAATGACTTTGGTTCCATGTCAGCAAGCCTCTAATCAATGTGTCAGGAAGAATGAGGCTGGAAGGGGGCCCACCCACTCAGACTAGCTGAGGGAGGCTGGGTGGGTGGAGCCCTGACTGTGTTGCTCTTTCCATAAAAAACTGCTCTGGCCTCCTGGGGCATGTGTCATTCTACCGCCTCTAACCCCGTCCTGTCATACTGCCCTCCCCATCCTGGGAGGGCAGGAGGCTGCGCAGCCAGGCATCAACCCTTCATCCTATTCCCGCGGCTTCCTGGAAGAAACATGCTATTTCCTTGGACATTGGGAAGCTGTCTCCTATCCTAAAGAGGAATCAGCAGGGCCCTAAGAATAAGGTTGTAAATCAGCAGGGCCCTAAGAATAAGGTTGTAAATCAGCAGGTGCGGTGACACACACCTGTAATCCCAGCACTCAGGGAGGCTGAGGCAGGAGGATCACAAGTTCGAACCTAGCCTGGCAATTTATTGATTTACCCAGCCCCTGTCTCAAAATAAAAAATACAAGGGGGGTGTGGGGGCTGGGGATGTAGCTTAGCGCCAAGACCTGGATTCAAGCCCTAGTATACCAGGAAAAATATCTGAGGAAGACTGAACAGGGACCCAAGGTGCGGCCCACCGCGGGAGAGGCGAGTATTGCTTCAGATTCCCACTCCTCACCCTCGCGGCCCGGCCCGGACCCAGCTGCTGGCCGCGGTGGTCAGCGCGCCCCAGGCAGCAGGAAGCGGCACAGTGAAGACAGCGCAGGCGCAGTGGAGACGGCGCAGGCGCACTTTATTGGCGGAGTCCAGCGCGGGGTGTCTGGGCGGGCCCGGCTCACATGCACGCCCCGCATCGGGCCCCGTCCCCTCTTCGGCCGGCCTCAGAGCTCCGGGTCGCCGTCGGCGGCGAGGTCAGGGTACACCAGGAAGCCGGAGAAGGTGATGTACTTGCCGTGGTTGCTGTAGGCGCCGTAGCCGTCGTGGTCGTGGCTGAGCAGCCACACGGCGTCGCCGCGCCGCAGCGGCAGCATCACGCTCTGGCTCTGCATCTCGCGGCGACGCGACGCGCCGTCGTCGTAGATCATGGCCTGCACCTCGTCGCGGTTCTTCATCAGCTTCACCGACAGCGTCTTGCGCGGCATCTTGCCCAGCGTGAAGGAGAAGAAGTAGGCGCCGGGCAGGCGGCAGCGGAACACGCCGGCCGCCGCGTCGAAGTCGCCGCCGATGTTGACGAGCTCGGTGTCGAAGGCGAGCGGCCGGTGTCGAGGCCCGGGGCCCGCGTCCGCGCCCACCAGGCTGCGCGTGCGCGCCGCCGAGAAGGCCGAGCGCGGCTCCGAGGGCGCATGCGCGGGCCGGGGCGCAGGCGTGTCGGCGTCGGCGTCGGCATCGGCGTACACCAGGTAACCGCTGAAGGTGGCGCCCGGCGAGCCCAGCGCGTACTGTGCGGCGCCGTGCAGCCGCAGCCACACTGTGTCGCCGTAGTCGAGCTGCAGCATGGCGCTCTGGCTGGCGGCGCGCCGCGTGCCGGGCCGCCGCTGCTCGTCGAAGGCCAGCGCCTGCACCTCGTCGCGGTTGCGCACCAGCATCACCGACAGGCTCTTGTGCGGGGCCTTGCCCGCCGTGAAGGAGAAGAAGTAGGCACCGGGCACGCGGCAGCGGAAGCGCCCTGTGGCCGCGTCGAAGTCGCCGCCGATGTTCACCAGCACCTTGTCGAAGGTCACCGCCATCTCCGACGTGCCTTCAAGCGGTGTGGTGCGCGCAGCGGAGAAGGCCGAGCGCAGCCCCGAGGAGCCAGGCCCCGGGGCAGGGCCCAGGGCCCAGCAGGCAGCCGGGGCCAGCAGGCCGAACAGGAGAAGCAGCATGGCCCCTGTGGAGACAGGGGCGAGAGGGGCACATGGCGTCCAGGACCGATCGCAGACCGGTCTTGGGCCCTGACCTCGACCCAAGGACCGCTGTCACGCTCCTGCAAACCTGGACTAGGTCAGAGCTTCCCACACTTCAGCATCTCAGTGTCACACTGAGGGCCTATTAAAACACACACAGCCGGGCATGGTGGTGCACACCTGCAGTCTCAGCAGTTTGGGAGGCTGAGACAGCAGCATCACCGCCCGTGGCTGTGATAGCGAGTTCAAGGTCAGCCCGAACTACATAGCTAGACCCTGTTTCAAAAAAAAACTCAAAACACAGGGCCATGGTGGTGCACCCCTGTAATCCCAGTACTCTGGGAGGCCGACAGAGGAGGATCACAAGTTGAAGCCAAGACTGGGCAACTTACCAACTTAGGGAGACCCTGTCTCAGAATAAGAAGGGCTGGGGATTTAGTTCAGTGCCAAGGCTCTGGGTTCAATCCCCGGTACTGAAAAACACACACGCACAGCTGGGCCCATCCCAGAGTCTGGGCCATGGCCTGGGAATCTGCATGTCCATCTAACAGTGGGGGCAGCTGCTGTGTTTCAGAATTGGGGCCAGTGACTCTCCTTTCCTTCCTGTGAAAGCACAGACCCCCTCTCCGGTGGATGCAACTCAGGCTGCGGTTGAAGAGGCCCCATAGCCCCGTGTGCCCGGCTCGCCTCTCTACCCCTCAGCACCTTTGGCCCTGGTAGCACCGGGGCGACTAGAGCACTCAGTGCCCCTCAGCCTGTGGCTTGCTTCCTTCTGTGGTTCCCTCTGGTCCTTGGCCTGCCCTTCACAGCAGGCACTGGGTCTCAGGATCAGTGTCCTCCATGACAGCGACTGTTTCAGTCCCTCTGGGTAGGAAAGGAAATGGCTATTCCCTGACCCTCTCGTGACCCCCTAGGATCAGCTGTCACAAAGGCCCTCTGACCCCCCAGGTGTCCTTCCAGCCCAAGGAGACCAGAACAGTTGGTCTTTGAGGCAGCTCCACACCATGAAATTAGAGGAAAAGGGAGGTGACGCTGTGCCTGGGGGCTGGCCCCTGTGGGGAAGGAGAGACCCCCCCCCCCAGGCAGCACTGGGACAGAGGGGGACCAAAGTTCCGGCAGGGCGTTGGTAAGGCTGTGAAGCCACCCGCTGGCTTTGTTCCTCAGAGGTGGAACAGAGCGCCCAGATACCTAGATTTGGGCTTGAATCCTGCTCCCCAGGGTCAGGCTGTGAGCCCTTGGGAGCTTCTGAGCCTCTCTGGGCTCGTTGTTGTGAGCCGGGCCCTGCTTCACAAGCTCACTGAGAGGATGCAGAGACAGCAGATGAGGACACGCCTTGCAGACAGCAGTGTGATCAGCGTGGCCCCGGGAGAGGCTGTGATTGAGTTCTTGACATCAGGGTTAGGAACTCAGGAACCCCAGCCCCTGAGAGCAAGGCGGGGCACATGGCATCCCATTGCTCGTCCTAGGAGAGCAGAATCGTAAAGGCAGTAGCACTGGGCACAGGCTTTGCTGGGAAACGCCCTGTTGTGTGCTCGGCTCTGTGTCGCCTAGAGACACCACGGGCCTGCTGAGTGGGGTTGCCAGGTGCAGTGCAGCAGATGTGGCCCGCACCAGGTGTTCACCTGAGGGCTGTGAGAGCTGGAATGCAGCCCAGATGCTGGAGCAGCACCCGGGGAAATTCTCGCTTTACGGACCCCAGCTGCTGGCCCCTCCAGATGCAGTACTCTTTCTAAGTCTTGCAAAAGCACCCTGTGGGTGGCAATGTCCTTGGTGAGAGGTGGGAGGAGAGGATCTGGTCTCTAGTGGTGCAGGTTGCACCTCAAAAGTATCCAGTACATTCCCTTCCACAAAGCTCCTTTGAGCTGGGTGTGAGGCAGGAGGATTACAAATTTGAGGCCACCCTGGACTATACAGGAGTTCAAGCCCAGCCTGAACAGCAAGACCCCCTCTCAAAAACCAAACCAAACAAACAAAAACCCAAAGCTCTTTTGCACACACCCTGTCTTAGCAAGCGTGGGGGTTGGGCGCTCTCCCGTTTTACAGATAAGAAAGCTGAGGTCTAACAAGAGGGGCGTATTCCGGCCCAAGGTCATCCCCAGAGCCCTAAGGCAGGGCTTGCGCCAGGTTTGCTGACTTCAAATTCAGGCTGCCTTCCTACCCATCACCCTTCCCTCTTAGACACGGGTATCTCTAGCCACCCTGTCCTCTGCCTCGGTTTCTCTTCTGCAGAAACAGAAGAGACGAGGGGACTGCATAGTGGGATCTACCGTGAAGGAGACAGGAAGCAAGCAAAGCAAACAAAAGCAAACCAAAAATTCCCTCCAGCATTGTCTCAGGGCGCAGGGGCTGCTTTCTTTCCCAGCTGCTCGTTTCCAGGAGCCCCTGCCTGTCGACCCCAGTGCCCGCCCCTGCCTTCCACAGGGTGGTCCCGCGTGCCGGTTCCCAGCCTCCGTTTCCCGCTGCTGCACATCCCCCGGGGCCCTGGGTCCCCTCCTTGGCTGGCAGGTGGGGACAGGTGGGAGGAAATGGCTGATCCTGGCTCTGTGCAGGTGAGGCTCGGCACGGGAGTCTTCAAAGAGCAAATCTGGGACAGGCGCCGGGAGCCCCGGAGACCGGGCACCAGGCGCGGAGGTGCGGCGACGTCCGGCGGGGGCGTCTCCGCGCCCCCACCCCGGCTCACCCCGCCCCCCGTATCGCCCTCGAAATTCCCCCTTTCTCGTGAAAAATCCCCCCGGCAAGGGTACCCGAGATCCTCCCTGCTTCCCTCCGGAGCGCAAGCCCGTAAGCCTCCTCCACGCCCAAGCGCCCAGGTGCCCCTTTCACCAGAAGGACCCAGGCCCGCGCCCCCGCGGCCACAGGCGGGGACCCAGGCTCCGGCTGCGAGTCGCGCTCACCTGGCCGCGGCGCTGGGCTCGGTTCGGTCCGCGCTGTGATCCGCCTCGGGCTCGGGCTCGGGCTGCGCGCGGGGCGAGCGCTGGGGCTGCGCACTGACCACGCTGCGGCGCGGACGGACTGGCGGGCGGGCGGGGCGCCGGGACCCCGGGACCGGCAGGCGGACGGCGGGGGAGGGGAGCACGGCCACGCGGGAGCGAGCGGGAGACGGAGGGGCGGGCGGGCGGGCGGAGGGGGAGGAGCGGGCGGGCGGGGGGAGGGGCGCCCCGGAGGGAGCGAGGCCGGGGCGACACACGGAGCTTACGCCGAGCGCGGGACCCTTCCCCACGAGCGACCTCAGCGCCGCGTCTTCTGCGTCTGGACAGCAGGCGTCACTGACCAAGTTAACAGATGGGGAAACTGAGGCCCGGGGCAGCTTCCTCGCCGATTAGACGAAGGAGGACGGGAGCAGGACACAGGCTGGGCAGCCTTTGGGCGCAGGGACAGTGGGAGGGGAGGTTGGATGAGGACAGATGTACAGGCTGAGCGGCCTTGGGACCAGGGGTTTAAGGAAGAGAAGTGGGTCATTGTCTCCGGGAGAGAAGGGTTTAAAACGCCCTAGTTTCCGTCCTCGCCCCCAGCTGTGAAAATGCCCAAAGCGCCAGGCAGCAGGAGGAAGACAAAGGCTGCGACATCAGCAGGTCAGCGTGTCCCTCTCTGGAGGGGTGGCACGGAGGTGGGTCCCTGGGGCAGGGCTGAATTCTGTGCTGCAAAGGTCCCCGCTGGGGAGGCTTGGGAAGGGCAGACAGGGACACGGACACCCTGCCGGGCGGGGCCTGCAAGCCAGGAACAGGATTCACCCTCCGCTGGGGGCCTTGACCCCTTCCCTGGGCCTGGTCTGCAGGGTGACAGTTTGGGGACTTGGGCTGGGGTCCAGACTCTGCCGCGGTCCCATTGCCGGGCCCTGACAGGTCTGGCCCCCTTAAACCCCCTGCCCTGTAGAACTTCCCTTCTGGAACTCTCCAGAAGTCCCTGGTCCCAGTCTTCTGAGACAAGAGAATCCTGGAGGCCCTAATAGGGTGGTGAAGTTTCCGTCCAGACAGGCGGTCCTCGTAGAGTGACGTGAAGTGGGCAAACATGCGCAGCGAATGAAGCGGATGGTGGGGGTGCTTGGGGACCTGGGCTAAGCACCTGCCTGGCTCTTCCAACTCAGGTATCTGCTTCATCAGCTTGAAAATCTTGGGCCATAGGCTGTGGGAGGGCAGGAGGCAGGCTCAGGGTGGGACAGGGCACACACGGAGGGACACAAGGGCTGGGCCAGGCTGGAAGCCAACTGTGGCAGCCCCAACTGTCTTAGGGCATGGTACCCCTTTGGACCGGGAGAGAGGGATAGCCCTCTTTTTTATTTTTATTTTTTTCTTTTTGTTTTTTGAGACAGGGTCTTGCTATATAGTCAACACACTATGTAGCCCAAGTTGGCTTCAAACACAGGAGGACCCTCCTGCCTCAGCCTCCCAAGTGCTGGGATTACAGCTGTGTACCAGAGCTAGCTGAAGTAGCCCTTTTGAAGGTGTGATTCCAATAGTGTGGGGTGGGGGGAGAGCAGAACAATTAATCCCAGTTGGCATCTGTAGTCCTGACCCCTCAGAAGACTGAGGCAGGAGGATCACTTGAGCCTAGGAGTTCCAAACCAGCCTGGGCAACATGGCGAGACTCCCTTCTCAAAGAAACAAAACAAAAACAAAAATATCCCAGCCCTCTGGAGGCTGAGGCAGGAGGATCATCATGAGTTCAAGGCCAGCCTGAAATATATAGTGAGACCCTGTCTCAAGAAAACAAAACAAGAACCAAACAAAAAACCACAAATCAAAATGAGGTCTGACTGGGGCTGGGAGTCATTGACACTTGTCCTGGGCCCGAAAAAAAGAGGCCTCACTAGAGAAGTCAGGGTACAGCAGAGATGAGTGTTGGGCAGACAACACAGGAGTTGTTGGGAAAGCGAGGAGGCCCCTGGGAAGGGATAGGAAAAGATGATGCCAGGAGCTGGTGGGTGTGGGGGCAACCGGGGGTGTAGGGCCTGGCACCAGAGGGAAAGGTAGAGCAGAGGGCAGCAGGGTTCAGAGCATAGAGCCCCTGGCTTGGTTGTGGTTCCCACGTGCTGCCACTCTATGGTACAACCACAGTGATGTTAACAGCAGTGTGGTGGACATCTGTCCATACTCCCAGGCCTACCTGGAGGTCACTTGCACACAGCTCCTGAACCTGCCTCTGCTTCCTGGGTGCTTTAGTTAGCTTCCCCAACTCTGGGACACAATGACCAACACCCAAATCTTAAAGGAGGAGAGGTTGATTTTGGCTCATGATTTCAGCAGGTTCAGTCCATGATCTACCAGGTCCCAGGCAGAAACAGCATGATGGAAGGGCGTGGCTAAGAAAAGCTGCTGGATTCATGGCAGCCAGCAAGCAGTGAGAGGAGAGGAACTGGAAAGAAAAATACACTCATGTTGGCCACACTCTCAGTGACCACCTCCAACCAGACCCCACCTTTGAGCATGAGACATTGGGATGGCTTTTTTTTTTTTTTGGTGGGTACCGGGGGTCAAACTCAGGACCTCACACACCAGCAGGTGCCCGTGCCGCTGAGCAATATCACTGGCCTTTTCTTCGTATGTGTGTTCCGGGAGTCAAACTCAGGACCTCGCGCTTGCCAGGCAGGCGCTTATGCTGCTGAACTATCTCACCGGCCCTGGGAGGGCATTTTAGATCTAAACCATAACATTATACCTCTGACCCCCAAAAAGTTCATGTCTACCTCATTATGCAAACTGTTTTCAGTCCCTAAGAGTTGCCAAAGTCTTAACAGTTTTGGCCTTGTTGAAAAGTTCATCCAAAGTCTCCTCTGAGACTCAAGGCAAACTGTTAGCTGTGAAAAATAAAAAAGAAAGTTAAATACTGTCAATATACAATGACATGGCATAACCATTTCCATTCCAAAAGGGAGAAATAGGGGGATAAAAGGAATGGGACCACCCATAATCTCAGTCTCAGGACATGGGCAAAATATAAACAAACTTTTTGCAAAAGTGTAACAAGCCAGCCTCTAGTCCAACTGCCAATGGAGTCCTTGTTCCCAACTGAAACCTCCTGAGCCTGGCCTTTACTGTCTACATTCTAGTCTGAGCTTTGACCAGAATCCCTCATCAAGCTCAGCTTACAGGATTCTAGGGCTTCTTTATCCTGCATCTCCAAATCTTTCTAAACTCCTCCCATGAACCAGTTCAGAGGCTTCTGAACCACTTGGTAAGGTATAGTCACAGCAATGACCCCATTCCTGGTACCAATTTTCTGTTTTAGTCAGCTTTCCCATTGTTGGGACAAAATACCTGACACCTGCAACTTAAAGGAGGAGCGGTTTAATTTGGCTCATGGTTTAAGTGGGTTCGGCATATGGTTTGCTTGCTCCAAGGCAGAAAAGGCATGGTGGAAGGGCCTGGCGGAGCAAAGCTGCTCATGGGAACCAGGAAGCAAAGAGAGAAGGGAGGAGCCAAGAACTTCCAGGTCGCACCCCTGGTGACCTGCCTCTTGTCAGCAGACCCTGCCTCCTAATAGCATATTCAGCTATGAACTCATCAATAGTTGATCCTCTGAACACATGAGACTTTGGGGGACATGGCAGATCTAAGCCATCTCACCATGTCTCTTCCATGGGCATGCTGGGCTGGGCAGTGAGCATGAGCAGGCAAGACATGCAAGAAAGCTAACACCCCAGGGAAACCCTCAACCGGGAGGGAGCAAGTTGGAGGATGAACACCCAGATTTCTGGCCCCTCTGTGGGAGCATTCCGATTCCCAACAGCAGAGCATGTTCTAGCAGGGCTGAATACATTTGCCTTACATCTGTGTGCTTCACTGTCATTCCTCCCTTTCTTGTCGCATGCCCCCCCACCCCATTTCTTAGGATCACCTTCTAAATAAACTGCACTAAATCCTTGTCTCTGGCTTTGCTTTTGGGGGAATAAGACACTGGATACTAACACTACGGTTGGCATTTTTTTGTGTGTGTGGGTACCGGGGGGTCGACCTCAGGACCTCGCGCGCCAACAGGCACCCGTGCCGCTGAGCGATATCACCGGCCCCTTTTTCGTATGTGGGATCCGGGAGTCGAACTCGGGCCCTCGCGCTTGCAAGGCAGGCGCTTACGCCGCTGAGCCATCTCACCGGCCCCGGTTGGCATTTTTTTACAAAGTGATTTTCACATCTATTTTCCTATTGAACACACAACACCCTCTGAAGTGAATATCATTCAACCAATTTTACAAATGAAGAATAAAGAACTTAATGCAGCGGTGGAATTCAAACTCAGGTCCGTCTGGTTCCAAAACCCAGTGCTTAACCTTGAGGTTCTGCAGCGTTTTGTCTACTGAACATTTCTCAGCCTTATTTCATCTGTAAAATAAAGGATGACCTCGACTTGGAAGGGAAGCAGTGACCCCACCTCAGCCAGGAGGCCCATTTCTCCTCTCCTCCTTCCTGGAATGTGGATCTGAAGGCTGGAGCTCCAGATCGCAGGTTGGGCCGGAAGAAGCCTAGACATTGCTCTCAAGGAGCTACTCACATAGTGGGTCTGGACACAAAGAACTAGAATAATAGAAGGAGATTGGCACCAGGGGAGAGCCGCAAGGTGTTATGGGAGCTGAAGGAGAAAGTAATTCCTGCTTGGAGGATCAGGGGACAGTCACAAAAGATGCTCCCTCGAAGTAATGCGAGGCTTTTTTTTTTTTTTTTTTTTTTTTTTTGAGACAGGGTCTGGCTATGTACTGTAGTTCAGTTTGGCCTTGAACTCATCCTCTTGCCTCAGCCGCCCGAGTGCTGGGGTGCTAGGCATGCACCACCATCCCCAGATGTTTCCTCTTATTTATTTATTTTTTTTTTTAAATTTTTGTCAGGGCTGTGACAGGTGGGATGGAGATGGAGCTGAAGGAGTAGGAGGTAAAATGTAATTAAAGGTAACACTATGAACAAAGGCATAGGTGGCACGGACAGGGGCTTGGGGCGGGCACTGCACAAGGCTTGGAAGGGAAGGCTCCGGAGGGAAGTCCGGGCAGGTGAGCGAGCCTGTGAGGCTCAGGTGCGGCCTCGGGAGCTATTATCCTGCCGCGGAGGCGAAGGCTGCTCGGCGCGGTGTTTTCAGATTACCCCGGATGCAGCGGGGCGGCTCCGGAGGAATACGGGGCGCGCCCAGGTGACCCGGCCCAGGCGGGCAGTGAGAAGGGGCGAGGCCGGGGCGCGCGCCGCGGTTGCATCCGCCGCCAGCCTCGCTGCAGGAGTCCAGCGACTCAGCAGCGCGCACAGCCCGGGACGTGCTGCGTCCCGGGAAGTTAATGAGAAAGACAGCGGCGGCCTGGGGAGAAACGACAGGCGGAAGCTCGCAGCAGAGACGCCGGCGGGAGACACCCGGCCCGGGGCGCGCGTCCCTCCGGGCCTGGGGAACGCCCGCGACGGGAGCGGAGAGTGGCCGTGAGGACCGAGTCCCGAATCCTCCTTTGTGCCTTGTCCCCGCACGGCAGCCCCGGAAGAGGCAGCACCGAGCCCGGCGAGGCGGTGTCCAGCAGGCATCGCGGCCCTCCGAGAGGCTGAGGCAGGAAGGGCGGTGGGTCTGGAGTCAGCCCGAGTAACACAGTGACCTCGCGAAACCCTGCCTCAAAGTGAAGAATCAAAACGGCCGGGGCTGGAAGTCAGAGGCAGGGCGCACGTTTCGAGTCTGCGCGAAGCCCGGGTTCAGTCCTCCCCGCCAGCAGCAAAGCCTTGGGCCCTGATGGTTTTCGCGGTGCTGGGATGGAACCCAGGCCCGCGCCGAGGAGGCCGCGCCAGCAGAGGCCTTCGGGAGGCCCCGGCGGGCGGGCGGGCCTGCGTCACCCCAGGGCGCTGCCGGCCGCCGAGGGTCAGGGCGTCCTGAGGGATGGGGAGAGCTTGGGGTGGAAGGGGGTCCACGGCCGGGCTCAGCAACCTCTGCCGCGGGGTGGGAGGGCAGCGCGCCGCGAAGGGCAGGCGGCAGCTCCTCCCCGGTCCCTCTGGGTTTTTTGTTTTTTGTTTTTTCCGTAGGTTTGTTTTCCATGCTGGGGATTGCACCCAGGGCCTTTGCACTGAGCTACATCCCCAACCCTCTTTTTTTATTCTGAGGCACAGTCTTACCAAGTTGCCCAGGCTGGATCCGAACTTTCGATCCTCCTTTTCTCTGTCACCCAGAGTGCTGGTGTCACAGGCTTGTCCATCATGCCCAGCTTTTTTTTTTTTTTTTTTTAGTACTAGGGGTTGAACCAAGGGTACTGTACCACCGAGCTACAGTGTCAGCCCATTTATTATTTATTTGTTATTGATTGATTGTGGCACTGGGCATTGAACCCAGGGCTTTTGCATTGAGCTACATTACTAGTCTCTTTATGTAGTTTTTTTTTTTTTTTTTTTGAGACAGGGTCTCACTGTATTAGTTCAGGCTGGCCTTCATTCACTATCCCAGGCTGGCCTCGAACTTGTGGCAGTCCTCCTGCCTCAGCCTCCCAAGTGCTGGGATTACAGGCGTGTGCCACCACACCCGGCCTAAGAAATGAATTCTAGGTAGAGGGATGGAGCAAGGTTAATGACAGAGCTGAATGAAGTCTGAAAGTAAGGACAGGAGCAGGGGCTCCCTCAGGAGGCGGCACGGAATAGTGACGCTCAGCCCACCGGCGTCGGAGGGCTTTGGTTTCAGTTCCAGCTGCACCACTGGTTGCATGATGTCAGCGTCCGTCTGTGCGACGGAATGAACGTACCCGCGCCTCCGCGGCCCTGGCAGCCCTTCACAGCGTACTGGACGACAGGCACGAGGCACAGAGACTGGCATTCTGTGCGCCCTTAGTGCGTATTGGCCATGACTGCGACGCAGCGTGGCTGAGTGGAAGGGCACACACTTTTCGTGTGTGTGAGTTCCCAGGGCTGATGCTGAGCAGCACAGAAAAAGAAAAGTGAAGAGCCGGGCACAGTGGCGCATTCCTATAGTCCCAGCACTTAGGAGGCTGAGACAGGAAGATCGCCGCAAATTCAACCTGAACCACAGAGTGAGAGCCTATCTCAAAAAAATAAACACAAAAATAAACCAGAAATTTAAAAATGGATAGATCTTTTACTACTGCTTAAAAGGTAAGCATGTTTACATAGCAAAACTGCCAAAAATAAAAATTAAGACAAACTACAACCTGAAAAACGTATTTGTAACATACCACAAAGAACGAATTTCTTTGTATATAAAGAACTCTAAAAAAAGGACAACTCACTAGAAAATAGAAAAGTGGGTAAAGATATAAACTATAAAAAGGAAAATGCAAATAACCATCAGAATAAGAAAATTACAAAAATTATTATAATTCAGAACTGGGGATTGAATTCAGGGCCTTTGCACTAAGCTACATCCCCAGCCCCTTTTATTTTTTGAGACAGGGTCTCCCTAAATTGCCTAGACTGGGCTCAAACTTGCCATCTTCCTGCCTCAGCCTCTCAGAGTGCTGGGATTACAGTTGCACACCACCAAGACCAGTATATTAGTTTTTTTTCTAATTGTCCAAGGTCAATACAATTTATAACACATTATTGATGAGATTCAGAGAAACAGGCTTTCACATGTTAGTGAGAGGATAAGCTGACACAGTTGTGCAACTGGACAACATCTAGAGAATGAAGACAGGGCGCCCACCGTCAACTCAGCTGCCGACACGCTGAACGTTCCATGAGTGACCTGAGCACTGCTTGCAAAACCAGTTGCTTGTTAGAAGAAAATGACCTCGGTTACTCTTTGGCGCATTGTTTATAAAGGCAAAATGCTGTATTGGAAATGACCTCTGCATCCAGCCACAGAGGAGCAATGAGCTAAATTATGATACAGTTATGCAACAAAATACTATGTGCCCTGTAATCCCAGCACTCGGGAGGCTGAGGCAGGAGGATCACTGTGAGTTCAAGGCCAGCCTGAACTGAATAGTGAGACCCTGTCTCAAAAAAAAAAAAAAAAAAAAGACAAAAAACAGAATACTATGCACCCTTTACAAAACACTTTTCTTTGTTGGAGTTCTGGGGGATGAACCCAGGGCCTTGGGCATATTAGGCAAGCACTCTACAACTGAGCTACAGCTCCAGCCTTTTTAAATTCATATTTTAAGACAGGGTCTTGCTTAATTGCCCAGGCTAGCTTTAAACTTGTGATCCTCCTGCCTCAGCCTCCTGAATAACTGGGATTACAGCATGCACCACTACCATGGACTCTAAGATACACAGATACACTAAGTGGAGGGGGAGGGAAGGGGGTGGGGAGGGGATGAGGGGGGAGAAGTGGGGGAGGGAGAGGAGGGCATGCAATCTGCTACCATTTATGGATCAGAGTAGGCGTCTGCTGGTTGTGCATAGCAGCGCCCCGGAAGGAGGGGTTTCGGGGTTCAGGCTCCTGGCTTCGCCTTCACACCAGGACCCACAGCAGCGGGCAGCCGCTGTCTCCTAGCTGAGCTTCCGCCCAGCCCTCTGCTGCCCCTGTGGAGCCTGGCTCCTGGCAGCAGGGCCTTGTGCAGCTGATTTTTCTCTTTTAATCTAAATGCAGCTCTTCCCATTTCTTTCTTTCAAATTTTATCCTGCTGCTTTCAGCCCACTGTTCCGAGTTATTTTCGAAGCTTGATTCTGACATCTAAATATTAGCTTTTGCTCCCAACAATGGTGCTGCGTGCAAACCCAGACAGGGTGGCAGCCGTTGGTGACTGTCACACTGACTGGAGCCACAGTGCATCGACTGAATAACCGACAGGGGCGAAAGGGCACAGTGATTAAATGGCCTATAAACCCACCTAACTGGCTAATCTTTTTCTTTTCTTTTCTATGTTTTTGAGGCAGGGCCTATGTAGTCCAAGCTGGCCTTCAACTCACTACCTAGCCCAGGCTGGCCTCAAACTCACAGGAACACTCCTGCCTCAGCCTCCCGAGTGCTGGGATCACAAGTGTGCACTACCATGCCCGGCTTCAACCTCTGGGGCTGCTGTTTTCCTAGTTGTCTCCTGCCCAGATACAAGGCATTTGGTGTCTAACTGGAAGCAGGGAGCTGTGGTCTCAGTTTTCCTAGTTTTCCAAAGAAAGAAGCAGCTCCCAAGTCACTGAGGGCGTTCCTCACCCTGGCCGCCTCTGCGGAAGCTGCACCGCTTTTTTGAGGTCTTTGCTCAGACTCAAGTCTGTGCTGCCCAGGGTCAGGGGGCAGACGCGCTGCGGGACCCCTGCAGCTTCCACACGGAGGCCGCCTGATGCTCGGGGTGGCCACTTCCTTGCTGCAGGGCTTTCTCAGCCCGTGCTCCGTGCAGAGTGAAGGAGAGCCGGGCTGGGCGTCCTGCTTCCCGACAAAGACCACTGAGTCTTCCCCACACCAAGGCAAGCCCTGTGCAGCCCTTATTCCTCTGCTGGCGTTAACCAGTGGCCTCTCCATGCTACTCCGAACCTTAGCCCGTGGAGCAACCCCTTGAGAGAGGGCCTTGCTATATAGCCCAGGCTGAGCTTGAGCTTGAGGTGATCCTCCTGATTCAGCCTCCCTGAGTGCAGTGGGCAGCTGGCCTGTGTGCAGTCCTGGCAGCGTGGGGACCTTGGAGCTCAAAGATGAGCATGGACTCCAAGCCAGCATCCACCTGGGGATTGTTGCTGGCGCTCTGCAAGGACATGCTTGTCCTTTCTGCTGAATAACAAGTTCTAAGAAGCTGGTGTGTGGCACTGCCGGGTGGCATTTTCTTACCCCGTGGATGGCCTGGTTTGAACCACTGGATTAAGCCCAGCTCATTTCTGTTGTTTGAGCCAATAAATTCCTTTTGCTAATAAAGCCACATTCAGTCAGGCTTCTGAGTTAGCTCTCCTGAGTTTCAGGTTTCCACCAGGGAAGTGGAGGTAGGATTTTGATTATATGCCGTGTGGGGTTTTCTTTGAGGCGCGGGTAATTTGAGACAAGGTCTAAGTGGCTAGGTTGTCCAGGTGAGCTCAAACTTCCTGAGCGCTAGGACTGAGGCGTGCACATGGCGCCCAGCCTGCAGGGCTGCAGCTCATGGACAGGCATAGGGGGCAGCAGTGAGCGCCGTGTCACTAGGTGGCACCTTGGTGGCGTCCACCCTGTACAGCTGTGTACAGATGTGTGGTGGATTAACTGGTGGGCAACTTGTAACACCCAGCTGAGCTGAATCAGCGTGGTGCTGGGTGTGGAAGGCCCGCCTGAGGGTTGTTGCCAACAGCATAAAAGGAGAACTGGAGGGGAAGATGGTGCGCTGTTGATTCCCCTGGAGAAGCTTGTCTCGCTTGTTTTCCTGATACGAACTCAGCTGTGATCAGTGGAGGAGCTCGGGTCCTCGCGGTCACTGAGGATGCTGCGGTTCTCTTCGGCGCAGCTCTGGTCCTTACTCTGAGCGTCGCTTCCTGGCTCCGGTGCAGACCCCTCAGCTGCTGGCACAGGTCCTCCGTCCCGCTGCACAGCTTTCTAGCTCCCACCGCTGACCTTCAGGCCTTCCCAGCGCAGATCCTCGATACAGACTTGCATGAGACGTTGTCGTGGGCTCTAGGCCTCCATCTAGCTGGACTCTTGGAGGACATCGCCTTGGTCTCCAGGTCGTCAGCTGGATTCCTTGGGTCTCTAGTGTGCGGGCAGATCGCTTGTGCTCTTCTGCATTTGACTTTTGGGGTGATTATAAAATAATCCTATAAATCATGCGTATTGAATCTGTATTAAGTTCCCTTGCAAACCCTGACTACAGCAGATGCTGAGGCTGCCCACCGCCCACCTTCCTTTGCGTTCCCTTTGAGCGCAGCGAGAGCGCAGGGTTTACAGCTGGGGACGGGGGCAGAGGATAGGGCGGCCAGGAACTTGAAGTGTGCATGGCAGGAAGCGGCTCGGCCTCGGCGTGGGGACGCTGAGACTGCACTGTGTGACACCCACTGCCTGTGTTTATAAATATCCTCGGCTCCCAGCTCCACAGGGAGAGGACACACAGCGGCTTCGGGAGACCGCGTGTGCTAGGCTGAGGGGGCGTGGGGCCAGGGGGGAGGGATGGTTGAGGACACCAGGTGAGAAGTCTCAAGGACAGGGTCAGAAAGTCTTTTTTTTTTTTTTTTTTTTTTTTTTGTGGGTACCGGGGGGTCGACCTCAGGACCTCGCGCGCCAGCAGGCGCCTGTGCTGCTGAGCGATATCACCGGCCCCTTTTTCGTACGTGGGATCCGGGAGTCGAACTCGGGCCCTCGCGCTTGCAAGGCAGGCACTTATGCCGCTGAGCCATCTCACCGGCCCAGAAAGTCTTTTTTTTATTGAGACAGGGTCTCACTGCGTAGTCCAGGCTGGCCTCAAACTCAAGGTAATCCTGCTTCGGCCTGCCGAATGCTGGGATTATAGGCGAGTGCCACCATACTCGGCTAAGACAGACTTCCGCCTTTGCTGTTAGCCAGTAGGCAGGCAAAGCGGCAGGCAGCGCCCCCTAGTGACAGGGGACGAGATAGAAGGCTCTGTGACAGCTGAGCAGAGAGGAGTCAGGGAAAGTGAAAAATGCCAGGGATATTTCTGACAAGAGGTGGCTGTTTAGCACCAAAGGGAGGGGTAGGCAAGTCATCAGACCATCCTCGGTTTCTACTTCAGGAAATAGAGTGACATTTGTGTGCTTAATAAAGTTTGAAGCTGAGTGTGGCAGCTTACGCCTGTAGTCCCAGCACTCGGGAGGCTGAGGCAGGAGGATCACTGAGAGTTCAAGGCCAGCCTGGGCTACATAGTGAGTTCAAGGCCAGCGTGGTCCACAGAGTGAGACCCTGTCTCAAAAAACCCAAAATTTTAAAGTTTGAAAAATGAAGTTTGAGATGAGGGTTGGGAAGAGGAGTTGAGGATCCTGAAGACATCAGATGGATACAGCTTCAGAGCAGTCAGACATTCATTCAACAAACATGTTGAGGACTGTGGTGGATTGACAACTGGTGGTCAACTTGTAACACCCAGCTGAACTGAATCAGCGTGGTGCTGGGTGTGGAGGGCCCACCTGAGAACGGTTGCCAACAACATAAAAAAAGAGAACTGGAGAAGAGGTGGTGCTGTTGGTTCTCCTGGAGGAGCTTGTCGTGCTGGCTTTCCTGATATGAACTCAGCTGTTCTCGTCAGAGGAGCTCGGGTCCTCACTGTCGCTGAGGATGGCTGTGGTTCTTTTTGGGGGAGCTCTGGTCCTTACTTTGAGCGTCACTTCCCGGCTCCAGGCACAGATCCTTCACCCAGCTGGCGCAGACTTTCTAGCTTCCACCACTGACCTTTGGGCCTTCCCAGCGCAGATCCGTGAAACAGACTTGCATGAGACATCGTCATGGGCTCTAGGCCTCCAGCTGGACTCATGCAGGACATTGCTGTGGGATCCAGGCCCTCAGCTGGATTTTTTTTTTTTTTGTGGGTACTTGGGGGGTCGACCTCAGGACCTCGCGCGCCAGCAGGCGCCCGTGCCGCTGAGCGATATCACCGGCCCCTTTTTCGTATGTGGGTTCTGGGAGTCGAACTCGGGCCCTCGCGCTTGCCAGGCAGGCGCTTACGCCGCTGAGCCATCTCACCAGCCCCGCCTCAGCTGGATTCTTTGGGTCTCTAGTGTGTGGATGGATCTCCCGCACTCTTGTATTTCTTTGGGTGAATATTATAAAATAATCCTATAAATTATGTGTCCTGTATTAAATTGTTTCCTTTGCAAACCCTGACTACAATAAGGACCTACTATGTGTAAGTGTCCATTCCGGGTGCCTGTCACATGGCAGGGACATGGCCCTGGAGGAGGGTCAGGATGGCCAGAGGGGCAAACCCACTGGCCTCAGCACTGTCACCTTCACTGACTTCACGATTTCCCGTGGTTTTGTCTACACTATGCAGGGTCCCCTTCGTTCTGATTCTTTTTTTTTTTTTTTTTTGTGGGTACCGGGGGGTCGACCTCAGGACCTCGTGCGCCAGCAGGCGCCCGTGCCGCTGAGCGATATCACCGGCCCCTTTTTTGTATGTGGGTTCCGGGAGTCGAACTCGGGCCCTCACGCTTGCTGGGCAGGCGCTTACGCCGCTGAGCCATCTCACCGGCCCTTGTTCTGATTCTTGAAATAGTTGCCACATACAAATGGTGACCGTGCCAGGCATGTGCTGAATACTCCATTTCTCGTTTCAGAGATGAGACATTTTTTTCTTTTTGAGACAGCAGCTCACTATATAGCTCAACCTGGCCTCCAACTGTGGTGACCCTCCTGCCTCAGCCTCCAGAGTGCTGGGATGACAGGTGTGTGCCGCCACACCTGGGTGCACTTAGTGGCTGTCTTTAGAAGCTCTGACCATGAGCTCCTGGGGAAGGCTAGGCAGGAGGCGCTGAGCCGCTGTGGGAGCCGCGGGTCTGCTGTGCGGACCTCGCCTCCGTGTTCCAGCTGTCGCACGTCCTTCCCGGTCTTCTTGCGGCCACGGCGTCGAGAGCGTGAGGAGCACAGCCCTGCGCTGTCCCCGGCTGACCCAGCTCTTCCTGCTCCCGTGCGAGGTAATGCAGCCTGGCAGATTTTCCCGCGGCAGCACGGCGTTAGCAGGAACAGTGAGACAGGTTGGTGCTGCTAAACAGAGCTCTGGATTGTTTTCAGCCGGTGCGGGGCTCACGCCTGTGACCACAGCTACTTGGGGAGGCTGAGGCAAGAGGATTGAAGTCCGAAACTTGTATCCAAAAAAGAAAAAAAAAAAAAAAAGAATCGAATCTTACAAGAAAGATTCCAATGGCCAGAGGGAAAGAAAACCATTTCTGGCCTAGGAAATTCTAGCAAAGCCACAGTGTTTAGGGAACCATGAAAAGGGGGTGTACAGGGCTGATGTGTGAAGTCTCCTTCACCCCACGGTGGCGTTTTCTTTTTACGTTCGGCAGCATGAGGCACTGGACCCAAGTCTTCCCGCACACTAGGCGAGTGATCTACACCGGGCTACTCCTCGAGGCTTCTTTTGCTTTGTCTTTTGAGACAGGGTCTCACTATGCAGTTCAGGCTGGCCTTGAACTCACTTTGTAGCCCAGGATGGCCTGGAACTCTCAGTGATCCTCCTGCCTCAGCCTCCTGAGTAGTTGGGATCACAGGTGAGAGCTACCACTCGCAGTCCAAGGCTGCTTTCTTGCCCTGGCAATTCTATAAGTGTCCCGAAAGTTCCAGAGAATCCCATTCTTTTCTTCAGTCAAGGTGGGAATGGTCACCACCCTCCTCTGGGGGTGCAGTATTTCCCGGCGACTCGGCCCGGCCACAGTCCGCAGCGGCGCTTCCTGGATGGCCTGGACTCGGGTCCCTGCGGTTACAGTGTCAGTCCTCCTCCTCGCACGGCATCCGAAGAGCACCTGCCTGCCCTTCCTGACCCGCGAGTAAACGGCACACTTTGGTCTTAAAGCTTGTAAGGAAGCTTTACAGACAGCCCTACATACAGGGCCCTCTGGACCTGGACCGTGGACGTAGCAAGACTGCAACAAGACCCCCCCACGGTGCTGGGGCCGCAAGCCAGGGCCTCACATACCCCACGCGAGTGCCCTACACCAAGCCCCCGCCCTGCCCTGTGCAGCAAACTAGTATTCTTTTTCTGTTTTTTTGAGACAGGGTCTCACTATGTAGCCCCGGCTGGCCTTGAACTCATGGCGATCCTGTCTCAGCTAGGATGCCAAGTGCTAGGATGACTGGTGTGCACCACCATGCCCAGCGCAAACATGGATTCTGCCCTGTGATCCTGGACCTGGGCGGCCTTAGCCAGGCAGTCGGCAGGGGCACAGCCAAAGCCCTGGCGCCCTCTCGTGGTGGCCTGGTTCCTCCTTGGCCAGGACAGGTAGGCAGCTCAAGCGCGCACAAGTCACAAGCTAAACGGGGCGCATTTGCCTAGATCAGCTTTACTGGAAGATTTTTGGGGAGAAAAAAGTAGGTAACAAAAACATTCTTATATTAAAACAAACGCAGCTCGTACCTAGAATATAAAATAACCCTGCAGTGGGGGTGAGGAGATCTGGGACACAGGCACTGCGGGTGCTGCTGGCCACTCTGGACGGGGCGCAAGGGCAGTGCCTGCCCAGCCCAGCGGCTTCTAGAGCACCTGGCTGCTATCGCAGGTGCCCCCCCCAGCACAGGCGGGCTCTGTCTTCCTTCCTAGCACTACTAACCCCTGACTGAGGGTATGACATGCAGGGGCTGTCCTGGGACCCTGGGGACTTTGGCCGTGGCCATGCCAGCAGAGGCAGGTGACCCACACGCCTTCCGAGGCATCCTCAGGATTGAAAAGCAAACCCCTTGCCTCCTGCGGTAACAACACAAAGGGAACAAAACAAAAAGCTTTGGGACAAAAGGCCAGCACGCAGCGAGCCCGGCTGTGGGGCTGTGACGTCGGCATGTGACTGCACCAGCTGCTGGGAACGCGCCCCACGTCTCCGCGCCGCGGCTCACCCGCCTCCTCGCTGCTGCTCAGTTTTTCCTTTATGGTGGGTGACACACTGAGGGATGTCACTTGGCAGTGCGTGTTCCTGTGAGACAGGAGGGCCAGGGCTGCGCACGAGGCCGGGGCGCCACGGTGGTCAGGCCCCGGGGGGAGGGCAGCTCCCTGCTTGGGCTCCCGGGAAGCAGAGGTGACGGCCAGTCTCAAGTCACCACCGCCTGCCTGGCCTGCAGGGGAACACGGCGTCTTCACTGCTTAAGGAAAACAAGAATCTGGAGCAAGACGGTCGGCTCAGGGTCACTACGGGGCGCCGGTGGTCGGGGCGCTGCTGGGAGAAAGAACAGAAAGGCAGACACCAACCGCCTCCATTTCCCAAGATCGAGTGATTATTAAAAAAGCGCGCCACACTATAGAAATCAACATTCTCTCCCATCATTCTGTGCATCTGGGACTACAGAAGTGTCACTGTCCCTGCCCAGCGTCTTCAGATCAGCATCCTCAGGTCACAGCAGTACGTCTTCCCGAAGGGGACCTTCCGGAAAAACAAGCTGTTTCCCCGGCTCATGTTTCCCTGCAAGAAAGCAGAGCGAGGCAGGTGAGGCCTGGTGGGCAGACCACCGCCCCAGAACAGGAAGCGCTTCACGCGCTGGGATGGACCCGGCCTGGCGCCCGCTCCGCAGGCCGCCTCCCGCGGGCAACACTCCTGGCGCCCAGCAGCCTTCCACTCTGGCAGGAGGGGCTGCTGCAGACTAACAACTCGTGCTCCTCAGTGAAGCAAGGATTCTGTTTTTTGGAGGGGGTTAATACTGGGGATTGACCCCAGGGCCTTTGCATTGAGCTACATCCTCAGCCTTTTTAATTTTTTTGAGACAGGGTCTTACTAAGTGGTTAAGTTGTCCAGGCTGGGCTTGAACTTATGATCCTCCTGCCTCAGCCTCCCAGACTGCTGGGATTACAGGCGTGCGCTACACACACAGGAAAGAGTTTCTAACTCAGAGTGCCCACTTTGCACCTGGGCTTTCCCACCTTGCCAGCTGGGCCATCAAATGAGTCAACGCAGGCACCCAGTAAGTGCTAGCCTTTCCCTTTTCTTTTTTTTGGTGTTGAGGACTGAACCCAGGGACTCACACATTTGCTAGGCAGGTGCTCTACTACTAATACCCTTTTCATGAAATGTCAGGTTTCTAAGGAGAATTTTTAAAAATCTTATAATTAAAAGCCAGGCGTGGTGGCACCCGCCTGTAATCCCAGCACTCAGGAGGCTGAGGCACGAGGACTGCCATGAGTTCCAGGCCAGCCTAGACTATGTAACTAGACCCTGTCTCAAAACTAACAAAATAAAACAACAAAAAAAAATCTTACTGTTAAAAAAAGATCCTCTGAGTTCAACTCAGCATGACCCGGAGAGCCCGTGTGCAGACGCCGGCTTCGAGGCGCGGCCCGCGCGATCCTGCAGCTGGGAACCAGCACCACGCTGCTCTCAGCGCGTCTCTCGGCACAGGAAGCAGACCGCAGAGCACACTGGGTCCTCCTGTGCCGAGTCCGGCAGGCAGCCCTGAGCTCGATGTCTGCACACCGAGGCCCCCTCTGGACCAACTCCAGGTTATGCTGCGTCTGACACCTCTGTTTCTACCTACTTTCTTCCAAAGTAGGGGGTTAGTGAGAAAGTGGGCAAAAAAGACCGTGTTTCCTTTAAATGAGGGTCCTATCAGGGGACTTCACAACAGTGTAAAGCTTAGAACAAAACCAGAGGGGTGGGCATGGTGGTGCTTGCCCATGATCCCAGCACTTGGGAGGCTGAGGCAGGAGGATCACCACAAGTTCAAGTCCAGCCTGAGCTACACAGTGAGGTCAAGGCCAGCCTCAACTACAGAGACCCTGTCTTAAAAAATAAAAAATAAGGACAATGAAGAAACCCAGATGGAAAAAGGAACCCTTCTCCACTGTTGGTGGGAGTGGTGCAACCAGTGTGGAAATCAGTGTGGAGATTCCTCAAAAAATTAGGACTAGAGGTTCCATTCGACCCAGCTATTCCCCTTCTTGGTATCTTCCTGAAAGAATTAAAAGCATCCTACCACAGGGATATATGCACAGCCATGTTTATAGTGGCACAGTTTATAGTAGCTAAATCTTGGAAACAACCCAAATGCCCATCAACCAATGAATGGATAAAGATGTGGTTTTCTTATACAACGGAGTACTACTCAGTCATAAAGAAGGTTAATCTTGAGACATTTCTAGGTAAATGGATGCACCTTGAGAACACTCTTAAGAGATATAAATCAGACACACATGTGTAAATACTGCATTGTTCCTCTGGTGTGAGAAACCGAAAGCATAAATAAGGACCAAAATGTATTAATAGGCATTGTGAAATAGGAAGAAAATGTTCAAATGGGGAGGGGAACAAGGAAGGAGAGAGGGGAAAAAGAAAGAAGAGAAAAGTAAAAAAAAAAAAAAAAAGAAAGAGAAGAAGGAAAACATGGAAACAAAGCTTTTTTAAGTGGGGAGGGGAGGAGGGGTTGAAGGGAGGGTAGGAGAATGGGAAAAAAACTCAAGTTATATCATGTACAGGTACAAATTCCCTATGATGAATGTGATCATTATATATACCTAAAATGTGCCAATAAAATTGGACCAGAAGAAAAAGAAAAACAAGCCAGCCAGATGGAGACGGCCACGGGGGTCTGCAGGGCAGGCGCTCAGGGGCCCAGCGAGGATCTGCAGGGCAGTGCCGGGGCCTGCACAAGGGGCGGGGCAGAGCCCCCGAGGCAGCACTCGGATCTGCTCATCCGGAGGCCAGCCTGGCAGCCAGGCTCTGGGCACAAAGGCCTTTGTCACACAGGTCACTGTGTGGTGGAAGAAGCACACAGAGCTTCTTTCTCCTGCAGTGCTGTGGGAAGCGCTTCCCACTCAAAAACAGCTTGAAGCTAATGGCCACTTGAAGTGATCCCCGCTCAATACAGTCGCAGCCGGTCCCCACTGCAGCTGCTTAGACGCCTGGCAGCGGCGAACCAGAGCCGGGGCCGGACAGAATCACACACAAGGACGCTCGGCTCTGCCACAGCACTGCGGCACGCACGTGTCCTAAGTAAATGGGACACATTTTCAAGTCTCCCAAGCTGTGGGAAACACCTGAATATACAAGGAGAGTCCGTCCAAGGGGCCGGGGCACAGCTCGCTGGCAGAGTGCGCTGGGTGCGCCCGGAGCCCTGGCTTCCATCCCCAGCACTCAACCAAGGGGAGGCCAGGCGTCATGGCCCACACCTATAACCCCACAGCACTTGGGAGGCTGAGGCAGGCGGATCCCCCAGAGTTCAAGGCCAGCCTGAATTACATAGTGAAACCTTGCCTCAAAAAAACCAAAAAAGGGCTATTATTCAAACAGCTAGGATAATTCTCTTCATAGGTCCTATTTGTTTGGGGGGATCTGCATGTTTTTTCTTTTTCTTCTTTTTCTTTTTATTTTTTTTTGGTACCGGGAATTGAACTCAAGACCTCACGTTGCCAGGCAGGCACTGTTGTTTTTTCTTTTCAATGACAGAGTCTCTCTATGTAGCTCAGGCTGGGGTCAAACTCACGGTGATCCTCTCGCCTCAGTCTCCCTAGTGCTGGGATGACAGGTGTGCGCTGCCACGCCCGGCCTAGACCCTACTTGGCACTGGGACGGGACCACTCAGACGGCTCCAGGTTAATCTAGTGACCCTTCCTTCCGTGTCCACTGACGCTCCCTACGAGGTGCAGGTGCGCTGTAAAGGGCGCCTTTGCTAGCAGTTAAAGGGCAAACTGCAGGAGCTAACCTGGGATCCCACAGACAGAGAAACCAGGCATGGTGGCATGGGCCTGTGCTCTCAGTGCTCTGAGAGGCTGAGGCAGGAGGATCACAAGTTTGAGTGTGGCCTGGGCAATTTAGAGAGATGCCACCTCAAGGCGGGGGTGGGCCAGGAGCGGTGTGGCTCAATGCCCAGCCCCACAGCAAGCCAAGCCCCGAGATGAGAGGGGAGCAGCAGTACCTCCTTCTGCAGCAAGCACCAGCAGTCTATCCAGGACGTGTAGATCGGGGAGTAGGGAGGGGACCCACCGGCAAGCCTGAAAGAGAGAGAGACAGCTCGAGTACCCCGCAATGACACCATGACAACACGCAGCCCTGCTGGAAGGTGCACTGAGGGCCAGTTTTAGTTCTACTTTCTTTTCTTATTTATTTACACGGTCGTTTTAATTCTAATGAAACAAATTATACTGGAGGAGGGGAAGATCAAACATCTCCGATTCCCCTGCATATTTACATTTCAAATCAACAAGTAAGACGTCTTTCTTATATTTATACTTCTCATTAGCGGACAAGTGAAACTCTAGCGCACAGCAACTACAGGAGACTTAAAAACTAACTGCCACTGGCACAGGGCGAAATGCAGCAGCGGGTCTGACACTGCGGACTGCGTGCTCCTGCTCAGGTGTCCCCACCCTGTGGGACATGAGCACTGTGTGTCACTCTGCCTCCACCCACGCCCTGGAATCAGAAGGAGCAGGAGGTGAGGTGGTGGGCGGACTTGGCCCAACTCAAGCCACCCCCTCACCTCCTGTGTGAGGACAGAGATGGCGACCTCGCTTTAAGAAAATTCACTTTCTCCCTGAAGGAAAACAGGGACAGGTCACCACTCGATGCCTGACATACCTTTCGTCATTCATAGAAACACATGGACTGCAAGATGTGTAATGATCTTGCCCTTCCTCGTGTGGGACCTACGCTACTGGCAACTGCACATCAATTTTATTTTCTTTCTTTCTTTTTTTTTTTTTTTTTTTTTATTTTATTTTAAAGAGAAGAAAAAACAAAACAAATCAAAAGAAGAACAAATTTTCAAACAAACATAATAGGAGGGTAATAATGGTTAATACATTACGTATTACTATCTTTAAGTTAGTTATTCAGGACACCAGACATTAGCATTCAATTGTCCAAACATTATTGGCACAAACCTTACTCTTCAATGAACTAAGTAAAAATGGTAGTGTATCTATCTTAACCATCTTATATATATATATATACAATTTTTTTCCCTTTCCCTTCTTTCTTTTCCCTATTCCAGTCTCTCTTTCCTTTTGACCAGTTTCTTTTTGATTCACCATGTCTATTGTACATTTTGGATCTTATTTACTCTTTCAGTTTCTCATACTAGAGAGATAATACGATGCTTACACATGTGCTTCTGGTTTATTTCACTTATGAGTATTTTCTCGAGTTGCATCCATTTACCTATAAAAGTCTCCAGTTTATCCTTCTTTATGGCTGAATAGTACTCCATTGTATAAAAATACCACATCTTTCTTATCCATTCCTCAGTTGATGGGCATTTGGGTTGTTTCCAAGATCTGGCTATTACAAATTGTGCTGCTATAAACATGGTGCACATCAATTTTAAAAGTGTATGGAAACCCTCGAGAGATGTTATTCGCGCCCACTCTATTCTGCAAGAGCTATGCAGCTGCTGTGCGTGAGCAGCAGCCGGCGCTCCACAGAGGGTCTGGAGAGGCAGCAGCAATCGTCCGGGGCCTTGCTGGGCTGCCAGGGGAGAAGCCGGAGCCCGGGCTGCTGCGGCTTGGCCCAGGGCAGGACGCTGCTGGCCCGAGGCTGGCCCCTGCCCACACCCGGAGGTGAGGAGGAGCAGGGCGGAGGACTCACCCGCAGTTGTTGACGGCCATGAGGTTGGACACGAGCACGAAGGGGTAGGTGAGCATGCTGGCGAAGAACTAGGAGCAGAGACAGCTGTCACAGGTCGCCCCCCGCCCCGCCCCGCGGCCCAGGGCCCACCGCGCCGCCTGCGGCTGACAGTGCTTTCTCTCAGCACTGGGACTGAATGTGGGGCCTTGGCACCGAGCCACATTCCCAGGTCTTTTAAAATTTTTTTTTCCAGCTCTTTTTTAATATTTTGAGACAGGGCCTTGCCAAGTTGACGAGGCTGGCCGCCAATCTGCAATCCCGCTTCAGCCTTCTGGACAGCTGGGGTTAACGGGCTGCACCCGGCTTACATCCGCCATGTTAACAAAGGGCAGAAGCTTCTCTCATTCGGGACCCTGTCCTCGTTCAAATAAAACTGAACTACGTCACAGAGAACAAGTAAGTACAACCACTAGAGAGAAAGCATTTCAAAACACCCTTTAAGAAACGAGGAGCATTCTTCCAAAGATGGTGGAAACTACTTTAAAAGTCGATGACGGGCCGGTGAGATGGCTCAGCGGCGTAAGCACCTGCCTGGCAAGCGCGAGGTCCTGAGTTCGACTCCCGGTACCCACATACGAAAAAGGGGCCGGTGATATCGCTCAGCGGCACGGGCGCCTGCTGGCACGCGAGGTCCTGAGTTCGACCCCCACAAAAAAAAAAGAAAGTCAATGACTAGCTGGACATGTGGTGTGTGCCTGTCTTCCCAAGGACTAAAACCTGCCATCCTCCTGCCTCAGCCTCCCTAAGTGCAGACATGCACTATACCTGGCTACAGACCAGACTTAAAAGATACAACACAATCATTCCTAAAAGGTTAAGAGAATTATAAAAACTCACTCCTGTGACAGCTTGGGAATAACTCTTCATTTCATTCATGGTGGAAACCTGAAACAGGAAAAGAGCCTCTATCAGAATGAATCAAAAAATTAAGCCAGTATTAACCCCCTCAGGCATAGCAATATATTTTATTTCTAAATTGCGTTTTTTGGTTTTTTTTTAATGTGGGTACCAGAAGTCGACCTCAGGACCTCAAGCGCTTATGCTGCTGAGCTATCTCACCAGCCCTAAATTGCATTACTTTCACAGCTTGTTTTTTTTTCTTTTTTTTTTTTTTGTGGGTACCAGGGGGTCGACCTCAGGACCTCGTGCGCCAGCAGGCGCCCGTGCTGCTGAGCGATATCACCGGCCCCTTTTTTGTATGTGGGTTCCGGGAGTCGAACTCGGGCCCTCGCGCTTGCAAGGCAGGCGCTTACGCCGCTGAGCCATCTCACCGGCCCCTGTTTTTTTTTTTTTTTTGAGACAGGATCTTGATAAGTAGTTCAGGCTGGCCTCAAACTCTCAGCAATCTTCCTGCCTCAGCCTCCTATGTGCTGGGATTATAGGTCTGAGCCACCATGCCCAGCTCTTGAAAATCAATTTTGAGGAAAAACATAAAATACTAGTTATGAGCATAAAAAGCCAGCAATCAAAATGATCAACTTGATTCACAACTGACAAATTTTGTATTGCACTAGAATGGTTCAGAAACCAATGTGAGAGCCTCAATATTTCAAAAATGAAAATGAGATTGATAAAACATATTTCCCATATCTTAGACGTGTATTTCCTGCAAAGCTCTGCTTACGGCGTTCGCGAGAGCCAACTCCCCAGCTCTGCGCACAGCCAGGGTGGATGCGCACCGAGGCCGAGCCCCGCGGAGCTGTCCGCTGTGAGGACGCTGCCTCGGAGTGCAGAGGGGCAAACGGCTTCCGGGAAGGCCGGCTCCCAACACCTCCCAGACTTGCGGGAAGCCCGTGCATCCCCTTAGCACCCCAAATCACACGGAGTTTAGGGTTTAGACCTAGAACGTCCCCATAGCCTCCGGTCTTCAAAGGCGGGACTCTGGAAGGTGACTGGCTTGTGGGGGCCACAGCGAAGCACGCCGGCAGGAGGCCAGGCCAGGCCAGAAGAGCTGGTCGCTGGGCCGTGGCCCGGGTCCGTCCCCTTCTGGCTCCTCCTCCCTCTCTGCCTCCCGGCCACCCTGAGTCGAGCAGCTTTGCCTGCACCAGGCCCCTCCGCATCCTGTCTGCCACGAGCCAGAGGAACATGGACTGGAAGAAACCGTGAGCGCAAATAACCCTCCTCCTCTAAACTGCGGGCGGCAGGTATTTTGTTCCAGCAACAGAAAAGTAAGGTAGCAGAAAACCCCGGACACGGCAGAAAGCGGTCCTCTGCTTCACCGAGTGCTCTAACTTGAGTATCAATAAAGAAATGATCTCCTTAAGGCCTGGGACCGGGAGGGCTTGGTCCCCAGACCCACTCCCTCACCCTCAGGGCCTCAGGTCACCTCTCCGCAGTCAGCAGAGATGACCTCCCTTGCCTTTGAAAATGCGACTCATCACTTCGACCTCCATCACATTCTGCCTGGCAAAGCAGCCCTGCCAGGGAGGCCCACAGCCCGCGCCAGCCCACCACGCGCCGCACCTACCCCACTGTCCAGTGCGTAGGTATTGACGAGGTAGGCCAGCGAGTTACAGAGCCACAAAGAAATGATGTCCCCCAGCAGGCGAGGAATCAGACCTCTAGTGAAGAGACAACGAAGGTAACCAAACAGCGTCACCAGCAAACGGTGACCCACTCGACACACACAGCCTCCACGCGCTCCATCTGGAAACGCCCTCTGTGACCGGACAGACGTCCACCCCACATCCACAACTCCCCACGGCCCCTCAGCGGTGGCCACGGATGGCTGCTGTGCCCGCTCTGGAAACACAGGTCGGCTACATCCTCTGGACTAGTGAGCACTCGCTCCGCTATGAGCAACTACCAGCAGCGAGGCCCAACGGCTGGAAGGTGCTCTGCGGAAGAGACTTAAAGACGGCATTACTAAACTACTTCATCCTTGAACTTGGCAGGTCAGAGAGTAAGAATGGTTCAAACACAGAGATGAGGGACATCAAAAACATGTTTCCAAGCCAGGCACGGTGGTGCACATTGTAATCCCTGCACTTAGGGAGGCTGAGGCAGGAGGACTGCAAGTTTCGATCATACCTGGACAACTCAGAATGTCTCAAAAAGGAGAAAATTACTAAGGGCTGGGGATGTAGCTCAGTGGTAAAGTGGGTTTGAGCCACAGTAGTGAAAAACAAAACAAACATGTTTCCAGAGACAGGGACTAGGCCGACAGCACGGAAGAGCAGGTGCGCGTCCAGGCCCTCCATTCACCAGCGTGTGACAGGCGCCATATCAATGCCATGTCAGTGTTTTGGACCAGAGATTGAACCCAGGGCCTTCACACTGAACCACATCTCTGGCCCCCTTTTTTTTAAACTTTGAGACAGTTGCTAAATTGCCCAGGCTGGGCTTGAACTTGCAATCCTCCTGCCTCACCCTCCCAGAGTGCTGGGATTACGGGTGGGTGCCACCACACCTGGCTAATGCTTTTTCAGTCCCTAAAAACGAGACTAATGCTAGTTGTCCTGCATACTGCCCAGAGTATTTACGATACTCAAAACAAGTAAAGTGGGGCTACGGGTGTGGCTTAGTGGAACACGCACTTAGCATGTGTGAGGCTGAGGGTACGACTCCCTGCACTGTAAGACAACACAGCCAAGGATGAGGAAGCGGTGTGACGCTAAACGGGCCTGAGTTAGTAATGCCAAGTTTTTGTGTTGCAGGTCTAGGGACTGAACCCATAGCCTCACCTGTGCTAGGCAAGCACTCTAACATTAAGCCTCATCTCAGCCCTTTGTCTTTCTTGTTTTGAAACATGGTCTCACTAGGCTGGCCTCAAACTAGCAACAGCCTGCCTCAGCCTCCTGAGTAGATGGGATTACACAAGTGTGCCACCTCGTGCAGCTTCCAAGTTTTTGTTAGTAGAATGAGTATAGCTGACTAAGTTCTTCCAAAGTACAAAACTTTATTCTCTCAGGATAAGGAAAATATATGTGAAGATGATTTTCCTATTTTTCAAAAATTAATTTTCTCATTAACTGTATATACTTCAGCCTTTTTTATATATTTTTAAAATTTTGAGACGGGATCTAAATTACCTAGATTTGGCTTGAACTTGCAATCCTCCTGTCTCAGCCTCCCAAGTAGATGAGACAATAGGCGTGTACCACCACACCTGGCTAAAGGTCTGAGATTTTTACAAGGAATTTAAACCAGAAGGGGCCTAAAAGGAGCTTAACATAAAGTAAACCCAGGGAATACATTTTCCCTGGGGATTAAATGAACACTGCCTGTGCTTATCTTCAGGAAAGCTTTTCCACTCACACAAAAACCACACGCAAAGAACCGTTTACTTACGCGAAGAATCCCAGGATGCCCTCTTCTCGGTAGATGGTCGCTATGGAGTCACAGAGCCCGCTGTGGACACAGGGGGTAAGGGGACAGGCAGACGCTGAGCTCACGTGAGCTGTGCAAGACCCCCCCACTCATGACAGCCGCGTAGCCAGAGCTCAGGCTCCGCTTCCCCTCCTGCGGGCCTGGCTGGGCGCCCCTGCCTCCTGGGGCTGTTTCCTCCTACTCTCCCGCTCTCCGTGCACAGCAAAGCTCCCACACCCACAGAGCTGTTCTGTAACGGCCAGGAATTGCACAAACAAGGAGCACGGTAGCTTCAGGAGTGCTCCCGAGCTCTGGACTCACCAGTACTTGGATTCTCTTCCTATGAACTGCACCATCGATCTCAGAGTGATGACTGTAGAGCACAGAGAAAAGACTCGTAGAGCTAGGACGGCAAAGACAGCCTCACACACACACACACACACAAAAGGCACTGCTACTTCAGGACACTTTGTTATCTGCAAAAATTGGAGAAAAGCTGGGCATGGTGGCGCACGCCCGTAATCCCAGCACTCAGGAGGCTGAAGCAGGAGGACCTGGAGTCTGAAACCAGCATGGCAACTTAGTAAGACTGTCTCAAAATTTAAAAAAGGGGTGGGGATATAGCTCAGTGCAAAGGCCCTGGGTTCAATCACCAATGCCAGCAAAAAACAACAGGGACAGCACTTCCACCAACTCCCCGACCAGCCTATCTAAGTGGCCAGGAGAGACGAGGCTGCAGGAGGATGAGCGGCAGACGCCAGTTGCCAAAGGCAAACGTACCGTGGAAGGGGTGTGTGATGAGGGTAGCAGCAGAACGAGCGATCATCTCCCGGGTTGTCTAGAAACAGTGAATAAACAACTTAAACTCCTGTGACGAGGAACTGGGCAGTACTCCAGTGCCCTGAGCCTGAGGACTGGCTGGATGGGGCCCGGTGACACTTGGCCACAGATCCCGAGTCTGTTGTCATTGCTCAGCGGCTCTCTCAAAGCAAGTTTCTGTCCTCAAGTCCACACATCTGAACAAAGCTGGGAAACGCAGCGGTATGTGCTGCGGCGAACTGCAGGCCACGTGTAGATCAGGCACAGCTGTCACTGGCACCAGGCTCCAAGCACTGCGCTCTGTGCCCTCAGGAGACCACGGCAGGCTGCACAGCCACAGCACAGGAAGACATGGGGTGTGGGTCTGAGGGCGTGATAGAGCCTGCGCTCCCGGGCTGCCCCGCCTGCCCTAGACGATCTTCCTCCCCAGAGCCAGGTCAAGTAGATCCCAGGCTGTTCCTGTCCCTCACTCGTGCCCCAACATTCTCTCAGCCACTGACCTCAGACACCCCACATCCCACAGCAACGGCAGTGCTAGGAATCTGGGACGGGGTGGGAGCTTCAGAGGAGAAGCCACCAAGTGCCTCCTGCTGAACGCCCCCCCATTTCCTTTTACTACTAAGACTGAATTCAGGGCCTTGCCCCAGGCCTATTTTATCTCACTAATTTGTTTATTTACTTTTATGGTACAGGGATTACACCCAGAGCCTTTCCACTGAGCTCCACCCCTAACCTATCTTTTGAGACAGGGTCTCACTAAATTGCCCAGGCTAGGCTCCAACTTGTAATGCTCCTGTCTCAGCCTCCCAAGTGCTGGGATTACAGGTGAGCACCACCATGCCTGGCCTCTGAAGAGGTTTTTGAGCTGGGCCTGGTGGCACATACCTGTAATCCCAGCACTCGGGAGGATGAGGCAGGAGCATTGCTGCAAGTGTGACACCAGCCTGGGCTACAAAGTGAGTTCAAAGCCAGCCTGAACTGCTTATCGAAACCCTGTATCAAAAACGCCGTATGGGCCGGTGAGATGGCTCAGCGGCGTACGCGCCTGCCCGGCAAGCGTGAGGGCCCGAGTTCGACTCCCGGATCCCACATACGGAAAAGGGGCCGGTGATATCGCTCAGCGGCACGGGCGCCTGCTGGCGCGTGAGGTCCTGAGGTCGACCCCCCGGTACCCACAAAAACAAACAAAAAAACCAACATAAATAAATAAATAAAATCTCCTCAGTTTTAAAGATAAAATGAGTGGGCAGGGGGAGGAAAGAGGGAGAGGAATCGGGTGAAGAGATGGCAGCTTGTTAAGTGTGTGTATGAATGTGGCAAAATGAAGCCTACTAGTTTGTAAATACACAGCGAGAGCAAGTCAGTCAATAAAGTTCGCCCAACTTTCCCCGCCCCCAAAAAGAAGAGGGTAAAATGAGCCTCTGAACTGCAACTTCTCCACAGCGAGTGCTGCTTCTGTCTTTTTAGGGTCATGTAGGTAGGAAAATATAATTTGTTAAGATTTAAAATATTTTTCTTGGGCTGGTGAAATAGCTCAGCGGCATAAGTGCCTGTCTGGCAAGCGCAAGGTCCTGAGTTCAACTCCTGGTACCCACATAAAGGAAAAAAAGGGCCAGTGATATCGCTCAGTGGCACAAACGCCTGCTTGCAAGCATGAGGTCCTGAGTTTGACCCCCACGTACCCACAAAAAAAGAAAAAAAAGTTTTTCTTGCCAGGGGTGGTGGAGCATGCCTCTAATCCCAGCACTCAGGGAGGCTGAGACAGAAGGACTGCTGCGAGTTCAAGGCCAGCCTGGGGTGCAGAGTGAGTTCAAGACCACCCTGGATTACACAGCAAGACTGCCTCAAAAAACTAAAAAAAAAAAAAAAGAAAAAAAAGTTTTTCTTTCTCTTAAGCCAGGTGTGGTGGCATGTATTTATGATCCCAGCACTCAGGAGGCTGAGGCAAGAGGATCACTGCAAGTCTGAGGCCAGCCTGGGCTAGGGAGTAAGTTCAAGGCCAGTTTGAACTACATAGCAAGACCCTGTCTCAAAAAACCAAAAAGGGCCAGTGAGATGGCTCAGCGGCGTAAGCACCTGCCTGGCAAGCACGAGGGCCCGAGTTCGACTCCCAGAACCCACATACGAAAAAAGGGCCGGTGATATCGCTCAGCAGCACAGGCACCTGCTGGCGCGCGAGGTCCTGAGGTCGACCCCTGGTACCCACAAAAAACAAACAAACAATGTTTCTTAGTGTAGGTTTGTGAAACAGTGACTACATGCCACAGGGTGCGCATACACACTGTGTCATGGTCCTTCTCACTGTCCTCCCATCCTAGACCCACTTCCGGTCCCTACAGGTGCAGTCCTTTAAGGACAATAGACTGAGGCTTGAAAATTGTCCTGGGACCCCAGGACTTTGCAGTGTAGCTTGTACTGGGTGAACGCGCCATATGCCATCGTGATCAGAAGTCTGCCAGGGACAGAGGGCAGAGGGGACGCCTGCTGTGACTGCCTGAGCTTGGGTGGTCAGCAGTTTCTGTTGTTGTTACTGTCATTGTTTAGTACTCACTGGCGATACATGATGGGTACATTCAGTGTGGGGAGTTGGCGCGCGCATGCGCACACACACACACAGCATCTGAACCCTGCTCATTCCCCTTCGCCCTCCTCCACCTCAAGGAAAGCCCAATTGAAGTGGCAGGCTCACTTTCGTCTGGGGACACACAGGAAAGCATGGCCTTATAACCCTGACTCCACAGGGGCTGCAGAGCTCAGGGTCAGGCAAAGAGCAAGAAGACGATTTAGCCCTCACCTCTTTGATAACTTGGTCAAAGGCAGGCGAGCCTTCTTTTGGTACACTGCCAGGTCCTGACTCCTGGAAATCAAAATCAGAGAAGAAACAAAAGAATAAAAGACCCAATCAAAAAATGGGCAACCAAATGAACAGGCACTTCTCAGAAGTACAGATGGCCAACACACACATGAAAAAAATGCTCAGCATCGCTGGCCATTAGAGAAATGCAAATTAAACAACACTGAGATTCCATCTCACTCCAAAGACTGGCCATCATCAGGAAATCAAGTAACAACAAATGCTGGCGAGGCTCGGGGGAAAGAGGAGCCCTTCTCCACTGTGGTGGGAGTGTGAACTAGCACAGCCACCCTGGAGGTTCCGCCAAACACTGAAACTGGCCGGCGTGGTGGCGCACGCACAGAACACCAGCACTCGGAAGGCTGACACAGCAGGATCACTGGGAGGCCAAATCTGTGCTAGTGAGGTCAAGGCCAGCCTGAACTAACAACCTGTCTCAAAAAACCAAACAAAATAAAACCTAAAAAGTAAAAAAAACCCCTAAAACTAGAAATTCCGTTTGACCCAGCTATTCCCCTCTTAGGAATCTTCCCCAGAGTTAAAGGCATCATATTACATTGATACATCCATACCCATGTTTCTAGCACTGCAAGTCGTAATAGCTAAATCTTGGAAGCAGCCTATACATCCATCAACAGATGAATGGATAAAGAAAACGCAGAACTTCTATACAATGGAGTACTACTCTGCCATAAAGGACAAATTTGAGTCATCCGTAAGAAAATGGATGCACCTTAAAACAAAAAGGTAAGTGAAATAAATCAGACACACAAGCTTAAATACTGCATGCAAAACATTCTTTTTTTTTTTTTGAGACAGGGTCTCACTATGTAGCCCAGGCTGGCCTCGGACTCATGGCAATCCTGCCTCAGCCTCCCAAGTGCTGGGATTGCAGGCAGGCAGCACCACTCCTGGCTGCATGGTTTCTCTCATCTGAGAAATCCAAAATATAAATAAAGAGTAAAGTAAAAGAGAAATCAGAAGTACAGAGATCTTTTTCAAATGGGAAGGGGAACAAGAGATGGAATGGGAAGAGCAGGAATAGAAAAGGGATTTAAAAACAGAGAATTGTTAATACATGAGAATGTTTACTTGTTGTCTATAAAAAAAATTTTTTTAAAAACCAGAATTGAATAAAAAAATGGAAGTAGAGTTTTTGGAAATGAGAAGGGGATCGAGAGTTGGAGGGAGCAGGGAGGGCAGGGGGAGGGGATGAAAAAGAGTGAAGATGCGTTACGCACACGGACAAACTACCCACGATCAATGCAATCATTATGTACTGCAAAATGTACTAACAGGGCCGGTGAGATGGCTCAGCGGCATAAGCGCCTGCCTTGCAAGCGCGAGGGCCCGAGTTCGACTCCCGGATCCCACATACAAAAAAGGGGCCGGTGATATCGCTCAGCGGCACGGGTGCCTGTTGGCGCGCGAGGTCCTGAGGTCGACCCCCCGGTACCCACAAAAAAAAAAAAAAAAAAATGTACTAATAAAAAATCAAAAGAAAAAAAGACTCAAGTTAAAAAAAAATAAGACAGAAATTCTGACGGGTTTTTTTGTTTTTTAGAGACAAGGCCTCACTATGTAGCCCAGGCTGGCCTTGAACTTGTGGTCATCCTCCTGCCTCAGCCTCCCAAGTGCTGGATCACAAGCACTCACCAGCGCATCCAGCTGTCAGTTTTACTTTTTATTTATTTATTTTTTGGGGGTGGTGGAAATTGTTTTATTTTTTTAATTAAGTTTATTGGTATATTTTAGGTATACATAACGATCACATTCCTCATAGAGAATTTGTACCTGTACAGGATTATAACTTGATTCATTTTTTTTCCCATTCCCCTCTCCGCCCTTTAACCCCTCTTCCCCTCATTTACAAAAGCTTTGTTTCCATTTTTTCTTTTCTCATTTTTTTCCCTTTTTTCCCTTCCTTCCTTCTCCCTTCCCCCCTCCCTAATTCCTCTTCCTACTTGAACATTTTCTTACTATTTCACAATATTATACATTTTGGTCCTTATTTACACTTTTGGTTTCTCACACCAGAGAAACCATGTAGTATTTACACGTGTTTCCGATTTATTTCACTTAAGAGTATGATCTCAAGGTACATCTATTTACCTAGAAATATCTCGAGTTTATCCTTTATGGCAGAGGAGTACTCCACTGTATAAAAGAACCGCATCTTCTTTATCCAGTCGTCTGCTAATGGGCATTTGGGCTGTTTCCAAGATTTGGCTACTTATAAACTGTGCCATGATAAACATGGGTGTGCATATATCACTGTGCTATGACGCTTTTAATTGTTCTGGGGAGATACCAAGAAGGGGAATAGCTGGGTCCAATGGAATCTCTAGTGCTAGTTTTTTGAGGAATCTCCACACTGATTTCCACAGTGGCTGCACCAGTCTGCACTCCCACCAACAGTGGAGAAGGGTTCCTTTTTCCCCACAGCCCCTCCAGCATTTGTTATTGGTGGATATCTTGATGACAGCCATTCTTTCGGAAGTGAGATGGAATCCCAGTGTTGTTTTAATTTGTGTGTCTCGAATGACCAGGATGTTGAACGTTTTTTCACATATTTATTTCCATCGATCCGTTTTAAACAGAACCATTCCAGCTGGCGGCCCTGCCGCCAGCCAGCACCGGCTGTGCTGGAACAGGAGGCTGTGGGTCTCTCCTAGCGGCCCAGCCCTAACTGCAAGCAAGAGGGGCCTGAGCACAGCCCTCAGCCCCAACATACCTCGGGCTTGTCACCATCCTGGTAATGCTACGGAAGAAACAGAGAAGAGGGATTAGGGCCGTTCATGTGTCACGTTAAGGAAGACAAGATGACAAGCAGCGGAAAATAAAACAGCTGGCATCTTTGTTTCATTTTGTTTTCCTGCAAATCTTCAATTAGTTTCTACTGCTAATTAATCAACAGGAAGTAAAGGTCTCCAAGATGATCTTGTTGCAAAGCTTAACACATTGGTGGTCAGCTGGAGGGACGAAGATGTGTTCATGAAAACATTTATTTACTTTTGGTACTGGGAATTGAACTCAGGACCTTGCGTTTGCCAGGCAGACACTTGTGCCGCTGAGCTGTATCCCCGGCCCGAAAACTCTTATTTAAAACAAAGGAAGTTGGGCTTGGTGGCACAGGCCTGTATTCTGTGAGGCTGAGGCAGAAGGGCTGCAAATCTGAGTTCCACTTGGGCAATTTACCCAGACCTTGTCTCAGAAGGAAAAAAAAGAAAAGAACAGGGCTGGGGACGTAGCTCACTGTGCAGCCTCTGGGCTCGATTCCCGGAATTACAAAGAAAACCAACAAATGATGGTTTTTCCTCTTCTGCAAAAGAGGATACAAACAGAGCCAAAACCCAGAGTACACTGGAAGAAGAAGTATTAGATATTTTATTTTTTTATTTATTTTTTTTTTTTGTGGGTACCGGGGGGTCGACCTCAGGACCTCGCGCGCCAACAGGCACCCGTGCCGCTGAGCGATATCACCGGCCCCTTTTTCGTATGTGGGATCCGGGAGTCGAACTCGGGCCCTCGCGCTTGCAAGGCAGGCGCTTACGCCGCTGAGCCATCTCACCAGCCCAAAGTATTAGATATTTTAGAAGCAGAAAGTGGACTGGAAGAAAATACAACCATCAGACAACTGAGCCCCTTATTATACAACAATCACTTTTATTACTTTCTAGTTATACCAGGTTAAAAAAAAAAAAAAAAGACAACACTTTTTTTGTTGTTGTACTTTTTTTGAGACAGGGTGTCCCTACATAGCCCAGGCTGGCCTTGAACTCGCAGTCCTCCTGCCTCAGTCTCCCCAGTGCTGGGACTACAGGTGTGCACCACCACGCCTGGCTACAACACTTTCTTCCGTAAAAAGAATTACTATTTATCAGCGGCTTAAGCGCCTGCCCGGCAAGCGTGAGGGCCCAAGTTTGACTCCCAGAACCCACATACGAAAAAAGGGCCGGTGATATCGCTCAGCGGCACGGGCGCCTGCTGGCGCGCGAGGTCCTGAGGTCGACCCCCCGGTACCCACACACAAAAAAAAATTTTTTTTGAGACAGGGTCTTGCTGAGTGGCTAGGTTGCCCAGGCTGGGCTCCAACTTGCAATCCTCCTGCCTCAGCCTACCAGCGTGCTGGGATTATAGGCATGCACCACCACACCCGGTTACCTAAAATTCTTTTTTAAAACAATAGTTTTTAATAGAAAATGTGTCATTAAGATCACACTAGATGTCAGGTGTGGTGGTGCACTTATGTATCCCAGTACTCAGGAGGCTGAGGCCGGAGGGTAACTGCGAGTTTGAGGCCAGCCTGGGCTATGTAGTGAGTTCAGCGACAGCCTGAGGTATACAGCGAAACCTTGTCTCAAAAAAATGAAACAGGGGCCCGGTGAGATGGCTCAGCGGCGTAAGCGCCTGCCTTGCAAGCGCGAGGGCCCGAGTTCGACTCCCGGAACCCACATACGAAAAAGGGGCCGGTGATATCGCTCAGCGGCACGGGTGCCTGTTGGCGCGCGAGGTCCTGAGGTCGACCCCCTGGTACCCACAAAAAAAAAAAAAAAAAAAAAGAAACAAAACAAAAACTGCTCTTAATCAGTAGAATGAACTGAACATAAAAGGCAACCAAAATCCAAGGGAAGATGAACCGCTTTTCCCTTTACCTGTAAGACTTTACCGTGGACCACAGTTCCAAGGACTCCCGAACACAGTCTTGGAGTTAAGCCGGTGAACAGCCCACGCCTCCCATCGACGCTCGCAATGTGCTGAGCTAGGAACATAAGTCAGGCATTTCAGTTCCAGGCAGAGAATGGCTGCATGAAAACGTCAAGGCGGCCTCAGTTTCTTCAGTAGCTCCGGCCTGCCCGTCCTCAACATCGTCTGATTCCGAATAAATCCAAGACACTCACCGTAACTGAAGAGACCCGGAAGCTGACACACTTGCCGCCCAAAAATATTCCGTCCTATTGTTGGAGGAAGAGGCTCGTATCCCACCTTTAAAGACAAGGGAAAACCTTAACACTAAGCAGTGTTCCCACGAATGCCTTGGCGGCAGGGCCTTAAATAAACACCACAAGTAAAAACGCAATTTATGTTTTCCAGTGAAGGATTAAAGTACCAACCTGTTCGGTTTTTGTTCTGTGAACTGATTAAGTCTGGGTTCAATAAACTCCAGTTCAAAGTCCATGAAGTAGGCTAACATTTTTTTATAACTGAAAATAGTGTAAGAAAACTTTTGCTAGGAACACTTTACTGGGAAGGCTCAAAAAATATTTTCAGAAGAAAATCTAGGGTATTTTTAATGTTTCAACAAGACAAAATGCCCACTCTGACAGCATCAATTGGTTAGACAAAAACATTCAAGGGCCAAATGCAGGCATAGCTGGGAAATTCACTTAAGAAATGATCACAAGCTAAGTTCCTGTTAAATGAACTGAGCATTAGTAACAATCTAATAAAAGCCATTTTTATAAAATTAACGACTACCACTGTATTTGCGCAGTCTATTCAGGATTTCTGATGTACTAGGATATTTGAGGGACCCACCACTGCAGGACACAGTTTCGACTCTGCATTTCTGTGACCTCATACTCTATTCTATTAAATAACTCCTGGCTGCTACCATGAAACTATTTTTAAAGTTGAGTATTTGGGAATTTCACCAAAACCCACACACTTGACAGCGCCCCGAGGCTGTGAAATCAGAATGTAGGGTATTCAAGCTTTTAAGGTAAGAGCTCTTAATGTCGCTTACCACTGTCTCCTGGGGAACTACAGAATAATGGGTTCATACTGAATATGCTGCAAAAACATCATCTCAGATGCTAGCTAGCCCCACACGTGCCAATCCTGTTTTATTTTATTTATTATTATTATTTTTTTTGGTACCGGGAATTGGACTCAGGACCTTGTGCTTGGCAGGCAGGTGCTTGTGCCGCGGAGCTACATCCCTGGCCAATCCTCTGTTTTAAACATCAGGGTGCATCTCAATCAAAGTCTCTGCTCTGGTCCAAAGAACCTGCGTCACCAGAGCCTTCTACACACAGAATCTGAATGCACGCGGGTCAACAGCAACAAGTAACTTCTGTCAGTAGCACCTCAGGAATAAGGTCCTCCGTTGTGCCTACCCTATCTGCAGAAAACTAGAGGAGACCGAGACTCTAAAAACTGCTTCCTTCCTTGCTACAATGACTGTGGTACTTATGCCAACCCTCGACAAAGGTTAAAAAAAAAAAAAAAGGAGGACTTGCCCTTCACAGGGAAATCTAGAAAAGCAACTGAAAATACGATCGAAGTCTATTATCCGCTAAAAACGCCGGGTCTAACCCGCCGGTGAATGCGGAATGCCATTTAAGAATATTTCACAGTAGATTAGAAAGCGAACCAAGGGGAGGCACAGACGAGGCATGAGGGCGCTCAACGCTTATGTTTAAACTCCTCAAACTCCGCGCTGAACTGCTTTCCAGCTGGACGAACGGGATTTCGCTGTCATAAGCCACACCGACGCCCGCTGCTGGGGCGCTCAGTGGACCCTTCTGAAACCTGACTTTCTGATCACTTCTGAATGGGCGCCTTGTGTTTATCTGCGTATCTGCTGCTAAAATCTCTGAACACAACAGCACTAGCGACGGTCGCAAAATAAATAGATGAAACAAAAAAGAAAAGGAAAGCAAGTAAAAAATAATAAAATGTTGGCTCTCTCGTCATTCCAATTTGGCTGCAACTGAGCGTGTCGCGTCCCGCGCGGGTGGCCGGGCGTGGATGTCGACGCCGAGGGGCGCAGGGCGGCGCTGGGACCCGGGGCCGGGCCGGGCCCCGCTCGGGAGGAAGCGCGGGTTCGGGCGCCGCTGGCAGCGCGGGCAGCAGTTGGCCCGGACAGGGCGCGGCCCGGCGGGGGACGGACGCGGGGCCCGCGGGGCGGCGGTCGCCGTCCCGCCGCAGGACCGGGCGCGGAGAAGGGGCCGCACCCGACGCCGGGCCCCGCGGGCAGGACGACGCCGCGGGGCGCCGGCGGGCAGGGGACGGCGACGACTCATACCTGGATGAGCACTTTCACGTACATGAGCGGCTGGGACAGGATGGTGAGACCGGAGCCCAGGAGCACCTGACTGGCCGCGTCCGCCATGATGGCACCCGCGGACGGACAGACAGACAGACAGACCGAGCCACCAAGTGCCACTGCCAGTCCCAGATCACGTGCCGGGGCCGCCGGCTTCACTGGCCCGCCAGCGGCGCGCGCACGCACACGCACGCACGCCCCGCCCCGGCAGGCCCCGCCCACGGCCCCGCCCCGAGAAACGGCAGGCGCTCGCGAGCGGGCGCCGCGGAGGGGCGGGGCTTGGCTGTGGGCGGTGTGCCCTCCGCCGGGAACTGCGCGGTCTGCTGCGCATGCGCAGCTCGAAGTGCCCGGAAGGAGAAACATGGGCGTGGCCGACTCGGGATCTGTGTGACCCTGACTACGATCGCAAGGTCAGAGAAAGGGAAAGTTGAGAAGCTCCTTCCTTAAGCTTCGCCTCGCACTTGCCCTGCGGGCATCATCAATATAAGGTTCAACCGGTGTTGCGCGGAGTCCTGAAGGTCTGATGGCCGAGGAACACTAATTCTGACAATGTGTCACACTTGCTCTCTCACAGTCATTCATTCAATGAATGTCATCAGAAACGTCTCCTGGCACCACTCTAACTTCACCTGCTTATTTCTTTCTTTCTTTTCTTTTGTTTTTTTGGTACTGGGGATTGAAGCCAAGGCCTTTGCACAGAGCTACACCCCCAGCTTCTTTCTAGTTTTTGAGACAGGGTTTTGCTAAATCGCTAACTTGTCCAGACTGGGCTTGAATTTAGGATCCTCCTGCCTCGGCCTCCCAAGAACCTTCTGCCTCATCGCCCTGGGATGACAAGTATTTACCTTCACACCCAGTCTCCCCCCTACTTCCTGCCCGTCTCCCCGTACCATCAGCACTGTCTGACCTGTCCCCTCCGTGCTTTGAGCTCCTGAGTCCAGGAGCCGCACAGGTGTAATTCCAGGGCCGGGCACCTGTTAGGTGTTCAGCAAATATTCACTGCACAAGGATAGGGACTTCAGTGGCGACCAGGCTGCAGGCTGTTGGAGAAAACGTGGGAAAAGGCCTGGTCCCTGCCTTCCACCCTGGACTCAGATTGGACATCAAACAGCACTTCTGGGCAGGCGCGTGAGAAGGAAAAACTGATGGAAACCTTGCTTTGGATCGGCTTTGCCTTTCAATCCATTTGTCCTGTGCCCTCTGCTTTTCCCGTGTTATCTATATCTAAGGACAGCACCATTGCTTCTCTCCCGGAGCTGCTATGAGCAGGAAGGGTGCTCTGCACGCAAGAGGATGTTTGGAAAACTGTACTACAATGACAGCTAACAGGTTTCTTTGTGTCAGCACCACCCTGTCCTCAGCCCTGGGCCGGGGGACACTGAGAGGCTCTGAATCTGGGGACCTGCTGTATATGTGGCCTCCGCCACTAGTGACTAAGTGACCCCAATCAGGGGACACTGCCTTGCTGGAGCACGGACAAAAGAGCATAGCAGTTCCTGCTTCTTAACCTTGCTAGGATGCAACAATATGCCTACCCAGCCCAGCACACAGGAAATATGACAGAAAAGAGAAGAAAGAAAAAATATAAAAAGGCAGCTTTTAGAATTACAAGAAACTTACGGGTTGCTATTTATTTATTTTTGTGTGTGATACTGGGGAATGAACCCAGGACCTTTGCACTGAGCTACTTTCCCAGCCCTTTATATTGAAACAGATTCTTCCTAAATTGCCTAAACTTGCAATCCTGCCTCAGCATCCCAAGTAGCTGGTTGTGCTATCCTCACGTCTGGTGATTTGTAAGTTGCTTTTAACTAAATCCAGAAAGTTTTTAGACATCAGTGAATGGCAGAAATTATTTGTGGATTTGTGCATTTCTGGCATCCAAAAATCTCCATTCTTGCTGGGCATGGTGGCGCTCACCTGTCATCCCAGCACTCAGGAAGCTGAGGCAGGAGGATCACTGTGAGTTTGAGGCCAGCCTGAACTACATAGGGAGACCCTGTCTCAAAAATTCAAAAACCAAGTATCACATTTGAAAAGTCCCTTTAACCACAATAGAGTTTTTGGCTCAAATGTCCCTAGGGCTGAGGTTGAAATGCCCAATATAAAAGCACCTACTCCTTTTTTTTTCTGGTTTCTTTTTTTCTGTTGATCTATACACACACACACACACACCCGCATTTATTTCCTTCCTAAGCATTGGTATACACTGGGTGACTAGTAAGCACAGATGCTGGCCTCGGCTGGCAGAGAGAAGTGGAAGCTTGGTGCAGAAGGTTGGAAGCTACAGAGAAGAGCATGTCACACGCAGCTGCACCCAGCAGGGGCTGCTACCACAGGGGCCAGGGCCACAAGGCTCTTCCCCCTGAGAGAGGAAGCCGTCCTTGGCCTTCTGCTACACTGGCTCCCAGTGCTCCGGAGAGCACAGAGGTAGCTGTTTGCAGGGCAAGCTTGCCTGTTATGGAAAGGGTTTTCTTGTTAAGAATATTCATCATACGCATGCATTAAAATATCACTTTGTACCTCATAAATATGTACAATTCTGTGTCATGTTTTTTAAAGAATTCACTTTGTCCTTGATTTTTTTAACTTTTTTTTTTGGAGACAGAGTCTCACTATGTAGTTCAGGCTGTCCTTGATCTCACTGTGTAGCCGAGGGTAGCCTTGAACTCGTGGCAATCTGCCTGCCTCAGCCTCCTGGATGCTGGGATGCCAGCCGTGCGCCACCATTCCAGCTCACTCTGTCCTTGATGGCCCTGTTTATCCTTGGTCTCTGGCCCAGAAGAGGCTCATGAAATTGAGGAAAGACTCTGGACTCTGCCAGATTATGGCAGGTTCTTTACAGCCCAGCCAGCCCTCAGGTGGCAGCTGTCGTGCCCTCTGTCCCCTGACAAGCCTCCCGTGCTGAGTATCCATCCCTTCCTTCTGCGTCCCCTGACCTTGACTTTCCTTTCCAACCACTTTAGTGAGAGGCTGAACTTGTTTTCTGTTGCTGCTGTAACAAACCACACATTAGGCCGCTGAAAGCGATATGAACGTGTTCCTTGCGGTTCCGTGGGTCCAGAGTCCTCACACTGATTTCAGCTCAGGTTCTTCGGGCTGAGATCCAGATGCTGGAAGCCAGGCGGTGACCTGGAGGCTCCGGGGCCGATCTGTTCTGGGCTGGTGGCAGTGTTCAGATTCAGTTCCCTGTGACCACGGGGATGATGTCCCCATCCCAGTGCTGGCCATTGGCAGGGGTCGTGGCCTCAGAAGCTGCAGCGTCCCCTGCTGTGGGACTCCGTACTCCATCTTCAAGGCCAGCACTGATGGTCACCGCTGTGCGTGACTCCCAGTTCTCCACCCCTTCAGGTCTCTTGCTGCTTGTGACACCCACGTGTCGATAAACTTTCCTGCTTTCTTCTGCTTTTAAGGGCCCAGAAGATCCAGGATGATCTCCCTGTCTGAAAGTCAGGCATTGGGCACGGTGGCGCACACCTGTAATCCCAGCACTCGGGAGGCTGAGGCAGGAGGATCGCCTTGAGTTTGGGGACAGCCTGAGTCCTGTCTCAAAACAGAACAAAACAAAACAAAACACCCAGAACAAAACAACAACAAAAAAAAAACCATGAAAGATAAGACTGAATTAAGCCAGGTTATAAAATAGCGTACACATTATGATCTCATGTTAGCTAACAAGAATACACATATTTATAGAAAAAGATTGGGAATGATGAAAAACAAAGAGTTTACTGTGATAAAGGTTGAAAATTAAATTATATACTTCCACAGCCAGGTGTGGTACATGCAGCTGTAATCCTGGGACTCAGAAGGCTGAGACAGGAGGATCACTTAAGTTCACATTTATTCATCTGCTCAACCCTGTAACATCTCTAAAATTGGAATCATTGTGCCAATACTGTTAACACAAACAAACCCACTGAAGACTGTTCAGAATCTAGCTGCAGTTTTCTCTGACCATTACTGAACTCGATCCTGGCTTCTGAATCCACTGCCCTTGTGAAGCTGCTGGCTGGGAGGATGGTGGTGACAGAGAGGGTGCCTGGCCTTGAGCCAGGGAGACAGTGAGAAACAAAATGGCCACGGAGGAAAGGGGGGGTAGCTGCAGGGTGAGGCGCAGAGGACAAATGTCTGAGGCTGGGGGAGAAGACAGCTGTGTGGTCCACTCGATGGCAGGTGCTCCTGCAGCCATCTTGGCAGCTGAGGAGCAGAAGCAGAGAAAACAGATGGTTGGTGAGGCTGGCTGATCCAAGGCTGTGGGACGAGCAGGTGGCTGTGGCAGAAGGATGCAGGGTGAGGACACAGGGTGCTGGCAAGAGAGTGGGTGACATCATGAACCCCAGAGTCTGGGCCAAATAGGGGAGGACATGGAGTTAAGAGGGAGAAAGGAGGATGAACACAGCTGTGGAAAGGTTTTTTTTCTTTTCCTCTTTTTTAAAAAATATTTTCATTAGTATCTGTGATTTTATTTTATTATATTTTCTCATGTTGTTATTGCAATAACACTGATCTCATAAAATGAATTGGGAAGAGTTTTTTCCTCATCTACTTTTCTGAAAGAATTCATCCTTCATTTTTCCTTTTCTTTTCTTCTCAGTACTGATGATTGAACTAGGGCTTTGCGCTAAGCTGCATCCCCAGCTGCCCCCTTTAAAATTGTTTTGTTTTGAGACATAGTCCCGCTCAGTTGCCCAGCCAGGCAGGGCTCTAACTTGTGATCCTCTTGCCTCAGCCTCCCAGAGTTCTGGGACTACAGGCATGTGCCACCATGGCAGGCTAGGGAGGTCATTTTATACACTATTGTTATCTTCTTTATTTGCTTTTCAGACAAGGTCTCACTATGTTACTCAGGCTGGTCTCAAACTCCTGGGCTCAAGTGATCCTCCTGCCTCAGCCTCCAGAGTAGCTGGGATGACAGATGCGTGCTATTGCATTGTGGCACTGCACTATTATTACTAATTTGTGCATAAAAGAAACACATGTATTGCAGCTGATGGGGCTGGCTTTTTTCCCTTGGGGATTGGGAGTGAACTCTATGTTCTGTGTTTGCACTTTGACCACAACAACCTTGTCACGTAAGGTTGGGAGCAGAATATTCACACATAGCGTCATGTTGACGCTCAAAGAATTTTGGATTTGGGTAGATATCGAATTGTGATTTAAGGGTAGTCAATCTTTCTGTACTCTTAAAGGGCTTTTTTCTTTTTTTGTGGCACTTGGGGTTGAACCCAGAGCCTTTGCACTGAGCTACACTCCCAGCCCTCTTTTACTTTTAGAGACAGGGTCTCACCGTGTAGCCCAGGCTGGCCTCCAACTCACGGTGCTCTTCTTGCCTCAGCCTCCCGAGTGCTGGGATTACAGGCGTGCACCGCCACGTGCAGCAGCCATCTTGTTTACAGATCAAGGCTCAGCTGCTGCACAGACCCGAAGTGGAGCCCCCAGTGGGGAAGATGACTTCGGGGCCCTCTTCCGCTGACAAGGTGGACTGGCTGAGTGAGGAAGTGAGTGGCCTTGCCGGGGCTGGCTGCGTCCAGAGCCTCACTGTGCTCCAGGGAGACGTGCAGAAATGTCGTTGGGGACTTAGCCGAGTCAGCCGGCCACACCACAGTTTGTCTTTGTCCCTGGAAGGACACAGCAGGCTTTGTGGCTTCAGAGGTGTTTGTGTGGTGGTGCCAGCCTCTGTGACCTGGGGACACCTCTGCTGCTCCAGACAGCAAAACTGGAATCAGCAAAGCCCAGAAACTGGAAGTTAGATCTAGTCCTGCAAAGTGGGGCTTTTCTTGGAGACAGGGTCTTGCTATGTAGTCCAGTCTGGCCTTAAACTCACTAAGTAGCCCAGGCTGGTGTAGAACTCACAGTGATCCTCCTGCCTCAGCCCTCCAAGTGCTGGGGTTATAGGTGTGCCCCACCATATGTGGCTCTTTTCTTTTGAGACAGATTTCTTGATAAATTGTCCAAGTGGCCTCATCAAACTTGTGATCCTCCTGCCTCAGCCTCTCAGGTGCTGGGATCACACTTGTGTGCCCCCTCCCCCTGGGTGTGACCTGGCATAGTGACAGGACATGCTGCAGCTGGCAGCTGGGCTTGGTGCTTGTGGGGGCCACTGGAAAGACACAGCTGATGTCAAACATCTGTTCACGTGAAGCTATGCAGCTAAGCATCAGAGGGAACAGCTGGATACCGAGAATAGATTCTATTTTATTTCATTGGGGGGGTGAGACGGGGTCTCACTATGCAGTTCAGGCAGGCCTCAAACTCACTGTGTACCCCAGGCTGGCCTCAAACTTGTGTTGATCCTCCTGCCTCAGCCTCCCAAGTGCTGGGGTTACAGGCATGCACCAGCACACCCATCCCAAGAAGGATTTTAATCGCTGAGGTAAACGTTCACACAACCATGTGGAACATCCCACATGCAGCATCAGATTCCAGAACCGCCGCCTCACCACGTGTGTGGGAATGTGCCAGAGCCTCATTCGGGCAAACCGGGCTGATCATGCGCCCTAGACAGCGTTAACAGGGCTTTTATTTTTTATAGCACATTCACCAAACAGGTTTAAAATAGAGCTTGGTCTTGACAGATAAAAGTGCACGGAATGGGAGAGAACAGCGCCTCCGAGGACAGCGAGTGCGCTCATGGGCACGCACCGCTGCCCCTCCGGCTCCTCTCCCGCTCCCCATGCCTAGGGGCACGGGTAGGTGCACACGTGCAGCACCGGGTAGGCCACCAGGTTGCCAGCCCTCCTGCGGCCCTGCTGCGGCCCGGGCACCGGCTCTTGGCTGGCGCTGCTGTGGACCTGGGGAGCGCGGGGTCCCGGGGCGCCTGGCTTCAGCCCCTGTGCAGACAGAGAGCAGAGGCACTGGGGCGGGCCAGCCCCGGGGAGGCGGAGAGGGGTGGTTCTCTCCCCGGGGGCGTCTGTCCCGGTCCCCAGGGAGGCTCAGGAAGGGAAGAACCTGACCGGCAGGGGGCAGTCCTAAGGTGTGGAAGTCAGATGCCCACACCCCTGTTAGAGCAACAGCCTGTCCACGACAGAGGGGACCCCCCGGGCGACGGAGTCGATCTTAAGATTTATGTGTGTGTATGAAAAGGCCACACCGAAACCTGGTATTCTGTAAAAATAATAGGCACTAATAAATTTAAAAAAGAAATGATCCACTAGAAATGTTAAGAAAATGAAGTAAATGTAAAGGTGTGGATGATATTCGTATCACACCTATACAGTACCGGCTGTTTGTTGTTGCTGATTTTTGTCTTTTTGAGACAGGGCCTCACTATGTAGCCCAGGCTGGCCTTGAAATCACTACGTGGCTCAGGCTGGCCTCAAGTTCACAGTGATCCTCCTGCCTCAGCCTCCCGAGTGCTGGGATGACGGGCATTCGCCACCACGCCCGGCTGACAGCATTAACTGCTGACATATCCGGGAGATGCAGTACCTGTTGCACCTTCTCCTTGTCCTTTGGCAGAATCAGGGGAGGCACTGGCCGGGCCAAGGCAGCGCCTCTGTCTCTTCCACTCAACTGTGTCTGAAATACAGGAGTGCAGCCTCACTCAGCTTCCTCCCTGAACGCTGGGATTGCACTAAACACACAGTATTTATAGGCTGTCTATTCACGCACGCTGACACCCCAACTCCAAGAGAAAGGCAAGATACAAACAAGCGACAGTTCAAACAGGAGGAGGAAAGGGGGCAGGCACAGTGCTGCACACCTGGAATCCCAGCACTCAGGAGGCTGAGGCAGGAAGATTACTGCAAATTTGAGCCTAAGGCTGATTCTAAACAATACTTCTGACAATTGTGTGTGAAACAAGTTTCACGGCATGCAACTTTTCACCTGTGGTGTGACTCCAGTCCTCCGTAAATTTAGATTCTGGAGCAAGGTGGATTAGGGACCCCTGCCCAGTATCCGTCCTGGGGCTGGAACTGGAACTGAAAGCCGACTCTGGAGCTTGTGCCCCAGCTGGAGGAGCAGGAGGGCGGTGCTCCATGGGCCCCAGCCCAGCACAACGGGACCTCCATGCGTGGCTGCTAACTGCAGAGGACGCTCCACACCAGTTTTCTGCCCTCACCACTAACCCTCAGCTACTATGCTACCAAAGCGTCCTTTCCTTGTCAGTACTGGCACTGAACCCGGGGCTTCTGCACTGAGCTATATCCCCAGACTCTTATTTTTTTTTTTAACTTTGAGACAGGGCTCACTGACTTGCTAAATTGCTCAGAAGGGGCTCAAACTTAGGATCTTCCTGCTTCAGCCTCTGATGGCGCTGAGGTTGGCTACCACTCCCAGCCCCAAAGCTATTTCTTTTTTTTGTATGCATGTCTTTTTTGAGACAGGGTCTGGCTATGCAGTTCAGGCTGGTCTTAAACTCACTTTGTAGTCTAGGCTGGCCTTGAACTTTCAGCAATCCTCCTGCCTCAGCCTCCCAGTGCTGGGATCACAGGTGTGCACCACCGTACCCAGCTACATATAGAAAGATATTTCTATACATAAAAGAATTAAGGATTTATATCCACAAAACTCTGAAGTGCCGATCACTTCCTGAATGCCTCTCCTGAGTTCCCTTTACTCCGTGATGGAAATTCCTGCTCCTCCTCAGCGTCCCTGCAAGACCCTAGGCCGCTGAGACAGTGCTGTGAGGCTGTGCAGGCGAGGCTCCCAGTGGCAGGGAGGGGCCTGGAGGTCACAAGTGTGCAGTGAAGCCTGCAGGGTGGACAGGTGATCAGGCGGCCTCTCTGTGACTTCAAAGCCACAAAGCACCGGTGTCTGTCACCCACAGTGAACTCAGGGACTGTGTGACAGAGTCCTGTGACACCACTACCTGGTGGAGTCTTGGTTTTCCCTGTGTCCCTGCTGAAGAACTGGGACCGTCCGGATGTTTAAGGAAGGCTGGCTGCTCCTGCAGGGTGGCTGCGAACCTCGCCCTTACCTAGAAGCACCGGGTGCAAGGACAGGCTTTGCAAGGGGCCCCGCAGTGAGACTCCCACCCGAAGCGCTTCTGTCTCAGAAAGCGGGGAGCTGGGGCCGTGGCAGCGGCAGGAACCCCAGGAGGAGCTACCCAGGTGTCCCACCACCCGGCCATCTGGCCACCAGCCACCAGCCTCTCTCCAGCCGCTGCCACCCGCCTGGCACTGCCTCCTTCCTTGGACACCCAGCCTCGGTCCAGCCGACCCTGCCCTGTCCCTCTCCTCTCCCGTCCCCTCCAGGACCCCGCAGGCACCCAGGCGTCTCACGGAGCCGGTTCCCGTGGGTGTGAACTCCTCGGTCAGGCTGTTGCTCTGATACTGTTCGTTTCGCTGTCTTCTGGTCCGAAGCGGCTTCTTTTTCTTCTTCTGAAACATCTTCATCTTCTGATTCACCTGTTCCAGAAAGTACAAGGAACCAGGTCGCCGAGGGCCCCAGACCTATCCCTCCTGGTGTTGGGGACCAAAGCCAGGGTTCCTAGACGTTCTGTGGGTATCTCGACACTTGGACAAGCCACTCAACCATCCAGCAGTGTTAGGAATTTTTCTCCACTCCTCAGGCTTGAACTGGGACCTTCACACTTAGCTACATCTGCAGCACTTTTTTATTTTCTATTTTGACACAGGGTTGCTAAATTGCCCAGGCAGGGCTGGAACTTGTGGTCCTCCTGCCTCAGCTTCCTAGGGTGCTGGGATGATAGGCCTGCCCCACCACGCCCGTCCAACCACACGATATTTTAAGGCGGTAATCTCACCTCCTCCGCCCTGTTCAGTAGGTGGGCGGGGAGCCCATCGGAGAGGGAGCTGTCCGAACCACTGGTGCTGTTGCAGAAGGAAAGAAAAGGGACGTGGCCGTTACTGACACGCTCAGGAAGTGACACCTGCCAGCCGCCATCTGCTGGCCACTGTCCGTGCTACCAGTGCTGACATTATTTTTCCCTGCTGCTTGGCATGGGACGTGCCAGGCAAATGTTCTCACCCAAGCTCCAACCGCCCGTTTCTATTTTGAGAAGGGTCTTACTAACTTGCCCAGGTTGGCCTTGAACTTGGATCCTCCTGTCTCAACCTCCAGAGTAGCCAAGATTAGAGGCTGTGCCACTGCACCCAATAATTACTAAGAATTCTTGACATGCACCCCATTCACTTGTTGTGAACCACGGCCCGCCAGGCAGCATGTCAGGCACAGAGGGCTTGGACGAATGTGGTGCAGCTGGCCGAGGTCAAGGCCCCAGAGGACAGCAAGGACTGTGACTTGTTGGAGACAAAGGCTTTGCCTCAGCCATTCCTGTCTGGCTGCTCTCAGTTCCCAGGTCAAGATCCTACCAGGTACTTGGCAAAAATGTGTTGCATATATAAACAAACTAAATTTGGTTTTCTTGTTTTGTTTTTTGAGACAGGGTCTTGCTATGCAGTTGACTGGCCTTGAGCTCACTATGGAGCCCAGGCTGGCCTTGAACTCAGGGCGATCCTCCTGCCTTAGCCTCCCGAGTGCTGGGAATACAGGTGTGTGCCACCACACCTGGTGAACACAGGGCATTTGCATTGAGCAATATCCACAGCCCTTTTATTTTTTATTTTCAGAGCGGTCTTGCTAAGTTGCCCAGGCTGGGCTCAAACTTGCAATCCTCCTACCTCAGCCTCCCCAGTGCTGGGAGTACAGGTGTGCACTACCACGGTTGGCCAGGAGTATTACTTTTACCACCCCGACTCTCCCTTTGAAAGTTTTGGATGCCCATCTAGACTAATCCAAAGTGCAACTCCACAAACTGTCCCTTCTCTTCAAGGGTCCGGGAGAATGTGGCCCACCTGGCACCTGTCTTTCCTTCACCGAGTCCCTGTCCAACCCGTCTCATCTGACAGTCCCTGCTGGGCTGGGCTGCAGGACTCAGAGCTGTGTGCTGACAGGTGCTGCACACACGGGCGTCCCAGGTCTCCTGGGAAACAGCATTTCAAGCGCTTCTCCGGCCTGCACTCCGTGCACGCTGTGCCTGGTGTGATGCCCCCACCCCACGGTCTGTTCCTCCCGGTCTCCTCCAGCCAGGGAGCGCCGCTGAGGGCCCTGGGAACGCTTCCTGAAGTCCCATGGGGACCATGGGCCACCTTAACAAATGCAGCAAGTGTGTCCCAGTGTCACAAGCCACGTGTGTGCACAGGCATGGAGCAAGGTCATGTCCCGCTGGGCCTCTCCTGGCCTGTCCTGTTGTGCCATCCCGAGGACCAGCAGGGAAGGCTACACCAGGCCTCCTGAGCAGAGGCTGCCGAGCTGCTTTTGGTAATTCTGTTTTTCAGGGTTTTTGTTTGTTTGTTTTTGTTTTTTGTTTTTGTTTTTAAGATAGGGTATCACTATGCAGTCCAGGCCAGTTTTGAACTTGTTATGTACTCCAGGTTGGCCTCTGACTTGCAATCTGCCTACCTCAGAGTACCCGGATTACAGGTATGAGCCACCACGCCTGGCTTTTGCAGTCTTTTCTTCCTTTTCCGGTTTTTTTTTTTTTTTTTTTTTTTAATGTGGGTTCAGGGAGTCGAACTCAGGACCTCGCGCTTGCCAGGCAGGCGCTTATGCTCCTGAGCTATCTCACCGGCCCTCCTTTCCTTTCTTGCTGTCTTCATGAGATAGGGTTTCATTCTGTAATTTGGGCTGGCCTCGAACTCAGGGGGATCCTCCTGCCTCAGCCTCCCGAGTGCTGGATTACAGGTGTACGCCACCACGCCCGGCTCTTCAGTCACTGTAAGCTAACTGCACCAACGAGCCCCGCTGAGGCGGCTCCAGCGCGGAGCTGGCTGTTTCTGAGTGGGTCCGGCCGGTGCCTATGAGCGACCCGCGGCCGGCGTCTGCGCCCGAGGCTGCGGGTGCCCGGGCAGGCGCGGTGGCTCGGAGCGAGGCCGTGCTGTGGGAGTGGGCGCCTCCCCGCCGGCGCTGGCTTTGAGGTGCGGAAGGAAGATCTGGCGAGACCTCCCGGAGAGGGCTGTGTGAGCCCGCCCGGTGCGACGTCCAGCACCCCCAGAAGCCAGAGGCGACCGCGCCCGGCCGACTGCGGGTCCCCGCCCTCCATCTGCAGCCCCGGAGCCACCGCGCGGCGACCGCCACAGGTCAGAGACAGAAGACAGCGCGCCGCCAAGCGGGCCGGGGAAAGGACCGGACCTGCCAATCACAAGATCCCAGGGCAACGCGAGGACCCGTATGTAGGACTTCTCGGGAGCTCTCGCGAGATGTGGACGGCATTTAAAAAAAGAGCGGCTATCTCGCAAAGCTGCTAGCTTGAGTGAGTTTCTGAAGAGCGCACATTGTGAGTGGACTTTCACTTCTGCTTTTACGCTCTTTTCCTCTTTGTTCGGCCCAGGTTTGCTCTGCGGAGCTGGTTTCTGCCATATCCATTCACCCCGCACTTTTCAAATAAACTTTTGGCACCGTTTTTGGCTTGGCTCCGATTATTTGCTGGAGACGAGGACCTGGAGTACTTATGATTGGCGAGCCACTGCTGAGGGGACCCCCGAGCACAGGTCCCGGGTGGGGACCTCTCCAAGGAGAAGCCCGGCCGCAGGGGCGCGGGGCTGTCGTCTTTGGCGTCACCTCTGGGCTCTGCGCCTGACTGCCTGAGGCTGAAGGGCCATCGCACGCCGAGGGGCGCGGCCTCCCGGACTCCCGCCGCCCTGTCCCCTGCAGGCACCAGGTACAGGGACTGCGAAGTGGAAACCGAGCTTGGATCCACCAAGCCACGCAGCTCCCGGCTTCCCGCGACTCCTCTGCTCCAAAGCGGGGCCAGCATGTCCTTCGTGATGGCGCCAGCTGACCCTGGATATTAGGAGCAGCCAGAGCCTCCCATCTCCGTGTCCCCCACGCCTGCAGGAAAAGCCTGGAGGCCCCAAGTTCAGATCAGCACCAATGCACAGCAACGGAGCAAACAAAACAACAAATTACAACAATAACAGGCCCGTGCGGTGGCAGACTCTTGTCATCCCAGCACTTAGGAGGCTGAGGCAAGAGGATCGCCGTAGATTCGAGGCCAGCCTGGACTACATAGCAAGACCCTGCTGAAAAAAACAAAAACAAAACAAAAAAACAAAGACAAGGGCTGAAGGTGTAGCTCAGTGGTAGAACACTTGCCCAGCATGCACCAGGCCCTCAGTACTACCCCAGTACCCTGGGAAGAACAAAAAAAGAATGGCTTTCATTATAAAAATTTGCTAGTTGGAGGCCAGCCTGGACTATATAGTGAGACCTTGTCTCAAAAAACGAAGCAAATTGGGGGCTGGTGAGATGGCTCAGCAGCATAAGCGCCTGCCTTGCAAGCGCGAGGGCCCGAGTTCGACTCCCGGAACCCACATATGAAAAAGGGGCCGGTGATATCGCTCAGCGGCACAGGTGCCTGTTGGCGCACGAGGTCCTGAGGTTGACCCCCCGGTACCCACCAAAAAAAAAAAAAACAACGAAGCAAATAAAATCCACTAGTTTTCTTTGAAATGAAATTTCTTACCTGGATTCAATGTCAGACAAATGGATGTCACTCCAGCTTTCTTCTAAATTCACATCTTGTCCAAGCTCACCGAGTTTCTTGTGGATTTCCTGGTGTACGAGCGCCGTAAGCTCCGCTAGACACTGAGTGAACTGTCACAGTGAAGAACAGAACTATTTTTGGTATCTGTTTATGTAGTCATCAAATATTGAGTACAAGCAAACCCCAAAAACAACCAAAAAAGCTGGGCATGGTGGTGCACGCCTGTAATCTCAGCACTTGGGAGGCTGAGGCAGGAAGATTGCTGGGAGTTTGAGGCCAGCCTGGACTACATAGTAAGACCCTGACTCAAAACACCCAAAAAGCATTAAGTAGAGGCTGAAAGGCTCGCAGTTAGTTTCTGGTAACAGACAGGAGCAAGCCGAAACCACAGTTGCTAAGGATGTGGCCACATGTATTGCAGAACCCAGCACTGGACTGAAAGGAAGACGCTCTGTACCAAGGAGTAGGAAGGCAACTTTCATTATGCTTGCAGGCTGGTGGGAACCAAGTCCAGATCAGCAGCCCTGACTCAAAGCAGAAATGTGCACATATTTTGTAAGCAGGAAGTACACAGCTGACAGCGGGTTATTTTATAGTTGGTTACGTAGGCTGAGTCACACGTGGTCAGGCGAGTTTGTTCCGGGCAGGTTTAGTCAGAGAGGATTGTTTACCACAAGGCGGGAGGGTTTAGGGAGCGAGCTGAGCTGAGTGGGTGAGCAGAATCAAGCATGTCTTTGACTAGGCTGGTCTATCTTGGGCAGAAAGTCCTTGAAACAGGCTAGCGAAACAGGATATGTCACGGGCTTGGGCGCGCAGGCAGCTGGTGCAGTCAGCCAGGTCGGACCTCCTCTGAGTTACAGCTGGCGTGGTCGGTCAAGGCTGACCGAGTGTAACTGTGGTGGGCTGGGTGAGCATGTTCTGTCCCAATATGGTATTAAGCTATTTGTAGTTTGCTAAGATTCTAAAATTTAAAGTTTCTGTCACACAAGTAGATCATGCAGGCCAGGGATGCCGAAGCGCTTTGAGGACACAGTGTGAATGAACAGGACTCTAGCGCTTTCCTCCAGCTGCAGCCAAGGTTTTAAATAATGCGAAGACCTGACCCATTTTATTTTTATGGGCAGCGAGGAAGCAAAGTTAGACTGGAGGTGTTCCGATTCGGGGTACAGCTCAGTGGGGAGCGCCTGTGGGGCAGCACAAGGCCCTGGGTTCGAATCTTGGGGGTCCCCTGACAATGGTCACACTGAGGCACTCAGATTTTCTTTCATGACAAAAAATTCAGGGAAACATTAAGAATTAAAGCTCATGTGGAATCCCCCTGGCTGCCCTGGCCCCGTGGAACTGATCACATTTCTCGAAACCCGTTTAACCTTGGTTTGGTCAGGGTCGCAGAAGTCCAGCAGGGTGTCACAGATATGGTATCCCAGAGCCTTAAGGTCCTCGGTGGTAAGGTGAGTGTCTCTCTTACTGCCTGCGGAAGAAATACATGACACATCTGGGAATTCTCTGTGTGGGGATTTTTTTTTTTTTTTTTTTTTTGAGGTAGGGTCTCGCTGTGTAGCCCAGGCTGGCCTTGAACTTTCGGCAATCCTCCTGCCTCAGCCTCCTGAGTGCTGGGATTACAGATGTGTGCGATGCCTGCCTGTGGAAGAATCTTTGACAATGAAAAGAGCATTTTCATGGTGGCTTTCGTTGCTGAGGTTTACCATGTGGCAGGTGCCAGGGTGACATGTACCATTCATACCACCTCCCTGAGCAGCCTCTCAGGTGGGGAGCATGTCGCCGGCACTTAAAGGAAAACCAGGTTCGGAGGGGCTGAGTAATTCTCCCAGCATTGCAAAGCCATTGAGTGGCACAGAATTCAACCCACAACTGCCTGATTCAGGCCCTGAGCATGCCCTGTGCCGGACCTCACCATCTCATCCAGACTGCACCCCAGATGCGTGTGCAAGGCTCCCCAATGCACACAGCCCAGTGTGGGGCTCCCGCCACGCAGCTGCCCCTGCCTTGCACCCCACCTTTCCCTCCAGGCTGCACCAGGCCCAGCACCGAGCAGCGTGGAGCAGGAAGGACGGGCTCACCCAGCGTGGACCCCCCGAAGGTAGACTCCAGGGTGTAGCTGTTGCGGATCCCCATGCGCCACATCACCACGCGGCCTGTGCCTTCTCTGCTCTTCTGGACTTTAAAATTACAACTCTGAAAAGAGAACTGAAGAGACCGCGTATGCTGTCACCTACGCTCACTGGCAAACGGAAGATGTGCAAGATTCACGGCTGTGAAGTGAGATGGCTTCCTTCCTACGGTGTGTTCCATGAGACAGATTCCGAGAGGTGTCAGTGGGTATTACAGCCTGGGCGAGGTGGCGCACGCCTGTCATCTCAGCACTCAGGAGGCTGAGGCAGGGGGAGCTCTGTGAGTTCAAGGCCAGCCTGCACTACAGAGTGAAACCCTGTCTCAGAAAATAAATAACTACAGCTTCACCTCAGACACTGCGCCTAGGAAGCAGTGAGGGCCTGGTCCTGGGTCAGCACTCACCTTGTCCGGGGCGTTCTTGCTTAGCATTAGCGGGAAGACCCGCTCGTGCAGCCAGTGCCTGTGGTCGTTGCTGCCGCAGCCGTACAGGAAGACATTGTTCTTGCGGCTGTGGCCGTGGAAATCACAATACAAGAGAACCTCCCTCTCCTCCAGAAGTCTGGGGGGCAAACACAGCCCTCAGTGGGCATCCGAGGGCCATTGCATTCGCTCCCCTAGGTGCAGCCGTTGATGGCGCTCCTCCTAGGAGAACCGCAATTCTGAAGCGGGCGCGGTGGCGCATGCCTGTGATCCCAGCACTCGGCGCTGAGGCAGGATTGTTGCAAGTTCAAGGCCAGCCTGGACTACACAGCAAGACCTTGTCTCAAACAACCGGGAAACCAACCAAAAGCCCACCCAGCCCGAAGGCCTCACCTTCGGATCATATTCCTGGTGTACCAGACGCATGGGAAGGCGTCCTTCAGGAGGGTCCTGTAGTGCCGGTTCAGGTCCTGGCCGGCCAGCGAGCACCGGTGGTTCCCGACAATCACGCCGTCGGGGTTCAGCATGGGGACCACCTTGAAGACGAAGAGGTCCCGGAGGAGCTGCGCGTCCGGGGAGCCGCCCAGGATGAAGTCGAGGAAGCCGCGCATCACCCAGGAGCCGCCGCTCTCGCCGGGGTGCACCCTGGCGCTCAGCACCACGGCCCTCTTGGCGGCCGCCTGGCGGGGCCCGGGGGCGGGGTTGGTGATGGTGAGCAGGTACACGGGGTTGCCCGCCAGGCTGCGGCACAGCGCGCGGAGCCTGCAGAAGCGGGCCTGCGCCGGGTCGCGGGCCACGGCCCGCAGGTAGCCCTGCAGGTCCGAGTAGGTGTACGGGTAGCCGTGTGCCAGGAAGCAGGTGTCGCGGTCGTGGGGGAAGCGCGCCGTCCAGGTGAGGCAGTAGTGCGGCCGCCCGGCGCCCCCGCCGCGCCGGTAGTACCTGATGTCGCTGCCCTCCCTGCGCCACCCGACCTGGCGGCTGCTGGCGTCGCGCTGCGAGTACAGCAGTGGCCGCATCCCCGCCGCGTACAGGCTCCTGGGCTTCAGCAGGTTGACGATGGTGAAGCGGTAGGGGACATCTCTGCGCGTGTTCTGCACGCGGAAGTAAAACCACTGCGTGTGTCGGTCCGTGTAGAGGTCGGGGCGCAGGGTGAGCTCGTACTCGTAGGTGTCCCTGTCACAGAGGGGACAGAGGAACATCTCTACCACACTGCCTCAGCGATACGCCTGGGGGAATCACTGCCTTCCTTCCCTTCAAAGGACAGATCAGATCTCGACAGAAAACCCTGCTGCAGCTAATGTTTATTCTCTTTCTTGGTTTGCTTATTTACTTATTTTATTTATTTATTCATTTATTTTTGAGACGGCGTCTCACTATGTTGCCCAGGCTGGCCTCAAACTCATGGCGATCCAGCTGCCTCGGCCTCCTGAGTGCTGGGATTACAGACGTGCACCATTACACCCTGTCTGCCGAAGTGATTGCTGCATATGACATATTTTTCCCACTGCGAACTTAAGTGTGCTCTACTTTCTTCTGCAAGCCGAAGAGATGATGCAGCTACTGTCCATTCCGGGGAAGTTTGGGAGTGGTAATTTTCTGTCCACGGGTCAGTCCCCACACCCCTTCTTTCCCCTTCCACAAACCCCCTCGTTCCTATGCTCATTCCCGAGGACAGCGCCCGGACTTGGGACACTCGGGCAACTCACACTCTGACAGCTTTTTGCAGGTTGCCACTCTCAAACCTCGACTCAAAGAGCAGGGTGTTGTCCTCTGGGCCACAAAGGGACACGGCAAGCTGCTGGATGGCCCCACGCTTGCCACCCACCCGGGAGCTGGTGAAGTAGGAGACGTCAGTGGGCGCTGAGGAGGAGAGATGTTTTAGGCCAGGTCTGCTTGGAGGTCACGCAGCCGGCGAATAGGTGCTGAGCACCTCCCCCAACACTGATGGGGTTAACAGTAGGAATATTCAAATTTTCCTCAAACTGGCAGCGATCCTCCTGCCTCAGCCTCCCAAGTTCTGGGATGACAGACATGTGCCACCATGCCTGGCATTATTTTATTTTATTTTTTATTTTATCTATTTTTATATTTTATTATTTTATCTTATGTTTTATTTTATTTTATATTATATTTTATTTTTTTATATTTCATTTCACTTTATTTTATTTTTGAGACGGGGTCTCACTATGTGGTTTAGGCTGGTCTTGAAGTCATTGTGTAGCCCAGGCTGGCCTGAACTCTCAGCAATCCTCCTGCCTCAGCCTCCCTAGTGCTGGGATTACAGCTGTGTGCCACCACACCCTGACTGGCATTTTTAATTTTCAACAATGCATTATTTTGGAGTCCTTTAAGGGGCTTAGAGCAATTCCTTTTGCTTTGTGTTTTTCCTGGCATCTCAGATATTGCTTGTTTCCATCTAACCCCCTCCTGCCTTTTTTTTTTGCAGTACTTGGGATCGAACCCAGAGCCTTCACAATGAGCTACATCTCAGCCCAATTTTATATATTTTACTTTGAGACAGGGTCTCACTAAATTGCCAAAGGTAGGCTTGAACTTTGATCTATCTGTCTCAGCCTCCCAGAGTGCTGGGATTACAAGGGTGTGCCACCATGCCTGGCTCTAAACCCTAAATTAAAATTATATTAGCAAAACCAAAATTACCATATGCCTATTTTCCATAAGAAAAGTGATTTTTTTTTAATTGAATGGAATTAGACACAAGCTACTTCAAATACTTTCTATGGAGTATCTGAAAACATCTGAAATCTTATTCTACAAAAAATATAAACAGACCCCAGGTGGGGTAGCGCACAACTGTAATCCCAGCACTTGAAGGGCTGAGGCAGGGGTTGCTGTAAGTTTGTGGCCAGCTTGGACTAAATGGCAACACCCTGCCTCAGAAAACAAAAACAAAACAAACAAACAAAAAAACAAAAATCTGTGATTGGGTAATAAATTGTCTCTTCCAGACTAGAACTGGGGTTGCAGGCATATGTTGCCACTGGATTATGGATTTTTAAAATCACTTTTTTTGCTGGGCATAGTGGTGAGTGCCTATAATCCCAGCCTGGGCTCAGGAGGCTGAGGCAGGAGGATCGCTGAGAGTTCGAGGTCAGCCTGGGGTACATAATGAGTTCAAGGCCAGCCTGGACTACATAGGGAGTCCCTGTCTCAAAAAATCGAAAAACAAAACAAAACAAAACAAAACAAAACAAAACAAATAGTGTAAACCTATCTCAAAACACCAAAAAAAAAAAAAAAAAACTTATCTTATGGAAAGGAGGTATATAGTAATTTTGTCACGACAAATCCCTCACTGTGCTCCAAGATGGTAACAATACCTGACTGTAACTGATAGACAACTGTTCCTTTCTCCTGGCCGACAATTTCCGGTACCTTTTCATTTCCTGTTGGCTGATAGAAATATTCTGGTTCTGGTGGGACCCACTCTGGAAAAAGACATTTTAGAGTCCACAGTGAGAAATAATATAAAAGGCATCATTATGACTGGTATGAAACCCAAGTAATTATCAAACGGCCAGTTTGGTCAACTCCAACCAGGTCTTGCCCCGTTTCCAGCTTGTTCCTAAATTAATTATGCTTTGTTTCTTTCCATAAAAACTATGAGGATAGTTTTGATAGAAAGCATATACAATGTTGCCAGGCATGGTGGTGCATGCCTGTAATCTCAGCACTCAGGAGGCTGAGGCAGGAGGACTGCTGAAAGTTCGAGGCCAGCCTGGGCTACATAGTGAACTTAAGGCCAATGTGAACTACGTAGTGAGACCCTGTCTCGAAACAACAACAAAAAACAAGAAAAGCATACAGACTGAAATAATGAATCTTATTTTATTTTTTATTTGTTTATTTTTGAGACAGGCTCTTGCTATGAAGGTCAGGCTGGACTGGAACTCACTGTGTAGCCCAGCTGGTCTCAAACTCACAGCGACCCCCCTGCCTCAGCTTCCTGAGTGCTGGGATTACAGGCATGCACCACCACATCTAGCAAGTTTTCCACTTTTCCCCCCTCTTGGAATCAAGTCCCAAGACCCCACAGGAATTTTATCGGTCTGCTAACAACTCAGTTCTACTCTTTTTCTACAAGGAATATGAGTCCTCCTGTCTGGCCAAGTCAGTTGGGCTTCTACACGCACACTGTACAGGCACCTAAGGATCTTGGGATTCCCAGTAACTGTGCCGATTCAACCTGTCCGGTCCCCTTCCGAACGCCCACGAGAGCTGTCCTGTGGGGACACCGAGTGCCCCTCCCTCTCCCTTTCAGCCCAGGATGCCACGCTCTGCTAATGTCATACCAGTCCCGACCTCTCCCCTGCTCATTTCTTTGCTTTTCTTTTTTTGAGATAAGGTCTCACTATGTAGCCCAGGTCGGCCTTGAACTCTCAGTGATCCTCCTGCCTTGGCCTCCCAAGTGCTGGAAGTACAGGTGTGTGCTACCATGCCCAGCTCTCCCCCACCATTTCTAACCCACCCTTCATGCCCACTCCTGCTGGAGACCTGCACTGACCTCCATCTACTTAGGTCTCCCTTGAGGGACCCAGCTCCACGCCACTGTCACCTACCTACTCATCTGTCACCTCTGGGTGCTGCCACCTGCTCATCACTTTATCTCTAGCACAAAGTGCTGTGCTTAGTATATGACAAATGCTAGTATAGATTCACTGAAAGTGGCAGTGAGAAAAATAAAAAACATTTCACTGTTGGTCCCGCAGTCTGGGGACGGACATAACGCTTGAAGACCAAGTGTTCCAGTATTAGAGAACGCCCCCCTTTCAATCCAAGCCACTTCTGTAAATCCATCAAAAAACGGACACAAAAGGTCATGCTTGGCAGGCATGGTGGTGAACACCTACAACCCCAGCACTCGGGACGGTGAGGCAGGAGGATCGCCATGAGTTTGAGGCCAGCCTGAACTACATAGCAAGACCCTGTCTCAAAAAAAGCACAAAAAGCACAAAGGGAGGGTAGGGGAATGGGGAAAAAAAAACAAAAAAAACCCAAGATATATCATGTACAGATACAAATTCCCAATGATGAATGTGATCATTGTGTACACCTGAAATGTACCAATAAACAATTAATTAGAAAATAAAACAAAACAAAAGATTGCGCTTGTGCCAAGAGTTCAAAGATATGGCCACTAATGTCATAAAAAAGACCCTACCGTTCCCATAAAAGACTACAATAAACTCAAAATATAGTTTACAATCTTTCCTGGCATATACAGTCTTCACCCATTATACCAAGACGTAAAAATACAACTCAGCCAAGCCTATTAGTACAGAGACAAAAGCCCTCGAAAACAGCTTCAAGGGTCCGTGTTGCATTTGGGGCTTTAGGAGGAACCCCAGGTCCCAGGCCTCGGGCACTGGTCACCACCGCGAGCACAGCCGACCTGGGTGGGCCCACCTGCTCACCAGAACCGGGTGGCCCCGGAGCGAGTGGTGTGGACGCCGCCCTGGCGCGGTCACCTTACCAATGTGCTGGATCTTCTCTTGGATGACCTCGCACTCGATGGGCCAGCGTGGACCCTGCGTGGGACCCCAGCCAGGGAAGAAAGGGAAGAGCTCGCGGGGTTCGCGGAGCCGAGGGGCCACCCTGCCCGACTCGTCCTCGCAGAGGAGCTGTTTGCTCCTGACGGCCCGCGGAGCTGCGGGAGGGAAGGGAGAAGCACTGAGGGTGCTTTTCCTCCTGGGACACCGCTGAGCATGTACGACAGCTGAGTGATGTCAGGCATGGATGCGCAGACCTGTCTGTCCTTGGAGGAACAGAGTTAGTTAGCACGACAGGGTCACAATTATATAATGTTAAGATAACATTATGCAGAGTCCAGCCGGGTGTGGTGGTGCACATCTGTAATCCCAACACTCTGGGAGGCTGAGGCAGGAGGATTACAAATTCAAGCCCAGCCTGGGCAATTTAGAGACTTAGTAAAACCCTGTCTCAAAACTAAAAAATATAAAAAGACCCGGGAACGTAGCTCAGTGCAAAGGCCCTTGTTCAATCACAGTAGTGCCAAATAATAATAATAATAATAATAATAATAATAATAATAATAATGCATAGTCTATTAAATATTTAAATATAAAGCTTTAGAGTAAGTCACTTCTTTTTAAAGATCATTCCAAGACATTTAAACAGTGGGTTACACAAGTAAAAAGACACCTAGTGTGCCTTTTCAGGGGGAGGGGCACACTGGAGAGTCCTCAGCCCTCTGGGGTGCTGGGATGGGAATCCTGGGCCACTACACCCTGCTCTTATTGTGTCTTATTATTTCATTTCTGTTCAGAGTGCCCAGAGAGGGAACTTTCAGTTCACCCATCCGCATTTTAGGAAAAAAAGTACATAAAACTTTTGTTTGTTTACTTTGAGACAGGGTCTTGCTATGTAGCCCAGGCTGGCCTCGAACTCACAGTGATCCTCCTGCCTCAGCTTCCCAAGAGCTGGGGTCACAGGCGTGTGCCACTACCATGGCATGGAGAGAAGATGTTTGAGTGAGGTAAAAACCGGCAGCGAGGTGCTTCCCTGGCTTTCCCGCCCGGGACCATCAAGGCAGGCAGGGCGGATCACCAGCTACTCACGCCCCAGCTTCTCCTCCCAAGGGCCCATGCAGGTCCCATGCTCCCCCTCTCCGCGGCATCTGCTCTGCTGGCCTCGCTGCTGGAAGGTGGAGCTGGCCCGGCCACCACTCTGCACTAGGAACAGTAGTGCCGTGGACACTGTGCCCCCCATCAAGGCTGGCGACCGAACCAGGACTGCCTGGACCCTGCCCCAGGTCCCGAAGAGCCTGCACACCCCTGCGTGAGTCCAGTGTGGTCACCCCAGTGTACAACCGAAGGAGTGAGCAGGAGCAGAGCTGAGGAGCAGCGAGGCAGAGTGGGAGAGATCGGCCTGGAGGCGGGGAGACCCATCCGCCGGAGCCAAACCCAAGGGGAGGTGCTAACAGCAGGGCAGCCAGTGGCCACCTGTCCTGGGCCATCTGCAGAATCCAACAAACCGTAAATTCACAAACTAGTAATCATTTAGAAAACGAAGTAACTGCTGGGCGTGGTGGTGCACACCTATTATCCCAGCACTTGGGAGGCTGAGGCAGGAGGATCACCACAAGTTCGAGGCCAGCCTAGGCTACATAGTGAATTCGAGTCCAGCCTGAACTACAAAGTGAGATCCTGTCTCAAAAGAAAAGAAAAGAAAAGAAATACACTATATTCAGAAATTGGAAACTAAACAACAAGAAAAATATGCTGAGTGTAGTGGTGCACACCTGTAATCTCACCGTTCAGGAGGCTGAGGCAGGAGGATCATTGCAAGTTTGAGCCCAGCCTGCTAGTAATAAGTTCAAGGGCAGAGATGGAGGTAGTGGCGCAAAGACAGGCAAAGAAACCAGAGTGAGTGTCATGCACCAGGTGATGAAGTAGATAGATCAAGGGAGGAGGAAGCACTCGTTACTAATGGACTCTGAGAATGACTCTCTGGGATGCTGTCCCCAATAAGCACACTGTTTGCCTTGGGACCACAGCAAAGTGGGCTGGACTGGGCAGACCTGCATTACCTTGAAAGTAGCCGTAATACTGCAGGTGACGGCGCATGAAGTCCTCGTAGGGGTCGGGCAGGGGCTGTTGGAGGAAAGTCATGCCCATCAGGGGAGCCTCTTTCAGGGAGCCCGGATTCTTCCCAAAAGCGCACCTCTCCCCATGGACAAGCGCACGGACAGGGCCACAGTGGGCAGTGTCCCAAGGACTTTGCAATAGCACAGGTGAGAGCCATGGGAGTTGCTCTATGCTGGGCCAGGGTCTGCAGCTGGACACAGCTGGACCTTCTGTCTGGGGCTGACTGTGTGGGGTGTTGGGCAGGTGTGGACCGACCTGCTTCGGATCCGTCTCCAGCGCTGGGAACATGTTACCTCCGCATGGTGCCCAAGCTCCAAAAGGGCTGCTGATTACACAGAAGCTGCAAACCGGAGAAAGAGGGAAAATACTACCACTGCCAAGGGGTGCGCATGTGGGGGGTGCAGGGGGGCATGGCTGACTCAGGAAGATCACAAGTTCAACCTCAGCCTGGGCTCTTAGACCGTGTCAAAAGAAAAATATAAGAAAGGAAGCCGGGCACAGTGGCTCATACCTGTAATTCCAGCACTCAGGAGGCTGAGGCAGGAAGACCTCACAGGCTGAGGCTACATAGAGTTGGAGGCCAGCCTGAGATACATTAACCAAACCCTGTATCAAAAACTAAACTAAAGGGCAACCCACTCGGGACCCCTCCTGTCTCTGAAGAACTATTCCTATTCCCAAGATATTTTCCTACTCTGGGCCGGTGAGATGGCTCAGCGGCATAAGCGCCTGCCTGGCAAGCGCGAGGGCCCGAGTTCGACTCCCGGATCCCACATACGAAAAAGGGGCCGGTGATATCGCTCAGCGGCACGGGCACCTGCTGGCGCGCGAGGTCCTGAGGTCGACCACCGGTACCCACACACACACACACACACACACACACACACACAAAAAAAAAAAAACAAAAAAAAAACAAACAAACAGAAACCTAAAGTGAAATGAAATAAACAGCTGGGATGTAGCTCGATGCCACCTGAGCTCAAGGCCCAGTACCACACCTGCCGGTGTCTCTCTCTTTCTGCCCCTCTCTCTCTGTGGGACATGGGACGCTAGGACGCCCAGGAAAGCCAAAGCAGCGGAGCGGGGGCACCCCGAGGCGTCGCCCCCGGGCGGCTGCAAGGTCAGGGGTCGGGGCTACCTGGCCCGGGGCGGGTCACAGCGCTGGGGGAACAGAAGTTCCAAGGTGCACGCAGGGCGCGGGACAGGCTTGCCCAGCCTCAGCTAGGGACGCGGCCTCGCGCCGAGCCGGCGTAGCCTAGCAACCGTGGGCAGCGGCGGGGAACGGAGCTAAGGGCGTTTCCGGTCAGCTAGGCCCCGCCCCCAGGGCCAGGACTCACTCGCCACCCCGTCCCGGAACGGACACTGGACTGAGCGCGGCCCAGTGTTCAGCGTCGCTTGCTGCTCCCAGGGGCGGCCTCCCCTCTCCCGCCAGAACGGAAAAACCACCTTCTTCGTTGAAAACTAAGACGACCAGCTCAAACCAACCACGCCTACAGGAAACAAGTCAGCAAAGCCAGCTCCTTGGCGGGTTCCTAAAACGCTCACTTCTGCAGCATGGTGAGGTGGCCAAGTCTGGAGAACTCGAGCAGTTAAGAGAAAAATGGTAACAGCTTGACAGCATTTATTCGGAGCAACTTACCCTATGCAAATAAGACAATTTTATGCACAAAATGGGCATCCTGATGTTAGTGTAACGGTAAATAAATCCGGCACACCATATGAGACGCTGAACAGGTAAAAAATTTAATCATGTGCATAGCAATGTACTGGAGTAGAACCCAAGCTGTTGTTGCCTTTGGTTAACTTTATATGACTATAATCAGCTATGTATTACTTTTATTAAGCTGTAAAGCACCTTTATTTTTTTCAAACTGGTAACCATAACACATCATTCCCAGGACTTAAATAGGTCAAATATAGTGAATATTACAAACAGGACACAAGCACCCAACACCCAGCTCTCGCCACCGCTGCGGGCTGGTCTCGAACCTGCACGCCCAGCACCCAAAGCCGCTCCCGAGCAAGGCCCTGCTCTCTTCCCCGAGTGCCATTCAGTTCCACACAGGCCTCGGGCCACATCAGGAAAAACACAATCATCAATCGACAGAAAGTCAGTCCTGGTTACACAACTGAAGTAACAGGTTTAGAAGACTAAAAAAATTACCAAGCAGAAGTATAAAAAGAACTTTATTAGTGGATATATACAAAATTTACAAGGTCAGAAACTGAAGAAATACAAACAGCTTTAAAACACAATTTGCTTTTTCTTCAGTTTAAAGTGACTTTACCTGATTGTGATACAATAGAAAGTACACAACAGCAAACTGCCTTTTAAATACTGGAATTTTATGGAGAATACATTCACACGTGGAAGGGAGGCGCCTGCCGGGACAGGTAAGACAACGGAGACACTAAGACACAGCGTGGCTCTTGGTACACGCACCGCCACGCGTGTGGGGGAAGTTCTCAAAATCGAGGCTCTGAACCACTGCAGCTGCCGCCGCCCACACCATGACTGAACTGTGCCACCTAGTGTGGAGACGACTGTGACGAAGAACTCCTAGGAGCCTGGCCATCAGCATGAGGCGTGTCAGCCGCCAGACCTCGACACCTCCGGGCGGCGGATGCAGGAAAGTCCCAGAAGTCCAGCAAGGTAGACACAGAGCTGCCTCTTAATTGCACTTGTTCTGGAGTAGAAGTCGGAGCCTCGCTAGGGCGACGCGCGGCTCAGCAGACAGGAGAGGCCTCCGCTTGCTGCCAGGCCCGGAGAGGTGGCGCGCTCGTTCTCATGATGACCCCTGGCAACAGAGTAAAGGCGGCCACGCCGAAGCTGTCCCATCGCCTCCCTCGGCAAGACCGAGACGATGACATCTCACGAGCGCACAACTCTGTACTCGGATGCGCGTGGCCGGAAGTGCGCATGCTCCCCCGTACCATTTATAGTTTACTGGACAACAGTAAAACTGGTTAGGACTCTGAACTGAACACAAAATAAAAAAATTATTAAAAAAAATTTTAAACTATGTGTTTGGAGCCATTTTCCTTCTCTTTAGTCTTGCCCGCCAATCCTCAGGAAGGGCTTCAAAATTCGCATTTCTCTCTGCCATGCCACTGTGGAAACAACACACAGATTACCTCACGGCAAGGAAACGAAACCCCACTTCCCAGCCAACGCAACCCTCTCTCGGAGCCGCGAGCATGGTGCCAGCCCCGCCTGTGCACGCCCCGTGGCCTCACCTGACCAGCTGCTGCTGCTTCCACTCCTCAATGCGCCTCTGGGCTGTGGACTCCCGGTCCTCCTCGCTGGAACTCGAGCTTCCCTCTTCATCTAGCTCCCGCTGGATGCTCTGCCACTTCTTTACCAAGGATGGCATTTTGGTTTTACTCTTCTTTGCCTGTAACAAAGGTGAAAGATCAGAAGGTATGTAATATACAAAAATAAGGAAATGGGTCCTTCCTACTAGTGATCAGGAGCTTTCCCTGATTCTAAGGAGTAAGTGGACTTTAGAAATGTGGTATTAAATCATTATCAGAGAAAGACATTTCCTTCCATCTCCTCCCACTCTGCAGTGCTGGGACGGACCCAGGGCCTCAGCACCGCTGAGCTGCACCCGGCCTCCGACGTGAAAGCCAACTCAGCTGCAGCACTCAAGTCTGAAAAATGAAGACCCAGCTTTTCTGAACCCCAGGATCCATGGCGGCTGACGTGAGAAGAGAAGGGGCACAGCACACCCGAGGCCCGGGCTGGGTCCCTGCACCCTGGAGACAGCGCGATGACGGGCTTAGCTACCAGATCTGGATCGTAAGACATCACCTCCCTCCTTTCGCTTTCCTCCCACTTTCGATGCTGTCTACAGTGGGGTACTGTGGAAGTACAGAGGAACGTGTGATGCCCGCTGCAGCAGACGCCTGCTTCTGACAGGGCCGCCTTGGCCAGCGCCCCTGCGCCGCCGGAGACCACCTCTGCCCCGGCCCCGGGGTGGCGTGCTGTCCCCCGCTTCAGGAGAACCCCTCCCAACCTTCCGCTCGTGTGGCTCCAAGCCACCCACTCCACTGTGAGGGAAGCACAGCAAAAACGGAGGCCTCTGTCCGACTGCTTCCAACCCATCCTGCAGAGAGCGCCCGACAGCACTCGCGGGAACACCCCTGCTGAGTGAAATCCGCAGCGCTGTATGACAGCAGAAAGCTGCTGGAAGAGCCCAGCTTCACCTGCCCCACCTTTTCCCTGGCAGTACCACAGCCTCTGCACTAAGCTACATTCCCAGCCTTTGTGGTTTTTTGAGACAGGCTCTTGCTATGTAGTTCAGGCTGACCCTCCCTGCCTTGGCCTCCTGAGTGCTGGAATTACAGGTCTGTGCCATCATGCCCAGTTCCTGATCCCAAACGTTCTTTTGTTTGTTCTTGAGACAGGGTCTGGCTATGCAGTTCAGGCTGGCCTTGAACTCATGATGATCCTCCTGCCTCGGCCTCCTGAGTGGTGGGATTACAGGCGTGTATCACGCCACCTGGCCATCAAATATTCTTGATAATTAAAGGTATTAATACAGTTTGTAAAAACTCTTGACTGGAACCTCTGACGGGAACAATGACATACTCTGGATTCTCAGGTTGGTGGCCAAGAAAGGCAGTGGTAGGAGCTACAGCAGCTGGAGGAACTGCAGGTGGGCAGGCAGGAGCCTGAAGTCAAACAACACACATGCGTGCCAACACAAGTACTACACAGTGAACACACACTCGGCAAAGCCCGGGCACGAGATCCACAGGTGAGAGTCAGTCTCGGGTCTCTACACACCACACCAGTAACCCCAAGATAAACGGAGAGTTACATCTAAAATAGCACCCCGAAGAATAAAGGAAGAAGGAACCAAACCAAGGGGGCAAAAGATTTACACTGAAACTACAAATATCCTGAAAGAAACGAAAGAACGAGATAAATGGAAAGGCCCCGTCTTCGCACGCTGGTATTTCACTGTGGTGAGGGGCGGTACGACGGGCTGGGGACGTAGCCCCGCGGCACGGCACTCGTCTGGCAGGTGCCCGCCCCGGTTCAACCAGCACCCGGGAGAGCAGCAGAGCTGCAGAACCGCCGCCGCCCAACAGTGGCGAAGCTCCGCACACTGCTCCATGGTGCGCTCCTGAGCCCACACGGACCGCACCTTCCGGCCAGTGAGTGCTCGGCGACGGGGCGAACGGTCTTCTCGAATTGTGCCGGACAACTGCTGCACACGCGCAAAACGTGTTGGTTCAGTCCTTCGTATCACGTTAAGGAAAAAAAAACAGTATTACCCTAAACGGGTCGATGAATAGTCTAAACAAAAGTTTAAAAACTATGAACCTCTTAAAAGAAAACATGAATAAATCTTCATCCCCTTGCAATGGATTACAGATATGGCATCAAAAGAATAACTCACAAAAGGGAAGGAAGATTAAACAGGCTTCTGAATGTGTGGTACATGTCCGCAACCTCAGCAGTCTGGGAGGATGAGGCAGGAGGGTCACAAGTGCAAGCCAGGGTGGGCAACTTAGTAGGACCCTGTCTCAAAAAATTAAGGAAGGGCTGGCAATGTACCTCAGTGCAAACACCCCGGGGTCAATACCCAGTACCAAAAAAATTTCAAAAAATAATACATTTGCTCTAGGGAGGGAAGGAGAGAGGAAGACAAACTACAGACAGGGAGAAGGCAGCTACGAATCACGTCACAAAGGCCTTGGGCCTTGAATATACACAGAATACTCATAATTCAACTATAAAAAGATCAACAATCCTGGCTACTTAGAAGGCCGAGGCAGGAGGATGGCAAGTTCAGAGGCAGGCAGGGCAGCAGAGCGGGACTGTCTGAAGGGCTGGGGCAGCAGGTCATGGGAGAGCGCTTGCTTAGCACAGGGACACGGGTCGGTGGCTGAGCGCTTGCTGCAGAAAGAAACAAAGCGCCAGGGTGGCAGGCAGCCAGACAAGGTCCTGAGGAGCTGTTTCTCCTGGGAAGAAACCCAAATGCCCAAAACGAACCTGGGAAACACTCACCGCCGCTATTCACTGGAGAAGCAGAAAGCGAACCAAGTGAGCTACCACCTCACACCCACTGGGACGGGCGTGGCCGGAAACAAGACGAACAAGACAAAGAAAGACTCTCGAGGGCCGCGCGCACTCCGAAGCACCGGACAGTGAGCAGACAGCAGCGGTGCCTCCCTAACAGCCGGGAGGCAGGGCCGCCACACGCCGGCTCCGGACAGACGTACACTGATGTGAGCCTTCAAGACGCTGGCAGGGGACGGGAGCCACGCCCACGAGGCCATGCGCTGCCGGTAACAGGGTGGCATCCAACAGAGCGGGGCGACTGCAGGAGCGTGTAGGGCAGAACACAGCCCGGCAGCAAGAGGGTAAGGGCGGACTGCTGAATGGGTGCAGGGCGTTCTTTGATGGAAGTGAAACTGCTCTGTAATTAGACAGCGGTGGTGAGCGCACAGCACCGCGAGTGCACTAACACTATTGAACAGCATACTTTTAAAAAATGGTTAATTTGGCTGGGGATGTAGCTCAGTGGCACAGCACCTGCCTGGCAAGTGCAAGGTCCTGAGTTTGATTTCTGGTACCAAAAAAAAAAAGTTAATTTTAACCAGTATGGTGGCACGTGCCTGTACGCCCAGCAGCTTGTGAGGCTGCGGCAGGAGAATTTAAGCCCAGCCCGGGCAATTTAGCAAGACCCTGTCTCAAAATAAAAAATACAAAAATATTTTAGAATACAAAACACTTTTTAGAAGATCCACCTTATCTTTCTTTCCTTTCTTCGTCTTCTCTGGTGGCGGCACTTTGGGAGTTGGTGGCGGTGGCGGTGTAGGAGGAGGTGGTGGTGGAGGTGGCGACTCTATGATAGCAGCGGTGGGCATGGCCCCACGGGCCGGGACTGACTGCAAGGAGGCCGCCGTCACTCCCACTGGGACAGAGCACTCGGTATAACTCACGATGGCTGGCGTGGCTGCTAGGCCCAGGTAGCTGGACTGCAGGCTTAACCCTCTGGCCTGGTGACCCAGGCCCGCTGCTGCGTGGCCAAGGGACATGGGCTGGTGTCCAATCCCTGCGGCCTGGGGACCTAGCGCAGAAAACGGAACAGTATGAACGGGACACGATGACAGAACCAAAGCAAGACCTAGAAGGAAAAAGGATCACAATGTGGATCACAATGCTTACAAAATGACTCCAAAACATTTTCTAAAAAAATACAGCCTGAGGGCCGGTGAGACGGCTCAGCGGCTTAAGCGCCTGCCTTGCAAGCGCGAAGGCCCGAGTTCGACTCCCGGATCCCACATACGAGAAAGGGGCCGGTGATATCGCTCAGCGGCACGGGTGCCTGTTGGCACGCGAGGTCCTGAGGTCGTCCCCCCGGTACCCACAAAAAAAAAAAAAAAATACAGCCTGAGCCAGGCATGGTGGCGCACACCTGTAATCCCAGAACTCAGGAGGCTGAGGCAGGAGGATCACCATGAGTTCGAGGCCACCCTGGGCTACATAGTGAGTTCAAGGCCAGCCTGAACTATGCAGTGAGACCCTGTCTCAAAAAAACAAAACAACAACAAAGACACCCAAACAACCTGTACCTGCTAGCAGCAAAATAATGATCGCTGAATAATTTAGCATTAAGGTACTTAAACATCAAAATCACTTGATGTATGCGATGCACAGAAAACAAGGTGGAACAGTACACGCCAAATTACTCTAACAGTGCTTCTTAGTGACTGCAAGAAATGCGCATCAACAGTCTCCCAATCAACTTATGGCACCTGATGCTGGAAACAAAAACACAACCAAGTTCCTCTCATGCTCACCCGTGGCCACGGGCAGCTGGCTGTAGAGGACGGGGGAGCTTCCAATGGTGGCGGAGCGCTGAACCGCCGCACTGCTCATCTCCGCCGCTTTCCTCTTCACCGCTTTAGTGGAAGGAGAGCTGGAGATGGCTGTGTCGATGGCACTCTGAAACGCACACTCCGGTCAGGTGGACAGCCTTGGTCACCACAGTGGCGGTCATGTCCCGGAGCCCACTGCTCTCTAGAGCGCCCAGGGCACCTACCTGGCTGGTGACAACTGCTGCCTGCGCTGCCGGTTTCAAAGGAGTGTCCTCCTCTGTCCCGGGGGCAGGAGGCTCCTCACTGCCCTCGTCCTCCATCTCCACCTCCTGGATCTCGCCGTCTTCCACTGGGGGTGGCGGGGGTGGTGGCGGTGGCGGAGGGGACTCTGGAGGTGGCGGCGGGGGCGGCGGCATCTCCAGAGGTAGTGGCGGCTGGAGCACAGGCACGCTGGACTGGAGGAGGGTCCAGAACGGAGTGAGGGGCATAAGTGACGAGGAGGACACTTGAGCAGAAAACGACTCTTTACAAAGGGAACCTACGAAGACAGAGCGCAGTCAGGGCAGCAGCGAGATGGACCCCACAGCTGCCAGGGTGGGCAGGGCGGTGTGCCTGGTGGTCCAGACAGCGGGGACGGGACCCCAGGAAACGGCTTGGTTCCCAAAGGACCTCCGTGCCAAGGGTGAGGACGTGCCTCGGAGCTAGCACTTTCCCAGCCGGGTTACACGCATCTTGTTCTTGGGTCAAGATTTACAGGTAAGTAGGGCTGGTGAGATGGTTCAGCGGCGTACGCGCCTGCCTGGCAAGCGCGAGGGCCCGAGTTCGACTCCCGGAACCCACATACGAAAAAGGGCCGGTGATATCGCTCAGCGGCACGGGCGCCTGCTGGTGCGTGAGGTCCTGAGGTCGACCCCCCGGTACCCACAAAAAAAAAAAAAAAGATTTAGAGGTAAGTAAACAATTGCTTTGTCACTGAAACACTTGGTATCTCAATCTGCAGCTTAGGATTTTCTATTTCAGACGTTCAGTTTGGACATGAAAAGGAGGACACTAGGCTGGGGTCCTCTCTGGTTTCAAAGTGAAAGAGTGAGCTGTGACACTCATGACACTGACCCCACATAACCTGAGTGGCGATGCAGTGAGCGCCACGCACCCCCCAACCCCGGCCTGCCAAGGCGTTTTAGAGACCCAGTGGCAAGGCACCCCGCCCACAGCAACCTTCCTCCGTGTCTCTGTGGGTCACCTTCGTCCGTTAATCACAGCAACACAAGTGGGGCAAGGGCCACCCTGAGTTTTGCAATGACAAAGGGAGAAATTTAGGAGGACACATCTTCAAGGCAAAGGACAGCTCAGACTTCCAAAAAGTGTTTCAAGAGGCAGAGGATCTGAAATTGCTGTTGCTCAAGTCTGAGTCAAGAAACTGCAACAGGGCCGGTGAGACGGCTCAGCGGCGTAAGCGCCTGCCCGGCAAGCGCGAGGGCCCGAGTTTGACTTCCAGAACCCACATACGAAAAAAAGGGCCGGTGATATCGCTCAGCGGCACGGGCGTCTGCTGGTGCGCGAGGTCCTGAGGTCAACCCCCGGTACCCACACACACAAAAAAGAAACTGCAACTGAAAAGCAGCAGGTAGAGAAGACAGGAGGGTGTACTTACTTGTTGCTTCCCCTCCCTCCTACCGTCAAGAGGGAGGTCTCACAATATACGGGACTATTAGACCTATATCGCAGGAGTGCAGAGGGGTTTTCTCCCTAAAACCATAGAATTTAGGAGTAGAAGAGACATGAGAAATCATCTAGCTCACCCTCCTCACTTTAAAGGTAATGGAACCCAGGCAGGCAGGACCCTCAAGTTCACCCGGCTGCAGTGGCCAGGCCAGGTCTGACTCCTCCTGAGTACTTTTGTACCAAGAAACCCTGCTGAAATGTCAGAGAAGTCAAGAGCTTCACAAATCTCAAAAAAAAAAACAAAAAACAAAAAACAAACAAACAAAAAATTCCCGCTTTTCATGGGATCCAGATGCCATTACCTGCCAAATTTCACAGTCTAAAGTGGCATAAAGCTGGCGTGGTGGCACAAGCCTGTAACCCTGGAGTTCAGGAGGCTGAAGCAGGAGCAGGGCAAATTTCAAGGCCAGCCTAGGTTCCACAGCAAGAACCTGGCGCAGAAAGCCCCGAAGCACTGCGCTGGCAGTGTCTGACGAGGTAAAGCCCAAGCGACCAAAAGCTATTTGGCCTTTAGAGGAGCTTTGCTTTTATGGAACAGCCAGATGACACACAGTGCCAAGGAGACTACTGTGGGTTCACACTGTTTCTGTATGAGAGCTGCTTTAACTGCTACGGAAAATGCCACTGAAAAACTTAGGTACCAGAAAACATAAATGCAGTTTTCCAGCTCAAAGAATTCAAATGACTCATTACATTTTCATATTTGGTATTAACTGATACACTAACTTTCAGACAAAGTCTGAGTATGGCTAGGAAGCCCGTATTAGATCACAGCACGGCAAGATTACATCAGAATTAGCTGGGCACAGTGGTGAGTTCAAGGCCAGCCTGAACTACACAGCAAGACCCCGTCTCAAAAAAAAAAGTTACCTCAGAACTAAGGTAATAAATGTTGGGAGATTAATTATTAACTAAAAATTAAGCTTCCTTCTACCAAACTAGCCACAACACATGGTAACAGAGGGTTTTACCAGAGTTGGTAACAGTAGGGCTTCAATCCAATAGCACCATGCGACACTGGTAACGCTGGCGACGATAAGATTGCCAGGCACAGGGACCCAAGGGTGCAGGGCAGGCTCAAGGTCAATGACGTGCTTTCTGACTCCCCACAAAGCTCAGGGGGGTGAACTAGACCTTGTGTAAATAGAAAACTACACTTGATAAATTTAGTCACAAACGAGTATTTTTTAAGAATATCTGAATCTCAAACTAAGTTCACTTAAAACATTAAAGCTGCATCTTAAATATTGATAACTGTCTCCCTTGGCTTAAATACAAACTAGGAAACCCTAGTTTGAAAACCGCCATCTACTAAAATGACGGTTCTCCGTTTCTAAATTTAATCCAGTTGGCATTTCTGTCACAGAAGAAAACACTTAATTCCGAAGTCCAGAGATTAAAACGGCATACCAGTTTTTATCATGTGCTAAAAGACTTCAGGACTATAAGCTTAAGACAGAATAGTATGGGGACACAAGTTTTTACTTCAATATTTTTTTCTAGGCATTTAAATTTACGTTTATAAGCAGCTTCTCTTATTTACCCCCAAAGAGAAATTTCTACTGCTTACTATTTTGAAATAAGAGGGCAGTTTAGCAACTTAAAAGTAAAAAATTAATAGAAATATTTCCATGGGGATTAAAAAAGACTGCTCAGTGCAACCTGAATGACACAGGCCAGCAAGGAGCTGCTGGACACGCTGAAATGTCAGCATCTGCGGACGGGAGGGCTCAGCACGGAGCGGATCCCTTGCGAGCACGTGAGGCTGGCTCTGCGTCCCAGGCCATGCCACGAGGAAGAACGAGAACTGCAAACCTCCCTGGCTCCTCAGAGTGTAGTGATTTTTTGTTTTTGCTTTTGGTGTTGCCAGGCCCGTGGTGGAGAGCCTGTGGCACGTGTGCCACAGCAGGCTTCATATCCTGGAGAGCTCTCCAAGTTCCACCATCACTGCGCTAGGACTGAAGCCCACCGCCTCGCACGTATTCTTCCACTGAGATAACCTCAACTGTACTTTCTCATGTTTCTTTCTTCATTCTGAAGTACTGGGGATTGATCCCAGGAATGTGCTGAGCTACATCCCCAGAAATTTTAATGTTTTTATTCTTAAAATGTTTTGATGCTATAATTACTGTTATATACCAAATCTGAATTTTTGAAACTAGCTGGGCTAGTATTTGGAATGACACTATACAAAATTAACCACCATACCGGTCTGGAATCACTACACTATTTTTTTTCCGTTTGTATAGGGGGTTCTATGCTGTATTAGATGTTTCATCTATATGGGTTTGATTAGAGAAACTAATGAGGTATTCTCTAAATATAGATACATAAATAACTATTTTTTGGAGACAGGGTCTCACTATGTAATCTAGGCTGACCTCAAACTTGTGATCCCTGACTCAGCCTCTCAAGTGCTAAGGCTACAGGAGTACACCACACTCCCAGCTGTTTTATGTGTGTATGGTTCTCAGTATTGAACACAGGCTTTTTGCACTAAGCTATATATATCCTCAGCCCTTTTTGTACTTTTTGAGACAATGTCTTGCTAAGTTTCCCAGGCTGAGCTTGAACTTGCAACCTTCCCGCCTCAGCCTCCCACAGTGCTGGGTAACAGGTGTGTACCACCATGCCTGGCTGATTTGGGTTTTACTTAGATAAAGCTTATGACGTTCTGGGGCGCTCAAGAGAGAGGCTTGAAAATAAATGTCAGTTTATCAGTGTTTTTTTTTCTGCAACACAGTTTATTGTTTTAATCAGCTGGGAGTGGCTAAGGCCTTTCACTACACACGGTACCACCCACGTGCGTCACCAACAGGGCTTAAGCCTTAACTCCGAGGCATCCTCTGCCGCCGCAGTAACAGCAGAGAGCAACTCGACACGGGCGGCAAGCAGTCAGGAGTGCAGCCGTCCACGCGGAAGCCCCACTGAGCACGGCTGACGGGGCAAAGTCACAGCAGAAACAGCGACGCCCTGCACGCCGGAGAACGCTGCTCAAATGGAACAGACTCAAGCCGCCCTTTCACTCCCTCCTGAAACCACTGGGGTGTTCAGGGGACCTGACCGTAGCGTCCGGGCTGCTGAAGGCGCTTGGTCCTGTGTGACACCGTGGGTGGCATCCAGTGCACTGGCACAGCTCCGCTACTGGGGCCTAGCAGCCAGCGGCCCTCACGGCATTATCTTCAACGGGAAGAAGATAAAGATTCGGCTCTTCACTGTCCAATTACCAATAACCCTGCCATCTCTGTATTGCAAAGGGCTATTACTTTGGGAGCCATTCCACAGGCTCTCGCCTCCTCCTGCCACTTTAACAACCAGAGAACGTGTTTTAAGATCAAAAGGTTGTTAATCACAGGCCATGCTTTGTTATTTACTTGCATCTGCCATTCCAAGTCAGATGGACTTGGGACAAAAGTGGTTTCTTTTATGAAGTGACAATCAAGTTTTGGCTCCTCTGAAGAGCTCATTAGATCCTCACAGTAACTGGGAGGCTATGAAAGCCTCCTTTTAAGACAACATGCAGTGAATTGAATTCCTCGGAGTAGCTTAAATGCGGTAACTCCCGGTCTGCCTGCTGGACGCTAGACTGCTGCTACGGTTCAGAGCGAGCCCGCCCCCAGCGTCACGCGCCACGGGCAGGGCTCTGGAGGGGAACGCTGCGGGGTGCTATCGCAACTGGCTCTTGGAAGATGGGATCTGGTCACAGGGGCATGACCTGGAAGTGTTCATCTCTCTCCTGGACGCCTCTTTGTTCTTGGCTGCCTATAAGCCACCAGGAGGAGAGCAGCTTTGCTCCAAGTAGGCCCTTCCACCAGTCCCCTTGCCTTGGGGCCAAAATAAACCTCTCTTCCTCTAAGCCATGGGTGTCAGCTATTTTGTCCCAGCAATGAGGAAAGTGACTGAGAAATACCACTGGCAATGTTTTCAAAGAGCAATCATCTAGCTCTTCTGCAAACAGTATGGTACTAGTTCACAGCGTTTCTTCCTGTCGTTCCGATTTGTTTTACACCAATGACGTTTGTTAAAGGCCAGCGGAGTTGGGAAACGTGGTGGTAACGGCAACAGACTGAGTGCAGCTCACAGACGCTGGCGGCTCCGCCGGCCACCAGATACTGTCCAACTACTTAGCTCCTTCTCACGGCTGCCCCTATTTTTGCAGACCCACAGCTTTCTCTGTGACATAATTATAGGAATCTTGTGTTTTTTAAAATGTGTATTATTATTTTCAACAGCTAAAGAGAACAAATTTGTACTTAGTAGAGGTGCTACTGAACTTTTTTCTTTTTGTTCTGTGCTGCTGCAGTCTTCACACTGAGCTACATTCCTAGGTCTTCTGTATTTTGAGACAAGGTGGCGCTAAGTCACTAAGCTGCCCACGCTGTGCTAGAACTTGCAGTCTTCAGCCTCCAGAGTGTCGGGAGTGCAGGCGTCCACCAAAGTGCCCAGCCAGTACATGTCACGCTGATTTCCAAACCAGTCGCTGCCTAAATTTTAGTGTAAAATTTCTAAATTTCATGTCACTTGTAAATTAAGCTTATGTCGTAATTCCTCTTCTTTTACAATGAATTAGTGACTTTTTTCTAAAATCACCGCTGTCCACCCAGGCAGAGTAAACCACCTCACCTGTGGGGTTCTCGGAGGACTCTGAGGAACTGGGCTCGGCGCCGGGTTTGTCTTTCAAGCTGGGCTTAGGAAGAGTCTCGTCTCTGCTCTCTTGCGTGTGGCCTTCCTCCTCCTCCTCCCCGTCTGGGAACTCCCACTGAGACTCGCCCGACTGCTCGTTTACATAGAAATACCGTCTATGATCCCTAAATTACAAGAAAGAAAACACAGGTTTTAAAGCCCACTCCCCTACAGGGACACTTGCACTCGGTCCTGTCCCAGGGCAGCAGTCTGCACTCACAGGGACGAACCTCCTCTTACGGACTGCTATTCACAAAGGCAACAAAGAGCTTTGACCACTGAGGAGGGAGAACCAAGGAGAATTCAAAGCTATTTGCACTGCCAGCAGCTCTGTGAATACAGCCCTGCGCCCTCTCGCTCCAGCACATGACTGACAACATCTCTCTCTTTTTGTTTTTTGCCAATGTGTAACAGGGTGCCGAGTTTCATTAATGGAGGGACTCAATCGCCTAGAACACTAGTTTCCCTTCCAAAGAAGAGAACAGCGCAGTTTGTGAAAGGTGACTCTTCCCCTCTTGGACCGTGGAATTCACAGTTCATATTCTTGATATCAAACACAGTGAAAGCTAAAGAGAGGGAGAGGATCTGGGAGCTGAAAAATAAAAGAGCAAAGATTTCAAATAACGAAAAAAAAATCAAGAAAAGCCAAATATAAAAAGAAATGTTTTCATCTGACCTGCCGGCAGAGGATAGTAATCTCGCTCTTCATTCACATCTGCAGCCACGAAGCTTCCCTTACTTCGCCGAGGTTAATCAGGAGTAGGTGCTTCCAGAGGTCCTGTAAAGCGCACAGAGCTCTCGCATGCGCTTAGCCCCCAAGCCCGCCCTACTCCGTGCACTCTGGAGAGGAAACACCGGCTTGGTCCGATCTTGGGAAAAAATCCGTTACACGGCACACTGTAAACACTCTTTTGCTTTCTCCGCCGTGCGGCTGGCCCGGACTCTGTGCGTGCGTGCGGCGCTCAGCCTGCCTGGCCGCTATGTGCAGCGGCATCAGTCTCCACGCGGGCCGCCGGGGCGTCGCGTGGTGGTGATCACAAATCATGTCTGAGGTGTCAAAGGTGAAAGGTGAGAGGGGGAGAAGAGTGCGTACCTGTCCCAGTGGCAGGACCAGCCTTTAGGAGTGGCGTTTATTTCATACTGTTTTAGTTGTTCTGCTGCGTCCTGAAGCTTTCGTTTAAGGTAGTTTCCATTAAGAGCCCCTTCCCGCCAGTCTGCAATTCGAGTCTAGAGCAAGGACAGAAATGAAAAGTTCCGTCAGGAGACAGAGGGAGGAGGGACTTGTGTCTTCCACTTGGCTGTACTGCTCTACTCTGACAGAAGAACACACCAGAGAGGAAAAGAAATCATGCTTCAAGTGTTTTGGGTGGAGGGGCTGTGATCCAGTAAAAACAGGTGGCATAATGTCATGTGAAAATAAGTCAGACACACAAAGGCCGGTGATATAGCTCAGCGGCATAAGCGCCTGCCTGGCAAGTGCGAGGTCCTGAGTTCGACTCCCGATAGCCACATAAAAGGAAAAAAATAAAAAAGAAATCAGACACACGTGTCACATGACTTCTCTCATAGGCGGAACCCCAAGTATAAATTATCTCAAAAACAAAAGGTACGGGCCGGTGAGATGGCTCAGGGGTGTAAGCGCCTGCCTTGCAAGCGCGAGGGCCCGAGTTCGACTCCCGGATCCCACATACGAAAAAGAGGCCGGTGATTTCGCTCAGCGGCACGGGCACCTGCTGGTGCGCGAGGTCCTGAGGTTGAGCCCCGGTACCCACAAAAAAACAAAAAACAAACAAACAAAAAAAAACAAAAGGTAGATAACAGGAAAGGGAGGTAGATCTTTTACAAACGCGAAGGGGACCCAAAGACAGAATGAAGATGCATTCCACGCATGCTCTAAGCCCGAGAGGAACATAGCCACTGCATGCTGCCGACAGACACAAACTCAAAGCACAGGCGCATGCGTGGCCCGGCGCGGACAGTCTGTACTCCTCACCCTGATTTAAAAAAACGCCTGATTTGCACTGAAAAATGAGACTGGACTCTGGGCTATTTGTATACTGAGAACACTTTACTCTCCGTGAAAACGGAGCACTGGCTCTGTCTCCTTTTCTGAAGATAAGATTAATCACCCCAGTAATTTTATTTCTTTTTTTTTTTTTTGCCTTTTTTCCCAGGTAGACAGTTCAATTCAGGATCATTAATAAGCAAAACTGAAAGTCTTAAGTGCACACACTAGCGCACGCCTATGACCCCACCACCTCAGGAGAGCAAGGTGAAAGAATCGCTGTTCCAGCCCAGCCTGGATAACAGTAACTCTGCCTGAAAATATGAAACACTGTAAAGAGCTGGAGCTGGTGTGGTGGGGCACACCTGCACTCCCGGCACGCAGGGCTGAGGCAGGAGGATTGCTGTAAGTTCAAAGGCCACCCCAGAATACAAACAAGACTCTCTCAAATACCACCCCCAAAAGGCTGGGGGATACAGGGTCCATTGTTCAATCCCAGGTGCCACCATAAACAGACAGATAAATAAACGGGCTTGACCAGGGGGTGCAGGTCTGTGGTGAAGCCACCACCTAGCGCTGGGTTCCATCTGCAGCGCGTGTGTGGGGTGGGCCTTCATTAAAGGCATACCCAACCACCAGCGTTTACCTCCATAATTGCATTTTGCTTTGACTAATGAGATTTTATCTCCTGAGCCTTTAAAATTTAAGATAAAAACTGCTGTGCATGGCGGTGCACACCTATCATCCCAGCACTCAGGAGTCTGAGGCAGGAGGATTGCTGCGAGTTCAAGGCCAGCTCTGAACTCAAGAAAAATGAAAAGTAAAACTTCAGATGATAGGTCAGCAGGACAGACTGCTAACACACAGCGCTTCCGTGCACACTCTCTGTAACAAAGCTCACCTCGGTCTGCAGCAGCAGCACGTGGAAGTTGGAGATGGACTGTCTACTAATGCCTAGGAACTCGAATTTACTTGTCAGGGTGTTTGCCAGCTCTCCTATCTGAAACTAATAAAGGAAAAAAAAGGTCAACACACATAGAATCAGTGCTATTTTCTTTCTCAGCATCAAGCTGGTCCTATAATTCCTTATTTCAATCTTACATAGGACTTCTTAATAGGAAAAACAGAGGTTTTCAATTTAGGCTTAATCTTAGACATAGAAGACTTATTACTCGTTAATGGAAAGTAATTTAATGGTTGGCCTTTTAAAAAATATTTGTCAAGTTATATTCAGTAATGTACATACCTTCAAATCCTGGTCGTCATCTACTTTAGGTGCTGTTTGTGCTTTTATCTTCTCTGAAGATTCTTCTACTTCTGCCTCTTTATCTGAATTTTCATCTACTTTTTCTGAATTTTCAGCACTAACTGCTGTAAAGAAAATACAACATTAATTACATAACAAGACCCTGTCTCAAAAAACAAAACAAAAGGGAGGGGAAAGGGCCAGGGAGGAGGAGAAACAGAAAAAAACATGGAAACAAAGCTTTTATAAATAAGGAGGGGAAGAGGGATTGAAGGGAGGGGAATGGGAAAAAAAGCAGCAGCAAGATATACCATGTAAAGGTACAAATCCCCTATGATGAATATGATTATGTATAACTAAAATGCACCAACCCCCCCCCGCAAAAACACCCCACAAAAACCAAACATGAAATTAAACTAAAAACATCTAACACCAAGAGCAGCAATATTTGAAAAAGAACAGAGCTTGCTCTCCTTTGCCTGTTTTCCTTAATTGGTGAAAAGTTCTAGCCAGGCATGGTGGCACAGAGCTGTAAACCCAGAACTTGGTAGGCTGAAGCAGGAAGGTTGTGAGCTCAAGCCCAGCCTGAGCAACTCAGAGAGACGTCTCAAAAATTATAGGGGAGAGGGGTGGTTGGGGTGTGGATCAGCAAGAAGGGCCTGGGTTCCATCTTCAGTACCAACAACAAGTTGGATGGGGCAGGGAGAAAGTTTTGAAAATCAGAGCAATATTAACTTTAAATCACCCAAGCTGGGAGCAGTATCTCATACCTGTAATCCCAGCTATACAAGAGGCTGAGGCAGGAGGATCACTTGCTCAATGCCAACCTACGAATATTAGTGAAACCCTGACTCAAAATAAACAAAAAGGGCTGGGGATGTGGCTTAATCTCCAGTACCGCCAAAAATCAAAAGGAGAAAATGTACCTAACCCCACCCAAATGTGCAGCAGGGTTAAGAAGTGTAGGGAAGGAGAACAAAGACAGCAGCTTTTAGAATTTTACTTCATGTTCTTTTGTACTGTTAACTGAAAAAGACTCAAAGGAGGATGCCTACATCTGTTTATTACCTATGGGTTTTTTTTGGTAATAATGGGACCTGTAAAAATATCTCCTGCTAAACACACTGATCAAAGGTTTGGCGTTCAAGTCTTGCTGCTATCTTTCCACTACAGAATTAGGGCCAAATGGAGATGAAAACGTTAGATTTATTGAGAGCTTTATTGAGGCTGGGCAACCTGCACCTGGAGCAGAACTGAGGCTGGGCTTGTACCCTGTCTGCCTGCCCACTGGGAACGGGAAGCAGCGGGGAGCACACCCGTCTCCAGTGTCCAAGGCGAGCAACAGAGGTAGCCGCTCTCACTTCCCGCATTTGAGAGCTGGCCCTGGAGCGTGATGCACACACACCCCTGGCTGCCCTCTCCAACTCCAATGCCTGCAGTGAGCAGAGCAGGGAGGAGAAGCCGGCGAGGACAGAAGCGCTGCTGCCTGCTCCGCTGAGAAGGGGTCAGGAAACAGATGGGGTGGGGCGCGGCTGCAGCACACCGCTGGCCTCTCCACCTACAGGGGCTGGGAGTGTGCAACTCCGAGTCAGCACCCGCCCTGCAGGCAGAAAGGCCCTGGCTCAGCTCCCAGCGCTGTACAGAAATTCAGTGAAAGAGTTAACGTGCAACGTGATTACCACTTTCTGCATTCTCCGGAGTCTCCCGTCCAGTTTTGCTGGAACTCCGGCTGGTGGACTCTGGACTGGTCGCACGAACAAACATCTTCCACTTCCCTCGCTTGGACATCAGCCTGCGCATCCCATCCTGCGATGCCGGCTGGCTGACATCGGAACGGGGACTTGACCCTGACACGCTGCCATCTCCTTCCTCCAAGGCTCTCAACTCTGCCTGGAAGATAATGAAAGCCACATGTGTCACTCCTGATACTGCGACTGTGTTACTCGAGGCTTCTCAACATGTGCTCATCTGTGACAGCAGGAACGAGAGCCATAGCCAAGTTCTTAAAAGTGGGAAACCTCTGAGAACAGGAAGCCCCACTTAGTACAGCTTTCTATCATAGCGGGGCACCATGCTCCACACCCCAGTGCTGCCGGGTAACTGCACAGCCACGACTACAATCACAAAAGCTGGGCCGGTGAGATGGCTCAGCGGCATAAGCGCCTGTCCGGCAAGCGTGAGGTCCTGAGTTTGACTCCCGGATCCCACATAAAGGAAAAAAAGGGCTGGTGACATTGCTCAGCAGCACAAGTGCTTGTCTGGCAAGCACGAGGTTCTGAGTTCAACTCCCGGGACCCACCTTAAAAAAAAAAAAAAAATCACAAAAACTTATTTCTCAGCACCCAGGAGGCTGAGACAGGAGAATCGCCATGAGTTCAAGGCCAGCCTGGGCCCCACAGTGAGTTCAAGGCCAGCCTGAATTACATAGTGAGACCATCTCAAAAAACAACAAACAAAAAATTAAATTTAAAAAGGGCTAGTGGGGAGAAGTAGCTCAGTTGTAGAGTTATCATCTAGCATGCACCACACCCTGGGTTCAATCCCCAGCATGGCCAAAAGAAAAGAAAGAAAACACAAAACAAACCTTGCTTCATACTGGACTTTTTAAGGTGGTAGCAGATGAAACTGGCCCAAGGGGAAAAGGCAGAAAATAGGCTTTTCGGAGCCTGGCACATTTACTGGCTGTCCACCCAGAAGCTCACCAGGGCCTGAACAGCAGAAGTGGTCTTGCAGCCCACTCGGCCCCAGGGAGGCTGAGGCCATGGCCTGAGCACAGCCGTGTGGGAGCACCGCACCTTTTTCCTCTCCAAGACGAGCTCCAGCTCCAGGGTGTCCTGCTCTTCCTCCTCCTCCTCACTCTCTCCGGACTGCACCACGCTGCACAGGTCCTCCTGGGTGGGCTCCTCGCCGCTGTCCAGCAGGACTTCTGATGGCTTCCCCGGGGCCATGGCTTCCTCTGGGACTGCGCTCGTCTCCTTTGCCTCCTCTTTACAGATCACCTTTCTCCTCCACCGCTCTTCTTCCTCTTTGATTCCCTCTGGCAACAGAGGAGCCAGCAGAGCTGCCGCCACCCCTTTCCGCTCCTCCTCACTGTTGGAGAGCGCCTGGACGCCCTCGTTCACCTCCTGCAGAGAACGCAGCTGGTCTCAGTGTGGGAGCCGCCGGGCATGCTCGGCATCCACACTCATTGCGTGTTCAGCACTGGATGCGCACAAGCTGACAGCCACACGGGGTGCGCGTGTGCACCATCACACATACATAACAAACACTGGCGTGGCGGAGAGATGGCGGCTAGAGCCGGGCGTGCTACTGCACACCTGCAACCCCAGCGCTCTGGAAGATGGAGGCAGGACTGAAGAGTCCCAAAATTCAAGTGCCACCAGGGCAACAGAACAGAACAATGTAGGGGGTGGGGGACTATGTACAAATTTAGTGCAAAGGCCCTGGGTTCAATGGGTTCAACCCTGGTACAGCCAAAAAAAAAAAAAAAAAAAAAGGCCGGGTGTGGTGGCAGAGGCCTCTCTGATCACAGCACTTAGGAGGCTGAGGCAGGAGGATCGCCACAAGTTTGAGGCCAGCCCGGGCTACACAGTAAGTTCAAGGCCACCGTGGGCCTACATAGCAGAACTTGTCTCAAAAAAAAAAAAAAGTACGTCTGATACGAAACATCATCATTTTCAAATCTGAGATAAATTCTTCAACACACTCTCTCCCCACAGGATACAACCTCCCTTACTGAGGAGGATACAGAAATGCTCAGGTGTGATTAGTATACGGCAGTGGTGGCCTAACTATGGCATGCGTGCCACAGCAGACTACTTGTCACTGAAAGCTCTAAAACGTTCGCCATCACTAGTGTAGGTCAAGCAACCCTAACCTGAAACCCTGGAATGCTCTGGAATCCGAGCATTCTGAGCAGGAGCTCAGTCACAGAGAAGACACAGTAACCCTAGCCCTCTGGGAAGCTGAGGCAGGAGGACTGCGAAGTTCAAGCCTAGCCTGGGCAATCTAGGGACTTAGTGAGGCCCTGTCTCAAAATAAAAAAGAAAAAAAAAGGAGGAGCTAGGGATGTAGCTCAGTGTAAAGGTCCTATATTCAAACCACAGTATCATCAAAAACAAACAAAAAGCAAAAAAAGCAGATCCACTAGCTAGGTGTCCTGGCACATGCCTACAATCCTAGCATTCAGGAGGCTGAGGCAGGAGGATTCAGAGTTCAAAGCCAAGCCTGAACTATGTAAGACCTGGTCAGAAAAAAAACTAACAAATCCCTCAGAACAAAACACAAATGAAACAAAGACACTACAAATGTGTAGTAAGACCACCTTCAGGCTGTGTACATAAGGTATAGGTGAAATATAAACAAATTCTGTACTTAAGACTTGGTCCACACCCAAGATATCTGTGCGTATACACGAGCTCTCCAAACTAATTTCCTCCACTTGTTAACACTTCTGGTCCCAAGCATTCTGGATAGGGACATTCCATCTGTCATTTTTACTTCTCAGGGTAACTGACCTTTGAATTTAAGCAAACCCTACATGGAGCCCTAGGACAGCAGAGGACCTGAGCCCTCCTGCTTGGCGGGCGGAGCTCCAGGCTCTGAGACGCAAGAAGCTCCAGAAGCCACGCCAGGAACACAGAGATATAGAAAGCGCAACTAAAAGCACACCCGAGCTGCGGACCAGGAACCACGGCACATTCAGTGGACAGGAGGAGGTGACTCACAACACCAACCTTTTTAACTTCTCGCTTGGCTATGACAGATCCACTTTTACTACTAGAAACGGGAACCGCTTTCTCCTTCATATACATGTCTGCATTTACCACAAAACCAGCCTCAGCACCTGTTCCAGAACTAGAAAATAAACCTAGTAAGAGAAACTGAAGGCAAAGTCCATCGACCCAAAACAAGACCCGAAGGCCTTGTGAGTCCCTCCTCCCGGGCCGCTCACCTGGGCTGGAAATGCTGCAGCCCCTGGACCTGGGTGGCAAGGTAGGGGGGCAGCTCCCAGGTGACCTCGTTGCTCTGCGTGTTCCAGTAGTAGTAGCAGCCGGTGTTCTCATCCCATACTTCCTGCCAGTCTCCCATCTCGATTCCCACTGCGAGAGAAAAAACAATCGTGAGAAGCACAGAGAGCACTCCACAGCCCAGTGTCTCCAACTCGGCACTGCTGCAACTTTTTGGCAGGCCCCCGCGCACCCAATCTCCCAGCCCTGCACTGTGACCACCGAAAGCATCCGAACGCTGTCACCCATCTCTGGGGGCAACACGCACCACTGAGCAAAGCTCACGGCTGAGAACTCTGCTCCAACTTAAGGGCTACATATTTGGCAGGCAGTTAGCCTGTACTCAGGGTGAGGAAAGCAGTTTGCAGGCTGGGGATGTAGCTCAGTGGTAGAGTGCTAGCCTAGCATGCCCAAGGCGCTGAGTTCAATCCCCAGTACCACAAAACAAAACCAAAACAAAACAGCACTTTGCTAGTCCAAAAATCTATTCTGAACCCCAAAATGCTTTTTATTTATTTTTTTATTTATTTATTTATTTTTTTTTTGTGGGTACCGGGGGGGTCGACCTCAGGACCTCGTGCACCAGCAGGCGCCCGTGCCGCTGAGCGATATCACCGGCCCCTTTTTTATATGTGGGTTCCGGGAGTCGAACTCGGGCCCTTGCGCTTGCCGGGCAGGCGCTTAAGCCGCTGAGCCATCTCACCGGCCCCCAAAATGCTTTTTAAATAATGGCTTTTTTCCTTCACCTAGCATAATCCACTACTATTTAGATCAGTAATTACTTTTCGAAAGGTAGAAATTACACCCTACAGTTCCCCAGTGCTCTATCCTACCCCCCCATAATGCCCTGAGCCCCAATCCTCGAGCCGGGGCTGCAGGAACTCCCCCACAGGCCCCTGGGCTGGGGCTAACCTCCTGCCAGGGAGCACTGCGTGTCGTACTGCCACTCCGGAGCCTCAGTCGCACTTGTGCCGTTGGACGCAGCGGAGCTGGGGGTGGATGCGGCTGCTTCCTTTGGCTCTGGCCGAGGTGGAGTTGGAGGTGGGGCTGAAGCTCCTGCAGGTGCCACAGGCTGAGGAGCTGTGATGGCATCGATCTCCTGCAGCGGGAATGGTGACACACATGCTGGTGACCCTGGAGCCAGACACTAAGAAATCGGCAACTGCTTACACTCGATTTTCCACTGTTCCGAGCACAGCTCTTTTTCAGTGCTGGGAATGCAGCGCAGCGGCAGAGCGCTCGCCCAGGTGTGAGAGGCCCTGGTACCACCCCAGCATTGCACGAAGCAAACCAAAACCCAAAACTTCTCTTGCGGTGACACAGCTCCCAAAGCCTCCGTTCCTCCGTTCCTCCGTTCCTCCGTTCCTCCGTCCCCTTCTTCTGTAAGCTTTCCGATGAGAGCGAGGGGAGACGTGAACACAGGCAGAGCGGACACAGAGAGCGACAAGCACTCCGACCCCCAGGATCTCGGCTCGGCCCAAAGCACTCACCGCCAGGAAGCTGGCCAGGGTGCTGTCGATGTCAGCCGACGGGTTCCCATTGGCCTCCTCAGACTGCGCCGGCTTCTCAGAAACATCGCTCTCATCATCATCGCTGTCGGCGTAGGCACCCAGCAGGCACAGCCCGCCTAGGAGCAAGCAGGCAAGGATTGGGACTGGAGAGGCGTGCGCCCTAGCAAACCCTAACAGCAAGCATGGCACTGTTCTTTGGTATAGTTTACTTATATACTAGAATCTACCCCAAAATTTGCAATGATCACTAAACCAGCCTTCGGTACTTTTTAGTATGTAGCTTAAGTACTCTAAATATCAAGTTCCCAAATATGAGGTATGGCCGGGTGTGACGGCGTACACCATCTGTAATCCCTGCACTGGGGAGGCTGAGGCAGGAGGATCATTTCAAAGAGTTCCAAGCCAGCCAAGCAACATGAGATCCTATCTCAGAAAAAAAAAAACCAAACCAAAAGGGGCGATAAAAGTTAACGTCTAAATTTTAAAAGATAAAAGACACAAAGCCATCAATCCTCTTCAAGCCCCCACCCCCTTGCTCAAACACGCTCATCTCATGGTTCCTGCGTTTTCCAGAGTCCTCTTTCATGAATGTTTCAGTTGTTCTGCCGTGGCTGCCTCGATGTCCTGAATCAATTCAAAACGTTTCCCTTCCATGGTTTTGATTTTGGAGAAAAACCGGAAGTCACACGGGGCCAGATCGGATGGACGGGGACACTGTCGTGTCTTTCGAGCCTGCCTTTCCACTGGGTGGCACTCGGCAGCGGCAGTGGCAGTCACTGGACTTTGACCACACGCCTTATAAGGAGACTGACAGGGCTGCTCCGGGAGTGGCAGAAACGGTGGGATGCGTGTGTTCAAAGGGGGGGGGGGTTGAGGGGGATTCGTGGCCATGTGTCTTCTACTATAATAATTTTTTTTTTTTGTGGGTACGGGGGTCGACCTCAGGACCTCGCGCGCCAGCAGGCGCCCGTGCCGCTGAGCGATATCACCGGCCTCTTTTTCGTATGTGGGTACCGGGAGTCGAACTCAGGCCCATGCGCTTGCCAGGCAGGTGCTTACGCCGCTGAGCCATCTCACCGGCCCCTACTATAATAATTTTTTAAGACATGTATTTTTTGATCAGCCGTTGTAATTTAGACTGTTAAAAGGAATTAGGCGGATGTTTCCTTGACGGCATCCATTTCTCAGTTATCAAATGTATTTCTCTTATTCTTCTTAGGCCTTTTCCTGAATTTCTGAACATGGGGTATATATAGCATTGCAAGAGCAGAACCACAAAAGGAAACATTCAAAATAGAGAAATCCTGTTCTGAGATATTGAGCACTGATGGACCTTAAAGGCAGGGGTCTTACAGTGCTGAATACAGAATGTTGTTGTAACTAACTTTTTTTTTCCTTTTTCTTTTTCTGAGACAGGGTCTCACTAAGTAGCCAGGGCTGGCCTCAAACTCAAGGCAACTCTCCTTCCTCAGCCTCCTGAGAGCTGGGATGACAGATGTGTGCCACCACACCCGGATCAACTGGATTTCTGTAACCCTTCCGGGTCAGAGAAACTATCGGGAATTAAAATGCTCTGCGTGAACACACTTGGCCACACAACTCCAGGGACCCATGAACCCCACCATCCTCCGTGGAACCACATTAAGTAACCCTTCTCCTGAGGACGCTTAAAGACTGCCAACTGCTCTAGGGGTCTACTGTCTAATTTATTTTCTGATCTCACTTAATAGGCTTTATTTTAAATTTTTTCCTGAGATAGTTTACATGAAACACCGTAACATTTTCAGTATAAAAGTACTAGACAGACTGGTGCAGCTGCACACATCTGTAATCCTAGCATTCTGGGAGACTGAGGCAGGAAGATCTCAAGTTCAAGCCCAGCCTGGGCAACTTAGTAAGATCCTACTTCGAAAAATAAAAAAGGGCTGGAGCCAGGCGTGGCGGTGCGTGCCTGTACTCCCAGCAGTCAGGAGGGCTGCTGTGTGTCTGAGGTCACCCCTGAACTACACAGTGAGACCCTGTCTCAAAAACAAACAAACAAACAGCTAGGGATAAATGCCCTGGGTTCAGGCTCCAGTATCATAAAACAAAAACACACTGGATACTTGCTCTACTCTTTTATCTAAGCACACCTTTTAAAATTTCTGATACTTCAGAAACTATCAATTTTTGTGTCATGTTTCTAGTAATAAGGGCAGGACCCTTTAACATCATTTTAAGGAAAAGCAAGCAGGTTGGTGATACGGCCGAGCAGCACAGCTCTGCTGCATGCACAACGCCCTGGGACCAATCTCCAGGAAATGAAACACAAACAAACAAACAAACAAACAAACAAGAAACAACAAAAGAGGAAGAAAGTGAGTTCTATAGCTACTTTAATACTGGTGACACAAATCCATGCAAATGCGGGAAAATCATTTCCCACTGGTTTCCGTCTAACAGACATTTCCTTCGCATTATACCAGCTCGTGGGTAGGAACCGAATAAAAGCAGCGCGCCGCCGCAGTGCAGGAGCTGAACGAAATGAGCCTCCTCCTGGCCACCGCGCCGAAGGCCTGGCTGACGCAGCAGCTCTGCTCACTTCCCCCGGACACTGGCCCTCTGCTCATCTTCACAGTCCTCAGGGAAGACTCAAGTCACAGAACGTACGTACAGCAGTTTGCAAATGCAAAGTGCTATCATGTAGTTCTGAAATTTCACAGCCAAGGCTTAGCTTCTTTTTCTTGCCCGTACTGTGGCTTGAGCCTGGGACCCATGCAATGAGTTATACCCCCGGCCCCTTTAAAATACGGTTCTGCTAAGTTGCCCAGGTTGGGCTTGAACTTGTGATCCTCCTGCCTCAACCTCCCAGAGTGCCATGAATTAGTCACGCCTGGAAGGTTTTAGCTTTCATAATCCATGGTATGGAGACATTTTAATCTTTCAAGTTATCTGAAATGGGGCTGGTGGTGTAGCTCAGTGGTAGAGTGCTTGCCTACCACACATAAGGCCTAGGTTCGATCCCCAACACCACTCACCCCACAAAAAAACCCAAAAGATGTATAAAATGTAGAGCAAACTAACATCTTTACATTTACTAGTCAGGACTTTATTCTACCTAATGCTCAAAATAACTCAGGGCTATAAAATCCGTTTTATAGACATTTAAAATGAGGTCCAGCCCAATCCATAATTGTACTACAGTGAATGCCAGGGCGATGGTCTTATCAGTGCTGAATACAGATTGAACCTAAGTTTAACTGTACCTAAGTTTAACTATAAAACCACTGTTGCAAATATTCCTCTGTGCTCATAAACATTTACACAAGCAACTTTCAGCTCCAAATATATGCCAGGTACCAATCCAGACAGACTGTTAGAAAACAAAACAAAAAGCATCAGCAGGACATCCAGGAAGGTAGCCACAAAGTAACATTGGGAGCTGAGAGTGGTGGCGCATACCTGTAATCCCAGCATTCCTGAAGCCGAAGCAGGAGAATCCCAAGTCTGAGGCCAGCCTGGGGCTACATACCATATTTCCCCCAAAATAAGACCAGGTCTAAAATACAACAGGACTTATTTTCAGGGGATGTCTTATTTTTTCATGTACAACAATCTACATTTATTCATGCACAGAAATCTACATTTATTCAAATACAGTCATGTCATCTTTTAGAACATCATCGTTAACTCTCCAAACCCCAAATTCTGGCCTGAACTTTGAGACTCCCATTTCCTGTAGAACCTTTGTCCCCAGTCTCTCATGTCCCACAATGGAGCTCTCCCTTCTTGTGCACGCAGCCCGCTTGTAGCGCTCTGGCAACACAGCGGTCAGCAATTTTACCCCATGAATTCTTCGCCCACACCATGACCTCCTGAGGCTGGGCTTCCCCACGTCTCCATGCTGATTTCTCTCCATTCTGTTTTCAGCATCATCACTGATCTCCACGTGCACACGGTCCTTGAGTGGCTGTTCATCGAGAGCCTGGAGCTAGGCGGTCATTCCTGCAGGAATCACTATTCGATCTGTTCTTTTCTCAGCAAGCAAGTTCTTCTGTCTTTAGCGCGATGAGTGCTGGCTGAATCCAACTTGCAGACCTCTTTGGCCACCTGGCCAAACAAGTGGCAGCGTTCAACGGAACCACCTCCTCGTCACTGCTTGGTGCGCAGACCCTTTTGCTTCCATGAACAGAAATGCCTGAGACATTCAGTCTTGTCTTTCGTGTCCTGAATGACGATTTCTTTCAGTCCACACAAACTGCCGAAATACGGGTAACACGTGTGCTTCAGTCCCCAGTGGGGGGACCACAGACTGGTGAGTCACCCCTCAAATCTGCTGTCCTTTGAGACCCTTGGCCCATTAACCCCGCGGCTTCACCCGCAGGAGTCACGGAGAGTTGGGGTTTAGGAAAGGCCAGGCCAGCCTAAAGGCTTCAAACGCGAGCGCATTTAGTGACCCCAGCGTCTTCCAGCTTGAATAGTGCCGCCCATCTAGAGACACAGCAAATGGTACCGCTGAAAGAAGCCGTCCAGCCAGTGCTGGGACGCCTTGAATTCACCAGGGGAAATTTCTAACTGTGGCGCCACGGCCAGGGCAAAGGCTTGAATATCAGCCCTGCGCACAACCAGAGCCTTGGCGCCCCTGTCGGCGATCCACTCGCAGACAATATCTTCTAGATCGGGGAACGAGGCCTGCCGACCTGACCCGCACTTGCGCTTCTTCGCGTTCCCCTTGTCCACCTGCTGACTGAGGTTCTCGTACTCGGAGCGCCACTTCCGGACCATCCGGAGATCCAACTGCTTCTCCTTGCAGAAAGCCGTAAGATTCTTGCCCCGCGAGTCCTCCACGATGCCCTTCTTGTACTCGACGGAATAGCTCTTTCTTTTTGCACTCATCTTGTCTGGGGGTCAAAATATTATTCCCTTTAAATCTACCATTAAATCAAGTGTTAACTGCAGACTTACGAGACAAGAATGGCAACAAAAAGGATGACAGTTAAGAATGATGGGCCACACGAAACCGACAAAAAATTGCAGGCACCGAAATTCAGAAAGCATTTATTTCACACAAGTGCATTAAGTACTGTACACCTGTTACAACACATGACGTATTGAGTTATGAAGACGCATGTTAGACACAACCACCCCTGCCCGTCATCAAGTGCACACGCCATTCATGTGTTGTGTCTGTACTCTGGTCATTCGGCAGTAAGTCTCGAGTTCATCTGTTTACATGTTTACGTCGGCCTTTACCTCTTGTCCAAAGGAACCTGCTCGGCTATTTACAAGGGATTACAATTTATATTATCATTTAAGTATTAATGTCAATATTATTCACATTTAATTATATATCATTACTTTATAACTCAATACGTTCGTCGGGTATCACCGCGAACATACTAAATGCATCCATCTGGGTGATGAGCTTAACGGGTGCTTATTTTTGGGGTAGGGCTTGTATTACCAGCATCCTGAAAAATCATGCTAGGGCTTATTTTTTGGGAAATACAGTATGAAGTTCTAGGCTGCCATTAACTACATAGTGAGAAGCGCCCCTCAAAAAACAAACAAAACGGGCTGGTGAGATGGCTCAGCGGCTTAAGCGCCTGCCCGGCAAGCGCGAGGGCCCGAGTTCGACTCCCGGAACCCACATACGAAAAAAAAGGGGCTGGTGATATCGCTCAGCGGCACGGGTGCCTGCTGGCGCACGAGGTCCTGAGGTCGACCCCCCGGTACCCACAAAAAAAAACCAAAAAACAAAACAAAACAAAAAAACAAAAAAAACAAACAAAACTCCACACATTAGAAGAAATAGTACAAGCATTTTGGGTACAGAAAAAGGGCAACAAATTGTGCACTGCTGAAAGTGTCTGTACCAACAAGCCTCCGCTTTATGGGAGAAACATAAATTGCGAACACTAAAGCATTCAATAAAACCTCCTAGGTATGAGCGCCCTTTGAGCTCTCAAGAGCTAAGAGAAAGTGTAAAGCAATTAAAGATCACTCTACCTGTTGCTTTCACAGCCGTGGGTCTGGTGGTCATGACTGGTTTTGGAGGATTCTGAACAACTCTGGGTACCTCCACCACCACTTCCTGTTCATCTAGATTTCAAAGATGAACAAAAGAAAACTGCAGTCAGGCCCTGAACCAAGAAAACACTAGAGGTGACAAATAGGTCTCAGGTTTGACCCTGCAGATCTAGATTTTTATCAATTAAAAACAAACAAACAAACAAACAAAAACAGAAACAGGATGAGGTCCCACATGGTGGTACAGGCCTGTAATCCCAACGAGAGGCTGAGGCAGAAGGATTTTAAACTCGAGCCCAGCCTGGGTAACTTACTTAGACTCTACCTACAAATAAAATAAAAAAGGGCTGGGGATGCAGCTCAGTGGGAAGGCCCTGGGTTCAATCCCCAGTGCACACACACACACACACACACACAAGGATGGGAGTGAAAAGAACAGCAACACCAGATGTCCCAGCCTTCATCTTGGATTTCCCAGGCTCCAAAGTATCTTTTTTCTTTGTTTGCTTATTTTGAGACTCCCTACATCACTCAGGCTGAGCTCGAACTTGGGATCCTCCTGCCCGGTAGGCGAGTGCCACACTGCCCCGCAGTTAATGTGACTTCTGAACACCGGAAACGGTCGCAGTGCCTAACCCTGCACGCATGTGCCACAGATACTCTTAATCCAAGATTTCCCGACCTCTCCATTTTAGGGAGAACACAAATACTTGGGAACTCACAGGTTCCACTCCTTCATTAGTTTGGGGGACACCTGTTAAATTTGGGGACACTTTGGCTTTGTCTGGCATGACAAAAGGCGTTTGTCAACTTAAAAAAAAAATACCGCGGAGGAAATCCACTTTAGCACTAAGCTACATCTTCATTCCTTTTTTAAAATTTTGTGATAGGGTTTCACGTGAGTTGTGGCCCGGGATGGCCTCGAACTCGCAATCCTCCTGCCTCATCCTCCCGCCTAGCTGGACTCACACGCGTGCGCCAGCTCGATCCAAACACTCTTCTTCAACAAAACTGAAAGGAAGCGGGCGAGGCGCAGAGAGGAGACCCCGATAACCTCGCCGCCGCCGGGACGCGGGGGACGCGAGCTCCCAGAGCGCCCCGCGGCGGTCATGGCGCCCGCCCGCCGCCCAGACCCAGGCCCCGGCCGCGCAGCTTCCGGGCGCCCTCACCTTCCGAGGCACAGTCGTCGGGGGCCGCGGCGGCCGTGACCGCGGGCGCCGTCGTCGCTACCGCCGCCGCCGGGGCGGGCTGGCTGGGGACGGCCGCCGTGGCGTCGGGTTCGGGGTCGGGCTCCGGCTCGGGGTCCCGGCCCGGCGTGCTGCCGCGGGGACCCGGCGGAGAGAGCTGCAGGATGGGCCTGCGGCCGGGTACCGCCCGCGACTTCTTCCCCATCGCGAGCCCGAGCGCGAGCTGCGAGCGTCGGCAGCCGAAAGGGGCGGGCACGGCGCGACACGGTGCGTAATGAATATTCATGACACCGCGGCTCCGCCTTCGGCCCGCTGCCTCTCCAAATCGGCCGAGTGTGCGCACGCGCACGCAAGCGCCCTGGGTCCTACCGCTCTTCTGGCTCCTCCTCCTCTGCGGAAGGGCGGGCTGTCGCCCGAGGTGTTAGACTATTGGCTATTTTGACCTAGAGTCGGAACGGGTAGCCAATGGAAAAGGTAAAGCGGTGGGAGTCAAGCCAATAGTGCGGAAGGACGTACGTTTTGAGTGACTTCCTGGGGAGGTCGGGTTCCACCCATGCGTTTTTCGCGGAGTCTTTTCTTTACCCGCCTTGTCCTCCATCTTGTTTCTGTGCTGGACTGCGCGTTGTCCTTTAAAAAGCTGTATGGGCGGTGGGGAGGGGGGAGCTGTATGGTCTTGTGGGCCCTTCTCCAAGCTTCCCTCTCATTATTGTGATTACTTTGGTTAACATATAATAATGGGATTTATGCTTTTGTAAAAAACAAAAAATTGTTTTGTTTTTTGAGACAGGGTCTCGCCATGTAGTTCAGGCTTTGAACTCATGTAGCCCAGGCTGGGCTGCAACTTATAGTCGTGGCTCAGCCGCCCGTGTAGCTGGGGTTACAGGCGTGTGCCACCAGGCCCGTTGGTGCCCATCTTCCTCTATACTGAGTTTAAGAAATACCATTGGTTGTTCTTCATATCCGCAGTGGGTAACTCAGTTCTTTTTTTTTTTTGTGGGTACCAGGATTGAACTCAGGACCTCGCGCTTGCCAGGCAGGTGCTTATTCCGCTGAGCTATCTCACCGGCCCTCAGTTCCTGTTTAAGCCCGCTAAAACTAATGTTTATTGAGCATTTACTACGTGATACTGTGCCACTCACTGCCCTTTAGAATTGCACTGGATTCTAACACGCACCTCCTGGGATGGACGTTATGACTGTGTCCTCTGTTTCCTGGTACTGGGATTGAACCGGGCCCTTTCCACTGAGCTATATCCCTAGGCCTTTTAAAATTTGTATTTTAAGACAGGGTCTCGATAAGTTTCTAAGTTGCCCATGCGGGACTCAAACTTGTGACCCTCCTGCCTCAGCCCTACAATTTTGCATGCATTCTAAAATTGGTTGTTGACTGAAAAATCCATAAGAGCAGGGACTTCACTGGGGCTTGTTTTTTGCCCCTATATAAAAGGCGCTTTTTTTTTTTTTTTTTTTTTGAGACAAGATCTTGCTGTGTAGTTCAAGCTGGTCTTGGATTCACTATATAGAGCAGGTTGGCCTCGAATTTGCAGCAGCCTCCTGAGTGCTGGTATTATAGGCATGTGCCACCACACCTGGCTAAAATGAACTTTCTAGAACGTAAAACACATTCAGCAAATGGTTTTTCTGTTTTTTTGGTTTTGTTTGTTTTTTTTTTTTTTTTTTTTTGGTACCAGGAATGGAACTCAGGGCCTCATGCTTGCTAGGCACTGCTGAGCTACATCCCCAGCACTCTAGCAGATGTTTTTGAAAAATACTAACATACAGCCAGGAACTTGAAGTAAGGACAGGACTACTTTTCTGACCTATGGGAGGGAGTATCTGGGTTGTTACAGTGTGCTGAGATTATAGACACCCAAGATTTCTGAAAATTTACCAGCCAAAAGCTGGAGAAAATTTACCATTTTGAAGCTGTTAGCAATTTTGTGATTTACTTCTTGGGGAAAAAGACAGTGCAATACAGCCAGGCAAGGTGGCGCTTTCCTGTAATCCCAGCACTCTGATAGGCTGAGCCAGGAGGAGAGTAAATTTGAGACCATCCTGGGCAATGAGTCAAAGCCCTGCCTCAACAATAAAAAAAAGGCCGGGCTGGGCATGGTGGCTCATACCTGTAATCCCAGTACTCCAAAGGCTGAGGCAGGAGGATCGCGGTGAGTTTGAGGCCAGCCTGAACTACATGGCGAGACCCTGTCTCAAAAAAATTTTTTTAAAAATAAAAATTAAAAAAATAAAAAGGGCTGAGGATGTAGCACACCCTGGGTTCATCCCTTGTTCATTGTGCACACACACAAACGAAAAATAAGAGTAAAATACGGTCACTGATGGTGGGAATTTCCGAAGCAAAACCAAGGCACCTGTAACCTGTTGGTAATGGTGTCCGTGGGGGTTGCTGTGAAGGTTAAATGAGACCCCCATCTTAAACTCTTAACATTGAACCTGAAACAAAATAAGCAGTGGTAGCTTCTGTTACCATAAATGAGCCATTTATTATTTATTCACTTACATGTTTTTATTTATTTTATTTATTTATTTGTGTAGGCCTTCACATTGACCTACATTCCCAGCCTTTTTTTTGGTACTGGGAATCAAACTCACGACCTCGCTCTTGCCAGGCAGGCGCTATGCTGCTGAGCTATAATCCCGGCCCTCCCAGCCTTTTTTATTTGCCCAGGTTGGCCTGGAATTTGTGATCCTCCTGCCTCAGCCTCCCAGAGCATTGGGATTACAGGCATGCCCACCACACCTGGCTAGCCTTTTGTTTACACAGTCCACGTATTGTTGTAAAACAGGCTGGAGCCAAACTGAAACACAGGCTGTTTCCTAGGCCCTAGGCCTCAGGGCAGTGATGGCAAACCTTTTAGAGCTTTCAATGAAACAAACAGCCGGCTGTGGCACGCGGGCCATAGGTTTGCCACCCCTGACCTAAGCGAGACATACATTCCGGAGCTACTTCTTAGAACCATTGCCGTGCAGAAAGCAACAAGAGAATCTCAGGGACGGGGTGGGGTGGTGTACAAGGCCAATATCAGGGTTTTGTTTTTTTTTTTTTTTTTTTTTTTTAAAGCTCTTTAGTGCTGAGCATGAGCCTGTAACCTGGCAATCACTGAAGTGCTTAGGCTGGGCTTGAACTTGGTTTATTATTATTATTTTTTTTTTGTGTGTGTGTGTGTGTGGGTACTGGGGGGTCGACCTCAGGACCTCGCGTGCTAGCAGGCGCCCGTGCCACTGAGCGCTATCACCGGCCCCTTTTTCGTATGTGGGTTCCGGGAGTCGAACTCGGGCCCTCGCGCTTGCTGGGCAGGCGCTTAAGCCGCTGAGCCATCTCACTGGCCCTATTATTATTTTTTTTGTGTGGGTACCGGGGGTCGACCCCAGGACCTCGCGCGCTAGCAGGCGCCTGTGCTGCTGAGCAATATCACTGGCCCTTTTGTTCGTATGTGGGTACCAGGAGTCGAACTCGGGCCCTCGCGCTTGCCAGGCAGGCGCTTATGCCGCTGAGCCATCTCACTGGCCCTTTTTTTTTTTTTTTTTTTTTTTGTGGGTACCGGGGGGTCGACCTCAGGACCTCGTGCGCCAGCAGGCGCCCGTGCCTCTGAGCGATATCACCGGCCCCTTTTTCATATGTGGGTTCTGGGAGTCGAACTCGGGCCCTCGCGCTTGCCGGGCAGGCGCTTAAGCCGCTGAGCCATCTCACTGGCCCTCACTGGCCCTTAAACTTGGTTTTTTAAAATTTTTTTGAGACGGGGTCTTGAACTCACTGTGTAGCCAAGGCTGGCCTCCAACTCACAGAGAGTCCCCTGCCTCAGCCTCCCAAAGTGTTGCGATTACAGGTTTACATCACCAAGCCTGGCTGATTACATTTTTAAAGGGTGGTTAAGAAACAAAACAAAACAAAAAGCATGACAGAGTCCATGTAGAGAGCATAGAGCCTGAACTATTTATTGTCTGGCTCTTTACAGAAAGAGTTTGCTTATATCTAGGTTCCAAATGGGCAAACATGGCTAAAATCCCTTATTTTGAGAAACTGAAAGAAAAATAAGGCCTGGTCCTTTACTTCCAGGAGCCTAGCAACTCTGGAATTATTGAAGGTTTTTTTTTTTTTTTTTTTTTTTTTTTTTTTTGGGTACCCGGGGGTCAACCTCAGGACCTCGCGCGCCAGCAGGCGCCCGTGTCACTGAGCGATATCACCGGCCCCTTTTTTCGTATGTGGGATCCGGGAGTTGAACTTGGGCCCTCGCGCTTGCCAGGCAGGCGCTTACGCTGCTGAGCCATCTCACCGGCCCATTATTGAAGGTTTTTAAGCTTTTTTTTTTTTTTTTTGTCTTTTTGAGATAGGGTCTCGCTGTGTAGTTCAGGCTGGCCTTGAGCTCACTTTGTTGCCCAGGCTGGTCTCAAATTTGCAGCAATCCTCCTACCTCAACCTCCCGCATGCTGGGATTACAGGCATGTGCTACCATGCCCAGCTTAAGCTTTTTTTTTTAAAGGCCTGGAAATTGAACCTAGGGCCTTGCGCATCCTAGGAAAGCCCCGTTTCCCTGGCTGAGCTACATCCCCAACCTGTTGCTTTGGTTTTTGGTGGTACTGGGGATTGAACCCAGGGCCTTCATACTGAACCACATCCTCTTTTATTTTTTATTTTGTGACAGGCTCTAACTTGCTAAATTGCCTGTGCAAATTTAAACTTGTGATCCTCCTGCCTCAGCCTCGCAGAGTGCTGGGATTATAGGTGGTGAGTGCTACCGTACAGGGCTCTGAGGGGTGTTTTGTTTTGTTTTATTTTGTTTTGTTGGGCTGTCCTAATGACATTGTTTCAGTAAATCCAAGTTCTCAGGGCTGACACTTGACAAGGGAAAGCTGGGAAACACAGCCATTGGGATAAACATGTATTTTCTTTTTCTTTCTTTTTTTTTTTTTTTGTGGGTACTGGGGGTCAAACTCAGGACCTCGCGTGCCAGCAGGTGCCTGTGCTGCTGAGTGATATCACTGGCCCTTTTTTCGTATGTGGGTACCGGGAGTCGAACTCAGGACCTTGCACTTGCCAGGCAGGTGCTTATGCCGCTGAGCTATCTCACCGGCCCTAGTCAGTCTTTTCTTAATATTTGTTATTCATTTCAAAAGATGACCTGAGCCAGGTGTGGTTGTGCATGCCTATAACTCCAGCACTTGGAAGGCTGAGGCAGGAGGATCACTGTGATTTCAAGGCCAGCCTAGGCTACAAAGTGAGTGAAAAGCCAACCTGAATTACACAGCGAGACCCTATCTCAAAAAGACACACACACCCCAAAGAAAAGAAAGAAAATAAATAATAATACTAATAAAAATAAATAGGGCGAGGTCTGGATAGGAATGTGGCTTCTGCATGAGCTCCTTGTGGTCAGGGCATGATACCTCCCAGGACGTGAATGGGCTCCCCAGGGAAGCCACATCTTGATGTCCATGTCGCTCATGGGCCTTGGTTCCATGGCCTCATTGACTCACTGACCACAGTCTGGCTCAGCTCCTTAGGGCCTAGCAAGGGTCCCCTTACCATGTAGCAAATCTCCATCTCATGGGCAGCTCCAAGGCTTTGAAGTTCTGTACCAGGAACCAGGAACAAAGATCAAGTTCACTGTTTATTGTGCCACAGAATATGACCTCTGTGTTTTATGGAAGTTCCTTTAAACCACAGGACCTGACTTACTGAAAGATCTGGTTTTAGTCCATGGGTCACCTGAACAAGAGAATGGCCTTTTGCAGATGGAGTTCTTGTATACATGGAAAAGGACTGTGGTGAACCCTGTTATTTATATTAAGGTCACTCTTTAATTTGAGAAAAAAATAACATGACAGTAACTTTTTAGGTAATTGGAAAAATTATTAAGATTAATAGGAACATAACGCTGGGTCCAGTGGGCCCATCCCTTACTTTTCTACTGTAAATTTGTACTTTAGCATAATAGTAGCCAGCTGTGGGTCTCAGTACCTTTCCCTGAGGGATACGGGAAGCAATCTACCTAGTTGGTAAAATGAATGGCAAGGTGTATGCATGTGTGCAAAAGTGGCAAAATGGGATTTTTACCCACCTTATGTGCCATCTAACTGGTTTTGAGTATGTTTACCCGAGCATCACAGAGGGTCCAACAGACCCATATCACTCCAGGATTTTTTTTTTTTTTTTTTTTGTCTCTTTCAGGATTTGTTAAAAAAAAAAAAAAAAAAAAGTTTTCTTTGGATTTTTCTGGTAGAAGTAGCCCAATTCAGTACATTGGCACATGAAAAACAAACCAGATTTGCAAGTTTTGGAGGAGGTCAAAAGTGAATCATCTGATTACTCATGCATGGATGATGATTATCCATTATGGTAAAATACATGCTTTCATAACAAGAGTGGTGTGGGTAGATGATGATGATGATGATGATGATGATGATGATGATGATGATGATGACTTTGATGTTGGCCATGTGAGCAGAGTTCCTGTGACAGTGAAATTGAGCAAGAATCAACTGATACAGACACAGGGAATGCAAACCTCCCTGATTCAGATGACAATGTGAGTACAGCAATGTGAGTACCTATTTGACTAGTTGAAATGTTGCAAAATGGCCACACAAGCAAATGGAATGACCAAGTGTTAGGACCAGTGTTAGGTCCAAAATATAGTGAAGGTCTTGGCAGGGGTGAAACATATTGAATAGAAAGCCAGCATTGCCATTCAATGTTAGAAATTGTAACAGACCAAATGTTACAGGATGTGGTGAAATACACAAAGGCTGAAATGCAAGTAAAACATTTTGTATGCACCAATAGCCATATTCAAAAATGTATTTATTATGACACCTCACTAGCTGAACTGAAAGCATTCATAGGTCTGCAGTACTTAGCAGGGATTTCTCATGGTGATCACAGGAATGTAAAAAACTCATGGAAAAGTGATGGGTCAAAATATAGCATAAAAATTTATGCACTTGTAGATGCAAAGACTTATTATGCTTTCATTTTAGACATTTATCCTAGAATTCAGCCATCAGGTCCTTACTCAGATAGTAATAAACTGAATAATATTGTGAACAGACTTGTTGCTCCCATCTCTCAAACTAATCAGAATGTGAAATTCGACAATTGGTTTATTGGTTTCTAATTGATGTTACATTTGCTAACAGAGCACAAGTTGACCAGCACAGGAACTGTACAGGAACAAAGCAGAAATTCTAAGTGAAATGTTGCATTTTCAAAACAGAGAACTGTATAGTACAGTCTTTGGATTTCAGAAAGATATAACATTGGCCTTGTAGGTTTTTTTTTTTTTGTTTTTGTATTTGTTTTTTGAACTAGGAATCAAACTCAGGACCTTGTGCTTGCCAGGCAGGTGCCATGCCACTGAACTAAAGCCCCAGCCCCAACATTGGCCTTATATATGGCAAAGAAAAACAAACTGATACTGCTAATGTCAACATTGCACCATGATGGAAATATTGATAGGGAAGCCTCAACAAAATGGAAGCTGAAGATGGTAACTTTCTACAACAAAACCAAAGGCAGAGTAGATGTTGATGATTATGCAGCAACTATGATGTCACTTGAAACACAAATCAATTGACGATGGTTGTGTTTTGCTTGATCCTAAACATGTGAGGCATATTTTGATAATTTACAAAGAAAATAACAAGTGCAAAACATCACCTAGAAATTTTTTTTAGATGATTGGGACTGGAGCTCATAAGAGATCATTTACAGCAAAGGAAAAACAAAATGTTTCTGCCCAGGAAACTACACAAGAAAATCATGGAGCACACTGTGAGCTGACAGGGAAACAGGCAGGCGCAGCATCACAAAGATGTACTACAATAATAGGAAAACAAAAAAGATGTCAACTGTTACCTACAAGAAAGTACAGGAGAGCCAGGCATGGTGGTGCACACCTGTAATCCCAGCACTTGGGAGGCTGAGGCAGGAGGATCACTGTGAGTTCAAGACAGCCTGTGCTACACAGTGAGTTCAAGGCCATACTTGTGTATGGAACATGCAGTTGTCATGTGTGAAGACTGCCTTGGGTGTGACAGTTGAAGCAAAGCTTATTTCTGTGGCAGACTTTTGTTTGTGTTCACATTGTAGTTCACACAGGTTTTTATTTTTGATGTTATCTTTTAGAGTTTGTGAGCAAGTACATAGCTGGTATGAAAATGTTGATGTCTATTCTAAGCACCATTATGTATCTGATATTTTATTTTATTGATATCTTATTTCCCTACTAAGTGCATGTTGTACAATATAGTAGCTCCTGACAAAACAGGTGACAAGATTGCCATGTCATGCTAAGCACACGTGCTGTCAGTGTAAGTGAGACGTGTGCATGGGTCATGCAGTTGTCACGTGTGAAGACGGCCTTGGGTGTGACAGTTGAAGCAAAGCTTAGTTTTGTGGTACAGTTCTGTTCATATTTTCATTATAGGTCATATAGGAATTTATTTCTATGTTATCTTTTAAGTTTTATAAGCAGGTACATAGCTGATGTGAAAATGTTTATGTCAATTCTAAATGCACATCCATATTAAGGATTGAATACCTTATTTTATTGATATTTTATGTTCCTGTTACATACACACTGTATAATATAAGAACCTCCTGACAAAACAGGAAGACCACTGAGATGTCAGGTATGTCCTACGAAAAGGCCAGGAAAGGAAAACACATGTGCTGTCTGTATAAGCGATATGTGTGTATGGAATGTGCTGTTGTCATGAGTGCAGACTGCCTTAGGTGTGATAATTGAAGATATTTTTTTGTAAAGTGCTATTGGTAATTTCATTGTAGTTTATATAAGATTTTTGTTTTGTTTTTTTGTTTTTTTGAGACAGGGTCTCGCTATGTAGTTCAGGCTGGCTTTGAACTCACTATGTAGCCCAGGCTGGTTTCGAACTTGCAGTGATCCTCCTGCCTCAGCCTCCTGAGTGCTGGGATTATGGGCATGCACCACCATGCCTGGCTGTATTGTTCTTTTTTAGACTTTGTACACCAAAAACAGTCAATGTTGAGAATTTTGATTTTTTTATAAATTCAATAAATATTAAAAATGCAATACTTTATTTTTGTGATATTTTTCCTGTTAAGTACCCATTGTTTAATATAATAAAACCCATAAAATTAAAATTAATAATTCATCAATCAAAATATTTTAAAGAATAAATGTGAGTCTGGTAGACTCATGTTTCTGCACCTTTAGGACAAAATTATTGTCATGTTCCTATGGTTTTGCTTTTTTATTTTTATTTTTTGTTTGTTTTCTCTTGTTTTAGACAGGGTCTTGCTATGTAGTCAGTGAGACCTTGAACTCACTATGTAGCCCAGGCTGGCCATAAATTTGCAGGTGATCCTCCTGCCTCAGCCACTCCAGTGCTGGGATTACAGGTGTGTGCCACCATGCCCAGCCAAGATTAAAGGAAACTTTGGAAACTTCTACAAATATGTGCTTGTAGAAAAACCACATTATCCAAAAAAACCCCAAAAACCCAAAACCAAAAAACCCCAACCCCCCCATTATCACCTTGAGGCAAATCAGCTTAATTCTGTTCTCTAGAATGTGTTCACCGATTCTTTTCCTTCCATGTTTTGGTGGTACTAGAGATCAACCCCAGGGCCTTGGCACTGAGCTACATCCCCAGCCCCTTTTATGATTTCGAGACAGGGTCTTGCTGAGTCTCTGAGTTGCTCAGACTGGGCTTGAATTTGTGATCCTCCCAGCTCAGCCTCCTAGAGTTCTGGGATTACAGGTGTACACCACCAGAGCTGGCCTCCAATTGCTATTTAAGAATAAACCTCATGTTGGCCCACTCACGGGGGCCCAAGGGAGATTTCTGGAGGTGAGGTCCCAAGGTTAAAGAATGCATGTGTGCAAGACATCAGCAACAACAGCAGGCAGCATGGAGCAGAGCAGAGTCAGAGTAAGAGTGCAAGAGCCGCCTGCGTCTTTATTGTGTAATTCTTACACAGGTTGTTATCACATGTTTACATTCTTACATAGTGCTGTAACCAGCACATGCATGGTTATCTGTGCTAAGTCGTGGTTACATAACTGTATCCCACTGTGCACCACACTAGACAAGCGGGGTCACATCCTCAGGCGTCCTTAGATGCCCCTGAGCTTTGAAGCAGGCTGAGTGGTTCCCCACACCCCACGTACATCTACGTCCCCTTTCTTCAGTGAGAGGAATGTGGGTAACACGCAGCATGCTGGGAATTAAGAAGGGAGGTAGTCAACATCAGAGTCCACTTGTAGCTATTTGTTGTTGTTGTTGTTGTCATTTTGATGTGTAGTACTGCGGATCACAGGCAGATTTTAAAATTTAAAAAATTATGTTTATTGGTACATTTTAGGTATACATATTGATCACATTCATCATGGGGGATTTGTACCTGTACATGATATATCTTGCTGCTTCTTTTTTTCCCATTCTCCTCTCCTACCTTCAACCCCTCTTCCCCTCCTTATTTACAAAAGTTTTGTTTCCATTTTTTCCTTCTTTGCTCATGATTTTTTTCTTTTCCCTTCCTTCCCCCCTCCCTAGTTCCCCCTTCCTATTTGAACACTTTCTTTATTATTTCCCAATATCTTTTAAAAATTTTTATCTTTTATTTTTTAAATCGGATTTTATTGGTGCATTTTCAGTATACATAGTGATCACACAGAGCATTTGTACCTGCACATGATATAACTTGTTTCTTTATTTCCCATTCCCCACCCTCCCTTCAATCCTTCCTCCCCTCATCCACAAAAGCTTTGTTTCCATGTTTTCATTTTCTCTTTTTTTTTAACTTTTCCCTTCTTTCCGCCCCCCCTTCCTTTTTCCCCTCCCCATTTGAACATTTTCTTATTATTTCACAATATCTATTATATACTTTGGTCCTTATTTACACTTTCAATTTCTCTCACCAGAGAAATAATGCAATATTTACACGTGTGTCTGGTTTATTTAACTTAAGAGTATGGTCTCAAGGTGCATCCATTTACCTAGAAATGTCTCAAGCTTATCCTCCTTTATGACAGAGTAGTACTCCATTGTATAAAAAATCACATCTTCTTTATCCATTTGCCAATTGATAGGCATTTGGGCTGTTACCAAGATTTGGCTGTTACAAACTGCTGCTATAAACACAGGTGTGCATATGTTGCTGTGGTATGATGCTTTTAATTTTTTCAGGAATATACCAAGAAGGGGAATAGCTGGGTCAAATGGGTCTCTAATCCTAGTTTTTTTAGGAATCTCCACACTGATTTCCACACTGGTTGCACCAGCCTACACTCCCATCAACCTTGGAGAAGGGTTCTTTTTTTCCCCACAGCCCACCAACATTTGTTACTGGTTGATTTCTTGACAATAGTTGTTCTTTCTGGAGATGGAATCTCAGTGTTGTTTTAATTTGCATTTCATGAATGACCAATGATGTCAAAGATTTTTTCATATATTTATTTGCCATTTGTTCTTTTTCATCTGAGAATTGTCTATTCATTTCAGATGCCCATTTTTGGATTGGGTCTTTAAATTTGGGGGGTATCTGATTTGAGTTCTTTATATATTCTAGATAGTAATCCTTTGTCTGAGGAACAGCTGACAAAATTTTTTTTTACCACAGTGTATGTTGTCTCTTCACTTTGTTGGTGGTTTCTCTTGCTGTGCAAAAGCTTTTTAATAGGATGAGATCCCACTTGTTGATTCTTTGTGATAGTTCCTGTGTGATTGGGATTTTGTTCATAAAGTCTTTGCCTACACTAATGTCTTCAAGACTTCTACCTGTTCTCTGTTACAGCAGATTTAGTGTTTCTATTTTAATATTTAGATCTCTGATCCATTTTGACTTTAGTTTAATGCATGGTGAAAGATTTGGGTCTGGTTTTAATCATCAGCATATGGAAAGCCAGTTTTTCCCGCACCATTTATTAACTAGGCTTTCTTCCAGTGAAGATATTTGGCACCTTTGTCAAAGATAAAGTGGCTAAGTACGTCTGGAGTTGTTTCTACATCTTCTAATCTGTTCCATTGATCCTCAGGTCTTTTTTTTTTTTTCCCAGTACCATGCTGTTTTTATCACAGGAGCTTTGTAGTATAATTTCAAGTCAGGGATTGGGATGCCCCCTGCTTTGCCTTTGTTGGCCAGAATTGCCTTTGCTATTCTAGGTCTCTTCTGGTTCCAAATGAATTTTAGGATTGTTTTCTCTAATTCTGTGAGATATGCTGTTGGCGTTTTGATTGGGATTGCATTAAATTTGTAAAGCAATTTTGGAAGTATGGCTATTTTCACTATATTGGTTCTTCCTACCCAAGAACCAGGGACATCTTTCCATTTTCTGGTATCCTCTTCAATCTCCTTTTTCAGAGTACTAGTTTTCAACATAGAGGTCTTTTACTTCCTTCTTTAGATATTTCATTTTTTTTGGATGCTATTATTTTATTTTATTTTTTTTGTGGGTACCGGGGGTCGACCTCAGGACCTTGCACACCAGCAGGCACCTGTGCCGCTGAGCGATATCACCGGCCCTTTTTTCGTATGTGGGTTCTGGGAGTTGAACTTGGGCCTTCATGCTTGCCGGGCAGGCGCTTACGCCGCTGAGCCATCTCACCGGCCCTGGATGCTATTATGAAAGGTGTTGTTTCCCTAATTTCTCTCTCAGTGAGTTTGTTATTTGTGTAAAGGAATTTTTTTTTTTTGAGACAGGGTCTCAGTATGAGGAATACTGATTTTTGAGTGTTGACTTTGTGTCCAGCTACTGCACTGAATTTGGTTATTAAATCTAGAAGTCTTTTGGCAGAGTTTTTGGGGTCTTCTATGTAGAGTATCATGTCATTTGCAAATAATAATTTGATTTCTTCCTTTCCTATCCTTATTCCTTTTATTTCTTTCTCTTGTCTAATTGCTCTGGCTAATGTTTCCAGTACTCTATTGAATAAAAGTGGTGACAGTGGACATCTTTGTCTTTTTCCTGATTTTAGAGGGAAAGGTTCCAGTTTTTGCCCATTTAATATGACGTTGGCTCTTAGTTTGTCATAGATGGCTTTTTATCTGATTGAGATAAAGACCATCTATTCCAATTTTTTGTAGGGTTTTTATCATGAATGGGTGCTGGACTTTGTCAAAAGCTTTTTCTGCATCTATTGAGAGGATCATATGGTTTTTGTCCTTGGCTCTGTTGATATAATGTATTGCATTTATTGATTTGCGTGTGTCGAACCATCCCCGAGTCCCTGGAACGAGCCCTACTTGCTCATGGTGTATAATCTTCTTGATGATTTGCTACAGTATCTTACTGAGGATTTTTGCATCTATGTTCATTAGGAGATTGGCCTGTAGTTCTCTTTCTTGTAGTTCTCTTTCTGGTTTTGGTATCAGGGTAATGCTTACTTTCAGGAATGAATTTGGGAGTATTTCTTCCAATTTCATTAAAGAGTTTGAGAAGTAGCAGTATTAGGTCACCTCTAAATTTCTTGCAGAATTCAGCAATGAATCCATCAGGGCCTGGGCTTTTCTTTGTTGGTAGGTTTTTAATTACGTCAGTATCACTGATTTAGAATCTTTATATCTTCTTGATTCGGCTTTGGTAATTTATATGTATCCAGGAATTTATCCATTTCTTCTGCATTTTCCATCTTATTAGAATACAGTCTCTTTTTTTTTTTTTTTTGTGGGTACCGGGAGTCGTCCTCAGGACCTTGCGCGCCAGCAGGCGCCCGTGCTGCTGAATGATGTCACCGGCCCTTTTTTCGTATGTGGGTTCTGGGAGTCGAACTTGGGCCCTCGCGCTTGCCAGGCAGGCGCTTATGCCGCTGAGCCATCTCACTGGCCCAGAATACAGGTTCTTGAAGTAGCTATAGATGAGCTTCTGGATTTCTGTAGTATCTGTTGTGATTTCACCCTTTCCATTCCTAATTGCATGGATTTGAGTCTTTTCTTTCCTTTTTTGATAAGGTTGGCTAAGGGTTTGTTGATTTTATCTTTCAAAGAACCAGCTTTTTCAATTCACTGATTCTTTGTATTGTTGTCTTAGTCTCCACCACATTGATTTGTGCTCTGCTCTTTATAATTTCCTCCCTGTTACAGGCTTTGAGCTTGACTTTTCTTTTTCTAGAAGCTCGAGGTTCAATATTAGGCTGTTTATTTGCACTCACTCTGTTTTCCTAATAAGGGAATTCACCACTATAAATTTCCCTCGTAGGACTGCTTTCTTTGTGTCCCAGTATCTTGTATGGTCATTATCATTTAATTGTAGAAACTAATTTTTTAATTTCATCTGTGACCAGGAGGACGTTATTTAATTTCCATGTATTTATGAAGTTCTTGTGGTTTCTTTTGCCATTGATTTCCAATTTCATTGCACTATGATCTGATAATATGCATGAGATAATTTCACTCTCTTTGCATTTACTTGAGCATGTTCTGTGAGCTAGTATGTGGTCTATTTTGGAGAAAATCCTATGTGCGGCTGAGGAGAATGTGTATTCTGATGATGTGGGGTAGAACACTCTATAGACATCTAAGTCCTTTTGTTCAAAAGTTTGCTTCATTTCTAATATTTCGTTTTTTGTCTACTTGTGACAATGGGGTATTGAGATTCCCCCATTACAGCTGTATTAGTGGTTATTCGATTTTTCATGTCCATTAGTGTTTGTTTCATATAGTTGGGTGCACTGGTATTTGGTGCACATGATTATCTCCTCCTCTTGGACTGTTCCCTTTACGAGGATATAGTGACCTCCTTTGTCTCTCTTAATCAGTCTTGGCTTGAAATCTACTTTGTCTGCAAATAGCATAGCTACCCCTGCTTTCTTCGGGGTTCCTGTCGCATTGAGTATTATTTTCCATCCTTTGACTTTCGGTCTATGAATTTCTTTTTGAATTAAATGCAGAATAGGTTTTAAGATGCGAGTTCAATCTTCAGCACTGGAAACTTATATGGAGACCACTGGTTTGGGCAGAGCACCTACACTGGCCTGGTGAACAAACCAAAATGGAGTTGCCCATGCTAATGTCTGTGGCACCAACCTGAAGGTCCACGGCTCGTGGCTGTTGGGTGATCTTGGGAGTGCAGTCACAGGCTAACTACTAAGTAGGTGTGCGAGCTGCAGGACGAGGAGGTCCCCTCTGCGTCAATGCTCACAAGGAAAGTAACTCTGAAATAAACCGTCTTTTTGTTGTGTCTGCTCCCTGCAGTCTTTAGTTCTATCAGAACACACTTTTTTTTTTTTTTTTTTGTGGGTAATGGGGGGTCAAACTCAGGACCTCGTGCGCCAGCAGGAGCACGTGCCGCTGAGCGATATCACCGGCCCTTTTTTCGTATGTGGGTTCCGGGAGTCAAACTCAGGACCTCGTGCTTGCCAGGCAGGCGCTTATGCTGCTGAGCCATCTCACCAGCCCTCACACTTTTTTTTTTTGAGACAAGGTCTCACTATGTAGCCCAGGCTGGCATCACACTTTACTGGATCCTCTTGCCTCAGCCTCCCGAGTGCTGGGATTACAGGTGTGCACCACCACACCTGACATTTACTGAGTTTTTTAAGGACTGAAATTGCCAGAGATGGTGGTGCACACCTGTAATCCCAGCACTCGGGAGGCTGAGCACTCAGGAGGATCGCTGGGAGTTTGGGGCCAGCCTGCACTACACAGCGAGACCCTGTCTCAAAAACAAAAGTAGACAATGTAAACATGGTATTGAAGGTATAAAAATTAAATGCTAATGAAAAACTCAAGAGAAGTCAAAGGGCATTCATGCAAATAGTATACAGACCATTTCCTTGAAAGACAGATTTTAATACACAGAATAAAATCCAAGTTTTTTTTTTTTAATACTTTCCCTGAAATTTGTTTACTGAATCTATCCAGTAAAGTTTATATTTTGGTTCAGTATTCAACATCATTATATTAACAGTCTGATCAAGTCTGGCTTATTATAAATCTTAGGAATTAACAGAATTTATTTTGTTGCTTTTGTAGATGGGTTTCTAATTTTTCCTTAGCTAAAAGTTTACTTAACTTTCACCTCAGAGCCTGATTCAAAATATGATTCTCCTTTAAACAGATCATCATCATTTATTCTAGGCAAATTTGTACTTTATTGAAGACCATATAAAAACTTCACAATAAATAAGGAAGAGTATGCAGAATTATTAGCCCATTTACCATACAGAAAATACACGTCGGTTCTGGACCAAAATAATCCCATCAGCATAGAAAACGAGGGAAGGGGTGGGGCCCGCAGCAGCTGCTCTTGGTGTCGTTTAGCGACGACAAACCAACACCGCCGGCTGCTTGGGAAGTGAGGGAGGGTTTTCATTTGCAGATAAATGTCTTCGGTAGTTTAAAAAAATATAAACTCTAAAAAAACCTGTGACTCGTGTACAGTACAGGAGCAGCTGTGTGAGACCGAGGCGGAGGCCAGAATGGCATTAGCACCTGCAGCGAGCCCGGGCGCCCACTTCCCGTCCCGGCGCAGACGCTGGTGCCAGCGAGGGCCGCGGCCTTTCTGGCCACCAAGACGCTTGCAGCACGGCCCGCGAGCACCGCACCGGGGACACTACAGTCACAAGCTCAGCCGGAAAAGCAAGTCCCGCGTTGCCTTATCAACTTTTTGCTGGTAGTCCTCTAGTTTGTCAAGGATTTTCTGAGACATCTGTAGGGAAAAGAAGGGACTCATTACCGACTGGCTCAGGGACTGAGACCGGCGCCGTCACTTGACTTTGCCTCCTGGACTGCACCGAACCAAGACGTCACCTCCTCACCGTCTGTAGTCTACCTGTAGTGCTGGACTTCTCAGTTACATAGTGTCTTTAATCCTGCTTTCCTAATTTATCTTCAAAATATGCACATCACCCCCACCCCTGGCACTGGGGATGGAACCAGGGCCTTCACACTGACCTAATCCCTAGCCCCTTTTCATTTAGGGATAGGAGTCTTGCTAAGTTGCCAAGTTGCCCAGGCCAAACTTGAACTTGGGATCCTCCTGCCTCAGCCTCCCAGTGTTGGTATTACAGGCACGTGTCACCACACCAGGTTTCTCCTAACAATTTGAAAACCAGTTAAAGAGGAGAAATAGGGCTGGAGATACAGCTCAGTGGTATGGCATTTGCCTAGCAAGTGTGAGGCCCTGGATTCCATTCCTGGGACCACACAAAGGAAAAAAGCATACAAAAAAGCATGAGGAGCTTACATTCTGAATCAATGTTTGTTTTGTTTTTTGAGAGAGTCTTGCTATGTAGTTCAGGCTGGCCCTGAACTCACTATGTAGCTCTGGCTGGCCTCAAACTCACAGCGATCCTCCTGGCTCAGCCTCCTGAGTGCTGGGATGACAGGCGTGTGCTACCATGACGGGCCCAGCCAAACTATTCTTGGAGGTGTTTGAAAGCCAGTGGGGGGCTGGTGAGATAGCTCAGCGGCATAAGTGCCTACCTGACAAGCGCAAAGTCCTGAGTTTGACTTCCGGTACCCACATACGAAAAAAGGGCCGGTGATATCACTCAGCGGCACGGGCGCCTGCTGGGGCGCAAGGTCCTGAGTTTGACCCCTGGTACCCACAAAAAAAAAAAAAGAAGGAAGGGGACATGGGTCCTCCCTGTGCAGCCTGTGGGCAGCTGAGGGCTGGGTCATGGTTTCCCGCTTGCCTGCCAGAGCAGGCTGTGACTGTGTGAGCAAAGGAGACACCATCTTGTCGTCCCCATGAACGTGTCCTGGGCTCACTCCACACCCAGTGTCAGGAGGTGCCGGTGCCTCAGGGGCCGGGTCTGACCCTAAGATCAGGCAAAGTGGCCGCCTGCTGCTGGTCTCTGAGCCCGTGGAGCAGATAGGGACATTGGAGGCCCACTCACCGCGATGTTGTGGCTGTTGGCACTGTTCTCCCCCAGGGCCTGGAGCAGCTGGTCAATGGAGGAGTAGGGCAGCCACACCATCGGGGCCGTCGCAGACAGGGGAAACTGCAAGGGAAATGGCTGGCGTTCAGAGGAACCCAAAAGTGCCGTTTTTTTCTGGGGAGTTGTTTTCACAGGGCTCTAACGTAAAATGTGGTACTGCGGATCAAACTCAGGACAGCTTTACTGCCCATCTGTGTCCCCAGCCCTTTTCATTTTGAGACACTGTCTTGCTAAGCTGCCCAGGCAGGACTCAAACTTGTGATCCTCCTGCTTCAGCCTCTTTTAGTGCTGGGATTATAGGGTGTAGGAGCGCACCACCACGGCTAGCCCCTCTTCACAATGAAGAAATTGTGCACCTGCATGTGTGCACACCTGTACAAACATACGTGAAGCCCCCCACCTGGGAAACTTGTCCTTTGGTCAGTAAAATCAATCTATCAAATCTATCTTATCTAATCCATCCATCCATCAATCTGCTACTGGGAACTGAATGCAGGGTCAGGGTTTTTCCCTGACCTATGTATGTCCCCAGACCTTTTATTTCTTAGTTGTCCAGAAGGGACTCAAACTTGCAATCCTCCTGCCTCAGGCTCCCAGCATGCTACGATTACAGCATGTGTCACCACACATGGCTACGTTAAGTTTGTTCGTTTGTTTACTTATTCATTCATTCTTTTATTTTGAGACAGGGCCTCACTATGTAACTCAGGCTGGTCTCAAACTCACAGTGATCCTCCTGGCTCAGCCTCCCAAATGCTGGGATTAAAGGCGTGTGCCACCCTGCCCGGCCCAAAGTCACACTGTTTTGATGGAGAAAAGTGAAATGTACTCCCACTTTGCCTAGATTCCTGCCGTGCTAATGTTTAGCTGTCTGATGATTGGCAAAGCTCGAATCCAACAGTGCACGTTCAGTTACTTTCACACCTCCAGCTCCTGTGCACAGGGATACAGAAGTCAGAGAACACCGCTGTGCGCCCACCTCAATGCCGAAGTACTGATGTCCTTTTCCCAGCACGGCATCCACGTATTCTGAGACCAGATCCACGGCCTCTTCCAGCAGGTCGTACTTCAGGTAGAGACGCAGCAGCTCGGCGGCGTCGACTCTCTGTAAGAAACCGGCAATTGGGGCGTGCAGCCTGCAGCTCCCGCGGTGCGGCCAGGGAGCCGAGTGCCAGGCCGGGCACAGGCCTGTCTCACATGCCTGAGCGCAAGCCGTGGTCTCCTCAGCTGTGTCTCAGAAGAGCTGCTTCTCTGAGCGTGGCCAACCCGGGCCCTCGAGTGTCTGCTCAGTGACCCACGGCCCGGGAAGCCGGCAGGTCTCCCCGGTGCGTGGCAGCGAGCAACAGCGCGCTCACGCCGACTCCCAGAACACAGCGAAGGCCCGAGGGTCAGCGGTGCTGATGGGCCTCACGCCGGCCGGGCTCTGCCAGCTACGTTAACGGGGTTCCTGTGCTCTGACTCGATCCGTCTCCCCACACCACGCCGGCTGCTTTCCCTACTCCAACTCCAGAACAGATCGGCCTTCCTGATTTAATCCTTCAGCCTCATTCCCGATTCCACCCAAGGGAGGTCCCACACCACAGGCCTCAAACGTCAGGGTTGCCGCACTAAGGGAGGACCTTATTAAACGTCCAGCCCTGTTCCTTAGCTGGATAACTTGCGAAGTCTGGGATAGGACCCAGGAAAAGAAAAGATATATGTACTTTTTGGTGGCGTGGGGGGTTCTGAGAGTGTCTCGCTATGTAGTCTGGTCTACAACTCAGTGATCCTCCTCCCTGAGCCACTGGCATGCAGGGATGACAGAGGGTCTATTTCGCCTTATTATTTATTTATTTATATTTTGAGACAGGGTCTTGCTATATAGTTCAGGCTGGCCTTGAACTTGTGGTGATCCTCCTGCTTCAGCCTCCCAAGAAAGAGTGCCCTGCTGGAGTATTCACCGTGCACTATTCAGATGCAGGTGACCTGCTGTGATTTGGTTGTAGTTTGTCCCCTGAGGTCAAGCGTTGGGGAGGCCTGGTCCCTAACATGATAATGTTGGGAGAGGTGGGCCGGAGAGGCGCAGCCTGGTGTAAGGTCCCCAGGTCACCGCTCTCTGAGGGGACTCGTCCTGCCCTTGGGAATGAGAGGTTGCACTCTTGGGGGCAAGCCTCGCCCCTGCATGCCCACTGGCTTCCTGTCCCACTACGATGTGATTTGCCACCACGTGACATAACAGGAAGGGCCTCACCTGAGGCCCAGCGGACAGGGCCACCGGCTCTTGGACTCTCAGCTTCCAAAACTGTGAGCTAATAAGCCTGTTATAAAGTCAGCCAGCCTAAGGAATTCTCATGGTAATAAAAACCAGACTAATACTCAATCCATGAACTCAGTTTTTTTTGTTTTTTTGGAGACAGGATCTCACTATGTAGTGCAGGCTGGCCTTGAACTCACAGCAAACGAACCGCTCCTGCCTCAGCTTCCCGAGTGCTGGGAGTACAGGTGTGCACCACCATGCCTGGCACGAGCTCAGTTCTGACAGCACTGATTTAGAGAAACCCTGTGTCAGACGGGAAACGGCTCTACCTGCCGCCCTGGATTTTGGAATAAGGAACAGGGGATACATGCCCTGGGCATACTCGTTACTCTAGACATAAACTCATTGTTCAGTGAGCACACAGCAGGCAGTAATCCAGTTCTAACCTGCGGAACTTCACCCACGACAGCGGAGAATAAGTTAAATTGTTCTTAGTGATTTTAGCTATGATTGAGAAAACCTACCCAAAGTATATGTCGGTACATTCCCATATATTATCACCCCATCTTTTAGTTTTTAACTACCTCATTAAATTATTTACTTATTTTTGGTGGTACTGGGAATTGAACCCAGGGCATTTACACCGAGCTGAATCCCCAGTCCCCCTGCCCCATTTCTTTTTTTTTTTTTTAATTTTGAGGCAGGATCTCACTAAGTTACCTGGTCTGGGTCTAACTTGTGTTTCTCCTGCCTCAGCCTCCCAGAGGGCAGGGATTACAGGCATATGCCACAGTGCCTGGCTTTCCTGAATCATTTAGAACGGTAACAGGTAGGTTCTTACTCTCTTCAAGTTAAGCCATCACATACCTTGTAACTGTTTATGAGCCAGTTAGGCAGAGGCACGCCATGTGACAAGAGCTTGTTGATCACACACTGGTGGTACAAGTTATTCTGCACCTTGTACCTTTCTAGGTACGTGGACAGCAGTCGCCACGCTTCATCTGTAGCGCTTGAGAAAAAGCAAAAAGGACAAATGCATTTCAGTTTTCCCCATGGTCCCTGGGTTGAACCCAGAGCCTTGCCGCCGAGCTCCATCCCGGCCCAGGAGAAAGCAAACGAACCGCTCACAGCTCAGGGGTAACTCATGTTAGTAGGCCAGCGTGACTTGCAGGTTGGTGCTAGAAACCAGAGGATGCGGATTCTTGCATTTTTCTCCCAATAACCACCTAACTCACTATATAATGTTTGTTCAGGATTTCTTAAAAAAAAAAAAAAAAAGAAAGTGGCTCAAACTGCTGGTCTCTGAAGCCTGCAGAAGCTCTGACTCTAAAGATAAGGGTGCAGTATTTCAAGCTATGATGATGATTATTATTATTATTGTTTTCTTTTCTTTTTTAGAGAGAGGGTCTCACTATGCAGTTCAGGCTGGCCTCAAACTTGCAGCGATCCTCCTGCCTCAGCCTCCTGAGTGCTGGGATTACAAATGTACACCACCACACCTGGCTGCCACGTTGGTCTTGAACTTGTGAGCTCAAGGGATCCTCCCATCTCAGCCTGAGTAGTGGGGACTATTGGCATGGGCCACTATATCCAACTAAGAGCACTTCTCCCCTTTCTTTCTTTGTAGTACTGGGTATACAGCCTAAGGGCGGCTCTACCACTGAGCTACATCCCTAATCCTTTTCATTTTTTATTTTGAGATAGCATCTTGTGGCTAAGTTGCCCAGGTGGGACTCAAACTTGTGATCCTCCTGCCTCAGCCTCTCAAGTGCTGGGATTAGAGCGCCTCTTCTTGATGACGTAATACATGAAGTTTTGAGAAAGGGGATGTGCAGGAGACATTTCATAGGCAGAGACATCCTGGTTTGAACGATAACATCACAATGTGAACCTAAATGTAAAGTCTCCTGCTTCTATCAAAACTCAGTCAGTGGGGAGAGAGAGAAAAGTGACACCAAGTGTGCAGAGCGATGGAATCAGAGAAGAGAGCTGTGCTCAAGACAGGTGACCCCGGCGGAGGTGGTGCCATACCTGGACTCCTTGGTGGTGACCACGGAGGACAGCTGGTTGGCTGCAAGCCAGGCCCAGGCTTCGGCCTGCGCGTTCTCCCCGCCCAGCTGCAGCCGGATGCACCTGTGGGGAGAGGGCGCCCGTGAGCTCCTGCCAGGCCCTGCATACTCTGCTACCAGCACTAGAGGGATACGAGGGCAACTGCAGCTCAAGGCTACACTGCCTCGAGTCCGCTGCCGAGTGTCAGCTCTTCCTTTTCCTCCAACCACCAAGGAGATCACTGCGTGGACTGAGCAGAGCTCCTCCGTAAACCACACATGGCTTGGGCCCTGGCGTGTGATCACCGCCTCACATGAAGTGGTAAAGTGACATCTTGCATTAGGAGGTGAACCCCGTGGAAAGGTCACTGTACATACTTGAAAGCAAGGCCCTCGAAGACTGGCGTCAGGGGCAGCTTGAAGGTTTGGCAGAGTGCGAGGGCGGTGTCGAAGAGGCCGGCCTGCACCAGGAGAGTGACCATCTCCTCCGCTGACGAGCTTCCTGGGGTGGGAAAGGGCGTTACTGCGCGAGGCGAGGCTCTGCTGGGGAGGAGCCTGCAGCCAGGACTCAGCACCACACCCACCAGGCAGGCTACTACCTGCGACGGCAATGGCTGCCGGGTCGTGGCGGGCCAGCACGAGGCGGATGCGGGCCAGGGCGCACTCCTTCTCCAGGTCGGCCAGCTCCAGGATCTCCACCTGCCGTGGGCCTGGGAGCCAAGGGAGGAGACCCAATGCCTGAGTTCAGGGCCAGTGACCTAGCTCGGCCCAAGCTGTCCGTTCCCCTGAGCACTGCTGCTCTGGGGGCATGAAGGAAGGAGAGGGCACTTGCAAAGAGCTGAGAAACCGAGCACTCCTGCTTTGTCCACACGGCCGAGTCAGGCAACGCCTTGTCGGCAGTGGCGCTCGGGCTGGGGCTTTGCAGGCACAGGACAGGTCCCTCTGCTGGGCTCTACAATCACGACTATGCCCTCTCCATCAGGAGGGACACACACCCTGGGGAAAGGGGCAGCCAAAACCAGTGTATCCCATCCACACCTTGGCTTCTATCTAGATCACCCCCCAAAGCCTCACGCGCTCCTAGGGGGGGCTTTGGGAGTGACTGGATCATGGGCCGCAGTACTGGAGCAGCCCATTGATTGGTTTAGCACAGTTCTGGTGTGGATGATGGATTACTGAAGAGGGAAGCCCCACCCTGGGTGTGGGTGCTGCCAACCACAGGCTTATAGCCTGGATGGAGCAAAAAGGGAAAGAAGAAGGAAGGCTGCCTCCAGCCTGCCCTGCCATGGACTGTTTCTTCTCCGCCAGGCCCCTGTGCCGTGCCACCCTGCCTTGGAGTCAGCTGACTGCGGACTGAAACCTCTACAAACTGTGAGCCAAATAAACCTCTCCTCCTTTAACTTGTGGTTGTTGGGTGTTTTGTCTCAGCAATGAGAAAGTAACTAAAACAGTTGTCCTGTCGTGCTGTATCAAGGAACCTATGACAAAAGGTTTGCCACTCGGCTGATTCAAATGCAGCAGGCAACAAAACGTACTCCCCTCTCCTGTGTAAGCATTTTCATTTCTCATCATCATACAGCATTTTCAAAGGGCTTCCGGACAACTTTTAGCAGATTAGAATGTTGAAAGTAAACTAAAGGAATTTCACTGCATTTTAAAACGGCTACACCGTGTATGAGATGACAACATAATGACGTTGTCACGATGCGATGTGACATAAGCGCTGTATCTAGGTACACATCTGTCTTCATCTAGGTCTCCTCCAACATAACGACATGACTACTCCCCAGCTGGATCAGTGTGACACCCCGACTCACCTGGGGCGGCTGTGCATTCTCCATCATGATTCCTCTTGGGGGACGTTCCAGGACGGTCATACTGAGAAGACAAAAAAGGGATTTACCTGTGAAATTAGTGTTTTTATTTTGATATTACTAACTGTGAAATGAAGCTTTCATGCGTGAGTTCTCTCAGTAGAAATAGTTTTTTTGCAGTCCTGGGATTGAACCCAGGGCTGGTGCAGTGAGCAACGCTCCCAGCTCATTCTACTTCTTATCTTGAAACGAGGTCTAAGTCCTGAGCTGCCCAGGCTGGGCTCAGAGCTGCGATCCTCCAGAGTGCTGTAATGACTGGTGTGTGCCACGAGGCCTCGCTTCAGTGAAAACAACTTCTATCTTAGCCAGCCAGGCAATTCTTAGAGATACTGGAACTGTCAAGGAAGTGGAGTTGTTTGCCAAGTTGGCTATTTAATGTGTTACTGAGTCCAAGGCCCTGGATCTACCCTCCATGTAAACCACGTGACCTTCCTTCGTTACAGTTCTAGTTCCCACTGGTAACCTGGGTAACAGCCTCAAAAATGCAGGAACTACGCAATCCCAGGAGCTGGGCACAGGTGACCGATCACCCTGACAGAGAAAACTCCAAGTGTGCGTCCTTTAACACAGCAACTGAATTAACAATATGATCAAAATAAAAGCAGCCAGCGTTGATCAAGGACTTTCTGTAGGTCAGATCTATCATTATTCTTTTTTGTTTGTTTTTGAGACAGGGTCTCACAATGTTGTTCAGGCTGACCTTGAACTAAGCCCAGCCTGTCCTCAAACTTGCAGCGACCCTCCTGCCTCAGCCTCCTGAGTGCTGGGATTGCAGGTGTGCGCCACCATGCCTGGCCGTTGTCACTATCCTAAGCAATGTACTCATATTAATGTCTTCCAGCCCCAATCTTCCGTAAGGGCGATGCCATCCATCCTGTTGCACAGCAGAGGACACCCGAGCTGCAGAGACCCAGAAACTTGTCTGACGGCAGTCTCTCGAACCCCGAAACCACTCTGCCAGAAGTTCTTCTACCAAAATTCTGAACGTGGGAATTAGAGGGACAGTGACCTGTAATACATGAATGGCTACGAAAGAAGAAATTGTTCCCGAACGCCTCAGTAGAAATCTGAAACGAAATGAAGCAAATCGAAGGAAACCCAAAGAGATGAAGTGACCCCCAAACTCCAAAATACAGTAGGAAGCTTTCGTACCACGGCGCCGGCCGCGGGCTGCACGATCCACGCGTACTCGGGGCGGATGAGGCGCAGGCAGTTCATGGCGGCCAGGTAGCAGTTGCCTTGCTTCTCGAGTCCCCGCAGGGTGCGGACCTCTCTGCCCAGGCGCGTCCCATACTCAAACATCACCGTGCCAGCTGCGAGGCAGGAAGAATTTACACAGTGTGTTTCTTTAGAGAGACAGAGAACTAGTTACACCTATCAAACATTAAGCTTTAAACTAAATTGAATTTACTTAGAGCTACAAAAAAGAAATCACATGTTGGAGCTGGGCGTGGTAATATATGCCAGCATTCTGGGAGGCTGAGACAGGGTGATTTCAAGTTTGAGCCTAGCCTGGACAATTTAGAAACTTAGGGAGAGCTGGTCTTAAAACAAATGGAAAGAAGACGATGTGTCAGTGACGATGTGGAGATACGGGAACTCTGTGCACTGTTGCTAAGGATATAAAAGGGTACAGGAGCCGAGGAAAACAACATGGCAATTCCTTACAAATTAAACAGAATTACCACATGATGCAGCAATCCTACTTCCCGGCACATATCAAAAAGAACTGAGGGTGGGTATTCATCTACTGTGTGGTACCAGGGATTAAACCCAGGGCTCTTACACTGAGCACATCCCAGCCCATTTTTCTTTCTTTCTTACCTTTTTTTTTGAGTCAGGGTCTCACTATGTAGTTCAGGCTGGCCTTGAGCTATGCAGCCCAGGCAGGTCTCAAACTCTCGGCAGATCCTTCTGCCTCAGCCTCCTGAGTGCTGGGATTACAGGTGTGCACCACCACGCCTAGCCCCAGCCCTTTTTACCTTTTAGTTTTGAGACAGGGACTCACTAAATCATTAAACTGTCCAGCAGGGGCTTAAATTTGTGATCTTCCTGCCTCAGCCTCCCAGAGTGCTAGGATTACAGATAGGAGCCACCATGCTTGGCTCACCTTCTTTTATAAAACTTTAGCTACAAGGGTTGGATGAGATCCTGAAAAATCCATTGTTTTAGGACAACATGGGACACACAAACTAAACAGCATTTAAAAACTCTTTCAAACTGAGAGGCTTGAGGCAGGAAGATCCCAAATTTGAGTTCCACCTGGGCAATTTAATGAGATTAAACTGTCTCAAAATAAATAAAAAGGGGTGGAGATTACAGCTCAGTGTGAGGGTCATGGGCTCAATCCATAGTACCATAAAACAAAAACAAAAAGGAAAAAACAGCTTTTAAGTAAAGCTATTTAAAAAACAAACAAAAAATACCAGTGTTTTTCTTACAACAAATTATTTTTTGAGCATCTGAAATATGTAAAACACTGTTTGGCTGTAGCTTCTAAAGACCTTAATGTTACTAGGCGTGATGCAGCCCTGAAATCCCAGCTCTCTAGGAGGCTGAGGCAGGAGGATCGCAAGATTGAGCCTAGCTTGGGCACCTTAGTGAGACCCTGTCTCCAAACAAAAAATAAAAAAAGGGCTGGGTGTGTAGCTCATGTGAGTGCCCCGGATTCAATCCCAGCACAGCCCCAAAAAAAGTTTATCATGTAAAATACAGTCTTAAGAGGAACATGGATTCCTTTCAGTTGAACTGTTCTGATACAGACCTACCCTGTCACCATGCAAGTCCAAATTATGACTCATCTCACAAAATGATTAGCATATCCAATTCAAAAGCACCAAAGGCAAAGTAAAGCTAAAAGAAATGCTCCACATTAAAAGAGTCTAAAGAGAAATAACCAAATAAACGTATGGTCCTGGATCAGGGGGTGAGGACAGCAGGGGAGGAATGTGCTATAAAAAACATTATGGTGAGGACCAGTGTAATCCCAGCATTTTGGAGGCTGAGGCAGGAAGATCGCAAGTTCAAGGCCAGCCCGAGTTACACAGTTCGAGACCAGCCTGGACTACATGGCGAGATCCTGTCTCAAAACAAAACAAGGACTTCTGGAAAAAGATGGCAGATCTGTAAGAAGCAGGCAGTGAACCTCTCCAAAAGTCGCCATCTGGACACTGGAATATAGTGACTGCAGGAGGACAAGAAAGAGGGAAGTGGCTCCCCTGGACTGCAGTTCGGGGCCCACAGAGAAAGTGAAGAGAGAAACCCCAACAAAGAAGAAGGAGGTGGCCACTGGCCCCTTTTCCCTGTGTCGGGAATCCCGGCGCGACAGAAGCGGTTCAAATCTGCGGACACGCGGTGACTCGGCGCCCCCGGGGGCCTCCGTGGAGGAACGCGAGAAGCGGCGGTGCGGGGAAGCAGGGGCCATGAAAGACACACTGACTGGCGGTGAGTGCTGACACACAGCCGTCAGGCGCCCAAGAGAGCCACTAGCCGGGCGCCATTGTGGGGGGGGCAGCAGCTGAACTGGAAACTCAGGGCGGCCGCCACTCCACCCACGGCTCCAGCGGGGACCTCTGCAGAGGAACGCGAGACGCCGCGGAACAGAGAAGCGGCGGCCGTGAAGGACACACTGACTGGCGGTGAGTGCTGACACCCAGCCGTCAGCCGTGCAAGAGAGCCACTAGCCGGGCGCCATTGTGCGGGGGCAGCAGCTGAGCTCAGAACTCAGGGCAGCCGCCACTCCACCCACGGCTCCAGTGGGGACCTCCACGGAGGAACGCGAGACGCCGCGGTACAGAGAAGCACCAGCCGAGAGGGACACACTGACTGGCGCTTTTCTTCCTGGTATTCCAAGACTGAGATTGTCTAAGGATCACAGAAAATACTGTGGCACAGTACCAAAGAACCAAGGACTGGGCCAAACAGGCAGCAACTTCTTATCTCCAACAAATTGAAGAGGTAGGATATTGCAGCAGGCTCAAAACCCAAAAATAAGCTACACCTGGAAGATACCTCAGATAAGTAGCCATCTCCTAAGAGTTTGAAATACTAGCAATAAAGCAACCTACCATAGGCAATTTACAAACATCACCCCAGGAATTAAACTAAAGAAAGAAAAGAAAATGAGACGACACTTAAACAAGATGCAACCCCACACATCCAGTTCACCAAAAGCAAACCCAGGGAGCAACGAGGTGGGACAAACCAAAAGCCACCCACTTGATATCTCTTAAGTGGTAACAACAAAACAGTTGAATGAGGCTCTGGAAAAATTTAAATCAGAAATAATTTCTCAGATAACTGCAGAGATAATGTCCACAATGAAGACCACACTTAAGGACGCTAGAGCAGACACAGACAAAAAATAGACGAGCTTAAGAAAATGATGGAAGCCATGAATGCTCAGCATAGGAAAGAAATGGACTCCATAAAGCAGATTCAAGCAGATATCCAGGAGAACAAAAATTCCATTGAAAGTATTTGTAGCAGATTAAGCCAATGTGAGGACAGGATCTCAGATATAGAAGACAAGCTTGCAGTTAGTGATCATGAAAAGAAAGAATTCTTAAAAATAGCAAGGGACGATGAAAAATCAATCCAGCAGCTGCTAGATGATGCAAAGAATAACAAGATTGATTGGAGTCAATGAAAAAGCAGGAGATAGCATAAATGACATCAGAACACTGTTCACAGACATTATCACAGAAAATTTCCCTGGTAGAGAAAAAGAATGTGATGTTCAGATAAGTGAGGCTTATAGAACTCCAATTAGCGACGATCAAAAAAAAATCTTCAGCCAGGCATATCATAGTCAAGATCCCAGAAATTCAACGTAAGAGTACAATCTTAAAAGTTGTTAGAGAAAAGAAACAAATCACCTATAAAGGAAAGCCCATCAGAATCACAGCAGACTTTTCAGCACAAACCCTCAAGTCAAGAAGAGCTTGGAATGATGTATTTCAAGTACTAAAGGAAAACAACCTTCAACCCAGATTGATGTACCCCACAAAACTATCTTTCAAAACTGATGGAGAAATAAAATACTTCCATGACAAAGAACATCTGAGAAAATTTATAACCACCAAATCAGCACTCCAAAATGTTTTGAAGGACATTCTAGAAAGGGATAACAAGGACTACAACTCCAGGAACCCCAACAGAAGGAATCCACCAGGCAGGGCAAACAATTAAACAGAGGGCGAGAAAAAAAAATAAAAAGAGAGGGAGCCGACAACAGGAAAATAACATGACAAGTATAAGTCAATACATATCAGTTTTAACCATCAATGTTCATGGTTTCAATTCACCAACCAAAAGGCACAGACTGGCAAATTGGATCAAGAAGCAAGATCCAACAATATGCTGTACACAAGAAACACATTTAAGTCAAAAAGAAATTCATAGACTGAAAGTCAAAGGATGGAAAACAATATTCCATGTGACAGGAACCCAGAAAAAAGCAGGGGTGGCTATTCTTTTTGCAGACAAAGTGAATTTCAAGCCAAGAATGATTCAGAGAGATAAAGACGGTCATTACATCCTTGTAAAGGGAACAATCGAAGAGGAAGAGATAACGATCATAAATATATATGCAACAAATACCAGTGCACCCAGCTATATAAAACAAGTATTAAAGGATATGAAAAATCAAATAAGCACTAATACAATTGTATTGGGGTATCTCAATATTCCACTGTCACAAAAAGACAGATCAACTAGACAAAAAATCAACAATGAAATATTAGAACTGAACCAAACTTTGGAACAAATGGACTTAGTAGATGTCTACAGAGTGTTCCACCCCACAACATCAGAATACACATTCTTCTCAGCTGCACATGGGACGTTCTCCAAAATAGACCACATACTAGCTCATAGAACCTGCTTAAGTAAATGCAAAGGAATTGAAATTATTCCATGTATATTATCAGACCATACTGTAATGAAACTGGAAATCAATGGGAAAAGAAACCACAAGAACTTCCTAAACACATGGAAATTAAATAGCACCCTACTGAACAACCAATGGGTCATAGATGAAATTGAAGAAGAAATTAGACACTTTCTATAACTGAATGATAATGACAGTACAACATACCGGAACTTATGGGATACAATGAAAGCAGTCCTAAGCGGGAAATTTATAGCATTAAATACCTATATCAGGAAAACAGAGCAAGCACAAATAAACAACCTAATGTTGAACCTCAAACTTCTAGAAAAAGAAGAGCAGGCTAAGCCAAAAGCTCGTACAAGGGAGGAAATTATAAAGATCAGAGCAGAAATTAACGTATTGGAGACTAAAAAAACAATACAAAGAATCAACGAATCAAAGAGTTGGTTCTTTGAAAGATTAAATAAAATTGTCAAACCCTTATCCAACCTTATTAAAAAAAGGAAACAAAGTACTGAAATCCACGCAAGTAAGAATGAAAAGGGTGATATCACAATGGACCCTGCAGAAATCCAGAAGATCATCTACACCTACTTTGAAAACTTATATTCTAATAAGATGGAAAATGCAGAAGAAATAGACAGATTCCTAGATACATATGAATTACCAAAGCTCAACCAAGAAGATATAAAAATCCTAAATAAACCAATAACGATCAATGAAATCGAAGATATAATTAAAAACCTCCCAACAAAGAAAAGCCCAGGCCCTGATGGATTCACTGCCAAATTCTACAAGAAATTTAGAGAAGACCTAACACCACTACTTTTCAAACTTTTTAATGAAATTGCAAGGGAAGCAATACTCCCAAATTCATTCCTGGAAGCAAGCATTACCCTGATACCAAAACCAGAGAAGGACCCAACTAAGAAAGAGAACTACAGACCAATCTCCCTAATGAACATAGATGCAAAAATCCTCAATAAGATACTGGCAAACAGAATGCAGCAAATTATCAAGAAGATTATACACCACGACCAAGTTGGATTCATCCAAGGGATACAGGGATGGTTCAACATACGTAAATCAATAAACGCAATACACCATGTTAACAGAACCAAGGACAAAAATCATATGATCATCTCAATAGATGCAGAAAAAGCTTTTGACAAAGTCCAGCACCCATTCATGATAAAAACCCTACAGAAAATTGGAATAGATGGTCTTTATCTCAATCTGATAAAAGCTATCTATGACAAACCAGCAGCCAATATTATACTAAATGGACAAAAACTGAAAGCCTTCCCTCTAAAATCAGGAACAAGACAAGGATGTCTACTATCCCCACTCTTATTCAACATAGTCCTGGAAACTTTAGCCAGAGCAATTAGACAAGAGAAAGAAATAAAAGGAATAATGATTGGAAAGGAAGAAGTTAAATTATCATTATTTGCAGACGACATGATACTCTACATAGAAGACCCCAAAAACTCCACTAAAACATTGCTCGATTTAATAAGCAAATTCAGTAGTGTAGCTGGATACAAAGTCAACACTCAAAAATCAATAGCCTTCCTGTACACAAATAACAAACTCACTGAGAGGGAAATTAGGGAAACAACACCTTTCACAATAACATCCAAAAAAATGAAATACCTAGGAATCAATCTCACAAAGGAGGTAAAAGAAAACTACACTGAAAACTACAGTACTCTGAAAAAAGGAGATTGAAGAGGATATCAGAAAATGGAAAGATATCCCTTGCTCTTGGGTCAGAAGAACCAACATAGTGAAAATGGCCATACTTCCAAAATTGTTATACAGATTTAATGCAATTCCGATCAAAATCCCAACAACATATCTCACAGGATTAGAGAAAACAATCCTAAAATTCATCTGGAACCAGAAGAGACCTAGAATAGCAAAGGCAATTCTGGGCAACAAAAGCAAGGCAGGGGGCATCATAACCCCTGATTTGAAATTATACTATAAAGCTACTGTAATAAAAACAGCGTGGTATTGGAAAAAAAAACAAAAACAAAAAACAGACCCAAAGATCAATGGAACAGATTAGAAGATGCAGAAACAACTCCAGACATACTAAGCCACCTTATCTTTGACAAAGGTGCCAAACACATTCACTGGAAGAAAGATAGCCTCTTTAATAATTGGTGCTGGAAAAATTGGCTCTATACATGCTGAAGATTAAAATTAGACCCATATCTTTCACCGTGCACTAAACTAAATTCAAAATGGATCAAAGATCTAAATATTAAAACAGAAACATTAAATCTCCTGGAAAACAGAATAGGTAAAACTCTTGAAGACACTGGTGTAGGCAAAGACTATGAATAAAACCCCAATGGCACAGGAACTATCACAAAGAATTAACAACTGGGATCTCATCTTATTAAAAAGCTTCTGCACAGCAAGAGAAACCACCAACAGAGTGAAGAAACAATCCACAATATGGAAAAAAATGTTTGCCACCTGTTCCTCAGACAAAGGATTACTATTGAGAACATACAAAGAACTCAAAAAAATCAGACCTCCCAAATTCAAAGACCCAATCCAAAAATGGGCATCTGAGATGAATAAACACTTCTCAGATGAAGAAATACAAATGGCAAATAAATATATGAAAAAATATTCAACACTGCTAGTCATTAGAGAGATGCAAATTAAAACAACACTGAGATTCCATCTCACCCCAGAAAGAGTGGCTATTATCAAGAAGTCAACTAATAACAAATGCTGGAGGGGCTGTGGGGAAAAAGGAACCCTTCTTCACTGTTGGTGGGAGTGTCGACTGGTACAGCCACTGTGGAAGTCAGTGTGGAGATTCCTCAGAAAACTGGGATTGGAGGTCCCATTTGACCCAGCTATTCCCCTTCTGGGCATCTTCCCAGAAGAATTAAAAACATCGTACCACAGCGATATATGTGCACCCATGTTTATAGCAACACAATTTGTAATAGCTAGATCGTGGAAACAACCCAAATGCCTATCAACCGAGGAATGGATAAAAAAGATGTGGTATTTTTATATAATGGAGTACTACTCAGCCATAAAGAAAGATAAATTGGAAACTTTTATAGGTAAATGGATGCAACTTGAGAAAATACAAGCGAAATAAAGTGGACGCACATTTGTAAACATCGTATTGTCTCCCTAGTATGAAAATGCAGTTTCACTGTGACTATTCCATTCCTTAGTCTTCTATTTTTACCTAGCTTTTACATGGCTTAATCTTATACTGAGTAATGTTTCTCTCCAAAAGGTATTTGTACATTCTCTAATGCTTGAGTCTGTTAATACAGGAGAAAGTTTACTTGTTGTCTTTAAAAAAAAATAAATTAATAAAAAAAAAATTCAACTGGCAACAGCACAAGCTGACCTGAAAAAAAAACAAAAAACAAAAAACAAAACAAAATGAAAACAAAATATAATTCTTACAATGATTATTATTATAGTCTGAACATGAGCAGCACATAACATAACAGCATTTCATGACTGTTTAGTACTAACTTAATCACACGCATTTCCTAAGCTGACAGTGGTGTCATGCTTCCATAAGAGCACACGCGTGGGAGAGACATGTGAAACAGTGAAGTGGTAACGGAGTGGAAGGAACCTCCATGGGTGAAACTGGACAACTATGGGTGAAGGGTACAGCTGAGCTCCCGGAGAAAGCTGGTGGCTGCGGCCACAGCTGTGACGGGCACAGCTACAGTGTCAGCCGGTGGAGCATGATGGCCCCGGGAAGTCCCACCAGAGTCTCCCCCTCCCCCAGCCTCTGCTCTGCTGTTGCTTCTGTCATCATTTCGCTTGGCACTGCTCAGTGACGAGTAATTTCCCTATGGAAACAGCATAAAAGTAAACGCAAAGCCTTGCTTGGGGCTCTCAGGGAGGACACAAGTCCCCTGTGGAGACACCAGCAAATAAAGACGCCCTCCTCTCCTACTCTGTCTGAGTGGCTTTGCTGGGGATCCCGTTTCTCTCCTGCTTCAGTGAGAGTCACAGTAGCATAACTTACTCTCAAAAGGAGAGCGAGGAGGAAGGGAGGGGAGGAGGGAGGAAGAGGCGGACGGGCATCGATGTGGCAGAATGTGAATAACTCGTGAATGTGGGTGAGGGGTATAATACAGGGTGTTCTCTGTACAAATGCTTTCGCTTTTCTGTACACTCGAAAAATTTTAAATGAAAAGATTGAGGCTGGTGGCGTAGCTCAGCAGGAGGGCGTGTGCTTAGCACTCACGAGGCCCTGGGTTCCATTGCTGGCACCAGAAGGAAAAAAAAAAAAGCTTGCAAAGAAATTCACTGGGACATGATGTTATCATTTGATAACTTCTAAATATCAAATTTACTCCTCTCTTAAAGGCTTTTCCATAAAATCGAGGGAAGGAAAACACACCCACCATCACCAAGGAATACCATGATATTCAGGTGAGCAAAGTAGATGTGAGCAGTAAGAAATTTGTTCCAGGAACTGAAATATGGGATGGAAGGTGGCCAAGGCCAAAAGTGACACAGGAAGTTAAAAGTAGTTGTGAGAGTTCAAGATCCCGCTAGTGGAAGAGCTAAGGTTTCCTTTAGCAGCAGACAAAACCCGCATACGATACCACCTCGCCGAAATGACTGGGAATGCTCCAGAATAGAAGTGTGTATTATCAAAACTTAAATATAATCTTCAAAATGGTGAAGGTAAGCTAATCTTGTACGTAAACATAATCGAATGCACAGAATTTTTTTTGGTTTTTGAGACAGGGTCTCACTATATAGTGCAGGGTGGCCTTGAACTCACTTATGTAGCCCAGGCTGGTCTCCAACTCACAGTGATCCTCCTGCCTCAGCCTCCTGAGTGCTGAGAATCCAGGTGTGTGCCACCATGCCCGGCTTGAACACACAATATTTTTGTAAACCACGATTTCACTACTAAGGAGGCCTCAGTGGCCAGCACCTGGCTCACAGCTCACCTTTGCGGAAGTTGTGGCGGTGGATGTGGAAGGCGTAGAGAAGCTCGTAGTAATTGTGAGTCGTGAGGTCCACGGCCCTGGCACGCGATTCAATTATCCCCACGAGCTGGCGGAGGGCAAGCCAGGGGACGCTGATGTTAGCGCGGTGCTGGTAGCACAAGAAGTGACTCTGGCTGCCGGTGGCTACCTGCACCTACCTCGTTATGCAGGTTCACATAAGGAAACTCCACCAGGTCCTGCAGCTGCGAGCGCTCACACAGGACAACCACCAGCTGCCGCAAGCAATCTAACTGCCTGGAGGGCGAGAGGGTCAAGAGGGCACCGTCGCAGGGGCCTAGGCAGGGCTGGCACACGGTGTTCCCAAAGAGACTGTGAACCTACCTGCTGGAGTCGGGAATCTGGGTCAGGGCCTCGTATGCCTGGCTGTTGTGCCCCAGGTCCAAGTGATGTTTGAAGATGCACGTCCTCAAAGTGGCCTAGAGAGCGAGAGCAGCAGAAATGAAGACACCGCCTCCACAGCGAACTGCACAGCAAAGGAGCTGTGGTTTGCTTACCTGACCTTTCCAGTCGTCGCCTGCTTCCGTTATTGCTGCCGTAGCCAACTGAATGACCAGCTCAGGCAGCCCGACGACGTCCAGTAGACGTAACACCTAAGTAGACGCAGAGTAAACGCCATTAAAAGTAACACAGCACGGGCCCTCCAAACTGAAAAACATTTCCAGATTAACTAGAAGGGGAGCCAGGCAGGTAAAGACGAAGCCAAAGGTGCCCAAAGGGGCCCGGGCTGCGGCTCTGCAGTGCAGTACTTGCTACCGTCGCGAGGCTAGGCTTGGTGCCCAGCCCTGCAAAGCAAAAAGACGAGCTGCCAAGATGCAGTGTTTTGTTACTACATGAAAATCTGCCTTTAGGTTCTACTGTCACACATGGGTTTGTGGTAAAACCCATTTGTTTCTGCAGATAACACAACCGGCATGGTTCTCTAGGTGCAGATAAATTTAGATCGATTGTATTATAGTGTTAGGTTAACATGGACAGATGAGGGGAAACCGTAAATCTAACACACTCTCAATAGCTTATTTACAAGAGCTACTACTGACGGACTTTTTTTTCCTAGTACTGGAATTGAACTTAGGGCCTCGCTCAAACAAGGCAAGCGCTCTGCCCGAGCTGCACACCCAGCCCTTACGAGAACCATTAGTGAACAACAGGGTTTTGGACTGTACTTTTCCTTTCCTTTTTTTTCTTTTTGTGGGTACCGGTGGTTGACCTCAGGACCTCGCGCGCCAGCAGGCGCCCGTGCTGCTGAGCGATATCACCGGCCCTTTTTTTGTATGTGGGTTCCGGGAGTCGAACTCGGGTCCTCGCGCTTGCCGGGCAGGCGCTTAAGCCGCTGAGCCATCTCACCGGCCCGTCCTTTTTTTTTTTTTTTTTTTTTGTGGGTGCCGGGGGTCGACCTCAGGACCTCGCGCGCCAACAGGCGCCCGTGCCGCTGAGCGATATCACCGGCCCCTTTTTCGTATGTGGGATCCGGGAGTCGAACTCGGGCCCTCGCGCTTGCAAGGCAGGCGCTTATGCCGCTGAGCCATCTCACCGGCCCCTTTCCTTTTTTTTGAGACAGGGTCTCACTATGTAGTTCAGGCTGGCCTTGAACTCACGGCAATCCTCCTGCCTCAGCCTCCCGAATGGTGGGATTACAGGCATGCACTACCATGCCCAGCTCTTTTTCTCTTTAAGACAGGGTCTCACTGTGTTGTTCAGGCTGGCCCCAAAATCCCAGGCTCAAGAGAGTCTTCTGCCTCAGTCTCTTGGGTACTGAGCATCGCCACACAGCTTTGTCCTTTGACAAGTATGACGCAGTAGTGAAAGAGCTCCTGCAGACATGCCTGTGCCCACGTTCTTACACACACGGCCACTCCGGAAGAAGCCGGCGTACATACTGTGACTACCGAAGGCCTGCTCTGTGCAGCACCACTGCCCACTCTGGAGAATCCCCTGTACTCATCATCACAGTAACAGACAGTGTCACCCGCGTAAGGTCACAGCTGGGAGACTCGGGACTCAGACCTCAGCATGGGGAGCCTGCCACCATGCGACGTCCAAGACACTCTCACAATGAGGTGGATGCGTATTTCCTCTGTCCGTCTGCCGTGCTCGCTGTGTGTTCAAAGCACAGGTTGCACGCTGGCTCATCTCTGCCCTTTGCTGCGCACGTCGGTACCAGCAGGCAGGGAACAGCCTGTCGTTCACAGCTCTGTGTTTTTTTTTTTTTTTTTTTTTTGTGGGTACCGGGGGGTCGACCTCAGGACCTCGCACGCCAGCAGGCGCCCGTGCCGCTGAGCGATATCACTGGCCCTTTTTTCGTATGTGGGTACCGGGAGTTGAACTCAGGACCTCATGCTTGCTGGGCAGGCACTTATGCCCCTGAGCTATCTCACCGGCCCCACAGCTCTGTTCTTAGTGCCCGGCCCCAGCGCCCTGCACACAGTGGGCTCGCAGCAGTTTTCCTTCTTTCAGTACTGGGGACTGGATACAGCCAGGGCCCACACTCAGCTACACCACCAGCCTCGCCCCTTTTCAGTTTTGAGACTTGCCATTCTTTTGCCTCAGTCTCCTGAGTAACTGGGGTAAAGGGTGTGTGCCACCACATACACACAGGATTTACTGAATGAAGGAACACATACAATTTTACTGCAGGTTGAATATCCCTTGTAAAAAAATGTGAAATCTGAAATGCTCCAAAATCTGAAACACTGTGGGTGCTGATGTGCTACCGTATTGTTTTGTTTTTTGAGACAGGGTCTCACTATGTAGCCCAGGCTGGCCCTGAACTCACAGCGATCCTCCTGCCTCAGTCTCCCAAGTGCTGGGATTATAGGCGTGTGCCACCACGCCCAGCTTGATGTATTGCCATAAAATCCTACACCTTTCCTCATGTAAGAGACGGAAGCCTGAGCACAAGCAAACTAAAATTACTCATGAAATTACCTTCAGAGTATATGTACAAGGTGTGCACAGGAGGGGGAAATGGTGTGCATGCAAGAAGGGAACTTTGGTTTTAGACATAGGTCTTCTCCCAGGATATCTTATAATGTATATGCAAATATTATAAAAAACCCAGAATGCAAATCACTTGTGGAGTCACGCATTTCTCATGAGGGACACACAAACTGTACTAACTTTGCTGCACGCTGCTCAGGCCACAGACAAATGTGCAGCGTACTGAATAAACACCAGTCTTACAAAACCCTAAAAACTGTTTAGCGAACACTGATCTTTGAACTTTTGTGACTGTCTATTCTATTTGATGTTTGCCCACACTCCCAAATGTGATCTCATACATATATATAAAAATTTTTTTTTTCATGCACTACTGGGGATTGAACCCCAGGCTTTAACAGTGAGCTACATCCTCAGTACTTTTCTATTTTGAGACAGGATCTTGCTAAATTGCTTATGTGGAACTCCAACATCCAATCCTCCTGCCTCAGCCTCCCAAGTGCTAGGCTTGTAGGTGTGTGCCCCATGCCTGGCTGGGTTACACTTTTTTTTTTTTGGTGGGTACCGGGGGTCGACCTCAGGACCTCGCGTGCCAGCAGGCGCCCATGCCACTGAGCGATATCACTGGCCTTTTTTTTTGTATGTGGGTTCCGGGAGTCGAACTCGGGCCCTCGCACTTGCCAGGCAGGTGCTTATGCTGCTAAGCCATCTCACCGGCCCCTGGGTTACACTTTTTATTGAAGTATGAAATATACAGAGATCAGGGGCCGTGGATATAGCTCAGCGGTACAGCACCTGCCTGGCAAGCGCAAGGTCCTGAGTTCAATTCCTGATACCACACCCCCCAAAAAGAAATATATAAAGATCGAAGCTGGCTAAATGTTCACAAAGTAACACATCCATGTTACCAGCATGCAGATTAGGAATTTTATCACTGGTTCAAAGCCCACAAGGTCTTTAGGCATCCACTTTCTTTTCCCAGGGAAGCTCGGGGACAACTGCACTGCACTACATTTCTGCACGGTGTGGAGGGGCCACACCGCGCTGGCCCACCTTGTCATAATACTGCAACCTGGGACTGGATGCCGCCTCCCCGTCCTCGGAGCGGATCAAGCGATCTAAGAATTCTTCCTTGCCCACTTCGGATGCTGCCTGGCAGAAGCACTGCAGAGCCTGGAGGAGGAAGTCACAGAGTGCAGCAGTGGCGGGTTATTCTAGGTGTAGCCACACAGATCCACAGTGCGCGTGCTGATAAAAGTCAAAACAGAAGCGCAATTGCTCGGACAGGCTACTGCACTCACACTGCCTGACAAATTTAGCTTTGGATGTATAATTTTAATTCCCCTTCTTCTCTAAATGTTATTAATTAAAAAGAAAGACAACTGGTGGACAGATATGGAAGAAAACCCCCCAGCAACACCGTCGGACTGGGTGGTGGTATGTGATTGCTCCCTGGGAAAGTTTGGAAACTTCTGCATGCTTGAGAATTTATAACTAGGTGGTCACAGGAACAATAAAAAGTGTCAACAATCACACTGAGAGAAAAACTGCATAGAGCAAAAAATAGATACCCTGAAAACAATGTGATTAATAAATACATTTGGGGCCGGTGATATAGCTCAGCGGCATAAGTGCCTGCCTGGCAAGCGCAAGGTCCTAAGTTTGGTTCCCGGTACCCGCATAAAGAAAAGAAAAGAAAAAAAATACATTTGATTAACGAAAATGTACCAGTAAAAACCCTTGCGCTGGGGCAGAGTGCATTAGTTAGTTACTGCTAAGTTGCCCAAGGTGGGCTTGAACTCATCCTCCTGCCTCAGCCTCCCCGAGCGCTAGGGTTACAAGCTTGCAGCACTGCACTCACTGGGGCAGGAGGGTTTCAGTGTTTTCATCTTCCCTTCCCACATCTTAACTACACCTCCAAGCACAAGCAGCTAGCTAGGCCTGACCTCCCACCCCCTCTGCCCCAGACCAGGCCAGGCTGAAGCGGAAGTGTTCTCCCACGCTGAAGGACAGCACCCCGAGGTGCAGCTTGCCTTGTGCTCCTCGCCTGTGATGAGGTAGCAGCGCCCCAGCATGAAACGGCAGGAGCCCACGTTGACCTGACACCAGGGGTGCAGCAAGTGGATGTAGTCCTGAAAGACACAGAGCGCTCCGATGAGGACACCCACGTGACCGAAGGAGATGCTCGTTTCCAAAAGCTCCACCGAGGGAGGAGGCAGTGCCGGACCAACACAGAAGCTGCTGCTGCTGTTCTCTGTCAGCATTTTGCTGAGTTGCACAGGGTGGCATCAAACTTGCAACCTTCCTGCCTCGGCCTCCCAAATGCGGGCAAAATTTTACTTCTTAAAATCATTTGGACATTAAAACCTAATTCTTAATACATTCTTATGCCAGGCTAGATACCACCAGAAAGCAAACACAGCCAGGCAGAGTGGTGCGGGTCTCTAGTCCCAGCTCCTCAGGAGGCTGAGGCAGGATGATCACTTGAGCCCAGGAGCATGAGCCCAGTCCAGGAATACAGTGAAACACTGTCTCCTTGATAACGACAACAGCAGCAGCAGCAGACACACAAACAGTAGTCCAGGAACACATATACACGCTTTACATCTCAGCAATTTTCCGATTTTTGTTATTTACAGGTTCAATGACTACAAACCCAGTAAGGGATTTATATAAAGTCAACAGTATTTGTTTTATTATAAAGAAAACCTAACTAAGGAAAAAAAAAGATACTCTAGAAAAAACTATGTTAGTAATGATACTATCAAGAGAGAAGTAGAAGCCAGTCCTGGTATTACATGTCTACAATCCCAGCTACTCAGGAGGCTGAGGCAGGAGGGTGGCAAGTTTGAGGCCAGTCTGGACAACTTAGTGAAACTCTATTTCAAAATAAAAAAAAGAGGGCTGTAGCTCAGTGGCAGAGTATCCCTGGGTTTATTCAATTTTCTGTGCTGGGGAGGGAGGGTTTTGAAAGGAAAGAAAGAATTAGAGAAAAGCCTGCTGGGGTCTGCATGCCATCAAGCTTGGCTTCTGAACATGGGCTCTCGCTTGAGCTCAGGCTGGCCTTGAACACACAGGCCTCCTGCCTCAGTTTCAAGTGCTGGGATTTTAGATACAAACACCACATCTGGCCATATGTTTAATTTCTGTGGTTCTTACAAACAGCCCAATTAAAGTTCAGTTAATATTCCCAGAGAAAAACACTATCAAGCCCATTTTCCACAAGAGTGATGACCCCTGAAATGTTAGGCAGCGCTCACCTGCAACTGTATGTATTGGCAGTTTCCCATCAAACACTCCAGGAAGAGACAGCCAGGATTGCTGGGCCATCTAGTCACTGGGTAAGGATAGCTTTTTACTTATTTGGCAAAATTTAAATATACGCATTGTATATCAAATCCGAAGAAGCCATGAAATAGATTAAAAAAAAAAAAAGGCGGCCGGGAGTAGCTCCATGGCTAGCGAGCACCAGGCCTTAGGTTTGATCCCCGACACTGCCAGGAAGAACGGAACACGCTTCCACTGGTGCACATGCATTCTGTCTGAGTCCTTTCTTCAGACATTCACCCGGCAAGGATTTGCGAGTGGCTGTGTGTGTCAGACACTGTGTTAGGTGCTGGGCTTTGGCTGGCTCCAGCAGTGTGGACCTGCAGTCTGGCGGCTGGAAGTGGAAATGACCGTCCGGGGATGAGCCCAGGCCCTCTCCAGTAGTGGCCGAGTTCTAGGCCAGGTGGCGAGTGTGTGCCTAGCATGTGTGAGGCTCTGTCTGCCGCCCCACACTGTGAGCAATCAAAGCCAACCAAACAAGCACTTCATTATGGGGCTGACTTCGTTACAGGGCTAGGTGTGCTTCTGTCCCAGAGCGCTTGCTGAGCTTGTGCAAGGCCCTGGGTCTCAGACTTAGTACTGCAACCCCCTCTCCCTCAATTAAAAACAGAACCAAAAAACCCCTTTTGATACCCCCAAGCAAAATAAGAGCCTTAGATTGTTAGAAAAGAGCTTTCAACTGTTTTCAAACAAAAGGATACAAAAGCTGCAATAGGTAATTGGTAACCGTAGTCACCATTTCAGGCCAGTTCAGTGCCATTTGGCTCGGTGGTGCCTTCGGCTGAGAGAAGAGATGAGCAATAATGTGTTTTCTTGCAACTTCTTGGAAGAATAACTCCACGATTGTCTGTGGGCTGGATACTTAAAAAGACAAAGTGAAGACAACCAGAAATTTGTGATGGTATACCGACTTTCAGTTAAGGTACTTTATGCATTCATTTTGAACTTGAAATGAAATTTAATCTCAAAACAGAAATGCACCATGGGTATCATCTGTAGTGGTTTGCACACTGTGAGGGGCTGCACAGATGTAGCGAGAAGGCCCCTTAATCAATGCCGCAGTCACTTCTAGTCTCAGATCTCACAACACCTGAGTGCCCTGCCTTGGAATCCTACTGCACGGTCAGCCCCAGGATTCACACCAGAACAGCACAGAGTAAATCAGCAGCTGCCACGCATGAGAGAGGGCGCCTCCTCCATGTCTGTGGGCTCTGTGGGTTCTTAAAGGTTTCTAAAAAAAATTTTTTTTTTGGAGATGGGGTCTTACTTTGTAGTTCAGGCTGGCCTCGAACTTGTAGCGATCCTCCTGCCTCAGCTTCCCAAGTGCTGGAGTTACAGACAAGTGCCACCACACCAGGTGTGGGTTTTTTGTTTCATTTTTTTGAGACAGGGTCTCACTCTGTAATACAGGTTGGCCTTGAACTCTCGGCCATCCTCCTGCCTCAGCCTCCTGAGTGCTGGGATTATAGATGTGTGCCACCATGCCAGGCGTCACTGGAGCATTGAAGGCAATGGAAAAGCGGAAGCACAGGCAGGAGCAGGTAGGCACATGGACAGAGCCACAGGAATGAAGAGCCAGGGCAGACTCGCAGGGCAGTGACCCTCTGTGGTCTTAATGCATCCTCCGAAAAGTGTTTGTACTTTACCATACATACATACGTGCTAAGAGAATGGATTTCAACATGGTAAAAAGTGAGCTCAGGAAGATGCTACAGATCCGGGTATATACAGCCCCCCTCCTTCATGCCTGAGCTGACTCCTGACCAGCACCAGAGAGCCCGGGCCACGGCTTGCTCGCAGCCTCGGGACAGTGGGGATGAGGGAAGGGCGGCAGGCGCTTTCCCAGTGCACGTGCGCGCAGGTCTACTTACCGAACAGACTTGCCATGGGAGCCCCCGAGTCCGTCAGCTCCAGCACTGACAGGTGCTGCAGGTTCGACTCCCTGTGAGAGAAGGGAAAAGACAGTGTCACACGTCCTCCTGGGCTGCACAGTGTCCCCCACCACCTCAGGAGAATGCTGTCAACTTAATGAACAGGACAGAAAGGTTCCAATGAAAGCACAAACAAAACGAAACCAAAAAAACCTGCAAAACAACAGGCCTGGGGCTGCTGCCAGCACATCACGCAGCGACCCCACAGTCAAGAGCCACAGCAACAGGACGGGTCGCTTCTGGGAAAGGTGAATCTCTTTCTTTTTTTGCTTTGAGTTTTTGAGACAGGGTCTTGCTATGCAGCCCAGGCTGGCTTGGAACTCGTGATGATCCTCCTGCCTCAGCCTCCTGAGTGCTGGGATGACAGGTGTGTACTAACACACTTGCTCTCAGCCTCCTTTTATTAACTAGCACAATGTTTTTGTGTATAATCTAACTTCCCTTCTGTCTTCATCTTATTTTGCTTTCAGTACATGTGTAATAATAAGTATATATTTATTATTTTTCTTTTTTTTTTTTTTTTTGTGGGTACCGGGGGGTCGACCTCAGGACCTCGCGCGCCAGCAGGCGCCCATGCCGCTGAGCGATATCACCGGCCCCTTTTTTGTATGTGAGTTCCGGGAGTCGAACTCGGGCCCTTGCGCTTGCTGGGCAGGTGCTTACGCCGCTGAGCCATCTCACCGGCCCTATTATTTTTATTTCTATGAGTAACTTTTAAACTTTTAGTAATCTCAGCACTCAGGAGGCTGAGGCATGAGGACTGCTGGGAGTTCAGGCCAGCCTAAACTATTTAGTAAGACTTCGTCTCAAAAAACAAAACAAAAACAAGAAAAAAAATCAATAAAAGCTCTTTAAAGGCAAATTATTTTATGGCATGATGTTTATAAAAAATTTTTTTAGGCCAGGGATATAGCTCAGCAGCACAAGCACCTGCCTGGCAAGCAGAAGGTCCTGAGTTCGGTTCCCATACAAAAAAAAAAAAAAAAAAAAAAAAAAAAAAAAAAAATTTTTTTTTTTAGGTCCCAGGTTCAATCTCCAGCACTGCTCCCCCCAACACAATAAAAAATAATGAAATTCATAATTTATTTTAAAAATAGCTATGGTAGCGAAACTCACAGTGTGTCAACTGGGACATCAGTTGCCAAGCACTGACTCCCCCACTTGATGAGGTAATAGGACAGGAGCAGCGGCGCCGTCCGGTGCAGCACCTCCTGCTGAGCTTGGAAGAGCTGGCCAGGTCCCAGGAGCCCCTGCGCATGCGGGCGAGACGGTCAACAAGGCGGTTAGCGGTGGTAACGCTTAGGGTTCAGGTGGAGGAAAAGAGACTCACATGCGCAGTGATGGGGCATGACGCTGTCAAAGCAATACACCTATCAGCAAGGTGCAGCAAGTGTTAGAATAGCTTTCCAAACATTATGAGCCCCAAAATAATCAAAACCGGTTCTCCACGTCATGGGAACTGGTGGTGACAAAGCAATTCTCACACGTGAGGGCTCAGAACTGCAGAGGAATAGGGAAGTGTCAATTTCCTCTAATGTCCTGGAGTTGGTAACGATGGGCAAGTGCAGCAGAGGCACGCTGGGCATCGCTAACAGCCTAACAACATGCATCGCCTCCGACCACTCAGTTCCAGTTCTTTGAACTCAGCCTGCAGGTATAATCATGGGCACACACAAAGTTAGAGCTTTGAGGGAGTACTGGCGACAGCTTGGACGGCTGCTGAGGATGATGGCTGGAGAGTGACAGCTGTACCAGGAGACTTAAAATGACACCACAGGTTATCCTGGGGTGGGAAAATGATGATGAGACTGCAAAATGGAAGAAAATGGCCACGTTTCCAAAAATTCTAAGTGGATATTCTAATTTTATAAATAAAACCAAAAGACTATTTGCACAGGAAAAAATAGCAAATGCTGAAATGCAAACAGTGGTTACTGCTTGGTAGAAGATGACGGATGAGTTGATTGTTTTTTGGTTAATTTATTTTATAACTGTTCTATAATGAACATCTGTTTTCTATGTTTAGAAAAGGCAAAAGCTAATACAGTATTTTTAAAAACAAAAATCCTAAAGAAAGGGAAGAATCTTCAGAGATGGAGAGAACATGGTAGGGGTCACCAAAGGGCCAGATTCTCAGAGCAGGGTTGTTTTTCCTTGGTGTCTTGAATTAGCTTCCTATGAAGGCTTTCCTTATTCTTGCCTGAAAGTCCACCATTAGCAAAACAGTTGAGCTAATAAACTCTGACTGTAAATTGTAAACACCTCTGGGAGCCCTGTGAACAGGAACTGGTCTGATCTCGCTGACTCAGAAACAAGGGGCGAGCTGGGTGTGGTGACGCACACCTATAATCCCAGCACTCAGGAGGCTGAGGCAGAAGGATCGCTTTGCGTTCAAAGCGAGCCTGGGCTACACAGTGACTTTGAGGCCAGCCTGGATGGCGAGACCCCGTCTCAAACAAAACAAAACAAACACAAAAAACGAACGAACAACAAAAAAGAAACGAGGAACGAGAGGCCCTGCCTTTCATCCCCAGCACCATGGTGGGCAGAGACTGGGGCAGGACAACAAATGCACTTGGCTGGCAGATTTATTTAGTAATTAGTTAATCTTTTTTTTTCTTGAGACAGGGTCTTGCTATGTATGTCATGCTGGCCTCCAACTTGCAGTGATCCTCCTGCCTTAGGCTCCTGAGTGCTGGAATGACAGGCATGGGCCACCGAGCCCGGCTCAGAAAGGTGGTTTTTCACAAGGCACCTTCAGCAGGCAGGGTGGTCGGGGCTGTACAATGGCGACAGAGTGGACTTAGAAGAACAGGGTGGAAAAGGAAGCCCAGCATGGAGTTGGAAGGGCCACGCAGACAAAGTCTGCAATCTCAAAACTATGTTCAGGCGATGCTCGGTCTTGCAGAAAAACAAAGCCACATGCCTCTATTCCCAGCGCTCAGAAGACTGAGGCAGGAGGATCTCAAGTTCAGTGCCAGCCTGGGTAATTCTGTGAGATCCTAAATAAGGGGGGGGGGAGGAGGAGGGGGGAGGAGGAGGGGGGAGGAGGAGGAGGAGGAAGAAGAAGAAAAGAAAAGTTCTTTTTCCACATAAAGAGTACTCTGCTATCCCATCCAAAGTGCTGCTAATAGTACTGGCTTTTGGGGAAAGCCAGTCTGAGGACCTGTCGCACTACTTCACACACGACGGCTCCTGATACAGCAGCCTGCTTCAATCCTAGACCATGCTGCTTCCTCGCACTTAATCCACCAGTGTCTGGGGCTCAGTCTCACTTAATCCATCAGTCTCCGTGCTCTGCACTGACATCTTGCTATGCACTGCCGGGCCACGTGAGGCCTCAGGGTTGCAAGCATCCCTCAAGTAGCCCTTACCGTATCTCCCAGCCTCATCAGTAGCTGCTGAAAAATCAGGAGGTCTCGGCAGATGAGGAAGCGAGTGCTGGCGATTTTGTGCACACCTCTGCACATAATGTAGGCTGCCGTGCTGCTACCGTAGAGCTGCGAGAGATTCATCCGGACATTCAAAGGCTGGGCTGGAACAGATGAGAAATGGTTGGATGGGTCCCAGCTTCCTCTATGCTGAGAGGGGCACCTGTTCCCTTGTTTTTACCTGGATTGAAGCCCGTTTCCATCTCCACGTCGGTTTCATAATCCATTTCCCGTATAATAAGTCCAATGGCATGGGCCGGGTTCCTCATCTCCTGCAGCTTACTACAAATATCTTCCATCACATTTTCTCTATAAGGACAATTGGGAAACTGGTGAGTACCGAGAACAGAGAAGACAGGCTCCATATTCGGTGGAAGTGAAATGCTTTAGGATCTAGGAAAGCCAACGCCATCATGAAGAGTGCAGATGACACTCTGGAGCCAAGATACTTTCTTTCACTCCACCTAATACGTCACTCCTCTGTTTCAGGAATGACAGACAAAACTAACATGAGAAAAAGACTTGCGAGCACATGCCGAACATGCACGAGACCTTGGGTTTGATCCCCAGCACCACATGCACACACACATGCGCACATACTCAGCAGAAACATCTGTTCAGATTCAAGGAAAAACAGTTCAACTTTAAGTCACTAGCTTGTACATACTTAAACACACATTCAAAACCTGACTCTGACCCTAGAAATTGCTTTATTTCCATTAGGAAATGCACTTTACCCTGAACTCTCCTTACATATCAGTAATGATCATGTCCTGCAGAATCCGTTCTGCGGCCTTCTCTGGAGACTGCAGGTTGTAACAGTTCATCTCCAGCAGGACGGACATGTCTGTGGTCACCGACTCTCCAATCATCCGCAGGCATTTCATAAGACACACGACATCCCGGGCAACCTCCACATCTACGAGTGAGAGACAGGGGACGCTCGTATCTCATGCCAGTGACCCACTGATTCATTCTGTTAAAAAATATTAATAACTGGAGCCAAAGGACCTGAGATCTCAGAGATGCTCAGGCCTCTTCAGTTTTCCATAAAATATCCACACTGAGGGAACACGGCCAGGACAAGTCACAGTGGCAATTAGTGATTTTTGCATGTGTTTCGTATAAAGCATAAAGGTCGTGTAGGGAGGGAATTAATTACAGACATAAAATAATAACCATTATTACCGTCAGATATGGCTGTGTCATCCTCTGTCAAGAAGTCCTCTTCTGGCAGGAGATACAAGTGATCCACGAAGGAGGTGGGCAGGAGGAAGGAGAGGCCCTCCTGGAATACAAAGCCTGCTGTCACCGTCTTCTCATCAGGACTGTGTGTTGTGCTGGGGACTAAACCCAGGGTCTCATTACTGAAAACTTTTCTTTTTGTCTTTTAGAGACAGGGTTTCATTGTGCAGTTCAGGCTGGCCTCGAACTCGCAGTGATTCTCCTGCCTCAGCCTCCCGAGTACTGGGATTCCAGGCATGCGCCACCACGCCTGGCTCACCAGTGAATTTTTACACTAATAAAATGGGTAACAGTTCACAGTGTGTCATGTGGAACAACAAATCACACTGTATGTGACACACATGTACAATCTGACCTGTCACTTAGAACAACGGACAGGGCCTGGGGTACAGTTCAGTGGTACAGTGCCCAGCATGCCAGGCCTTGGGTTCAATCCCAGCACTGCCAAAAACAAAAAAAGTGAAATCATGAATCTCATCATGAGGAGACACAGAAAAACTCAAGTCAAGGGACACTGTAATGTAACAGGAATACTCTTAAAAAACTGTCAATATCATGAAAGATGAAGAAAGGCTGATCACAGTTTGAGATTAAGCTAAAGAGACACAACTAAATATGTAAGAACTTGGACCAGATCCTGGATCTGGAAGAACAATTATGGCACAACTGGTAAAATTTAAATAAATTGTATACTATTATGACAATACCAAATCGCCTTTTTTGGGGGGGGGGCAGTACTGGGGACTGAGCCCAGGGCTTTCACAGAGTTACACCGCAAGCCCTTTTTTATTTTGCTTAGTTGCTAAATGGCCCACGTTAGGCTTGAACTTGAGATCTGCCTGCTTCATTTCATCTTCCCAGGCTCAAAACTGCCTGACCTTCAAACTGTGTTGTGGTTGATTTCGAGAACATCCTAGTTTACAGCTACACACTGAAATGGCTCAGGATAAAAGGCACGACATCTACAACTCTCAAGTGCTTCAGAGGATAGGAAATACAGAATGATGAAAAGGAAACAGGGCTAGAAAAGCTGCAGACGCACTGTGGTTCCAGGGACTCCCCGCCCCCACCCTGAGCCCTGCTGCTGTGGCTCGCCTTCTTCAGCAGGCACAGCATGTTTGTGTGTGGATTCAGAAGCAGGGCGAGGGGCTGGGACAGGGCCTCCTGATACTGCAGACAGCAGGCATAGAACTTGCTCCAGAACTCCTGCTGCAGGTTCCGGAAGTCCTGCTGGGAGAACTCGTACTCCGTCACGCTGCCGTGGAGCTGAAGGGAGGAAAGAAGTTAGCCTCTCGGAACCATCTGGGACTTTTCTCCCCCAAAGCCATGATTGTCCACTAGGTACGAGCTACAGCCAAATGCGCAGTCTGTGTCCATTAAATACCGCTGACCGGGCAGCCGTGCAGCTGCTTCTCTAGTGAGAAGTTCAGATTTTTACAGCCCACACTGACGAGGTCGCGCAAATGGTCCTGACAGTGCCCCAGTGCCGATCTGCCCTCTGCGAAGACGTGAGAAATGATTCCTTCTCCACCCAAACCTCACCTCAGTTTCCACAGCTAAAGTGACTTCTTTCTTTAGTTCATTCCAAGAAAGATCCAAATTCCTCTCAGTTCCTCGGCAGAAAATCTAAAATTAAAAGCGGTGTTGTAGAGAATGACATAGTACCCCATAACCCAATGCCAAATACTCCAGCTTAGAAGGCACTGAAGCAATGTCCAAGTACACAGTGGAGATTGGGCGTGCGGGAAAGACCCTGGGACACTGCACAAATGATTTCTGAGAGAAGTCCTAGCAATTCTGTAGTAATTTCTATAGAGCAGAATAAACTCTGGAAGCCCAGGAATCAGAATTATAGAGCAGTTCATTCAGATCATTACAGAAACAAAGTAACTGCTACTGCACAGCTAAAACGAAAGATGCAGATGATGCTAATCACACACCCTAAGACAGCAGAAGGATGCCAGAAGCTGGGCGTGGTCAGGTAGCCTGAACCCCAGCACCCTGGGAGGCTGAGCAAGGAGGCCAGAAGTTCAAGTCCTGCCTGGGAACTCGGCGAGACCCTGTCTTGAAATAAAGAGGGCTGGGGATGGAGCTCAGTGTGAAGGCCCTGGGTTCACAACCCCAATTCCACCACACACACACACACACACCCCCCAAAGCCAGAAGGTGGTGGCGTGGGTCATTCTATTGGGAATGACCCTTCTAAAGCAAAGCATTTGATAAATGCTTCACAGATGACTTAATATCCCACTGCGTAAGAGATACCGCGAGAAACAGTGTGACACATCATTATTGTTAACAAGGAGGATGCAGTGTTGAGCTAAAAGAAAAAACTCCTTAGAAGAAGGCGACCACGCCATCCTACAGCTGCCTTCAGACAGAAGAGAAAACGTCAGAGCCAGAGACTCAGGATACCTAGGAGAAAAGTCAAGGGCCCGGACACCGCCAGCTGTCGGTCTGCAGGAAGGCGTGGGCAGGGTTCTGGAGCCAGTGGCTGCGTGGTTTCAGAGAGGAACGGTCTGTGAGGTTCCGAAGAAAGACGCTACCAGGAGGACGGAGGTGCAGTTCAGTTCATTTGAGGGAAGCACGTTTAGAGGACAGCATGGGAGCAGAACCTCGCACTCGAGCTGCGACGCTGGCTGGTGGAGGCTGAGGGAGCATCTGCTGGGAGAACTCCCAGGCCGGCTGGATGGCCCAGCACTCGAGGACCTCTCAGCTCTGTGAGCACAAAGCTCAAAACTTACGGAACTTTCTGTCATTTTAAAGAATGCTTTTGTGGGCGGTGATATAGCTCAGCGGCCATAAGCGTCTGCCTGGCAAGCGTGAGGTCCTGAGTTTGACCCCCGGTACCCAGAAAAAAAAAAAAAAAAAAGAGAGAATGCTTTTGTAAGCCATGTGCAGTGGCACATGCCTATAGTCAGAGCTGCTCAGGAGGCCAGCCTGGGCTACTCAGTGAGACCATGTCACTGAAAACAAAACATAAAAAGGGCCAAGAAGCCCGGTGTGGTGCATGCCTATAATCCCAGCACTCAGATAGGCTGAGCCAGGACTGCCGAAAGTTCAAGGCCAGCCTGGGCTACATAGTGAGTTCAAGGCTAGCCTGAACTACATAGCAAGACCCTGTCTCAAAACACCAAACAAAAACAAAAACAAACAAAAAACAAAAAAAAAAGGGCCAAGGGTGAAGCTCAGTGTTAAGAGCACCCTGGAATGGATCTCTGCTACTACAAGAAAAAAAAAAACTTTTGCAACACACTAAGCAGCTCTTACACTGTGTGACTTAGAAGCTAAAAAATATTTTTAGTCCTCTTAAATGTGCACCAACTCAGACATTCGCTGTACTAAGAAAAGCGTAAAACCAGTATAATCGAAATTCCCCAAAAGCCAGGCATGGCGGTGCACACCTGTGATCTCAGCACTCGGGAGGCAGAGGTGGAAGGTCAAGAGTTTGAGGTCAGCCTGGGCTGCACAGCAAGTTTCAGAGCAGTCTAGAGCACACAACGAGACCCTGTCTCAAACCAAACAAAGAGCCAACCCAAACAAGCAGGAAACCGAAACAACTCTGCATTTCCGGCAGGCACACATTACACGTCCTGCCTCTGACGCGCTTCCCAGCCACTGGGTCGTGGCCCGCTCCTGCCTCGCTGCCAGGACTCTCATTCAGTGGAAAGAACTTTTTTTTTTTTTGGTACTGGGAATCGAACTCAGGACCTCGCACCTGCCAGGCAGGGGCTGGGCCACTGAGCTGTATCTCCGGCCCAGAAAGAACATTTAAAATAATTACTATAGCATCTGCACACAAACATGTGTTTAGTATTTAATACGTCAAAACAGAAAAGAGCAGTGAAATCAGAAATAGTCTCAGGCACACAATGTTTTCTTGCTGACCTGTAAAGCTCTACATAACGCTCCATTTATGAACCGTCCTGGCGTAAACAGACTCCGCAAATACACCTCCTGTAGGAACAGGGAACCGACCGTTAGCGTCACCCTGAGAAACAGCACCTGAAGGGCTCCGCACATTCCCCCGGGGCTGAGCGGCTGCACGCGGCACTGCAGGTGGGGCCGTATCTCTCCGTCGCCTGTGGTGTCTATGGTGCCATGGGACCTCGCGTGGCCTCCCCCCGCCCCCCCCAACAAGGCTGCCAAGGGCCAACCTCACACAGAAGATAAGGACCCAGCTGCCCAGGTGTTCGTGTTGCTGAGACAACCGTGAAGCCAACCTGATTCCAGCTGTGCTCTACAGCTTACAGGAGATAGTGGGGATTATATGTGAATAAAACTCAAACTGCAAAGGGCTCTCCCCAGTGGGAAAAGGAAGCAGACGGTGAAATGGAAAAATCTCCTGTCGCCTCAGCACTTTCACCAACCCTCACAAACCAGACTGGCTCCGAAGCAGCAAATCCGACTGCCATCCATTCATGTTCCCTCCCTCTCCTGAGCCTGTGATCACAGGGACCAGCCAGGTGCTCGGCAGGAGTGAGCAGGGGTCCCCTCTAGGAAGGGGGCAGGTGCGAGGTGCTGCTCTGCTCCCCGGCAGCCTGGGCTCAGGAGCGCGCTCTCCAGGGAGGCTGCCTGCCAGGGGGGCGGGCGAGCAGGAGCTGCACCCTGAGCAGCTGCGTAAGCTGCCTCATTCTCCCCGCCCTTCAGTCAGTTCAGGGCACCTGCAGCTGAGAGTTCCAATACAACCACGTTGTCTTTTTTCTCCCAGCTCCATTCATTCATTCATTCGCCAGGAACTGAACTCAGGACCTTGTGCTTGCCAGGCAGGCACTGTGCCGCTGAGCTATATCCCCAGCCCCCCATTCCTTTTAAAAAAAATTGGATATACACAAGTCAGGTGTGGTGGTGCACACCCTTAATCCCATTAATTCCAGCACTCTGGGAGGCTGAGGCAGAACTGCAGCAAGTTCGAGGCCAGCCTGGGATAGTGAATTCAAAGGCAGCCTAAACTACAGAGTAAGACCTTGTCTCAAAAATACCAAAAAAAAAAAAAAAAGGTACCCAGTGGAATGGTTTCATTTTGGCAGATTTGTACATGCACACCACCTACTTCAATCGCTTTCACCCCCAACTGGATCTTCTCAAAATAACAATGAAGGCAAAACACACTCTTACGCAACAATGGCCGAAGCGGGGCTCACCCTAGGGTCCTGATCATCTCTGATGACGAGTTCCTCCTCCGGCAGCGGCTGCATGAAGACTGGATTCCACTGGCCCGCCACGTTACTGCAGAGACAGGTGCGGGCCAGCTGACCAGACCACGCTCACGCCGCGCGCAGCATCTGGGCAGAGCCGGCCCCCACCACGCCACAGCTGTTCTGCTACAGACACGGTGCTCTCCCTCCCCGAGCACTGCTCTCAGTGCTGGACTGGGGACATGCTTCTCACTGAGCTGCAGCTACAGTCCTGACTGAACACTGAGACGAGCTCTCCTTGAGTTGTACAGGTTGGCCTTGGCTTAGATCCTCCTGCCTCAGCCTGCTGAGTAGCTGGGATTACAGGGGTGCACTTGGGAGGCTGAGAAGGGGGATCCCTGCAAGTTTAAGGCCAGCCTGATCTACATAGTGAGATCCTATCTCAAAAAACAACAAAAAAAGCCAGGCATGGTGGCGCACACCTGTAATCCCAGCACTTGGGAGGCTGAGGCAGCAGCATTGTTGCAAATATGTGGCCAGCCTGGGCTATAACAGTGAGTTCAAGGCCAACCTGAACTACACCGCCAGACCCTGTGTGAAAAAAACCAAAAAAAAAAAAAAAAAAAAAAAAAAAAAACCCAAACCAAACCCCCAAAACCAACTAAACAACCCCCCCCAACAAAACCCTACTAATAAAAGCTTAAAAAATGTATTTGTAACCATTAAAAACTTTTAAGCTAGATGGGCACAGTAACCCGTGTGTGATCCCAGCTCTTCAGGAGGCTGAGATGGGAGGATTACAAGTTCGAGCCCAGCCTGTGCAACTTACTGAGACCCTGTGTCAAAATAAAATAACATAAAGGGGCAGAGGTATAGCTCAGCACTCCTTGCATTCAAACCCCAGTACCACAGACGAAACTCCTAATACCATATGCTGAATGTATCTAATATGAGACCACTAACACATTACACTGTCATTTTATACTCAGAATAGTGGTTTTGCTTTATCTGACTTTATTTTCTTCTGAAAAAAGAAAATAAGTTTTCCGCTATAAAAAGTTTGAGATGTGTTCTTAGGCAATGTAGCTCTCAACTCATGATGAGAAAGCTGAGAACACGAGGGGCTGCATTTTAGGAAGAGTCTTTGCTCAGAAGTGAAGAGCACTTCCAGATAGAAGTGTCGGGTGTGCACCACCTCTCCTTCAAGAAACATGCCATTTTCCTTATCTTGGTCCAACCTTAAGTATTCCCACCTTGTCCTAAAACAAAGGCAGCAAACACAGAATTACACAAAATGCAAAAGAAGGTATCTTAGAAAACAGAAGCTGGGCGTGGTGGCACATGCCTGCCTATAGTCCCAGCACTCTGGGAGGCTGAGGCAGGAGGATCACAAATTCCTGTCCAGTCTGGGCTACTCAGGGAGATTCTGTCTCAACTCGCAATTTAAAAAGAAAAGGCGGGCCGGTGAGATGGCTCAGCGGTGTAAGCGCCTGCCTTGCAAGCGCGAGGGCCCGAGTTCGACTCCCGGATCCCACACACGAAAAAGGGGCCGGTGATATCGCTCAGTGGCACGGGTGCCTGTTGGTGCGCGAGGTCCTGAGGTTGACCCCCGGTACCCACAAAAAAAAAAAAAAAAAAAGAAAAGGCTTGGGGATGTGGCTTAGGGTGAAGGCCCCGCATTCAATCTCCAGTACTGCAAAACGAGCAAAATCCAGTTTCGAATCCTTCCCATGAAAACCCTTGACTTGGTCCACAAGGAAAGCCCCGCCCCAGCATGCAAGCCCCGCCACGGTGGGGAGGAGGGCGGGGACCGTACTGCTCGAAGTTGATGTATTTCACAATTGTCCGGTTCTCAGCATCATGCCACAGGGCCCAGACATCCGCGGGGGTTAAGGCAAAGTCAACCAGTGTCTCCTAGGGAGAAGTGGGGGAAAGGGTTCAGATCTGAAAGAAAAGGCAGCTGCGCACAGTGACCGTGATGTGTGTTGGGAGGGTGGTGAGCGCATACAAATATGAACCACACGAACGTGACGAGGCCCAAGTGAAACCGTTCCACACATCACGAAGTATTCCATGGACGCTACCACCTCATGACACACAGTGGAGTTACCTGATAATTCTCTTTGCTTGTTTACTTGTTTTTGAGACAGTCTCACTATGTTGCCTAGGCTATACTTAAATTCCTGGGCTCAAGTGATCCTCCTGCCTCAGCCTCCTTCCTGAGTAGCCGGGACTACAGGCACACGGCACCACGCCTGGCTCCAGCCAGTTCCCCTCACTGAGCGTGTGCGGCACACAGGGGCTGACCCACCCACCTGAGAAGTGAAGAGTGAGGCAATGTGGTCGAGGCTGTAGCGGTTGCTCTCGGTGCTCACCAACTGGAAAATGCAGAACTGTTAAAACACAAGGTGACGGTGTGTTAGTTGAAACAGTCTGCACGCTACTTTCCCAAGCAAGGGTTATTAGCGCTCAGAAATCATTACTTAAAAAAAAAAAAAAAAAAAAATCACATGAAATCTCCTGGCCCAACCATTTTAAATGTGTAGCCTGGCAGCGTCAGTACGTTGTCACAAGTGTGCAACCCATCTCTAGAGCGCTTTCACCTGGGAGACTGGGATTCTCCACCCCCATGCGGGCCTGCACGCGAGGGAAGACAGGTGTCGTCAGAGGGCCGCCCTGACTCTGCACTCGGGATTCTCCAAACCAGCAACCAGGGAGTGGGGGATGGGACACGACGACGACGACACACAGATTTCACCCTGAGTAGCAAAACCTAGCCCTATCCACGAGGACCTAACAGGCCAGTGAGCTGCTCTTTGCTTTTCCAATGACACGTCTGTGCAAGCCAGATTCTCTCCAAACCCTGCAGTCACAGGGACCCCCTGCAACAGCCTGAGCACAGGGACATGGGAGTCCGGCGGCCCTTTACTAAACTGCACACTAAAGAGGCTCGCAAAAGGCAGACGCCACTCTTCTCTAAATGTGGGGGGTGGTGAGTCAGGAAGGTATGGCCATTTTTATAAAACATGCCTATCATTGCGGAATTGCTTACTATCGCTAGTTTTAAATGACTATGTACACATCTTAAATACCGATAGAAAGCGCCCAGGTAAATAAAAGCTTGCTGGGTGTCTGTGACCTTGGTAAGTATAATGGAATCCTGAGACCAAAACGTCAAGAACCCCTACTTTACGGCAACAAACTAACTGGAACGTGGGGAGAAAAGTGACCCCAAGACTGCCACATGAATGACACCTGAGGGAACGAAGAGCAGGGTAGATGCCACCACCGTCTGCGGCCTACAGAGCAGAGCAGACCGGGTGTGACCAGCCTGCAAGGTCTTCCCTCGAGAGGGAGAACAGCTGGTCACGCACGGATCAAACCTTTGGGCTTTCACCTCAGAAAACAACTTCCCTTCTGCTTCATTCCCAAGGCCGTCTGCCAGTGCGGAGACAGGCTACAAGAGCACGTGTACTCGGGGGAGCCTGGCTTGGGGTGCAGACGCAGGGCAAGAGGTTCCGTTCGGAGGGGAGCTCGGCGCAGGGCGGAGACCAGGCAGGAGCGAGGCTCTGTTGCCTGGGGCTGGCACAGTGGTTGGCAGCAGGGTGTCAGGGCCCGAACAGGGTGAGGAGGGGGCTGCGTGAAGGGGCAGCCCAGAGCGGCCACCCGAGGCCACAGATAGGAGGCAGACGCCCAGTGGGGAATCAGAGGACAGCACGGCGTGGGGGACAAACCCACCTTGCAGCCAAGCCACCAGGACTACGTGGGGAACGCAGGCGGTGCGAGCGAGGAGCAAGCGCAGGCGCAGGGCTCGCAGGCGCGAGTGGGTGTGGGGAGGGCCCAGCACAGCGCCACAGCCATGGTGCCGAGCAGATGGCCGCTCACGGTGCGATCACCCTGGTGCCCTGCACCCCACGCAGCAGCCCGCATCAGGCTGCGGAGCAAAGTGACTTCTGAAAACTAATCTCCCGTGAGCGCGCCACATCTCCATCCCTGTGCAGCGGCCCAGTTCCCACCCGGACGTCTGAGTGTGCTTCTAAAGGCTGGTTCACGGTCCCTTTAGATTCTACTGCCTTGCATCCTGGCCCGACCTTCAGGACCTTCTAATTCAGGGCCTAGGAAATCCCACCATCACCTAGAAACAACAAAGCCCTGGACACCAGGGTGGAGGCAGAGCCGAGGAAGACGCGCGGGCTCCGGCTCTCTTCCTGCATCTCCGTCTCCTACCTGTCCGCGCTGTGGAGCATGCACGTAGGCTCCGAGGTAGAGGCCCAGGGAAGGGGAATATGCAAGTCGTAATCTGTGTCCAGTCCCGGCCATGAGCCGAAGGTCTTTGTTCACAGGGACATACTCCAGCATGTCGGCGACCATCAGGCACATCTGGTCCTGCGCAAGGTAAGAGTAGAAGGTGAAGCCGGGTGTGGTGGTGCAGTCCTGTCATCCCAGCATGTGGGAGGCTGAGGCAGGAGGATCGCCAAGAGTTCAAGGCCAGCCTGGGCTACATTGTGAATTCAATGCCAGCCTAGGCTACATTGTGAGTTCAATGCCAGTTTGAACTACATAGCAAGACCCTGTCTCAAAACCCCCCCCCAAAAAAAATATAGAGATAACACATTTGTGGCTATTAAACGAAAGCATACTTTTGTACTGTTCTTTCCACTTTTTTGTAGGGTTCACAATTTTCAACATAAAAAGATAAAAAGCTCGGGGGGGTTACACAAAATGAGTCTAAATGAAACTGAATCTGGAAATGATCCACAACTTCCAAACCAAGTGCTCTGATTACCTTTAAGGGAAGCAGCAAGGCCCAGTTCAATTCTCTCAGAAGTCGCAACCCCATTCTAACTCACAGTAACGGTAAACGGAGCACTCACCTTACATGACCACATCCGCAGTTTGTGGTCCTGACACAGGGCAAACAGGAAGGCGTCGTGCTCGACACAGTGGACAGCAAGGCTGAGGGCGCGGTCCGACGGCCCCTGATCGCCCCTAACGACAGAAGACCAAGGTCCAGAGGTGTACTGCGGCAAACAGTCTAATCACTAGAATTTTCCATCCAAGAAACACAACAAAGCTGGGGTCACACCTGTAATCCCAACTACCCAGGAGGCTGAGGCAGGAGGATCCACAAGTTTGAGGCCAGCCTGGGTAGCTTAGTGAGAGCCTATCTCAAAATAAAAAGGGCTGGAGGTGTGGCTCAGTGGTAGAACACTGCCTAGTGTGTGTAAGGCCCTGCATTCAACCCCTAGTACCAAAAGAAAAAATATATAAATACTTCCTTGGCGGAAGGAACAAAGGAGAAGAACGCAGAATGTGTGTGCTGATACCACACAGCTACACTTCTGCTTGCCTCAAGAGAACATGCCGCACGCACAGCCCTCTCCCACCCACGCACCGCACACTGGGGCCAGTGACCGCTGACCGCTGACCGGAGGCGCTGCCACGTGCGGCCCAGGGAGGAGAGGGTGCAGGCGCCACCCAGCTGCTGGGCGCCACTCACCTGATGGCCGTCGGCATCCAGCCCGTGAGCAGCCGCTGCATCACGGAGCTCTGCTTCAGCTCCACGACCGACACTGTCCCTGCAACAAGACCCCCAGCCCCCGAGCGCTCAGAGAACCCAGGCAGGAAGCCTGCGGCCATGGGCAGTCTCCCAGCAGGCAGCGGCCCTGCGTCTCTGTCCTCAGAAGTGCCACACCTGGAGCATCTGAGTCCCTACCCATCAGGGGCAGTGGCATTTCACACTCCCAGGAGGCCACACTGCCCTCTTTCTAATCAACCCCCAGGACCTCCCGGGCCAGGTGGCCGAGTGCTGGGACTCAGTAGGGACAGCGGTGACACCCGGCCTCGTGGAGCCCAAGTCCACCTCGGAGGAAGCGGAGTGAAATGGAGACGAAGCCAGTGTGGAGGGGCGGGGACTGCTGGGGCACCGGGGCACCCCGCAGGATGCGTTCCAGCTCTCCACCCCACACAATGCCCACACCGCCTGCAAGCCAGCATCGGCCCCTTAGGCCTGACCTCCCGAGGGTGTTTTTTTTTTTGTAATGATTGCATATTGGTAAGTTTCTTTTTGCTTTTTAAAATTCCATTGGTCCGTTTTAGATATATATAGTGATCACACTCGTCACAGGGAGTTTGTACCTCTGCGTGATGTATCCTGCTGCTGCTTCCTTTCCCATCCCCTAGGGAGGCTGTTTTACCGTCACGCTCTCCGAGCCAGGAGAAATCTCTTACCGGCTCTGTCGTAAGGAGGCAGTTTAAGGATGAAGATGCCGCCAGCAGCAGACGGGAGAGCGAACAGAGCCTCCCCATCGCTGCTGAGCCAGGCGGCCGAGGCAGCAGCATGAGGGGACAGGCCAGGCACTGCTGGAATGAGCTGGTAGCTGCAGGGGTCCCTGAAGTCCACCTTCCCAATGTCAGTGAAGATAGACTGCATTTGGCTTTCCGTTACTAACTCCTGGGGAGCCAGGAAAAAGAGAAAACCAAAATAACCTGCATTTTGCTTAGTTCCCCTCAAACGCTAAGCAAGCTTGTAAATAGTTGGGCCTAAGAAGAAAGATATATTTTTTTTTTTGGCACTGGGAATCGAACTCAGGACCTTGCACTTGCCAGGAAAACTATTCTTTTAAGAGAACTATTTCATCCACTTAAAATCCATTTCTGATCATTTAAAATAGTAATGATCACAGTATGCTTGCTGAGAACTAACAAGGAAACTAATTTTTCATTAGTTCCAAAGAATACTGTCCCGGCAGTGAATGCATGACACCTCCAGTAATTTGAGAAACACCAGATTCCAGCTGAACGACGTACACTTCTGTACATCCGGGAAGGGTGGAGCAGAAGCAGCCTGTGCACTGTCTGATTGGTCAGTATCATGATGATCACATGAATCTGCGTCTCCGCGACGTAAACCCCGCCAGGCAGGATGCTGCAGTTCTGGAATTTGAGGCGAACTGCGTTATTCAGAAGATTGATGTCCAGCGATTCCTCCACCAGCTCCACTGTATCCCCACAGGTCTTCCTGTTAAAAAGAGAGGAAAAACATTTGCTGAAAGAGCTTATGCTTTTCTTTTTTTTTTTTTGTGGGTACCGGGGGGTCGACCTCAGGACCTCGCGTGCCAGCAGGCGCCCGTGCCACTGAGCGATATCACCGGCCCTTTTTTCGTATGTGGGTTCTGGGAGATGAACTTGGGCTCTTGCGCTTGCCAGGCAGGCACTTACACTGCTGAGCCATCTCACCAGCCTGTTTATGCTTTTCTTTTATGACTACTACACTAAAATATAGGAAAACCAGAATAGAGGAAAACTGAAAATTTGGATAAACAAATGGACCACTTTTACATTCCAAATTACCACATTAAACAGATTTATAAAACATACCCTAACAAAACTCAAATCTCATCATGATGCTGTTCGGTGAGGCATTTCCGAACTTTATGGCCTGTGTGTGCATGTGGGTGTGCACTGCTGGGATTAAACACGGAGTACTCTACCACTGAGCTACATCTCCAGCCCGTAATTTTTTCTTTTTTTGAGATAGGGTCTCACTGTGTAGTCCAAGCTGCCCTTAAACTTTCAGCAATCCTCCTGCCTCAGCCTTCCTAGCACTGGGATTACAGGCATGCGTCGCCACACCCGGCTCACTGCCGTGATTCTCAATGGCTTCAATAGCCACGCTCCTCTCACCTTCCCAGTTTCTCGCATTTTTCTCTTACGATCACTCGCATCCCAACCCCACAGACGGGGTCTTTCCTGGCTGCCTGGAAACTCCCGTCGCGCTTCCTCCCGACCCTGCTGTCGGGTTTCGCCGCTTCCCTTGGAGCGCCACTCCGCCAAGGAGCTCTGCAGGGCCCACTCTACCCAGGCGGCTGCCCGATGACCACAACCTCCGGACACTGCAGGCGATTTTCATCTCATCTCACTTGATGGTTTTCATTCTCCCTCTTGAAGTTCTCCCCTCAGCTTCCAGGCCCTCGCTCTCTGTTCGCCTCTCGCCTTAGCAGCTGCTCCTTCCTGGGTGCCTCCACCACTTCCTGCACTGCCTAAATGCCAGATGCCCAGGGACCGTCCTCAGGCCCCTTCTACACGCGTGGTTCTCAACTGGAGGGGGAGGCTGTCCTGTCCCCAGGGACACCTCGCATCTACACAGGGCACTGGTCGTTGTATGTGGGGCATGGGGTAGGGTGGGCATGTCACCGGTGTGTGGCAGACAGAAGTCAGGGTGCCGCCCAACCCCCCAAAGTGTCAGCGCTGCAGATGCTAACGCGATAGCGCCCAAACCCACACCTCTAGCGCAGCCTCTCCGCAGAATGCGACCGCCGCCTCCGTGCCCCCCGGCTGTCTACGCTGCATCTCGAACTGAACCTGCCCAACGCGCAGGTCCCCCCGAGCTGCAGGGGGAAAACCACCAAAAACCCAAGCAAAAACTTGCTTCACGTTACCTATACTCAGTTCCGACTCGCTTAGAGACGTCGGGGTAACTCCCGTGCTCAAGCCACACGCATGCTAACAGGTCCACTGTGATGACACAGGCCCTCCGCCACCACCCGTCTCTCGTCTGTACCGTGTCCCGCCGTTCCAATCTCCCTCTCCTGTACTCTGCTCTCAGCCCGCTGCCACTTGAACACCCCAGGGGCTTCCTCCCACCTCAGGGAAAGTCAAAGCCTTAAAATAAACGACCAAATTTTGTTTCCGGCCTCAGGCACTGCTATCTCACTATTTACCCTTTGTTCCCCCATGAGACTCCTGGCCCCGTTTTCCTTTCAACATTTACAAACTTCTGTCTCAGGGACCTTTGAACTCTCTGTTCCTTTCCCTAGAAGGCTCTACCTGAAATGTTCGCCCCCAGAGAGCCTTACTCCGCTCAAACGCCAGCGGAGCCCAGTCCTGCCTGACCATCTCATGCAAAACCCTGCCCCCAGGGTGTTGCCCTTTCCTCCTCGTACTTCACTTCTCACCTGACAGCTATCTTTACTTCTTTTTGGTTCGTTTTGTTTTGTTTTGTTTTGTTTTTTGAGACAGAGTCTTGCTATGTAGTTGAGGCTGGCCTTGAACTCCCTGTGTAAACCAGGCTGCCTCGAACTTATGGCTATCCTCCCGCCTCAGCCCCACCATATGCTGGGATTATAGATGTGGGCCACCAGGCCCACCCAGCTATATTTACTTCTTGTTGTTGCTTTTATTGTCAGTCTCTTTCTAGGAGAGCAGAAACTTTGTTTTGTTTTCTGCTTTATCTGTAGCCCCTAAACACTGACTAAAATATGTTACACACGAAGTATACTTCTTAAATAACTGAGATTTGTAACTCTAACCTAAGCCTCAGATCTATATATTTCAATGCTTATTTGGCATTTCCAGAGGATTGCTGTACAGGCACTTCAGATTTTGTATGTGAACAGAAATTATTCATAACTCCTGAATCCATCTTCTATCTCAAAAATGGCAACCCTCTCCCGCCATACCTGGTTAGTCACATCAGAAACTAGGGAACTGTCCTTACTCCTTCCCTTTCCTTTCCCAACATCCACCTTGTATTCAATTATCATCGAGCTCCAGTGAAACTAATTTCTAAGTGTATTTTGAGTCCATCTATTTCTCTTGCCCTAGCCCAGGGGTGGCAAACCTATGGCATGTGTGCCTCACTGGGCTTTTTACATCACTGAAAACTCTTAAAGCGTTCATCATCACTGCCCTAGCCACTTCCGCAATTGACCCATCAGAATATATTACTTTGGCCATGATCAAAGCCAATTGTTCATCTGCATTTTACCTAGTCAACCCCAAATCCCTTCCCCTTAAAGTAGGTGGTTTTTTTAAAAATGCAGTTTTGATCATGTCAGTGACTCTTTAAAAATCCAAAATTCTCGGGCCGGTGAGATGGCTCAGCGGCATAAGCGCCTGCCTTGCAAGCGCGAGGGCCCGAGTTCGACTCCCGGATCCCACATACGAAAAAGGGGCCGGTGATATTGCTCAGCAGCACGGGAGCCTGTTGGTGCGCGAGGTCCTGAGGTCGACCCCCCCGGTACCCACAAAAAAAAAAAAAAAAAAAAAAGTCTTAAAAATGACCTGGAAGTTTCCCCACAGCCTATATTCTGCCTATCCGGGGTCAGCATCTCACAACACTTTGTTCTACCTGCTGCACTTAAGCCCACGGACCTTCAGTGAGTTTCTCAAACCCATCAAGTTCTTCTCAACCTATAGCTTTTACATATGCTGATCTTGCTCATTAGACTGTTCTCACCCCCAAGCCTGGCTAACCTTTCACCTTCAGCTCTCAATTTACCTGTAACTTTTTATACAAACCTTTCCCTTTGCCACCAGTAACAGCTGATCATCCCCTACCTCCCTCCCCACTTTTTGTCTGGGGCAAGTAGGAACATCTATATATATATATATATATATTTTTTTTTTTTTTGTGGGTACCGGGGGGTCGACCTCAGGACCTCGCGCGCCAACAGGCACCCGTGCCGCTGAGCGATATCACCGGCCCCTTTTTCGTATGTGGGATCCGGGAGTCGAACTCGGGCCTTCGCGCTTGCAAGGCAGGCGCTTACGCCGCTGAGCCGTCTCACCGGCCCAGGAACATCTATATTTATATGCCTACATTTTGATCACTAACATCTTTTCCTTTGTGAAACTGCCACACGAACGGTGAGTCCACATCTATTCTTACACAGCTACAACATTTTGTACTGAGAAAATAGTGGTTGATTTTACTCACCATTTCATTCCAGTACTACACAATGTTTGCCATACACAAGCTTAAACACAGCTGCAGGACGAAGCTGCAAAGGTTATATAAAACATCATGGGTTCCTGTTTAAAACTGGTCTTCAGGGTATAAAAGTGTCCCCTAAACTACGTTCTCTCCACTTTGACTACGGGGCGGGGGGCGGGAGGGATCACTTTCTTGGAAAGAACTCTGTGCCTCATATTTCCCTGATTGTGACATGAACCGAAAACTTTCTCTAAGTGTCCATCCATTACTGCTTCTAGCGACGACGCTTTGGAGACAGCCACGGATACTCCCAGGCGGAACAGCAGGGGGGTGTGGCCAACACGGCACTTACCAGTGAATGAACCTGTTTCTCGTGACGGCGAACAGCTTGCCGCTCTCCACGTAGTAGAAGCCCCCCGCGCTCTCGCTGTATTTCACCGCTCCGGGCGCGGCGCCGGAGGTCCCTGCAAAACGAACGTGGTCAGCTTGCACCCGGGCTCCGCTGGGATGACAGGGACCGAGCGCGCTGCGGAAGCAACTGCGACGTCCTGACAACCCAAAAGCAAGGGGGAAAGGAGCGAGACATCAGGTCGCCAGGGAAGAGGGAAGAAGTCCAGAGACGCAGAGGCTATCTCGGCATGTGGACTCAGGAGAAGGCGCTGGCTGGCCAGGGATCCGTGGAAGAAAGCCGAGGAAGGCCCGGATCGCGTTCTGTCACAGGCCACTTCCTTACCGAGGCCGCAAACTGTGAATTCCCGAAACTGCCTCAGCCTTTCGCGCTCAGCACCGCTGAGCTCCAAGAAGCTCCGTTCCAGGGCTCCCGCCGCCGCCATCTTCCCGCCGCCACCGCGAGGCCCGACGGGAAACGGGCGGGCCGTGCGTTTGTCGTCACTTCCGGGGCGGGGCAGACAGAGGCCACTTTAAAAGCCCGCGCAGGTTGGCGGCTGGCAGAGCTGTTCCGATTGTCACGTGGGAGGTGGGTGCTGCCCAGAGGCTTCTGCCGGGTCCGAGCTCGCGGCGACCTCTCACCCCCGTCCAGATGTCCATCTGGAAGGTTTCTCCAGTCCCTCTGTCCTCCCTGCGGCGACACGTGGGAAGTGAAAGGGGAGACGATAGGGGCTTTTGTCCCGCGCGCCGTGTGTGGAATGAATGGAACATGTTCAATTAAACTTCGATGTCGCATCCTGCGAGGCTCCCTGCATGCTACTCCCTTGCAACGGGAAAGGCATCTGCCTTTCATACCCCCGCCCTGCAATCCTAATTTTGGCTGTAAAATGCAGTAAGGGCATTGAGTGGACTTTTTATTTTCATTTATATTTAAAATTTCTTTGTGTGGCACTGGGGATTGAACCCAGGGCCTTTGCACTGAGCAACATTCCCACCCCTTTTTATTTTTTATTTTGAGACAGGGTCTCACTCATTTGCTGAGTTGATCAGGCTGGGCTCGATCCTCCTGCCTTGGCTCCCAGAGTCCCGGGATGACAGGCATGTGCCACGGTGTCCGGTTGTAAATCCATCATTTTTTTGGAAACTCCAGGCTCTGCCCTGCCGGCTGCGCCCACGGTGAGATGACCGCCTTTCCTCACGGTGAGCCCTCACAGGCTGGAGCTGTCCCCCACCTGTTCCCTGGCCCAGAGGAAAACACAGCCTAGGGAGCCACTGCGGGTTTGGGGGTGCGGCTGTGGTCTCGAGGGGACCTTGAGAAGATACCGCAGGAGTAGACACTCAGTGTTGAGGAAAACACCAATTTCCAGGGTGGAGGTTTCTTTACCCTTAGTGATAGCCAGTGCAACCTCATCATCCCCCGCGACTGCAGCTGGTCTCTGTCATTCTCCTCATTCACGCTGTTCTGACCATTGCCCCATCTTCCCGCCTCACACTCTTAGGACCAAACTCCAGCAGTGTGGTTCCTGCCTCCATCCCACCTTCCCCGTCCCCCTCCATATTCTCTTCTTGTCCTGCTTAAATTCCTTTAAACACCTCCCTTGCCTAGCTCTTCCCATCCTCTGGTAAAAACTGCAACTTTGATTCAGTCCCGATTTGTAGACGGACATGGCTGGAGAAAGTCTGCACTATGAGACCATGGTGGTGCATGCCTGTATCTCCAGCACTGGTAGGCCGAAGCAGGAGGGTAGCTGCGAGTTCGAGGCCAGCCTGGGCTACACAGTGAGCTCAAGGCCAGCCTGAACTACACAGTGAGAGCCTGTCTCAAAGAAAACAAAACAAAACAAAAAACAAACAAAAAAACTCAATACTGGCAAAAAAATGTGCCATGAAATCGATCTGCATATTTAATATAGTCATGCTTCTTTTCATTTTCAGGAAAGTGGTTGCTAAATTGATGAAACATCTTTCAGTTTCCCTGGAATCTGGCAGTTCATTTTTCAATGATCTCTTTTTGGTTTGTTACTATGACCTCATTCTTCTCATTTTCACTGTCCATCAGGGTCCTGGGAACTCAAAGACACCCAATAAATGTTTGAGGGATGACTAAACGATGGAACATAAATGCATAGCGTTCTTGGGAAACCTAGCTCCCCCTGAGTGTGCCCTGCAGTGGTGACATCTATCGCCTCCTGCTGCCATCTAGTGGTGATGCCATGAATTCACTTAGAAACAATGCAGAATGCTGCATGTACAGACGCTTAGGAAGGAAAGCGTGTTTATTGTCTGACATGCCTTTCTGAGAAGTCTTTGTCTGCCGGATGCCCCCTCATGGGCAAGTAGCAGCGAACAGTCCTGTGAACTGAACTTTAAAGCAGATTTTTCAGCTGGGCGTGGTGGCGCACGCCTGTAGTCCCAGCACTTGGGAGGCTGAGGCAGGAGGATCACTGCGAGTTCGAGGCCAGCCTGGGCTACAAATGAGTTCAAGGCCAGCCTGAACCAAATAGCGAGACACTGTCTCAGAAAGACCCCACCCCCCAAAAAAATAAAGCAGATTTTTCGAAACAAACTTAAGAGCTATCCTGTAAAAGAATTTGGTGGTTTCATTATGGGAGATGTTGGATGATAGAGTTCCGGAAGTGCTTCTCAGGGACATCAATGGGCTCTTTGAAGACCTAGGGAACCTGACACATGGATGACAGAATCTTTTCGAGGAGTAACTCCCCCAACCGTGGGTCTACAGGAGCATATCGGGGCACATGCCTTGTGTCATTGTCCCGTGTGTGAGAATATGTACTGGGGCATGATGTCCTCCTGACTGCTGAGCCTTCGCCCACCTTCATAGCCACGACTTCGTCGCGGTGAATCCCAGGAGCACTGGACTAAGTCAGTACTCACAGCTTGCGGTTATATGGCGCGTAGGCGCTGTGCTGTGTCTTGGCGCCTGGGAGCGTGGCAGGCCCTTACCCCATATCATGAAATTTTTTTTTTAATGTGGGTTCGGGAGTCGAACTCAGGACCTCGCGCTGGCCAGCAGGTGCTTGTGCAGCTGAGCTATCTCACCGGCCCACAAATTTTTTTTTTTTTGTGGGTACCGGGGGTCGACCTCAGGACCTCGCGCGCCAGCAGGCGCCTGTGCTGCTGAGCGATATCACCGGCCCTTTTTTCATATGTGGGTACCAGGAGTCGAACTCGGGCCCTCACGCTTGCCAGGCAGGCGCTTACGCTGCTGAGCCATCTCACTGGCCCCCCATGAAATATTTTTTGACAGCAGAAAAATGTTACCTCCCCTGCTTTTGGGGCTCTCTAAGTTTAAGGCAGAGACAAAAGAGACAGATCACAGTAGGATCTGATGTTTATTGTAAAAGATACGGATGAAAAAGAGAGAAAGCATCCAGATAGAAGGCTTGCAATTTGAAAGGATAGTTGGGGTGCAGTGGCTGAGAAGGCGGGACGTGGCGCGGAGCTTTCCCTTCTTGATGTACAATTGGGGTTTGATTCTCTGTCCCACCCTCCAGCTCCGCTGCAAGTCCTTATGGAGGTACTGGGATTCCTTGTAGATTTGGTATAAGAGGCCGGGCTTGGCGGTGCATGCCTGTAATCCCAGCACCCAGGAAGCTGAGGCAGGAGGATTGCTGTGAGTTCAAGGCCAGCCTGAACGGCATAGTGAAAGCTTGTCTCAAAAAGACAAAAAAAAAAAAAAAAAAAAAAAAAAAGAAAAGAAAAGAAAAAAGAGAAAAGAAAAGACAAGTTGAAAGGTAAAGCTGAGTGCAGTGTAGAAGGCCTGAACACGTGTGGCCCTGGGAGAACCTTGCTTAAAGGAATTGGCCCTCACTACAAGTGCAGTAAATCATGGGGAAGCCAGATGACAATGTAGGTGCCCATTAATCAGCCTGACACAGTGTTCATAGTTCTGAAATCTCCCCAGGAAATCACCAGAGCACAGCCCTGCAGCAGGAGCTGTTTTAAAAAGCAAGCTTGTGGAAAAGTTGGGTGTGGTGGCACATACCTGTAATTCCAGCACTTGAGAGGCTGAGGCAGGAAGATCACAGGTTTGAACCCAGCCTCACAAGTTGGCGAGACCCTATCTCAAAATAAAAAGCAACAAGGACTGAGGACGTAGCTCAGTGTGAAGGCCCTGGGTTCCATACTCAGTATTGCAAAACAAACGAACATAAACTAGTTTTGGTGCCGTGGGGAGTGATGGACATTAATTCGCACTGAGGTGCTGCGGACCTATGAAAGCTTAATAAATCACCCTTCCTGGACACCCAGAGCAACACACAGTGAGCAGTGCCGCCTGTCCCTCTCTTGCTCATCTTGTCGATCACTTGCGGGACCCGTTTCCTACTGAGATCAGTGTGGCTTCATCACAGTCATTCACGCAGCTGCTGTCAGGTGGCTGCAGCGGGTGTGTGATGTGTGTGACCCATTTACCAGCGCATCCAAAGGGTGCAACCCGCAGGGTGGAATTGGAGACATCAGCCGGGGGCCAGACGCATCTGCAGCTTCAGTGGGGGTGGTAAAATAAGATTAGTACAAACCTCAAAGGCCAAGATGAAAGCCCTTCAGTGAGGTCTGTTTGCGTGTTCAGAGCCTAGAATTGCTTTTGCCTATAAAAGCACACAAGAGGTCAGAGATTCAGATTGTTGCATCTAGATTCTCGTCTAGCTCTAGACACTCCTGAGGTCGTGAGGTCGTGAGGGTGCACCCTCTTCAAACGCTTCCTTCCTCTCCTGTCCTATCTTTAAACTTCAGGGCCATTTCTCTTGGTGGCTGCACAGTCCTGGGCAGTGCTGTCTGCCTGTCGCGTCTTTTGTCTTCTGCAACATAAGGACAGTGAGAAATACCCTTTGAGGGACTTTGACAATCTGTTCATTCTTTTCTCCCTCTCTGCTCCTGAAAGCTCTTTGACACCATTCTCCTGTCCCACCCCTTCCTGGCCTAAGAAGATTCCCATCATGCGGCCTGGAGGAGTTTTTAGAAGCACTCCTCCTCCTTCCTTTTGCCTGCCACCTTTCCATTAGGGAAGGTGCTGAGGATGTTTTGGGCTCACAGAAGAAGTCACTTGTATGGCTCAGAGCACGGGTGTGGCCTGACTGCTGCTGGCCTTAGGACTCAGATGAGGCGCTCGGTCACCCCAGGCTCCAGCTTCCTGGTAGCCCGCCTTTGTCGCGCTCCAACCCTGCAAGAGCATCTGCAGATTGAATAAGTCCCATGCCAGCTTGCAGCCCGGGCCCGGCCAGCCTTCCTTGGCAGCCACGGTTGGCACCCACGGTTGTTTGGGGTTCGCACACATCCTCCGGGGCCGCTTCCGCACCAGTTGCTCTCGATAACGGGGTGCGGAGCCAAGTCAGTGATGATCAAGTTCTCACTGCCCTTCTTGGCCTGGTCTGACGCCGCCCCGACAGTGCCAGCCCCGGGAACTATTTGTTTCTGAATCCCAGCCAAGAAGCCTAACAGTCCTCTCCCTTCCTTCCCTCTGCCCCCTTCTCCCTCCCGATGCCAAGTCTGGGACTTTCCTCGCCCAGGGACCACGCCGGCGAGGAAATGAGCTTTCTTGGAATCGGACAAACTCCTTAGGAGAAAATGCGCCCTTTGTTCTTGCTTGAATGCCTTTTCCTTACACGACATTTCTGTCCGGCGCTTCCGCAGATAGATCTGCTCTAGCAATCTCATTTCTTAGAAGACTAAGAGACGGGAGTTGGAATGCTGGAATTTTCTGATTGTCTGATGATAGCTCAGAGAGGAAAATGACTTGCTTCGGCATTCAGTCCAGCAATTCTTAGTGTCTGAATCCATTCTTTATTCTTTATTTTTTATTTTTTATTTTAAAGAGAAAAAAAATAGAACAGAATTTCAAAACAATATAATAGGAGGGTAACAATGGTTAATACATTGCGTATTGTTATCTTTAAATTAGTTACTCAGAGTACAAGATATTGGCATTGAATCCATTCTTTACACTCATTTAAAAATCCTTTTGATTTCTAGAAACCAGACCAAAGCACAGGAAGCAAGCCCTTGCATTTCCCTGCGGAAGAGACAGACACGGGTCTGGTTGCTGATCACTGATTGTACCAGAAACAGCAAATGTGCGGTCACTTGGGTCCACAAGGGACTGATCGGCAGGCCTCAGGCTAAGGAGCACGGTCCCCTCCCCTCTGGGAAGCAGCCTGTGACCTTGGGCAGGTCGCATTTCTGGGCTTCCAGAACTCCAGCTGCGAAGCAAGGCCCTGGGCTTCCTGGTCTCTTTGGTGTCTTCTGTTGTCAGGAGTCTGCCCCGGTGCAAGTGTCCCTAATGCTTGAAGAGTGACCTCGAGCTGATAGGAATGTGCATGAAGTTTGACGCAGCCTCTTCACTCTCAGGGTTTTATTCCAAGGAAACAGAAACGTGCTTCAAGACAGCAGGGTGAACCCAAGTGTGCTGCCTCATGCCTGTGACCCACATCTCGGGAGGCTGAGGCAGGAGGAGCGTGAGTTCCAGGCCAGCCTGGGCTACTAGTGAGACCCTGTCTCCAAAACGAAGATAGGAGGATGACAGTCCCAGTGTTTGCTTTATAAATAAACTTTTAATTTTAGTATAGTTTTATGTCTATTGAGAAGTTTCAAAAATAGGAGAGTTCCCATATATTTCTCCTCTCCTTCCCATTTCCCCTGTGGGAAACAGCTGGATGAGTGTGGTACATTTATCACAACTAATGAGTCAAGGTTAATATATTCTTTTTTTGTTGTTGTTCTTTTGAGACGGGGTCCAGTCCAGGCTTGCCTTGAATTCACTATGTAGCCCACTATGTAGCTGGCTTCAAACTTGCAGTGATTCTCCTGCCTCAGCCTCCTGAGTGCTGGGATTACAGGCATGTACCACCAGGCCCATCTTTACAACAACAATGTTAAATTTAATTTAATCATAGCTGAGATAATGTTTGCCAGATTTCACTATGCTGCTTTTCTTTTTTTTATTCTTTTTCCGTTTTTCTTTTTAAACAATACTGGGCACTAAACCCAGGGCCTTCTGCACTAAGCCACGTCCCCAGCCCTTTTTATTTTTTATTTTGAAACAGGGCCATTCTAATTCACTACGTTGTCCTGGTTGGCCTCCCAAAGTGCTGGGAGTACAGGCCTGTGCCACCATGCTTGGTATCTGTTTAGTTTTTTTTTTTTTTTTTTTAATCTAACAATAAAAATATCTGGGGTGGTGGTGCTGGGCATCTCACACGTGCTAGGCCAGCACGGCACCACTGGATAATATCTCCCACCCAAAAAAGAATTACTGAAATCAGAAAAAAAAGCAAACTGGAGCAAAGTCATAACCTTCAGAAAGCTCCTGCAGCAGGGAAGGCAGATGTCCCACCCTGGGCCCCTCACCCACATGATTTAGCGACGTCTTGGTAGCTGGGAAGGAACTGAAATCGGCGGGGTGCTGGGGCGCAGAGAGAGCACACCCCAAAACCGTGTGGTTTGTAGCAACTGCAGTGTCTGCTTCTGATTGAGAGCATTCGAATTTCAAGATTACGAGCTGGGCCATTGTGACTCTCCTAACAAACTGTTTAAAGTTAAAGGAAAAGGAGGAAAGAGCGAAACCAAGGCCCAGGCTGCCGAGGGAAAGGAGGCCTTGCATCCTTGCTTCCCTTCCCCGGGCTTTGCATTTGAAAAACACATGTTGTGGTTTTGCTATGATTATCTTTCTGTGGTGGATCTCCCTTGTGTAAATATCCTTTGGTACCCTCCTGCTTTCCTTTCCTTGTCTCCTGTGTGTGTGTATGCCTGTCTCGATATTCACTAACTTTCTCCAAACTTCCACTATATGTGCCCAATCCCAATTGGTGAGTCTAATGCTATTTTCATTCTCCTGTGACTTTTTTTAAAAGAACCCTTGGGGCTGGTGAGATGGCTCAGCGGCTTAAGCACCTGCCCGGCAAGCATGAGGGCCCGCGTTCGACTCCCGGAACCCACATACGAAAAAGGGGCCGGTGATATCGCTCAGCAGCACGGGCGCCTGCTGGCGCACAAGGTCCTGAGGTCAATCCCCCGGTACCCACAAAAAAAAAAAAAAAAATAAAATAAATAAATAAAAGAACCCTTGATTTTAAAGAAACCGAGTGAGTGTGCATGGTGGCACACGCCTCTAATTCCAGCACTCAGGAGGCTGAGGCAGGAGGATTGCTGCTGGTTGAAGCCAGCCTGGGCTGCATAGTGAGTTCAAGTCCAGCCTGAACTGCATAGCAAGACCCTGTCTCAAAAAACAAAACAAAAAAAAAAACAAAAAAAAAAAAAAGAAGAAGAAGAAGACAGGTGATGTGTGGGGAAATCACAACTCCCTTATTACCCTGTCTGAAGATGAGGACCACATTATGTACATGGTGGGAAGATTGCAAGGATTCATGAGATTTGATGGAAGTACATGCAGGATCTACCCTAATGCGTGGCACTGATGAGGCACTTAACCTTTGGTAGCTTTTCCTTCCTTCTTCCCTTTTCTGGATGTCTCCTGCTATCTTTCTAAAACACTAACACGAACTGAAGGATCAAAGCCGGCTTTCAGTCCCTCTAAATGAGCACGAGCCCATCATTGTGGTCTCCCTGCCTTCGGGTACCCTCTGTGCACACATCACTCTCTGGCCGCAAAAATTACTAGCCTTGTTCTAAATACATGTTACTCTTTCTTTTCTCTTGGCCTTTACAAATGCTGTTTTCTGCCTGCAATTCTTTTTTTTTTTTTTTTTCCTTCTTCTTCTTTTGTTTTTTTTTGAGACTGGATCTCACTATGTAGCCCAGGCTGGCCTTGAACTCATGGTGATCCTCCTGCCTCAGCCTCCCAAGTGCTGGGATTATAGGCCTGTGCCACCACAGCTGGCTTCTTTTTTTTCTTTTCTTTTCTTTTCTTTTCTTTTCTTTTCTTTATGTGGGTACCGGGAACCAAACTCAGGACCTTGCGCTTGTCAAGCAGGTGCTTATGCCGCTGAGCGATATCACTGACCCTTCTGTCTTATTTTTATCTCCCATGCTCAGAACAGGGAAAAGGCAAGCACTTGATCTTTGTTCATGGCACAGTGGACATATAATGAGGGCATATCTTTTTCAGCGATCAAATTGAAAAATCGCAATGCTACCAAACACTTCCTCATTGACCCTTTAAAGGCAAAGATAAAGCACACATTTTCTTCCCCATGTGACATACTGTCAAGCTTGGCAACAATGCCAAGAAGTACCCCTTCGCTTTGAACGTTCTCCATGTGGAAGAACTTAGCGAATTAAACCGAAGGCTGCAGAGGTCTTGGCTCCATTTATCTCTGAGGGATGGAACCCTTTTTCCTCCAAGGGATTCATTAGACAAATATCAATGGTCGGTGCTAGTTTTAGAAACAGAGTTTGGAAGTCTTTAAATTTTGTTTTTAACTTGTAAATTTGGTAACACTTCTTCTCTTTCTCTTTCTCCTCCTTCTTCTTTTTGTTTTTTGAGATGTAGTCTTGGTACGTAATTCAGGCTGGCCTTGAACTCACTATGGAGCCCAGGCTGGCCTCGAACTCATGACAACCCTCCTGCCTCAGCCTCCTGAGTGCTGGGATTACAGGTGTGTGCCACCACATCTGGCCGATAATTCTTTTTTTTTTTTTAATTTAAAATTTCTTGTGAACGTTAGCCTACATAGAAGCATTTATTGCAATTCCAGACGATGCCAGAGGGCTAAACTGTAGACCTACTTAGTAGTTAACCTAAGAAGGGGGAGTTAGAAAAGCGATTTTTCTCTTCCCTCTTTTTTCTTTTTTCTTTTTGGGTTAGTGTAGATCCCTGTCGGCGATGATATTCTGTACAGATTGGTGGTTCAGAAAAAGTTCTAATAGGTTCTTCTGAGGGATTTTCAATTCTCCATTCTGAGGATTTGCCCCCGTTTCTGAACTCCCTCCCCGTCCTGACCCGGCCACCTTCGCCTGAGTTATAGAAACACATGGGCCCCGTTTTCTTGGCTTCTTTCCTCATACAGTCCCCAGGACATTAGGAAGATTCACGTGCCAATTACACACTGATTTCTTTGACATTGGGAATGAAAACACCACATAGCTTCGAATTATCAGTGAAATAATGGCCATAAGCTCCGAGTTTCACTGTTGTAAAATTAGTTATTCTGCTAAACTGAACTTTCTTTTTTGGTACTGGGGATTGAACCCAGTGACTGCTGAGCTGCATCTCTAGCACTTTAATTTTTAATTTTTAATTTTTTTTAAATTTTGAGACAGGGTCTCACTAAGTCACTAAGTTGTCCAGGCTGGTCTTCAATTTTGATCCTCTTGCCTCAACCTCCCAGAGTGCTTGGACTATAGGTGTGTGCCACCACTCCTAGATAGCCGAACTATTTTTTTTTTTCTCTAGTTGGAAACATTTTTTTTCATCTCCTGAGACTTAAACAGATGGACCCTGACTGGAATGAACTAAATCAGGTTTTAGTGCTAGAGATACTTTGCAAGATTTGATCGCAAATAGAGCAAATCTAATATCCAACACTGCAATTCCTGCCAGCGCCTTTAAGACCTGAAATCCACAGGGGTCAGGTTGGAAGGAGGGGACTGGGTGGGCACAGAGCGTTTGTAGGATGAGCTATTCTGCATCCCCCTAGAGTGGTGTTGCAGTTGCCAAAGCCATAGAGTATGCAAGATCAAGAGGTGGAATTGGATGACACTGATATATTGATGTGGGCTTTTCAGCTACAACAGATGCTTTGGCGGGGACATGGGGTATCTCTATACCTTCCGTTCAATTCTGTTAAAACTGCTCTGAAAAATTAAGTCTATTTGTCTGAAAAAGAAGCTAAAAAGTAATAAAGAATGTCGGGATAGGACATGCAGGGGGGCTCTCAAAGGGCTCCTCTGGGTCCTCAGCCCACCTTCTTTCTTTCCTTTCCTGGATCTGCCCCTCTGCCTTCTCAACACTCTGTCCTTCTCTTTCCCATTCTTCTTTGGGGGGAACAAAGAATCGAACAGGGACAAAGTTTGGCGGGTGCTTGTGGAGTTCAGATGATCGAGTTCAATAAAGAGATAGGAGCCCGGTGTGGTGGTGCACTCCTGTTTTGTTTTTTGTTTTTTTGTGGGTACCGGGGGGTCGACCTCAGGACCTCGCGCACCAGCAGGCGCCCGTGCCACTGAGCGATATCACCGGCCCCTTTTTTGTATGTGGGATCCGGAAGTCGAACTCGGGCCCTTGCACTTGCAAGGCAGGCGCTTATACCACTGAGCCATCTCACTCCTGTAATTGCGGCCCTGCACTCCTGTAATTGCAGCACTCGGGAGGCTGAGGCAGGAGGATTGCCATGCGTTTGAGGCCAGCCTGAGCTGCATAGTGAGTTCAAGGCCAGCTTCAGCTACATAGCAAGACCCTGTCTCAAAAAAAAAACCAAAACAAAAACAAAAAAAAAAAAAAGAGAAAGAGAGAGACAAAGACAGAGACAGAGAGAGAATGAGCGAGAGAGAGGGGTTCTCTGGCTGTCATAGCCTAGAGTCATGCATTGGCCAAAGCCTTCTCTCCAGAATGGCATTTGGCATTATACAGAGCCTTAGCACTCCAGAGCTTGGGTGTCAGAAGGAAGAGCCCTGACGTTTTCCCTATACTTTGAGAAGGACACTCTTAGGACATTGTCTTAGTCACTTTCTCATAGCTGGAGCACAATACGTGATTTAAACTTAAAGGAGGAGAGGTTTATTTTGGCTCACAGCTCCTAGCGCTTTTGGTTAATAGCCCACTCCAAGGCAGGGTGGCAACTCAGGGGGCCTGGCGGAAGAAAAGCTGTTCTCATGGTGCACAGGAAGCAGAGGGGGAAGTTAAGAGTGGGGAGAGATAAACCCTGCCAGGCCACGCCCCCAGGGACCCGCCCCCTCTGACAAGGCCCCGCCTCCACACCGCAAGTCAGCGGCCAGACCCTGTAACCCAATCACCTTCCGCAAACCCTGCCTGTGGGTAGAGAGGCCTCCTGGGACATCTAGATATATAAACCATGCAGAAGTTACTCCTGAGACTCCCTGGGAGGACCCGTGTAAACGCCACACTTAGGGACCGGGATGCTCCTATGCAACCGCTGGGTTTATCCTTCAGGGACAAGGAATTTTGTAATTCGTCTTATTCTTCCCTCGAAGGTGATAACCAGGAGGCTCTGGCCAACCTTCCTCCCTTCCTTAGCAAAGTCCCGTACTTGCATCTTCTTTTATGCCTTCACCTTCTCTGTGCTACATGCCTCTCATTTCACACTGATTTTATCTCGCTACAGCGGTTGCATCTTTAGATTCTTCTTGGGAGAGAACAGAGTACAGGAAAATAAGTAAAATAAACACGTGTGGATAGGAAAATCCAGAGTGAAGAGGGTTCTGTAAGGGTGGTAGACAGCGCCATTGATGTGACTGTCTTGAGTCCCCCAAGGTACCCGGCAGTCCTGGGGTGGGATGACTACCACAACGCATGTGAGTTGTGCCCAAGCCCTGGAGCCCAGGGGTCCCCAGAGCAAACAGTAAAGCAAGAATGTAGGGAGGTCTTTGCCAACTTGCTTGTTAAAGGAGCTTAGATTTTTCCAACAGGAGAAAAATGCAAGGGACATGAACGAAGCGATTCCCCAGGGACAAAAACGGAGAGTGGTGACAGAAAGCTAACATGGCATTCTCAGGGGAAAGTGGGCAGTGCCAAGCAGAAAGGACAAAAAAAAAAAAAAAAAAAAAAAGCAAGAAGTGTTTTTGGGAAGGTGAGCCCACGAGCCTTCCAAACCAGGGTCACAAGCGCCCAGCTAAGGGGCCAGAATCTCTGTCTGCAGATGAATTGAAGGAAATTTGCAATAAGGAAAAATACACCCATCTGAAAAGAAATCCAGTTCACGAGGTCAGCCCAGCCCAAACAACCCCGCGGCGAGCAGGAATTTGGCTCCAGGAACAATGCGGGTCTTCGCCCTGCAGCGCCAGTGCGTTCCCTTCGCGAGTGCACAGGGTTCACAGCGACTTTGGTACTGAAAAAGTCCTCAGAGGACCTTAGGGAAAAAAAATCCTGAACAATCAGGAATCCTCCAAAAACTGGACTCTGCACAGCTGCACGGCAGGTCCCTTTTACTAGGTTAGCGACTGTCAAGGTCTCTAACCTGAGGCTAGGGGGGTAGGGGACCTGCAGGGACTGGCACATTGAGATTTCCTTAAGGGACAGAGGATTGCTGGGAGTTCAAGGCCAACCTGGGCTACACAGTAATACCCCATCTCGAAAGAAAGAAAGAAAGAAAGAAAGAAAGAAAGAAAGAAAGAAAGAAAGAAAGAAAGAAAGAAAGAAAAAGAAAGAAGAAAGAAAGAAGGAAGAGGATGTGTTTTTAAGTATGGCAGTACCTACTGTCGTGGTGTTCCTAATTGTCTCGAGAGTTCGAGATCATTTTTATCTTTACTTTCTGCACCCGCTCTTGGTAGATTCAGTGAGCCTCCCATCCTCTTTCCTAGCCAGGCAGTGTGGTGCAGAAAGGCAGAAAACGCCTAGGGAAAACTGCCAAAGTGCAAAATGCAAAGAAAAAGGATAAAAGCAATGATTTTGCACTAGGCTGGCATGATCTGTGATCCCAACCCACCACACCGATTTTTTTTTGAACATTCTAAAATAACAGAGATAACCCACACAATGGACTCACTAGTTCACAGCTTTCTCCTTATCTTTTCCCCTTTCAGAGCCATAGACATCATGTTCTTTCATACAATCCCTAAAAAGAAAAAAGAGAAAAAAAATCCTTTTGGCCACTCGGGCTCCCTGCTGTCCCAGGAGGGGACTGGGCCCTATCTGATGTTTCAGCTGGAAGGGGGGTGGCAGATTCCTTCCAGCAGGGTGGCGACTTCCTCCCACTGGCCCAGCACACACCCCCTCCCAAAGGCCCCACAAAGGGAGCAACCTGGCACGGCACGGCGTCAGCACATGCCCAGTCCCTTCCTGTTCCTCTACACCCAGTGGCCCGGGATGGCACAGAGCTCTGTGTGGGGCCTGGTAACCTGGGTGTGGCCTTGCTTTCATCTTTTGCCCGCTTGGTTCATCTTCTAAACCAACCGCCAACAGGGAGCGTCCTGAAATGCAATCTAATCATGATCTTGTCCCACCCACTGAATCACTCGCCATGGCCTTTGGCTCCCAGCCTGCGGTCTGTGCGTGGTTAACTACATAGAATCATCTCTTTTTTGTGGGGAGGAACAAGATCTTGCTACATAGTTCAGGCTGGTCTGAAACTCGAGATCCTCCTGCTTCAGCCTCCCGAGTTGCAGGGATTATAGGCATGCACCATTGTGCCCGGCAAGAATCATTTATTAAGATGTGGATTTGAGGGCTGGTGAGATAGCTCAGCGGCATAAGCGCCTGCCTGGCAAGCGCAAGGTCCTGAGTTCGACTGCCGGAACCCACATATGAATAAAGGGCCAGTGATATCGCTCAGCGGCATGGGCACCTGCTGGCGCGCGGGGTCCTGAGGTCAACCCCCAGTACCCAAAAAAAAAAAAAAAAAAAAAGATGTGGATTCGGGAGTACACATCAAGATTCTTTAGGTGGCAAGGGCCAGAATCTCATCTCAGGATAGGCTCCAAAAGGGAAGCCATTATTTCCTCCAACTTGGAAGTCCAGAGGTAGAACTGTAGAGGGCTCTTGATTATTCCTGTGGGATTTCGTTGTTTTAAATGTAGGGTGTGGAACCGGGGGCCTCCCACACAATGGACAAGAGTGGCACCATGGCCTGTGTGGGGTGGGCTGGGAAAGTGCTGCGGGATCGGCTGCTTCGTGGCTGCCCTGGCGGCCTGGTTCCTGGCCCTGGGTTGGTTTAGGGTAAGGGACAGTGTGAGTCAACAAAGGGACAATGACTCCTGATCACGGTGCTGGGCTGCAGAGGATGGATACACACCGGTGACTCACGAGGGCTGCCGGGCAGATCTGGAACCGAAGAAGACGTGGTTAGAAGAACGGGCCTCCCCACCGGGACAGCTCAGGGCCACTGTGCGATAACGTCATTGCCACTGTGACACGTGGCTGACACAGACCTCGAGCTGACGTTAAGTGTGAAGTACAAAGACAGGATGGAAAAGAGAAACCAATCTCATTGGTGATTTTTCTTCTCTATTAATTACATGTTTTTGGTTTTTCTTTCAATCAGATTTTATTGGTACATTTTAGATGTACATACTGACCCCATTCATCATAGAGAATTAGTACCTGTAACATGTTGACATACACTTTGGGCTGTATTAGATTAACTAAGATATAGCACAAAAATTAATTCTACCCCCCCCTTTTTTTTTGAGACAGGATCTTGCTGTGTAATTCAGGTTGGACTTGAACTCACTATGTAGCCCAGGCTGGCCTCGAACCGGCAGTGATCCTCCTGCCTCAGCCTCCCGAGTGCTGGAATTATAGGCATGGGCCACCACGCTATTGCTGATGGTGTTTTTGACCTTGATGGAATTGTGCAAGCTGCTTTTGCACCCAGGACAACTACAGTGAACTCTGAACAGCACAAGGGCTCATCAGAGCATCTCGGCAACAATGGGAGTAGAAAACGCTCTAAGAAATGGGCAGCTGGATTCGTCCTCCATCACGGCAACGCTCCGTGTTGCACACAATTTGTTGTACAGCAATTTGTGTCCAATAAAAACATGAGGGTGTCTTCACCCACCTCATTCACCAGATCTGGCACCGTGTGACTTCGGGCTTTTCCCCAAATCAGAACAACAAGTCTCAGGACACTTGGTGCTTAGGTGTGGTCAGAACCCCACTCACACATCGGGGAATGGTGAGACTCACCCCGGTCCACACGAATGTATGGGGGGGGCGTTGTTACAATTCCGGTCCTCAGCTCCTTTGAAGACCCAGGAAATCAAATCTGCTTTTACCAGATCCCAAGGGCCCCAGGCACACTCAGGTTTGAGAAGCGCTGCTGACCACACATACTCCCCGAAAGCTCCCCCGAAAGCCTGTGGCATGGTTTGGAATAAGGCAAAACACCACTGGCTTTGGGGCTGCCAGCTTCTCCCCAATTCTGAGACATCTTTAACATCTCCCTGGTGGAAGGCTGTGTAAGATGTGTCCCTTCATGCAGAGTGTGTTAATTTCTTTCTTTTTCTCTTTTGAGACTGGCTGTGTATTTCAGGCTGGCCTTGAACTCACTATGTAGCCCAGGCTGGCCTCAAACTTGTGGCAATCCTCCTGCCTCAGCCTCCTGAGTGCTAGGATGACAGGCATGTGCCACCACACCTGACTTGTTCATTTCATTGCAAATATAACAATCTTTAGCTGACCTTCATGTTGTCCCAGAATATGACCAAATCCTCCCACCAGAAATTGTACAAGCAGCATTTTGGAGTGACTTTCAGTAAGAAATATCTTGATGAGGAAGCAACAGAAAGATCTCAACAGTCCTGGCCCAGGTCCCACCGTTGACAATCTGGGTGACCTCGGGGAGCCCATGAACCCTTCCTTCCTCTGGGTATTTCAGTGTCCAGAGAGTACAAGACATGTCTGTGGAGAGGCTATATTTAGACACCATCTTGCCGGGGAGAGGTGGAAAGTATTTGGACCAGATGATCCCTGAAGTAAATTTTCAGAGAACTGAACTCTTTTGAGGGACCCCTTTGGGGCTGGATTCCAGCTGTGCTCCCCGGGGACAGGTGAAAAAGATAGAAGCCACATCAGGAGCCATAGAGCAAGAGTTTGGATTCTCAATGGGTCTTCAAAGGCCCTTTTAAGTGTAAAAGCTTGTGAATTTACACCATCCTAACATGAAAAAGAATCACAGAATCCTGACATCAGCTGGCCCTTCTGTGTAGCTCTTGCTTTCCAGAAAGAGAGCAGCTATTCTATTCTTAAAGATCTAGATTTATAAAAGAGTTGTTTTTAAATGTTTTCACCACCAAAAACTAAGTATGTGAGGTGATGGATTTTTTTTTTGTGGGTACTGGGGGTCAACCTCAGGACCTCGCGCGCCAGCAGGCGCCCGTGCCACTGAGCAATATCACCAGCCCTCTTTTCGTATGTGGGTTCCGGGAGTTGAACTCAGGACCTCGCGCTTGCCAGGCAGGCGCTTATGCCGCTGAGCCATCTCACCCGCCGAAGGTGATGGATTTATTAATTAGTTTGATTTAACTGTTTTGCATTGTAAGTACATATCAAAGCATCCCATTGTACCCTCTAAGTATATGTAATATTATTTATCATTTAAAAATAAAATAAAAGCCAGGCGTGGTGGCGCATGCCTATAATCTCAGTGCTCAGGAGGCTGAGGCAGGAGGATTGGAGTGAGTTCAAGGTCAGCCTGGGCTACATAGTGAGACTCTGTCTCAAAAAAAAATTAAATTAAAACTGGATGTGGTGGTGCACACCTTGTCATCCCAGCACTCTGGGAGGCTGAGGCAGGAGGATTTAAAGTTTGAGCTCCAGCCTATATAATTTAGAAATTTAGTGAGACCCTGTCTCAACAAAATAACAAGGGCTGGGGATGCAGCTCATGCGAAGGTGCTGGATTCAGTCCCCAGTACTGGAAACCGAAACCCAAAACAACAACTCTAAATAAGTGAATGGCTGTGCTAGGAAAGCTCTTGTACCGTGGCGATTTGTGTGCGTGCTCTAGGAACGTGCATCATGTTTCCACTGAGTGACCCAGCCCTGAGTCCCCACATCCACATCCACATCAGAGCCACGGAAGCAGGAAGTGTCCCTGGTGGGCATCACAGACTCACAGAAGAGCGGCTACCTTCCAGCTGCCCCTTCGTCCCTGCACCTGGGCCATGCGGAGCAGGTGGCCTGGGCTCCGAGTTGGCCTGATGTGTCTCCCGTTGCCGTCTGTCTTTCTAAGCAGAACTGAGATCTCGCCTGTGCAGTCAGCTGTGGTGACCCAGAGTTTTCACTTCCTGTTTCTTGTAAGGAAAATGTCCTGCTCTCACACCAGGGGAAAGTAAGCTCTGAGCGAGGACAGGTGCGGTGGGGGCGCTGCTCACACCTGTGCTTGCTTGCTTTCTTGCCTGCTTGCTTTCTCTCTCTCTCTCTCTTTTTTTTTTTTTTTTTTTTTTTTTTGTTTTTTTGAGACAGGGTTTCACTATGCAATCCAAGATGGGCTTGAACTCACAGCGATCCTCCTGCCTCAGCCTCCCAAGTGCTAGGATTACAGGCATGTGCCACCACACCTGGTTTCTCTTTCTCTTCTCTTCTCTTTTCTCTCTCTCTCTCTTTCTTTCTTTTTTTTCTGCTATGGTCTGCCTGCTGAAGGTTTTGGGTGTGGCAATACTGAGTCACAGCTGTGAGTGATGGAGGGTATGAATTTGTACCCCTGAGGGTGCAGGCCTATAATCCCAGCCCTCAGGAGGCTGAGACAGGAAGATGGCCACTAGTTTGAGGCCAGCCTGAACTATACAGGAAAACTCTGTCTCAAAAAAAAAAAAAAAAAAAGCAATGTGAGGAAGAGGAGAAGGAGGGAATTGGGTCCCTGGGACCCAGGAAGGATCTGAAGCAAGAATTGAAGCCCAAGGGGAGAGCAAGGAGAGAGACCTCAACCAAGAAGAGGTGGCAGGCGATGCTGTCTCCCTGAGCCTGGACTCACTGAGTGGGAGGGTGGCTCAAACCTGCAGACACAGGGCAACTACTGGCGACCCCAGAGACCTCTGTGGAAAAATGCACCAGTGGAACAGAGCAGTGCAGGCAGTGATTGCAGCAGCTGGTGAGTTATTCGGGTTCAGAATCCTCCAGGAGAGGGTGACTGGCCGGGAGCCATCTCGGAGAGAGGACAGCTGAGCTCAGAACTCAGAGCAGCTGCGGGCTCCCTCCATCTAGCAGCCCCCAGTGTCAGGGTGAGGCGGAACTGAGTTCAAGCCAGCAGGAGGCACATGGAGTGTTGCAGGCTGAACACATTGTGTCCCAGCCCCACACCCAGAAACCAGCCTTTTCTCCCTTGAGGGTAAAGGTGCAGGCTCACTGGGGTTATCCACTAGCGCTCCATAAATCTACAACCGGCTTGCTGAGATTAATCAACTTGGATCTGGACTCTGCCCATGTTGTCTGCCAGTGACAGCAGAGACACGCCTGGAGTGGACTTTTTTTCCTTATTTCTTATTTTTTTCTCTTTTCTAGTTTTTGTTTTGTTTTATTTTTCCTTGATTGTTCTTGTTTTTATATGAGTGTGAACATTGTTTCTAGTTTTCTTGTTGTTGTCACTCTGTTCTGTTCTTGTTTTTATTTCCCTCCTGTCTTCTTCACCAGTTTCCCAAAGTTCACACAATCTTCATCTTCCAGCCTTGCTTCTAATCTTTCTTTTCTTCTATTTCTCTATTTTTCCCCCAACCCCTTTATATTTTCTCCCTTGGGGGTAAAATTGCTATATTGAGGGTGTATCTACTGTATGCAGTTTTCTGGTTTGTTTTAGATTTTGTTTATAATCACAAATCTAGTTCATATTGTTAAAGGTGGCAAATTAATAGTTACCACAGTTTGTCATTTTCTAGGCTGTGTTTGATGCTGCTGTTATTGCTGATTGTTCTATTTTAGCCAAGGTGACATAGCTGTTCTAATCAATTGTTCTTCCCGGTATGCCAAGACTGAGATTGCCTAAGGGTCATAAACAATGCTAAAGGCCAGTGCCAGAGAACCAGGGGCTGGGCCAAATAGGCAGCAACTTCTCATCTCCAACAAATTGAAGGGTAGGATCTTTTTTTCTCCTTTCTAAAATTGGTAGATATACATAATGATCACATTCATCACAGGGAATTTGTACTTGTACATGACATAACTTGATTTTTTCCCCCCATTCCCCTGCCCTTTAAGAGAGGTAGGATCTTGCAACAGATTCAAAGCACAAAAGCCAGCTATACCTGGAAGACATCTGTGGGAAGTAGTCATTTCCTAAGGGTTCTAAATACTAGCAATAAAGCTACTGGCCATAAGCAATTTACAAGCATCAACCCAGGAATGAAACTAAAAAATAAAATAGAAAATGAGGAGACACTTATGCAAGACACAGCCCTATAGTTCCAGCTCACCAAAGGCAAACCCGGAGGGCAATGAGGTGGATTAAGAGATGGGGCTGTTTGGAAAGTCATTCAGACATGGTGGAGCCCTCAGAGATGGAGTTAGTGCCCTTTTAAAAGAGGATGAGGGGGTGGGTTCCCCTCTGCCATGTGAGGACACCCCAGAAGGGGCCATCTTTGAAGCAGAGAGCCCTCACCAGACCCCAAATCAGCTGGCACTTGATATCAGGCTTCCCAGCCTCTAGATCTATAAGCCATAAATTCTGTTCTTCACAAATTATCTGATCTAAGGTATTTTGTTGTAGTATCAGAAATGGACTCAGACAGATGTTACTCACAAATTATTGCCGAAGCCCCAACCATTACCTAGTTGAGTCTCAAGTGGGTGCCATGTGACGTGGTCCAGCATTGGGGTTCATCCCACCAGTGTTACCATGGTGACTCTAGGCATAAGCTTGGGTTCCCTCCAAAGGTCAAACTCTGGGTCCTCACCTGAAGCTTAGAAAAAGTACTGAGAATCTGTCACTCCACAAAATACCTGACACCCACCCACATTTTAAGGAGGAGAGGTTTAAGTTTGGCTCACAGTTTCAGAGGGTTTGGTCAATGGCTGGCTGGCTTCAAGGTGGTAATGGCATGATGGATGGGCTTGGTGGAGGACAGCCATTCAACTCATCATGGCCAGGAAGGAGAGAGACCAGGATAAGCCTGAGTAAGAGATACACGCCCCCTGCAACCCACCACCTCCAGCCAGGCCCCACCCCCTAACAGCACATTCCACTCTGAAGTCATCAATGTGTTAATCCACTCTTGAGTATAGCACCCCCATGATTCCATCACTTGAAAGCCCCACCTTGAACACATGAGATTTTAGGGGGACATTTTAGACTTAAACCATAACAAGAAGATCAAAAGAGACATCATCTCATCCAATACTCTGCTTTAATTGTGAAATACATTCATTTAGGAGATTCCACCCACGGTCCGCAGGCTTCAAGGCCAGAGCATCATGGCGGAAGGGCCTGGTGGAACAGAGCTGCTCAGTTCATGGTGGCCGGGAAGCAGAGCAGGGGACAGCACCAGAGAGGAAGGGGTGAGGGGAACCAGAAATGGTACAGTTCCATGACCCACCCACCCACACCAAAATGACACAATCAAGCCTAACAGTCATAAGATAACAAAGAATTTCTGTGACACCTGCTGCAAGACTATCATATAATTTGTGAGGCCCCATACAGAATGAAAATACGGGCTCCTCTTTCAAAAAGCGTTCAGAGCTTCAAGATAGCAGAGCCTCCTGCCAGGTTCAGAAGCCCTTGGCTTCGGTCGCACGCCTGTGATGGCTAGGGTCACACAGCCGTGACACTGGCCCAGCTGCTGACATTGGAGGTGGGCCCGGAACTCGGTCTGGGTTCTCTGTGTGGCTTGTTTGGGCTGGGGACCCTGAAACTCCCCAGTGACCTTTACCCCCTGAGCTCCACAGGGATCCTCAGCAGTACCCCCTCCCATAGAAGAGGATGTTGCCACTTCTTACCAAAATCCCCCAAACTTGATGGTTTCTAGCTTTGCCAGTGGACTCAGAGCAGAGCCAAGTTTATTTTACCTAGGAGCTGAGGGAAGCTGGAAAGTTGTTTTTGCAAAACTCCCCGGAAGGTAAACATGACAACATTCTTTCATGCTGTTTACAGGATGCGCTGGCATGGGAGCCTCTGTTTGCACCCCGCACCGGTGATCCCTGTCTCCATCCTTTGCACGCCTCCAGCAGCTGTCTCCAGAATGGGGCTTGATTTAGGGGGAGCCAGAGCCGGGGGGGGGGGGGACAGAGGACAGCCCCAGCATGGTGACTGAATGAGAGTAGGTGCTGAAAGTCACCCCAGGAGACGCGGCACTCCATCACTGCCAACTCAGTCAACCCAAGTGTGTTGTTAAACACATTGTCAAGCTGGGTGTGGCAGCGCATGCCTGTCATCCCAGCACTCGGGAGGCTGAGTCAGGGAGATGGCCATGAGTTTGAGGCCAGCCTGGGCTCCATAGTGAGTCCAAGACCAGTCTGAACTGCATAGCGAGACCCTGTCTCAAAAAACAAACAAACAAACAAAACCCCAAACCAACACCAAAACATTGTCAAGATGATTGTGCATTGAACTGAATTTATTTTTGAAGCGGCAATATATTCTTTTTTGCTTGCTTGTTTGTTTGTCAGCAAGCGGACATCTGTGTTTCAGCCTTCGTTACTGTGAACGACAGTGTGAGGCATAACCGAGGAGTGAGGCGGTTCGGAGCCACTCCTGGTTCCTTCAAGGAGACCCGAGACTCACCCTTGGGTTCTCACTCAGAGGCGCGGCGTGCGGGGTTGCACATTTCCCAGATGCCCGTGCTTCAGCCCTCTGTGGGCACGGACGCCCTAGCACAACCTCAGGGACACAGCGGTGACCGGCCCGGCCCTGCTTCCGTGGGGATGCAGTGTTGCTGGTGTCCAGGGGAGGAGACCAACAATCAGGAATCCAAAAGAGCCAGCATGGTGACACGCCTGTAATCCTGGTTCCTTGGGAGGCTGAGGCAGGGGGACCTCAAGTTAGAGCCCAGCCTGGGCAACTTAGTGACTTAACAGGACCCTGTCTCGAAATAAAAAAGTCTGCTCTCTGATCTGCTATTCTGGGTCCTGTTTTTACCCGAATGATTAAACAAAGGGGAAACCATCAAAAACCACAAGGAAGCCTGACAGGGCGGAGGAAGAGGCAGAAATGAGCGTGTGGGGTTTGTGGAGAGTGCGATAAAAATAAAGTTGGAGCAGAGTCCAACCAAGCAGCAGCTGTGACACAGGCACGATGGCAGGGTCTTTGGGGACAGGGCGTTAGGAGGGGACTGGAGTCCAAATAACCTCCCCCAGCCCTGCCCAGCCATTCTGATTTGTAAGAGGAAGAAACGCCAAAAGAGCTCCAGAATTTTTTTTTTTTTCCTGGAAAGAGGCGGGGGCAGAAAGTGCAGCCCAGGGCCCTGGCCTCCTCCTGCCTGGCTCCAGGGCTGGGCGTGGGCTTCCGGTGGAGGAGAGGAGCCCGCTGGGCTGGGCTGGGAGAGGGAGTGGGTCGCACTCTCCCTGCACAGCTGCTTCCCGGGGTGCTGGGAGGGTTCCCAGGACATTGCCAGGAGAGGTCCAGGCAAGGACAGAAGGGAGCTGGTTCCTCCCAGAGCCCCACACCCTCTCCAGAGGTCACAATGGCAAAAGCCATCTGCCTCGTGGAGCTCCTGGGCACTTGAAGTGTGGCTGCTGGGCGTGGCAGCGCATGTTGTTATCACAGCACCCTGGGAGGCTGAGGCAGGAGGGTCCCAAGCTTGAGCCCAGCCTGGGCAACTTAGTGATTTAGCGAGACCCTGTCTCAAATTAAAAAATAAAAAAGGGCTGAGGACGTAGCTCAGTGTGGATACCTAGGGCTCAATCTCCAGTACCGAGAAAACAACCCTGCCCTCCAAAGGAACTCAGAATGAGATGTGCTATAGGTATAAAATATGCCCTGAATTTCAAAGGCTTTCAAAATTAACAAGTTTTAAGCATGGTGGCACACACCTGTAATCCCAGCACTCAGGAGGCTGAAGCAGGAGGATCATCATGAGTTCGAGGCCAGCCTGGGCTATGTGGTAAGTTCAGGGCCAGTGTGAACTACATAGTAAGACTCTGTCTCAAAAAAACAAAACATGGGCCAGTGAGATGGCTCAGTGGCACAAGTGCCTGCCTGGCAAGCGCGAGGTCCTGAGTTCAACTCCCGGAACCACATACAAAAAGAAAAAGGGCCAGTGATATCACTCAGCGGCACAGGTGCCTGCTGGCACACGAGGTCCTGAGTTCGACCTCCGGTACCCACAAAAACAAAACAAAGAAACCCAATTTTTATCTTGGGCTGTAGTGTAGCTCAGTGGTCGAACACCTAATATTCTAGACATAGTGGGTTAAAGAAAATATATTATTACATTTTATTTTGCCTGTTTCTGTTTTACATTTTCAATGCAGTACCAGGAAAGTGCTTTTTTCCAGTGCTGAGAATGGAACCTGGAGCCAGGCCTCTGCCCATGCAGAGGAGCCACCTCCCTGGCCCCGATGCGGTCCGCAGCTGTAGACAGTGCTGGTCTGAAGTCTCCAACAGAGGCCGGGCCGGGCCGGGCTCGTGGGATCTTGGGATATAAATTGGGAGGGGCCACTAGTTTAAAACTTTATTTAGGTTTTTTTCTTTCTTTGGTTTTTAATTTTTTTGTCAAAAAGCTTATTTTATAAGTGCAGCTAAAATGGGTATGGGAGAAAACAGCTCTGTAGGGCGAACTTGGGCTGAACAAAGAGAAAAAGAGGGTAAAAGCAAAAATGAAAGTACACACTGCATAGTAGCCATTTTTTTTCTGTTTTTTTTTTTTTTTTTTTTTTTTTTTTGACAGTCCAGCCTGGCCTTGAACTCACTATGTAGCCCAGGCTGGTCTCGAACTCGTGGTGATCCTCCTGCCTCAGCCTCCTGAGTGCTGGGATTGAGGAGTGTACCACCATCCCCGGCTAAATCTTTCTTAAAAAATTCATCATTTTGTTGGATCAATAACAGAAATCTGACAGTCTTTGGAAGAGGAGGTTTTGTTACATTTGCTGTGCCAGGAGATGGGCCCCAAAGCTGGGAGAAGAGCCCTTGGGGATGGGGCTCAATGGTCTTCCTCCACTTACTCAAGAATCCCCACCTCAAGTTTTGACTGTGTGTGTATTTGACAGGCTGCGGATTCAGTAGGAGGCAAACAAACTCTGCTGTCAGAGAAGGGCACGCGCCTCGTTAGGAGCCAGAAAACACAGTCTAAACCCCCATGAGGAGCCGGGTGTGCACTCTGGGAGGCTGAGGCAGGAGGGTTGCAAGTTTGAGCCCAGCTTCAGTGTGAGTCGCTGTCTCAAAATAAAAAAATGAAAAAGGGCTGGTGATGTAGCTCAGTGTGAAGGTGCTGGGTTCAATCTCCAGTATGGAAAAAAAAAAAGTATGAGAGATGCAAGACAATGAACAGCTTAAAGGGGTTCACGACAAGGAGAAATGTACAGCAAACTGGGGGTTTGGTTTGAAGGTGGTCTCGGAGGCTTCACTGAGAGGTGACATCGACACCACCCTCAGGAGGTGACAGAGTGGCTTGGGAGGGTCCCAGAGGAACAGGTGCTGTGACCCCGCAGCAGGGCACCCAAATCTGGTGTGTTTGGTGACAGTGAGGATCTTTGGGAGGAGGAGGAGCAGGGGATTCAGAGCTTCGGGGCCTGACCCCATCCCACAGGACCTGTGGCCACGGCAGGGACAGATGCCAGGTGAGAGGCATGTGTCAGTGTGGGGACTGCAGGGCGCCACTCCATGGCGTCAGGGCGGAGTGGACCATGTGCAGGAGCCGTCTGGTGGCTTTGGGGTTCCACAGTGGTGATTCCTGAGGGGGCTCTGACCTTCCAGCCCCACGCCAGGCCCCTGGGTCACCAAGTCCTGTCCCCTCAGGGGTCGGCTCTGTCCTGCTGCTGTCCCTGTCATCATTCAGCTCTCTGACTGGAGCCGGGAGCCCCTTCCTGCTGATGTCTAGCGTAATCCACGGGGTTCATTCATTATTTTATTTTGTGGTACTAGCATTGTACCCAAGCCTCTGCACTGAGCTAAACCCCCGGCTATTTTTATTTTGAGGCAGGGTCCCACTAAGTCGCTAAGTTGCCCAGGGTGTGCTTGAACTTGGCAGTCTCCTGGCTCAGCCTCCCCAGTGACTGGGACTGAAGGGGCCTTTGCAGATGTAAACTTATTTGATCTGATTTGTAATAAAGAATTTAAGATTCACTTACAGGGCCAGTGAGATGGCTCAGCGGCTTAAGCACCTGCCCGGCAAGCGCGAGGGCCCGAGTTTGACTCCTGGAACCCACATACAAAAAAGGGGCTGGTGATATCGCTCAGTGGCACGGGCGCCTGCCGGTGCGCGAGGTCCTGAGGTCAACCCCCCGGTACCCACACACGCACAAAAAGATTCACTTACAAATTTTTGTTTTGTTTTCTTTTGTTTTTTGTTTTTGAGACAGGGCCTCACTGTGTAGTTCAGGTTGGCCTTGAACTCACAGTGATCTTCCTGCCTCAGCCTCCCAAATGCTGGGATTTTGGGTATGCACTGCCATGCCTGGCTCACTTACAAAATGTGATAAAAGCTTTTCAAGAGAGGGATGTCTTTCTCCTTCACTGCCTCCCTGCTCCTCCTTTTCTCCTACCTTTTCCTTTTCTTTTTGTTTTTGTTGTTTTTTTTTTTTTTTGAGACAGGGTCTGGCTAGGTAGCCCTGGCCTGCCTTGAACTCATGGTGATCCTCCAGTTCTCCTGCCTCAGCCTCCCAGTGTTGGGATCACAATGTGCGCTGCCACGCCTGGTTGATGCTCTTGTCTTACTGTTGTAGGGAGCCCTGTATTTCCTCTAACATTGTTTTCTCAGGAAGGCAGAGTGGAAGTCCATGATCCTCCACCCCAGCTGCACATTACAATCCAGAACCTCCCAATTTAATACAAATTTCCAGCACTGGGGCTGCATCAGGATTTTCAAAAAGCTCCCAATATCTGTTTATGTGAATAAACAAACAGACGATTAACTCTGATAATTTTCTGCTTAATTTTGCATATCTTTCCCAAGAGTATTCTTCTTAAAACTCAAATAACAACAACAACAACAACAAAAAAAAACCCCTCAAATAACTAAACATGCCTGAGGTGGTGGTGCATGCCTGTAATCCTAGCACTCAGGAGGCTGAGGCAGGAGGATCGCTGTGAGTTCGTGGGCATCCTAGGATATATAGCGAGACTCTGTCTTGAAGAAGAAGGAGAAGGAGGAGGAGAAGGAGAAGAAGAAAAAAGAAGAAAAGAAAAGAAAAATCCCTGAACTTCTGTATTATTACTGTCAAAATGCATAGCTGGAATCTAATCATTAGAAAACATCTGACAAACCCAAAGGGAGGAACGTTTTATAACAGACCTTGTCTGTATTCTGCAAAAATGTCAATGTCTTGAGAGACAAAGAAAAATGTGGAAATTACTCCAGAGTTGAAAAAATTAAAGAGAGGTGACAACTGAATGTGAAAAGGGACGTGGGGTTTTCTTCGGTTGGGCGGAGATTGTTGAGATAACTTGCAAGATCTGCACAAAGTCTCACGATTCGCTGTAACATCACATCCTCAGCCACACGGCGGTCAGGGTCACAGCCCTTCACGTCTGTAACGCCGCCAGTGACTGGGCGCGAATACGTACATCTATGTACATTGTGTGTGTGTTCGCAGGTCTGTGAGTTTTGTGTGTGTGTGTGTGTGTGTGCACAGGGCAGAGACAGAATGAGAGAACGGCAGCACGGAGGCAGAAAAACCTTACCGATCTTTTGGGGAACATGGGGAAAGGACAGACTGCAATTCTGGTTTTAGTTTTGCAATTTTTTGGGAAGTCTGCAATTATGTCAAATAAAGAAAAAACCCATAAAACTTTTACAAGGCCATAAAACAAAGGAGTCTCACAGGTTCAGAATTTCAAATGCAATAAAACCCTTCTTTGTTTTTGTAAAAATAACGCAGAGCTGCATGGGATCGAGACCTCCCCAGCCGGCTGCGGAGCCCGGGCGGACTCGGGGCCTCGCGCGCGCTGCCCGGCGCCTCCGACAGGGGGCGCTGCAGCACCGCAGAGCCCGGCTCGCGGAGCCCGAGGAGCCGGCGGGGGGCGGATCCCAGCTGCCTCTGCCCGCGGAGGAGTGGGTGAGCCTCGACGCGCAAACCATTGGGCCTGTCCTGCGAGGCCCGGCCGGGCTGGCGTTGCTCGAAGCCTGTGGCGAGCGCTCTTCTGCGCTCTGTTTAGTCCCACGGCCCCCTCGCCTGTGCTCCAGGGGTGCAGCGGAGGATCTGGAGAAGTCAGTAAGCTGCTGTCAGCGAAAACAGGAGATCCCAGCACTGGGAGGCTGAGGCAGGAGGGTCGCTGTGAGTTCGAGGCCAGCCTGAACTACATAGTGAGACCCTGTCTCAATACACAAACAAAAAAATAACAAATAAGTACTGAGTGAATAGGCTAATTGATTCAACCGGAGGATCCTGGCGAAACGAAGCAGGAGCGGGCCCGGAGGTAGCTTGGGAAGGAATAGGGCAAAGCCTCCACTGTTCTGAAGGCAGCAGGGAGCCACTCTTTGGCGCTCTCTCTCCCTCTCCCTCTCCCTCTCCCTCTCCCTCTCCCTCTCCCTCTCCCTCTCCCTCTCCCTCTCTGGTTATGTAGCCCAGGCTGGCCTCAAACTCACGGCAATCCTCCTGCCTCAGCCTCCCGAGTGCTGGGATGAGGGCGTGTGCCACCATGCCCCGCCTTTCTTTCTTTTCATGGTCCTGGGGATTGAACCCGGGCCTTTCACACTGAGCTACATCCCCAGCCTCTTTTATTGTTTTTTATTTCGCAACACGTTTTCTAAATCTTCGTTGCCCAGGCAGGGCTCCAACCTGAGATCCTTCTGCCTCAGCCTCCCAGAGTGCTCAGATCACAGTCGCGCACCCCCATGCCCAGCTTGAAGATTTTAGATTTCTGGAAGGCAAGGTTTGTTTAATTAGTAGTGAGTAGCCTCAGGATGGGTACAGAGCAGGCCCGGGGGTAGCTGGGGTTCATCGTGTACTGGAAATCCAGCCAGGTGCTGAGGGATTTATTTCCAAACTAAACCACCTGCTTTGACCGTAGAGCAACACAAGGACAACTTGGCTTCTGGAGATGTTATCCCCAGCTGGGACAACCCAGGGTGGGGTGCAGGGCCGCCTGAGAACTGGAGTCCCCGCTGGCCCAATCCTGTGTTAGGTAGAGGGCGACACCACTGGGCTCTGACCTTCCAGGGTTAATTGGCCGGTCACAGGACTTAGGAATCTGAAAGTTTTCATCCCAGAAGGGATCCAGGCCCTTTTCACTTTCCAGATAAAGAAAAGGAGATTAGAGAAGGGAAGTCCCTGCCCAAAGCCCGAGGCCGGAAGGGCTTTCTGTCCCCAGGGTGGGTTCACCCAGAGTCAGCGCCTCCAGCCTGGAAGGTGCAGGGAGAAAGGGTTTTTTTACACAGGAGCCAATAAATATCATGGGGTTTTCTTTTTTCTTTTCTTTTTAAAAAAGTTTTTTGAGACAAGGTCTTCTATATAGTCCAGCCTGGCCTTGAACTCACTACGTAGCCCAGGCTGGCCTCAAACTCATGGCAATCCTCCTGCCTCAGCCTCCTGAGTGCTGGGTTTCCAAATGTGCACCACCACACCTGGCTTCAAGTTACATTGTGAAGAGGGTTTTGGAGGCACGAGGAACAGGTGTATTTGATTATTCCTGGGCCGCAACTGTCTGCTTGGCTTAGCTGGAGTCTGATTCATTCTTGCAGCGACCTTTTATTTGGTGCCACCAGTGTGGTCTTGTGCTTAGTGCTGGAGCCTTGGCTGTGAAGCAGCCCTTAAAGTTGCTGCCTGGTGAAGAGCGTGTGTGTGTGTGTGTGTGTGTGTGTGTGTGTGTGTGTGTGTGTGTGTGTAAGAGGAACAGGAAGTTGCCAGTGATGGGGGCGGGGCTGACTATGTACATGGGGGACAAGGAGGACCTCAGTGGGATGGTGACCCAGATTCCGCTACACTTAGCAAGGTGAAGGAGGACTTTTTTTTTTTAAAGAAACATCCTGCCGGATGTGGTGGCGCATGCCTGTAATCCCAGCATTCGGGAGGCTGAGGCAAGAGGATTGCTTTGAGTTCAAGGCCAGCCTGAACATAGTGAGACCCTGTCTCAAAAAAAAAAACCCAAAACCCAAAAACTATCTTTGTTCCTGTCACAAGCAACACTGCGGGGTGGGGGTGGCTGCCCTCGATGCTGTGGTTCAGAGAGGAAGCTGCAGAGCTGAAACCTTCATCATCAGCACTCTCAGAACATCAGATGTACTTTCTGCTTCCTTCTTTGAAACCTGAGCTGAGCCAGAGGCTTCAGAGTCAGAAGAGGCAATGAGTGCAAACTCTCTCGCTCAGGACTTGCGGAACTCAAGAAGAGATAAAGATGTCGTGGTGCGTGCCTGTCATCCCAGCACTCGGGAGGCTGAGGCAGGAGGATCGCTGTGAGTTCCAGGCCAGCCTGGGCTACATAGTGTGACCTTGGCTCAAAAAAAAAAAAAAAAACAAAAACAAAACGAAGTGTTCTATGTTGCGAGCTCTCTTTGGTGGCAGCAGCACTGAGAACCGAGGGTAGATTGGTTGTCAGGCTGGCATTCACTCGGTGACCCTAAATAGCAGTGACAATCACAGCTAATGTTCACTGAGCCTAAAAACTGGTGAGCCAGGTGTGGTGGCGCACACCTGTAGTCCCAGTACTCGGGAGGCTGAGGCAGGAGGATCGCTGCGACTTCGAGGCCAGCTGGGGCTACAAAGTGAGTTCAAGGCCAGCCTGAACTGCATAGCAAAACCCTCTTTCAAAGGGGCCGGTGATATCGCTCAGCGGCACAAGCGCCTGCTGGCAAGCACGAGGTCCTGAGTTCGACCCCCGGTACCCACATTAAAGAAAAAAAAAAAAAATCAAAAAAAAGAAAAGAAGGGGCCGGTGAGATGGCTCAGCGGCGTAAGCGCCTGCCTTGCAAGCGCGAAGGCCCGAGTTCGACTCCCGGAACCCACATACGAAAAAGGGGCCGGTGATATCGCTCAGCGGCACGGGCGCCTGTTGGCCCGTGAGGTCCTGAGGTCGTCCCCCCGGTACCCACAAAAAAAAAAAAAAAAAAAAAGAAAAGAAAAAAGCTGGTGACAACGGGGGGGTGGGGCTAAAGCTTGGGGCGGAGCTAAGCCAGAAGGGAGGCTTGCCTTGTATTTAATTACCCCGGCACCCAGTGAGGTCCCTGCATTCCTGTTTCACGGCGGAGAGGGCGGAGCTTCAAGGACACGCCCCCGTGAGCGTGCGCTGTCGCTCCGGTCTGCGCTGGCTCCATCTGGATGTGTGGGTGACAGCGTGGCTTTGTCCCTGCTTTCTGTTTCCGCCAGAAGAAGCCGCGCGGAGGAGAGGCCGTGGGAGAGCTGCAGCGGTTTCCACCCAGGGGAATGGAGCTCTGTTCCCAGCTGTGCCCGGGTCTGGGCCACTCACCAGGCCGGGGCTTCCTGCAAACCAGGCAGCTCCGCCCCCGTCCTCGGGGACCAGGGTGGCTCATCGCCGTCTGGTGAGGGACCGTCAAGCTCCAGGAGTCAGAAGGCTGAGGCAGGAGGATTGCTGGGAGTCCAAGGCCAGCCTGAACTGCAAAGTGAGACCCTGTCTCAAAAAACAGAAACAAACCCCAAAACGCCACACACATACACATTCAAAATGGGACAGCTAAGATTGTAATCAACCAGCGAGTCCTACCACTCACTTGGGGTCTTGATGTTTGATGGGGTCCCCGGGAGGAAAAATATTTTTGGAAGATGGGAGGCTCTGAATAATAGTAATAGCTGGGTATTTATTTATTTATTTTTAGACAGGTTTTTTTTTTTTTTTTTTTTTCTTTTTTCTTTTAGAGACAGGGTCTTGCTATGTAGTTCAGTCTGGCCTTGAACTCACTGTACCCTAGGCTGGGCTCAAACTCTCAGCGATCCTCCTGCCTCAGCCTCCTGAGTGCTGGGATTACAGGCATGCACCACCAGGCCAGCTGGTAGAGATTATTTTTAAAATTTGAGTTTAAATGCCTTTAGGTGGGGATTGCAAGCTTCCCTGGCTCTCTGCCCCATGGCAGCCACATCTGATTCACATACTTGGAACTGTCTGTTAACCCTGTGCTTACCTGGGCCCTCTGCCTACCAGTGTCTGCCTCTTCGCCTGGAGGGTTTATTCCAGAGTTCATGAACCTAAGGTGGGTTTGCTGTATGTGGCAAAGTTTTCAACTTTGAAACGCGGACACTGCCTGGAATGGATAGTCCTGGTGAACTATATTGGTGGCCTTTATTGATGATAATGAGAATTGATGATAAAATATAGTGAATAGAGGCAGGCATGGTGGCACACACCTGTAATCCTAGCACTGGGGAGGCTGAGGCAGGAGGATTGCTGTTTGAGGCCAGCCTGGGGTACAGTGAGTTCAAGGCCAGTCTGAACTTCGTAGTGAGACCCTGTCTCAAAAAATAAAAAATGAATAAAGCCAGGTGGGGTGGTGTGCATCTATGATCTCAGCCTTCTGGAAGGCTGAGGCAGGAGGACCACAGGTTTGAGCCCAGCCTGGACAATTTAGCAATTTAGCAAGACTCTGTCTCAAAAATTTAAAAAGGGCTGGTGATGCAGCTTAGTGTGAAGCCCCTGGATTCAATTCCTGAGTACTGAAATACAAAACAAAAACCATGTGAGTAAGCTGACATTCATTTCTGTTCATCCCACATATGTTTATTGAGAGCTGCTATTGTGGGTACTTGGTAATACAGCAGTAAAGAAAACAGATAAATGTGGAACTTGAAGCCGGGCATGGTGGCACACACCTGTAGTCCCAGCTATTCGGGAAGCTGAGGCAGGAGAATTGCTTCAGTCCATGAGTTCAAGACCAGCCTGGACAGCACAGCAAGACCCTGTCTCAAAAGAAAAAAAGGAACTTGAATTCCAGCATGGAGGGGAAATGAATAGAGAAAATACTGTTACGAGATAACTGCTACAGAAAAGAATAGGAAAGGAATGTTAAACAGAAGCTCAGGGAGACCCCTGTTTTGACTGAGCTCCTCAGTAGGCCGCAACAGCCCAGCTCAAACCAGTATGGAATCACTCATGCTAAAAAACCACACATTCGAACTGAAAGTTTAAGGAACCAGACAAACCTCCACACAGACGAGTTTTTCCTAAAAGCTGAAAATTCTAGTCTGTCTCAGCCATCTAACTCTAAAGCCCCTCTTCTTTAACCTTTACAAAGAAGTAACCTGGCATTAGAATTGGCTCTTATTTTTCTATTGTTCTGTTTCATTGTTTCCACTATAAAGCCTACTGCTCTGCTCTGGGCCCCTGGGAAGGATCATTCTATTTTGCAGAATAGGGGCTTTCCCAATTCATGAACTGTAAAGAAAAGCAATTAGATCTCTAAAATTAGATCAAATACAAAAGCAATTAGGTCTACAAGGAAATTTGTAGCAATTTTGGCTTTTGCTGGGTAGGAAATGGAGGAGGAGGGGTTAGAAGAGTTATCCGTCAGAGGGTTTGCTGAGAAAAGGAATATTTTTTTTTAACTTTTTATGTTATTGGTACATTTTAGATATACATAATGATCACATTCATTATAGGGAGTTTGTACCTGTACATGATATATCTTGCTTCTTTTCTTCCCATCCCCCTCCCCTCAGGAACATTTAATTAAAAACCCGAGTTAAGTGACATTTGGCCAGGTAGGGGGTAAAAGCCTTTTCGGCACAAGATGGGAGGCTAAGGCAGGAGGATTGCAAGTTTGAGCTCAGCCTGAGCAATTTAGTAATTTACTGAGACCCAGCTTCAAAATAAAAAGGGCTGGGGATGTAGCTCAGAGTGAAGGCCCTGGGTTCAATCCCCGGGACCAGAAATAAGACAAAATCATGAAAGGAATTGGCCGGGTGGACCCAGGTAGGAAAGGTTCGTGAGTCCAGCATCCTGCAGACTTTCCAAGCGGGAGGAAAGCTGGGTGTGGCGGGGGGACAGGGAGTGACTCGGGCCTTGGCCGGCTTCCTGTTGAGTCAGTTCTCCCGGGGTGGGTGGGTGGAGTGGGTGCTCTCCGCGCTTACCCCTTGAGGTGGCACGTCCCTGCCAGGCCACTGGGCTTCGCTGCAGTGGCCGTGCTCTCCGGGAGCCCCTGGCAGCCCTGCGGTGACATCAAAAATGGGCCCTGCGGCCAGCAGGAAGGGATGGCCTGGGGGGTGACTTTTGCTCACCGTGTCCTCGATGGACACGTTCAGGACACATCTGTCCCTTATCAGGCCACCTCTCCTCCCCCAGGGGAACCGTTCCTGTGCCCAGAGCCACCATGTCCCCGGGGCTCCCGGGCTCATGCCAGACACAGTTATTGACACTGCAGGGAGGAATGGGCCAGGGCCCTGGCGCTTGTGCCCAGCTCGGTCAGCCTTCAGACTGGGCTCCATGAGGAGGGACACCCGCCAGCAGCACCGAGAACTTCCACGGTGCCACACGGCGCTCTAAGGATTTGACGTGTTTTATGTCTCTCTCTCTCTCTCTTTCGACAGGGTCTCACTGTGTAAGACCCTGGCCTTGAACTCAGGCGATCCTCCTGCCTCAGCCTCCCAAGTGCTGGAATTGCAGGCATGCGCCGCCCCACCCGGCTCTGGGTTTCCCGTCTTGATGGTTAGTGTCTGGCAGAACTCCCAAGCTTCCCCTCCTTGTGACCCTGGTGCTTAGGCCACCGTCAACCTCCACAGCCCTCCCCCAGGATGCACTGTAAACGGGGCACTGTGGTGCTGGGGTCCCGTGCAGGCTCCTGTTGTCCTGTTCAAAGAATTGGTCAAAACAAGCAAAAGAAGTAGCGAGGTTTACATGTATTAAAGGTGGGAGAAGGGAGGAGTGCTCTGGAAGAGGTGCTGCGCATCGCGAGCGCGGGTGGCCACAGCAGGATGGGCGCTCTGCCGAGGGCCGGGGACAGCAGGTCCCGTGGCCCCGCCTCAGTCTGTATGCCGAGTCCTGACTCAGATCCCGGCGGGCCCAGGCAGGGCTGGGAAGCTGTTCTGCGCATGCGTCCTGGCAGTGATGGACAGCCCTCTGAGATTGAGAGCTCTCCGTGGTGGACCGGTTACATCCACTTACCCAGCAGCCTTGCCACGCGCTAATCGCCTGCCTCATAGCCACTGTTGCCTATGAGTCAAAAACAGGCCCACAGAACGAGGCCTGAGAAAACCCAAGTGTCACCATATACCAAGGCCACCTCCGCTCCCAGATGTCCTCAGAAGCCCTTGTGACACTCATGTTTGAGAAACAGTGAGGTTAGGAAATGGGAGCCAAAAAAAAACCAAGCAGAGTAGGCAGAGGAGGGTGTGGGGTTTGTCTGATATGGGAGGGCTTTGAAGGTCAGGAGGCCATTCTCCATCCATCCATCCATTCATTCATTCATCCAGCCATCCATTAATTCATCCAGCCATCCCTTAATTCATCCAGTCATCCATTCCCCCATCTACCCACTCATTTATCCATCCATCTTCATCCATTCGCTCACCCATCCATCCATCCATTCACTCATCCATTCGCTCACCCACTCATTAATTCATCCCTTCATTCGTTATACATTTCCTTAATCACCCACTTTGTGCCAGGTTCTAAAATGGTCCCTGCCTTCCCTGTGTCAGTGAAGTGGAGTTTAGGAAAGGTAGAAAAGAAGCTAGTGAGTTTCTGTCTCACTTCAGGCTTCTCAAAGAGGAAACAGCCAGGCACGGTGGTGCACACCTGTAATCTCAGCACTCTGGGGGGCTGAGGCAGGAGAACCTCAGGTGCAAGCCCAACCTGGGCAATTTAGGGAGATCCTGTCTCAAAAAAGGGCTGGAGGGGCTGGGGATATAGCTCAGTGGCACAGCGCCTGCCTGGCAAGCGTGGGGTCCTGAGTTCGATTCCTGGCCTCCCACCCCCCCCCGCAAAAAAAAGGGGGGTGCTGGAGCTGTAGCTCAGTGCAAAGGTCCTGAGTTCAATTCCTGGTACCGAGAAACAAAGAAAGAAAGAAGAAAGGAAGGGGTCTCTATCTTCCTTAGAATACAACAGATGAAATCCAGATTGGCCTGAGGGAGCCTAGCACCAGCGCCATTCCAGAGTTAATGGGGCCATGCTGGGATTCAAGTCTCCTTCCCAGGCAATTGGCAGGAACAAAGACCTAGGCGCCCACTCAGCTGCGGTCGGAAGCGCTACGGGGTCCACGTGACCCAAGGCTGCAGTGAACCAACTTCCGGCCGGGCCGCTTTCTTTTGAAATACCATCCCTCTGGAGCTGCTGCCCATGGCCTTCGAGGCTCGGCTTCCTAGGGACGTGATGAACGCCGAGTGAGGGGGTAATGCTGCCTGGTGACCGTGGAGGGCCTGCTGGCTTCCAGTTCCGGGGTAAATCCCGTTTGTGCGCTACTCCTTTGATCCTCCCCAAAATGAAGGAACTTGACACAAAGGGTGAACTACCAGCAGGGTGTGGCGCTGCACGCCTGTTATCCCAGCACTTGGGGAAGCCGAGTCAGGAGGGTCCCACGATTGAGGGCAGCCTGGGTAAGTTAGGGATTTAGTGAGGTCTTGTCTCAAAAACAAAAAGAAACGAGCACAAGGAACCATTTAAAAGGCCTGCAGCTCCTGTGCAGGGCCTGCCTCGGCCTTTGGAGTCTGTGGTAATCAGGTCGTTCGCTGCCGGCCCCGGTAAAATGGGGATGACTCACTCATTCACCGCTCACTGTCACTGGTCACGGAAACTCATCAGCGGGGGCGGAAAGGGTCCGTTCGCCGCCGGCTCTGGCGAGGGAGATAATGAGGAGCTGACTGCACGGCTCTGGTTCCCAGCCCAGGCTGGGACTCGGGGGCTGTGTGACCTGAGTTATCACGAGCAGGTTCTTAGCGCGCGCGCGCGTGTGTGGTGCTAGGATTGACCCAGGGCCTTCTCATGGAGCTGCATCATTACCCCTTTTCGACATTTATTTTAAGACAGGAGGTTCTCGCTAAACTGCTAAATTGCCCAGGCAGGATTTGAATTTGCAGTCCTCCTGCCTCGGCCTCCCTAAGTGTTGGGATTACAGACGTGCACCACCACATCCAGTTGATTTAACCTCTTTATCCCTGTCTTGATTTTTCTTATCTGTAAAGCGGAGCTGGTAACAGTGTTAAGGTTTTGGGCGGCTGGAGGGGCAGGTGCCAAGAGGGAGTGCTGGGACCGTGTGTGTGTGTGGGGGGTGTGCAAGGCAATGACAACTACATTGTGACTGTCCCCTGGCCACCAGCAACTCAAATGCCATTGATCGTGTATTGATTTACACAGCTATGGAAATATGTGAAAAAAAGGGGACCAGGGATGTGAAAAATATGTGGAAAAAATGTGTAAATTTAATGAAATACAGTACAACATTAAAATGTAAGTATTCCTCCCCCCAACAGATGTACGAGTTCCTTTTTATTTGAGATAGGGTCTTGTTATGCAGTTCAGGCTGGACTTGAACTCACTATGTAGCTCAGGCTGGGTTCAAACTTGCTGGGTCCTCCTGCTTCAGCCTCCTGAGTGCTGGAATGACAGGTGTGCACCCCCAGGCCCGGCTGTCTTTGGTTAGATGGAGGCACTATTGTAGATTTTGTTGAGTTGATAGCAATATTGTGGTTAAGTAGAGAAGCATCTATTTTTTAGAGATGCATACTGAAGTATTTAGGGGTAAACTGTGATGTTTGCATTTTAATTTAAAACATGTTTCCGACAACAATAGCAACAGAAAAATCAATGCTGCAAGTGTGGCAAAATGTTAATGACTATTAAGTGCTGGTAGCAGATGCTCGTGTCCCTACTGTACCCTTCCCCATGGCGTTTACTCTTCGGAGACAAAGAGATCACTGAATACAGCCTCAACATCCTTGTTTTCTTTTCTTTTTTTTTTTTTGTGGGTACTGGGGGTCGATCTCAGGACCTTGCGTGCCAGCAGGCGCCTGATATCACCAGCCGTTTTTTCGTATGTGGGATCCGGGAGTTGAACTCAGGACCTCAAGCTTGCCAGGCAGGCGCTTAAGCCACTGAGCCATCTCACCAGCCCTCTTTTTTTTTTTTTTTTTTTTTTTTTTTTTTGTGGGTATCGGGGGGTCGACCTCAGGACCTCGCACGCCAACAGGCACCCGAGCCGCTGAGCGATATCACCGGCCCCTTTTTCGTATGTGGGATCCGGGAGTCGAACTCGGGCTCTCGCGCTTGCAAGGCAGGCGCTTATGCCGCTGAGCCATCTCACCGGCCCCTCTTTTCTTTTTTTTAACTTGTTTCTTAATTTACAGATTGTTCGATCTCTGCTCCTGCCCCCATAACCCCTTGAAAATGGGGACCTTGCTGAATGAAATGGTTTCATTCATTCAGAATCCCCAGCACCCCACAGTGGCTAGGACAAAATTGAGTTTTTTATTTTTTCCTGCTACTGATTCCCAGGGATGTGGCTGGCTCGCACCCATTGTTGGCAGCCTTTGTTTGAATTCTGCCCGCCTGCACCTGGTCTCTCTAGCATCCACCGTCACCTGCCTGTCTGCACCCATCCCTGGTGCCCGGCCCAGCAGCTGCATGCCCCCGACTGCAGCTCTTCAGTGGCCAAAACACTTGCGATTTACATACTTGTGCTCAGAAATCTTTTTCTTAGCTGGGTGTGGTGGCGCACGCCTGAAATCCCAGCAAATCAAGAGGCTGAGGCAGGAGGATTGCTGTGAGTTTGAGGCCAGTCTGGGCTACATAGTAAGTTGAAGGCCAGCCTGAACTGCATAGCGAGACCCTTCCTCAGAAAGACACCCCCCAAAATCTTTTTCTTTTTTTAAAACTGTAGCTCAGGCTGGCCTGAACTATGTAGTCCAGGCTGGCCTGGAACTTGTGGAGATCCTCCTGCCTCAGCCTCCTGAGTGCTAGGATTACAGGCATGCACCATCATGCCAGGCTCTCTTATTGTTTTTGGTTATACAAGTAACACATGATCATTGTGGAAAAATGAAAAAAATGGAAATAAACTGAATGAAAAAGTGGTTAAAATAATCTGAACTGTCATCTCCATCCTTATTATGTAGGTGTATTAATTTTTCTGTGTGTGTACACAATATTTTTCTATGAAATGGAATTTTACTGTATAAATTCAATATATTTACATGTGTTGCAATCTTCAATTTAATATCTTAGTTACTTTTCTCCTTGGTGAGACAAAATACCTGACACCAAAAGTTAAAGGAGGAAACGTTTATTTAGCTCACACTTTGTAGAGGTTTCAGTCCATAATAGGCTGGCTCCAAGGCAGGGGGGCCCAGCAGACAGGCATTGGAGAGGAGAGGCGGTTCATGGCGGGCAGAAGGCAGCAAAGTGAACAAGGGGCAGCCACAGCTCTTTCTATCCCTTATATTTTATCTGGGCTACTTAGGGCGAATAGCACTCACACCCTTAGTCCTAGTACCCTTGATCCTAGTACTGTACCATGAATCAGTCCCAGTGTCACACACTCTAGATTCAGCAACCTCTGAAAAAGCCCCCCCATGACTGTATGAGGCTTTGAGGGGACATCTAGACTCAAGCTATAACACTATCTTTTGAATGTTTACAATATTATACAACAGTAACAAATAATTGTCACAAAGCAATATTGTCACAAAGCAACACATTATAACAAAGTAATACATTATTAAGGTGGTGTATGTGTGTGTGTGTGTGGGGGGGGTTTTCAGTAGGAGAGAGATAACTCCCAAGCTGCTAGATGTCACATCTGCTCAGTTTGTGTCTCCTGAAATCAAAGAATGAATTCCAAAGGACAAAGGTTAAGAGTAGAAAAGGTTTATTGGGGAATAGGAATAGCTCCTGAGAGACAGGAGGAGTCCTGAGTGGGTTGCCTATGAAATGGAATTTTTAAAAAATGTATTTTTATTGGTCCTTTTTTTAAGATAGGTCTTGCTCTGTGGTTCAGGCTGATCTTGAACTATGTACCACAGGCTGGCCTTGAACTCATAGAGATCCTCCTGTCTCAGCCTCCCAAGTGCTGGGATTACAAGTGTGTGCTACCACGCCCAGCTTTAGGTAGTTTCTAACTTCTAAATAAATGTCATTCATTCTGCAGTTCTTTTATCAGTGCCTTTCTGCGTATCAGGTTCTTTCAGGAGTAGATTTTCTGGTGTAAAAATGCCATCCTCGTCATCATCGTCATTTTTTTGTGTTTTTTGAGATGAGGTATCACCACATTGTCCAAGCTGGTTTTACACTTATGGGCTCAATTGATCCTCCCGCCTCAGCTTCTGGGTAGCTGGGACTCTAGGTGTGCGTCACCATTTCCGGCTTTCATTGCTGGCTTTTCTCTTTTTTCCAGGACTGGGGATCGAACCCAGGGTCCTGCGCATGGTAGGCAAGTGGTCTACCACCGAGCTACATCCCCAACCCTTTTTACATTTTATTTTGAGACAGGGTGTGCACCACCAATCTGGGCTCAGCGCTGGCTTTTTAACACTTATTGCCACAGTGTTGGAGAGAGACAGGATTGGTTCTGTCCCACTTGCAATGTGTGACTCTCCCATGACCCATCCCGCATGCTCCTGAGCAGGCTTTGCTTTTGAGGTTCCCTGCAGATGTCCCCTGCGCCCTCAAGGCCTGGTGCAGGGCTCCTCAGCATCAGTACCCCCAACAGAGGGCGAGGACAACCAGGCAGCACGCAGCAGGCTGGAGTCCAGTCCATGCCTGGAAACCGATTTCTTCCTCCTGCAGCTCTCTGTCCAGTTTCATCAAGACCTCAGAACCGTTCTTTCTTCATCTGCCACAGCTGGAAGTGGGCGTCGGCCCGTGGCCCAAGTTTCTCCAGAGAGGCAGGGACATCCTGGACTTCCAAGAGCCCGTGTGACGCGGGCAGCATGATCTGGGTGGTGGCACAGAGGGCTCGGTGATCCCAGAGACACAGCGCTCTGTCCTCAGAGCCCAGGGGCCAGGGACGAGGCCCTGTGTGACCAGGGTCCTTAAGCTTTGGGGCGTCCTCCCGGCACCCTCTGCGCATCTGCTCGGCGCGGGGCAAGTGGGGTGACTAGCCTCTTGGTCCCCAGTGCTAGGCCTGAAGCCAGGGCCTGCACCTCAGCCCACAGCCCTGTCCCTCGGGCACACCGATGGCTCCGGCGGGGAGGGGCCGGGCTGGCCGCCCGCTTCCTCGCGGGGCTGGGACTCGGAGTTGCTGCACAGCGGCCAAGCTCTGGTTGCCGGCTTAGGGTTCTCCGGAGGAGCAGAATCAGCATAAAAACGAGTATAATACAGGGCTCCGTTGGGTGGGCTTCCAGGATCGGGCGGAAGAGTCTCGATGGCGCCTGCGGAGCAGAGGAGGAAAAATAAAAGCAGCCACGTGCGCTGGAGAGCGGAAGGCCGCAAGCTCACCGCGGGGTCTCCAGTGGGGCCCGCGGGATCTCCCCGGAAGCCCGAAGGAACTGGCGACTTCGTCCAAAGGGCACGCTAGAGACCAGCGCGCCTCCGAAAAGGGAAACGCTTCCTCCTTCGTGCCCTCTTTATTCTAAGCGGATTGGCTGGTGCCGCCCACATCCGGGGTGGGTCTCCCGCCTGTTTGCTGGCCCATCTGTCAATCATCCACGGACACGCCCAGAATTTAGGGATCCGCCCAGCGGGTCTTACTCCGGCCAAGTGGGCCTCCCAGGATGAGCCAGCGCAGTTCTCTCCGGTTCCTAGGGGCGCTCCTCACATCCGTCCAGCAGCATGTCTGCCCGGGGTCTCTGAGACACCCCACTGTCCTCCCAACACACCTCACTGTCCTTTTTCCTTAGACTACGACAAGCAAATGCAGATCTGTAAGAGGTGAACAGAATTCCAAGTCGATCTTGAGCCTCCATTTTCTCTTATTTATTTGTTTGTTTGTTTTGGTTTTTTGAGACAGGGTCTCGCTGAGTAGTTCAGGCTGACCTTGAACTCACTGTGTAGCCCACTCTGGCCTCAAACTTGCCGCGATCCTCCTGCCTCAGCCCTTCCAGTGCTGGGATTACAGGCCTGTGCCAACACGCCCGGCTTCCTCACCTTTATTTAAAAAAATTTCTTCACTTTTTATTTTTATTAGTCCTTGTTTGCCGTAGATAAGGATCACATTCCTGGTGGGGAGTTGGTGCATGTACATACCTGAATTCTTCCTCCCCCCATCTCTTAGTCTCTTTTGCAGAAGGTCTGCCCACTTCCTAGAATCATCCAGGGGCCAAAGACATTGTTTCCTGGGCCCATAAGCACATGGCACCTTGAGTCCTCAGAACTTGTGTCCAATGGGTGACACTACTTTGAGTAGCACCTTGGTTATGGGTAAAGGGACTTTGAAAACTTCGAGGAGGTATAGAGTGTGGCAGGTGTGCGTTTCTGTGCCGCCCCCACCCTGTTCCACCCCATTCTGACTTCCCAGGGAGCCTCCCAATGGCTTGCCCCTCCCCTTCCCCGGAGGCTGTCGCGCTCAGCAGTCAGCCACAGACGCCACGCTAGACCTGTAGACCCCTTTCCAGCGCTGAGTGATAGGTGGGTTGGGCAAATGACAGCCGGGTGTGGCCCAGGTTTACAGAATGCACTCTGGTGGCTGCCACAGGGCCAGCAGGTGGGGACCTGGGGACCTTTCTGGGTGGGTAGCATGGGCCAGGCTAAGTTTGGGAACTGGGCGGGAGCCTTTGCCACTCTGCCCTAGCCAGCTTTCCGGGTCTGCCATGGGGACATCTTGTGCCAGGCACGAAGAGTCTCTGGGTTGTCACTGTCAGTGGGAATGAGAGGAAACGGACCCCCGGCAGACACCTGGGAACAGCCTAGTTCACAGCAGGGTCACAGCTGGTCTGCAGACGCCTCGCCACTGGGTTCGTCTGCCAACTTTGAGCCAGGCCCAGGCCTGGCCCAGCCTGCAGTGATGACGGGGTGCAGGGGCTCCCGGAGAGCTTCACCACCCAGACCGGACATTTTTGGTGACTGCAAACTTGGAGGTTTGACTACATTGAGCGTGGTGGCGTTTCTCAACAGACCAGACACGAACGGAGGTCAGCTGAGTGGGGTGGCCGGCACGGTGAGGCAGTGTCTTTGTTCCCTGCTGGAGCACAGGAGAGCGGGAGCGGGGCAGAAGCCTTCTGCTGAAGTGGCCTGGTTTCTAGCCAGCCATGTGCCATTTGCAAGTGTCTTCATTTCTCCGAGTGGAGCCTCCCTCATCCCGCTCTCCTTCTGTCCTTCTCTCCTGTAGCTTGGGGATTGAACCAGGGTACTCCGCTACCAAGCTGCAGCCCAAGCCCTTTCCATTTTTCATTTTGAAATGAGGTCTTGCTAAGCCGCCCGGGCTGGCCTCGGACTTGTGACCCTCTGTCCTCAGCCTCCCAAGCAGCTGATAGCCTGGCAGAGCCGTGACTGCTTTGTAAGTGGAAGGCGTGGCCAGAATCCGAAGGCCTCCACGAGGCTTGTCATGTGTCACCCTGTCCAAGTCCCTGTGCCTTGGAGCGATCAACTCCGAGAGCAGCCGTGGGATCTTTTGGCAGAGCAGCTGCAAGGCTCAGCAGAAAGGCCCCATGCAAATGTCAGTGACAGAGGACAATGACAGCAGCAGATGAGCAGGGCTGAGGGGATGAGAGCTCTGTCCCTGTCTTGAAAGTGCTCACTGATGCTGCAGGGACCTCAGGGGCGTCTGGGTCACGCTGCCCTTGGCCAGAGGCTGAAGGTTAGAGGACCGTGGGAGAGGCTGCTTGGTGCGGGCGGGGACACAGTTCTGCGGAGGGACTTCCTTCAGTGAGGGAACGCCCTGCAGGGCATGTTTCAGTGTGAGCCACGTGTGGGTTTCAGGGGATCTGTGGGTGCCTCCTGAAACTGGAAGCACTTTGGTTCCTCAGCCATGAACTGGGGACCCAGCTGGCTGGCACCGGTGGTGTAGGGTCAGGGTAGGAAGTAAAAGAGATAAAGTGTATAAATTCCTTGCACAGCACGGTGTGGTGGCGCACACCTGTAATCCCGGCTGAGGAAGGCTGAGGCAGGAGGATTGCCATGAGTTTGAGGCCAGCCTGATACAGAGTGAGACTCTCTCAGAAAACCGAAAAATAAATAAAAAGTTGGTAGACAGTTGCCAACAATGGTTTTTAACTGTCTTTCTATGTTGGATTATAGTTTTTAGGCAAGGACATGGAAATGTTCTTTTCTTACATGGGGTAATCTAGGCCTTTAAAAATTATTTTTGTTTCACAGGGAAAAAATGTAGAAGAGAGTATTTTCTCACAGTGTGGGTGGAGGAATCTACTGCCCCTGAACACTGCGTGTCTTCCCGGTGTGGATTCCTGAGTTCTGACCCTCGCTCTCGGCCTTGGAGGGTGGCCCGGGAACAGGGCTGGGGACCAAGCCCACTGACAAAGGCTGCGGGCCATGGGGTCACCACCCAAGCAACGAGGCCAGTGCTTCCCACGCTTTGAGGTCACCAGGAATCTGCCGGGAGCTGGTGAAGATGTGCATGGTGTGACTGAAAGTTACAGTGAGTATTCACGCTTAAAAATTTATTACCACAGGGCCGGTGAGATGGCTCAGCGGCATGAGCGCCAGCCTGGCATGCGTGAGGTCCTGAGTTTGATTCCTGGTACCCGCATATAAAAAAAAAATTTATTACCACAAAAGATCCATTGCTGTGAATCCCCATCAAAATCCTCCCCCTTGCTTCCGTACGCTCATCCCATGTTTCTTGCCGCTTTCTGCAGCAGCTCTGGAGTCTTCTTTCTTGAGAATCTTTAGTTGCCCTGTCCTGGCTACCTTGATGCCCTGAATAGATTCAAAATGTTTCCCTTTTGGGGTCATTTTGACTTTGGGGGAAGAGCCAGAAGTCACATGGTGCCAGATGTGGTGAATAAGGTGGATGAGGACACCATCATGTTGTTCAAGTCTGCTTTTCTACTGGATGGCACTGGGCAGAAGCAGCCACCAGATTTTTTAATCACACCTTGTAAAGACACTCACAGGACAGGACTTTCAGGACTGCTGCAGTAAGTGGCAAGAGAGATAGGGTAGGGCCAGGGATATAGCTGAGCAGCACAAGTGCCTGCCTGGCAAGTGCAAGGTCCTGAGTTCAATTCCTGGTACCAAAAAAAAAAAAAAAAAAAAAAGAGTGGGAGGGTAAGTGTATTCAAAGCAAAGGGAGGATTTTGACGGGGCTTCATGGCCATGTGTCTTTTACTGTAATACATTTTAAAAATTTATTTATTTATTTCGGATTTTGAGCCGGGGGTCTCACTGTGTAGTTCAGGCTGGCCTTGAACTCATGTCGACCCTCCTGCCTCAGCCTTCAGAGTGCTGAGAATACAGGTGGAGACTGGGATTACAGGCATGCACCATCATGCCCCAAGAAGGAGGCTGTTACCACAGCGTAACCTAGCCTATCCTGATTGATGAGCTAATCTAATCATCATTTTACAAAATAAGAAAGTAGAGTACTGTGTATTTCTGTACCCTGATACCAAGTTAACCTAAGCCCCAAGTCTTAGGGCTCTGACTTCCAATCCCCCCCCCCTTTTTTTTTCCCATCAGCGACTGCCTCTGCCTCTCCCTTTCCTTCTCCCTCTCTGGATACAGGGTCTTGCTAAATGCCCAGGCTGGGCTCAAACTTGGAATTTTCCTGCCTCCACCTCCTAGTGTGTTGGGATTGCAGGTGTGTGGCACCACACTTGAACAGTGACCATGTCTTTACCACTTGTTTCCTCTGGAAAGTATGCCATGTCTTTCACACATGTCCTTTCCTTCCATCTTCACAACTACTTGAGGTCAGGAAGCTTTCCCATTCCTTCTGTGGGACCAACATTGTGCAGCAATGAACTTGGGACCACCTGATTCATATTTCCCCATCTCACTATCTATTTCAGAGCTACCAAAGAGATGCTATTTTTCCCCAAGACAGAACCTTCAGGCTGGCCTTGGACTCACTATGAAGCTCACCTTGAATTCATGTGATCCTCCTGCCTCAGCCTCCCGAGTGCTGGGATAATAGGTGTGTACTACCATGCCCAGCTAGAAAGATATTTTACTAGTTGCAAATGTGTCCATAGTAGGTTTAACTATTTAATGCTCAGAACAGTCCTATGAAACAGATACTTATTAACATCAACCTCCTCATTGATTCATAAAGACACAGAAGCTCAGAGAATTTATGTAACTTGTCCAGAGTGAAACAATTAATAAGTACAGAACCAGGATTTAAACCCAAGCAGCTGACTCCATGACAAGGGTCCATGCATACAGCTGGGTGTAGTGGTGCACGCCTGTAATCCCTGCACTTGGGAGGCTGGGGCAGGAGAATCACTGTGAGTTGGGCCACGTAGCAGCACCCTGTCTCAGCCTTCCCCCTCAACCCAATAAAAAGAGTCCCCGTCTGTTTACTCCTAAGAGCAAGCTCATGTATTTATCTAACTTGATACATATGTAACACAGTTCGCACCACCATATTTAATTTTTATTTGCTTAGTTACATTACAAGCTGTTTTCTTTGCTACCAGCAATGGTTGTAATTTCTTACCCTAACTATAGGGACCCAGATGTTCTATACATCCAACACAATGAGATTTTTGTTTTCAAAACCCACTACAGTGGTGCATACCTGTAATCCCAGCTATTTGGGAGGCTGAGGCAGGAAGATCACATATTTGAGTCCAGCCTGGGCAATTTAGCAAGACTTGGCCTCAAAAAATAACATTAAAAGGGCTGTGGATGAAGCTCCGTGGCAGATAATGTGGCTCAGGGGCAGAACTCTTGCCTTGCATGCACGAGGCCAGTGTCCATTGCCTGGAACTGGGGGAAAAAAAAAAAAGCTATCTTTTCAACGTTAAAAAAATTCTTTTTAAAAATTTGTTTTCCACAGGCCTGGAAAGAGCTCTCAGCCCCACCTCTGTTCCGGGTGCCGGTTCTGCGGCAGCCTGACTGTCTCCTGTCCCCTGCCTGCGCTGCTGGTCTGGTGCCGCAGTCATTTTCTGGCCCTGCACAAAAGCTTCTTGTCCTTGTCCTCCTGCCCTGAGTGTCCTTGTCACACACTCCTTGTTGCCAGACAAGGCACCCCGGGACCTCCGGGGGCAGTGACAGTGGGCTCGCCACTGTGGGTGTGCTCCCCACGCCCCACGGTGGCTGCTCTGGGCTTTTCTCCTGCATTGAAAATCTGTCACAGGCAACTGTCTCTTTGGGGTTAGGCCTCGCTTCTTACCTCAACCCCTACTCCTGTGCACGCACGCTCACACATGCACTCATACACACGTGCCTTGCACACGCACGCACACGCACAGAGGCATGAATTGGGGAAGAGCTTCACATTGCAGCTGCTTTCCAGGCCCACTGGGCAGGTGACGAAGGCTCTGTGAAGGGCGGAACTGAGGTCGGGGACAGGCGGGGAGCCCTAACCACAGCCCCGTTATGAGTCCACAGGAAGCATCCCGTTATGACTATAAAGATGAAGTGCCACTTACTTTTTTTTTAAAAAACCTTTCTAAAAGTCTTCCTTGAGCTGGGTGTGGTGGTGTACACCTGTCATCCCAGCACTGGGGAGGCTGAGGCAGGAGGATTGCCATGAGTTCGAGGCCAGCCTGGGCTACATAGTGAGTTCAAGTTCAACCTGAACTGTGTAGTGAGACCCTGTCTCAAAAAACAAAAACAAACAAACAAAAAAACAAAACAAAAGTCTTCCTTTCTGTTCTGCTTTGAGTCTGACAGGCAGGCAAGCCATGCCAGTACCTAATGGGATGGGCTCTAAGAAACATTATTCCCTTCTTATCTCAGGACGCCTGGGGAGAACAGCACCCATGGTAGCTCTGGAAGGATGCAGAGGGTTGCCAGGCCGAATGGACTCCCTGTGGGGCTGGTGACCTGATTCCAGGCCCATGCCCAGCGGGCCACCTCCTGGTGGGATGTGGATGTGTCATTAAACGTGGTGGCTTCATCCAGGACAAGTTCCTGCAGGAATTATATAAGGAGATGGTTCAAAACTCAGATAGATTCCCAGGCTCCACGGGAATCTGTGCTCTAACATCCCTGAGTGACTCCGCTGGCACATTTTGGAAAGCTTCATAGGACCCTCATCCACCTTTCAGCTCAGCCCTTTCCTTCTCTGTGCATCTGCCCCTGATTTCTGCACTTTTAGTCTTGTCAGGAAGGGGTGTGATTAGGTCAAACACCGTTACACTCCATATTCCCAACACAAATGCACCTCCCTACACTCTGCTTAGTACACTTATTCCTGAAAAGCTACTTGCAAACGGAATTTGCTGCGTATGTGAGGGAACAGGTGTGTATTTAGTACCCTGGATTGCTATTCAAATGAATGCAATTAATTTAACAAAATAAACAGGAGTGGCCGCTTAGTGCTAGGGACACAAGGGGCTTAGAATCCACTCAGCAGTTGAGAAATACACAGGGACTTAGAGAACAGAGCCCTACAAAGCAGCAGACAAGGTTAGGCCAGGGAACAGCGGGTGCTTGGGTGGCTGCCCCAGCACTAGTTGGGAAGCTCTGCGACAGGCACGTGGGGGGGACCGTGGACTGCGGAATCTACTCCCGGATCCTTTTGCGAAGGTAACGGTCCTCTCCTGGGCTGGCTTGGTGGAAGAGTCATCTTTGCCCCCATGGTCTCCCTGGACACATGCGTACAGCAAAGACTCCTTCCTTGGGGTTCACCTGCTCTCGTTTCTCCCATGGGTCCCCTGCAGGGCGATCTGTATACCACTGGGAAGCGGTTTGTCATTCAGGCCTTACGACTCCCTCGCTGGAAAGCCTGTTTATTCTACGTCATCTCTGGGCAACAGGGAAGACCTGGTCCAGCCACCAATTTGGGGTGGGCAAGAGAAACCCGGGCGCAGCTGGAGGTCCCCGAGGCTCTGCAGACCCGAGCCCCACACCCAGGGGACCCAGCTGGGCCTCTCTGTCTGTGTCTGAATCGAAGGCCGGGCAGCATCAGGCTTTCTTCCCCTCTGGGCATCGCACCTTTTAGGCCACAGGCCTCTGCCTCAGCAAGGGGGACTGGGGAGGAGCAGAATTCCTCGGGAGCCATGACGATCTCGATGCACGAACAAAAGAGAGCAAGGTGTGTTGTGCACGGCTGAGGACCCCCTTACCTGCTGTGTCCTGTGCCAGCTACTGGGACTCTAAGGTGCCAGCCCCTGGGACGCTGAGGCCCAGGGGCACCCCATGGCCAACCCGGACTCATTCTTTGGGCCTTGAAGTCTCCCCAGATCTGAACTCCGCACCCTGTATTCCCGCTTCTAGAAGGCCAGGCCCAGGCCTCTGGCTCCTGGTTTTTGCCGAGTTGTTCCCACTTCCTGCCACGCCACTCCCTGCAGCCCTTTTGAAATCCAAGGCAGGCTTCAAAGCCCAGTTTAGGTGTCACCTCTCCCTGGATGGACCCGCCCGGGTCCTCCCGCCTGGTTTGTGGCAACAGAAACTGAAACTGCACGAATCTGTCACTCTTCTCAGGCCAGGCACCTCTCTGACGGTGTCACCATAGCGGCCAGCAGAGGCGACCCACACTGAGGGTCCCTCTGGGCCAAGGGCACTATTAGGACTCTCTCCATCGTCGACCCTTCATCCCTGGTTTTTTGGGGGTGCTGGGGGATGGAACCCAGGGCCTCCTGTGTGCCAGGCAGGCGCTGTAACCGAGTTGCACCCGCAGCCACCCGCTTCGTCACCTCACTGAGCTACGGCCGGGCCGGCAGGTACCGGTGAGGACGGAGGGCGGCCCGGCTGGCGACGAGCCCCTCCCGGCCCCGCTCCACTACTGCACAGCCGGGGTCTGCGATTCCCAGGGCAGGCTCTGGCTTCCCTGGCCCGGGCACCGGGGACAGAGAACCCAACAGGTGCGCCGCCCGCCTCCTACAGAATTGGGGTCCACACCGCGCAGCCCTACCACGGGCCAGGTCCACAAGGCCGGGGCCAGGTTGCTGTCTAGAGGCGGGCCCGGCTGCGACCTCGGCAGCGGTCTCGGTCAGCATCCAGCGACCCAAACCCGGGCCTTGGAACCGATCGGAGGCCGGGGCCCCGTGTGATCGGGAGCCGGCGTTTGGCGCTGGGGCAGCGGCCCGGCCCGGGTCGCCAGTCGCAGGAACGCGGGAGGGCGCGGGCGGGGGGCGGGGCGGGCGCGAGGGGCTCGGTCCCCTCCCCGCCCGGCGCCCCTCCCCCTCCCCTCCCCCCGCGGCGGGGGCGGGGCGGGGGCGGCGAGGGCGGCAGGGGCCGCGGCGGCCGGGCCGGCGGGGCGGAGGCAGCGGCGATGCGGAGGGGGAGGGGACGCGAGGCGGCCGAGCGCTCGCCGCGGTGCCCGCAGCCCGAGCCGCATGACGCGCGCAGGAGGCAGCGGGCGGTGGGCGCCGCTCGCCGCGCCCCGCGAGGCCCCCGCGCGCCCCCGCCGCCCCCGTGTGGCCGCCGCCGCCGCCGCGCTGTCCCCGGGGAGGCCCGCGGCGGGCGGAGCGGGGCCGGGGCCGGGGCCGGGGCGGCCGGGCGCGCGCAGGCGGCGGGGGCGGAGGCGGCCGGGTCCGCGCGTCCGGGGCGCGCTGCGGGGCGCGCGGGGCATGGAGCCCGGGCTGCGCGGGGCGCTGCTGCTGCTGCTGCGCCTGGGCCAGGTGAGCGCGGGGCCTGCACCTGCCCGGTGCGCGGCCGGGCCGGGCCGGGCCGGGCCGGGGCGGGGGCCATCGGGTGGGATCGGGGCGCGGGCCGGGCCGACCGCCCCGGGCCCGGCGGCACCGACCTCCGACCCGGCTGGGGGCGCCGGTCCTGGGGAAAGTTCCCTGCCCGGGACCAGGTGGCACTCGCGGGCGACCCTGGAGGCGGCGGCAGCCTCCTCCAGGCGTCTCCCCAGAAGGGGCTGCTGAGCTGGGGTTCAGTGCTTTGTGGGCGCCGGCTTCTCCCACCCCCTTTTTCTCGCTCCACTTTCGAGATCATCCTGCGTGCCTGGCGTTTTGGTGGCCGACCTTTCTGAAAGCGCCCTTTCCCTTTTGTGGCATTTCCATCGTGTTGGGAGGGGGCCGAGGCAGGGCAGCCGGGGGACAGCCCCGTTCCCAGACAGGGAGCGTGCAGGGGGCGCGATCGCCCACCCCGGAGCCGCCTCCTCACCGTCTGCCTTCCCGGAGCCCGCTGGGGACTCGAACCTGCGGACGCCCGGGTGTGCATTTTGCTAATGCAGATTCTGCTGGTCTCGTAGACGCCAGCTCTGAGGAGCTATATTGGGAAGCCAGGAGAGGATGGTGAGCTGGGCTGGAGCCTGGTTTCAGGGAGTTTTCACAAATACAGATCGTTTGAGAGCGGGGACAGGCGCTCTGCAGCCCAGCAGGCAGGATAAGGGACCTGGGGCCCAGGTCTGGGCAGCGCCGAGGGTCACCGGTTTCCCTGGCAAGCTGGCATGTGACCTGCTGCTGTCCTGGGTGGGTGTCAGAAGACCAGCTCCAGGGCCGGGTGGCGGAGTCCACTTTGCTTTTCCTTCTCCTTCCAGCCTCAGTTTACCCATCTGTAGAAGGGGTGCAACACCCACAGCCTAGCAGAATTGCCAGGGAGCTTTCACTAGCCAATCTCCGAAGGAATTTAGTAAATATTAAAGATTCGCTTTTCAGATAACGCTGTGCCAGATGGATTTATCATTAAGGTGCAGTATGGGCTCCGTTCTTCCCGTCCCGTAATAAATTCGTAGAGAGCCACCTATGAGATTTTAAAAACAGTTGCCTCCTATTTGAAGATCTCTTGTACCAAAGGTTATATCAAAGAAAGTAGGTGAGCTTCCCGTAGTTTTAGTTTAATCTGGTGCAGATATTATTCACTCTTTCGCTTCATACCGGGTGGTTATGAGCTGGCTTGGGTCAGCGGAAAGTTCCCCGGGCCATTGCTTTCCTTGCCCCATCCTTCCCTGCATCTCCTTCGCATATTGCCACTCTCCACTTCCTATTCGCATAGTTCCTTCCTGTGTTGTTTGCTCTGCAGAAACGCAAGGCTCTCCTTAGAGTTCTCATTTTGGGGCTACATCAGAAAATAGGAAATGGAAAAGACTAGAGGAGGATCCCGAGGTCCAGAGCGGGTTGGACAGCATGAGGTCGCCCAGCAAGACGCCAGAGAAGCCAGGACGGAGCTTGGGTTATTCCAACTGACCTGGACTTCGCGTCTCTCAAATGCTGCTTTGGGCAGTGTTTTCACTTGCGTTTCGTTTTTCACTGTAGGCCCAGTGCTGTGTCACTGTGTAGCCCCAAAACTATGAGTGTAGATTGAACTAAAAATCAGTCAGGTGTGTGGCTGTCATCCCAGCACTCGGAGGCTGAGGCAGGAGGATCACAGCAAGTTCAAGGCCAGCCTGGGCTCCGTAGTGAGTTCAAGGCCAGCCTGAACTACATAGCGAGACCCTGTCTCAAAACAACAAAACAAAACAAAACAGAACACCAAACAAAAAATCAGATTTGAGATGTGTCTGAGATGAGTTGCTTAGGAAATAAGCATTGAAAGTATCTGACTGCCTCCTTATCATTGATCAGTTTTTTGAGACTTGAATTGTGTGTATGTGTCAAAATGAAATTAACTGTAATGGGTTAAAAAAAAATTGGAGAAGTCTTGGAAAAGACACAGCTCGGTTAGGCCCTTGGTGTGGACGGGGTGTGGGCACTGGCAAACTGAGCTGCCGGAAGAGCCAGTCCTTAGTAGGCCTGGAAAAGCCATTTTTGAACCTTCCATCGCCTCCCTTCCCCGAGACAGGAAGGCCCGTGGGAGATGGTTTCAGCTCGGGCTTCGCTGGGTGCAGCGTCGCCCCCACCCATGCTAGGAGCACTCTTGCTCGCTGGCTTTGGTTTCCGTGTGTGTTCTAGGCAGTGTGACAAAGCCAAAGCCAGCCCTCAGCCTCCTCCTCTGGAGAAATGTCATCCTGCGAGGTTCTCGAGAACACCAGCCCCATGGAGTGGGCTGCTTTCAAATGAAAAATGAAAGGAAAAAAAAGAAAAAGAAAAAGAAAAAGGCTGCTGGCGGGTGGCTGTTTCATCTTACAGTGTCTTCGTGTGCCTTGCTTTCTTGTTTCCTGGGGAATAATAACTATTTGTGTTTGTGATCTATCCCAGTGAATCCATAAGCCTGAATACTTACCTGCTTTATCCAGGGTCCAGAAAATATTTTGATTTCCCTTGAACCTGTTTTTCAAATTCCGATGGTGGGGGGGGTGACTCTAAGTGTTTTTGTTTTGCTTCCGGACAACAAGGGGGAAACCAAATGATTAGGTTTTGTTTGCAGAGGGTTTAAGAAAACAGAGCAGATTGCTTTATGGTTAGACCATGGCACTGAGCTGACTTCACGCTCAGCCCCGAGATCCCACGGCAAACCCAAGCTTCCTCAGCAGGGAGAATCCTGGCTCCCAGGGGGGCAATTTCGGTCAGCAAAGAGGATATTTAGCTCCTAAAAGTAATTTTTGCCAGGAGTTGAGGCTGAGGCAGAGCTGCTGAATGAGTGTGGGCCTGGCGCTAGCTGGCATCCTGAGTAATTGCTTCTTGGTTCATTCACTTCTTGGCTAAGGGAATTATTTTGAGTGCCGGGTAAGCTGCAGTTTTCCGCGCAGCTCTCTCCTAACACAATGCTGCTGATGATATTATAATTAATAGGTAACATTAGGTGGGTGCTGGGAAGGGTTTGAACGCGTTATTGCATCTGACCTTTTCAGAACTGCTAAGAGGTCACCGCTGTTCATCTCATTTTTATCTGAGAGGAAACCGAGGCTCTGAACTTCCAGAGAGGCCCAACCACCATGCGCCCAGTGGAGTCTGCCGTCCCTAGGGACTGTCCTGTCCTGTGCTGTCCTGGGCTGTGACAGTTGTGTGTGCTAGAAGTGTCCGTGTCCAGCCAAGCACGGAGGTGGCAGACTTGTGGCAGAGATGGGCTCGGGGCCCTTCCTCCAGCCAGGGCGCAGTCATTCTGGGTCCTTTGTGTCCCAGACCTTGTAGGACCAGCCCCAAGTGTCGTGGGGACAGCCCGGGAGCCTCTTGACTGCTCTTGGTGCTCAGGAGCAGAGTTTCCACACCAAAGCCTGCCTCAGTGAAGGAGGGAGGACCTGGGTTGGGTCCGTGCTCTGCCCCTGCATGGGCTGGGCGGTCACTTGGCCTCGGCGACCTCTCCCGTGCTTCTCTGGATGTGGGACTCGTGCTTCCTGCTGCACTGCTGTCAGAGGAGCGAGTCAGAAGAGGAGCCGCCGAGTCGAGCCCACAGCGAGACCCAGCTCCTTGCGGCTGTTGCTCTTGTGTGGAGGAAAGAAATGGGGCTTCAAGGTGGACCCAGAGGCTCAGGCTTGTAATCCCAGTGACTCGGGAGGCTGAGGCAGGAGGATTGCAAGTTCGAGGCCAACCTGGACAATTTAGTTTGACCCTGTATCAGAGATAAAATAAAAATAGGGCTGGGGATGTAGCTCAGTGACAGAGCATGTGCCTGGCATGCACAGTAAGACCCTGGGTTTAGTCCCCAGTACTGCACCCCAAAAAGGAGGGAGCTTCTAATTACCATCCCTGGCTTCATTTTTTTTTTTTTTTTTTTTTAATGTTAGGAATTATTACCTGGGCGTGGTGGTGCATGCCTATGATCCCAGCACTCAGAAGGCTGAGGCAGGAGGATGGCCATGAGTTTCAGGCCAGCCTGGGCTACGGAGTGAGTTCAAGGCCAACCTGAACTACATAGGGAGACCCTGTCTTAAAAAAAAGAAGAGTTATTAGTTTTAGCGGGTATTAGTAAAAGAAAATTTGTGAGCTGCGTATCAAGTCCATGATTCTATAGGTAGAATGAGGCTTTGTTTAATGTCATGCCAAGTACATTTGTTCGAATTTAATAAACAGTCCAAAGGCGTTGAGTAAATAATTATGTACATTTTGCATGGTTGTTACAGGTACAAGTGTGTCCATCGTTTAATTTTGGGGGACAGACGCCCAAGGGGAGGCCGGGGTGGGGAACAAGGGCCTGCTTTTGCGGCTATCACCAGCCACGGAGGAGACAGAACTCAGGTCACGCCCCGCTAACCAGTCACAGTTGTGACACTGGCTTCTAGGGTGACATCCCCGTGGTGCCTTCCGGGAGGGGGCTGGCACCGGATGTGGGAGAAGCAGGGCAGAGCATCCCCAAAGGAGACTCCTGGAGGGGGCAGTGCTCTCTGCCCTGAGAAGTGCACGGCGCTCTTGTCACCGCGCTTGGTGGCTGGCTTTCCTGGTGACCCCGTGAGGACGCATGCTGCTGTAGGAAGTGTGTTATTACTTCCGTATTAGGGACAGCTGTGGCCGGCCCATTGTTTCGGAATTTCCATGCCATGGAAATGCTGGGCAGGGGCTGGGGTGTGGGGACAGTGGACGGGGGCGTTTTGAAAGCACAGTGGTGTCAGCTCCCGCAGAAGGGCTAATTTTAAACATGCAAATGATTTTCAGTTCCACTTTTCCTTCTTCCTGTTAGAGGGACCCTGAGCCCTCTTGCCAGGTCTTAGGCTCAGGCGGACAATGTCGTTATTATGTCCCTGCCTCCCTGCTTCTCCAGGGCAGCTGTGGGGTGATGTTTTTCTGGGTGCTCATGGCAGGGCCTGGCCCAGAGTAAGTTCATGGCTTTGGAGTGCCTGAGTGACTATTAAAACTTAGCACCAATATGGACTTTAGAGCACAGTGGCTCTGCTTTTTTTTTTGAGACAAGGTCTTGCTACATAATTCAGGCTGGCTCTGAACTCACTATGGAGCCCAGGGTGGCTTTGAATTTGAGATGATCCTCCTGCCTTAGCTTCCTGAGTGGCAAGATTAGAATCAGGCGCCACCCCACCCAGTTCACAGTGGCTCTTAATCTTTCTTGGGGAATGGGTACAAAAGCCTTAGAATATTGTAAAAGGGAAGGATCCTGTCCCCAAAGGAGTGCATATATTTAGGATTTTTATATCTAAATCCAGGAGTTTTGTAGACCTTTACAGTGGTCTTCCTCCTCTTCCCCTTCCCCTCTCCCTCCTTTTTCTTCTTCCCCTTCCCCTCCTCCTCCTTTTTTCTCCTCCTCCTCCTCCTCCTCCTCCTTTCCTTCTTCTTCTTATCTTGTGGTGCTGTGGATGGAACCCAGGGCCTCTCCCACATGCTAGCCAAATGCCCTACCACTGAGCTGCACCCAACCTCAGCCTTTGCGTTCTTTAAAATAGCCCATTAGCCCATGATGGCTGGGCATGGTGGTGCACATCCGTAATCCCAGCACCCAGGAGGCTGAAGCAGTAGGATCACCATGAGTTTGAGACCAGCCTGGACTGTAGCAAGAAACCAAAAACCAAAACCCAAAAACAAAACAAAACAAAAAACCAAAAAAAAAAGCCCTGTAGTCTAAAACCTGTCTCCAGTGCCCCCCCCCCCGCCATCTGTGGTTTTGCTTTCTGAGGTTTAAGTTACTCGTGGTCGACTGAGATCTAAAATATCAAATAGAAAATTCTGTATTTGGAGGGAGGGAGGGAGAGAGAGAGAGACCCCACATTCACACCTTTGTTAGAGTGTAATTGTGCTATTTTGTTAGTTATTTCTGTTAATATCTTACCGTGCCTAATTTATGAATTAGCTTTTATCATAGTCACTGTATGTGTAGGAAAAAACAGTTAATATAGATGTCGCTGGGTCCTGGATTTCGGGTTCTTGGCCTGTATCTGGTGTGGGAGGGGGACTGACTCTAAGGCTAGAAAGTAGCAGTCCTCAGTGATGAGAAACAAAGTTTCTATGTGGTGTACACAGCACCTGTATTCATTGTTTCGAAGAGTTAAAGAGTGTGTTTCATTGTTTCTCACTTGTTCTCCGATTTAGGTGCCTGGGCGACAACGTAGTGTTTATGCCGTGTCTCCCATTCACTTTTGCGCGTGACTGGCTGGTGAGTCTCTCGCGCCAGGACCGCTGGCTTAGAAGATGCCAGCGATTCTGGGCGTGGTGGCGCACGCCTGAGATCCCAGGACTCCGGAGGCTGAGATAGGAGGATCGCTGTGAGTTCGAGGCCACCCTGGGGTACATGTGAGACCCTGCCTCAAAAAACCAGAAAAGAAAAAAAAAGTAAAAAGTGGGGCATTGATTTCTCCGATAGCACAATTTAAATCCCATTTGTCTTCTGATGAGTGAGTAGAACTGAGTTAATACAGGGCGAGTGACCACAGGATGCGACTGAAGAGTGGCTGGTGTCCCAGCTCCCAAAGAAGCACCAGGAAATGGACAGTGTCCTTTAACGAACAGGGCTGTCTTTGTGCTGGCGCCAGCATTTCTCTTGATCTAGGGCCCTGGCCAGCTCTGGATGCGGCCACCCCACCACTGGGTGCATGTTCGGCAGGGTCAGGAGGGGTTCTTTCAAGCCACCAACAAATAGCGTCACCCTTGGCTTTCATCACAAGATGGGAGAGGGGAGGCTGCAGGAGCCTGTCCTTACTCTGCTGCCTGTGTCCTGGGGTCTTCGTCCGCCGTGGGCACCTGACTCCGGGCTGTGGGAGGGGCCGCTGGCCACTCTGAGTGCCGCAGGCTTTGTGGTCAGCGGGACCCAGCCCCTCCCCTCCTGGGGACGTGGCCTTAGCCAATTCCCAGAAGGCTCAGGGCCTCAGTGATGGGGAGAAGAATACCCAGCTCCTGGGGCTGCCGAGCAGGGGCAGATGGAGCTTCCTGGCCAGTGCTGAGCATATTAGATATGGGGTGTTGTTTTATCACCATGTTTTGCTGAGACACTGGAATAATTTACTGTTTAAAAAAGTTAAAAAAGGGCCGGTGAGATGGCTCAGCGGCTTAAGCACCTGCCCGGCAAGCGCGAGGGCCCGAGTTTGACTCCCGGAACCCACATATGAAAAAGGGGCCGGTGATATCGCTCAGCGGCATGGGCGCCTGCTGGCGCGCGAGGTCCTGAGGTCGACCCCCCGGTACCCACAAAAAAAAAAAGTTAAAAAATATGAGCTGGGTGTGGTGGTGCATGCCTGTAATCCTAGTGCTTGGGAGGCTGAGGCAGGAGGATCGCTATGAGTTTGGGGCCAGTCTGGCCAGCCTACAGTGATGTAAAAAGAATTTGTTATCACAGGTTCATTTATAGCCAGAAAGAAGAAACAAAACCACCAGGACGTTTGTCCCAGGGAATGGGACGGCGGGTGGTGGAGGTGGTTCGGGGCCTGGCACAGTAAGAAGCCAGGGTGAGGTCCGCACACGCAGCTGGGGACCTCTGTCTGGGCTGTGGGGCTGCGGCTGGCCTGGTGCTCCTTGGCTGGGGGTGTGGAGCGAGCTGCGCTGTGCCCGCGCTGCTGGTGTTTTATTTATTTAACGAGCTTAATGAAAATGGCTTAGCGTGGTCCTGGGGACGAAGCCTTGGCCCAGCCCGGTGCTCCAGGGCCAGGATAGCGATGCTGAGGCGAGGAACGCAGAGGCCCTGACTGGTGCTGCCTGGGCCGCGGGGCTGGGTTTTTAACTGACGCGGGTGCTGCCAGCCGCATGCTAGGTGAACCCCTTCTGGGCGCCTGGGGGGATCTGTCCCGCTGGCAGCAGGGCTTGAGCCGGAGGCCGTTTCTGTTCTCTGTGGGTCAGGTCAGGGCTTTGTTTTTTTTTTTTTTTTTTTTTTTTGTGGGTACCGGGGGGACGACCTCAGGACCTCGCGCGCCAACAGGCACCCGTGCCGCTGAGCGATATCACCGGCCCCTTTTTCGTATGTGGGATCCGGGAGTCGAACTCGGGCCCTGGCGCTTGCCAGGCAGGCGCTTACGCCGCTGAGCCATCTCACCGGCCCAGGGCTTTGTTTTTGAAGTCCAGCGCGGTGGTTCACACCCGTCGTCCCAGAGCGCGGGAGGCCGAAGCCCAGGATCACGGGGAGTTCAAGGCCAGCCTGGACGACACGGTGGGACCCTTCTCAAAATACAAACTACACCAGAGCCAAAACAGAAGCCTAATCACCGTAGTCCCCACTCTCCTAAAGTTAACTCATGGGGTCATTTTTATCGTAAGGTGCTCTTTATTTATTTTTTGTTTTTATTGCTGCATGTGTATAGTACATGATGATCACATTCCTCCTGTGCGTCACACATCTTAATTCTGTTTCCGTCCCCTCCCCCCTCCTCTTCTTCCTCTTCTCCTCCCCTTCTTTTTGAGACAGAGTCCTGCTGTGTAGTTTGGCAGATGCAGCCGTGGTCCGGAGACCATCGGTTTCTCCCTTTATTCCCTGGCAGAGCTGCGCCCTGTCCTGCCACGCTCAGCTGGCCTCCCCCATGTCACCTGGCTGTCTAGGTTGTCCACGCTTGCTCTGTCCTTGCTCCGCTCTGCTGGGCTCTGAGGAATCCGCCGCTTAATTTCTTTGAAGTGTGATGAACACGTCTGTCTTAATGTGCAAAGCGTGGCTTGTGTGATACAAGTTAGAGGGTTTTTAAAAACTCCCAAAGCCAGAGTTCTCCCTGATGCCTGAATTAGAGAGGAATTGGTGCTTATGAACGGCAGCACTGAGAATTGAACCCAAAGCCTTTGCCCTGAGCTACATTGCCGGCACCCTCTTCCCCCATTTTAAAATTGTTTTGTGTTGAGACAGGGTCTTGTTAAATTGCTAAGTTGCCCAGTCTGAGCTTGAATTTGAGATCCTTCTGCCTCGGCCTCCTGGAGTGTGGAGATTACAGGCGGGCACCACCACACCGGCTGCAATTGCACTTGTGTGCTCCCCTTTATCCCGAGGGCATCCCATAAGGTCACAGGGGCAGAGGTAGTTCCTTTTGCGCGACCTGCCCTCTGCTCTCCAGGTGGCAGCAGTATAGCTGGAGCCGTTTAGGCACTGGCACTAGGGACTGGCATCCTGAATGGAGTCTTGGTCCGTTTGCAAACCTGTCAACCCCAAGGCCTCGCTCAGAGCAGGAAGGGCCTTGATGATCTTCTACTCCAAGCTGTTCATTTTACAGATGTTGAAACTAGGTCCCAGAGAGGGCAAGCAGCATGCCCAAGACCACCCAGCTCGCTCTCCAGCCAGTGGCTCCTGCCGACGCTGCGTGTTCAGGGAGAAGTGGAGACGGAGCTGCTGCGGGGCGCCGCCTCGGGTCTCCGGGGTGGAATTCTGACGCATGCCCTTCCCCGGGGTTGGGGAGAGTGGGCCTGACCCCGCCTGAGCGTCTATAATAAAACTTGCTGATTTAACACGGACAGTCATTGCCAACTCATCCTTGCCTGAGATAAATCACACAGCGGGTGCTATCGGGGACGCAGAGTTTCCCCTGTGAGGACACAGTGGGGTGAGTGGTGCTTGGCTTTGTCTTTTAAAAATAAGCCAGAAGCAAGAAGCCAGGTGTGGTGGTGCACACCTGTGACCACAGTGTTCAGGAGGCTGAGGCGGGAGAACTGCCATGAGTTTGAGGCCAGCCTGGGCTACATAGCGAGACCCTGTCTTGAAAAAACCAACCAACCAAACAAAAAACCCCAAAGATATCTGGCCTTTCAGAGAAAAGCTTTCATGGCTCTGTTCTTGGCCCTCTGCTCTGAGCCGTGATACCATTGCCATGATGAGGCCAGACAAGTCAGCTATTGTCCCAAGCCCAGCACGGCTCCCCGTGGCTCTGGATCCTCTCGCGTCCTTGCTGTTATTCTCACCCGTGCCATCCGCCATGCGTAGCGATGGTCATCGAGGGCGGCTGGTGCCTGTGGAGAACACAGCTCAATTCTTTTTATTCCCCTTCCCCTTTCCTCCCTCTCCTTCCATCTCTACATCTCCTTTCCATTTACAAAAGATCTGCCCGTTTCCTTGTTTATTTTGCTCTTTTTTATACTTTGGGTTTCTCATAGAGAAGAAACCATGCTGTATTTAAGCTCGTGTCTGATTTATTTCACTTACCATTCTGGTCTTGAGGGGCGTCCATTTACCTACAGATGACTCAAATTTATCCTTGTTTATGGCAGAGTAGTACTCCATGGTGTGTACACACCATATTTTCCCTATCCATTCATCTGTGGATGGACACGGAGGTCGCTTCCAGGATTTAGCTCTTGTGCGCAGTGCTGCTGTGGACGTGGGCGTGCTGGGCCACTGTTTCCAGATCCCCCCCTCGCCACACCCCTTTCTCACAGTTCCCCCTTGCACTGTGCCCTTCCTCACCGCTGGCCCCGGTGAGCACTGGAGCCCTTGTCTCTGTCCCTGTGGACAGACTGGGTTCCTAGGGCACCGTGTCACAGGCCACCACTAGGCTCAGGAGATGCGGGATGAGTCTGAAGAGGGACTTGCGCTGGGCTTTGAACGAAAGTGGGGTTTGCTGAACAGGGCAGGGGCTTTGTTGGACAAGGCGAGGCTGAGGCAGGCAGAGGGTGTGGCAGTCACCACTGCCTGTCAGACACTGGCCTGCTGGGCGCAGGCAGAGACCCACGGTGTGTCCCCTCCTTTCAGTGTTGGCTGTCATGCGCTGGCACCGTGAGGCAGAGGTTGCCGCCCTCCGTAGCTGGGGCTGCGTGTTTGTTGGCCGCTGTGCCCGTCAGGACGGAGCCGCACCGTCAGAGCTCATGTGTGTGTGGCTACGTGACTTGGACTCATGGGGACGAGAGAGGGGACCTGCAGGCGGCTGGGGATGTGGACCGGTGACTGAGGGACTCAAAGCGACTTGTCTCGGGCCCGGTGTGTCCCGTGGTTCTGTGCCCGGGATTCTCCTCAGCAGGTTCTGTCCTGTGGTGTAGGGGCAGTGGAGGGGGTGGGGACTCTGCAGAAGGAAAAATCACCTTGTTCAAGGGACAGTGCTACCCCCTTTTAATGAACACACAACGCTCACCAAGTGTCAGGTTATTTTTAAAAAAGTTATAGTAAAATATATATGAAATTTACCATTTTCACTTGTTATTTTATTTTATTTTTTTGGGACAGGGTCTCACTTTGTAATACAGACTAGTTTTGTACTATGTAGCCCAGGGCCGGTGTTGGACTCATGGTGATCCTCCTGCCTCAGCCTCCTAGAGTGCTGGGATTACAGTAACATAATTTCTCACAAGAAAGTTGCAAAAGTAGGAAAGTTCCCACATATCTTTTGGCCAATTTCCCCAAGTTGTGCAATAGGAAAATGATCAAAACCAGGGAACTGAGAGTGTTGGTGCAATATTTAGCTCCTCTGAGAACTTCCTCGGGCTTCTTCAGTTGTACTACGAGTGGCCTTTTCCTGGTCCAGGGTCGCAGCTATGATCCCATGTCCCATTCGGTTGTCACACTGCTTTAGTCTTCTGTCTGGAGCTGATGTGTCCATCCAGTGACATTGTCATGTCCACAGTGGTTCTGAGGTGCGGGCTGGTGTGTGTGTGGGCTCCGTCCTGCTGCCTTTCTTGCTTGTCACCAGTGCTGACCTGATTAGCCCAACACAACTCTGTTGGGTGGCCTTGCCACCGTTTTGCTATGTAGTCCAGGCTGGCCTGCAACTCACAGGAACCCTCCTGCCTCAGCCTTCTAAGTGCAGGGATGACAAGCATGAGCCACCACGCCTGGCTTAGAAGTACCTTTGAGGAAGGCTGCTCCAGGTAGCACCAGCTGGAGGGAGGACAGGAAAGACCTGGCCTGCAGGCTGCCTTTGTTCCTCTCAAACGCACAGGGTGCACAGTGGCCTAGGAGGACTGTGAACTGGGGGCTACGTAGGTCCCTGTTAGCTGCGGACTGCAGGGGAGGTTGAGGCCAAGGCTGTAACCAGAGCCCGGGTTCCTGTGGGAGCGGGGGGGGGGGCGCGGGGTGCAGACCAGTGAGTGAGTGCAGGACCCGCAGGGCAGCCGGGGAGAGCAGCCCGTGGCCAGTGGTGTTCGGGAAAAACTCCTCAGTGATCTGCCTGCTGGAGGGGAAGGTCAGGTGTGCCAGGAGAGCCCTGCTGTGCGCGCGCGTGTGAGTGTGTGCCTATGTGCACACGCGGCCCGCTTGTCGCCTGTGGCCTGACCTCCTGCCCCTCTGTTGGGGAGCCGGGCATGGGGACAGCAGCAGCCTGCACAGCTGGGCGCCGTTGCCAGGCACCTGGGGCTCAGTGAGCAGAGCAGAGCACGTGACACCTGCGGGTGGCCCTGGAGACTCGGGGACACGCACTGGATCCCGCCTGCCCTGCCGCCCGGATGAATCCCCCTCTTTCTGAATTATGGGCGGAGCTGCGGAAATAGGGAAACCTGGAGAGACCTTGGGGGTCCCTGGTGGGGACCCCAGGCCTTGCGGCAAAGCCACTGTGTTGCTTTATGGGACATTTCCCCAGCGCCGAGTCCAGCAGGGAAAGATGTGTTTCCCCAGGGCTGCTGGTCGCTTGTGGTGTTGGGGCGCTGGGACTCTCGCAGCCAGCCGTGTCTTTGGTTTTGGTTGCTGAGCGCCTGTACCCGGCATCGCAGTCCCCGGCCCCCTGCAGGAGAGACCATGGCGGGGGCTGGGTGCTAACCCCACCCTTGCTTCTTGTGTTCCCTGCGCCCATCTGCTCCTGGCCTCAGTCCTTCGACTTTGTTTTATCCTTTTGTGCTGTCGTGTTATTCTAAGCCACCGTCAATACTTGGTGGAACAGAGCTGGGTGTAACTAAATTTAAAAAATAATGGCAGTGCCGAGTGTGGTGACGCACATCTGTCATCCCAGCACTCAGGAGGCTGAGGCAGGAGGATTGCCATGAGTTTGAGGCCAGCTTGGGCTACATAGTGAGTTCAAGGCCAGCATGATCTACACAGTGAGACCTTATCTCAAAAAACCAAAAAAAAAAAAAAAAAAAAAGAGATGATTTGATGATTTGTGTGATCCCAGCTCATCTGTGGGGAGTGGGTTCTGGGCTGCACCACACCCTCCACACCGTGTACCTTCTGGACTAGCAGCTCCCTGGCCCCTGCAGCGGGAGGCAGGCTGTGTGGCTTGAGCGAGGCTCTGGGCAGCGGGTTCCTCCGTGAGTGGAGAGGCCTTGCACCTTGGCCTCCTGCTCCTGAGGTGTCAGCTTTCACAGGGATGGGGCCAGCTGAATGTGGCGTCCTCTTCGCAGCCCCTTCCTGTCACTGTCCTCAGCGGCCCCAGGTGGGCAGGGGAGAGGAGCAGGTGGAACTGGTAGAGAAACTGAGGCCCCTGGCAGGTCCCAGGCTGGATGCCCCCGTGAGCGCTTGCAGAACCATCTGTGGGTGAGAGGTGGGCTGCACACCGAGCTGTGTCCACAGCCGTTTAAATTTTTTTTTTATTTTTATTTTGAGATAGGGTCTTGCTAAGTAGCCCAGACTGGGCTCAAACTTGCGATCTTCCTGCCTCAGCCTCCCGAGTGCCGGGATTCCGGGTGCTCACCACCGCTTCTGGCCTTTGTACATTATTTCAGTGAATGTACAAAATGAGCAGATGAATAGAGACTGTGTGGCATTTTCTCCTTTTTGCTGATGGGAGCAGGTTAAGTAGGGAAGCTACAGAAAGCCAAGATTTGCTTACAGGCAGCCAACCTCACTGCGACGTCACCACGCGACTGTCGTTGGCTGCTGGGAAGCTTTGTGGTTTTAAAAGTGCTTTATCACTCTGGGAGGCTGAGGCAGGAGGGTTGTGGGTTTGAGCCCAGCCTGGGCAACTTAATGCTCTAGCAAGACACTGTCTTGAAATAAAAATAAATAAACAAATAAATAAATAGCTAAGGATGAAAGCCCTGGATTCAATGCCCAGTACCCCCTGCCCCCTAGAAAAGTCCTTTATAACATAAAGCACTTCAGAAATGCAAACGTATTCCTGTCCTGACAGAAACAAAAACAGAGTGCTGAAGATCAGCGATCTGCTGGGCTGGGCTGGGTGGATGAACGCACACGCGGGTCTGGGTGTGATTTATTCCTGACTGTAACCGCCGTGTATGCTTCTTTATGTGAAACTTGGAAAAGTAAGGAATAGCATAAAATCGAGCATAAAAACCATCTGCGAGGAGCCCGACATTTAATGATGCACGTGGCACCGCCAGGCTGCTTCCTGCGAACGGCTGTGGCCCTCGCGTTTCGGAAACCCCTCCGTGCTTCATTGCGCCGTTTGTTGGGATCTCGGCACTGGCCCGGCACACCCAGGGGTGCTGCTGTGTGAAGGCCGGGCTGGGCCAGCTTCACCAGGTTGGGGACCCCAGACTGGGGACCCAGGTGTCCCTTGTGGCAGAGCTGGGCAGAATCTGCAATGCAAAGCCCCCTGGGGAGGGGGAGACTGTGCGTTCAGGGGGCCGAGAGGGAGGAGACTCTGCCCTTTGGTTGTCGGTGAGGTGTTCCTTTACCCACACACAGGAGCAGGGATAGTTAGGGGAAGTGACCGTGAGAGGCAGCGGGAGCAGGTGCAGAACAGGTTTGGTGAGAACCGGGACTTTGGTGCCCAGCCGGTCCCCCCTCCCGTGGGCCGGCACAGGGCAGGGACAGCCCCCTCCCTGACTGGATGGGCATGGGGTTGGAATGAGTGGCTGCCCCTTTCTGTCCTGCTTTGTTCTTGGCCAGGTACAAGTTGTCACAGTCTGCATTCATGCCAAAGGCAGCTCCCGCTGCCCGGGGCGTGAAGAGGCTCCCTCCTTCCTTCCGCCTGGCCCCGGGGGGGCGGGGAGGCCAGGGAGGCTGCTTACCTGCCTTCCACGCTTTCCTGGCACTTGGGGTGCAAGTGTGCATGCGTGCGTGCGTGTGTGCCTGTGCACGCGTGTGCACGTGGGTGGTGAGGCCGGGGTGGAAGGCCGTGGGTCTGCTTCTCCCGACTGCCGGAATTTCCTGGGCCACCTCCTGGCCCAGTCTCTGTCCCTGCCTTGGGGACCCCTCTGGTCACGGCACGGAGGTGGCGGGCAGGAGGGCGCTCAGCTTGGGGGGCAGCAGGGTCAGGTTCTCCGCAGGAAGGATGTGCCCGGTTGTTCCTGTGCCAGATGAGCCCACGCATGGTGCCTGGCCCACCCTTCCGCCTGCCCCAGGGGACCTATTTCTGGAAGGGGCCCTGGCCCTGTGCCTGTCCCTGTCCCCACAGCTCTGCGAGCTCATTGGCCAAGTCCAGATGGCGAAAGACAGCAGCTCAGGCTCCGGGTGGGGCAGAGCAGTGATGGACATTTTACCAGGGTGCCGACCGCATGTTGCCTGTCCCCAGGCAGTGCCTTAAGATTTCAGAACATTTACTTCTGCGGAGCCTTGTTTGTTTTTTGCGACAGGGTCTCACCAGGTAGTCAGACCAGTCACTCACTCTGTAACCCTGGCTGGTGGCCTGGAGCTCATGGCAACCCTCCTGCCTCAGCCTCTTGAGTAATGGGATTACAAGCGTGCACCACCATGCCTGGCTTGGAATATTTACTTTCTTGCTTTTTTTTTGCTTGTAGAAATTAGCATTTAAACAGTTCCCGTCACTGCGTATGGCAGGAGATTGGCAGGGCCTGAGTGGTGTCCACAGTGACAGGCTTGGGTGGTGGCTCTGTGTGAGTGGGGACAGAAGAGGAACCATAAACTCTGCAGGAAAGATTTGTTTTGGTGCCTGTGGTATTTGCTTTGCATTACATATTGTTCAAGAGGGATTTTTTTTTTTTTTTTTTTTTGGTTCAAGGAAGAGGAACTGTGTATTTGAGATAAGAAGTCAAATAAAGTGAAATAAATAACTGGGTCTCGTCATGTGGCTATCAAAGTGGCAGGCTGTCTGAGATTGCCCTCTCTCTTGACTGTTCCGCTCTTTATACAGAAATTAGAGCATGCCGACCGCGGCCTGTCCCGAGATCCCGCTCGGATTGTAATTTAGTGGGTTTCTTTTTTCCCTTTGTTTCTCAGAGCTGAGTTTGGTGAGACTTCAGGTTTCAGCCAGTGGCGGTCCAAAGACAATAAATGCTGCTCTGTGGGGAGGTCTCCACCCTGCGTCTCACTGGGTGACTGTTAAGTGGCAGCCAGATGTTGCAGCCCGTGTGCAAACGTGGACGTGGGCAGCTGGGAGGCAGCTCCCTCAGCCTGTGAGGCACCGTGGTTTTGGGTGGTGGCAGTCGAAGTGGGGATATGTCTCTTGTCACTGTGTCACCTCATGTGGTGTGGCCCCCTTTCTCTGGGCTTGTGAGGGCCCTGTGCACTGTCCCCTGTTCTGCTGTGATCCCAGCACTCAGGAGGCTGAGGCAGGAGGATCGCTCAGCGTTCGAGGCCAGCCTGGGCTCCCTAGTGAGTTCAAGGGAGTCTGCAGGAGGCGCTTCCTCTGGATGGAATGGCTGTCGCCTGTGCCAGACGCAGACGAGAGGATGCCTGGCAGGAGTCCACTCTCCTGCTTCCTCCCCCATCTTCCCTTCCTTTCTTTTCCGTGCTGATAATCACGAGGAATTTCCCTGACACCAGCGCCCGTTCATTCGTTGTGTTCTTGCTGGGGGATGCGGCGCTGCCTTGCCAAGTGGAAAAACCATTCAAGGCTAAATCTGCGCCTTCTGAATCGGAGTTCTTCCTGGGCTTTGGTGCTTCGCCCCTAATTAAAGTGGAATTGAATGCCTCTCACCATTTCTTCAATTGCAGTTTTATTAGATCCAAACAATTTTTTGGTCACAACAAGAATTTCAGTTATTCGTATGCTCCTAAGACCTTGCACTTCCAAAATTCCTCTTCAAAATTCAGCTCTGAGGTGAGCCTAGTGGTGCACACACCTGTAATCTTAGCACTCTGGGAGGCTGAGACAGGAGGATTGTGAGTTTGAGCACAGCCTGGGCAACTTAGCAACTTAGTGAGATCCTGTCTCAAAATAAAAAATAAAAAAGGGCTGGGGGTGGAGCTCAGTGTGAGGGCCCTGGGTTTAATTTCCAGTGTCATAAACAAACAAGAAAACAACAACCCCACCCTGGCAGATCAGCCAGTGGGCCGCCACTTCCACCCTGCCCATGTTACCTGCCTGCAGCAGGGGGCTCAGGCACCTCCAGGGCCGGGCGTTTGTTCCCCAGCTAGATGCCTGATCCCTGCAGACAAGAGCCTGACCGACCTGTTCTCGCTTTGTGACGAAAGGCCAGGAGTAATGTCCTTGAATAGAGTGCGGTGGCAGATGCTGATGGCACAGCGTGCTGCCCCGGCCTCTCTGGAACCCACACCCCCGCCTGAGTGCTCACTGCACTGCTGGGTTTCATGCGTGAGCTGGGCTGTCACTTCCCGTAGCCCAGGTGACATCTAAGCCAGGGCCACCTGGAGTTCTTCCAGGCCCACCAGACCTGGCGGTGGCAGAGATCCTGGCTCAGGGAGTTGCGCTTGGCCCACAGCAGGTGACTGGAGGAGCCACTTCCCCAGCCAGTGCTGCCACAGGGAGAGTGCGGGCGCTCGGTCCCTTCCAGGCTGGCTGCCCCCGGCCTGGGGGCTTCTGATGGCCCTCGGCCCGGCCACCAGTAGCAGGGCCGTCTCCGGGGGCAGGGGAGGTGCTGGATTATCAGTGGCTGTGGTGTCTGAGTGAGAGGGGAGTGAGGGACAGGAAGAACCGCGAATCCAGTGGTCTAGCGGTCTGGCAATGCAGAGGCCTCTGGGGCGTGGCAGGTGCCTGTTGAAAGGTGGCCAGTGGCGGCCACATTTATTCTCAGCCTTGGAGATTAGAAGAGGGGCCATGAGGGAAGCAAAGGGGCCACTGCTGGTCTGCCTCTTTGTTACTACATAAAACTGCAGCCCCAGAAATTCCCGGTTCTTAATAATGACTTTTATTCTTTTTTTTTTTTTTTTTTTTGGATTTTTGAGGGTTTTTTTTTGAGACAAGTTCTTGCTGTGTAGTGCAGCCTAGCCTTGAACTCACTGTGTAGCTCTAGACTGGCTTCAAACTCAGGGTGATCTTCCTGCCTCAGCCTCCTGAGTGCTGGGATCACAGATAGGACCCACCACACCTGGCTTAATGTGGCATCTTCTAATTTTTAGAATTTGGCATCTAATTCAATTCTGAAATCCTGGCTGCTAGGCCGTGGGCAGGGCAGGGTGGTGAATGCCGGACACACACGTGCACATGCTCACACCCACGTGCACACGCTCACACACACGGGCTTAGACTAGGCCAGCGTTAGTCACCCATCCTGATGGCTGGCACCAGGATGGCCACAGAAACGGACGCAGCGTGCAGAGCAGGCAGAATTGACACCAGGGAGACGTCTGTGCCTACCACAGAACCTTTGCCCTTTGTACCCGGAGTGTCGCCCGTGTGCCCGCCTTCCGTGCCGCCTAAGTGGTCCCAGCCCTGTGCCCTGCGTGTTCAGCTGGGACCCTTGATGCTCCTCCTCAGCCTGGGGCGCTGCTCCTCTGTCCCTCCTGCTGTCTCCCCGCTGTGCCACGAGCCTTCTGGGGGCCTGACCCACGTCCTGGGGTTCTGGCTGGGTCCTCGGCACCTGAGCTCGTGGTTTGCAGCCGGGTTCGGTGACGGGGGTGCGGATGTGGGTGAAATGACATCGCCTGGGAGGGCTGCGAACGGGCCAGAGCCCAGCACAGAGTCTGCCGTAAAAGGAAGGGCCGCCAGGCAAGGCGACTGCTTGGTGCTGGTGCTTGGGTTAGGGTGTCCATGTGTTCTCGGTAACGTGGAAGTGAAGCCCTAAAAATAACACAACGAAGCAGGACCAACTGTTCAGAAATATGAGGCCAGGCTTAGTGGTGCACTCGGGAGGCTGAGGCAAGAGGGTCACAAGTTTGAGGCCAGCCTGGATTGCAGGTGAGTTCAAGGCTGGCCTGGTCTACATAATGGAAAAAAAAAAAAAAAAATGGGACGCAGGCTTTGAGTTTCCGAGGAGGGAATAAGGATGCCATTTCCTTTGTGACTCTCTGCGGGGTTTCTTACAGGGGACCTGCAGTGGGTCAGTGTCAGTGAGAGGGCAAATGTGATGAGGACCGTTTTTATCTTTTTCGGACCGGTTTGAGAGTCTTCGTGAGGGTTTTGAGATCTGCAGGTTGTGGCCCCGTTTCTGCTTGTAGATGAGGTTTGCCGTGTGCGCTGCCTGCCACCTGGTGTCTGACCAGCGCCCCAGAGCAGGGAGAATTCAGGCCATGTCAGAGTGCTTTCCTGGGTTGGCTGATGGGACCTGGGGTGGCTGTTATGTGCCTGGGGTTGGGAGCTGCAGGCAGAGACCCTGAGTCGCCACAGAGGACACAGGAGCCCTGGTTGCCCTGGGAAGGAAGACGATCTGGTCTTTCTTTTGTCCCCAAAGACACCAACCTCGGGCAGATTAACTTCCGGGTCTCAGTTTCTTCATGGGTAGAAATGGTGTGGATGAGACCCACACCCCGGGTGGTGACAGATGCAAAACTGGCTGCGTATGTAGAGTGCCTGGCATTTTCCCTGAGCGAGGTTGGCGCTTAAGTGTGTCCTGTTGATTTTATTTTGTTTGTTTGTGTTTTAAGGCAGGGTCTCGCTATGTATCTCAGGCTGGCCTTGAATTCACTATGTAGTCAGGCTGGCCTCGAGCTCGCAGTGATCCTCCTGCCTCAGCCTCTGCCACCACATCTGGTGAAATCTCTTCTGTGTTAAGAAGGCTTGGGGCCAGTGAGATAGCTCAGCGGCATAAGCGCCTGCCTGGCCAGCGCAAGGTCCTGAGTTCGTCTCCTGGAACCCACGTACGAAAAAAGGGCCGGTGATGTCGCTCAGCGGCATGGGCGCCTGCTGGCGCGCGAGGTCCTGAGTTCGACCCCCTGGCACCCACAAACAAACAAACAAACAAACAAGAAGGCTTGGGTTTGTTTCACAATGGGGTTTGGGTGATTGCGAGGCACCTGCCAGTGGATTCAGCCATGGGCCACTGTGCCTTGGTCTTGGCAGAGAGAAAAAATTAAAGCTATAATGCTCAAGGACCTCTGGAAAGGAGCAGTGTTTCGGAAGTGAATTAAAAGCAGATTTTTAGGTTATGAACATGTGATTTCACGCATCTCTTTGGTAGCATGCGCGGCTGACACAGGTTGTCCCCGTGTTGTGTGGCGGTGGCGGGGGGGGGCACGGCGTCACTGTAGACCTGCTGCGTGTGGGCCAGGCGCTGTGCCCAGAGCGTGGGCGCTGGGGCTGTGGTGGCCGTGGTGACACTGTCCCACCCAGAGGGCCAGGGCTTGTCTTCCCAGGCCCTGAGCCTCTTGGCCCTGAGCCCTTGGCTGTCGTGACCTCGTGCGTACTGGTCTAGTTGCTTCTCACAGCCATGGAAAAGAACTATTATTTTTGAAAGGAAAAGAATGAAATTATCAGACTAATGCATAAACTTAATTCTGTAAAATTTAGGTTATACAGCAAGATAGAAAGAAAAGAGGGAAAACTACTCTTTTTTCCCTCCACCCCACCCCCCCCTTTTTGTTGTTGTTTTAGGGAAGGGGCTGCAGGCCAATTCTTTGACCTTTCCAAACCCCAGTTTCTGTGTATGTTGGGGATCACAATAAAACCTAACCCACATTATTACTACTAATTTTTCTTTTTCTTTTTTTGTTTTTTTGAGACAAGGTCTCCCTTTGTAGTGCAGGGTGGCCTTGAACTTACTTTGTAGCCCAAGTTGGTTTTGAACTCACGGTGATCCTCCTGCCTCAGCCTTCTGAGTGATGCGATTACAGGTATGAGCCACCACACCCAGCCAGAATTGTGGGACTTTTGAGGCTGAGGGCTGTAGCTGGCTAGCACGGTTTGCTAAACATACTTCTTTAGCGGATAAGAGAAAGAATAAAATCCATAAAGATGAGCACTGCTGTTTTCACCTTGAAATGAAGCTCTCTCCTTCCCCCTCCATATGGGAGCTAAAATTGCTTTCACTACCCTCCCACCCCGGATTCCTGAAGGGAGCGCCTCCCTTCTGTAAGCCCTGGGGACATTCTTCCCTTAATTAGCAAAGGACCGGAGGAGGTAGCGATAGAGATACAAAGTCCTGGACCTCCAAATGTAGAACAGATCAATGGGTGGGAATGTTTGATTTTTATCTGGACAGATGTCTCACTTTTTATGGAGTTGGTTGGAAGTAAGAGATGGGGGCAGGATTTGGGGACTGTTTTATTTTGGCTTCTGTGACATTTAACAACAACCCAGGTTAACAGTCATGTAACAGAGCAGTGACGTAGAGTTTTACTTCTCGCTGACATATCAGTAAGTTCAGGACTCTTAGGGGCCCCCGGTTGTTGTCTCCCACCTCCCCGCACGCACTGTCCGTCCTCCCGGGACCCAGCTCTCCTGCCAGAGCTGCAGGTTGACAGAGGAGGAGGCTCGGGTCACAAGGACGCCGTGCCAGCTTTCCCGAAAGTGCCACGAACACTTCCGCCTGGCCCTTGCTGCTCTCGACTCAGTCGCACGCACGCCTAGCTGCAAGGGGGGCTGGGAAACATCGTCCGGGGAGCACGGTGTAGAAGTAGAGCAGGGACCCTTTTATTCAGGGGAGAGGAGAGTGGGCGTCACGGAAATGGGTGGCCGGCCGTGCTGTGGGCGGTCCTGGTGACCGGGCGATGCCTACCACACGGGGCCCACGTGCTTCCAACGGGGCGTGGTGCATGCGTGGATGGTGGCTCTGTGACAGGGAGAAGCCCTGGGTGCCCAGTCTGCCCGCCTCAGCCGTGTGCACAGATGTGTCCCCCGGCACAGCCCTGGGAGCATGTGTGTCACTGCTCCTGTTGGTTTACCTGGCGTCTTTTGTCGTAGTGATCTGGGCTTGGGGACCACAGATGTGTAGTTCCTGCAGGGTGGCCCCGGCCTGCGAGCTGTGGGTGTCCGACGCTGGGTGACCACAGCCGCTCCGGTTGGTGCTGTGAGGTCATCCTCCCTCCCTCCCTCCCCCTCTCTCCTTCTCTCTTCCACATCTCATCCTCGCACCCCGACTTTGAGGCCCCCTGCTTGCACATCAGGAAGCAGGACAAGGACACAGCCGGGACCTCGCCCTGGCTGGGCACCAGTGCTTCTTACAAACCGTAATCCTTTAATCAGGCCCAGGTGCGACTTCGTTTCCTGATCTCTTTGTGTCCCTCAGCCTTGAAGTCATAAAACGGATTTATCCACACATGGTTTGCTCAGCACTGGCTCCGCACTGGCCACTGCATGGGAGCTGGGAATAGCGACACTGCGGAGAGAGGCTGAGTCCCTGCAGTCGGTGGGGGAAGAGGGAGGACGGGGAAGAGGGAGGATGTGCAAGGGAAGCACCACAGGGCGCTTCGGAGCTGCGGGGAGAAGTGAAAGAGGGCAAGGAGGTGTGCTGTGAAGGGGTGGGGGAGCGGAAGTGGCGGGTGTAAAGGCCCTGGGGCAGGGCTGATGGCTTGCCAGTACTGTAGCAAGAAGCAGCTGGGAGTGGGCCGCACTGAGCAGGAGGGGGATTCTGCACTTTGGAGCGTTCGATGCCTACTAGGCGTCTACATGGAACTGTTGGCCAGACCCTGGGACCAGGAACCATTGAGGCTGCAAGTAGAAATGTGAGGTGCATCTGCTGTGTGATGCTGTGGGACGGGAGGGAGGTGGCACTGGCCCCGTCACATCTGTCTCTCTGGGGTTGCCGGGGCCCTGTGTCTGAATCCAAGCAGGGTGACTGAGGACCAGTCCTCGTGCCACTCTGATGTGGCAGGGCATGGAGGAGGAGGGGGAGAAGGAGGAGGAGCGGCTCGGATTGGCATCGGGGGACTGGGAAGATGCTCCGCTGCGTCTCCGGCCTTCGGGGCTCGGCGGTGGATGGCTGAGGACTTGACCAGGGCCCCTTGGTGCCTGGCGGAGCAGGGGCTTCTGGGACTCCAGCTCCAGCCCGGGGCGCCCTACCACTGCCCAGGAGCTGCCTCACCTGTCTGAAGAGGGACCTGCAAGCTGGGCCCAAGCCTCCCTTTTCTGCCTGGGGGACTGTCGCCTCTGACCTTCTCACCATTGCCTTTCAAGATGGCCGGGGAGGAGTGTGTGCTGCGCCCAAGAACTTGGCTGTTAGGCGGAGGCTTGAGCTAGAGAAAGAACAAGTGGTTATTCATTAGCACTTTCCAGAACCAGCCCTTCCCCTCTTCTGTCTTTTTTTTTTTTTTTTTTTTGAGAAGGAGTCTCACTTCGTAGTTCAGGCTAATGTTTTTTTTTTTTTTTTGTGGGTACCAGGGGGTCGACCTCAGGACCTCACGCGCCAGCAGGCACCCATGCCGCTGAGCGATATCACCGGCCCCTTTTTTGTACGTGGGTTCCGGGAGTCGAACTCGGGCCCTCGCGGTTGCCGGGCAGGCGCTTAAACCGCTGAGCCATCTCACCGGCCCCAGGCTAATGTTTAACTCACTATGTAGCCCAGGCTGACCTCAAACTTGTGGGAATCCTCCTGCCTCAGCCTCCCGAGTGCTGGGATGACAGGCATGCGCCACCATGCCTGGCTTGGCTTTCAAAGCTTTTAACCCGCCAAGGGCTCTTCATGTCCTTTACTCCACGTGACCCTCAGGTTTGCCTGGAGCGTTGTGACATCCTGGTCCTGCATGGACACCTGGCAAGTGTCCCCCCCTCCATGGTCACATGCCAGCGGCTTCTCTCTGGTCCGCACCAGGATGCACCCAGCCCGGGAACCCCGGGCAAAGATGGGGATGTCTGTCCTCCCCTGTGAAGGAAATTGTGGCATCTTTCTTTTATCTTTTCTTTCTTTTATATTTTTTTAGTTTATGGGAAAGGGCGACTTGCGTCTCAATCGAGCCTTTGTGGCATAGTCTCACAGAGTCCCAGAAATGTCCTATGTAAATGACCGCACCCTGGCTGGGGTTGCAAAGGGCGACATTGTGTCACACTGCTATTATTGGCCATCTCGGGACACTACGAGATATTCTCATCGGGCTGAAGCCCCTCAGTGTTCGCGGCACGGCTCAGGGTTAATGACACCGCTGTGAGTCGGGGCGCGGAGTCGGCTTGCGGAGGGCGCAGCCTCGGCCTTCGCCCCCACCCTGGCTCGGGGGTTGTTGCCGGGTTTGATGGGCCTGGCTCTAAATTTGTCCGCCTGGCATTTCGCTGTCTGTGAGCTGCTCCCCTTGGGTGCCGGGAACACTGGGCCGATTTACAGGCCCCTCAGAGAGGGGGACGCGGCCACTTAATGCCGCATTCTTCTCGTTGGTGGTGGGGGCCGGCCCTCCGAGGGCTCCCGCATTTGGCTCTGTCTCCCCAGCCTTTGAGCGTGGCTCCTCTGATCCGCCTCACCTCTTTGAAGAAGTGACACACTGACCCACATCTCCGCAGGACTGAGCCGGGAGTCTGTCCCCGAGCTGCCTTTCTTGGCGCTTCCAGTGGCGCTTCGTCCTGGCTGGGCCTCTTGGGCTTCGTAGTTTTGAGATAGGGTCTCCCTATGTAGTCCAGGCTGGCCACCTCCTGCCTCAGCCTCCTGAGTGTACCACCATGCCCGGCTGTCACCACTGCTTTTGGACATTTGGTTTGAATCCTGGCTTCTTTTTCATCTTTTGCTATTGCAAGTCCCTGTTATATTGGCGGTTAGCCTGGGATGGATTCCTAGAAATGAGTTTCTCAAGAGTGTGTAGCCTAAGAAAGAGAAAGTTAGGGTTTCAACCCAGACCTGTCACCTTCAAGTCTTCTTACCTGTCAGGATTCCAGACCCTTCTGAGAGAAACCAGACACACCCTGCTGCTCAGTGAGCTGCTTCTCATTAAGCTAACTTGTCTGCTTTTCTTATTTTTAAATTTTGTTTTAAAATATTTATTTTGGTTTTTTGAGACAGTGTCTCATTATGTAGCCCAGACTGGCCTCAAACTCATGGCAGTCCTCCTGCCTCAGCCTCCCAAGTGCTGGGATTATAGGTGTGCACCCCTGTGCCTGGCTTTCTTTTTTTTAAACGTGACAGTGACTGGCTGTTCTCTGGAGCAGCACTGAATATCCCACTTGACACGAACACACGGTGTCATATGTAGCACACACAGGTACCACATGTTAAAACCATGCGGAAGAGTAAGGTATAGCTTGAAGACCACATCAGATCAAATGGCTGGAAAGATCTAGAACAATCTGGAAAAATCTGGAATGACCTGGAATGATCTGGGAAGATCTGGAACTATGTGGAGCGATCTGGAACTGTTACACTGCCCCACATGTGGCAGGTGCCTTGTGGAGTGCTGAGGAGCAAATGCTCATGTGCTGATCAGTACCTCCCTGGGTGGGGATAGCCGTGTAGATGGTGTGTACACGCTCCCAGCAGTGTGTACACCGGCCTCCAGCAGGTCACCATTGCAGGGGATGCCAAAGCCACCTCTTCCTGCGTCCAGAGCAGGGTTGCTGAAGAGTTAAAATCGGGTCTGTCTGACTCAGTGGTCTTTACCACACGGTTTTCACCAAGCACAGTACCACGGTGTGTGTGTGAGCGTGTGTATGCCTTGGTGTGCGTGTGTGTGTGCGTGTGGGTGTGTTGGTGGGCTTTACTGATTTATTGAGTTGACTTTGGAATCTTCTCTCCTGCCTCTGTCCATTTCTTCTCTCCTAGGCAGGGCATCTGTGGCTTCTTTGCCTGCATTTAGAGGTTTTCTTAATTCTGTTTTTCCTCTCATTCCTTCTGTTTTTGAAACTTTTTCAAGAAAGTGGCTGACGTGAAGCTAAAGGGCTTCCACTGTCAAGTGTGACGGTCACCGTGTCCCCTCCAGTCTCGCCACAGCGGGTGTGACTTCTCACCAGAGTCCTGGATGGCAGGGGCTTTGGCAGACGGCAGTGTGGCAGGCGCTCCAGCCCAGGACCCTCGCTGCTGGACCCACGCATGTGTGCCCAGTGACACAGAAACCAGGAGAAGAGAATTCTTTCCCCAGCACCGAGTTTGGATGGTCTCCTTGTGTACACAACTGTTTGTTTGTCTTTTTGGAGACAGGGTCTCACCGTGTAGCCCAGGCTGGCCTTGAACTCATGACAACCCTCTTGCCTCAGCCTCCTGATTGCTGGGATCACAGGTACGTATCACCACGGCCCAGTTCTATCGTGATAGTATTTTGAACAGTAATTTAGGTGCTGGTTTGCATTCACGTAAAGTCCAAGTGGCAGTTGTTTATTGAATCACGACTTGATTTCCCTCACTCTTTCAGAGGGATTGGTGTTGTGGTGACGGAGTTATGTGATCAGGGTCTGTGTGGTGTCTTCTGGGTCACATGAGTTTTATTGGCCCACCCGGACGTGGGCGAGGCTGCAAGCAGTCAGAGCCCGTGTTGCCGACGTTTTGCTGTGCACGGAATGCACTGGACCCCAGACTTTTGCCTGGCGGGGCCATTGTGCGGTGTCTCCTGTCACCTTGGGCACCCAGGTGGCGAGGAAGGCATGGCTCTTCTCTTGTTTGAGTTGCCTTCTGTCTCCGAGTCGGGAAGGTGGATTTTGAATTGTAAGGTGATCTTGGCAAATGTCTGAGAAGCTGGTGTTCTGCCAGTGATGAGAAAGCCGTTCCTCCGTGTCCTCTCCCAAATCCACCGGAATGGGGCTGCGTCCTGCGGCTCTGGGGGTTCTGCCCTGGGGGCGGCAGAAGAGAACGGGGACATTTGTGGGGAATCTGGGGACCTGGGCTGTGACTCTGCTCTGCCTGTTGGGGGGAGGGAGAGGGAGAGATGTTCAGAATTTGTTGCGCAGGGTGAGAAACCAAAAGTGTAAATACGAGCGAAGTGTATTACAGATATTGTGAAATAGGAAGAAAATGTTCAAATGGGAAGGGGAACTAGGGAGGGGGAAGGGGGAAAGGAAGGAAGTGAAAAAAGGAAAAAAAATGAGAAAAGAAGGAAAAAATGGAAACAAAGCTTTTGTAATTAAGGAGGGGAAGAGGGGTTGAAGGGATGGGAGGGGAATGGGAAAAAAAAAGAATCAAGTTATGCCATATGTAGGTACAAATTCCTATAACGAATGTGATCATTATGTATATCTAAAATGTACCAATACACTTAATTAATTAAAAAAAAAGAATTTGTTGCCCAAAGTAGATAGAACAGGGCTTCCTAAAAAAATGTAAGAGCTGGGCATGGTGGTGCATGCCTGTGATCCCAGCACTCAGGAGGCTGAAGCAGGAGGATTGCTGTGAGTTCGAGGTCAGCCTGGGCTACACAGTGAGACCTTGTTGCAAAAAACTGAAGAAAAAAATAATAAAAACGTAAGACCCCAAGAGACATCATAGCTGACTTGTGGTCTGGTAGAAGGTTTTCTTAGGATTTGCACTTGGTTAGTAGGAAGGGGCCTCGTCAAGGTAGCAGACGCAGCAATGGGCTCCGCCGCCTTTGGTCGGCTTGCTTTAGGCGGACCTTCCCTCTTAGCCGAGTATGCATCATCGAGGTCTCGTTTATCAGATCCTTCCCTCTCCTGGGAGAACAGAACCGCACGCACACAGGCAGAGCCTGGTGGGGCCGCAGAGAGCAAAGCCTCCTGGCCCACAGTGGTGGGAGGTGGAACTGACTGGTGCAGGATAAAAGCAGTTTTTATTTTTAGAAATCACTCAGTGTTCAGTTAACTTGAACAAATGCCACCTGTATGAGAGGGCAGGTGGCGAGAATGAGGAAGGAAATGGTTGAATAATTCTTCTTTTCCCCTTTCTTGAATTATTTTCCTTTCCCTTATTAAGAGGAAGATTTCTTTTCTTTTTTGGTTTTCTGAGACAGGGTCTCGCTATATAGCCCAGGCTGGCTTCAAACTCATGGCGATCCTTCTGCCTCAGCCTCCCGAGTGCTGGGATTACAGGCGTGTGCCACCACACCCTGCTTTTAATTTTTATATTGATTTGTCCTTTTTTTTTTTTTTTTTTTGTGGGTACCGGGGGGTCGACCTCAGGACCTCGCGCGCCAGCAGGCGCCCGTGCCGCTGAGCGATATCACCGGCCCCTTTTTTTGTATGTGGGTTCCGGGAGTCGAACTCGGGCCCTCACGCTTGCAAGGCAGGTGCTTAAACCGCTGAGCCATCTCACCGGCCCCTGATTTGTCCATCTTTGCAGTACCTAATGATGACATTCCTCGTGAGGAGCTGGTGACTGCACATAACATATCTTAATTATTTTTCTGTCCTCTTTCCCTCCCTCACCCCTCCGTCTGTCTCTTGGTCCCTTTTCCTTTTGCAAAAGATCTATCTCCCTGTCTCTTATTATCTGTCTTTTATTTTATTCTTTATTTATATTTTGGGTTTCTCATAGAAGAGGAACTATGTGCTATTAAAGCTTGTGTGTCTGATTTCTTTCACTTAACGTTATGGTCTCAAGGTGCACCCATTTACCTACAGAGACTGAAGTTTATCCTTCTTTATGGCAGAGTAGTATTCCATTGTGTGTAGACACCACACTTTCAGGGGCTCAGTTTGTCTCAAGGCTCCTGTTCCCTGCAGGAGGGACAGGGCCTTGAGCCACACATCCTGTGCCCAGGGCTGTGGATGCTCTGCCCTCCTGCCTTCTCTGGATGGCACAGTCCCCCGGGCTTTCAGCTTGGGCTCTTTTGGGTCTGTCTGTTGCTTGCCTGGGTGGGGTTGAACTAGGTCTGTGCCCAGCTGGACGTAGGCTTGACTGCCTCATGGCTCCCTCCAGGGCGTGGTGTGTGTCCCTTAGTGAGGGCTGTATGGGTGGGCAGCTTTGCAGGTGCTCTGGGGTCTGGAGTCCAGGCTGCAGCTGGGATTTTCTCTTTTTTTTTTTTTTTTTTTTTTTTTTTTTTTGTGGGTACCGGGGGGTCGACCTCAGGACCTCGCGCGTCAGCAGGCGCCCGTGCCACTGAGCGATATCACCGGCCCCTTTTTCGTATGTGGGTTCCGGGAGTCGAACTCGGGTCCTCACGCTTGCCGGGCAGGCGCTTAAGCCGCTGAGCCATCTCACCGGCCCCTCTTTTTTTTTTTTTAAGACAGAGTTTTGGGCCGGTGAGATGGCTCAGCGTCATAAGCACCTGCCTGGCAAGCGCAAGGTCCTGAGTTCGACTCCTGGTACCCATGTACGAAAAAAGGGCTGGTGATATCGCTCAGTGGCACGGGCACCTGCTGGCGTGCGAGGTCCTAAGGTCGACCCCTGGCACCCACACACACAAAAAAATAATAAAAAAATAAAAAAGACAGAATCTTGCTCTGCACTCCAGGCTGGGCTTGAGCTCACTGTGTAGCCCAGGCTGGCCTTGAACTTGCATAGATCCTCCTGCCTCAGCCTCCCGAGTGCTGGGGTTGTAGTCGTGCGCCACCATACAGGCTTAGGAGGCAATGATGTTTCAATGGGGAGTTTGTACTGCCTCTGGCACACACAGACTGCTCTGGTCTGGGAGTCCTTGGGGCTTCTTTCTTTGGCTGGCGGGGGAGAGCGGGTTCCAGAGCGGCTTTAGGAGTTGCTGCCGACTGCCTTGCACCCAGAGAGCTGGCCTTAAACCTGTGCTTCTGCGGTGCCTCTCACCTGATGCCAGGTCCCGTGGTGTGGAACTCCCCCCTTCTGGTTGCCCCCTCTCCACCTGCCAACAGAAGGGGACCCCGTTCCACGAGGGTGGCGCTAGCTCCTGGCCCTGCCGTGCAGCCTCACAGCCTGACCTCTGCAGCCCCAACCCTGCCGCCACCTGGGTTTGGTCCTGCCCGGTTCTTGTGAGGGGAGAACAGGAAAATGCTGCAGCGCCCCTGCCACCGTTCGGTCTGGTGGGACAGCGTCCCTGAGATGTAGGGAGGAAGTGGGCTTAGGGCTCTGGGCCCGGGGTCCTCCCTGTTCCCTGGTTCACTAACAGGGCCTGACCGAGCGCTTCCTGCGTGCTGAGCCTGGCTTCAGCTTGGCCACAGTGCACAGACAATGGGGTCCCTGCTCCCAAGGAGCTGGGAGTTTGGGGGTGAGGTACCCCCATCGAGGAGTCCACAGGTATAGTCTATACTGGCCTCAAACTTGCGGTGATCCTCCTGCCTCAGCCTTTCGAGTGCTGGGAGGACAGTCACACAACACCATGCCTGACTTAAATGTGATTTTTAAAAATCAAGTTTATTCTTTTTTTTTTTTTTTTTGTGGGTACCGGGGGGTCGACCTCAGGACCTCGTGCGCCAGCAGGCGCCCGTGCCACTGAGCGATATCACCGGCCCCTTTTTCGTATGTGGGTTCCGGGAGTCGAACTCAGGCCCTCGCGCTTGCCAGGCAGGCGCTTAAGCCTCTGAGCCATCTCACCGGCCCTCAAGTTTATTCTTTAGAGTAGTTTTAGGTTCACAGCAAAATTAAGTAGAAGGTAGAGAGATTTCTTGTCTCCACCCCGCTCCTGCATACACACAGCCTCCCCCATGTGTTCCCGCCCCCGCCAGGTGACGTGTTTGTTGTAATCCGTGACTGCACACATTGTTGCTCAGAGCTGTGTACATTAGCGCTTGCTCCTGGTGCCATGCATTCTTGAGGCGTGGACGCACGTGTAACGACATGTGCTTGTGATTCTTTTTCCTCCATCCACTGCCCAGTCCCTGTTTGCGTGCATGTGTCACGTACCGGAAGCTTCTGAACGCTTACTTGGAGAGTTTGTTAAACATTAGAGCATGTGATGCGATGAGATGCCTTGTGCTGAGAAAATCTAGTTTGCAAAAACCTCAGCTTGCCTGGGCATAGTGGTGCAAGCCTGTATCCCAGCACTCAGGAGGCTGAGGCAGGAGGATTGCAAGTTTGAGCCCAGCCGGGGCAATTTAGCAATTTAGCGAGACTCTGTCTCAAAATAAAAAATAAAGAAAGGGCTGGGGACGTAGCTCAGTGCAAAGGCCAGGGTTCAATCCCTAGTACCTCAAAACCAAAAGCAGAAATCTCACATAGTATATCGTAAAGTTAGGGGATCTTTATTTTTTATTTTTGGATGGTAAATCCATCTCTTGGGTCTGGTGAGGCTGAGCTCTTTCTTGTTATGTCACAAGCCAGGACTGAAGTGCAAACACACTTTTCCCCAAACCTGCACTTGAGCCCAAGCCACACTGTCCCCGCCCGAGGCCAGAGCCCGGGGCTTCCGGGTGGCCGTGCCTGTTGCTCACCCACGAGCGCTGCTGCCGGTTTCCGGAACAGAGGAGACTTGCAGAAGTGTCAGATGAACATATCTGTCTTCTTGTCAGTGTGCTCTGGCTCCCTCAGGGTGACAGCAATTAGCGGGTGACATTTTTTTTTTTTTTTTATCCCAGAGTACCCGTTATTTTTATTCCCAGGTGAAACCCCTCCTGCATTATGGGGATAATAAGAACAGCTGCCATCCGGGCCCCCGCTATTCTTAGAAGCGTTATTAACACCTAGATGTGAAGTACACGGTGCACGGTCACCCGCAGGTGGGTGACAGAACTCCGGTCACAATCTGGGCTTACCCTCTGCTCTCCTGCCTCTGTGTGCAGATAAAGACCTGAGAGAGTGAAGGCTGGCAACAAAGAAATAAAATTCCCTGAAACTGCTATCTGGAGATTGGCACTGTTAATATGTTACTCTGTTTCCTTATGACTTTATCTCCCAGTTACAAAACGGATCCTGTCAAATTGCATTATAAACCGGGGCAGTGGTGCACACCTACAATCCCAAGCTCTTTGGGAGGCTGAGGGAGGAGGATTGCAAGTTCCAGGCCAGCCTGGGAAACTTAATAACCCTGTCTCAGAGTAAAGTATAGAAAGAGCTGGAGGCATAGCTCAGTGCCAAAGTCCCTGGATTCAGCCCCCAGTCCTGCGAAACAAGCCCAGTAAACCAAACCCCCAAAACGAATCACAGTGTATACATGTATGAAAATATAATGAAACACATTTTTAAAATGGATAGGTGCTAATGAATATTTTAAAACCCTAAGCTGATCACGTTATATCTAGCATTTGTGAAACTTGTCTGCTTCACTCGGTGTCTTGCTCTCATGTTGATAATTGTACTTTTAAAGCGCTATGTTTAGTAGCTACTTAATATTCCAGTATGGATTATAACATATTCTATTGAAACTCTTCTGTTGTTGGGGGTTTTGTTGTTACTGACATTGAATTTTCTTTTTTCTTTGTTGTTGTTTTGGAGACAGGTTCTTGCTGTGTAGTTCAGGCTGGTCTTGTTTCTTTTTTTCTTTTCTTTTTTTTTTTTTTTGAGACAGGGTCTCACTATGTAGTCCAGGCTGGCCTTGAACTCGTGGCGATCCTCCTGCCTCAGCCTCCCAAGTGCTGACATTATAGGCGTGGCCGTGCCCAGTTCAGAGGGTAATTGGGAGGACAGCATGCAGGGAGGTCTGTGAAGCCCTAGCAGGTGCCTGGCACATCGTGGGCACTCCGTAGACACCCCCGGAATAACATGGCATCTCCTGTGGCAGCAGACGGCACCTCCTCCTGCAAGTGTGGCCCTTCTGCGGGGACAGTGAATCTTGGTGTCTGTCTCTGAGGCCCTAGGTCGCCCCATCTCGGGTTGGCAGACAGTCAGCCTCCTGCTTTGTTTTCCTGGCCTCTGATTCTCCCTGTCTGGTCCCTCAGGGTGATAGCCACAGCCCCTGTGGGCCGCTTCCCTGCGGCAGGGCCGGGCTGGCGACTGCGCTAGGCGTTGGCTGGGCCTCCCTGTGGATGGGCACCAGCAGAGGTGCAGCGGTCTTGGTGCAGCGCCGGAGGCTGTGTGTCTGGTCCGGTTCCCGCTGGCGGGCTGAGGCTCGGGGAGGCCGGGCTGGGGCTGCCCGTGCTCGCTGGGATGTGCCTGGGAGGAAGTGGGTTCTCAGGTTGTGGTGGAGCTAGGATGTGGTCTGGCTGCTCTGTGTTATCCTGTGGATCGAGTTAACCAGGACTTTTTCCCTTTTGAGCTATTTTCCCTTTTGTATTTTTGGACTCAGGCTCCTCAAAAGAGCTTTGTGTATGGGGGAGGGGCCCTTGCTCTTTCTTTTTTTTTTTTTTTGAGACAGAGTCTCACTATGTGATCCAGGCTGGCCTTGAACTCACAGTGATCCTCCTGCCTCAGCCTCCCAAGCTTTTTTATGAAAGCTCTTTTATCTACTGACCCACTGCTGGGTACCTCTTGGCTATGTGAATTGTGCCCTAACACACGTGAGTACCCTGCCTTTAATTCCTTTGGGGGTGGACCAAGGAGTGACAGGGCTGGGACCCATGGAAGCTCCAGTTTCTGAAAAGCCTCCATCCTGACTTCCACACTGGCTGTGCTAATTTACGTCCCCACGTGAGCCCCCACCCCCAGCACTGAGATTTTTTCTACTCTTGGTGAGAGCCGCAGTAACTGGGTGGGACCGGATCCAGTGTCGTCTGGATGTGCGTTGACCACCGCACCAGGCTGCCTCTCTGCTAATCAGGGGAAAAGCTGTGATGACCAAGCTGTGTACTAAGTGCTTTCCTTTTGTTTGTTTGTTTTTTTGAGACAGAGTCTTGCTATGTAGTTTAGGCCGGCCTTAAACTCACTGTATGGCTCAGCTGGCCTTGAACTTACGGCGATACTCCTGCCTCAGCCTCCCGAGTGCTGAGATGCCAGTCCCGCACCACCACACCCGGCTGATAAAGAGCTTGCAAAAGTGCAGCTGTGCCTGTTTTCCCCACCTCTAGCTCGTGAGGTAGTAACGTTGAAATGCTTGGAGCCCGTGCTTGCTGAGAAACGTACCCATGAAACATTTAAAACGCAGTTTTGTCCTTTGAGAACGTTTCTGAGGAGTTCTTTCAAAGCCAGGAAGCGAGTGCTGTATAAACTTCCCGCCACGAGTGTGTGCTGCACACAAATACCGAGCTCCCGCGAGTGTCTCCCTGACTTCCAGAAGCAGAAGCTGTGTTTGTATTTAATAAAAAATCCCAGCTTGTGTTGCCACACAAACAGCAGAGCACGCGGTGCGTTCCAGAGCAGGCGTTCGCTTTGCTCACCCACGAGCTTGGAGCCAGGCAGGATCGCAGAGGTCACAGCCGGCCAGGCAACGCTGGGGCCTCGAGGGGCGCCTGCTAACTTTATTCAGCCTGGAAGAAGCTCCTGGGCTGCTGGATGTTTTTATTAGAACTAAACACTTCAAGAAATTGGTTAATGCTGGGTGTGGTGGTGCACGCCTGTCATTCCAGCACTCAGTAGGCTGAGGCAGGAGGATCGAGGTGAGTTTGAGGCCAGCCTGGGCTACATAGCAAGACCCTGTCTAAAAAAAAAAAGAAGAAAAGAAAAGAAAAGAAAATGTTCAGCATTATTTGAAATGTTAAAATTTCCATGATGGAAGGGCGTATCATCCTCAAGTTCTAATAGAGAAATATTATTTCTTGGTGTAAAATGTGCATATAAAGTTCTTCATAACTCTTAAAATGTTATTTTAAATTTAATTTTTATTTTTTTGAGACAGGGTCCGACTATGTAGTTCAGGCTGGCCTTGAACTAAAACTCAAGGCGATCCTCCTGCTTCAGCCTCCCACATGCTGGGAGTACAGGCATGCGCCACCGTGGCTGGCCTATTTTTAATTTTAAAAGCACAAATTTTACTTTATTTTATATGTCTAAAAAAAAATCCAAGATGAGGATTTGGAAATAGAATTAATACATTATAAGAATGATCTGTTTTATTATTGGAAATGAAATAAGCATTTTGGTAGAACATAGGAAGAAAAACTACTTTTTCTTACTTGAATGAAACATTTTATTTTTTATTAAGTTTTTTGGTGCATTTTAGGTATGCACAATGATAGCATTCATCATAGAGAATTTGTGCCTGTACATGATGTAAATTGATTCTTTTTTTCCCCTATTCCCCTACCCTCCCCTAAACAGTCATTAAAAAAAAAAATTCCATCTTTGGAAGGCGGAGCGTGGTGGTGCACACCTTTAATCTCAGCATTCAGGAGGCTGAGGCAGGAGGATCACTGTGAGTTCAAGGCCAACCTGGGCTACATAGAAGGACCTTGTCTCAAAAAAAAAAAAAATCCACTTTTGGAGAAGTGGGCCCCGCAGGAGGGGGATTTGGTGTAGAGATGAGCACGTAGTAGGTGCCGTCGTTGGCTGAGTGAACAGAAGGATGTCGACCCCCCCGCCCCGTTGTCACTGAAGATCGCGTTTTCACCCCTGCAGTGCCCCAGTGTCCCAGTGAGGGGCCCTTAGTGACCCCCCAGTTTCTCCCAGGGGAGGGAAGGGCACATTTTTGGGCTACTTTCGCTCTGACTGGTACACTTGGCAGTCTAACAAGCGACCAGAGATGGAAGGAAGGTTTTCGGCGTCATCCCAAATGCTTGCCATTCCTCCCGATTTGCGAAATCCTGAGCCGGTCTTTCCGGTTCACGGTGAGGTCAGGTCGGCATCCAAGGCAGGCGGGAGGGTCCCCTGCTTGGCGGAGGGAGCTCCCCCTTTTGTGTACTTTACCCAAAGGCTTCTGTTTCGCTCCCAAGTGAAAATCTGGCATTTGTTGGAGAAAGTTCTCAGCTTATGTGTGTTTTGTAAAAAGAAAGAGCTCGTGTGTTGGCTGTAGTTTTGATTCTCCGGGAATTTCTGCTGCCTCTGAGTTGATTTCTCTGCTCCATGCAAGGCCCGTGCTCGAGTGGGCGCCTGGCATTCAGTCTCAGGCCCAGAGGCGACTTCAAAACCATTTTGTGTGGCCTTCGGAGCCCGCCCGGGTTTGCTTCCATCTGGTTTCTGTTCCTGGGTGGGACGGGGTCCCTGCTTCTGCTCCCCAGTCCTGTTTTTAACAACGGAGACGAAGGTCCTCTTCCTTTTCAGGAGGTGGTGAAGGCCCTGGCCCTGGCGTGGTCACCGCTGTCCCCCAGGGCCGGGTCAGTTCAGGGAGGGGGATGGGCTGGGTCCTTTGGGGGAGGATACAGCGTGGGTGGCACCGTCTGAGCCTAGCTGGGCAGCAGCCAGGGCTCTGGAGGGCAGAGCCCGCCTGCTGGGCATCACCTGGTCAGGCTGAGGCTGCCTGGCCCTCCGGGACCCTCGCGGTGTTTCCCTGTGCATGGAGCAGGCCCTGGGGACCACTCTGCTGGGGCACTGAGCTTCCAGGGTACAAGGGAGCCTGGTCCTGCCACCTTGAGGTTGGCCCTGTCCCTCCTAGCTGCCTTGGGCACTCAGTGCCCCCCACTCCTCTGTGCCCTGGATGTGGGTTCTCTGGGGGGGAGCCGTCCCTGCCTGGACCCTGAGTCACACTGTCCTCCCTGGGGTGCCCTTTGGCTTTGTCCCATGACATAGATCTGCGTTTATATATTCCAGAAACATCCGGAAATCTTTTTCCTGTTGGTATATTGTGGCTCCTCTGTTAGATTTTTAAAGTCTGTTATGTAAGCGGCTTTCTGTGCTGCCTTGAGGTGTGTCTGTGTGGTGTGTTGCGGATGACAAAGCCCTTTCGGACGCCCTTGCATCCTGAGAGTCGCAGGGGCCCAGCGTGCCATGAGGGGACGCTGAGGCTGAGCAAGGGCAGGTGGCGCCCAGGCCCATGCATTTGCCCAGCAGAAGGCCGGGACTTGAACCCGGGCCACTGAGGGAGGTCTGGAGTCCCTGTGCTGGACACCTTGCTCTCCTGGGCTTTGTGTTCACAGGATTAGGAATCATCACTCTTAGATTTCAAAAAGGAAAAGCTTTCTTTTCAAAAATTCAAAACTCATATGCATTGCAGGGAAAACGAAGAATGTTAGAAGCCTAAAAGCCGGAAGTGAGGGCCCCTCACTCTGGGCGCTGAGATGGGCCATCTCACGCCGGGACACACTTGGGGGCTGTCCTTTGGGATACCGAGGGGCTTGCACACTCGTCGTCACCACAAATGGGCCCAGCTTTGGCCTGCAGGTGGGAATGGAGGCGGAGGAGTTGGTCTACTCCCGAGACGGGTGCAAGGGGCCGGAACCCTGCTCCCAGGGACACGTGTGTAGCCTGTTTTGCAGGAATTCCCTGGTGCTTTGGGGACGGATGGCATTCCACGTAGCTGTGGGCACTTCCAGGGCCGTAGTGGAAAGGGGAATTCACTTGGGGCGAAGGCAGAATCATGCAAATGTTCAATTTTGGTTCAGAAAACCTGAAACTTGTGGTGGGGTCGCCTTTGCTGCCCTTTTTTCTTCCCTCTAGAGAAAGGGGGATTAGGAGGCCTCCTGGAAGAGAAGGAGTCCCTTCTGGGACACGGCCAGCCCTTTTCCTCCCCCAGAGCAGCCCGGACCCTCTGGCTGGACCCCTCCTCCCCGGCCTAGAGAGGACACTGGGGACAGCAGGGATGCTGCTCTGCCAGCAGCAGGGGAGGTTAGGACAGTGTCATGTTTGCCAGGGATGCAGAGGACTTCTGCCACTGCCGCTGCCGGACGAGCCCTGGTTCCCTGGTCCCCTGGCCGGACGTGGACGTGGTACAGGATTGGCTCTTGCTCCTCGCAGCCGAGACCCCAGGAGGGCCGCATTCATGCAGAAGTTGGAAAGAGCTGCTCTTCTCTGCAGTTGGCCCGCCGGGCCCGAGTGAGGGTCTGAGCCCCAGCTCGGCAACCAGAGCCAAACCACAGGACAGAGACGCCGAACAAGTAGTGAGAAGAGAATACCCTAAAGCACTAGCGGTTTTTCTCTGGGGCGAGCTTTTTATTTTTAAAGATGGGCCCTGCCAGTGCCGTTCTTCTGGCTTCCTCTCTGGGTGAGCGAGAGATGAGGAGCAGGAGAGGCCCGCAGAATCAGAATCGGAATAGGAATGGGAACGGGTAGCAGGGCAGGGAGAGAAGCGGAACTGAGAAAGGAGAAGCAGAAGCCCTCAGATACCTCCGGGGCCCTGGGGAACTTTGCGGACTTAGTTTCCAGTGAGTGCAGAAGTCCCGACCTCAGTGGTGTGGAAAATTCTAACATGGTTCTGCGTGAACATCCGAGAATAACCCGAGTGTCCGCAAAAGACCAGCGTGGTAATGTTAAACCCAGATCACTCAGTTTAAGAGGCAAGCTGGTGTGATTCCTACAGAGCTCTGTCGTTTATTCATTTGTCGCTTAGAGAAGTGTTAGCAGTGGCTGGATTGGTTAAATCATTTAAAAAATTTTTTTATTTTTTGGTTTTTTTTTGAAATAGGGTCTCACTGTGTAGCCCAGGCTGGCCTTGAACTTGTGGTGATCCTCCTGCCTCAGCCTTCTGAGTGCTGGTATTGCAGGTGTGCGCCACCATGCCCGGCTTGGATTGGTTGATTATTGATTGAATCAGTGGGCTGGAAAGCTGGCCAACCCCATTGCCCCTGCAGCCAGCCAGGCGTCCACATGAACAAATCTCATCTGGGGGTAGAAAGGACAGTTGTACCTAGGGGTGGTGCTGTCACAGTGCTCAGGGAGCTGGCGATTAAGTGAGAGAATACTTGAGAAAGCACTTCAGAAGCAAAGCTGTGGAAGGACAGATCAGCCTTTGTACAATGCTTCTCCCTCTCCCCAGGGAGCAACAGCAACTGTGGCAAGAAAAGCGAATCACCATTTTAGGATCTACCATGCGGGGCGGCCGCTGGGAGCAGGTCAGTATGAATGCGACGGTGCAGCCTGCAGGGAGCCCAGACGCCAGCCGTGCTGGGAAACTGTGACCTGCGTCCAGCTGGGGGAGAGGCCGCGGAGCGGGGCACAGAGCCAAGACAGGCCCAGCTTCAAGGTGGCCCTGGCCCTCCTTCTCAGGAAGTGCTGGCCATGTCCCCGTCCTCCTCTTCGGCGCTGACTCTTGTGTGAAGCGAACATGAGGAAAGGCCTGCGCTCCACGGTCCCACGCAGATCAGACTAGAAGGGGAGCGGGGCGTACTGGCACAGGCTGGCATATCCTGGGCTGCCTTCGCCTTACACATCTGCCCCAGGGAGAATGCCAGCTTGGCTTGGAGAGAAAGGGGCCTTTGAACCCATCCCGGGTCCAAAGTCGATGTCCGCTGAGAATAAGACGTGCACCCACTTTCGACCGTTGGCATTTCCAGCGAGTAGGGTAAACAGTGCCCTGCCAGTTGACGCCTTCCTGCCAGCGCGATGGTGGCCAGGCACCCTGCCCAGGTTGTCTTTACTTTGGTTTTGGAGCAAGGTTGCCCTTCAAGATGCTAAATTTTTGACCAAGGACACAGTTAATGGAGTGGAATTGAATCTCATTTGTGGTAGATTCTTGCGTACAAATGAGTGCGGTGGGAGGAATGAGGTTTCCTCGGATCACAGGGGAAATCGTCTCTCCTCAAATCCTCTTGAAACACGGGGCTCACAGTGATACCCACCTGCTGCCTGGGGGACACACGGAGTCACTTCCTCAGCACCCCTGCCCCGCCTGCTGCTCCCCCAGGGCTGAAAAGGTGCCATGTATTTGATAGAGCATGAGATGAAATGAGTTTAAGGGCTACGTGGCATGGAAAATCCATATCCTTAAAACATTAGACCCCCACGAGGCTGTGCGGAATGGCACCAGGGAACCCCGGCTCATCATCGATGGGCGTAGATTTAGGTCTGTGGATCCAGGCCCGCCCCGGAGAGTGGCGGAACACCCCCAGGTTGAAATGCTTCTTTCCCACTCCTCTGCCCTGAGGGTCTGGCTTGATTTACTGCGGCCTCGCGTGTGTAGGACGGGAGCCCAGCGTGGACTTTCTCATTTGTCGGTGGCTGGTGACCTGATTTTAAACATGACCGTGCCACGGCTGAGAAGGTTCCGTGTCTTACTCTGTTCGGAAAGTGCGTGAGTGGGATGACTGAAGGAGACTTGTTATCTGCCGCGGTCTGTCATCAGCAGCAAATCCCGGGCGTTATTATTGTTGGAAGGGCAGGACTGCTTTTTATGTTCTTCAGTTAAAAGTGGCTCTGACATTTTCAAATGCAGAGGGGAATCTGGCCATTTAGGGCTAGGTGACAGGACCTGTAGCTGGTGTAAATGGCGCGTGATTGTGGTCACTGCTGTAGAGGGGCTTGGTTGTCCCGGGGTTGTATAATTCTTGGTTCACTAGAACTGCAGATACGTTAAAAGGAGGGTTAGAGCCCCATCTGTTTTACCCAACTTCCAGTTCAGGAAACCTGCGAGATTCTGAACAGGTACCATAACTCATTATGACAGTGACAACTCATGGAACTCTTGCCAGGCGCGGTGGCAGACACTTTTGTCATCCCAGCACTGGGGGGGCTGAGGCAGGAGGATTGCTGTGAGTCTGAGGCCAACCTCTATCTCAAAAATATTTTTTTCCCCAAACACCAGTGGTGCGTGGTTGTAAGTAAGCACTACAACTGGGTTCTTGGCACAGTGCTTAGTACTGGGGTGTATTTTTCAGCCATCCTAGAGGCTCCCTGATATAGATAGAGTGCCACATCCTACCCATGCATAGGTGACGAAACAAAAGAAGGAGTTTTCATGTATAACTATCGAGTCCAAAAACCAACCAATGGTTTCTCTTGAATTTTTTCTGATCGAGGTTTCTAAGTGTGTGGGTCATATATCTGCAAGATGATTTTAGATGCTAGACAGATGAATTTTTTATTTTATTTTTATTTTTGAGACAGGGTCTTACTATGTATTTCAGGCTGGTCTTGAACTCGCTTATGCAGCCCAAGCTGGCCTCGAACTCATGGTGATCCTCCTGCCTCAGCCTCCCAACTGCTGGGATTACAGGCGTGCACCACCGCACCTGGTGAATATTGATTTTAATCATCAGCTGTTTTCAATCTGTGTTTGGAAGCAAATCCCGTAAAGCAACGAATCTCATGCTTTTTCAGCTCCATACTGCAGAGGGTGAAGCCACATTCAACTCAGTAGAAAAATGCAGGTCAGATCAGAGAGCAAGGATAGACCGTGGTGGTGTGTGTGGTGGGTGGCTTTGGTTTGATGATGACGGTGGCCCTCCCATGTCTGAAGCGATGTGGTGGTTATGGGTTCACGGTGCTGTGCTGCTGGGACAGGCTTTTCCGGTGGGCCTGTGCTGACATCCTCGGGTCCTGTTTGGTCTCCGTACCCTCTCTCCTCCCTTTTGGTGACTTCTCTGGTTAAACGGCCCTAGGTCTCTGCCTCAGCCATCCCTGTGCCTTGGACCTGTTCCTGTCCCAGCCTTTCCCATGGGCAGATCCAAGAGGGTCCCGGTCACCTGTGTTTGGGAGGGGACTGGACGATGGGGGCTGTAGCTGACTTGCTGTTAGGAGGCGCAGTCTGGTCGGGAGAGGCGGTCACTGGAGGACGTGACCCGGAAGGGTTCCTCTCTCTCCCCAGCTCCTCCCTGGTCACTCTGCTTCCTGTGTGCCATGAAGTGAGCCGCTCTCCTCCGCCAGGCCCTTCTGCCGCAGCTTCCTGCCTTGGAGCTGGCCGGCCATGTAGGCAATGAGATTTCTGAAACTATGAGCCAGATGAGCCGCCTCCCTCCAGTTGTGCGTGTTGGGTATTGGGTCTCAGCCATGAGGAAGGGACTCAGAGCCACTCCAGGCTAGACCCCTCCTGGGATAGCTGGAAGCACTGCTTCTATCACTGTGTCCTTCTCCACAGATGTGCCCACCATTGTCCTACTCTTGGGTGTTTAAAAATTTTTTTTGATGGCCCTGGGGGTCGAGCCCAGGGCCTTCACACTGAGCTACATCCCCAGCCCTTTTCATTTTTTATTTGGTGATGGGGTCTCACTATATAGCCCAGGCTGGCCTGGAACTCCTGAATCTTCCTGCCTCAGCCTCTCAAGTAGTTGGGACTACAAATGTGTGCCACCATACCTAGCCCACCAGTCCTGGGGATTGAACCCAGGACTTCATGCCCACCAGGCAAGTGCTCTACCACTGAGTTACATCCCCAGCCGAATATTTTTTAAACTGCACTTCTCAGTTTTTTCATCTGTAAGGTGGAAAGATAACATGTATGTAAAGTACGTAGCACAGAGTTTACTGTACACTTTTTAAAAAATTTCTTGAGACAGGGTCTTGCTATATAGCCCAGGCTGGCCTTGAGCTCTCAAAGATCCTCCTGCCTCAGCCTCCCCAGTGTTGGGATTATAGGCATGCGCTACCACACAAGAGTTGTCTTGTATTTCCAGCGGACTCATCACCTTTGCAGATCTTTAGGATATTACATTTAAGACAGCTTGCAGCAGTTCCTACAAAATTATACCTAAAACATATTAAATGCTTTTGAAACCATAGAGGAAAAAACTAAATTTTAAAAACTTGAAATAAGTGTCTAAGGCACTTTAAAATACGAAGACCTTCAGTATCTTCGTGAGTTCTTCTTTTTTTTTTTTGTGGGTACCAGGGGTCGACCTTGGGACCTTGCACGCCAGCAGGCGCCCGTGCCGCTGAGCGATATCACTGGCCCTTTTTTCGTATGTGGGTTCCAGGAGTCGAACTTGGGCCCTCGCGCTTGCCAGGCAGGCGCTTACGCCGCTGAGCCATCTCACCGGCCCCCTTTGTGAGTTCTGTGTCCCCAGTTTATTTCTGCAGCATTGATGATTTTGGCTGTCTTCAGTATTAGCATGTTGGAACACTGGACTGATTTGTGCACGTGTGTATGTAGAGTCTTTTACTTGTGAAGAATCATGTCTGTCATGTCCCAATTGTAATTACCCAGCACATGACCCAGATTGGTTTATAATGCTGAGGTTCTAAGGAATAGCTGGGTGTGGTGGTGCATGGTAATCCCAGCACTCAGGAGGCTGAGGCAGGAGGATTGCCATGAGTTCCAAGCCAGCCTGGACTACACAGTGAGTTCAGTACATTATCTAAAGCAACACTATTTAGGTGGCGGCCAATTCTCTTCCTACCTGCTCTGCGAACCTCGGGTTGGAGCGCAGACTTTCTGAGCCCCGGGCTCACGTTAATTAGCCCTTTCTCCTTGTGACTGAGAGGGGTGCTGGGAGAGCTGGTGTGGAAGAAACGAATCCAGTGTTTGCCGTCTGGGTGCAACCGTGACGGTCAGGGTCAGCGTGACTGTCAGGGAGACTTTGAACCTTCGCCCCAGGCCACCGTCTCAAAGGTTTTACTGACGGGCGTTTGATGTTCTCTGAAGCGCATCATGTCATCATCTGTAGGGGTTTTTGAGAGTCACAGGGCGTGTGTTGAAATATGACATGCGCCTCACCGAGCGGGGGCTGGGAGGTGACGCTGTCTCTCACGGAAACTCCTGGATGTGTGGTGCAGGTTTTGCACTTTCAGGAAGCACAGAGGCCGGAAGCTGCGGTGGGGGGGGGTGTCCCTGGTGGCCACCTGTCCCTTGGACGGGTTCTCCTTGCTAACGGGAGCCACTGAGACCTTTGCCTAAGGAAAACATAAAGAAGAGCCAGAGCTGGACACGGTGATGCACGCCTAAGGGAGGCTGAGGCAGGAGGATCTTGAGTGTGAGCCCAGCATGGACAACTTAGTGAGACCCTGTCTCAAAATAAAAAATAAAGACAGGGCTGGGGATGGAGCTCAGCGTGAAGACCATGGGTTCAATTCCCAGTACAAAAACAAAAACGGGAAGAAAGGAGGAGAAGGAGGGCTGAGATTTGTGAAGTCTCAGACTCTTTGGTTCACACTAGCGGTGCCACTCTACCTCTTTGTCTTTCCCAAAGCCCCAGGGCAGGGCGAGACCCTGCCCTTTCCCTGCTCTGAAGCCCCTCCCCTCCTGTCGCCCTGCCCTGGGCGGGCCACCCCGGCCCGAGGCCTCCTCTGGCCTCAAGGCCTCGGCCCAGCGGTGCGGGCTTCCCCCGCCTGTTCCCTTTGGCAGCGTGCTTAAGCTTTCCGCACGCAGTCTTCCTCGTCCTCTTGCGAGCGCACGTTTGCAGGCCAGGGCGAGCCCACGCACTGTGCACAGCTCAGCGCTCCCCCAGCCTCACATTCATTTATTATCTTCTAAATCCTTAGGAACTTAATTATCAGACCTACAGATTAACGACCCGCCGACCCGCGACCAGGCCGAAGAACGTGACACACTAGAAGGTACCCTACATCACCGTACGCTTTAGGCACCTTGTCCCTCTGCGTGGAAACTTCGGCCCTGCCAGTGCCGTCCTCCCAGTCCTGGTCTCCTGGTTTCCATCTCGGGGGCCCTGCTCATGAAGGCCTCAGGTCCCCCCGTCCCTTTTGGGGAATCTGTCCGCCCGGTTTGAGCAACGGCCGCGGCCGCTCGACCTGGGCTCCGGGGTCGCCATCCGCTTGCTCGGAGGGTGGCGCTGGTGGTCAGCTGTGTTCTCAGAGTCTTGGGAAGTGGGTGAGGCTCCCTGACCCCCCTCGGACAGAACAGCTGGGCCCCGGGCACAGGGCAGGCTGTGGGGCTCCCCTTCGGATGCTAGCGTCTGACGGCTTCTGTCAGAATTTCGGCAGTCCTCCTGCCTCAGCCTCCCAAGTGCTAGGATTACAGGTGTCCGCCACCATGCCTGGTTGCTGTCTTAGCTTTTTAAAGAAATTATAGTCTTACAGAAGATGACAGTGCCTTTTCTTTGTTCTTTCAGAAGTCCTTCGCACATCATTTTGTACATAAGGAAGCATTTTGCAGATATCCACAGAATCAAACTGGAAGCCAGGCGTAGTGGTGCACACCTATAATCCCAGCACTAGGGAGGCTGAGGCAGGAGGATCACCGTGAGTTTGAGGCCAGCCTGGGCTACACAGTGAGTTCAAGGCCAGCCTGAACTGCATATTGAGACCCTATCTCAACAAAACAAAACAAGAATCAAGTTGGTTTGGAGTTACTGCAGGTGAAGGATGAAATCAGAGCGCTCGTGTTCCGAAGGCCCCCCTTCTCTTTTGTTGCTTGTGTTCTGTCTTCTCCCTCATCTTTTAGCCTTCATTCTTCCTTCCTTTTGTATCGAGGAAGCGCCAAGCTACTTCAAAGCGTGGACTTCAAAGCCCCATTGGCCCAGAAATCCTCAGCCCCAAGGGTCAGAGCTCTCGGAAGACCCCACGGCGGTTCCATTTAAAGGTCCCCCCCCTTTTATTTTTACTTACCGTCCCTTTAATGGGAAGGGGAGGGTCACAGAAACTTCTGCTTCTTAAAAAAATCTAATATAAACCACTGCAATTCCAAAAACTTTACGATACTCATAAAACAAACAAACAAAAACCCTGGTTTTATATTTGGTACAAAAGAACAAGCCTTAAAAAAAAAAAAGAAAAGAAAAAAGACTTCGCTGTTTCGTTCTTGGTCCAGGAGCCGAGGGTTTGCGGAGCGAGGGTTTGCGGAGCTGGCAGCACAGGCGACGCTGGGCCAGTCCCCGTCTGCTCGGGCAGTGTCTCAGCACAGGCTCTGTGAGGTCCCGGGGGCCGTCATGGCCTGCGGGGACAATTCGGTCCCCATTACATCCGTTCCTGAGATGGGGTGGTCGCACCTGCTTGGGGGACGGCGTCACCGTGTGGTGGCCTGGGAGGCTCTGCTCGTCCTAGGGTCTGGGGGATTTGAGGTTTGGGACGCGGCTGGAGATGTCTAGGCATTGCTCCGGGGGGGGGCTGGAACCAGGACGGTGTCAGTGCTAACACTAGCAGTTTGCTGTCCCTGCAAATCCTGGAAATGACTCTTATCTCGCTGTCCTCGGTCTTGTGCAGGGCGGTGAGATAGAGGAGATAAGGGCTGATAAAGCTCGGAATACAGCCGCTTCTTAGTGATTCCCATGCCTGTGTGTGTGCAGTGCCCGCCAGGGGTCTGACTCGAGGGTTTAACCTGATAAGAAAGACACACGACATGGAGGCAGAGATGCCAAGCTTTGCCCTGCTTTCAGTTACCCACTGGGCATCTGCAGACCCAGCCCTAGGTCCCTGTTAAAATCGCCCCTCTCAATCCCTCATTTGGGAGAATCCATGAAATACTTCACTTCTGGAGTCTGACTTCTTTCACTTACACGATAGCCTGTAGTTGCATCGGTTTTTCTTGCAAATGACACCATTCTTTTCTTCATCCTTATCCATCATATGATGGATAATGCTGCACTGTGTGTCTGCACCACGTTTTCTTTATTCATTCAATTGTTGCTGAGTTCCTTGGCTGTTTCCGTTGCTTAGCTATGGTAAAACACCAGTGTACAGGTATTGTTCTGTTACAGCGACTTTAATTTTGGGGAGCTACACCAGGGAGTGGCATAGCTGGATCCAGTGGTGGCTCTAGTTTTCGTGCTTTTGAAGACCCTGCATACTGATATCTATAACGGCTGTAATAGTCCACATTCCCACCAGCAGTGTGGAAGAGTCCTCTCTCCCCGCTTTCCAGGATTTCTTGTTTTTGTATTCTTGACGACACCTATTCTGATGGGGGTGAGTTGAATCTCATCGTAGTTTTGATTTGCTTTTCCCTGAGGTCTGAAGAAGTTGAACATTTTTCATGCACTCACTGGCCAGTTGTACTTCTTGTTTTGAGAATGTCTGTCCAGTGCATTTGCCCATTTAGTGACTGGGCTATTTATTTTGTTATTCATTCATTTTTTTTTGATATCAAATTTTTTTGTGTTCTTTATATATTGTAGATATTAATCCTCCATCGGAAGAGTCGCTAGCCAAGATTTCCTCCTGTCCAGTGGGCTGTCTCTTCACTCTGTTGATTGTTTCCTCTGCTGTACAGAAGCTTTGTAACGTGACGTGGTCCCATTTTTGGTTCTTACTGTTATTTCCGGTGCTATTCTAGTCCAATTCAGGAAGTCTTTGTGCGTATGGCTTCAAGTGTTTCCCTTGTGTTTTCTTCTAGCAGTTTCAAAATTTTAGGTCTTATACCAATGCATTTGAATTGATTTTTGTACTGGGGGAAGGATAAGGGTTTAACTTCAGTCTTCCACATATGGGTGTCCCGTTTCCCTAGCACCATTTGCTGAGGAAAAAGCTTCTTGTTTTGCAGGTGAGAAACCCGAGCCCGGGATGGATGGATTTGCCCAACTAGTTGGTGTTGGAACTTGGATTGGGTCTCAGGCCTTTTATTCCTGAACAAATCTTAACTTTTTCTGTGGATACATCGTGTGCCCCTGATGAACTTGTCACTTCCTATGTGGGGTTAACCTTCGCTACAACCATTGTCCCTGTTTACAGACAAAACAGGCTAAGCGGAGAGGAGACGGTGATCCACCTCTAGTCAGCTGACTCCAGAGCCTGCGTCCTCACCCGCTAGGTGCACAGAAAACTGCTTGGCCTCGCTTCCTAACTCGTCTCCACACAGCGCCCAACCCATTCTGGTTTTTAAGTTGTCACGCTTGCGCTGAGTGTGTGTGAGAAGTCACCAGGGCACTGGGTTAGGTGAAGGCAGGCTGGACGCCATCTTGGATTTGGCCAAGCCCAAGAGAAGGGCACGGGGTGGCAAGGTAGGCGTGATTGTTGTTGGCCCCAGCTCCAGGGCCCCCCCATGTATAGCTGCCCAGTCCCCCGGGCAGAGTTGATGTCTCTCATTGTTGAGCCCCATGGTAGGTGCCTCATGCTCCATCTTTAGCATTTCCCTCCATGTTGTGTCTCCCTTGGACGCAAAAGCTAAGAGTGTGCACTGTTTATCTTTGGATTTGTACCAGCAGTGTGGTGCCTGTTGGGGACATTCAGCAAATGTTGGATGAATGAATGAATGAGTGAGTGAATGGATACAGACCCAGATTACCAATGATTTTCAAGCTTTATGTTGCCAAGGAATTCCATGGGGAGCTTGCTGGAGATTCAGACTCCTAAGTGCAGCTCCATCACTGGTTCCCAAGAAGGAGGTGGGACCCCAGAATCTGAACGTCCCTGCCCCCCTGCCCCGATGCTTCTGATGCAGGTAGCCTTCAGGCCACACTTGCAGCCGCTCTGGCTGGCACAGGTGCCAGGCCTCCTGGAATAAAGACAGGAACGGGACGTTAAAAATAGCTCTGCATTCATTTGCTCACGTGGAGCTGCCAAGTGCTCCTCCTGTGGGCGACAGGCCCGGATGTGGCCAGGTCTCAGTCCAGGGGAAACGGGCAGCATCTTCTCTGTGCTGGCCAGGGCAGCCCGAGTCAGTGGGTGCGCTGCCAGTCAGGCAGAGCCACTTCCTTGCTCTTTAAACCTTGGTGGGTCCCTTGTAAGCCAGGCGTGGGGACTGGAGGGGAGGGAGCCTGCTGCCCCTGGGCCTTCGAGCTGGCCATGTCACGGGGCTGGCTGGACCTTGGGTGGCCGCTGTGGCCACTGCCACGGAATATGTGGCCTCTCTTCTCTAAACAGTCACTTCCTGGTCGGCCCGTGTGTTGGTTGGTCGCCACCAATGTGTGGCTGCTGTTCAGGGTAGGCCTCCAAAAAGGCAGAATCGGGATGGGCAGTGGCCAGGGCATCAAGGGGACAGGAGAGCTGGTTCCGCCCTGCTGCCCCTGGCCCCTTGTGGGACTTGAGGCGCATGGTTTGTGGGCCCAGAGCTTGCTTTGCCATTGGGAATGGGTGGGGACAAGGTGCTGCCTGAGGGGAGGGGTGTGGCTCCGAGGTTTTGGGGGGAAAGGACCAGAGCCTCCCTGGTGAGCTTGTTGCTGGGGCAGGGCCCCCCCAGCCCCGTGCCCACAAGTATTTTGGTATTGAGAAAACAGATTTTATTGTCAAACCCTTAATTTGCAAATCTCAGGCTGGCGGAGTGTAGGCTTCCCAGGCAAACCACATCCCCCCTGTGCAAATGTCTGGGTGTCCGTGCTTCACTTTTTCCACCGGCGCTTGCACGAGCTGACACAGGTGTGTGCGTGTGCTCATTCATGTGCACGGGGCCCCTGACTGTGGCCCAGGAAGGCGTGAGTCGCTCCGGCCAGGCTGCATGCTGTTCACTGCTGAATTCCAGCTCTCGGAGGGGCTGCGGGCACCTTGTGAAGCCCAGGAGAAATATTTATGGGATGAATGGATGAGCATTTATTCTCAGTGGTGAAAAGTTCTCTGATCTTCATGTAAACCAGTGGTTCTCAAAGAGTGGTCTGGGGTATTCAGGGCTCCTGAGCTATTTTGGAAGTCTGAGAGGTCAAAGATATTTTCCAGATGGTAGGAAACTGCGATTTGCATTTCCCCTCTCATTCTCTCAGGTGTGCAAACCTCCTCGGAACCGCTGTTTTCCAAGTAGTTAATGCACGGTGACAAAGCCGTCTGAGATGAAAAGAGCTATCCAAAGGGCAGCAGATACACTATCAATGTATATAATTTTAATTTGTAATTAAAGAAAAGCAACCAAAAAAGAAAGCACCCCAAGGGTAATGACTGCAGAGACTGTGGGGTTCCATAGAACAGAATGTGAACTGTTTACTGAATACTTTTAGATTCCGCCTCAGGACTGACCATCCACATGTCCCGGATTGGAGGAGCATCAAGGAAACTAGCCATACTGGCCAGGTGTGGTGGCACACGCCTGTAATCCTAGCACTCAGGAGGCTGAGGCAGGAGGATCACCATGAATTGAAGGCCAGTCTGGACTACATAGTGAGACCGTGTCTCAAAAAACAAAACAAAACAAAACAAAACAAAACAAAACAAAGAAAAATCTCCATATTTACTACCGACGCTGCGATGCTCTCTGCTTCCCAAACCATGTCTGTGAATCCGGGATTTCTTCATCTACTTCACCACCTAGAAAACCATATTGTAACAGTGTGAATGTAGAGGCAGATGCGCGAATCCAGCTTTCTTAATTTAGCGAGCCATGAAAGAGGGTTGTACAAATCTAAAATGATGTCACCACCCTTCTCACTTTTTTGTATTGAAAAATGTCATTTTTCACGACACGCTTATTTGTGACATGTGATAGGTTTATTATAAACAAAGGTTCCTTTACAAACATAAATGGGTCCTAAGGCCAGAAAGCTTAGGAGGCCCTGGGTGGGACTGAGCCTGGGGTTGAGAGGGGACAGAAGTGATCTTGCGGGCCACCTGGATTCTTTTCCGGGTGGATGATTAGCGTTTATTCAGCATCCCAGTGTGCAGCTCTGTGTTCAAATTAACACAGAGGGCGGTAAGATGATGTGTTAGTTTCCTTCAGCTCTAGCATTTTCTTTCCATTTTTTGGGGGTGCATTGAGTCAGATTCTCTCCATGTAGTTCAGGCTGGCTTGAACTTGCAGTGATCCTCCTGCCTCAGCTTCCTGAATGCTGGGATTACAGGTGTGTTTTACACACCCAGCATTTACCATTTTCATCTTTAAGTCTTGGGACCTTTTCCACCCTGACAGTGAGACCTGAAAGTCCAGCAGGTTTTCAGGGAGAAGGTGGGGTGCGCCTGTGAGCCGGGAGGACCCTTGGCCATGGGGACCATGGCACTGTGCTGAGGGGTACCCTGAGGCTTGCAGTTTGAGACCCGAGGCAGTGACTGTGGACATTCGGTGACATTTGTCCTGGGCCCCAGACTCTTTCCCACCTGTAGCGCAGGGTAACAGAAGCGACTTTCCTTGGCATTTTTTCCTGGGATTTCTGGAGCAGCAGAGGTCGCTGGCTTTGGCCCCTTCCTCTCAGGACCGAGCAGTTGGTCTGCAAGGAGCACTGCATGCGTTTATTTTAGTCGCTCCTCTGTAACTTCCTGCTGCTCTTCTTGGAGTGACATTTATGCTTTTTAAAAAAGGATGTGTGTGTGCACGCGCACGAGTGTGTATGCCCGCATTCCCCATTTTGAACCATGAAATACGTTGAAATCATTTTTTTTTTTTTTTTTGTTCGCATGAAAACATTTCAGGATCCTTGTGCCACTGGGAAACTACAGAGCTTTAGTAGAAAATGGGCAAAAATTGAATCGGGAGAATTAAATGAGTAAGTGCCCGCTGTGTGCGGAGCGCCTTGGCTGATGCAGTGATAATAATGGTAATAAACAAATACATTGCTACGGTGACTGATGCTGCTGCTTAGCAACCTTGGTAGTTAATTTGTACAGTGCCCTTTCTACCAGTTTTCTCTGCAATGAAAATGCCTCGTGGCCTTCCCACGTGCCAGGCACAACCCAGATTTTTAGGTCCTTGGGTCAGCATGGCTGGAGACCAGGCGGCTGTGGGCAGCTCTGCGAGGTGGAGGGGAGAGAGGACGGTAACGCCCCGGGATTCTCGCGGTGCTAAGTGCCCCATCCCAAGGCTGCCCCTCGGTCGGTCAGAGTGTGTTTTCCCGTATTTGTTGGGGGAGACGCATTTCCTCTTGTGAGTAAGAATGTTAATAGGTGGGAAATACCTTCCATTCAGAGAAGTAAAAAGCTGCCCTCTGACATTTTGGGGTATATAATAATTTATTTATTTATAAATTTTATTTCATTGTAATTTTGGCTTTTTGAGACAAGGTCTCGACATATAGTTCAGGCTGGCCTTGAACTCACTATGGAGCCCAGGCAGGCCTCGAACTTGCAGCGATCCTCCTGCCTCAGCCTCCCGAGTGCTGGGACTACAGGCCTGTGCCACCATGCTGGGCTTCGACCGTTGAGTGGGTCAGGATTTCCAGGCCGCTCCCGGCCCTGCTGTCCCCGATCCGAGGCCCACGTCTTGGGTGATGGGGTAAGACAGGCTTTGCGGAGAGTCAGACGCTGCGTGTACAGCTTTCACGCTTCCCCTTTCGAGGCGACCTCCTGTCTCTGGGGACCCCGCCGACTGTGAAAACTGCCAGTCCTAGCATTGTGTTGTCATCTGCGGCTGAGCTGTGACAGTGCCAAGCGGGCGGGGATCTCCTGTCACTTCCCCGACCGAGGGAGTCCCAGCATCCCTCTTGCAGCCTGTGATAAGGGACATCACTTATCTGTGGCCGGGGAGTGGCCCTGGCATGGGTCGGGATCAGCTGCGGTCTCCTGGTGACGGTGATGGTGATGGTGACGGTGCAGTGGCTCCATCTGTCACAGATGGAGGAGGCGTGCTGACTTGGCAGACAGCCCTCAGTGGCCCTGGCTTGTGGCCATAGGATTGTCCCTGAGACCTGGGCACAGGGATGTGTGAAAAACGCCTGCCTTTGTTCTTGGGGTCCCATGGGCCCTGCCTAGGGGTGCGCATCAGTGGGCTTCCGAGTCCCTTTTGTGTTCTGCAGGGGCCACCAGTGGTGGGCCCATTTGAGCCCAATGATGTCTCCCCCCCTGCCCTCTCCACTCTCTACCCCTCTCCCTCCTCCTTCCCCCTCCCCCTCCCTCCCTCCCCCTCCAACTTGGGTTCTACGGAGGCCTGTTGTGCTTGGCTCCGGGCGACGTTAGCGAATGCTTTTTACATCCTGGCGCTGTCATATTAAGAAAATTTATGTGGTGCTGGCATCAGCCAAGCCAGCAGACATGCTTTGCTTTGGTGACTCTGCAAGGAGTTTATCATCTGTTATTTATTCAGGTAACACACTCGTGTCACTTAATTTCGATGTCACTCCATTTGTCATCCCTGGTCAGCGTGTCCTGTGGCCAGGAGGGCCGTCTGCCGGCTCTGAGAACCGCTTTGAGCATTTAATCTGGGCTCTTCGCTCACGCCCAGATGCCTGGCACATGGAACTAAATAAAATCCCGGTTTGTTTTTAAATGGTAGGAGGGAGCTATGTTGGGTGTCAGAAACATTAAAAAATATCTATAGCCTTGTGACAGACCCTTGTTAATGGCTTAGTGTGTGTCTTTCCTGTCCTTTTTCTTTTCTTTTTTGGTAGTGCTAGGGCTTGAACCCAGGGCTTTGCACATGCTAGATGAGCCGTCTACCACTGGGCTCCACCTCCAGCTCTTTTTATTTTATTTAATGTATTTTAATTTTTTAGTCTATGTTTGTGATACATAGTAACTATACTCATCTTGAGGAATTGGTGCATGCACTGTCACATCTTGGTCATTTTTTTTTTTTTAATGTGGGTACGGGGAGTCGAACTCAGGACCTCGCACTTGCCAGGCAGGTGCTTAAGCCGCCGAGCCATCTCACTGGCCCATCTTGGTCATTTTTACACCTTCTCCAGATCCATTTTAAGTTAAGACTTGGAATCCTCCTGCCTCAGCCTCCGGAGTACCTGGGATCACATGTGTGCGCCATGCCCTGCTCACCTGGGACATTTGAATGGAGCTGGCACGGCTCCCTGCAGGGCTGGCATGAGCGGAGGGAGAGGCACTTAGCCAGTGCTTGGCCCCTGGGACTGCCTGCGGGAAGCGGCAGGGCTTTCTGGCGGTGTGGACTGAGTGGGCTGGAGGCAGGGACCACCCTGTCCCGGGGGTTCAAGCCAGCCTGTGAAGAGCAGCGTTTCAGCCCATCTATAAAATGGGTTGTCACTTGTGTCCCTGAAGCGCCATCACAAGGACACAGTGAAATACTCGCCTGAGGGCTCAGCTCCCTGTAGACCCTGCTGCATTAACGAGGAGAATTGTGTCCAGGGACCCAGGTCGCGCTTTTATCGTGGTCCTGTGCCGACCGGGAGCAGTGGACATGACACTTGTCCCCGCGTCCCCGCACGCCGCACGTCTTCCCCTTCTCCCTGGTGTGCTCGGGTCTCCGCCCCTGCAGCTCTCAGCCCTGCTGGGGGCTACTGTTGGGCTCCATTTCTGCCTGTCCCCTCCAGTCCCCAGGAAGCAAGTTTTGGGGTAGCGACAGCCCAGGTGGCCTGCGATTGCCCTCTGTCTTGCAGAGCAGCGCGGGTGTTGCCGGCTTCCTGGCTGCGCACTGCGCTGTTGTCGCCCTGACCCACCACGCACAGCCCCACGTGAGGGGACCTGGAAGGCCAGGCCTGCCCCGCTGGGGTCTCCTGAGCTGCACCCTCCTCTCAGCCTGCATTCGGGGTGCAGGGCTGTGACCATCCGCCGGGGCTCCTCGGGCCGCGGTCAAAGACCTCCCTGGCCAGAGGCAGAGGCTGGGAGGAAGGCGCGGCTGTGTCCGGAGTGTTGGTGCCTCCGGCTGCAGGCTGCCCGCCTGGCCCAGGCCAGTCCTTTCCACTGTTGCACCTCAGTTCTCCATGGGTGGAATGGACCTAGTCAGGTGTGGTGTCACACGCCTGTCATCCCAGCACTCAGGAGGCTGAGGCAGGAGGATCATTGGGAGTTCAAAGCCAGCCTGGGCTCCATAGTGAGTTCAAGGCCAGCCTGAACTACTCACCGAGACCCTGTCTCAAACAAACAAACAAACAAACAAGAAATGGAAGAGCTAAGAGCATCCCATAGCTCTAGGAACGCCCCTGGGACGGAGCAGCTGTGTAAAAGTTTGCTGTTGCCTGATGTCATTTTTACTGTCCGCGGACGTGCGCATGTTTCATTACTTCCTGGAGAGGAGTTATGGCTGCAGTTGTGGGCGCGCATATTTAAAACATCAGGCTCCCCCGTAGAACTCTTTAGAGCCCAGGGCAGGGTGGGTCCTGTTTGATGGCCAAGGGGGAAGTCCCCTCGCCAGCTGTCCTCACCCCGGCTGGCCGCCTCCGTGTGACAGGCACGGGGTTGTTTATCTGACCACTGTTGGACCTTTGGTTGCCGCCAGTGACGAGAGCTTTCTTGGGTCCCCTGCGCGCTCTGGGCTGGGGCCCGACAGTGACCCGAGCGGGTGGAGCCGGCTCTTTGGAAACAGCTCCGGGGCCTCTGCCCTTGACCCAGGCTGCTATTTAAGGCGCAGTCCCTTCCCCAGCGGTGAGAGCTCCAGGCTGTTTGCGGGGCGCTGAGTCTGGAGCCTCCGCTGGTCCTGGCCCGGGTGGAGCCGACCCTCTCTTTGGAAAGCCTACCCCCCCTGTAGTCTTTGGTCATCTGAACCCCAACTTGGATTCCCCCGTGCTGTTGGGGGCCGGTGTGTGGCGTCCTGCGGGGCGCCAGTGCTTCAGCGTAAGCAGAAGCGACAGCCCCATTTCACAGGCAGAGCCGTGGCCCAGGCGAGGCGGTGTCCTGCTCTAGGCATGGAGCAGTTGAGCAGATCCGGCTCGGGCGCAGATCTCCTGACACTCAGGGAGGTGCTGCCTTTGCCCACGGATTCGCCGTGGAGGAGGGCAGGGGCCTGTGACCCAGCCGCCTCCTGTGCTGTCCCTGTTGGGCCTCGGGAGGCCACCTCTCGACCTCGTGGCCTGCCCTGCACCCAACTCCGCTAACACTCTGTCTCTCCCGGCACTTGGGAGGCTGAGGCAGGAGGATCACTGCAAGTCTGAGGCCAGCCTGGGCTACACAGTGAGCTCAAGGCCAGCCTGGCCTACAGAAACCCTGTCTTAAAAACCAGGGTCCTTGCTGGTCCTGCAGAGTCCAGGTTCTCCGCAACTCCCTCCTCCACTCTGCCCACCAGCCTGTGGGCCTAGGCTGCGGATTGGACAAAGCAGTGGGCTCCAGGGTGTCCGTGGGTGCTCGTGGGCCATTTTATAAGGCTCTACATTAAGTGACAGAAGATTTTTTTCTTTTTTTTTTGAGACAGGGTCTCGCCGTATATTCCAGGGTGGCCTCGAGCCCACAGAGATCCTCCTGCTTCAGCCTCTCAAGTGCTGGGATCACAGGTGTGCTCCACCACGCCTGACGTGGGCAGAGCGCGTTACTGCTGAGGCTTTGTTGCCTCTCCTCTGCACCCCACCGGGGGTGCTGGCTGGGCACCTGCTGCATGCTGGGCTCTCAGCAGCGAGCTGAGGGGTTGATAAGGTGGTTCCTACCTGCACCATCGCTGGGAATGTGAACCCCGAGGTGAGGCAGTCCCCCTGCCGCGGGGCCAAGGGAGGTGTTGGCCAGGGCGGAAGGAGCCCTTGCCTGGCCCAGAGGGAGGCCCTGGGTTGGGCTCTTCCCTCCTCTCTGACTTCTTCGGTTCTGTACTATGGGAAGGAGCAGTGCCTGGCACCTGGCTGACGGTGGACTGTGGGAGGGTTAGAAATTCCCACCATCATACTCAGATATTCGATCATCTGGAGGAAGAGAGTTGCAAGCGCCATCCTAGAGGGGACACTGGTGAATCTGTTGCCCGAGCCGCCTCTGTCCCCACCAGAGACCTGTACCGAGTTACATCCTCGGCCCTTTTTAAAATTTTGAGACAGGGTCTTGCTAAGTCATTACATTGTCCAGGCTGTCCTCGAACTTGTGGTGAGCCTCCTGCCTCAGCCTCCCAAGTGCTGGGATGACGGGTGCACCACCACGCGTGGCTTGGACCCGGACCTTGCGGGTGCGTAAGTGCGCTCTGAGATGTGTGCACGGTGACAGCGTTGTGTGACACTGCAGGGCTCAGAACTGTCCCTGAGGTTAGCAGCGAGTGTCGCGTGAGAGCCTGCCAGCTTTTCTTTCTGGCTGGCTCACTTAGCAGGAGGTCCTCAGCCCCGCCCAGTGGCAGGGTCTCCTCTCTTTTCCAGCATAGATCATCATTTATGCGTCCACGCGCCCACAGGCTTGGTTGTTTTGTCTCCGAGTCTTGGTGCTGGGACTAGAGCTGCGAGGGGTGTGGGTAGGTGTTGCACTGGGTTCAGGAAGTGCCTTTCCAGTCTGTGTGTGGAGTTTCCACAGTTGAGCATTGATGCTACCGTGTCATCTTCTTCGCCCTTTGAAGTGACCTCACGGGCTTTTCCCTTGAACCCAACACTGTGAGGAATGGCATATATTTTGTGTGTCTAAGTCACACTTGCATTCCTGAGATGAGTCAACTTGGCTGTGATATATTGCCTTCATACATTGCTAGATTTATTTTTGCTGAGATTTTGTTTGGGAACTTGCATTTATGACATGCATATGCTTGATCTGTAACTTTCCTTTCTTGTTTTGTCCTTATCTGTTTTGGTGTCAAGCTTACATTGGCTTCATAGAATGAAGAATTAATCATCTCTTTAAACATCTTTTATTTATGAGATAGGATCTTGCTACCTTGCTAAATTGCCCAGGCCGGACTCTGATTTGTGCTTCTCCTGCCTCAGCCTCCTGAGTGCTGGGATTACAGGTGTGTGCCACCATGCCGCACAAGGATCACAAATTCTAGGCCAATGTGGGCAATTTAAGTGAGACCTTGTCTCAAAATACAAAAATAAAAAGTGCTAGGGGTAAGCCAATAGTGGAGGTGCACTCCTGTAATCCCCAGCACTCAGGAGGCTGAGGCAGGAGGATCACTATGAGTTTGAGGCCAGCCTGGGCTACACAGTGAGTTCGAGGCCAGCCTGAACTACATAGCGAGACCCTGTCTCAAAAAAACAAAATAAAAAATTTAAGGCTTCCTAATAGTTTTATTCATGTTTCTGATTTTATTTGGGGGCTCTGGCAACATTTAATTTATCAAGTGACTTTTCTGTTCTAAAATAAAAACGGGAAGCCCTGGCTGTTAATGGCTCCTGCGGCCCGACGTCCTCGATGAAGCACTCCTTGAGTCTGTGTTGGGTGAGTGGTGTGGGACACATGATGTGACAGACACAGGTGTGGCTGTAGGGAGCAGCATCGGCCACCGCCCCTCCGTTCCCAGGAGCAGTTGCCCCTCTGGTCCCCTCTGGTGCCACTCGGGTCGCTGGCTTCCGAGTGAGATAGATGTGTGCCGTGGGAGAGCTGTTCATAGCACCCACCCCATCTTAACCCTTGTTGATCCCATTCATAGTTCAGCGTTGGACACTTGGTGGGATGTCAGAAGCCACAGTGCGAGTGGGGAAGTTTTTCTTTGCACAGTGGGGAACAAGTAAAAAAAAAAGTCCCCGGCACTTAATTTTTTTTTTAGGTTTTTTTTTTTTTTTTTTTGTGGGTACCAGGGGTTCGACCTCAGGACATCGTGCGCCAGCAGGCGCCCAGGCCGCTGAGCGATATCACCGGCCCCTTTTTCGTATGTGGGATCCGGGAGTCGAACTCGGGCCCTCGCGCTTGCAAGGCAGGCGCTTACGCCGCTGAGCCATCTCACCGGCCCTTTTTTTTAGTTTTTTGAGACAGGGTCTCACCATGTAGTTCAGGCTGGCCTCGAACTCTTGGCAATCCTCCTGCCTCAGCCTCCCGAGTGCTGGGATGACAGGCACGCACCACCATACATGGCTACTTAATTTGTTAAAACACAGGAGAGTAGAAAATTCCTCTTAGATTCCAAATACAGTGTCACCAAGAGCTCCTGCCAGACCCCAAGGGCCCCTGAGGGCCATGGTGAGATGTTAGTGGCGGTGTTGATGCCCAGTGGGGTGGGGGCACAGCTGTGACAGAGAGGTCGGGGTCTGAAATCCATGCTTGTGTGTCTGCTGTCACTTGGGACCTTGTGGTCTCTCCCGATGACACAGTAGTGCAGCATGGGTGTCTCACCCGACTTCTAGATGACCGGGATCCCATTTCCGGGCAGATCTAAGCGGGATTTGGAGGATCCTAGCAGTGAAAGGCGGGGAGCGCAGGCTCTGGTTTCCAGTGAGCTACTTGAACCCGAGATTGCGCGGCCAGTTTTGCAGGTTGCCTGCAATGGGTGTGTTTGAAGTCGCTGTGTGGCCTTGGGATATTCGGGTCCACAGAAGTCCTTTCTAATACAGCTGCCCTAGGGCTAGGTTTCGGATTAGACTTTGGGTCCAGGACTTTCTGGCCTCTCCTGGTCCTGCCCTTGCCCGGGCAGCGATGGGTCCCAGGGCGCCGCCTGCCTTGGAGCGGGGCCCAGCTGGGCTGTGGCGGCGGCAGGAGCGGAGGCCGGGGCCTCCCGGAGGAGGACTGAGGCTTGGAATCAGTTGTGTCTTTTAAAAAATTTACCCGTTTTGGACTTGTCTGTGGAAGCAATTAGGGAGGTCACAGGACCGTTTCTGCTGGCCTTTTCTGTCCAGTGTCTATTGAGAAAACTCGAAAACAGCCGACCGGAACAGGGGACGCTTTGGGCGCACACAGAGTCCTGCTGTCTCCGCAGCGGCCCCGGACAATCTGCCTTTTAGTCAAGCTGCAGCCCGGGGAAGGAAATGAAAAAGCGTTTTATTAGATGCCGAAGAAAGATGAACTGGACTTCGGAGACTTGGAGAATTTTAGCTTTTTCTTTGTTATTGAAAACTTGGGAAGAGGGCGACTTTTGCTATAATGCAATTTATTTGTACAATGTGGTAATTATTGTTGGTAGTTCATAATGATCTTCTTTTTTTGGAGACAGGGTCTCACTGTGTCATCTACGCTGGCCTTGAACTCCCTATGTAGCCCAGGCTGGCCTCGAACTCATGACGATCCCCAGATGTGGACAGGGAGCTGAAGAAGCTGAGCAGTTGTGGGGCAGCCAGGTCTCTGGGGAGCTGCAGAGAGCCCGAAGCCCAGGACAGCGCCTCTCCCTCTTCCATCCTCTGGCCACAGGCAGCCCGTCCAAGCGCTCTGCCAGGTTTGAGTTCTAGAGCCCATAACTGAGTCCAAGCTGGCCTTGAACTCGCAGGGATCCTCCTGCCTCAGCCTCCCATGTGCTGGGATGACAGGCGTGTGCCACTGCGCCTGGCTTGACCTAGTGATTGTCAGAACATGGGAGCCAGGACTGGACCTCCCAGCCTCGGAGCTGTCGGAGGCCCACACCCGAGCTTCCGTCCAGGAATCGCCCGATTCGGGGCAGGGTCAGCAGACTGCAGCCTGCGTGTGCATCCGCCACCTGCTTGCTTTTGGATGGCCTGTGAGCTAAGAAGAGTGCTCACGGCTTTATTTATTTATGTTTTAAAGTTTATCTCAAAGCTGGGCGTGGTGGCATACACTTGTAATCCCAGCACTTGGGAGGCTGAGGCAGGAGGATTGCTGTGAATTCGAGGCCAGCCTGGTCTATACAATGTGTTTAAGACTAGCTTGGATTATATAACGAGACCCTGTCAAAAGATTTTTGAAAAAAACAAAAAACAAAAAAAGGGCCGGTGAGATGGCTCAGTGGTGTAAGCAAGGGCCTGAGTTCGACTCCCGGAACCCACATACGAAAAAAGGGCCAGTGATATTGCTCAGTGGCATAGGCGCCTGCTGGCACACAAGGTCCTGAGGTCGACCCCCAGTACCCACAAAAAAAAAAAAAAAAAAAAAAAAAAAAGATTTTTGTTTTTAATTTCATAGTTTTTTTGAGATAGGGTCTTGCTATGTTGCCCAGTCTGGCCACAAACTTACTCCTGGGCTCAAGTGATCCGCCTGCTTCAGCCTCTTGAATAGCTGGCATTACAGACATGTGTCATGGTGCTGGGCTTACATTTTTAGATGGGTGAAAAACATGTGAATACAATGATAGTTCATAAGAGGTGAAATGATAGGAACACACATTCACTGTGCAGGAACACTGCTATCACACCTATGTTAGAGATTGTGGCCTTGAACTCATGGTGATCCTCCTGCCTCTGCCTCCTAAGTGCTGGGATGACAGGTGTGTGCCACCACACCCGGCTGGGAACCCATTATTGGTGACCAGTGGATGACATTAAGTAGACGCCACAACAGGTCCCTTGGCCCCGTGCTTGGTGGTTGGCAGTGCGAGGGCGACGCCCTCCTGAGGGTCTGTCCTAGGCCCTGGCCTGTGCTGCTGAACCCCGCACCAAGCCCCCAGGGTCCACCGTCGCCAGCGGGCACTGCTGGCCCATCCGCTGTTTCGGTGACAGACTGCCAAAGCCAGGTGACTCATGGAGGACAGAGGTGGGTCTCATCTCGGGCGCACTTGAACCATAGCTCGGAGGAGGGACGTGGGCAGCCGCGGCCCCTGCACTGCACTGACTGCCGTGTGCCGGCTCCGTCCAGCCTGGCCCGAGTGCCCCATCCTCTGCCTTCGCTCCTCAGCGTAGTGGCCATGGGTGTGATGAGTGCTGGGCATGAGCAGTGCCGTGGGCCTGGAGGACGCGTGACCCGGCCTTGGTGCTGGGCCAGAGCGCAGCTGCGCGGCCCCCGGCCGGTGACCAGGGATGGGGCCTGGCATTGCGTCCTCAGCTGGGACTGATATGGAGATGGGCCAGGAAGTTGTCGTCCATGGGTCCCTATGGCTGGGCTTGGGCCCTGGACTTGGCAGCCCCAGCCAGTGATGGGCACGGGGCAGGCGCCGGGGAGCGGATTCGAGGTGTCGCGGGACAGCCTCCCTGGAGTCAGGCCTCTCCGCCCTGCGTCTCGCTCTTCTGGGGGCCTCAGGAGAAGGCGGGGGTGGCAGCACAGCTGGGGACAGGAGAGAACTGCGGGGCAGGCACATCGTTCAAACCTGGCATTGGCCACAAGTCTCTCTGTAGAGAAACTGAGAGCCTGAACAGTTCCCGGGCGATTGTCGCCCGCGTGCTTTGGTGCGGGCACACTTTGATCAAGGGTCACGCGCCTGGATGTCTCGGGGCGACTGGAACAGGAATACATGGAACGGGCCGGCTCGGGGAGAATCAGGCTGCCTCTTTGCCCTCCACATGCGCGTCTGACGGAGGGAGCCAGCAGTGTGGCTGCTGCGTTGCTTGGCAACGGCCATTTGTCCTCAGCGCTGGGTGACAGTAATGGAGTGACTGTGAACACAAGCGCTCAGCCCACAGACAGCGAGGCTGACACTTGGATCCAATTAGTGGCTTGAATATGGCCAGATAAGAAAGCCAAATTACTATTATTTTTAAAATTATTATTATTATTATTTTTTGACACAGGATCTCGCTCTGTAATTCAGGCTATCCTTGAACTCACTGTGTAGCCCAGGCTGGCCTCGAATTCACGGTGATCCTCCTGCCTCAGCTTCCCTAGTGTTGTGATTTACAGGTGTGTGCCACCACACCCAGCAAGAAAGCCAAACTAGGGCCGGTGAGATGGCTCAGCGGCGTAAGCGCCTGCCTTGCAAGCGCGAGGGCCCGAGTTCGACTCCCGGATCCCACATACGGAAAAGGGGCTGGTGATATCGCTCAGCGGCACGGGTGCCTGTTGGCGCGCGAGGTCCTGAGGTCGACCCCCGGTACCCACAAAAAAAAAAAAAAAAAACAGAAAGCCAAACTAAAAAATGTTTTTGTGTATGTGTTTTTTTTGGTTTATTTTGAGAAGCCAAAATCAGTATTTAAAAAATGCTAGGCAGCCGGGCATAGTGGTGCGTACCTGTAACCCCAGCACTCAGGAGGCTGAGGCAAGAGGATCACTGTGAGCTCAAGGCCAGCCTGGACCATATAGTGAAACCCTGTTTCAAAAAACAAAACGAAACAAAACACCCCCCAAAAGGAAATGCTAGGTTTCCCTGATTTCAAATACTTAGTCACAATTTTCAGAAACACCATGAGTCAAAGAAAGGGCGCTGCGTGGGGGGCTGGGTTCAGACAGCGCAGCCCCAACCTGGCACCCCAGGTGCATTGTGTGACGTGGGCCGAGGGTTTGGAGCCGCTAGGTGAGGAGGTTTTGGTTCCTTCTCAGGGCTGGGCAGTCTGGGTCGAGTTGCCAAACCACTCTAGGCTTTACTTTTTTCCCCCCGGAGATCATTAGTTTCCAATTTGCGCTCTTTGAGGTTCCTTGGAGCTTCCCTAAGCGTTTGTTTGCTTTAATTTTCACTTAAAAATTTCCTATCCCCCAATTCAGGCGCTGAAGCTGTAATGAAAGTACTTGCCCAAGGGTCTGTCACGCAGGGTCTGAGGCGTACCCTGCAGCCTAGCCTCGGCGTTTGGACAAGCCACCGATGTCCCCTGCTCGGCGACGCCTCTGTGCCTGGGTTGTTCTGTTCCAGTACTTGGAAGAGAAATACCGGGAGCCGCGTGAGGTGGTGCATGCCTAGAATTCCAGCACTCAGGGGGCCGAGGCAGGAGGACCCTGAGTTTTTTTTTTTTTTTTTTTTTTTTTTTTTTGTGGGTACCGGGGGGTCGACCTCAGGACCTCGTGCGCCAACAGGCACCCGTGCCGCTGAGCGATATCACTGGCCCCTTTTTTGTATGTGGGATCCGGGAGTCGAACTCGGGCCCTTGCGCTTGCAAGGCAGGCGCTTATGCCGCTGAGCCATCTCACCGGCCCCAGGACCCTGAGTTTGAGACCAGTCTGGGCCACATAAAATTTTTTATTTTGGTGGCACTGGGGATGGAACCCAGGGCCTTCACACTGAGCTACATCCGCAGTCCTCTAAATGCTTTTGTAAAATTTTGAGACAGGGTCTCGCTAAGTCACTAAATTGGCCAGGTTGGGCTCGAACTTGCGATCCTCCTGCCTCAGCCTCCCAGAGTGCTGGGATTACAGGCCTGCACCACCAGGTTCATCACATTCTTTTCATCTGTCACCCTGTCCCTGGGGCAAGTTCAAGCTGTGTCATCTCGGGCTGTGTGACTCCAGCCCCAGGACCTTTGTCTGTAAGCGGCATAATAATTCCTGTTGTACAGGCTTCCCGCGGATTCACAGAGCAGGAGCTGGGACACTTGGTTCTTTCCCTGTCTGGACCTGGGCAAGTCATTCACAGCGGGGACTATTTCTGCAGAGCCCCCTCCATCGTGGGGAGGAGCCGAGGTGGTGGGAGAGTGTCCCCACAGACTTTTCTCTGCGGTGAACTTTTGCTCAGTGCGCAACACTGGGACCTGGTCGCCTCGCATCTTGGCCCCAGCCACAACTCAGCTTTGATTGAATTTTAGGAAGATGAGCTTGCTGTTGATTGTATTCCTTGCAAAAGATTTATGAATCCTGCTGGGCGGCCTGTGGGTGTCGTTTATGTGCATCTTTTTATCTGTGGTCAGTGGAAGGGACTGGGGGTGGATGGCTGGCCCCCACTGGATCCCAGCTGGGCCTCCTCCTGACCAGGCGTGCGGTGTCTTCATCTATAAGAGGAAGGTTAATACGAACATCGGATCCCTTGCTTTGTTGTGATTGCCAGTGCACTTTCCTTGCAAATATCAGACGACCTGAATGCACAGAGTTAAACAGTAAGGGGTGGCTTATGTTCTCAAGTGAGAAATCTGGAGGTGGAAGGGTCCAGAGTTGGCTGATTTAGGGGCTCAAGGAACCAAGTGTTGTCTCTGTTTCCCCACAGCCATCTCAGCAGGTGGGTGTTTTCTGATCACAGAGTGGCTGCAACAGCTCCAGACATCATAGACAGATCCCTTGAAGTCCACCGAAGCAGGGTGGCATTTTCCCTTTTTTTTTTTTTTTTTTTTTTAATCAGTGAGGAAGCTCCTCCCCAGGACCCCCTTTGCAGACTCTTACGTCTCCTTGTCCATGTCTTGGTCTGAGACCCTTGGATCCCTCAGGCTCAGAGGAGAGTGCTGACCTGATGTTTGGGAAGTCAAGTCTGGGGAGGTGAGAACGAGGCGCCAGAAAGGGGAGAGCGAGGCCAACAACGATGTGACAGTGATTCTGCACTGGATTCTCCCAGTGGGCGAGGGTGAGAGGGCCGCATGCCCAGGCTCTTTGGAGATTAATTTCCTGTTGTTTCCGACCTGACGTAGTTCTGTCCCCTTGGGAGACTGTGTCACTAGTGGTCAAGGCGGGGGTGCTGGAACCCAAGTCTGGGGTTCCAGCCTCTCCCCAGCTTCTTTGTGACCAGCACCCTGTGGGAGGACTGTGTTAATGCTTGGAAATACTTAGTACAGCACTCAGCAGCCAGCACCCTGTGTCTGATTAGACACGATGAGAGTACAGACTCGGCCATGATTCAGCTCCTGAGGCCTGGCCTGTCTCCAAGAGGCGAGCTCTGCACTCTTATTTCTGGGCTGCAGGGCTCCCTGGTGTGTGACAATCATCGGCCTCTCTGTGCTGATGAGGCTGCGACTTCAGGGACACAGTTAGAACCCGCAGATGCGCTTCCTTCACGTTCCTTCCTCTCTCTGTCCCTTATTTTTGTTTGTTTTTTTGAGACAGGGTCTCACTATGTAGCCCAGGCCGGCCTTGAATCATGGTGATCCTCATGCCTCGGCCTCCTGAGTGCTGAGATGAAGGCGTGCGCCACACGGCACTGGGCTTACTGTGGGCTTTTAAAGTCTGGGGAAGTCATTGGCAACCCTCGAGGGCCCCAGGGACCTGAGACTGGGTCGACAGCCTGTCAGTGACGTCCTCCCAAAGCTGTTTGCCACATGAGTCTTAAAAACTCCCTGCCACCCATGGGCAGGAAGGGCAGGAAGGGCAGCCTGGGGACGTGGCGGAAGCCCCAGACTAGTGGATTCTTCTGCCGCACCCCTGGCTTCCTCCCAGAGATGGCTCCGGGGGAGAGATGTCTGGAGAAATTGGACTCTGCAGCTGGGACCTTCTGCCTCAGTTTGTCCTGCAGGGCCAGGAGGGAGGTGGACATGGGGAGCCCACAGCCCCAGGCCGCTGCCAAGCCGAGTTCACCCCGGGGCCCCGGCCTCCCTCAGCCTGCTCTGCTTGTGCGCGTGTGTGTGTGTGCGCGTCCTGGCCGCAGCCACTGACCTCCTCTCTGTTCTCTTGCAGCTCCTGTGCCCAGGCCAGGGTGAGTACTGCGCCCTCCTCCCCGTCCCCGCCCCCTGCTGCCCCGCGTGGGCATGCGCGAGTGACAGCGAACGGGACAAAATCGCAGAAAAGAGGGAGGGCGGAAACCCCGTTCTCAGCCAGTTTTTCTTTAGAAGTGGGGTAAGGGTGGCAACAGCCAGTGAAGGGGAAAAGGCAGTGAATGGTGAAACCCTGATGTCTTAGTTACTTTTCTCTCTCTGCTGAGACAAAATACCCAACACCCAGAGTTAATGAAGGAAAGGTTTATGTAGCTCACAGTTTGTGGAGGTTTCAGTCTGTAATCAGCTGGCTCCAAGGCAGGGTGGCATGGCACAGGGGCAACAGTTCGAGGCAGCAGAAGACAGCAAAAGCAGCAAGAGCAAAAACGGGGGCGAGCAAGCCTCTTTTCCTCCCTTATATAAGCAGGCTCCCTGCCCTCGGGTGGGTGTAGCACTCACATCATCTGGGTGCCCTCCTCTTGCACAGGCTCAGGATGTTTACAAAGTGAGGACCCTGGCCCCCTGCTCAGTTACTTGGTTAAACTTCTAAACTTCTCAAGTTGACACAATGAACAACATCCTAGAGCAGTAAGGGCATGTCCTCTACACCCTAGGATGTAGAACTGCTGAGTTCCTTAGTTAAGCTTCTAGACTTCTCAAGTTGACACAATGTATCAACCATTACACCTGATATGGAAATTTATATTTTCTAAGCATGCACCTGTAGTCCCAGCTACTTGGGATGGAGTTTGGTGCCAGCCTGGGCAACATAAGGAAAACCTCATCTTCAAAAATGTGATTTTGGGCTGGTGATATAGCTCAGCGGCATAAGCGCCTGCCTGGCAAGCGCAAGGTCCTGAGTTCAACTCCCGGTACCTGCATATAAGAAAATAAAAACAAAAATGTGATTTTTCAGAACCAGGTGCTGCCGTGCAGGCCTGTTGTCCCAGCCCTCAGGAGGCTGAGGCAGGAGGATTGCTGTGAGTTTGAGGCCAGCGTAGGCTACATAGAGAGTTCAAGACCAGTCTGAACTACATACCAAGACCCTGTCTCAGAAAACCAAAACAAAAAGTCATTTTTGTTCTTTTTTGCTGACTTATACACATGGGTGATTTAACTTAATGAAACAATCATAGGCCATTTTAATATTTTATGTGCTGTTTCCTCTATGTATTTTCTTGTTGTGCTGCTCTCGTGCTGATACCTTGGTACATTAAAACAGTGATGTAGATTCTATGTCTTTGAACCTCTGGAGAACCAGAGGTAGCCTCCTGCATCTTTTGCTTTCGCTTGTAGGGCCGGACTGGGGTGTAGCCCAGTGCTAGAGCCCTTGCCTGCCATGTGCCGGTGGCCCCCGGATCCTTAAACAAAACGTGGCTCTTGGACGTGCGATGTGGAAGGCTAAGTTCCAGGTGTTGGCTGGAGCTAGTTTTTCCCTAATCTTATAACAAAAGGAGAAAAATAAGTAGAGAATAGTGAGTTTTTAGTGAATCTTAATATCCAGAATTCATTTGAAAGCACCGTCCATTCCAGCATTATGACCTTATAATTATCTTTGGTTGTAAGATGTTTCTATAAGACATAAAGATAATGGTAGTCATAGTTCGTGTTTTTTTTTTTTTTTTTTTTTTTTTAATGTGGGTACTGGGAGTCAAACTCAGGACCTCGCACTTGCCAGCAGGCGCTTGTGCCGCTGAGCGATATCACTGGCCCTGTTTTGTTGTTCTGAGACAAGATCTCGCTGTGTAGTCCAGGCTGGCCATGAACTCGAGGTGATCCTCCTGCCTCAGCCTCCCAAGTGCTGGGATGATAGATGTGCACCACATGCTTGGCAGTTAAGTTTTTTTTTTAAGTATTTTTTTGTGGAAAAATGGTAGCTGTTGATTGTCCCTAAATTTCGGGAACGTCTTTTTTTCTGCTTGGAAAAATTCCCAGTTCTGTGAACCATGCTGATAAAGTAGACCGTTCTCACAGTGCCCTCCACAGGGGCAGGTCTTGCCCACACCATCTAATAAAGCGAATTTCGGTGTTAACAGTGATTATGCAGAGCCGTGCGGTTGCGGACAGCGGGAGGGGAGTCGTGCAGCTGGAGTTCCTCCCGTGCCGGTTAGGGAAAGCGGGTGGCGGGCTCCCGTGCAGTCTGGAGCGCTGCGCTGCGCAGGCGAACCCGGCCTCCTCCCGGGTCCACCGGGGACAGCGAGGTCAGGCGGGACCGGGGAGCAGGGGCTGCAAGCGGAGCTGTTGGAACCCACAGGCTCCGTGCTGCGAAGTGGCGCTCACAGGAGCAGGGGACAGAAGGACGGCGGGGCGCGGGGCGACAGCAGGTGCGCCTTCCCCCGGCCTCTCCTTGGCCTGCAGGCGGCGCTCTGCCCCGTGTCTGACCTCGTCTTAGACGACAGCTGTCTGATGAGAGACCGTCCGCACAGTCACATCCCGAGGTGCAGGGTTAGGACTTCAGCACAGGCACACGGGGTCCATAATTCAGCCCATAAATCGGGGAACAGGATTTTGCCCAGCCCCCAGAACGACCCACCTGGCTCGTCACCCTGTTTGTCCCCATTGGCAGAGTGAGGAATCGGGAAGCCTCAGCCTCTGCTGCTGGACCCAGGAGGCTGCCTTCTGGACTGTCATCCTACGATCAGGACGCTGCCGCCACCACCACTACCGTGTTGGTTGTGGAGCCAGGCAGCCAGAGCTCCAGCCATCACAACCATGTTCCAGTTATAGGAAGGATGCAGGGCCCCCGGCAGAGCTCCGCCCTTCAGGCTGAACTTCCCGGAAGTGCTGCAGGGCTTCCGCTGACATTCCTCACATTCTATTGGCTGCAGCTTAGTCACGTGGCTCCCTGTAGCTGCAAGGGAGGCTGAGAAATGGAGTCTTCATTCCCCACAGCCATGTAGGCAGCGGAAAGTCTGGGAATGTGGGGTGAAGGCAAAGGGGGGGGATGTATTTCGGGGGCGCCAGCAGCCTCTGTAAAGAGAGGCTCAGGGAGGCTTAGAAATACATCAGGAGAAAGTCGGCAGGGGCCAGGTTGTCCTCCAGAGCCCGGTCCTTGACCCCCGGCGCCCTTGCCGCCTGTCTTGTCCTGCGACTGGCTTTGTCACGGTGTCTGCAGTCTTGTGGCCGGAAGCAGCAGTTTCCAAGGTGCACGTGTTGTAGTTGCTGATCGGGAGGGGAGCAGAGAGCTCCGTGTCCCTGCGGGGCACTTGTCCGAGGGTCAGTCAGTGTGAGCACTGGGTGACAGTTGTCACCGTCTCCGGGGACACAGACCCATCCCCTCACCCTTCACCGTCTCTCCACAGCCCTCGGTTCAGTTCCTGGCACACCGCTGACCACGACGAATGTCAGCACGACAGAGATGACCTTTAACAATGTCACAGCCCCGGAGGGAGCTGGAGAACTCAGGCTGACGGGGCCCAGCCAGAGCAGCCCCAGGCTGGGGACCAGTGCTTCTCCTGTCACACTCGCACCAACGCCCAGCAGGTCTGCAGGGACACTGCCGATGGCTGACAGTCCCGGTAAGCGATGAAAACATGCTGTCGCCCAACCGCGTGCTCCCTAAAGGAAAGCAGTTCAATTTATAGCTGTCGTGATTTCCAAATATCGTTTTCTTTTAATTGTCTAAAAACAAACCTTAAAAAATTTTCATAACGACAGTAATATGTATTCATAATACAAAATACATATGTAAGCTGTCAGTCAGAAATAGTCACTGGTACCTTTTAGCTGGACATGGCGGCGCCTGCCTGTAATCCCAGCACTCTGCGAGGCTGAGGCAGGAGGAGTTCAAGTCAGAGCCCAGCTGGACAACTTTACAACTTAGTGAGACCCTGTCTCAAAAAAAAAAAAAAAAAACATTGATAATTTTTAATGTATGTTATTATTTTAAGGTACACATCTAGGTTTTTTCTTTTACAAACATTGAGGTCATGTTGTATGTGTGTTTTTGCAATCTGCTTTCTTCTCAGTACCTAGTTTAACCTGTCTGTCCTTCTGCCAATATGAATATTTTACAGCAGAACTTTAACCTTTGTTTGGCCTTCTATTGTCTGAGTCATAATAGACAGATAATAATAGTCCGTGGTCCAAAAACTGGCCCACTGCGTGTTTTATCAGCGAACAGCCACACTTACTTGTCTGCTATCTGTGGCTGCGTTCACACTAGAATTAAGTAAGGACAACAGAGAAATTTATAGCTTGTAAAGCCTGAAATAGTTGTTCAAAAATTTTTTTCAAACCCCTGGGCTAGACCAATGGTTCCCAAAGTATGGTCCACGGATTTCTGGATGTCCCCTATTTTCTTCTAAGGATTCTGAGAGGTATTATGATTGCAATCGCACTGAAACATTCCTTATTGCCTCATGATTGGGCACTCTGATGACTATAAACATATGTTTGTATATTTTTAATTTTTTTTTTTTTTTCTTTTGTGGGTACTGGGAACCGAACTCAGGAGCTTGTGCTTGCCAGGCAGGCACTTATGCCGCTGAGCTATATCACTGGCCCCATTTTTTTTTTTAATTTTTATTTTTTATTTTATTTATTTATTTATTTTTTGTGGGTACCGGGGGTTGACCTCAGGACCGCGGGCGCCATGCTGCTGAGCGATATCACCGGCCCCTTTTTCGTATGTGGGTTCCAGGAGTCGAACTCAGGCCCTCATGCTTGCCAGGCAGGTGCTTATGCCGCTGAGCCATCTCACCGGCCCTATTTTTTTTATTTTTAATGTTTAAAAAATTTCCTTATTTATTTGTAATGCAGTAGATATTGACAAACATAACCTATATATGCAAAAGTTCTCTGAGATCCTTAATGATTTTTTAAGAGGACAAAGGGGTCCTGAGACACAAAATTTTAAAATTGTCTAGAGGTTGTTGGGCAGGTAGATTATTTTTATAATTTTGCATAAACAACTTTGCGATGCAGTCGTTTTGTTAGTTCTGCGAGGGTAGTATCAGTGCACCTAACAGAATAATCACTGAAATATTGCTAGGGTAATACAAGAAAATGGTAGAAATTCCTAGCAGGATAAATAATGTTCATTGTTGTTGGTTTTCAAGCGCGTGGTCCTGGCCTTAGGGCGCCTCCTAGCGGCAGAGTGGCCACACTGGGGCTGAGTTGGCCGCCCACCACCTTTGGCTTCTTGGGCTTGCTGTTGAAGGCTGTCTGCAGACAAAACCAGTCCACAGAGACGGTGGGGGCCCTGCTCCTCCACAGGGACACACCTCAATGTGCAATCACCAAGGAATAATCAGGGAAACAGGACACCAGAGAGACAAAAGAAGGTGCCAGTGACTGACCCCCAAGAGCTGGGGACCGTGAGCTCTCTGACCACGAATCCAAAATGCTCCCTTTCGAGAAGCTGGTGAGCATCAGCACAGCACAGAGACAATGAGTAGGGCAGTAAGTGACTGGAAATGGAGACTTAACAGAGACATTGAAATAGTAAAAGCAAAAACCATACAGAAACCCTGGGGCTGAGAAATAAGGGTCCCGGGGGTCTTGAGTCTCCTATAATGTGTGCTCATGCCAAGATGGTATTCCCGTGCAGACTTTACTCTTTTGGGTTCAATTCCAGGTTCCTTGAGAATAAGGTCTGTATTGCCTGTGTTTTATTCTCTTTTTGGTTGCTACTCATCAATCTATGGTTTTCTTTTCTTTTTTTTTTGAGACAGGGTCTCACTATGTAGTCCAGGCTGGACTTGAACTCACCTAGGTAGCCCAGGCTGGCCTCAAATTCACGGTGATCCTCCTGCCTCAGCCTCCTGAATGCTGGGATGACAGGCATGTGCCACCACACCTGGCTACTACTAATCAATCTTGAATTTAATTAGGAAGCATCATCCATTTGGTAATTTTACCGCCAGTAACCACAATGCCTTCCATTGGTTTAAGATTCTGTTTTGTTTTGTTTCTTTGTTTGTTTGGTTTTTGAGAGTGGGTCTCACTATGTCGTCCAGGCTGGCCTGGAACTCGAAGCATCCTGCCTCAGCCTCCTGAGTGCTGGGTTTACAGGTATACCCCACCATGCCTGGCTGGCTTAAGATCTTACACATCTGCAGTTTTACAGATGATGAAACTGCAGTTCTGAAAGATGAGAGACTTTGAGTACTGTTGCAAGACTAGTGACTACCAGGTTTGGAGTCTGAACCTAGATTTAAAAATCTCCAAGCAGGGCATGGTGGTACACACCTGTGGGAGGCTGAGGCAGGAGGATTGCAAGTTTGAGCCCTGTCTGGGAAACTTAGTAAGATCTTTTCTTAGAAAATGTCTGGTATGTAGCTCAGTGCAAAGGCCCTGGGTTTAATCCCCAGCACTGCCAAAACCAAGCCAAACCTAGCAATCTTGCTTACCATATTGCAGGGGCTCGGTAACACCTTCATGTGTGGCACGGTGTGTTCGGGGAACTTGGGATTCAGTGGAGGAGCCGGTCTCTGAGAGTTTTTTTTTTTTTGTGGGTACCGGGGGGTCGACCTCAGGACCTCGTGCGCCAACAGGCACCCGTGCCGCTGAGCGATATCACCGGCCCCTTTTCCGTATGTGGGACCTGGGAGTCGAACTCAGGCCCTCGCGCTTGAAAGGCAGGCGCTTATGCCGCTGAGCCATCTCACCGGCCCCTCTGAGAGGTTTTAAGGGCCAAGTCCAGGTCACCTGCTCCTGAGTGGGACAAACGTTCAGGGCAGACTTGGGGTTTCCGGAGCGTCCTTGTCTTGTCCTGTGATTGTAGTTATTTCCGGAAAGCAGACGTACAGAGCAGATTTTCCTCTTACATTTATTTTTTTCAATGTAATTCTTCATTTTTTCTTGAAAACGACGTTTGAGTAGCACCTGGAGCTGTGGATGACATTGAAGCGCTTTCCATCAGTCCAACCAGTGTGGTCCTGACTTGGAAAAAGGAAAACCAAGCCGCTTCTGAGATCTGGTATAGGATAGAGGATGAGACGGGCCACACATGGGTCATCACGAAGCAAATGCGGTGCAACATCACAGGCCTGCGCCCGGCGACTCCATACAGGTTCTCCGTATCTCCAGGAGGAGACAACCAGACCTGGGAAAAGCCCGCTTTCATAAACGTCACAACAGGTAAGATGGCTTGCAGCCATGGTCACAAACCATTTATTATTCCGTGTCCTAGAGCCTCGTCCATCCTGTTGCCTGTTGGATAAGGGGGCCAGACCCTTTAGTGTTGTTGGTTTTTTGAGACAGGGTCTCACTATGTAGCCCAGTCTGGCCTTGAACTCGTGGCCATGCCCCTGCCTCAGCCTCCCGGGTGCTGAGATTAAGGGTGTGTGCCACCAAACCCAGCTAGAAGTTTTACTTGGTTCCACTTGTTCTTTTTTAAAAATCTTTCTTTGTTGGGGCCGGGGATATAGCTCAGCGGCACAAGCGCCTGCCTGGCAAGCGCAAGGTCCTGAGTTCGATTCACGGTACCAAAAAAAACCAAAAAAAACCCCCAAAAAACTCTTTGTTACCAGTGGCTCACACCTGCTTTTCCGCAGTGCTCCTGGTGTAAGACCTCCTTAGAAGGGTGGTCTGATGCCACCAGCAGTTCCCAGTCTTCTCAGCTTCTCGGGAAACTGAGGTTGTGTCTGTTTGCCCAGGAGCTTTTGTTGGGCACAAGAGCTTGGTGTGCTTTATAGGAAAGTGTGTGTTTCCAGTGGGGTAGCAGCCCTGTGATGTTTGGACTTTAATTAAGACCAGACAACTTCGATTGTGGCGTAGCTTAGATGTCAGTACCCTCAGCCACCTCTTAGAGCTGCAAATGTAGCTTTTTTTATTTTATAGGCTGAAAGGAACTAAAAATTAAAAACTAGTGTCCAACAGATGAGCTGTTGTTTTTAAGGCAAGAAAAAAACAGAGGCCCTCTGTTGGTTTCCTGGATGCTGGTGTGGAAGCGGGAATGTGTGTGTGTGTATGTGTGTGTGTGTGATCTTTCTGACTGGTGAAGTCCACAGAAGCCTGGCCCTGGATCCCATGGCTTGAAGCGATGTAGGTCCAGTATAACATCCCTCGAGACCACTGAGTTATGACGTTTTTCTGTAGCCAGGAAACTATTTCGTTAAATATTGCTCAGAAGCCCAACAAGTAAAACAACAGCAGCAGCAGCACTCTAACGAGAGCTGGGGGTGTAGCTCTGGTGCAGAGCGCTCGCCTGGCGTGTGCGAGTCCTCGGCGCTGCCAAACTGAACCGAACCGAACCGAACCGAACCGAACCACCACACAAGAACCATGCATGAGTGACTCGATTTAGAAATCTCGCATCACAGATATTTGATGTGGGAAATCAAAGCACGGAGCGGATCCCCTCGTTTCCAGGTTGGGTGGTGCTGGGTTTTCCGGTTCGGTCCCCCGAGGGCCTCAGACGGGGCTCTGTCCGTCGTGTCTCTCTGTGTCTCTGGCGCCCCCTGTGCTTCCTGTTTTTGGGGCCAGCAGGAGCGTGTGCTCCTGAGCATGCCACCACCCCTCTGGTCCCCTCTCCTGAGTGTCCTTTTAGCTGAAGTGCTTTGATTTATGCCACGCCAGCCAAATGAGTGACAGCAGCAAGGGCCAGGGTGTAGCGTGGTGGCGAGTTTCCCTGAAAATCGCCTTGGGCTGGAACACGGGCCGCGTACCTTGGTGGCAGAGTCTCGGTCCTATAAAACGTTACTTTGGCCCAGTCTTGAAGGGAGACCCCGAGACTCGGAAGACACTGATTTCTTTTACTGTCCCCTCTCTACGTCTATAGCAGATTGATCAAAGGCTGCTGTCTAAGGGGACATTTTAAAGCAGAGTTGAAGTCACAGTTGGGGTTCGTCTTGAAGCACAGTACAGACCTCAGATGATTTTGGTCTTCAGGTTTATTCCTTCCACTTTATTCTCCATGTTCCCCCTGCCGTGAATGACGGGGACGCAGTGGACTCGGATATAAAGGACCTGTTCTAGTGGGGCACGTGGAATCGGGGCTGATTTAATGGAAGGGGCTGCAGATACCGAGCCTGTGAGTGTCCCGTGTCCGTCCACAGAGCCTCTCCCGGTGTCTGGTCTGAGCGTGGCCTTCATGGGGGAGACGCAGGTCATCCTCACCTGGGGCAGTGACAATGGCACCGCATCCTGCCGGCTGCTTCTTGAAAGTCTTGGAAGCCAGGAGATGCTGACCAATATTTCAGACCTGAGGCCTGGGTTTCAGCGAGTCATCCTCAATCTTCCACACTCAAACAAGACGCAGAGCATAGCCCTGGTTCTGGAAAGGGGCTCAGGTGAGCTACAAAATTTGATTTCCTCTAACTTAATAGTTGCAAAAAATATCGTTCTTCTGTTGTGTAGGGTTTTAGAATTGGTAAGGGGCTTCCCCTCCAGGATGGTTTGGTCCCACACTTACTGCTAGAAGCAAGGTAGAAGGAAAGGGGTGTCTTATTTTCCTGGTGAATGCGTTGGGGCTCGGGAGGGTGCTGGGTCTTGAAACTTGAGCAGCTGGGCACCCTGGAAAGCAGATGGGCCCTGGAGCTTTTGATTTTCCAGCTGGGTGCACAGTGGGGGTTCCGGGGAGGAACTCACCCCATCCCTGGAGACAAGGGGTGCCCAGTGGCTCACCCAGAGGGCACTGTGCAGCTTTTGTAGAGGACACGGACTTGGTCCCCATTTCTTGTCTGAGGAAATGGAGCCACCTGGTGGGTGCTGAGGTTCTTGACTGTGAGTGGCAGACAGGAGCCAGACTTTAGACGGCTTAGACGTGGCATGTGCGTATTTCTCTGCTGCAGGCGGTGTGGTCTTAGAGATGGAGATGGGGTGATTCTCAGCCTTCCACGCAGCTCAGGGAGAAGTGGCAATCGGCTGCTCCTGTGTCACACCCTGTCACTCCCCTGCTGCCTGCAGCGAGGTCCAAGGGAAGCCAGGCCTGAATCAGGGAGCTGTCCCTGGGAGACCCTGTTGGGATGAGAGAGGGGAAGATGGTCCAAACTGGGTGGGGTGACACATGCCTGTCACCCCAGCACTTGGGAGGCAGAGGCAGGAGGATCGCTGTGAGTCTGAGGCCAGACTGAACTACATAGTGAGACCCTGTCCCCCCCCGCAAAAAAAAAAAAAAAACTCAAAATACAAAAAAACCTCCAAAATACAAAAAACCCAAAAAAGGTCCAAAACTGCAGAGTCGAGAGAGGCACAGAGCGTCTGCTGTGTTCCTGGAATTGCAGCAGAAAGTGAAATGCTGGGGCCATTTCAGGGGACCAGATTGCTGTCCGGGGGCGGCGGGGAATAGATATTTATGGAGTGCCAACCGTGGGATGTGTCGTCTTATGGGATGGGGCTGCTGAAAAGAGAATGTATTTTTTTGTGTGTATGGTCAATGTCCTTGCCTCCCACGCTAGACACAGGTGCCGGTGGCACAGCGAGCAGCCCCTCCGTCCCTGCGGATCGGATCCCGTACCACCTTGAACACACAGGCCCAGCCTCTGGCCAGACCCGAGACACAGAAGTCCTGATCGCTGGGTTACAGAGGGACATGCAGTACAACGCCACTGTTTACCCTCAGGCGGCGGACGGCGTGGAGGGGCGGCCTGGCAGCCTCGAGTTCAGAACAAGTAGGTGCACCCTGCTGAAACGGCCTCAGCCAGCGTCGAGCCAGCTTGTGTCTTCTGAGATTCTGAGTTATCTCTTGCTTAGCAGCCCGCTCTGCCATCGGGAGAGATTTTGGACAGCGCAGACCTGGGGAGCCCCTTCCCTCCTCGAGGCTGCGGCTCAGGGACACATCGGGCAGCTGCCTCCCCTCCGTCGCCCCTGTCTCCGAGAGGAGCCAGAGAGACAGCTGGTGCAGCATTTAGCCATTGCTAATTCTTCCCCCCTTGAGATAAGAAAACGAGCCTCCCTTTGTGGCCTATGCTGGAATCCGTGCTCATCTTTCTGTGGAGACGTTTGCTGTCACGCTCGGTGCTGATTTCCAGCGGCGACTCATCCGTTTCCCACTCCCTGACCCGCCGTGATTCGGAGGTGTCTCAGTCACTGCCCCGTCGCTGGGACACTGCACGGTGCCCACGACTTGAGAGAGGAGAGGTTTATTTTGGCTTGTGGTTTCAGTTCGTGGCTGGCTGGCTCCAAGGCAGACGGGTGGGGGAGGTGCCCAACCCATGGCAGCCGGAAGCAGAGGAAGGGCGGGGACAAGAACGCACTCTCCAGGGTCACGGGGAGCCAGGCCCCTCCTGGGGCTCATCCAGCTGCGAACTCACTGCCAAGTGCGGCACCCCGCGATCCCTCGCGCGCCATACACGGACTCCTGGGTCTAAACCGTAACGAGAAGCTAGCGATAAGAGGGTAAAGAGACGCGTGGTTCCCGCTCCCAGGAGCCTGCGTGTGGGCAGGGAGAGGAGGCCCGCGCAGCGAGCACGCAGTCAGGTGCTGTGAGCTCAGGGGCAAATGGCTCAGTGTCACTGCCTTGCGGGCTTGGTGGCAGGCAGAGTGAACCGATGGGGTCATCTTACCCACCGCCAGGTGTATTTAGCAAGGTGGGCACAGGCTCAGCCAACTGAGGGACTGAGGTTTGAGGTTGGCAGAGCAGGGACAAAAAACAGCCTGGCACCCAGGAGACTCTGGAGGGCTGGGCCACACTTGACTCGGCGACAGCCTCAGATTCAGAGTTCCTGGAGGGAGAGTGTGTCACAAGCCTGTTGGCCGGGTGGCTGTGCTGGGAGAGGGAGGCAATGTCCTCCCAGCAGCTGTGGGTGACAGCAGTTCCTCCTACCCAGGAGCTTGCCAGCATTGTGGGAGGCTGAGGCAGGAGGATCACAAGTTTGAGCCCAGCTTGGGCAACTGAGTGATTTAGTGAGACTCTGTCTCAAAATAAAAAATAAAAAGGGGCTGGGGATATAGCTCAGTGCAAGGGGCCTGGGTTCAATCCCCAGGACCACAAAACCCAACCCAACCCAACCCCAACAAAAATCCCCATCAGGGCTGAGCCAGGCGGGCAGCCTAGGGTCCCAGGCCCGGGGTGCCGAAGCCTGGAGCTAGGAGAGGGAATGAGGGGTAAGGAGGGCAGTGGGTTTGGTGATGCCTCGAGGACCCTGGTCGCTAAATCCAGAGGGCTGGATTTAATTTCTAGAGCGATGTTGTATTTGTGCTTGGAGGATTCTCTCTCCCTTGCTCTTAGAGAAAGGAGAGGAACGGGGCTTAGAATACCTGCAGATGGTTCCAGGCCAGGCTGGAGAACCCAGGCAGGAAGTGGGTGATGGTCATGTCCGCTGGAGGGAATGACAGCTTTCCTGGTCTCCAGATTGCAGGAGGGTCTGCTTGGGTCTCCTTCCTTCTTTCCTCTCCTCCTGGTAACACTCATGCTATAGGAGAGACTGCTCAGTGGCCTCTCCGACTTGGCCAGGGTGACAGGTGGCATTGGGTGCAGAGGGCTTGGTTTCCAGGGAGGACGTCTGAGGAGGAGGAAGGGCTGCTGCATGGGGCTGTGGGCTGTGGAGTCACCCTTGGCTGATAGGGTGATTGGGGCTAACGTCCAGCCTGGCTGCCCTTCCCCTCTCAGGCCCTGGGCCGGATCCCTCCAGAGGAAGGTTCTGGAATGTTCCCCACAGGCTCATGTGTGAGTGCTTGCTCCCCACTGCAGCCATGTTCAGAGGTGGGGAAGTGACTGGATCATGAGGGCTCTGACCTCATCAATGATTAAATCATTGATGGATCGATACATGGATTAATAATGGATTCGTTCATTGATGGCCTCACAATTTGATGGGCTATATTGGGAAGTGATGGGAACTTAGGAGGTGGGCCTAGCTGAAGGGAGTGATTCCTTGAGGGAGTAGCCTTAGGGACTTTTTTTTTTTGTGGTGCTGGAGATAGAACCCAGGGCCTTGTACATGCAAGGCAGGAGCTCTACCATTGAGCCACATCCCCAGCCTGTAGGGGCTCTCTTTTGTCCCTGGCTCCTTTCTTCCTCTCTCTGCTTCTTGGCCTCCATGAAGCGAGCAGTTTTCCTCTACCACCCTCTTCCACTTTTACCACAGGCCCAGGGATGATGGAGCCAACCATGGACTGAAACCTCTGAAACTGTGAGCTGGAGTTGATTTTCTCAGGCATTTTGTCATAGCAGTGAAACACTGACTGACACAGGCTCTCTTCTTGATTTGCTAAAAGGGGTCCTGTGGGTTAGCAGGGGCCTTGGGTTCCTGCTTTTTAAAGCAACTTAAATGAAAGTAAAGAAGTAATGATTGTATCTCAATCAGGCTCTTGGTGGTCTGAATACATACATATCCTGATTTGTATTTAAGTAGCTTAGCACTTCATAAATAATTTATGAAGAATAATTTCTTTAGTGTGTGTGTGTGAGAGAGAGAGAGAGAGACAGAGACAGAGACAGAGAGACAGAGAGAAAGGGAGGGAGGGAGGGAGAAGGGGAGGGAGGAAGGGAGAGAGAGAGAGAGAGAGCGCGAACACACGGCTTAGTTCTGTTTTGGCCGCTATAACAAGCTACCACAACCAGGGCAGCTTACACAATAAACACTTATTTCTCACAGTTCCGGAGGCGGAAGGTTGAGTTCTGGTCATGAGTTCTAGGCCCTCTTCTGGGTTTTGGACTCTGTGTCCTCACGTGATGAGAGGGATGAGAAAGGGGTCTCTTGGGCCTCAGATAATGGCCGTAATCTCATCCATGGGGCTCCACCCTCGTGACCAGTAGCTTCCCCAACCCCGCTCTGAATACCGTCATGGCTGTGAGGATTGCAGCATGTGAGTTTTGAGGGGACATAAATATTCAGTCCGTTGCAACACTCATACATATGTACACAAGTATGTACATGCAACACACGCACACACACACACGCACCCCTAGTGCCTAGCATTTAGCAGGTGACTGGTTAGGTGGAGTAGGTTAAGGACACCTGGAACCCAGGGTCTTAGTAAGTTCTCTCATTGCTGAGACAAAATACCTGACACCCAAAGTTGAAGGAGGAAAGGTTATTTAGCTCACAGTTCGTAGAGGTTTCAGTCCATGATCAGCTGGCTCCGAGGCAGGGCGGCGTGGCAGAGGGGCATCGCAGAGGAGAAACAGTTCATGGGAGGCAGCATAAGCAAGCAAGCAAGTCCAGACGACAAGCCTCTTTCTGTCCCTTACATCTTATCCAGGCTACACTCACACCCTTAGCACTAGCACCCTTGATCCCAGCATTGCACCATGAATCAATCCCAGCATCACACGCTCTAGATCTAGACAACTCTGAAAAGCCCCCCTAGGGCTGCATGAGGCTTTGGGGGACCCCTAGACGCAGCCATGACGCCCAGTGAGAGTGGAGCCTATGGAGGACACGTGACCCGGAGCAGGGGTGGCGGATTGGAGATGCAGAGTGCTGTCCACTCTCTGACCTCAGCGCTGCTCGTGTCACTCAGTGGCACCAGGTCCTAGGCCACCTGGCCATGTGGGCCTGGTGATGCCACACTTGGGGCTCGGCCTCCTGGGGCGCGGAGCAGGGTGGGCAGGTGGTGAGTCCTGTTCTCGTGTGACCCTGTCTTCAGGATGGGACCGTCACCCCATTATGAAAACACAGTTGGCCTGGGAACCCAGGCGCACCCTGTCCCGTCTGCAACCTTCGGCTCATCGTGGAAGAGCAGTGCGCACTCCTGGGCCCGTGTGCTGGGGACTTTTCTGAGTCACCGCACCCAGGACAGGGCATGCGACTAGTCCTGGTTTAATGGTGAAGAGGAAGAGCAATCACTGAGTGTTTCTTAAGCTCGGTGGCTTAAGTTGTCACACGCTGGTGACAACTCCCTGCCCCTTCTGGCGGGGCCATCTGGGGATTGTTCATTCGCTCTCTTGTGTCTTCACAGATTCTGAGCAGGTGTCTGACATCGAAGCTGTGAACGTCAGTGCCACGAGCATCAGCCTGGCCTGGGAAATGTGCCACGACGGGTCATCTTCCGCCTACACCTACGAGATCCACGTGGCCGGAGACACCGAGTCCTTCAACCTCAGTGTCAGTGAGACCCGCGTCGACATCCGCGGCCTCAGCTCGAGCGCCCTGTACAACATCACAGTGCACCCCTTCCTGCGAGGGATGGAGGGCACGCCGGGCTTCCTCCAGGTGTACACCGGTGAGTCCGCTCCCTGGCCCTCCTCCCCGTCCTGTGTGGCAGGCCCGTGGGTCCCCAGGGACTCCTGCCCCTCAGCGTGGAAGCAGTCTTGTGGCCCCGCGCTCTCTCGGTGGCTGGAAGCAGCAGTTTCCGAGGCGCTCGTGTTGTAGGTGCTGATCGGAAGGGGAGCAGAGAGCTCCGTGTCCTCACTGGGCAGCTGTCAGTCAGTGAGAGCGCTGTGTGACGGTTGTCACCGTCTCTGGGGACACAGACCTGTCCCTCACCCTTCACTGTCCCTCCACAGCTCCTCTCCCAGTCTCTGACTTTCAAGTGACGAGTGTGGGCACGAGGGAAATTGGCTTAGCCTGGAATGGCAGTGGCTCAGAGTCCTTCAAGATCGTCACAACCCAGGACACGTCCGGAGAGCATCGCAGCAACACGACCAGTGATTGGTGGATTCTCATCGGGGGCTTAAAGCCTGCGACCAACTACTGGTTTGAAATATTTCCACGAGGACCCAACGGGACTGAAGGGGAGCCCACAGCCATTCATAGTCGGACTGGTAAGCAAGTGGACTGTGCTGTCGCCTCAGAGCGGCTGGTTTATAGATGTCGTGTCTTCCAAATGTTTTTCTTTTAATTAAGAAAAATCTTGGGCCGGTGAGATAGCTCAGCAGCATAAGCGCCTGCCCAGCAAGCGCGAGGTCCTGAGTTTGACTCCTGGTACCCACATACAGGAAAAAAAAGGGCCGGTGATATTGCTCAGCGGCACGAGCGCTTGCTGGCAAGCGTGAGGTCCTGAGGTCAACTCCCGGTACCCACATTAAAAAGAAAAAAGAAAAAAGAAAAAAAGGATACTCTTAAACATATCTTATAACTGTAGTGTTATTAAATACAGACCAGCAAAAACAAGAACAAAAAAGTCATCAACCAGAGTGAATCTCTGGTACAGTTTTAGAATACACACACACACACACACACACACACACACACACACTCACACCCCTTTTACAAATCTTGGGGTCATTTTGTGCGTGTGGTTTTGGAATCTGCTTTTTCCTCACATACCAGCTTATTCTATTCCAGTAGAAACATTTCTACCGAATCATTCTCGCACCTGCCTTTGTCGCATCATCTGAATATCAGCGGATTTATCGGTGGATAATAGCGGTCCCCAGACCTGCAGCGGCCACTGTTTTAGAGCTACAGTTTAACTGACACACAACCCTGCTCATGTTTTGTGTACAGCCAGTGGCAGCTGCTTTTGCATTAGAATTCAGGGTAGCAGTGCAGAATTTGTGGTTTGTGAAACCTGAAGTATTTGTTTTCTGGGTCTGACTGGAAGCTGCTGACCGCTGGGCTAGGCCAGTGGTTTTCACAGGGCCATCCAGGGCTCCCCGAAGGCGCTGGGCGGCATTACCAGGTGGTCACGCTACGCGTTCCTTGACTGCTTTCTACTTAGGTTTTCTCACCAGTGCACAGTGGCTGATGGAAAGTTTCTTATTTTTATTTTCAGTGCAGTAAATAGTGATAAACATGACCCCTGTGAACAAAAATCCTGAGGTCCTTAATAACTTTTAAGAAGATAAAGGAGTCTTGAGACCGAAGCGCTTAAGAACCGCTGGTCTCGATGCGCTGCACATGACCTACGCCCCGTGGCCCGGCAGCCCGAGCGTTCACAGGGTTTAGAGACGCTGCGTTGAGAGGGGGCTTTGGTAGCAGCAGGCTCCTCCTCTCTTCCTGAGGATGTGGCGGACTGGAAGCTCCGGCCTGCACGTGGCGCCTCGGTGCTGCGAGGGTCTCCAGCGTCAGGTCGAAGGCTACAATGCTGCGATGAATGGGGGCTCTTGCACTGTGTCTAGGAGACCCCAGCCCGGCTGCACGGGTAGATTCCATGAGCATCCGCCACAGCACCGGCCTCCGCGAGCACTGGTGTCTCCTGCCCGCAGCAAGGAGGTGGTGAACTGGCCGCTCTGGCTTCTGAGGCCAAGGTGTCCCCACCATGCAGGCTGACGCTCCCACGGCACGGGGTTGTCTTCCTAGAGAGAGGGCTTCTCTTCCGTGGCAGCTGGAAACTGGGGCCCAGTGACCGGAAGTCAGGAAGGGCTGGAGTCGGACTCTTAGGTGCTTAGGGTTTTCTTCCCATTGCTGAGTTGTCATTATTATTGGGAACAGTCAGTTTAATGACATTAAAGGGAATTTTGAAGAAGGGAAACAACGGGTTGTGATCCAGCCATTCCACTTTTAGGTCTGTTTCCTAAAGAATTGAAAGCAGTGTCTCTGACAGTTATTAGTACCCAGTGTTCACCACAGCCACGAGGTGGAGACAACCCAGTGGCCGTGGACAGAGGGGCAGAGAGACACACAAGCCTTATCCATAAAATAGAGTATTATTCAGCCAGAAAAAAGAGTGAGATTCTGGTGTATGATCTAACACAGGCAGATCTTGAAAATTTATGCCAAGGAAAATAAGCCAGACGCAGAAGGACAAATACTGTGATTTCACTTATTCGGAGTGCCTCAAACACGCGAGTTCACGGAGATGGGAAGAGGGATGGAAGTGATCACGGAGGTCCGGGTGGGGAGGGGATGGGCAGTTCTCGTCTAGTGGACACTGTCTTAGACGCTTTCCCATTGTTGAGACACCATACCCAGCACCCACAACTTAAAGGAGGAGAGGTTTATTTTAGCTCATGTTTCTGAGTATTCAGTCCATGGTTGGCCGGTTCCAACGCAGAAACAGGATGGCAGAGGGGCCTGGTGGAGGAAACTGTGCTCAACTCATGGCGGCCAGGAAGAGAGGAGGAGGAGCCGGGGAGGAGAACGGGCCCTTCCAGCCCACAGTGCTACGACCACCTCCAACCGGGCCCTGCCTCCTAACAGCACATTCAGCTGTGAGCTCGTCCAGAGAGGAACCCACAGATGAGCGTAGCACCCCACGATCTGCTCAGTGTCCACACAGAGCGGAATTCTGGAGACATTCTAGATCTGAACCATAGCAGACGCAGAGCTGATGCTGAGGATGTGAAGATGTTCTGGGTATGATGTGGTAATGGTTACATGACATCGGGGGCATCTTTAATGCCACTCGAAAGTATGCTGACAGATGGTTAAAAACGATGAAATATGTATATTCCATAATAAAAGGAAGAGAGACAAATATATTTTTCTAGCCCCATGGAATTCCTTCTCTGTGTTCTCGGTCGTCTGCTTCGCTTACGTCACCGTAGTTACAGGTCGTCTTCCTGTGTGCCGGATTCTGGTTCTCACCGTGGCTGCCGTACTTCCCCATGTAGACTGTGTGCTCTTTATGGTTTTGGCGGATGCTGAATGTTCCATCGCGCAGCCCGTTCATGGTTCACACAGCCCTTCCCTTTTTGGGGGGAGAATTTAGGTTACTTCTGTTTGGTTTATAGAAAAGTCTGCCTCGATAGTCTTTTGTCCGTGGAATCCTTTTAAGCTCGAGGAGCTGGGTGGGAGGAGAGAACATGCTCCAAGTGGCTTCCTTTAAGAATGATGTCATTAATTTTGGAGTCCATAGGACAGGACGTGCGCATGCCGCTTTTACAGTGAAAACAGTCCCCTTTCTTGTCCCCTGTCCCTGGAGGTGACTTGGGTTGCTAGGGAAAGAGAGGATGGTTTTGCAGGTGAGGGCGGAGAGGGTGCCCTGCTTCTGCATCTCTTCTGGCCTGTGTGTGTCCCTGGGCCAAGAGATAGGGTGCAGAGGGGAGCTGGTCCCTGCTCAGTGGCTGCAAGGGATTCAACATGTCAACTTTCCGTGTTCGTTTCCTTCTTCAGTGGGCCAGGCTGTGGCATAGGAACGCATTTCTTTTGAGTGAATGAGTTTAAAAAACAAACTCTTTATTGAGACGTGAGGTCCATACCCCAAAGTGCAGACCACACACACTGGGTTACCAGCTAGGACAGAGAAGCGGAGTGTGATTTCCACTCCCCAAGGCCCCGGGGTCACTTTGATGATAAAAGTGGAAGCCCAGAGAATTCCTAAGATGGCCCGGTAAGCTCCTATGCGCCATAGAAGAACCAGAATTCTTGAGAGAACGGTGCGCGCACGTGTTCTTCCTCCCCTTTCATTAGGGTTTGTCCTCTGTCTCATCGGAGAGCTTGGTGACCAAAGAGTGAGTTCTCTAGACAGACACCGGGGTGCAGGTGGATGTCCCGAGGTCGTAAACAGGTTTCCCTTCCCCTTCCCTTCCTTTCCAGCCTCCAGCGCGGTGTTTAACATCAGTGTGGTCCATGTCACCAGCACGGAGATGGAGCTGGAGTGGCAGAACACAGACAGCACCTCTGAATACATCTACCATGTGCGGATCCAGTCTGGCTCCAGCTCGAGCGAGAGGAACAGCTCTCAGAAGGCGATCTCGCTGTGGGGCCTCCTCCCGGGCACCCCCTATAACATCTCCGTCTCTCCCGAGGCGGACCAGGTCCGGGGGGACTCCAGCACCATCACGCAGTACACGCGTGAGTCTCTCGGGCGTCCTGTGAGGACAGGCGCTCCCTGCTTGTCACCAGCAGGCAGTGACAGGGCGAGGGCATGGGGTTCTGGGTCTGCGTGACCTTGAAGTTGCGTAAGTGGAAAATGCCAGCTTCGGCCCAGGCCTGTCGTCCTCATGGGGCCCCGGGGTCGAAGCCGTGTGAACTGGAAGTCGTCCTTTGAAGCAGGAAGTGAGTCAGCCCATGGGAATGAAGAACATGAGTGTCCCCTCATGGCTTGGCCACGCAGACGAGAGAACAGTCACGCTGTCAGGGCGGCACTGCAAGACCCTGCTCTGATGAGGAGCTTTGCGTGCAGCAGTGAGGGAGACGTTCTACCAATATCCAGACCTAATAAGTGGTGGAGGTGTTTGTAGTATGTTTTTAGTGTATTTTTCATCAGTCAGCTTTAAAGTGAAAAGATGGGAAATTATATCTTAAAATATATAGGTCAGATAAACCCAATATAGTAAAAGAAGCCGGAATCTTACTCTGGTGGTGCCTACCTGTAATCCCAGCACCCTGGGGAGGCTGAGGCAGGAGGATCACAAGTTTGAGCCTCAAAATACAAAAGGGGGCTAAGGATGTAGCTTAGTGTGACGGCTCTGGGTTCAACGCCCAGTACTGGGAAAAAAGGTAAACAAAATACTGAAAAGCTTTAATTCTTTCCAAATTTAATCCGTATAATTATTTTCTGAATGTCTTTTTGGGAAGTCCTCCATTTTTTGAGCCAGCAAATATTAGCTTTATTCTTTCTAAAAGAAACCAAGCTGGTTTTGGATGTAGTAAATGAAGTTGTCCTGGGATTCAAACTTCTTCATGCTTTTTTCTTTTGTTGTTTTGGAGACAGGGTCTTGCTATACAGTGCAGGTTGGCCTTGAACTCACTATGGAGCCCAGGCTGGCCTCAGACTTGTGGCAATCCTCCTGCCTCAGCCTCCTGACTGTGGGATGACAGGCGCGCACCACCATACCTGGCCTTATTATTATTACCTTTCAATCCAGGGCCCAGCAATGTGTCCGACATTGAAGTAAAAGCCAACACCACGGCGGCTTACCTGAGCTGGGAGAACCCGGACGGGGCCTCTCCTACCTACTCCTACCACCTTCTTATCGAGGAGGCTGGAGAGGCCAGCGGTGCTACTCGAAACATCACCGTCACTGGAGCCACGCACGAGACAGTCCCTGGATTAGTACCGGGCTCATTTTACACCGTGCAGATCTTCGCAGAAGTCGGGGATGTTGCGTCCCTGGTGCCCGGCCAGACGAGCTTCTGCACGGGTGAGTGGCCCGATGCGGACTGCAGGCTGTCGGTGTGAGGGCGGGGGGTGGGCCGTGTGGACGTCGCCCTCCGTGGCTCCTGGTGGGTCAGACAGGCAACAAAGGTAAACAGGTGTGGGTGATGCTTACTGCCAAGGAGAGGGGCAAGGCATGAAGCAAACGGGAGCAGAAGTGGGCTGTTTTCTTGGGCTGCCCAGGAAGGCTCAATAAAAAGGCGACTTTGAGCACAGATCTGGGGACAGCAAAGGAGTTGTCTGAGGGTGTCAGCCGTTGTGGCAGGGAGTGGCCGGTGCGAAGGCCCTGAGGCTGGAGGGAGCAGGCCAGGGGAGCCCTGACCCACACAGCTGTCCCTCCTCCCTGCCTTCCACTGTGACTTTCGAGGGGCTCAGGCAGTGTTAGGAGCGGGAGGAGGGGAGGCCTGGATTTGGAGCCAACGCTTGGCCGTGGCCTTTCACATTAGCAGCTCTGAGTCACCCCTGGTCACCGTGGCCCTGTCCCCTGGCTCCAGACTCTGAGCTTTGGTATCTGGGGACTTGGCTGCTGCCCCCTGTCTTGGCTGTAATTCCTGCATCCCGCAGCAGGCGGCAGCACTCAGACCAGCGTCCGGGTCTGGGGTGGGGACGCCAAGCTGGTGAGTGTGGGAACTGCAGCACCAGACTCAACAGGGCATCCCTTGCCCTATCCTTCGACATTAATGATGGCATCGCTCCCAGTGTACACGGCATGATCGAAAACATGGTGAATGTGTAAATTACAAATAACTTATTATAGTAAATGACACATGGTCATGAATCCTCCTAACATACTCACCTCACTTTGAACACACGTATCTCATCGTTCTTGCCACTTTCTGAAGCGGTTCTGGTAGTCCTCTGTCCTGGCTGCCTCGATGTCCTGCACAGACTCAAAATGGTCACCTTTCATGGTCATTTTGACTTTGGGGAAGAGCCAGAAGCCCCATAGTGCCAGATCCGGTGCCTAAATGAGGACACAGTGTCACGTTTTTATGAGCCTGCCTTTTTGTTGGATGGCACTGGGCAGCAGCATCCGCCAGAGTTTTGATCATACCTCCTAAAGACACTCAGGAAAGAGCACTCCACAGCTGCTTCAGAAAGTGGCAAGAACCATGGGACCAGTGTGTTCGAAGCCGGGGGAAGATTTTGAGGGGGATTCTTGGCAATGTGTCTTTTACTGTAATACATTGTTAAAAACTTAAAGATCCATAGTATAATTTGATCGCCCCTGGTATTAAGTTTCTCACTGACATCATTGTGGTGTTGGCCATCAGTAAAACTACTGCCCGACACTCCTCTTCCACAAAAAAGACACTGATACCATTCATCTCGGATTATCCAGCATGTGATGTGCATAGATGTTACCCTGAAGTTGGATTTAGAAAACTCAGGATCTGGTTCTGGCTCCATGCCAGCTTTTGTGATGTACTTACTCTCTTCAAGCCTCAGTTGACTTATCTGCAAGGTGGGATGGTGTGAACCTTACCTGGCCCCAAAGGGTCGCCAGGAGGGCCCCAGATGGGACCATGCAGGCGAAGAGGTGGCCCTCATCAGTGTGGCCCTGCTTCTGAGACCCAGATCTGCGCTGAGCATCTCGCTCTGTGACTGACACCCAATGTCTCCTTGACCCCTCACAGCCGTGGGGGATTCAGGCTCAGCCCCGCCTCCTCCACCGCCCTGCACCTGTCTTCCTCTGGCCCCCGAGTCTCCGAGTTTCCATAGCCTCAGGACAGCTGTGCTTGCCTTGCAGAGTCTGCCCCCGTGGACTCTTTCCATTGCCATGTGGTTCCCCGGGAGCCCAGCCTGGTCCTGACGTGGGGCCGTCCTCCCGGCAGCCACACCGGCTTCCAGCTGGGGCTCAGCAGCGGGGCCTGGGACGATGTGAAAAGCCTCGAGCGCTGCTGCCCAGACAACGGCACTGACTGCAGGACGGAAATCCCAAATTTGAATTTTTCCACATGGTACAACATCAGCATCACCACCAAGTCCTGCGGGGCCACAGCGGCCGCCACCCACAGCACCTGCCTCACCGGTATCACAGGTGGGCTCCAGGGCCACGCACCTAGCTGAACCCACTTCCGGCTTTATTTCCCCTGCAATATTTATCTTCATTGACACAGCCTGGGACCCCATTCTCTACAAAGCCAGGCTGGAAAAGCAGACTCATTCTTTCCATCCTGAAAGGTTCTGTTGCTGTGCAGAATAACTCATCACCGTTTTTTAAAGCAAGGATTTCCTTTACCGCACTCAAAAATGACATTTTTATAGAAATGTCCAAATCTACACAAAAGAGAGGGCAGCGTGATGGAATTCATGCATCCAGCCCAACACTGGATAGTGCTTGTTTTATTTACATTCTCTCCTCCCTTCCCTTCAAGGGTTACTTTGAAACAAGTTCCGATCCTTCTCTATTATTATTATTATTTTTTGTGGGTACCGGGGGTCGACCTCAGGACCTCGCACGCCAGCAGGCGCCCGTGCCGCTGAGCGATATCACTGGCCCTTTTTTTGTATGTGGGTACCGGGAGTTGAACTTAGGACCTTGCGCTTGCCAGGCAGGTGCTTACGCCACTGAGCCATCTTACCGGCCCGATCCTTCTCTATTTTTATTTGTAAATATTTCAGCACATTTGCTTCAAAACAGGGACTCCTTTTTTCTTTCTTTCTTCCTAATGTTAACCACATTAACATTACCACTGTACTTCAGAATGGAATAAATGGCCAGATATTCAGTCAAGCCGCACACTTTCCTGGAATCCGTATTAACAAGTTCTGAGCTGCTTTGGGAAACAGGAGATCATTTATTACCCAGGGGATCTCTTAGTTAATCTTTTCATGTCCTGTCCTTTTTAAAAATTTTTATTGGTACGTTTGCAGTACCTAATGACCACATTCCTTGTGGGGTGTCGGTACATCTTAATTCTTTTTTTTTTGTTTGTTTTTGTTTTTTTGAGACAGGGTCTCACTATTTTGTTCAGGCTGGCCTCGAACTTGTGGCAGGATCCTCCTGCTTCAGCCTCCTGAGTGCTGGGATTACAGCCAAGGGCCACCATGCCTGTGTCAGACTGTTTTAATCAGGGCAGCTGTGTAATCTATTTTGAAATCGGAACGTGTGGGGGCTACTTTCTCAGGCCACTCACAATTCATCTGAGCGTTAGGACTGTTTTTTTTCTGTGCATGTACAAAATGCCATTGGGATTTTGAGGAGGAATGGCATTGACTTTCTAGATCACTTTGAGTGCTGTGGACATTTTAATAATATTAATTCTTACAACCTGTGAACATGGGATGTCTTTCCTTTTGTGTCTTCCTTGATTTCTTTAATGAATGTCATATAGTTTTCAGTGTACAAGTTGTTCACCTCCTTGGTTGTATTCTAATTATACCTTAATAGATCCACTTTTAAAATAAAAGGAAAGAGCTAGGCATGGTGGTGCACACCTGTAGTCCCAGCACTTGGAAGGCTGAGGCAGGAGGATCTCTGTCAGTTTGAGGCCAGTCTGGGCTACATAGCGAGACCCTGTCTCAAAAAACAAAACGAACAAACACAAAAGGATTACAAGTACATATTGTTACATAGCAATAACTGCAACAGTAAGACCAACCAGGGTTGTGGGCACGGGGAGGCCCGTGCGATCCGAGCTCCCGCGGCTCCGCGTCGGCACCGATCCTGTCGCGTGCGGTTCCGTTTCAGACCCCCCCGCCCCAGACGGCTCCCCGAACATCACATCGGTCAGCCACAACTCCGTGAGGGTCCGGTTCAGCGGGTTCGAAGCCAGCCACGGCCCCATCAGAGCCTACGCCGTCGTCCTCACCACCGGGGAGGGTAAGGAGGCGCCGGCGCGTCCGCGCAGCGACCCCCACTCGGCCCGCCAGCCGCGCGGCGGCCACACGGGCGGGGTCGGCTCTGCCCCATGGGCTGGGCAGCATCCGGGCCCACGCACGCGCACGCGGGAGGGCAGGGCGCATGCGTCACGCTGCGCGCACCCCACGGCTTCCGGCTTCGTCCCAGCAGATTCTCGCTCTGCCGTGCTGTGTGAAAACAGTCGCGGGAGAAGCAGAAGTTCGAGCGCGCCTCTTCCGCTCAGTGCAGTTGACCAACACAGGAGGGGCTGGACCCGCCGGCCCTGCGCTGGGGTTTTCTTCTCTTACCGCGGCACGTCTTCCAGGTGGAAGAATATTAGTTTCAAGCGACTTCGTTCCTTTTTTTTTCCGAGACAGGGTTTCACTGTGCAGTTCGGGCTGGCCTGGAACTCACTATGGAGCTCAGGCTGGCCTCGAACTCACAGCGATCCTCCTGCCTCAGCCTCCTGAGTGCTGGGATTACAGGCGTGCATCACCAGGCCTGGCTCCCAACTCTGCTTCCAACACTTAATACACGTGTACACACACACACACACACACACACACACACACACACATCCTTACACAGTGATCTTTTCTTTTCTTTTTTGTAGGTACCAGGTGTCGAACTCAGGCGCCCGTGCCGCTGAGCGATATCACTGGGCCTTTTTTCGTATGTGGGTTCCGGGAGTCGAACTCGGGCCCCCGCTTGCTAGGCAGGCACGTGCGCCATCTCACCGGCCCCAGTGATCTTTTCTTAACAAACAAAAAGGGTTTGCATTTCTTGTGGCACCCTGCAGAGGCGTCCCTGTGGCTAAGGGAGGAGGCAGGGTAAAACCGGTTTCTCCTCGAAGGGCTCTGTCGCAGACCTTGGTCGCCAGGGCGTGATTTGAGGATGTCTCTTGACAGCTGGGTGTGAGTGCTTTGTGGAGGCCTGGATCTAAAGTGCCAAATCTTGGTGTTTGGGGCGATTCTTTAACCTAAATGCGCACAGGCAGGGCCCCCCACCCCACATCTCCACCTGTGGTCTGCCCCCGCTCCGAGAGGAAGGGAGGGGCAAACACTCAGTGTGAGGGGATCCTGGAGGGAGACATTTGCTGATGTCATAGGCCTGTCTCAGAACTTCAGAAAGTGCTGTTGAGCCAGGTGTGGTGGTGTATGCCTGCAATCCCAGCACTTGGGAGGCTGAGGCAGGAGGGTTGCCATGAGTTTGAGGTCAGCCTGGACTGCATAGTGAGACCCTGTCTCAAAAACCAAAAAGCAAACAAACAAAACAAAAAAGATGTCGAGCTGTCTCTGTTTTCTCTTTCTATTTTGGGTCTGTTTATTCTGCTCTGTTGCTTTCCAACAAACCCTAAGTGTAGACCTTTCCTGAAGGGGGCAGGTGATGGCACAGGGCGAGCAGGCTGCCCGGTGCTGGCCCTTTGTTTGCTTTCTGGTATTTGAGACAGGGTCTCACTGTGCAGTCCAGGCTGTCACCTGGTCTGGGCCGGGAATCCAGCTCCATCCCAAGGGCAGGGTGACTGACTTCGGGCCAGGTCCTGTTGGTTTTCTGAGCCTTCATTTTTCTTTTCTGGAGAATGGGCGTGATAAGCTTGTGTGATGAGATCCGTGGTTGCAAAGTGAGCTCGTGTAAGTGGAGCGCTGAGAATTTAACGTTGGAAAAGCCTGATGTCGAGGGTGTCTGAGTTGGCGTCACTTCGCTATGCGGAGACCCGGGTCTCTGCTGTCGCTTAGAGTTTACTTTCTGTGTGCCTCCCGTAGCCGGCCGCCCTTCTCCAGATGTTCTGAGGTACACCTATGCGGACTTCAAAAAGCGGGCCTCGGATACCTACGTGACATACCTCGTGCACACGGAGGAGAAGGCGCGGTCCCAGGGCTCGTCTGGAGTCTTGAAATACGAGATCGATGTTGGCAACGAGTCCACCACCCAGGGCTACTACAACGGCAAACTGGAGCCGCTGGGCTCCTACCGGTGAGGGCTTTAGTCCCCGCAGCCCCGGCTGAGCGCAGTGTGCACAGCCGCTGTCTGCTGCAGCGGGGATGTGGTCCAGCGGCCTCATGGCGCTCTCTGTCCCCACAGGGCCTGCGTGGCCGGCTTCACCAACATCACCTTCAGCCTTCAGCATGACGGACTCATCAATGGGACTGAGAGCTACGTGTCCTTCAGCCCCTACTCAGAGGCTGTTTTCTTGCCCCAGGACCCAGGTAGCGGGAGACAGCGGTCCTGGCCCCAGCTTGCGTCCCCCGGTTTGAGCCCCTGTGAGGTCCCCGGCAGCCAGCTGTTTTTCTAATCCCTGGATGGTTTAGCTCTTTGATGTCACCCATGGGCCCGCGTGCCAGGCCCGTGGTGTGACTTTTCCTTTACAGAATCCTTCAACATTTGCAGCCCCAGGAGCCATGGGAATTGTCTTGTCCAACCTCCCTTTAGAAATAGGCTGCTGAGGCCCAGAGAGGGGAAGTAACTCGCCCTGGGGTCACACAGTGGCTTAGTTGCAGTCCTGAGATTCTGGCCTTGGGCTCCTCGTCAGCTGTTTCTGTCCGAGGTTGCAGAGCTAAGTGACCCGGGAGCTGCAGGGACCCAGGGAGGGTGTGTCCCTCAGCCCTGGGCCAGAGGTGAATTGACGGACTTGTTCGCTAGGTTTTCTGACTCGTCCTACTTGGTAGTTTTTGGCTACTAGAAAGAAATTTCCAGAGGAAGTCAGCAAAGGGGTTTTGTATCCCCTGAGCCCGGTGCCATGGGCCCTTCTGCTCATGTGAGGTGAGGCTCAGAGGGTCCGAGGAGGCAGGTCAGTCACCCATAGTGGAGTGACGGACCAGAGAGGAGACTGCAGCCAGGGGTGGCTAGGGCCAGGGACTGTAGCTCCTGATTGCCCGGGTTGGTTTTTTTTTTTTTTTTTTTGTGGGTACCGGGGGTCGACCTCAGGACCTCACGGGCCAGCAGGCGCCCATGGTGCTGAGCGATATCACTGGCCCTTTTTTCGTATGTGGGTTCCGGGAGTTGAACTCGGGCCCTCGTGCTTGCCAGGCAGGCGCTTACTCCGCTGAGCCATCTCACCGGCCCCCGGGTTGGTTTTAATTCCAGAGATACCAGGGATGTGTAACTCCCGTGTGTGTGTGTGCGCCTTGCATGTGAGTTACACACATGTGTGCACATGCACCCCTGGCCCCCTGCTGTGGGGGTCCCATGTGGCCCCTCGTGGACCCCTCCCCAGGTGCCCGTGTTTGAATCCCAGGTGTCATCTGTGGAGCTGTGTTTGGATGCATCTTTGGTGCCCTGGTCATCGTGGCCGTGGGAGGCTTCATCTTCTGGAGAAAGAAAAGGTGGCGTTGCTTATGTGAATTATAATCCTCTGCTTTTCAGGGACGCTTTTCTTGTGGGAAATTCCATACACACACAGCCCTGCGAGGAACGGTACAAAGAACACTTGTGTCCCCATGGTCCACAGCACTCACCGTGTGGCAATCTTGCACGCCCTCCTCCCTGCCTGCATGAAGTCTGTGTATCAGTTGGGATTCATTTGCTGCCGGCAAGGACTCTACCCACCCCCCCACGCAGGGTTTCTAATCTGACCCCACCAGGCTCTTTGTGCTGCCACCAGTCCCTGCTGGGTTGGTGGACAGTGTGAACAGTGCAGCTTCGGCATTAGGTTCTGATTTACTTTTTGGGACTAGGGGTCCATGACTGGGTAAAACAACTCATTTCTTGTTACCAAAAAAGTAATACATATACATGAGTCACTTTCCCATTGCTAGGACAAAATACCTGACACCCGCAACCTCAAGGAGGAGGGGTTTGGCTAATGGTTTCAGTGGGTTCAGTCCATGGTTTGCTGGCTCCAAGGAAGCTGTGGAAGAAAGCTGTTAGTGGAAGAAAGCTGTTCAACCATGGCAGCCAGGAAACAGAGAGAGAAGGGAAGAGCTGGGGGACAGGAACACACCCTTCCAGGTCACACCCCTGGACATGACCCACCTCTTAATGAGGTCCCACATCCTCACAGCACATTCAGTGCCTGAATCATAAATCCACTAATGGGTACAGCACCCCCATGATCCAATCACTTTCCAAAAGCCCACCTCCGAGCACTTTTGGGTCCACAGGTACATATCCTTGTGCCTAAATCTCTGCCAATGCCCATGATTATTTCAAGCTGGACAACCACTGGGAAGGTGTAGGTGCCCCACCCACACTGGATTTGATATGATTTCTGGTTTATTGCAATAACATATCAGACTTTTCCCCAAAGCAGTATGAAATAAAGAGCCTTGCTTTACAGTAAGGTAATACCACTGATACATACTGCAAGGGAATTCCTAAAGGTAGCCAGAGTAAGATTCCGTATGCTTTGTGATAGAATAAGAGACTCACTTTACAGCTTTGTAATTGGCATTTGCTGTTTGACCCTGAAGCTGATGTGAGCCAGTGCCCGGGGAAAGGCATTTGACAGACACACGCGAGGGGGAGGCGCAGAAGGAAGCTCTTCTTGTCTAATGGGGCTTTTGTTTCCTTTTCACACAGGAAAGATGCAAAGAACAATGACGTGTCCTTTTCTCAAATTAAGTAAGTCTCTAGAGTTAGGGTTATTTTAAGACTCTCACTGCCCGGATCTGTTCTGTGACCATACAGGGAAGTTTGGTTGGACCTTGCCGTCATTTTTCCTGATTGATCACCTGGAAATTCTCACTAGTTTCATTTATATTGATCTTCTGAAGCAAGAGTCCCTGCCATGTTCTACTCTTTTCTATATACAGTTACTAGTAGATGTTTGCAAATGTCATAGTTACCTTCATTTTGGGGGGGGTCTGGTATGTGGATATAGCATATCTCAATATTTTATGATTTTAAAAAATTGAGTGGGTTATCAAGATCTAGGGCGGAGTAGAACTTACGTAAACTCACAAATATGACCATTTTATACAAAAGAGGTGGATTTCCCTATTCCCTTTTTGGTGTTTTGTGAATAATATTATTCTCATCTCTACTCCTTGACCCCTCCCCACATTGCAGTCTGGTTTTTGTTACTCTGGGAAGATATTTATTCCTAAACAAATGATTTTTTTCTAATCGGTTATTTTTTCTTTCCCTTCCTATGATGAAGACCTAAAAAGTGAGTAATTTCTTTATTTTTTAAAAATAACTTAGGTTTTTCTACTGGGAGTGTGCACCTCTTTGAATGTAAAGAAAATCCTGACAGCTTGTTTTGCTCTCTTAGGTCCAAGCTGATCAGAGTGGAGAATTTTGAGGCTTATTTTAAGAAGCAGCAGGCTGATTCCAACTGCGGGTTTGCGGAGGAGTACGAAGTACGTGGCTGTAGTATTGTGTTTTCATCATTTTGTGATTCTTCCTGAATATCAGGAACTGTTTTTGTCTTATGGTGAAGCTTTGGGTGAGAGAAGACTGCCTGGATTGGGAAGAAGTTTGTGCTTGTCCCCTGGGGCCCCACTGTGGCCCACGAGCACTTCCACTGACCCTGGATTTTAGTGGATTGTTTGTTTTTATTTGTTTTGTTTTCTGGTACCGAGCATTGAACCCAGGGCCTTCACACTGAGCTACATCCCCAGCCCTTTTTATTTATTTTTTATTCTGAGACAGTGTTTCATTGAGTTGCCCAGGCTGGGCTCAAACTTGCGATCCTCCTGCATCAGCCTCTCAGAGTGCTGGGATTACGGGCAGGCTCAGCTTTGTCCTTTTGGCTTTATTTAAATCTCTGGGTCCCTTTCCTATGGCTGCCATAACAAAAGTACCATAAACTGGGCGGTTAAAAGCAATAGAGACGGATTGTAGCTTTAGAGGCCAGAAATCCCAAGTCGCGGTGTTGGCTGGGCCTGGCTCCCTCCTAGGTGTCTTGGGGACAGTCCCTCCGCATTCGCTCCAACTGCTGGCAGCTGTGTGCTCCTCCGTTTTGTGGCAGGGCACTCCCGTCTCTGCCTCTTTTTCCCTGAGGTGTCTCCTTCCTGCGCCCGTGTCTTGTTGCCTCTTCCTCCTGCGTGGATGCCGCCCACATGGGATTAGGGTCCCCTGCTTGTGTGACCTCATTTTAACCTGATTACATCTGCAAAGACCCAGTTTCCCAGGAAGATCCCACTGGGGTTAGAAATTCAGCCTAAGTTTTAGGGGACATAAGTGAACCCCTATCCCCCTGCATCCCCGCTCTGTTCTGCCCAGTATAAATAGTATTTGAAGGCTGAATAAATAAACAACTTCTTAATTTTGCTTTCAGGACCTGAAGCTGGTTGGAATCAGTTTGCCTAAATATGCTGCTGAGCTGGCTGAGAATAGAGGGAAGAATCGCTACAACAACGTCCTACCCTGTGAGTGACCGTCCCACGCTGTGTCCCCTTCCACCTGTCACATCTATGACAGTCGAGGCGAGCCATCCATTAGTCACCTGTCACGTGCTACGTGCTGCCTGTAGGGACATGACACTTAATTTAATCCTCACAACCTCCTTAGGAAGTCGGGAGTGGGAAGTTTATTTTGCAGATAAGGAAACTGAGGCATGATGTGTGAGGTGATTTCTTTTTCCTGAGGTCACACAGGTAGTAATGGCAAAACCAGGCTGTGGGCCAGGTCTGTGAGTCTCATTCAGGGAAAGGACAGAGTTGGGCTCTCATGTCTGTCAGAGTCACTTTCTCATCGCTGGAACACAACACTCGACACCCACAACTCAAAGGAGGGGAGGTTTATTTTGGTTCACGTTTTTAGTTTGTGGTTGGCTGGCTCCAGAGCAGGAAGAACACAGTGGAGGGGTCTGGCAGAGGAGAGCTGCTCTCCTCATGGTGGCCAGGAAGTGGAGAGAGGAGGGCGGAGCCAGGGAGGGAGGTATATACTTCCGGGTCATGTCCCCAGTGACCTCCCTCCTCTGACCAGCCCCTCCTCCTAACATCAGCTAGCACCCCCATGATTTAGTCACCTTTCAGAAGCCCCGCCTATGAGTGCCTGAGGCTTTAAGGGGGACATCGAGATACAAACCGTGACTCTACATATCTGTGTATCTACTTACCTATCTACCTACCTACTTGTCTTTCAGACCCTTTATCTCAGTTTATAGAGCTCTGGATAAAGGTGGGCAGAGTAGACTGGTAGTCATTCTTTCTGCTTGTCCAGACATACCTGTGATTGGCAGGTCACATTCCACAGCTTAATATGAGTGATGAGTGAGCCGGGTGCAGGGGCACACGCCTGTAATTTCAGCCCCTAGGAGGCTGAGGCAGGAGGATCGCCATGAGGTGGAGGCTAGCCTGAATGACACAGTGAGACCCTGTCTCAAAACAAACAAGCAAAAAATATGAGTGATAAGTAAATTCTCCCATTTGGAAATCACCAAAGTTGGCTGTGGGGAAGAAGCTTTGAAAATAGGTGGTGGGGAGGGGCGGGGAAGAGCTTGCGTCACCTCGTGTTGCCAGCCTGTTCCTGTGAACACCTGTGGAGATTTGCAGATCCTGAATGGCGTCTGAGAATTTGGTGTCTGAGTATTGTTTTTACTGGAAAGACGTTGGGCTGAGACTCACATTGGTACCTGAGTTAGCATCGCAGTGTTCTTCTGTCCTGGGGAGGGTAACCCATGTGGGGACAGATGGGTGGGGCTGAGAGGGTGCTGTGTGGCTTCTCCTGCCCTTGGGCGCCCTTAGCATATTCCATTCCTGGTCTACGTGTGTGCTTCTGAAATGAAAATAACTTGCAGGAAACATGAGAATTCTGTGTTTCAGACCATTCCATTCTTAGTTGTCTTATACATTGTTTATGGTTAAATCTAGTTCTTTTTTATAGCACTGTTTTTATCTGAGAATGCAGGCAGCATGGAAAGGTGGCCTTGGGCCTCAGCTCTGCTGCCGGGGAATGGGCACTAGATTTGAATTCTGTCTGTGCTCACTGGGTATCCTGAGCTTGAAATCCCTTCATGTCCATATCCCTCAGTTTCCTCATGTGTAAAACAGGGTAAACACTAGTGGGGTGGTTTTGGGGGAAGAAAATAAACTTGCTTAACTTATTCCTTGCTCATGGCAGACCAGCAAGGCAGCTGGTAGTAATAGGCTTGTTTGGTCTGAGATGGGTGGGTGTATCAGTCAGCTTTCCCTGCTGAGACACAGCACCAGGCCCCCATGGCATAAAGGGGGTGAGATTTAACTTGGTACATGGTTTCAGGGGATTCAGTCCATGGTTGGCCAGCTCCAAGGCAGGAACATCTTGGTGGAAAAGGCATGGCGGAGCAGAGCTGCTCAGTTCATGGTGGCCGGGAAGCAGAGCAGGAGGATATATGTTTTTCTTTTCTGTGTGCAGCTTTCCTGAAACATTTGTTTCTAACCAGGTCCTTTTCTCTTTTTCAGATGACATTTCTCGTGTCAAGCTTTCAGTCCAGGCCCATTCTACTGATGACTACATCAATGCCAACTACATGCCTGTAAGTGGGTGCCAGGTTATTCCCATGAGCCCTTCTGGGTGTCTCTTTGGTGCCCTTGACACTGAATCTGCTTTCTGTCCTTAGGGCTACCATTCCAAGAGGGATTTCATTGCCACGCAAGGACCTTTGGTCAATACTTTGAAAGATTTTTGGCGTATGGTCTGGGAGAAAAATGTATATGCCATTGTTATGTTGACCAAATGTATTGAACAGGGAAGGGTAAGTTATTTTCTTACAATTTCATATTAAATTGATTTTTATCCTGGTGGAAGGCCTTGAAGTACCTTCAAAACTATTTGTCTTCTTTTTAAAAAAAATACTACTCTCAAACATAGGCACCTTTATTCTTAGAAATTTGTTTTCTGTCTTTTAATGTCCTTGCTGGGATAGCAAATAGCAGGAGCAGGGACTGCGTCCCAGGTCAAGGGACAGCTGCTGCTTGGCCTGAAATCAGTTTTCATGCAGAAATGATGGTCCAGCATGGGCAGACCTGAGTTTTAAAGCAAACCTGGATTTTCATGAGAAAGCTCCCCATTTTAAAAGAGTCGGAAGAATTTAAAATTGAAAGCAAGCAAACCATTCTAAGGCTCCCAGAGCTCCCAGCCAGGGGACTGACTCAGTCCCCGGTCCCAGTTTCATTACCTGCTCTCCCTTTTTGTTTTTGAGACAGGGTCTCTCTATGTAGTTCAGGCTGGCCTTGAACTCACTTTGTAGCCCAGGCTGGCCTTGAACTCGCAGCAATCCTCCTGCCTCAGCCTCCTGAGTGCTGGGATTACAGGTGTGCGCCACTATGCCTGGCTCCCCGGTCTTCCTTTTGAGACTTTTTTTTTTTTTTGTGGGTACCGGGGGTCGACCTCAGGACCTCAGGCGCCAGCAGGCACCCGTGCCGCTGAGCAATATCACCTGCTCTTTTTTCGTATGTGGGTTCTGGGAGTCGAACTCGGGCCCTTGCGCTTGCCAGGCAGGCGCTTATGCCGCTGAGCCATCACACCGGCCCCTTTTGAGTCTTTAGTGATGACAGATGGTGTGATCTGTGTGTTTTCATAAAAATGCAATTTTATTCTAGACCAAATGTGAGGAGTACTGGCCTTCTAAGCAGGCCCAGGACTATGGGGACATAACTGTGGTAATGACATCAGAAATTGTTCTCCCGGAATGGACCATCAGAGATTTCACAGTGAAAAATGTAAGTAAGAGGCCAAGGTCGCTGGGTCTTAGAAATTGCCATATATGAACTTTGGGGAGTATTTTAAGTTGCTGTTAACTAATATGTTATTTTATGCATTAGAGAAAAATTCACTTTGCTTTCTACACAATAAAACAATCCATTCTTGTGTGTTCCAATCAACCCATAGTTTTACTGTCTTGAGGGAAATTTCACACGTTTTTTCCTGAATAAAGCGAATCTCAAGGGTGTGGCTCTAGAAGTAACCCTTCCTTTCCTTCCACTCCCAGGTGACTTGCTCATGGAATTTTTGTCACAAGCCAAGTCCTTTTGAATTACTTGGTTGGGAGATGGCACCAGGAGGGGCTGTTTGCTGACAGGAACAGTTTATAACAGATGCACACAGTGGTGGCTCGGTCCACAAACTTAATTCAGTCCATGATTCTGAGGAAGATGGTGTGCTCCTGTTCGTCCGCCGATGCGGAGTTCAGGAATGGAAGGAAAATTTTGGTGAACACTTCTGTTCATGGACCAAATTGTTCACCAACAGAAGCGTTCATGAACCAAGGCATCGATGCAGTAGGATTCCTGGGTGTAAGCACTGTCTTAGTTACTTTTCTCTTATTGCCGAGACAAAACACTTGACACTCCAAGTTAGAGGAGGAGAGGTTTATTTGGCTCACAGTTTGTGGAGGTTTCAGTCCATAATCCGCTGGCTCCAGCGCAGGGTGGCCTGGCACAGGGGCCATAGTTCATGGCGGCAGAAGACAGCAAAAGCGAGCAAGGGAGAGACAAGACTCTGTCCCTTATGTTGTATGCAGGCTACCTGCCCTAGGGCGGGTGTAGCACTCACATCCTTAATCTTAGCCAGAACTATGTCGAACCAGTCAGTGGACTGATTTAGTAATCACACACCCTTGATCCCAGCATCCCATACTCCAGATCCAGCCACTTCTGAAAAAGCCCTATGACCACATTGAGGCTTTGGGGGACATCTAGACACAGCCCTAACAAGCACATTGGCTTCCTTACCCACCAGAGTGACAACTAAATCAATTCCATCATGCAGGCATTTCAGGAAGTCGAGTTTGTGTCCTTTCCCTTTTTTAAGGGTGTTTGAAAGAGGCAGTGCCATGAAGTGACTTTGATCTTTACTGATGGGTGTGGGGAGGGATGCGTCTAACCCTTTGCAGTTTGCATTCAGGGCCTAAAATGTGCTTCCCCTTTTGATCTCGTGGCTCCAAATTTGGGTCTCCGGCCCAGATAAACAATCCAAAACCAGGAATAGAATTATTTGTCAAGAAGATGAACACCAGTATTATTTGGAGGAAAAAATTGGAAACCATGCAGACACTCAGCTTTTCGAGAATGGATAACTAAACCGTGACCTCACTGCTTATGGAGTCATTGTTTAGCTGTGAGAAAGGTTGGAGTTATAGGCTACATGGTCAGCCTTTGTCTATGGGTTCTGCATCTGTGAACTCAGCCAAGTTGGGATCAAAATTACTTGGAGAGGGCCGGTGAGATGGCTCAGAGGCGTAAGCGCCTGCCCGGCAAGCGCGAGGGCCCGAGTTCGACTCCCGGATCCCACATACGAAAAAGGGGCCGGTGATATCGCTCAGCGGCACGGGCGCCTGCTGGTGCGCGAGGTCCTGAGGTCGACCCCCCGGTACCCACACACACACAAAAAAATTACTTGGAGAAAAAAAAATTGCATGTGTACTGAGCACGTACGGACTTCTTTTTCTGGTTATCATTCCTTAAAAAACACAGCCTAACTACTGTTTACATAGCATTAACATTGTAGTTTAGGTATTATTAACATTTACATTGTATTTTAGGAATTATAAACAATTCAGAGATTATTTTGTGTGTGTGTGTGTGTGTGTGTGTGTGTGTTGGAGACAGGGTTTTGCTGTGCAGATCAGGCTGGCCTTGTACTCACTTTGTAGTCCAGGCTGTCCTCAAACTCGCAGCAATCCTCCTGCCTCAGCTTCCCGAGTGCTGGGATTACAGGGGCGTGCGCCACCAACACCCAGCCTCAGAGATGATTTAAAGTATCCCTCCATGTTACTGAACGGCAGGGATACATTCTGGGAAATGTGGGAGGCACGTGCACAAACCCAGATGGTGTAGCCTACGACACACCTGGGCTCAGCATACGTCGGTCACATATGTGCACTGCTGTTGGCTGAAACATTGTGCACGCCTGAGAGCCGGAGCACACGTGTGGGTGGTTTGCAAATGCTGTGCCATTTTACTTAAGGGAATAGAGCTTGCATGGGTTTTCATGTCAGAGGGGCCCTGGATCCACTGTCCCCAGCTACTGACTGCCGACTGTAGTTACCACGAGGAGGTGTTAGGATGCAATGTGAGCGAGACACACCCCGAGACAGAAGCTCATGCAGATTCTAAAAAGCCTGGAAGTGGATTCAGTGAATTTCACCAGGGTGGTGCTCTGGGCTGTAGCTTACAAGAATTATCCTGGAAGACTAAGTCACGGGCGAAGTGCGGTCTATGAAAAGCTCATTCTTTACTGACTGCTATGACTTGAAGAGTCTGGGCTCGGTTACTATTCCAGTTCCTCCAGAGGCGCTTCCTGCTGTTACGTGCACCGATTCGGCCACCAAAGTCATTAAGTTCCCAGTAATTGAAACACCTTTGAAACGTGTCTGCTCATTTCTGCAGGTTTTGTCCCTTTCAGTGGCCTCGTTTGTCTGCAACTGCTTACCCCATGTGGGGTTCACCCTTGTCGGGGAATGATGTGTGGAATCGTCCACATTGCTTGAAGAAATTGCTATTGCTGGGAGGGCAGGGCAGTGCGTGTCTGTTGCTCCAGCATTCTGGGAGGCTGATGCAGGGAGCCCAGACTGGGCAATTTAGCAATTTAGAGAGACCCTGTCTCAGAATAAAAAATAAAAAAGGGCTGGGGGTGTAGCGCAGTGTGAAGGCCCCTGTTTCAGTCCCAAGTTTAAAAAAAAAATTGCTACCATGATTTTAAAAAAATAAACTCAGATCTCACATATTTCTTCCAAAGCTCTTTCTTATTGTAGGAGTCAATCTAGGATACCACATGACATTTAGTAAAATATTAGTTGTTAATTACGCAAAAGGCACTGATACATTTTCCTTTTAAACCCGAGAATGGTACAGACAGGGCTCAGCTGCCTAGTGCCCTGCGCATCCGCTCTGAGTATGCGGCTGCCTCAAGCTCCCACCCTTGGACCCTTTGGGGCACTGGGCATGGTGGGGTGGTCCCTGTTGGGCCGGTGCCAAGCCTCGTGTTGTATTTGGTGAATCGTGTTCGGTTTTGTGGTTGGGACGTTCCCGGGTTTTCGGGACTCTAAGGAGGTGCAGGTGTAAGATGTGAACCTGTTTACTGGCCGATGGCCAGAAATGGGGAGTGATCTGAACTCAAACCCAGAGTGCTTGGTACCTTGCCAACTCAGAGATAAGACAAATGTCGGGGAATTCAGTCCACTTCTCCGAATCGCTGCTCCCTCTTTTTGGCGGGGAGGGGGACATGCTGGAATTGAACCTGGAAGCCTTCACACTAAGCTATATCCCCAGCTCATTTTATTTATTTATTTTTTTTTATTTTAAAATTTTGAGACAGGATCTCACTGTGTCACTAGGTTGCCAAGGGTTGGCTCGAACTTGCAATCCTCATGCCTCAGCCTCCTGGAGTGCTGGGATGAGAGGTGTGCACCACCACACCTGGTTTCCTCACTCAATCCACCAGGGGGTATTCAACCCTCCTTCTTGGGCATGCTAGGCAGATTCGATGAGCAAGACAAAGTGTGTGCAATCACCCCTGCAGCTGGTGTGCGAGTGTAGTTTTGATTTTTAGCTTAACTAGAATTTTTAGCTGCCATCTTTCCCCGGCAGTTCATTGTCTGGGCTCTGCCCGACTTCCCTTGCCTTTCCGTGTCCCTAGGCAGCCTGTGTCTCTGCCTCTGACCCCTCTGTTGACTTGTAGGTCCAGACGAGTGACAGTCACCGGCTGAGACAGTTCCATTTCACCTCCTGGCCGGACCATGGCGTTCCTGACACCACAGACCTGCTCATCAACTTCCGGTACCTGGTTCGTGACTACATGAAGCAGAGTCCTCCAGAGTCGCCGATTCTGGTGCACTGCAGGTACAGGAGGCGCTCGCGTGTGACGGCTGCAGCGCACGCATCTGTTTCTGAGCGCTGCAGAAGTGTGCGAGGCATTCACGATTCAAGAGAAAAGTTGCAGGAGGTCCACGCATGGCTTATTCCCTAGGCCCCGAGCCTCCCATACAGGGCTTGGCGAGCCACAGCCTGTGGCCAGACCTGGTGGGCCGACCATTGCTGTCGACAGAGTGCCACCGCAGCAGCTCTGCCCCTGGTTTGCATGTCGTTAGTGGTTGCGTTTGTGCTGCAGTGGCAGAGACCACGTGCTCTGTGGAGCTGAAGATATTTGCCGTCTACGGAAAAAGCGCGCCCATTGCTACTCTAGAACAATAAGAAATTAGCTTTAAAATTAAAGGAATTTGGGCCGGTGAGATGGCTCAGCGGCGTAAGCGCCTGCCTTGCAAGCGCGAAGGCCCGAGTTCGACTCCCGGATCCCACATACGAAAAAGGGGCCGGTGATATCGCTCAGCGGCACGGGTGCCTGTTGGCGCGCGAGGTCCTGAGGTCGTCACCCCGGTACCCACAAAAAAAAAAAAAAAAAAAATTAAAGGAATTAAGGGAGGCGTGGTGGCGCACCCCGGTAATAACCAGCACTTGGGAGGCTGAGGCAGGAGGATTACCTCAAATTTGAGTCCAGCTTGGTGAGTTCAAAGCCAGCCTGAACTACGTAGTGAGACCCTGCCTCAAAAAAATCCAAAAAATAAAGGAATTAACTTAGGGCAGAAGAAAGAGGGGCTTGGTTGCCTGTGGGGAACAGATAGAACTGGCCCTTCTAGGTTACCGTAGCAACTTGAATGGACTGAGATTTAAGAGGCTCTAACAAGGCATCTTATTTGTGGCACTGAACTCAGAAGTAAGTTTGGGGGCCAGTGAGATAGCTCAGTGGCATAAGCGCCTGCCTGGCAAGCGTGAGGTCCTGAGTTCGACTCCCGGAACCCACATACGAAAAAAGGGGCCGGTGATATCGCTCAGCGGCACGGGCGCCTGCTGGCGCACGAGGTCCTGAGGTCAACACCTGGTACCCACAAAAAAAAAAAAAGGAAAAAAGAAGTAAGTTTGGGACTCAGGCCTCAGTGCTGAGGCAGCGAAGCCTGACTTATGGAGGTTTCCAGGGAGCAGCTTTGCTCGGGTCCCTTGCTCATGTGCTGCTGTCCCTTCCTTTCAGCGCGGGGGTCGGCAGGACGGGCACTTTCATTGCTATCGATCGCCTCATCTATCAGATCGAGAACGAGAACACCGTGGACGTGTACGGCATCGTGTACGACCTCCGCATGCACCGGCCCCTCATGGTGCAGACCGAGGTGAGCTGAGGTCCTCGCCTGACCCTTCCCGCCTCCCGTCAGTGTGTGGCGGATCCCAGGGGGTCACATGATGGGGGTGAGATTGTTCACCTTTCTGGGTCTCTTGGGCTTTCTGTGAATGATGCTGGATTTCTTGGCAGGCTCTAAAGTGAGCCGGGGCCGGTGAGATGGCTCAGCGGCGTACGCGCCTGCCTGGCAAGCGCAAGGGCCCGAGTTCGACTCCCAGAACCCACATACGAGAAAAGGGCCGGTGATATCGCTCAGCGGCACGGGTGCCTGCTGGCGCGTGAGGTCCTGAGGTCGACCCCCGTACCCACAAAAAAAAAAAACAAAAAAAAAGTGAGCCGGGCTGAATGGCCCTGCACAGATGGCGCAGTAGGGCCGGTGTCTGGAAGGGAGCCACACACCCTCATCCATAGGATAATTCTTTACCATACATCTTTGACTTAAATAATCTTCCCAAGTCTCTGGTTCCTGGGTTTAAACCTAGGAAACTGATATTTTTCACTCTTTGTTTCTAAGCAGATGTGACCATCTTTTAAAATATGCAGATGAAATTGGATTATCAAGCTGGATGTGGTGGCATGCACTTGTAATCCCAGCACTTTGGGAGGCTGAGGCAGGAGGATTGCAGCCTGGGCAATGTGACTTAGTAACTATTTCCAAATAAAAAATAAAAAGGGGTGGGGATGTAGCTCAGCGTAAAGGCCTTGGGTTAATCCCTGGTACCACAGCAGAACACAACACAACCAAGCAACCAGGCTTATCAAACATGAATATTAGGAAATAATCTATTGTGTTTAAGCATTAAGCAGTTTGTCCTCACCCAGCCTTGTAAGTGTGAAAGAAAGAAAGAAAGTCATTATCAGAGCGACAGGGCGGGGCCGCGGGAGAGAGGACCCTGCCGGCCTGTCTTCCCGGAAATGCTCCCAGCGAACAGAGCTGGGTTGCAGTGGGAAGCAGCTGTGCTTGTGGGGTGAACGCACCCTACAACAAGGAGGACAGGATATTCACTTTACAGCAGGCCACGGCCCTGAGCTGGCGGAGACCTCGCGTGCTGCACGCTGAGCCGTGCAGGGTGTGTCCGAGAGTCCGGGCGCCCTGCGCGCTTTGGTTTGGGAGGAGCTGCAGGGTGTCGCCCAAGAGTGACGTTTCATCCCCGAGTTGGTCAGGAGGAGGATGTCCATGTGTTCTGCTCCGATTACATAGAGTAATATTTCTTAATCTCTTACGCTCCTCTGAGAAACAGAAATTTTGTGCTGCAGATGCTTTTCTCATCTCTCTTTTTTTTTCTTTTTTGGTACAGGGAGTTGAACTCAGGACCTTGTGCTTGCCAGGCAGGTGCTTGTGCCGCTGAGCGATATCCCCGGCCCTGTCATCTCTTTTTAGTAGTTTGAAAACAATAAATCATTTCATATATGTATATTTTTTTGTTTTTGCTTTTTGAGACAGGGTCTTGATATATAGTTTAGGATAGCCTTGACCTCATGGCGATCCTCCTGCCTCAGCCTCCCAAGAAAACCTAGTCGTATTACAATTTTTAAGAATATAGGCGTACGTAGAATACAGTTTTCACTTTTACTCCTCCCCACCCATCCTGCTTCCTAGAGACAGGCAATATGGATACCTGGGCATGTAACTTTATTTTTTACTTACTTATTTCTTGTACTGGATATTTAGCCCAGGGTCTTTGCACCGAGCTATATCCTAGCCCTTTTTGTTGTTGCTGTTTTTTTGAGACAAGGTCTCACTACGTCGTCCAGGCTGGCTTTGAACTCACTGTGTAGCCCAGGCTGGCCTCAAACTCGCTGCGATCCTCCTGCCTCACGGGCGTGTATCGGTAGAGGCCTCTATTTAAATTCTTATTAGTACATGTTTTAACGATTACATTTCCCCGTGGGGAGCTGGCACCTGTACATCACACATCCTAATTCTTTTTAGTTCCCTCCTCTCCTTCCCCCTTCCCTCCATCTCTAGATCCCCTTCCCATTTACAAAAGGTCTGTCTCTCTCCTACTGGTTGTCTTCTCTTTTGCTCTTTAAATTATTTATACTTGGGGCTTCTCATATAAGAGAAGTTATGCGATATTTAAGCTTAAATGTCTGATTTATTTCACTTCACAGTATAGTCTCCAGGTGCACGCGCATCTGTAAACACATGCATCTGTGCGTGCAGGTGCACTCACGTGGAGTATTGTGAGGAAATCTCGTCCTGTTTTGGATGTGACACTTCCTGGTGATGTCTTCCTCGTATGGTATCGCAGATGCCTTTCTGTGTCAGCGTACACCTCTTCCTCCTTTTGTAGTAGCTACCTGTGGCTCCCCAGAGCTTGCCCAAACGTGTCCCCAATCAGGTCTGCTGGACCATCCACTATATATATGTGTGTGTGTGTGTGTGCATGTATATTTGTTGTTGTTGTTTTTTGTTTATTTTTTGAGACAGGGTCTCACTGTGTAGTTCAGGCTGGCCTTGAACTCACTATGTAGTGCAGGCTGGGCTAGAACTCACAGGTATCTGCCTGCCTCAGCCTCCCGAGTGCTGGGATTACAGGCTTGCGCCACCACGCCCAGCTCATCCGCTTTAAGGAACCTCATCTGTTAAGATTTCCAGGTTCCCCTCACTCCACAGGGCCTGGGCCAAGACAATGGTGCCGACTCCACTGTTGGGAAGCCTTTCCTGCCCTTCGCTGATTCTCAGGCTTCTCCTTGGGGGCCGGGGGGTGGGGAGGGTGTGCCCCTCTCCTGAGAATCCTTCTGGAACAGAGCCCCTCAGTGCGTCCAGATTTTCACCGACTCTTATGACCTCGTAAAACCGCCACCACACACCAGGCAGATGGGGTGTAGGCGATGGCCATCTGTGCGAGCAGAATTTGGGGCTCCTCCTGGGGCCCTTGGCTCATTGGCGCTCTCTCTCTCCCCGTTTGCTCTCAGGATCAGTACGTTTTCCTCAACCAGTGTGTCTTGGATATTGTCCGATCGCAGAGAGACTCCAAAGTGGACCTCATCTACCAGAACACCACCGCTATGACCATCTACGAGAACCTGGAGCCGGTGGCCGTGTTCGGAAAGACCAACGGTTACCTCGCCTGATTCCAAAGCCGAGGCCCCCGAGGGCAGCTGGACGTCACCCCACCGCCGCGGAGCACGCCCCGTCCCCCCGTTTTCCTGCGTCTCAAGTCTCAGTTCTCTGTTCTGTTCTGCTAGGAGCGCGGCGCGCAGGGTGTGCAGCTGAGCGTGTGAAACTCGGTGCACGCGCGGCCGGGGCTGTCGGCCGTGGGTGACGGGGGCCGGTCACTCATTCCTGAGGACCAATGGGAAGAATTCACTTTTCATTTTCCTTGAGAATTGTGGAAAACCAGGAAAAGTGAGCTTTGATTTTTTTTTTTTCTTTTTCAAAACAGGTTCTTTAAAAAAAAAAAACCGACAACAACAGCAAAAGACTTTTATGTGATTCACATGCTCCAGCTGGGATTGTGTTGGGTTGAATATATTTGAAGTTTCAGAGGTCTATTTTTACCCACTGTGTCTTGGGATGGAGCTGATGGAAAACACACAATTGCGGGCAGTTCTTGTGTCAGGAGGGGCACGTGGCGCCTCTTCCTGCTGGGTTTTCTATTTGAACATGTGCCTTTTCTGAATTATGCTTCCACAGGCAAAACTCAGTAGATTTCTCTATTTTTGTATTGAATCTCATAATTGGAATAGATGGAATATTTAAACAGTAGCTTAGCCCGGAGGTTCGCCTTGTAACATTCCCGTCCTCATTGATGCGAAGAGGCCCCTCCCGTTCCCCTCCCAGGGTCCCTTTCGGTTTCCGCGGTTTCTGTTGCAACATTTCCAGCCCGTTGATTGGGTGAGAATGGAAACTAAGTATCACCGCGCACCTCCCTGCGGGTGGGCGGGGCACGCCCCGGGAGCCGTGGTGACAAAACTCCTGTCCTTGTTCCTGTCTTCTTCCTTTTCTCCTTTCTGTCTTTGGTAAAAAGGATTATTTAAAGGTGCAATATGTGACTTGTGATTCCTGATGCTCTGGGTTTTTAGTAATGTTTTACTCAGGTTGGGATTTTTATGTGTGTCTGTGTGTCCGTGTGCCTGTGTGCGTGTGTGTGTGTTTTTAAAAGCGTGGCGATCTGTGAACACTTCAGTGTGAACTCAGTGTCGGATGAATTCCCCCTTCCTCGAAGTCCACTGGCTTTAGTCTCTGTCTGCAGTGACACACGTTGGTATCTACTGTATATAAAAATGCTAAACTCCTACATCAGTCATTCCTAGGAATTGAGGTGTACAAAGTTTGATTTGTATCAAAGATGTGATTATTATTTTTAAAACCTCTTTTCACTCTACTGCTGCTGTAATTACTTTGATTTTTTAAAAATAATGTAGATTAATTTTTTTTTTTTTTGGCTTCAGGTTGTGTATTCACCAAGGATTTCAGAATTTATGTGGATGTATTTTATTGGTACCTAATCTGTAAACTTCGCAAGGCATTAACACGAAGGGATTGGTTTCTTTTCTTTACGCTGGGGCTCAGGTTATATGTGGAAGACGTTCTGAGTTCCTTCTTCAATGGGCAATGAAGCATCCACGGTCAGATGAAGGAATCACCAAGTCCCGGAGCTCTGTGGCCGATTTCCGCTCAGGACGCAGGTTTCCTGTTGAAAATGGGGTGAGGCCTTTGGTGGCCTGGTCCCTGAGGGCCCGAGGGGGCCTGCGTCCTGAGACTGCTGGGCTCCGCACCTCCCCGCACTTTGATGACAGCCCAGACGTGTGAATGGGTATCTGAGGGCTCCGAAGGGTGAATGGCAGTGGACCTAAAGCCCTGATGTTGTTCCGATTTAGTGATGTCTGTCTTCTCTCCCCCGGTCCCGTGGAGGTACTGAAAGGATTAAAAGGCGGGGTCGTGGCGGCATCATGTTTGGGGGAGAATTTTACTTCTCAAATGGAAATTGCACTTTTTGCTGAATCCTTTGCATTTGTTAGTGCTTAGAAGTTCACTAAGTTTCAGGTCCTTCAGGAACGCGTGGGTGGGCCTGGCTGGCTTGGGTCCTCTGGGCACTGTGGGCGTGGGTTCCCAGACAGGTTGTGCCCCAACTCAGGCAGGCTGAGGGGCTCTGGGCCCCCCTTGCTGTGGGCCACGCTCCTCCCATTTGTCAGGAACCCCCTGGGAGGGAGCATCCTCAGCCCTCCTCCCCTGTCACTGGCCTGGAGAATCACAGGAAAGGCTTTGCCCCTTCAAAAGAGTAAAGCAACATAATTGTAAACATACTGTATAAAAATGCAGGCCGGGCATGGTGGCATGTGCCTGTCATCCCAGGACTCGGGAGGCTGAGGCAAGAGGATGGCTGCGAGTTTGAGGCCAGCTTGCGCTACATAGTGAATTCAAGGCCAGCCTGCGCTGCATAGCAAGACCCTGTCTCAAAAAAAAAAAAAAAAAAAAAGCAAACTCGGGAAACCTCCCTTTCACCTGGGCTTGGGAAGTATCCGGCAGCCGTCACAGTGAGCCACCCTGAGTCATCCTCAGTCCCGGAGGAGGGCTGCAGTGGGGAGGCCTGGAATTCAGTGGGAAGGTCACATGAAGGTCGTGGTGCTCCTGAGCGGCCTCAGGACTGGCTGGGGCTCTGGGGGCAGGAGGGTTATTTATAACACAGCCTCTGGAAAGGGAAGATTCATGTGTAAATGGGAGGATGCCAGGCCGGGCAAGAGAAGGGCACTGCTGAGCTCTGCTGACCCTCCCAGGAACGGTGATGAACAGGAAGGACCTGGAGGCTCCATGCAGCGAAGCAGCCAGCAAGGGCTTCGGGCTCCACGAAAGCGCACCTGGGCCGTAGCTACCTCTCCCAAGAACAAAGACTTTCTGCCTCCGCAGCTGAGTTTCCTGACCGCGGGCACTGGCGTCTGTCCCTTGGGTCATGCCGGGACTCCAGCTGGACTTGGCCCCGTTGCCGCCACTGGATTTGTGCTTTGTGCAGTGAGAGGCTCTGGGGGTAGGGGTGGGTCACCGAGGCCTAGGATTCCTATTTTTTTGTTTCATTGGGGATGAAAAATTCTGGTTTTCTTTTGCAATGCTTGATGGCGCTTGTTGAGCTCCGCAGGTCTGGGGGACGGATGTGGATGGGCTCAGAGCGCAGGCCCCCCGTTTGCTGAACACACTGCAGCCGGTCCCCTCTCTGGGGGCACATAGGACCCCAGGTGTGTTGATCTGGACTCTAAGTTGTAATTTTCTTGTAACTATTTTGGAATGATGCATATTTCTAATGTTTGTTATACTTGTACAGAGTATTGCTGTGGGTTGCTTTTTTTTTTTTTTTTTTTTTTTTAAAGGAAAAAATAGCCTGGAAAAAAATTTTTTTTAAAAAAAGACTTACAAATACCAAATATAAAAACTGTCAACACAAGATGCCTTCATTTCTTTCTTTCCTTTTCCCCCTCCGCCACCTCCTCATTTTATGTGGTCAATCTGCAGCTGAGGGTATCCTTAGCAAAAACACTTGGATTTCCCTTTGGGATTGCCATGTAGCATTAGATTTCTGGAGCTGCCATTGTAAATACCACAGATCGGGTTGTTTAAACAAAAAGAATGTATTTTCTCACAATTCTGGAGGCAAGGGGTCAGAGGTCAAGGTGTCACAGACCTCTCTCCTCAGCTGTCCTCTCTGTGTCCTCGCATGGTCCCCTCTGGGCGCCTGTCCAATCTCTTCTTTCTTTGGGTCTTGCTGTGTGGTGCAGGCTGGCCTTGAACTCACTGTGGAGCTCAGGCTGGCCTCGAACTCACAGCGATCCTCCTGCCTCAGGCTCTTGAGTGCTGGGATCACAGGCGTGGATTTTTTTTTTTTCAGACAATTTTAACCTCTTCCTCTGAAGGCTCCAGTCAGTTTGGATTAGGGCCTCACCCTTCACTGCCTCATTTTTCCTCAACGACCTCTTTAAAGACTCTGTCTGCCAGTGCAGTCCCATTCTGAGGATGGGGGGTTCGGAAGTCCACATGACTTTTGGGGGGACACAGTTCAGCCATTGACGCACAACCAGGGGGTTCAGGGACGAGGGCTTGGGAGAGGAGGCTGTGTGCGTTCTAGCAGGGTCGGCTGCGTGAGTCGCAGAGGGACAGACGCCCGGGAGATTCAGGGGTTTTGGTGGACGGTTTGGGGATCTCAGAATTGCTGGGACCCTGAGAGGCCTTTGTCTCGAGACACAGTCATCCGCAGGGATCGATGAGCGCTTGCTACGAATGCTGCAAGCATCTCAGGGCTGAGGATCCAGCCTGCCTCTGCGGAGCTCAGGCTGTGGTGGGGAGACGACCTGCCGCACGCGTGGCCTCATCTTCCGCGGATCGAGGCGCACAGGCGGGGAGAAAGGCTTTTCGCTCTCAGGAGCCGAGTCACCTCTCATCTCCCGCCTGCACTGATGCGACGTCCTCGTGAAAACCTGCCGCGTGTGCCACACCATCTGTGCTCTGGGGGAGAACAAGATGGACAGACAGCTTCGGAAGGTGGCGGTGGTGACGCGGTGGCACGTGGTGGTGACAGGCGAGTGACTGAGCGCTGCTCGTGTAGTTGGCTAAAGCACAACTACAAAATGTCACACAGGGTGTGTGTGTACACGCAGGTGTGGGGACACACACAGGCCCAGAGTGTGTAAACACACACACGCATGCCCGGAGTGTGCCCTGTGTTATTCAGACAGGAGCTGTGTGGTGGTCACACGAGTGACCGTGATGAGGAAGGAGTGCCCCCGGCAGACACGTGCGGTCCTGCAGCAGGTGCCGTGGGAGCTGCGTTCCCTGCCTGGCCTTTGGTCCCCCATGCGCCTGACGGCCGAGAGCTGCGTCTAACCAGGGTCCTCACAAGCCCTGTCCCCATTCTGTTCCTCCTCTCATCCCCCACCCTCTCTGGAGACCTTGGCTAAAGGCTGACCTGCTCCCCAAGTGCAAAACAACCAGTCCCGACCCCGGCGCCCCGTGGACTCACTGAGCGTGGAAGAGCGAAGCGGTGTCCTGTGCACAACAGCCCTGCACATGTCCGGGCCACCCGGGGACTCTTTAGTCACTTTTCTCATCAGGCAAACACCACACATGTGAGGCCTATGACAATTGATTCCAAATGTAATCACTTGCTGTGGACATCTGGTGGCACACGGGGTGCCGGGCCAAAAGCTAGGACCCCTCCCCCCAAATTCTCCTCTGACCAAACTGTGACAGTCGCAGGACGTTTCTTGCATGGGCAGCATAGGGTGGCAGACAGTCTGTGTTTGTCCCGAGCATGGGGAGCGCAGGAAGTGCTGCTTGCTGGAGACGTAGCCCTGAACAGTCAGGGATGTGAGCGGATGTCTCGTTTAAGCCACGAGAGTTTATTTGGATGTCAGCTGCGAAGAAGGCATCTTCCCACCGCTGTTCTGACCCTGATGTCATCTGGCCGCCAGACTTTCCCTGGCGTGTTTCCAGGGACCTACCCTTGTATCCCAGACCCTGCTACTCACTTGAGGCCAGAAGAAGAAAAGATAACAGCTGGCTAGCTGGCTACAGGTAGCACAGACCTCTAATCCCAGCACTCGGGAGGCTGAGGCGGGAGGATCACACGCTGGAGGCCAGCCTGGGCTATATAAGACCCTGTCTCAAAAACAGACAACCACAGAAATAAAACACAAGAAAAGAACAGAAAAAAAAAGCACACGAGGGCCGGTGAGATAGCTCAGTGGCATAAGCGCCTGCCTGGCAAGCGCAAAGTCCTGAGTTCGACTCCCGGAACCCACATAAAGGAAAAATGGGGCCGGTGATATCGCTCAGCAGCATAAGCGCTAGCTGGCAAGCGCGAGGTCCTGAGGTCGACTCCTGGTACCCACACTAAAAAAAAAAAGCACATGAGCGCTGCTAATGTCTTGATGGTGACACTTGGTCTATTGTCTAGCAACTGTAAGTGGCAGCCGTTCATTTATCAACCGGAGTTTTCACTGACCGCGTGTGAGGCGCCAACAGTGAGTTCCGCACGAACTTTTGTGGGCAGAACAGAAGTGCTCGCTGCCCTTGTGGAATCAGAGGACCGGCCGGAGAGACTGGCGTTGAGAAAGGAGTCAGCCTGTGTCTTCCATGCTGTCTGCAGCGAGAAGTCAGCCCGGAGGGAGGGCGCAGAGGAGGAGCGCAGCAAGGCGCTGGCAGGGAAGTGGGCGCTGTTTAAAGAAAACTGCTCCCCCTCAGTTAGTATATGTTTGTGATGCAGAATAAACACACCCACCTCAGGGACTCGCTGCACACGCACATCGCATCTTGATTCCTTTCACTTCCCCTTCCCTCCCCTCTGTTCCATCTCTTCCCAAGCCCGGATCCCCTTCTGTCTCCAAAAGCCTACCTCCCTGTTTTCTATCATCTATCTTTTATTTTGCTCTTTAAATTGTGTATACTTTGGGTTTCTCATGTAAGAGAAGCCATGCCATAGTTAAGCTTACCTATTTTACTTAGCATTATGGTCTCGAGGTGCAACTATTTTTCTACCGAAGACTCTAGTTTATCCTTCTTTATGACAGAGTAGTACTCCATGGTGTGTAAACACCACTTTTCTTCATCCACTCATCTGTGGATGGATATACAGGCTGCTTCCAAGATTTAGCTATTATGAGTTTTTCTGCTATAAACATGGGTGTTCCTGGATCAGTGTAATATCTTTAGCTCTTTTGGGAAGATACCTAGGAGGGGAACATCTGGGTCAAATGGAATTTCTAGTCCTGGCTTTTTGAGGAGTCTCCACACTGATCTCCTTCGGGGCTGTACCAGTTCACACTCCTACCATCCGTGCGGAAGGGCTCCTTTGCCCTGCAGCCTGACTGGTGTTGTCAGGATTTGGTATCCGGATGATGGCCATTCTTTCTGGGGTGAGGCGGAACCTCAGCGAGCAGCCGGAAGCCTTGGCTCTCTGGAGCGCAGCTGGTGGGGGAGCAGACCCGTGGGCGCAGGCGGCCGGGACGGCGTGGCTCTGAGCCTGGCGGGAGACGGAGGGTGGCCTGTGAGCAGCGGGGCTGTCGAGGCTGCGGACAGAGAGTGGAGGAGGGGGCAGCAGCCGTGGCCCTGGCCCAGCATGGCCTGGAGGAAGAGGGCACATGTTCAAGGTTGAACGTTGGCTGTTTCCCCACTTGCACCCTGAAATCCTAACTCCCAAGGCGGCGGAATTAGGAAGCGGGCCTTTTGGGAGTGGCTGTGGCTGGTGCTTGGTCCTAACGCAGCTGAGTGGTGCTCTCCCCCTCCATCACAGGGAGGATGTGGCCAGGTGGCACCGGCAGGCGGCCCCATTAGACGCCGAATGTGCTGGTGCCTGGGCTGTCGACCCTCTGGCTCTGTGAAAGAATATATTTCCGTCCTTTATAAGCCACTGAGTTGGTGGCACTTTGCTATAGGTCCCTGGATGGACAGTGCTGGTGGCGGCAGGGAAGGCGGGAGGAGTGGGTGGCCAGGGATGCGGGTGGCAGTGGCCGTGCGGGCTGCTGCTCTGCTCTGACTGGGGACGAGGCCGCCTGTGTGATTTGCTCTGGTGACTGAGTGTGTGAACCCTTGAGTCCCAGCTCCAACCTAGGCAGCGCGAACATGCGCTGTTTGTCACCGCCTCGCTCTCTGACCACTGCTAGCAGATGGTGTCCCCAGGCAGCTGTCGTCCTTCAGCCTGGGGCCCAGGGTGAATCCACTTGGGGCCGAGATGCCTCAGCTGCATCGCGCCGGACTCCACGTTGGAGCAGGGGCACCTGCCCAGCCCATCCAGGTGTGCTGCATCCGCGCTGACCTGTAATCAGCGGATCTCACCCATGACCTTAGGGTTGCTTGTCATGCGGCATTTTTTTTTTTTTTGTAGTAATAACAAACACTTAGTTTCATAGCTAGCATCTGGTGGTACTGAGATTTGAATCAACTCGAAAGCTTGGCTCTTGGCTCCCTTTTGAAATAGAATTTAAAGCAGTTTGTTTTCATTGATTGTTTTGTTTTTTTGAGATGGGCCTTGCTATGTAGCTCAGGCTGGCCTTGCACTCACCATGTAGCTCAGGCCAGCCTCGAACTCACAGCGATCCTCCTGCCTCAGCTTCCTGAGTGCTGGGATTACAGACATGAACCACCACACCTGTCTTACCTGTGTATGCTTTAAAAAACTGGGCTAAACTGGAAAATGATACAACAGGTGGCCTCTGAGAACTTACACTTTTTTTGATAAAGGTATAAACTAGAAACAAAACATCATGGGAAATAATCAAATAACCAAGTGTCAAGCTGAAGTGACAAGCGCAATTTATAGAACTATCAGTAGCAAACAATCCCATTCAAATTACATAAGTGCCTAGACGGAGAGGGAGAACTCTAGGATAATGTAACATTGGGATGAGTGGTTTCTATTATTTTGATTTACCTGTATTTTCTAATTTCTCCCAGTGAATATGGAGCACTTACAAAAAGTAACTGGTTAAACACTGGCATTTTCCCTCTTTGTTTCCAAGGTCCCGCTGGGGGTGAATGTGGAAGATCTCGGTGGCTTCTGTGGGAAAACACGAGAGCCCGGGCTTGGCGGGTGCCGTCCTATTAAAGTCACCTTGCAGCCCGGGGACTCCGAGCCCTCGCTGAGCGGTGGTCAGCAGCAGTTTTGGACGCCGTCACTAGATGGCGCCAGAGGACCAAGCCAAGGACGCAGTCCCTGGTGTGGCCGCACAGGAAGGAACAGGGCTGTCCCCGGAGAAGCCCGTCGAGCAACTTCAGGGCAAGGAAGCGCCCCGGTCAGCGGCTGGGGGCCTTTTCTTTATAACTGATCACATAAACTATGTGCATGGGAAAAAACTTAGGACGTGCAGTAGAGGAAAAAAACAAAAAACAAAAAAACAAAAACGAAACAACCCACATGGTCACCAGCTGACAGGGTGGCCCCCAGCCACCGGGCCACTTGGCACTCACACTAGCAGGGCCGTCGTGTGGCCAGCGGGACAGCACGGCCGTGATGGCATCTCCCTTCTGGGACGAGCTCATAGAATGCTGCGGTTTCTCTCTTGTCCCCTTCTGAGGTCTCTTGCACTTGGGGGACAGAGGTGACTAGTCCTGAGCGAGTATGGACGCAGCTTTCTGGCCCAGTGTAGCCTTTGGTGACCGTGGCCCTGGCCACCAGCTCGACTGCAGCCTCCTGGGAGCTCTGAAGCCGGAGCCGCCCAGCCAGGTGTTCCCAGATTCCCGATCTGTGGGCATTGGTGACAAATGTTTGCTTCTTGATGCTGTGTCTTGGACTCATTGTTACACAGTGGATATAACTAGTGCAGGCTGATGCATCTCACCAGGCAGGCTACACCACTGTTAATGTTTTGGTTTAAATAATCCCAAAAGTTTTCAATACTTATATCCATCATCTCCTCAGTCTCTCTCTCTCCACACACCACACACCCACACAATGCACACATATACCACACATGCCCCCCACAAACCTACCATATACACAAACACATGCACTCAGATTTTTCTTTCTTTTGTTTTGCAAAGCTAGAGTCAAACATATTGATATCTTTTTTTAGGACTAACACCTCATTGTGTAAAGTTTCCTTTGAAGCATACTATGTGGACAGAAAACTATACCAACTATAGGTTGGCAGTTTGAGTAATTTACAATAAAATGAGACCATGCATATAACTACCCTCAAACCAAGAGCCAGGCATCACTAACCCTCCAGAAAGCTCTTGAAGGCCCTTCTAGGCATACTGTGACAAAGCTACACACCATCATGACTGTTAAAAATGTAAGTTAAATTTTGGCCAGATGTAGTGGTGTACACCTATAATCCCAGCACTTGGGAGGCTGAGGCAGGATGATTGCTTTAAGTTCAAGGGCAGCCTGAACTGCACAGCAAGACCCTGTCTCAAAAAAAAAAAAAAAAAAAAAAAAAGAAAAAAAAAAAAGGTTAAATTTTGTGTTTCCCCTTCTGGGCATCTTCCCAGAAGAGTTAAAAACATTATACCACAGCGATATATGTGCACCCATGTTTATAGCAGCACAATTTGTAATAGCCAGATCTTGGAAACAACCAAAATGTCCATCAACTGAGGAATGGATAAGAAAGATGTGGTATTTTTATACAATGGAGTACTATTCAGCCATAAAGAAGGATAAACTGGAGACTTTCATAGGTAAATGGATGCAACTCGAGAAAATACTCATAAGTGAAATAAACCGGACGCACATGTGTAAGCATCGTATTGTCTCTCTAGTATGAGAAACTGAAAGAGTAAATAAGATCCAAAATGTACAATAGACATGGTGAACCAAAAAGAAACTGGTCTAAAGGAAAGAGAGACTGGGATGGGGGAATAGGGAAAAGAAAGAAGAGAAAGGAAAAAAAAATTGTATATATATATATATATATATATATAATGGTTAAGATAGATACACTACTAATTTTACTTAGTTCATTGAAGAGTAAGGTTTGTGCCAATAATGTTTGGACAATTGAATGCTAATATCTGGTATCCTGAATAACTAACTTAAAGATAACAATACGTAATGCATTAACCATTGTTACCCTCCTATTATGTTGTTTTGAAAATTTGTTCTTTTTTGATTTGTTTTGTTTTGTTTTTTCTTCTCTTCAAAATAAAAAAAAATTTGTGCTAGTTTTTTTGAAAATTACTTTTTATGCTTGGTGTGTAAAGAACTTTTGTTCTATGTCATTAGATGTTTATCTTATTCACCACTTTAATCATTGTGTATTATTCTATAGTACAGATATATGCCTTTCTCTAATTTAGCTACCCTTTTACTGATTGGCATTAAATCATTTCTGATTGTACTCTTCTATAAATAAGGCTATGACATCTATTGCAGTTGTCAGATCTTGAAGACATTAACAATTAATATCTTAGTAAATTTTCCTATGCATGACATTTTTTTTTTTTTTTTGTGGGTACCGGGGGTCGACCTCAGGGCCTGGCGTGCCAGCCGGTGCCCATGCCACTGAGCGATATCACCGGTCCCTTTTCTCGTATGTGGGATCCGGGAGTCGAACTCGGGCCCTCGCGCTTGCCAGGCAGGTGTGTAGGCCGCTGAGCCATCTCACCGGCCCCGACATTTTTTTATTTTGTTTTGTTTTTTGAGATAGGGTCTCACTATGCAGTTCAGGCTGGCCACAGACTCATGGTGATTCTCCTGCCTCAGCCTCCTGAGTACTGGGATTATGGGCATGTGTCACCATTCCTGGCAACACGTGAAATTTATGAATCAAGGAAAGTATATAAAAAGTTAAGACTTTAGATGAAATCCTGCTGAATTTCCATCTGGATAGTAATTTGCATTCTCAGCATAGTGTATGAGAATTGTCCCCATTTACACCTAGGATGACAGTGAATATTATAATTCATTTTTTTGTGTGACTTTAATAGGCAAATTAAAATGCAATAAAACCCCTGGGAGCCTTTACATGGAGTTGAGGGGCCCCAGTTAGAGTTCTGCACTAGTTAGCACTGCACATCCAAGATCTGAGGAGTTCTGCTCTGTGTCCCCATAGCTGTGGTCCTGGGTGTGAGACCAGGTGTCATGGCCACCAGGTGTCATGGCCGCATCTTGGACAAGCGTATCATGCTGTGGCTCTGAGTGCCATTTGAGGCACTTGCTCTCTGATACAGGTTGTAGACTCCCAGTACGGAAGGGTCCTTGAAGGCCCCTTGAACCCGTCTTTGGTCTCCACATTGGTCCTGTCTACCTCGCCTGGCCTGAAGCTTCCACACTTTTAGAGCCTTCAGAGGAGGGAGATACCATGGCGACTCCTTGCAATGCTTGGAACGTGTGAGTGGGAACGGACCTGTTTCGTGAGACCCCAGGCTGATCGAGGACTTAGGTGTGGCAGTGACAGGGACGCAGGGTGGCTCAACGCGAGGAAAAGCCTTCTGAAGAGCACATGCCCTTGCGGAGAAGGCTCAGGCCAGCTGCCTGGAAGCTCCCTGCCCTTGAGCATGACCTTGAGTCTATGCTGTCTGCATCCGACGTCCTGGGGGGGGTCTTCTGCTGGAGGTGCCGAGGAGGCGGAAAGAAGGCATTGGAACTCCTGCTGGGATGGGGTCATCTCAGTCCTTTCACTGGCAGCTGGTGGAGTCAGGAGGGAGATGGTCTATGTCTGCGGACCTGTTTGCTGCCACAGTCTGACACCTGAGGTCCCACGATGAGTCCCTAGTACCACCTGCCTCCTCTGCATTCTGCTCAGAATCCTCCTTCCAGTCACAACAAGCCATCCACACACAGCTCTCCACATAAGCTGCTATCTTCTTTTCACTTGAACGCTTGTATCCCTCCTTCTTTGCTTGACCAAATCTTACCGAAAATTCACCTTTAGGCATTCGTTGCTCCAGGAAACCTCTTACTCCTTGTTCCTATTTAGATTTGTACCACAGAGTCTTAGTGTAACCTTGGGGGCCAATGTTCTTGTATTCAACAGCTTTCCCATCACTGGTACAAAATACCTGACCCCAGCAACTGTAAGGAGGAGAGACTTATCTGGCTCATGGTTGCAGAGGGTTCAGTCCATGGGTAGCTGGCTCCAAGGTAGGAACATCATGGCAGAAGGGCCTGGAGGAGCAAAGCTGCTTAGTTTATGGTGGCTGGAAAACAGAGCAGGGGAACAGTGCCAGAGGGGAAGGCGACAGGGACCAGATATAGTACCCAAGGTCATGCCTCCATGACCCTCCCAGACACACCCAGAAGTGTGCTTTACTAATCCCCTACATGGCCCCCAACCCAATCACATCGACATTAAGCATCACTATCACAGTCCTCATCTGAGAAATTAGGCTCCCAGATTCATCAGCGGCAAGTGAAAATCTGCATTTCACGCAGTGCCTGGAACACAGTAAGCACTCAATGAACGCTTGCCGCGTTCTTATCACAGCTCCCTCCTTCAGAGCATTTGCAACATGGGATTGTGACTGTGGCTGTTACAGGAACCACGTTGCCCTCCCTTCACTGAGCTGTGGAAGTGGGGGTGAAGCTCCTGCCTAGGTGACCTCAGAATTGCAGCTTTATCTGAAGTTTCCATCTGCCTTTTCTTAGTTTGTTTGAGACAGGGTCTCGTCAAGTTGCCCTGACTGGCCTCGAGTGTGAGCCTCCTGCCTCAGCCTATTGAGAAGCGGGGACCATAAATGTGTGCCATGCTGCTTGGCTCCAGCTGGCTTTTTATTGCCTGGAGCCTCAACTCTCCTGCCTTTAGGCTTGGGGGCAAAAGGGTGGGGTGCTGGGATCCTGCATCCTCAGGGGTCTAACCTTGTCTCTTTCTAGTCCACCTTCAGCCAGAGCCTCTTAGCCTCCTCGCTGTGAGGTATCTGGAGTTTTTCTCCCTATGGTTATAGTAAAATTGCATGTGAGAGTCCAAGCTTTCCTCCCGATAAGTAAAGCTGGTTTTTAGAATTTAGAAATCCCTTATCTCCTCCCACTAAACTCGCCTTTGCAAATTCTTTTCACATCGGAGTTTCAACAGTCTATTTTCACAGCCAAAGTCAAACCGGGACATTTAATAGCCAGTGTCTGCCTTTCTCAGGAAATACTAAAATTTATTGATTTGCTGGGAGGGAAGCTGAGGGGAAAAACAGATGGGAGCAGCAGCAAACTAGAATAATGGTCCCTGTCTCTCAGCCCCTGTGGAATCCCTGTCAGGAAATGAAGTGCTTAGGGTCACCAAAGCCACAACGCAGATAACTGGTGTGAGAACAAAGCTTCAGTTCTGGCTCAAAAGTTGGGAGTCTGGGGCCGGTGAGATAGCTCAGCGGCATAAGCACCTGCCTGGCAAGCATGAGGTCCTGAGTTCGACTCCTGGAACCCACATAAAAAAAAAAGTTGGGATTCTGAGCATGACTCCATCCTGGCTTTGCGATGGAGTTACTCCTCAGAGTCAGCTTCCCAGTGTGGACTTTTCTGCCCATTTAGTGTAAGCCAACAAGAGTTACGATTTATATCCAGTTTGTTCCCCTAAAGCCTCATGTGTTCAGAGGTGGGGCATTTGGAAGGTGAGGGACCATGGGGTGCCATATTGAATGTGCTAAATATGCTGCTAGGAGGTGGGGTCTGGTGGGAAGTGGGAGGCCACTGGGGGGAATGACCTCGAAGTGTGTATCTCCCTCCCTGCTCCCTCCCGTTGCTCTCTGCTTCCTGGCCACCATTCCATGAGCAGTTCTCCTCTGCCAGGCCCTTCCACCATGCCGTACCTGTCTTGGGGCCAGCTGACCATGCAAGGACTGAAACTTCCGAAACCATGAGCCAAAATGAACCTCTCCTCCTTTAAGTCGTGGGTGTTGGATATTGCACCTGAGCCACAAAGAAAGTGACTAAGGCAGTAGGGAACGCAATTCGTGGTGACACACAGTAGGGGAGTGGAGAAATTGGGATTTACAGAAAAGGGCACTGAAAGGGGAAAAGGAGGGTTCTAGGAAGGAAATGGGCTGGGGAAGAGATATATGGTGGCTGGGCGTGGTGGCCCACACCTGCAAGTCCAGCTGTTCAGGAGGCTGACTCTGGAAGATCATAAGTTCAAATCCTATCCGGGCAACTTAGGGAGACCCTGTCTCAAGAAAAAGAAAAAAAAATGGCAGCCCAGTGGATTTGCAGGGCTAGGAGGAATGTGGTACATGTGGTGGGCAAGCCTCTGGATTTGACGTCACACACACCTGGTCTATGTGCTGGCAGCTGCTAGCTGTGATACTGCAGGCAAGCCACATGCCTCCTCGAGCCTTTCATTCGTCTGTAGAATCAGAACCATGATAGTACCCGAGTCTCACGTTTACATGAGCTCATTGTGCGTGATTCAGGATTAACTGCGACTCCTTTACACAGGCAGGGCTGGAACATTCCTTGGAGTAGATGTCCTGGTTCCCAAAAGTTGCACAAGAATGTCGACGCGCTGAGTGTAGGCACCTGCTACGTCCTGAAGTAGAACACAGTTTTCATAAAGAGTGAGGGGCTTCCAGGGAAGGAAGGGATGAGACCCCCGACTTTGAACTCTGATGTCTGTGACAAAGGTAACCTATTTTGGTGGTGCAGGGTGACACTGACTATGACCCATCTGCATGAACAAATCCAGAAGCCCCCCTGTGAGGGAAAGGGGTGCCTGTGTTGGTGGTGGAGGCTCAGCGCTGGGCTTGTGCTTGGCATCGGGTTTCATCCATCCTGGATCGCTGTGCTGTGGGGATCGATAGCTGGACAGGGTGACTGCAAGGTCAAGCCCAACCTGGGTGACCTAGCACGGTGGTGAGACCTTGTCTCATAAGGGGAGGGGGGCAGAGGCCCTGGGTTCAGTCCCCAGACCACAGAGAAGAACTTGCTGAGCGTGGGAGAAGGAACAAAGGGCGCCGTGGCCTCGGAGCCGCAGTGTGGGTCTAAGCGGGCCCGGCCAGGCTGCGGACGGTGGAGCCTCGCGCAGCCGATAACGCGGGACCAGCTGCCGAGCAAGAACGAAAGCAATGACTGCTCAGGTTGTCAATTTCCTCTCTTTCCTTACGGCTTTTGGAAGCAAGAATCCTCTCAACTGCGAATTCTTCGGGATTTCTTCGACAGTTGGGGATGGGGATGGGGTCGGGCTTCCCATGAGAGATACCGACAGCCTGCTAATAGGGCAGGGGAGGACTCACGCCAGTCGTTGGTTAAATAGAAGATGTGATTTAATTAGTATTTTTCCAGACGATGAAATAGATTGCAAGTTGGAATTATTTATTATTATTGCTTTAATTATTATTATTATTATTTTTGTGTGGTGCTGGGGATTGGACCTGGGCATGCTGGGCAAGTGCTTTACCACGGAGCGACATCCTCTGCCCTCAGTTGGAGTAAATTAACTTCTGTTATTACAGACAAGCCCTCGATCTCAGGGGCTGACTGCCAAAGTCACCGTTTCATGGGGCGGCAGCCTTTCAAGGAAGTCATCTGGTGGGAATCCTACAGCTTCGTCCCAACCTCCCATGACCCCCGCCCCCCAGAGGCAGGTGAGGACAAGGAAGCAGCATGCGGTTTGCAGAGGGGGCTCTGGGCTGGGTTTGCAGGTGACAGTGTTACTTTCATCCGATTCCGCTGTGTGCCTGGGAAGGAGAGGAGCCTGTGGGTGTCGGTGGGCACTGGCGTTCCCTGCCACGTTGGCCAAAGTGCTGAGCACAGTGCCCAGCATAGCAGGGCCTGCACACAGGGCGTCGAGAGAGGCCTGTGCAGTGAGCAGCAGAGAAGGAACGGACTTCTCTGTCTCTTGTGGGCACAGCGACCCGGGTGTCGTCATGGCTTCTGCTGGGGCATCAGTAAGACACAGGGCTGTCCACGCCGTCCTTACGGGAGGCGCTGGGAGCCACAGGCCCTGGCTCATCAGTGCCTTGCGTGTTAGGTGTGAACGCTCTCCCAGCTGCTAATTGTGCCCTCGGTCACATATCTGAAGCTCCTGGGGACCCTGAGGAGGTAAAAGAAGTTCTCAGCCAGTTCTGGAGAACCGCTGAGGGAGACATTAATTTGTTTCTTGGAAAACTTTTCCAAACTCTTCGCTGCAGCTCCTCAGAGTATAATTAGTTGCTGAAGGTGCCACAAACCTGGGCACTGGTCCAGAGGTGAGGACCCAGGGGTCATCGCACTGACAGAATAGAAAACTAATTGGGTCCTTTCTCCCCAGACGACTGCCGCCTCAACAGAGAGCACTTTCCATGGGATTCGGAGAGGCCAACCTCAGAGCGGAGGAGGGTTGGTGGAAACAGCTGAACACCTGGATCCAATCAACAAGTGCTTTGTTTTTACATCCCTGGGACTATACTGTATGCACTATTTTGTAACTCGTTTTTTAAAAAAAATCTAGCACTATATTTTTGGAGCTCTTTCCATGTCATTATATGTAGATGCATTCCTGCTTTTGTGTGTGTGTGTGTGTGTGTGTGTGCAGTACTAGGGATTGAACCTGGAACCTTCTCACCGAGCTACATCTCCAGTCCTTTTTTAAGTTTTAATTTTTACATTTTGAGGTAGGGGTTTGCTAAGTTGCTAATTGCCTAGGCTGGGCTCACACTTGCTACCCTCCTGCCTCAGCCCCCCAGAGTGTTGAGATTATAAGGGTATACCCCGCACCTGGCTTGTATCCCTTCTTTTAACTTCTTCAAAGTATTTTATTTTGTACATGTCCCAGGATGTGTCTGTGCAGGCAGACATGTGCTTTGAACTCAATATTGAGCTAATTTCACTCTCTTTCCCATTGCCCCATGGAGGGCCCCTGTTATTAGTTTGTTTCTTTTATCTTCATTCTTCTTTTATTTTCTACCACCTCCAGAGAGGCAATGCTTATTGTTTAGGTGGAAAACTTTTTGGCACGTTACAAACAGTGCTTTCAACTATAAGCAATGATGCAGTGCTTTGCTTTGTGTACATCTCTCTTTGCCTATTTGCAATATTGCTTCAGGAGAGGTAACCAGGAGAATTGCTGGGTCCCTGGGACACACATTGGACAGGAGGAAGCCATATTGCCCTACTGAAAAGATCAACGACTTAGTTGGTTCAATGAGGCCAGGCCTTGCTAGTGGAGGGTCCAGAAAACTCGAAGGGCTTGAGCAATAGCAGGTGGCAGCTCTGGGCAGTCAGGCTGGTGGGCGGCTCTTCTCTTCACTGTCATTCAGGGACATCTACTGAGGTCTCAGCACCACCTGCAGCCACCTGAGCGTGGCCGGCTTCCATGGTGGGCCTGAGAGTGGCTCACCTCACTTCGCACATTCTATAGGAGACGACTTACCTCCCTGCAGTCCTGATGTCGTGGCCAGCAATGCAGTTTGGCTGTGCAGAGGGGAGAGCAGGACTTGTGGATTTAGTGGTCTCTGCCCATTACTAACTTCATGCTTCCACTAAAATGTGTAAGAATACATCATTTCACCTCTAACAACAGTGTATGTCATCAATGTCTTACCTTTCTCACAAACTGATGGTGAAAATGATGTATTTTAACACAATTAAAATTTCCCTGACTACTAGTAAGTTGAGAATTTTTTCATATTTTAGTGGTTGCTTATAGCTTCCCCCAGGAATTGTCTTTTTATAAGCACTGGAAGTTGAACTTCCTACTGATTTACAGGAGATTATTCTAGGGGACAGGCTTTGAATCCTTGTCCTCCTTTGGTGACTTGGTGGTTCTAAGCCCTTAGAGTCTCGGTCACGTCCTCCACAGGGCCCTTGGCTTAGGCTCTTGTCTTGCAGCCCCCGTGGCAGGGTTGTCTCAGTATTGTGGTCACCATGCTGCATGCGTGTGTAAGGCTGGATGTGTGCTCGCGCGCGCGAGAGAGAACCCCGGAAAGATCCCTGTCTCCGGCTGAATGTAAAACTTTGAAAATACAAAAAGTGAGAGCCAGGGAAGACTCATAAATGGAATCACTCACAGATCCACTGACAGTGGAAGACACCTTCGCAGTTCAGGATGTTTAAGCTCTTCCTCTGACCAATCGTTCGCTTACCAAAAAGTGATACAGGCCTGTAGTGAACCAGGTTCAAAATTTAAAACAAAAATAAGGGGAGAATTGAGAAGAGACCTTATTAGTTTTACAGTTCTGGGGAAATGGACTCCACAAAAAATGTTCAGCAAACTCCAACTAAGAAATGCAGAGATTCAAATCTACGTACAACGTAGTCATACTCCTGAAAGCCAGAGACAAAATCTTGAAAGCAGTAAGAAAAAACTCCAACTCACTGGGTACGAGGGAAGCAAATAAGATTAACAGCTGACTTCTCATCAGATACAATTCAGGTCAGAAGACAGTGAGATGATGTGTTTAAAACGCTGCATGGGGCTGGTGACATCGCTCAGTGGCACAGGTGCCTGCTGGTGCGCGAGGTGCTGAGGTTGACCCCCGGTACCCACAAAACAAAACAAAACAAAACAAACCCCCCCCAAAAAATGCTGCAAAAAATTACCAAGAAACTTATATCCAGAAAATCTAGTCTTAGACATGAAGGCAAAATAAGGACATCTCCTGCTAAAATGAGAGAAATTTATTGTTCATAAACCAGTCTTACAGGAAGTATTAAGTGAAAATTTTTAGGAATTGACATCAGATGGTAACAGAAATTCACATAAAAAAATAAAAGCACCAGTAAGAGTAATTATTTAGGAAACTATAAGAGATGGTATGGATTGATTGACTTTCTTTTTTCTTAACTGACTTAAGATTATATAAGTTAATAATTATAAAACTGTATTTTAGGGTTTATAGCTTATAAAGCTATATTTTTAAATAATATCACATAGAAGGGGGAAGAAAATTGACCTATATTAAAGCAAGAAGATGCCAACTTGAATCCGTAGGAACTGAGTTCTTTTTTTTTTTTGAGACAGGCTCTTACTATGTAGTTCAGGCTGGCTTTGAACTCATTACATAGCCCAAGCTGGCCTCACACCTGTGGCAATCCCGCTGCCTCAGCCTCCCTAGTGCAGGGATTACAGGCGTGTGCCACCACGCCTGGCAGAACTGAATTCTTTAAATGAGAGCTGTGTAGAAGTCCAGAGTTGCCAGATTAATGGTAATGACAATAAGAACTTCCTGAATGCTCTGCCTTACCACTAGGAAAATGCTTTCCCTCCACTTCCTTCTCATTTGATTCTCTGTGTACCACAGAGAAGTGTTGGCAAAGGTATTTTTATTCCCATTTAAAAATGAGGAATCATATGGGAGAAGTCAACTCCAGCATTTGTCTTTGATATCAGCCCTTTGTTAGAATATAAATGCCTGATGTACTGCATCACTTAGAGGCTAGTGTTTGGACCAAGGCAACACTTCTATACATTAAGAACCCAACGTTATTTGGGCAGCAACTTTCTCTGTCAACTTAATTTACCCAGGGGACTCACAAGTGCTATCTCTTTACCTAAAATCAAACTACTAGTAATTGGTCCAGATCTAGGTCTTTAACCTTCCACTACAAGACTCTATGCTTTATTATACTCTTTCTTTGTGTGATAGGATAATGGATGAGAATCCTTTTGCAAACTGGTACAAGTGAGGCTGCACCAGCCCCACTGAACTTCACATTGGGGTCTGATTTCTGCAGCTGCTTCTTTGTGCGCAGTTTCTTTGTGGCATTCTTCACCTCCATGCTGTCTGAGGTTAATATTGCTGCTCCTGCTTGTTTTTGGGGTGCTGGTACATAAAATATTGTTTTCCATCCTTTGATTTTTAGGCTATCAATATCTTTTTGGATCAGATGCATTTCCTAAAGACAGCAGACTGTTGGATTCTGTTTTTTTTTTTTTTTTTATCCAATCTGTGTCTTTTAATTGGAAAGTTGAGGCCGTTAACATTGGGAGATATTACTGAAAGGTGTTGATTAATTATTGTCATCACACTCTTTCTTTGTTTTTGACTCCCTTGTTTTTCTTTTCCTGTTTTTTTGTTGTTTATCCATTTGTCTTGCTTTTCTATTTTCTTTATTTTATGAAGAAATAAAACACACTTTTATAACAAAATAATGAGAATAACAATAGTTAGCACACCTATTATCTTCAAAGTAGTTACTCAGTGTATAAGACATAAACCAAAAAGATTCTTACAAAGAAATAATCTAAACAAAAAGATAACAGCACAATACTATCTTTTCAATGAACTAAGATAAACTAATAGTATAAATGAAAAAACATATATACAGAAATATCTTAGAAACAATGGAGTATGTACTTTAGGGAAGTATTTGAACTCCCTACTTCCTATTTATCTCTCTTCTATTTTGCTCTTTATTTGTATATATATATATATATATATATATATATATATATATATATAGTGCATTCTCATATAAGAGAAACCATGTGATATTTGAGCTTGTGTGTCTGAATTATTTCATTTAACATTATGTTCTCAAGTTGTATCCATTTACCAAGGAATGCCTCAAGTTTATCTTTCTTTATGGCAGCACACTATTATATTGTGTATAAATACTACATTTTCCTTATCCAGTCATCTGTTGATGGGCATATAGGCTGTTTCCAAGGCCCAGCTATTATAAATTGTATTGCTATACACATGGGTATGCACATATACCTGTGATATGATGATTTTAATTCTTTTTAGAAGATACTGAGAAGGGAGATAGCTGGGTCAAATGGAATTTCTACTTTTAATTTTTGGGGAATCTCCATGCTGATTTCTATAGTGGTTTTATTAGTTTCCATTCCCATAAGCAATGTAGAAGAGTTATTTTTCCCCTCACATCTTTGCCAACATTCGTTATTATGAGATTTTTTGATGATTTGCTTGGTGTTTTCCTCCTATCTGGATTTGTGGTTTTGTTGGTTTCATTGTTTCTGTCTAGAATATTCTTGAATATTTTCTGGAGTGCTGGTTTAGTATTCGTAAATCTCTTGAGTTGTTCTTTTTCATGAAATGTCCTTATTTCTCCATCTATTTTGAAGGAAAGATTAACTGGATATGTTAGTCTGTGTTGGAAGTCGTTTGCTTTTAGGGTTTGAAATACTTCTCTCCAAGCTCTTCTGGCCTTTAAAGTTTGTGTTGAGGAGTCAGCTGTAATTCTAACGGGTTTTTATATGGAGATTTTTGTTTTTCTTGAACTACTTTTGAAATTCCATTTTTTTTTTGTTGAATATCTGGCATTTTAATTGTGATATGTCTTGGGGAAATTCTTTTTTTTTTTTTTTTTAATGTGGGTACCAGGAGTTGACCTCAAGACCTCGCGCTTGCCAGCAAGTGCTTGTGCCACTGAGCGATATCACCGGCCCTTTTTTTCCTTTATGTGGGTTCCGGGAGTCGAACTCAGGACCTCGTGCTTGCCGGGCAGGCGCTTGTGCCGCTGAGATATCTCACCTGCCCTTGGGGAAATTCTTTTTCCCTCAATTGTTTGGTGTTACGGAGGCTTCTTTTACTTGTATGTTCAACTCTTTTCCTCATATTTGGGAAATTTTCTACTATGATTTCTGTAAAGAAATTAATTATTCCCTTTGCATTATCTTCTACTTCTTTTCTAACTCCAACTAGCCTTAGATTGGCCTTCTTAGTGTCATCTAGGAGCTGTTGAATGAGTTTTTCTTGTTCTCTTATCTTTTCTGAGACTTCTCTCAGTATTCATCATAATTTACCATTTTGTCCTTGATTTCAGACACTCTGTCTTCCAAGTTGGCCATTTCTACAATTTGTGAATTATATAGAGCTCTTTATGTCTGGAATTTCTGTCTGACACCTTTTCATGGTTTCTGTATCTTTGGTAAATTTGTCATGCACGTTTTGAACAGTTTCGGTCGGCTCTTCCAATTTTTTACTTGTTTCCCCCAAATCCACACTGGTTATTCTGTTTGATAATTCCATAAACTTTTAGGTCATGTACTCTTTGAACTCGCCAAGTTTATTGATCTCTTTCTTTCAACAGTTTGTCAAGGTCTGCTACCTTTCCTATTATTATTACTCCTGAAAGTAATAGAAGAGGTTATTATTACTCCTATAAGTAATAGAAGTTTGCTTTCCTCTCCTTTGGTGACCCCTGGATCTGCCTTGGGAGAGCTGGGAAACCTTGGGGGCTTCTGTTGCCCAGTTTTCCCATATTCTTGTGTGTATGTATTTTTTCCCTCTTTGGAGCTGAGGGTCCTAGTAGGATTGTTACTAGGTAGCTTGTTTCCAAAAAGTGGCTCACCAATTAAACATTACCGGGTTCTGGGTTGCTCGCCTCTCCTTCAGGAGTTATATTTCAGGTTCTTCTCCTCTCGAACAAAGAATCGCACAAAACAAGCAAAAAGCACTAGCAAAGTTTATTCAAGAAAGTAAAAGTGAAGAGTCAGGGAGAAACTGGCTCTGCAGAGCAGTCTTGGGCCCAGTAAAGAGAAAAAGAGGGTAAAAGCAAAAGTAAAAGCATACACTTGGTCTGGGAAACGCAACACAGGCTAAGGTGGAAACTTAGGATAGCAAACTCCTGCTGGTGTGGGTGGCTCCTTTATATCGTCCAAAACTGGAAGAAATCCGCGAGAACTTCTACATACGGGTCCTGAGAGGCGGCGCTGGGACCCCACACCTCCAGCTGACGTCAGATCTAGGCCCTTCTATTGGAAACCTGCACGTGCTCTTGTGAAAGCTGCAGGTGCAGGGCTGTGGTAACTGTTCTGCGCATGTGTCCGGGACCAGCGTCAGCCGTGCCCTCGTCTCCTATTTCAGAATGAGGAGAAGTTGCAGTTATGAGGATCTTTTTAGTTAGATTCTGCCTTCTGATGATGTTTGCCAGTTTCTTTGTCCAGAGATGGTGTTCACCCTTTTCGTTATTTAGTTGAAGTGGTTTGTGCCCTGGTCCTGTGTTGTAAGGAGGGAATTACTACTGCTTACAGTAGCATCAGCAGATGTGGGCATACACTGCTTGTGTGTGTTACACCGTGCCTTTACCCTTATACCCTTTCTAACCTATACTAGGTTGTCATTAGTGGTCTGAGTAATAGAGGGAGAAGGGAAGGGAAAAGATGGAGGGTTGGGGTGCATCAGGAGGGGAGAGGTAGGTAGTAATAAAAACAGGAAAAAACTTTGGAGGGCCAGGTTCTTTTGGAGGTCTTTTATATTTAGTGTGCAGGGTTAGTGTGCTGGGTTTGGAGAAAATAATTGTTGGGGGGTGGTGTGTAGGAGGAGGGAGATGTAGTTTGGGACTGAGGATAGTTCTGAAGTTGTCAGAACCTGCTGATATATCTGTGTAACTGCAGGGTTAGAAGGAGCTAGGTAAGCGATGTGTGATTGGACTTACTGATGTTACTAGTATAACCAGTAGTAAGTCGCCCCTCACAACACAGTACCCGGGCCCAAACCATATTATTTCTTTTAAAATACATCTTCACTTTTGAACTGCATTTTTTATTTCTCTGGTCTTGTATATGTCACAGTATTTTTTTGGGAAGTAGAGTTACAATAGTGATTTTTTTTTTTTGGTACCAGAAATCGAAGTCAGGACCTTGAGCTTGTCAGGCAGGTGCTGTGCCACTGAGCTATATCACCAGCCCCTAGGATAGTGATCTTTAAACACAACAGTTATGTAACAATGCATAGATAGGTAGCCTTCTTTCAGGCTTATTACTGCAATTATAAAATGGAAATAATAATATTGTACTAGTCAGAACTCTATGATTCATTTGACAGAAAATCCTATATCATGTATTTTAAAAATTAATGTAATTTATTACATTAATCTAGAGCAAGGTAGACTCTAGGTGAGACTTGATGCAGTAGCTCATATGCTACCAATAAAGTTTCCATCTTTTCTTTTTTTTTTTTTTTTTGAGACAGGGTCTCACTAGGTAGCCCAGGCTGGCCTCTGCCTCCCGAGTGCTGGGATTACAGGAGGGTACCACCACACCCGGCTTGCTCATTTTCTTTCTTTCTTTCTTTCTTTCTTTCTTTCTTTCTTTCTTTCTTTCTTTCTTTCTTTCTTTCTTTCTGTTTTGTTTTGTTTTTTTGAGACAGGGTCTCACTATGTAGCCCAGGCTGACCTTGAACTCGTGGTGATCCTCCTGCCTCTGCCTCCCGAGTGCTGGGATTACAGGTGTGCACCACGACACCTGGCTCTTTTTCCTTTTCTTTTTTTTCTTTTCTTTTCCTTTTCTTTTCTTTTCCTTTCTTTCCTTTCCTTTCCTTCCCTTCCCTTCCCCTTCCTTCCTTCCTTCCTCTTCCCCTTTCTCCTCCTCCTCCCTTCCTCCTCCTCTCTTCTTCTTCTACCTCTCTTTCTCCTTCTTCTTCTTGGAGACTGGGTCTTGCTATGTATCCCAGGCTGGCCTGAGCTCATGATCTGCCACAGCCCCTCAAGTGCTGGGATTACAGGCATGCACCACCATACCTGGCTACTTTCTTTCTTTTGGACACTGTTGTCTTTGTGGTGCTAACTGATCTTTTAGGTCTCATATGCACTTCTCTGGATGCTCATGATTTCTCTGTGTCACAAAGTGGCTCTTGCTAGACCTTACAGTCTTAACACTATTCACAGCAGTTTCCGGACTCTTGGTAGGTTGTACATAAAAACTTCTTTCCTATAATTCCCTCAAATGCTTTCCTGCCTCCCTAACTGGGTTACTGTCCATTCCTGAACCAATACTGTGGCCACGGTGGTGGTTCATATTTCAATCAAGGTCCGTCTCTGGGGCATCAACACTATCCTAATCACAGGCCTGGGATTCAGGTGGTGTGGTTTCTTCAAAGTAAAATCTGGGTAGTTATGACAGGAACAGGTAAAATGGATGCTTATACTAAAAAAAAGAAACTTGCTGAATGTATCAAGTAATTTTCCTGTTGCTGGGACACAATATCCAACACCCACAATTTAAAGGGGGAAAAGTTTAATTGGGCTCACAGCTTTGGGGGATTCAGTCCATGGTTGTCTGACTCCAAAGCAGGAATGGTACAGTGGAAAGATGTAATGGAGGAAAGCTGCTCACCTCATGGAAGCAGGTGAGCAGAGAGAGAAGGGAGGACCCAGAGAGCGCGATATGTTCTCCGAAGGGACAGCCCCAGTGACACACCTCTCCTAACCGGGCTCCACCTCCTAACAGCACATTCAGCTATGAACACATCAATGGATCTACCCGCTGATTTTTGTGATCCCCAGGTTCCAATCACCTTCCAAAAACCTTTCCTGTGAACACAGTAGATTTTGGGGGACATTCTAGATGTGAACCAAAACGATGTGTTTAAAAAAGAGAAATCTTATAGATTTTCTGTGACTATTAGAGACAATGGCTGCAAACAGGCACATAGTAAACACCCAATAAATGGAAGTTACCATTGTGGTCGTCGTCGTCATCATCATCATCATCATCATCATCATTGTCATTATCACCACTTTGGGACCATTTGAGCATCAATGTAGAGTCCGAGTCACCCTGATGTGTAGAACATTAGAGCAAGAAGAGACTGGGGGCCCATGAGATGGCTCAGTGGCATAAGCACCTGCCTGGCAAGTGCGAGGGCCAGAGTTCGACTCCCAGAACCCACATACGAAAAAAGGGCCGGTGATATCACTCAGCGGCATAGGTGCCTGCTGGCGTGCAAGGTCCTGAGGTCGGCCCCCGGTACCCACAAAAAAAAAAAAAAAAAAGAGACTGGGAGGGTGATCTAATCCAACCCTATCACCTCTCGGGGTAAAACTGCACACTGCAGAGGGAAAGCTACTGACCCAGTGTCACCCGGCTGGCAGCCCCTCCCCATGGACCAGACTCTTCCTTCTCCCTTCATCTCATATTCCCTGGTACCTTCGACAGTAGGCAGCAAAAGTTCTCTTAATATGCTGTCTTCCCTCCCCTTTCTCAGAACTATTGGATGTTTGGTGCTCTTTAAACCTCTCTAACTGAATTAATTAGAATACACTTTGACATCTCCCTTAAGTAGGGCAGAAATACTTTGAAAACTCTGAATCACTAAATACTTTTAGTTCTTTTTTCAGCAGTTACACTTAACTTTTTGTTGTGGTATACTTAACAGCAAATAAATACTTCATTTTATCTTAACTCATAAAGTATTTTAACAAATATAAATGTTACAGTGACCTTTCTGTAACATTATATGTTACCCTATAAACTACTAGAAGTTTATTTTTAAAGGAGATATTTTAGATGACCTGTTTTCTTTCAACCTTAATATATCTAGCAAGTTGTCTTAAACCTTTCAATATTCTACATGGGGCAATGCCACTGGGGGGAATACATATCTGGTGCCAAACTAGAGATTTAAAATGTGGTCCTGAAATCTATGAGAAGTCATTGTAGGACTGTCAGCCTGGAGGGGGCATAGATCTTACAGAGGCACTTCAAACTTAGACTCACACTGTGGTCAGCAGTACCTGTACTCATGGTTTTTGTACTTCCTAATTATTTTTACTTTATCTTCTTCCTATATCAGAAAATAATTTGGGAAAGCATAAATTGTCTCATTGGTAACATCTTGAGTTCAGAACAGTTATATATTGCTACCAATGTGAGCATCATAGATAATAAAATGTCACTGTGTAGAAATTAGACATACTTTTAGGACTATGTAAACCTTAACTTTGAATATCTTGGCATTCGTGTGTGTAACATCCTGAAAATAACTAATATTATGCTAAGTGTACTAAATATTAGAGAGGTTCTAAATAACTGCTCAAACCTATTGAGGGTTTTTGAGAGATTTAAGGTTAATCATTTTCTTAACCTATAGAACAAAAATCTAAAGTTAAACTTTTATTGTTAAAGTAATCATTCAGCACAAAACTGGGAGATGAAATGCTCATGAAATAGGAAGCATTTTGGTAATACGTGAGTATTAATCATGAAGATGGTATTGCAATTTCAAAACTCTTAAAGTAAAATAATGCAAACTAGAAATTAAAGAGATCTTGTATGACTCAATTTCTTGGCAGAGTTTCACAGTGGAGAGAAGGGATTCCAAGGGGAATTGGTCTCCCGATCGCAGCACGAGGCCCATTTATGTTAAATGGCTCAAGCGTCTCGATGTTGAAAAGCAGACCTTGGTCTTCTAGTGAGTGAGTGGATTTTCCAAATGAAAATAGCAGAACCTAAAAACAGTTTTGGCTAGCTGCCTCCTGGAGCTGTTTTTTTTTTTTTTTTTTTTTTTTTCTGTTTCTAAATAGTTGATCCAAAAAAAAAAAAATAAATAGTTGATCCAACGTATTCCCTAAATCCTTCCCTTTGTGTTTATCCTCAACACCATAGAATGATCATCTGATAAAGGACTTCAGGACCCAGGGAATTTTGTAGCGTGGAAGTGAGATTTACTCATTCCTTGGCAATAAAAACAACAAAATCAAAACCACTAGAAAGAAATCCCAGTTCCGGGGAAAGAGCATTTATTTGTATCTCAGCATCTCGGTCAATAACGACCTGTGTGACTTGGAGAAGCCCATTCAACTCTTCAGTCTTTAGCTGTATGGTCTCTAAGTTAAAGAGTTTAGCGGCCTATGTATTTCTTTCCATGCTGAACGTCTCTGCCTTAGCTGAGATAAGGGGGCTCCGCCTGCTGGCTGCCGGATGGAGGAGTCTGGCTGGCTGAGCGCCTCCTGGGCTCCGGGCCGCACCTCACAGTCTCCTGGGCCCTGGGCGTCTCTCTGAGTGAGGAGCTCTTGCAAGGGAAGGAGAAAGTCTTGATGCTTCATGATAGACTCTTTGTTCTACGAGTGAATGTGACCCAAGGAAGGCAGATGGTGCTACACGCGGAGGCTGACTGAAGGTGGGTAAGGGGCTCCAAAGGGTCCCGTGGTTTGGGGCGGCTGACTTTCCCTCTCTTAGGCTCAGTGTTTTTGCTGTGTAAAGAGCAGAGATCTGCACTGACTCATCCTGGAGTCCTCTCTGGCTTGCACTTTCTGGGGTTCCAGGCAGTACTGGTTGGGGGTCCAAAGTGAGTCATGGGAAAGAAGTCTCTGGCTGTGACTGAGCTCATAGCAGTAGGTCCTCCAGGTTCTTTGTCACTTACTGTCTTGTCACTGGCAGATGTCTCTCCCTGGGGCTTTACATAGAGGATGACATTTTACCTAGATCATCATTTACCTGCCTAAGCTGTTACCTGTCATCCCTGGATTACTCTGGATTCAGGATCCCAGGACGAAGGTTTTATTTGGGAAAATGCTGGAGGGAAGAGGAGGTGATTCGTGACCAGCTGTCTTTCTGTTAGATTAGGGAGAAAGAGAAAGCAAAGAGAAATGTGAACAAACATAAATAAATATCGGAGCTAATGATAGCTGTTATTTATTGAGACCTTCCTATTTGTTGGAGAACTCTGTTAAGCGCTTTATATATTTCATTTTACATCTGGTTCTTGGAAGAACCCTGTCTAATATGAATTTTAAGAAAATCTGTTCCCAGGGATGAAAGATGTGTGGTGGTTGAGGTAAGTTCAGGCTGCCAACCCCAGGGCCCTCTCTCTGAACACTTTAGTTCCATTCTCAGGAAGGTGAAATGTGGTTCCTCTAGGACTTTGCTTCCCTCAGTCCTTTACAGATCTGTGGGCCTGGAATTGTCTTTCCCCTAAAGGGTCACTGGCACTTCTGGGGGTCACCACCTGTGTACCTCACAACAATCCTGTTGTTTAGATGAACAGATATCATTGAATCAAATTCCCCCAGTGCATTTGAAAAATACACATCATGGGGGCTGTTACGGTAACGTCAGTGTAAGGACTTGGATATGCCGTCCCTTTCTTCTGGACGGCCCGGGTTTTAGCCCTGGCCCAGCCACTTACCACCCATGTTTCTTTGGGCAAGATGTGAAAGGTGTCTGAGTCTCAGGTCCCTCACCATCAGTCAGCTACCTCAGAGGGTGGGAAGGAAGAGCGAGGGAGACGGAAGAGCGCATCGGGGCTGGCACACGGCAGACCCACAGTGGAGGGCGGCAGCTCCTGTGGTTGTTGAGATGGGGATGTCGGTGGCGAACTTCAGGCAAACACACATTCCAGTTCCCTTCAGGCCAACACACCCTCTTGTAGCTTTTGTGGGGGCTGTTCTGATGCCTCACTGGTTCCCGTCCGTCTGCTCCAGTAAGTGAGCCCATGAGCCCATCTTGCTTGCCCCTTCTGTCTTGTTTAGATGCTCTTCCGGGTGCCGTTCTTCGACCCCAGTCCATCCCCTGTGTCTCCCCAGTTTACCTGACACCTTCCTGAGGGTTCTCTCAACTGATTTTCACCTTACGTCTCTAGATTTTCACTAGGAGAGAGGTTGGGGTGTATTTGTTCTCTTGTTAGGATGGAAGCATGAGTGTAAGAAGGAAAAATACGGGGAACGAGGTACACTTCAAAGTAATTTCAAAAATAGGGGAGATCTCGAGGGCTTTCTTTCCCTCATCTCATAACTGCGTGGAGCCTCCTTTGTCTCCTGTATCTTGAGTTGTCTGGAGACATGGTTGGAGCCTTAGAAAACCTTTGGTTCAAAGAATTGTATTAAAAGAAACCATCTCAAGCTGACAAGTACGTTTGTCAGTGGGAGGCAAACGGGAGGTAGAGAAAGCAGCATGGTGATTTCCCCATATTTGAGAGTTGAACTATTGTTTTTTCTTTTTTTTTGTGGGTACCGGGGGGACGACCTCAGGACCTCACGCGCCAGCAGGCGCCCGTGCCGCTGAGCGATATCACCGGCCCCTTTTTCCGTATGTGGGATCCGGGAGTCGAACTCGGGCCCTCGCGCTTGCCAGGCAGGCGCTTATGCCACTGAGCCATCTCACCAGCCCCCGAACTATTGTTTGATAGTGAGCTGAACAATTCTGAACAATAAAGTCCGGTGTCACTTATGTCTCCAGTTTTAAAACTTTCTCAAAATGTTGAAAAATTCTGAAGCCGTGGATTTATGCAAAACCACAGGGCCCGGTAGAAACCAGAAACTTGTATCATTCTCACACGGAACATGTCAGAGACACTCTTCAGGAAGGAAGGACTGTCCACGAGGTGGGCTTTTCTGGGGAACCTGTGGGGGACATGGTGTTTGGAGGACAAGATCATGGGACAGTCGCCAATAGAGTGGCACGCAGGAAACACTGAGAATCAGAAACAGGTTAATCATTAACATTCGTGTTTATTAATGCAGAATATAGTGATTGTTTTTTGGCATGGTGAACTTGACATAACATACAAACATACATGAGAAGTAAGATGATTTGGGTTTAGTTCTGGGAGACTTGGCTAACTCACAATTTCTGTGCGCCTCAGTGCTCCCTCTTGTGCCGTGGGGTCACGGGGCTGTTGTGCGGAGCGTCTCGTGTACACTGGGCTATTGAGCACCGGCGGAATAAACATTTACTCTGCGAATCGGCCAGTCAGGGGGCCAGGCAGGGAACACGCGTGAAAGGGTTTCATCCACAGGCCAGGGCCGGGCAGACGTGGAGGACTGGGCTGACGCGTGCACTTGCTTTGCTGCAGGGCTCTTCTCTAGATCCATCTTCTCCAAATGGAACCCACAACCGGTGCAACTAACGTGACCGAGTTCATCATCGCCGGGCTCTTCCGGGACGCAGGGGTGCAGCGGGCGTGCTTCGTGCTCTTCCTTCCCGTGTACCTGGCCACGCTGGCGGGCAACGGCCTGATCGTCCTGACCGTCAGTGTCAGCGAGGGCCTGCGCTCCCCCATGTACTTCTTCCTGGGCTACCTGTCCCTGGTGGAGATCTGTTATGCCTCCACCGTGGTCCCGAAATTCGTTGCGGATCTACTTGCCAAGATCAAAACCATCTCCTTTAAAGGCTGTCTGGCTCAGATATTCTTCTTCCACTTCTTTGCGGTTGCTGAGATCCTCCTGCTCGTGGTGATGGCCTATGACCGCTATGTGGCCATCTGCAAACCTCTTCACTATACGACCATTATGAGTCACCAGCTGTGTCACATGCTGGTGGCTGGTTCCTGGCTCGGGGGCTTTTTTCATTCCATAATTCAGATTCTCATCATCATTCCTTTGCCCTTCTGTGGTCCCAATTTGATTGACCACTACTTCTGTGACCTCCATCCCTTATTCAAGCTGGCCTGTGCCAACACCTTTGTGGAGGGGGATATTGTGCTGGTCAGCAGTGGAGTAATTTCCATCTTCTCCCTCACTATCTTGCTGTGCTCCTATGTCATCATCCTGGTCAGCTTGAGGAACCATTCTGCAGAAGGGGGGCGTAAAGCCCTCTCCACTTGTGCCTCTCACATCACGGTGGTTGTCTTGTTTTTCATACCTGCCATCTTCATCTACATGCGTCCCTCCTCCACCTTCACGGGGGACAAGCTGGTGGCTGTGTTCTACACAGTCATTACCCCCTTGCTGAACCCCATCATCTACACCCTCAGAAATGCAGAAGTGAAAATTGCCATGAGGAAGTTGTGGGGTAGAAAGGAAGATTCCAAATGAAAGGAGCTTAAGGTACAGTAAAGGGATTAAAAAACATGGCTAATTATAGTGTGTTCTCTAGTTGATTTTGAGTTCAGTGTGATATTTAAGAATGGCAGCAAGAAACACAGAGACTTAACGGTACTGCTGCCATGATTCTCCTCAGTAACCCAAGACTCCCTAGAATCCTGGTGTACAGTTACAAAGGCAGAGGTCAGAAATTCTCACTGAATCTTAAGGGACTTGAGTGGCACCAGGATATCACACCATATTATGGGTTGGCATGATTGGAAGACTCAAACCAGGAGAAAATGTGAAGGGGAGCTTTTTCACAATGAAAGTTTGTCAAAAACGCTCCCTTGCTTTCTCCATAATAATTTTATATATTTGTAGGTACAGTGTTGAGGCAGGAGATTAGGGTGTGGCCACCCATCTGGGAATTGGGTGTGCCCTGGTAAGCATGGAGATCCAGGGTAGGTTTTCCAAGACCTGCACCTGGGGCCAATCAGAGAGTGCCATCTTCAATTCTCAGGAGAACTCAAGCAGCTTTTTGATAGGATGGCTTAGGCCTGACGTCAGCTGAGGAGCGCGAGATATAAAAGATGGCTGCCAGTAAGCTGCTGGCCATAGTAAGTGTCCCGTCAGCCAGCTCGCACTCTGTGGAGAGTGGGTCTTTTCAATCGGGCCACGCTCACTGTGCAGAGCAAGTTTCTTTTCCTACGTTTACCTCGCTAACTTTTGTGCATGTCTGGACTCATTCCATCCTCAGACAGGAGGACAAAAAAGAATCTCTAAAGGGGTCCACAGCACCCCAGAACCTTGCTACCAATGTGACATTTCAAGATATATAACTAATGTGTAATGACGAAACCAGGAAAACTGGCACATCTGTCACCTCAGACATTTACCATTTCTTTCTTGGGACCATTCAAAATACTCTGCTAGCTATTATAAAATATTCATTAACAGTTGTTACTCCTAGTTTTTCTACTGAGCTATGAAACATTATGTGTTAGTTGTCTATCCACCTGAAGCCCTGGACAGAGGAAATTTTGACACATATTTGCTAGGTTAAAATCACTACCTTCCTCCATCCCTTCCTTTCTTCTTTCCTTTGTTATTTCCTCCATCCCTTCTTTCCTTTTCCTTTTTTTTGTTCAACATCCCTCATGATAACACCTTGTATTTCATTAAAAAGGAAGCCAACCAGAAGAATTATCCGGGACCCGTGAGATGGCTCAGTGGCGTAAGCGCCTGCCTGGCAAGCTCCAGGGCCCGAGTTCAACTCCCAGAACCCACATACGAAAAAAGGGCCGGTGATATCGCTCAGTGGCATGGGCACCTGCTGGCGCGTGAGGTCCTGAGGTTGACCCCCGGCACCCACAAAAAAAAAAAAAGAATTATCGGGATATATTTGGGGACAATTATATGTGTTAATCTAATTTTCACTTCCTATGTAAATAAGTGTGACTTTGAATCTATTCTTCTGATAGGCATCTTGGCATCCTCTACTGTAGACCATCTGATTGTGGTCATCAGAAGAGCCCCTAGAGCAATTTCAGTTCTTGTGACATTTTAGCACAAAAGAGGGTGTTCATACCCTCTTGCAATGTCCAACATCAATAAAAAAATTAATATGAAAATAGCATGGATTTTTATCTACTTACAGGGAAAGATGAAGGCAAATTTATTCAGGAGATGAGTCTAATTTTAGTCTTGTCCAGATGCAAAACATAATGTTAGAAAATACTTATTGGTCAAAAAGGAGAACGAAGGGGAGGGTGGTACCATCCATGCACGTTTCTACTCTAGAGCTGTGTCCAGTGTTGCAAGTGACCAGGCCAAGTTGCCTTCTTTCGATGCCTGTTAGTCCTTCTTCGTGAAACGAGGTGAGACAGTCTGTGTCTTGTTTCACTCCTCGGAGTTTCCACCTCATCCCACTGTCCCACGTCGCCGTGAGTAATTGCGAGGCCCCATTGGCTGTGGAATTCCTCAGTGGCACTGAGTTCACACTGCATCCATCCGCCTTTTCCGAGGATCAGGTGGAATAAATGCCTGTAGCTTCCCTGGAAGAGGGATGAGACACCGCATGCATTCTGGGAGATTCCCCCTTTCCTGTGGACACATGAATGTGTAGGGTGCTAGGAAACCTTCCTTGTGTTCCTACGAGTTCCCTTACTCTCGACCATGGATGGTGTCATCAGTACCCAAGAACAGTGTCGCTTCTTCTGCCTGGAATGACTTTGCCTCCCTTTTCCATGTGGTGAAGTCCTGTACATCTTTAAGACCTAGGTTAAGGTCACCTCCCTTACAAAGCCTTTTCTGATTTCCCCCTCCTCCCACAGAACTGGCTCCTTCCCACAGGCATTTCGCATTGACATGACAGCGCTGACCGATCGCCTTGACTGCGATCACTGAGCTCGCCAGGGCAGGTCTTCCACTCTCCCACCTTCGCAGATCTGCACACGCACGGAGTTGATGCTTCATAAATGAGTGCTGAGTCGCTAGCCCTCGAGGCCCAGGCCTGCTCCGTGCTATGTCAACCCTCAGATTCTTCTTGAAGAAGTTCCTGGTGGGTAGCATCGTCTTCCTCTTAAAAATTTTAGGAATTCAGACTCCAAATTTCTTTTTTTTCTTTTTTTTTTTTCAGACTCCAAATTTCTTTAGGCCATTCCAGGTGCCTGTCAGCCACAATTGAAGTAATTTAACTTTAGTGAGCAAATATTTTTGCCTAAATTTAATAAGACTAATGCTGGGGGGGATGCAGTAAAATGGGAGTAAAAATGATCAAGATACCATACATATATGTACAATCTCCCAAGATGAATGCAATTACTATGGATCACAAACATATACTAAAAAAAAAAAAAAATTATTGCTTTTTTTTTTTTTTTTCTTTTGGCACTGGAAATCGAACTCAGGATCTTGTGCTTGCCAGGCAGGTGCTGTGCCGCTGAGCTATATACCTGGCCCTTAAAAAAACAAAAATCAAAAAGACTAACACTAGCATGGACTTTGTAAGCTTATTCTGAATATTAAATGAGATCATATCTACACGTACAGCCTTTAGAAACAAGCACAGTGCGGAGAACATGGCACTCAATAAATATTCGCTGTCACCATCGTCCTCAGCTGTGCTGGCCGTGAATTTATTTGTGAGATGCGGGCTTCCCTGTGAACACGCTGGCCTTCTTTGGTCCTGAGAGCTGCTGAGAAAAGGCCTTGATTCCACCCCAGAGCTCGTAAATGTGTGAAGGCTGCAGTTCTTTTGTTTTGAGACTTCGGGGGCTAAATATTCTTTTGCTCTGTGGTTGAGTTGCTTTTAAGCAGCTAACATAGTATCTGGTACTCGTAGGTACTCAGTATTTTAAAAAGGATGAAGAGATGGAGGGAGGGACAGGGAGGGAAGCTATAAGGGATGAATAAAAGGAAAGGGGATGTGTTATGTACATGTACTGGCTCCACACAAGGGATGAAAACGTTATGTGCTGCAGACAAGTACCCCCCACCCCAAAGCCGAAAACAAAAAGAAGAGGATCAAGAGATGGTAGAGGGTGGAGGGGATAAAAAAACAATTGGGATGAGTTTCGTACCTGTGCCAGCTCCCCACAAGGAATGTGAACATTATGTACCACACACATGCACTAATAAAGTAAAATAAAAATGAACTGAAATAAAAACCTCTTGAGAAATAGACGTTGATGTGGAATAGCCTCCCTATTACTTTATGCTGAGTGCGTGAGTATTCTATTAGTGTATATTTAAGAGCATCTGGAGGCGTGCCTCCCGCTCTCGGGATTACAGCAGAGGAGGAGCTGAGCGCAGGCTGATCTCGCCACACCGCTGGCCCCTCCTACATGAGCTGGAGGGAGGCCGAGGGGAGCGCCCTGGTCTGCAGCTGGCCAAGGCCGTTTGCCTGCTGGTCGCAGGGCAGGTGGGGGTGCCCTTGTCCAGTCCAGGGCTGCTTGCCTGCTTGCGCCGCAGGTCACAGAGCAGGGGACAGGGTGCCCTTGTCCTGTTACCAGCCAAGGCCTGTTGCCTGCTTGTGCCTTTGGGTCCAGGGTGGGGGCGCTGGGGGGAGGGGGTCCTACCGCAGGCCAGGGGGCTGCTGCTAGTCCTTTGCAGCTAGGCCGAGGGCTGGCTTTTGGCGTTTGCTAGATTGGAGTCTGGGTTCCAGCTTCTACTTCTCAGCTGGGTCCCCCCAGGCTGTTTTCCAAATGCCGGCCGTCTACTGTCACCGGACAGCCCTTCCTTCCTTGCACTCCCAGGTTGGCACTGAAGTGACCCCAGGGCTGTTCTGTTGTTGGAATTTGAGTCCCGGAGCGCTCTGAGATAGAATGGCAGTCCCACCCTCCAGCTGCTACTCCCTGTGACTGGGCGCGGGCACCGCCACTCTGGTTCACTCACCGGCCGATGACTGTGGGTTAGGCCACTCAGGAAAGCGTCTCCTGTTCTCACTGCTGCCTCCGACTGCGCAAGACTCTGCCAGTCAAGGTCAGGTCTCAGTCTCCAAATGCTGGTTCTGCGGGGCCTCTCGGGAAACAGTGTCCCACCACGTGGGGCCTTGTTCAAAAAATTTTTTTCGAGGCAGAGTCTTGCCATGTAGTTTAGGCTGGCTTTGAACTGACAGTGATCCTCCTGCCTCAGCCTCCCAAGTGCTGGGATTACAGGAATGCACCACTACTCCTGGGTACAATTTTTAAGTATACAATCTTGATAAGTTTAAGTTTAAATAGATCCTTTTGGCCTGTGGATGCTATATTGGATATCACAGTTTCATCATTTTACTTTGTTTTCTTGGAGGAAGGAAATAGAAATAAGGATAATGAACTGATCACTTTTCCTTCTAGTAGATTTTCCAAAAATGCCCCATAGCCATAACCCTTTTGCTTTTCCCTTCCATCCATCCTTCCTTTCTTCCTTCCATCTTTCTTCCACCCTCATTCTCTTCCTTCCTAGCTTCCTCTTCCTTCCTAGCTTCCTCTTCCTTCCTTCCTTTCTTTCCCTTCTTTTTTTCTTTTTTCTCTTTCTTCTTTCTTTCTTTCTCTTTCTTTCTTTCTTTCTTTCTTTCTTTCTTTCTTTCTTTCTTTCTTTCTTTCTTTCTTTCTTTCTTTCTTTCTCTCTTTCCTTCCTTCTTTCTTTCTTTCTCTCCCTCTTCTCCTTCCTTCCTTCTTCCTTCCTTCCTTCCTTCCCTTACTTCTTTCTCAAAAGTTTAAATTGTTTGGAAATGATATATAGTAGTACATATTTATAGGGTGTAGGGTGCAGTAATCCAACACATTATACAATGTGTAATGATATAATCAGAGTAATTAGTATTTCCACCTCCTCAAACATTTTACCATCGCTATGTGTTGGGAACCTTCAGACTATTCTGGTTTTAGAAGAGAAATTGTAGATTACTGTAGATAATAATGACTCTGCTGTGCTATAGTACACCAGAACTAATTGCTTTTTTTTTAATATGCAAATACTGGGAGTTGAACTCAGGACCTTGTGCTTGCCAGGCAGGCACTGATGCCACTGAGCTATATCACCAGCCCATAATTGCTCTTATCTAACTGCATTTTGGTAGCTTTTATGTGAACTTCCCCCTCCCATCTGCTCTTTCTTTCCCTTCTGTCTCTAGTGATTACTCTTCCTCTCTTCTTCTATGACATCAAGTCTTTCAGCTCCCACAAATGAGTGAGAACATGTGGCGTTTGTCTTTTTGTGCCTGCTTTATTTGTTCCAAGTCCATCCATGTTGCTGCAGATGACAGAATCACATTTTGTTTGGAGGGATAACATTTTGTTGTGTATACACAGCATATTTTCTTTTTCTTTTATATTCTTTTCTTTTCTGTTATTTTATGGAAAAAAGGTAAAACAAACTTTCATAACAAACTTTTTATTTTTGAAAAAAATTTCAAACAAACATAATAAGAGAATAATAATAGTTAATACATTACATATTGTTATCTTTAAAGTAGTTGCTCAGGGTACAGGATATGGGCATAAAAATTTCTCCAGTTGATATTAGCACAAACCTCCCTTTTTAATGAACTCAGAGACACTAATAGTATAACTGACTTGCATTTTTTCCCTTTTCCCTACTGTCCTTTCCTCTTTCACCCATCCTAGTTCCTTTTTCTTTTTGAATAATTTCTTCCTGTTTCACAATATCTATTGTACATTTTAGAACTTATTTACTCTTTCAGTTTCTCACACCAGGGAGACAGCATGATGTTTACACATGAGTCTGATTTATTTCATTTATGAGTATGGTCTTCAGTTGCATCCATTTAACTATAAAAGTCCCTTCTTTATGGCTGAGTAGTACTCCATTGTATAGAAATACCATATCTTTTTTATCCATTCCTCGGTTGATGGGCATTTGGGTTGTTTCCAAGATCTGGCTATTACAAATTGTGCTGCTATAAACATGGGTGCACATATGTCGCTGTTGTACGATGTTTTTAATTCTTCTGGGAAGATACCCAGAAGGGGAATAGCTGGGTCAAATGGGACCTCCAATCCCAGTTTTTTGAGAAATCTCCACACTGATTTCCACAGTGGCTGTACCAGTCTACACTCCCACCAACAGTGGAGAAGGGTTCCTTTTTCCCCATGGCCCCATCAGCATTATTGGTTGATTTCTTGATGACAGCCATTCTTTCTGGAGTGAGATGGAATCTCAGTGTTGTTTTAATTTGCATCTCTTGAATGACCAATGATGTTGAACATTTTTTCATATATTTATTTGCCATTTGTATTTCTTCACCTGAGAAGTATGTATTCATCTCAGATGCCCATTTTTTGAGTGGGTCTTTGAATTTGGGGGGGTCTGATTTTTTTCAATTCTTTATATGTTCTAGATAGAAGTCCTTTTTCTGAGGGACAGTTGGCTAAAATTTTTTCCCACTCTGTGGGTTTTCTTTTCACTTTGTTGATTTCTTTTGATGTGCAAAAGCTTTTTAATAAGATGAGATCCCAGTTGTTGATTCTTTGTAGTATTTCCTGTGCAGTCTGTGTTTTTTTCATGAACTCTCTGCCTACACCTACGTCTTCAAGATTCCTACCTACTTTCTCTTCCAGTAGATTCAGTGTTTCTGTTTTAATATTTAGATCTTTGATCCATTTTGAGTTTAGTTTAGTGCATGGTGATAGACATGGGTCTAGTTTTAGTCTTCGGCATGTGGGAAGCCAGTTTTTCCAGCACCATTTATTAGAGACTATCTTTCTTCCAGTGAACGTGTTTGGGCCTTTTGTCAAAGATCAGGTGGCTGAGTGTGTTTGTAGTTGTGTTTGCATCTTCTAATCTGTTCTTTTTTTTTTTTTGTCAGTACCATACTGATTTTTATCACAGTAGCTTTATAGTATAATTTCAAGTCAGGGATTGTGATGCCTCCTGCCTTGCCTTTGTTGCTCAGGATTGCCTTTGCTATTCTAGATCCCTTCTGGTTCCAGATGAATTTTAGGAATGTTTTCTCTAGTTCTGTGAGGTATGCTGATGGTATTTTGATCAGGATTGCATTAAATCTGTATAACAATTTTGGGAGTATGGCCATTTTCACTATGTTGATCTCCTTTTTCAGATACTGTAATTTTCAATATATAGATCCTTTACTTCCTTTGTTTGATTGATTCCTAAATATTTCATTTTTGGATGCTATTATGAAGGGTGTTGTTTCCCTAATTTCTTTCTCAGTGAGTTTGTTGTTTGTGTACAGGAAGGCTATTGATTTTTGAGTGCTGACTTTGTATCCAGCTATGCTACTGAATTTGATTATTAAATCTAGAAGTCTTTTGGTGGAGTTTTTGGGGTCTTCTATGTAAAGTATCATGTCATCTGTGAATAATGATATTTTAACTTCTTCCTTTCCTATTCTTATTCCTTTTATTTTTCTCTCTTGTCTAATTTTTCTGGCTAATGTTTCCAGAACTATATTGAATAGGAGTGGTGATAGTGGACATCCTTATCTTGTTCCTGATTTTAGAGTGAAAGCTTTCAAGTTTTGCCCATTTAGTATGATGTTGGTTGTTGGTTTGTCATAGATGGCTTTTATCAGATTGAGATAAAGACCATTTATTCCAATTTTCTGTAGGGTTTTTATCATGAATGAGTGTTGGACTTTGTCAAATGCTTTTTCTGCATCTATTGAGATGCTCATGTGATTTTTGTCTTTGGCTTTGTTGATATGGTGTATTACATTTATTGATTTGCATATGTTGTACCATCCCTGCATTCCTGAGATACAAAGCGTATTTTCTTTATCTCTTCATCCATTGATAAACATCTTTATTGATCCCATATCTTGGACACTGCAAATATGCTGTAATAAACAAAGAGTGCAAATATCTCCTTGATATAATGATTTCACTTCCTTTGGTTGTATCCCCACTAGTAAGGATTGTATGGGGGCTCTGTTTTTAGTTTTTTGAGGATTCTCCACACAGTTTTCAAAGTGGCTGTACTAGTTTACATAGCTACCAACATTGTATGAGATTTTCCCTTCCTCTGTGTCCTTCCCAGCATTTGTTACTTCTTGTCTTTTTTTTTTTTAATTTTTTTTTTTTTGTGGGTACCGGGGGGTTGACCTCAGGACCTCGAGTGCCAGCAGGCACCCGTGCCGCTGAGCAATATCACCGGCCCCTTTTTCGTATGTGGGATCCGGGAGTCGAACTCGGGCCCTCGTGCTTGCCGGGCAGGCGCTTAAGCCGCTGAGCCATCTCACCGGCCCCACTTCTTGTCTTTTTGATTATAGTCCTTCTGAATGGGGAGAGAGGCCAAATCATTGAGGTTTTTGATTTGCATTCCCTTGATAATTAGTGATACTCAGCATTTAAAAATACATGTATTAGCCATTTATATATATTTTTTTGTGTGTGTGTGTGGGTACCGAGGGTCGAACTCAGGACCTCGCGCTCCAGCAGGCGCCTGTGCCACTGAGCGGTATCACCAGCCCTTTTTTCGTATGTGGGTACCGGGAGTGGAACTCAGGACCTCACGCTTGCCAGGTAGGTGCTTATGCCACTGAGCTATCTCACCGGCCCTATGTATTTTCTTTTGAAAAATATCTATTCAGGTCATTTCCTCATTTTAAAATAATATCACTTAAATTTTAGTTTTGTTTTGTTCTTGAGTTGTTTGAGTTCCTTGTGCATTCTGGATATTAACCTTTCATCAGATAAACAGTTTGCAAATATTTTCTCCCATGCTATGTGTCATCTCTTTACTCTGTTGATTTTTTCACTGAGCTGTGCAGAACTTTCTTCTATTACTATCCCATTTGTCAGCTTTTCTTTGGTTGCCTGTGAATTTGCTGTCTGATTAAAATTTTTTTGCCTACAGAAATGTCTTAAAGTGTTTTTTCTTCTAGTAGTTTTATAGCTTCAGGTCTTACATTTAGGTTCTTGATCAATTTTTTTTTTTGTTTTTTTTTGTTTTTTTTTTTTGTGGGTACCGGGGGGTCGACCTCAGGACCTCGTGCGCCAGCAGGCGCCCGTGTCGCTGAGTGATATCACCGGCCCCTTTTTCGTATGTGGGATCCGGGAGTCGAACTCGGGCCCTCGCGCTTGCAAGGCAGGCGCTTACGCCGCTGAGCCATCTCACCGGCCCTCTTGATCAATTTTGAGTTGATTATTTTATATGTTGAGAGGTAGGGGTATAGTTTCATTCTTCTGCTTATGTGTACCCAGTTTTGGAGATTTTCCTTTGTTCAGGGTACATTTGTATTGTCCCATAAAAAACTAGTTGGTTATAAATATGTGAACTTATGGATTCTCTATTCTGTTCCACTGGTGCATCAATTTTATGCCAGGACTATGCTGCCTTTGTAGTACGGTTTGAAGTCATAGTGTGATTTCTCCAGCTTCTTTTTGTTCAGGATTGCTTTGGTTACTCTAGGTCTTTTGTGGTTCCCACATAAATTTTAGCATTGTTTTTTCTATTTCTGTAAAGAATCTCATTAGTTTTAATGGAGATTGCATTGAATCTGTAAATCACTTTGGGTATAAAGACATTTTTAACAATATTATTTCTTCCAATCCATGAACATGGGATGTCTTTTGATTTTTTTGTGTTCTCTTTAATTTCTTTCACTAATGTTTTATAATTTTTGTTATAGAAATCTTTTAGTTTCTTGGTTATAAATATTTCTAGGTTTTTGGGTGGCTATGTGTATGGGATTACTTTCATGATTTTGCTCTCAGCAAGTTTGTTATTAGTCCATACAAATGCTACTGTTTTTTGTATGTTGATTTTGTATTGATAATTTACTGAGTTCGTTTATCAGTTCTACTAGTTCTTTTGATGGGGTTTTAGGTTTTTCTATATGAAATCTTTTTATCTGCAAGTGGTTAGACTTTGACTTCCTTCTTTCCTTAGGATTCCTTTCTTTCTTTTTCTAACCATGTTATTCTTGCTAACACTTATCATGCTATCTTGATGAAGAGTGGTGCAAGGGGACATCGTTGTCTTTTTCCAGACCACAGAGGAAATGCTCTCAGCTTTCTCTTGTTTAGAATGATGTTGGCTGTGTGTCTTTCATATGTAGCTTTTATTGTGTTGAGGTATGTTCCCTCGATACTTGATTCACTGAGTTTTCATCATGAAAGGAGGTTGACTGTCACTGAATGCTCTGTTGAGATTATCATAAGGTTTTTGCTTTTGATTCTGTTGATGTGATGCCTTACACTTATTGATTTGTGAATAGTGAACCTACTTGGTCACAGCGTCTCATTGTTTTGTTTTGTTGTTGGATTCAGTTTGCTTTTAATTTGCTGAAAGAATTTGCAGCTATGGTCATCAAGGACACTGGTAAGTAATTTTCTTTCTTATTGTGTCTTTGTCTGGTTCGATGACACTGTCTGGTGTTTTGTCAGGATGATGCTGGCCTTGTAGAAAGAGTTTATTGGGGTTCCCTCCTTATCAATTTTTTGGAATAGTCTGAGAAAATTTAGAAATTGTCTTGCCTAAATGTTTTGTAGAATTTAGTTGGAAAACATCCAGTCCTGCACTTTTCATCGATGGGGAAATTTTCACTACTTCTTCAGTCTCATTACTCATTATTGATCTGTTTAAATTTTCTACTTCTTCCTGATTCAATCTTCATAGGTTATATGTGTTCAGGAACTTATCCATTTCTTCTAAGTTTTCTAATTTGTTAGCAGGCAATTGTGCATAGTGAATTGTTATCTTTTCTGTGCTATCAGTTGTAATTTTTTCATCTTTCATTTTACTTATTTGAATTTTCTCTATTTTCTTAGTCTAGCTAAAGATTTGTGAATTTTGTTTATCTTGTTCCAAAACTGATTTTTCATCTTGATGTCTTGTATTGCTTTTGAAATTCTTGATTTCATTCATTTCTGCTCTGCCCTTTATTATTTCTTTCTGTCTAATAATTTTGGGTTTGTTTTGTTCTTGGTTTTCTAAGTTCCTGTGGTAGTTCATCATAGCTTATTTGAATTATTTCTGTTTTTTACTTGTACATTTATTGCTACAAACCTGTCTTCTTATTGCCTTTTCTCTGTCTTTTTGGTTTTGGTATGTTGTGGCTCCATTTTCAGTTCTTTCAAGAAAGTTTTAAATCTTGATTTCTTTCTTTATCCGTTGGTTATTCAAAATAAATTATTTAGTTTCCATACGTTTGTATAGTTTCAAAGCTTTACTTATTATTATTGATTTCTAGTGTGATTTCATTGTGTTCAGAAAAGATAATTTATATTTTTTTCTTAAAAATTTGTTGAAGCTGGGCATAGTGTGCCTGTCATCACACACTCTGGGAGGCTGAGGTAGGAGGATTGTAAGTTCACCCTGGCCAATTTAGCAAAACCTTGTCTCAGAAATTAAAAAAAATAAAAAGGCTGGGAATGTAGTTCAGTGTGAATGCCCTGGGTTCAATCTGTAGTTGTGCAAAAAAAAAAAAACAAAACGTTGCGACTGGTTTTGTGGCCCATCAGACGGTATAGCTTGGAAGACGTTCCATGCGCGGTCGGGGGTGTATATTCTGCGCTGCTGGGTGGAGTGATCTGTGGATGTGTGTTAGTCCCGCCTGTCAGGGCTACAGTGTAACTGTGCTGTTTCTTTATTGATTTTGTCTGGATTTCCGTCCACTGCTGAAAGCGGGGTGTTGAAATCTATGAAATGCTATCATTGTATTGAAGTCTATCTTTCCCTTTAGAGAGATTAATGTTTGCTTTACATTGCATGCTCTGATGTTGGGACTGCATGCACGTAAAACTGTCATCTGCACTTGTTTAGTTGACACCTTTATCATTATATAATGACCTTTCATATTGCTTTTTACTTCTTCTTCTTTTTTTTTTTTTTTTTTTTTTTTTTGGTACTGGGAATCAAACTCAGGACCTTGTGCTTGCCAGGCAGGCTCTGTGGCTCTGTGCCACTGAGCTATATCCCCGGCTTTACTTCTTTTGATTTAAGATTTATTCTATACCAGTATGGCTACTCCTGCTTTTTTTTTTTTTTTTGTGGAGACAGGGTCTCACTGTGTAATTCAGGCTAGTCTTGGACTCACTGTGTAGCCCAGGCTGGCCTCGAACTCACGTCAATCCTCCTGCCTCAGCCTTCCGAGTGTTGAGATTACAGGCGTGCGCCACCACGCCCAGCTCCCTGCTTTCTTTCTTTCTTTTTTTTTTTTCATCCCTGCTTTCTTTTGGATTGCATTTGCATGGAATATTTTATTCCATTTCTTTACTCTCAGCTGGTATAGTGTTCTTAAAGGTGAAGTTAGTGTCTTGTAAAGAACCTTTACTTGGATCTTATTTCTTTTTTATTCAGTCACTGCATGGCTTTTAATTGGACAATTTAATTTACATTCAAGGAAAATATTGATAGTTAAGTCTTACAAGAGCCATTTTGTAACTTATTCTGTGTTTTCTATAGCTGCTTTCTTTTTATTTTTTCTTTCTGTTCCAGTTTTCCTTTGTGGTTATTGACTTATTCTAGTGGTGTGTTTTGGCTCATTGCTTATATTTTTTTTTAGTTTTTTTTTTTTTTTTGTACTGGGAATCGAACTCAGGATCTTGTGCTTGCCAGGCAGGCATTTGTACCACTGAGCTATATCCCCAGCCCTATTGTTTTAGCTTTATTTTTTATTTGTACATATTTGTCATACATATTGATCATTTTACCATAGGGAGTTTGTATCTGTACATAGTATATATTAATTATTATTTTTTTATTGCTTACTATGTTTGGTTTGTCTGTTATAAAATTTTTCCTTTCAGGTCATGTTGAGAATTACAGCAAACATCTTTTGACTCTAACAAGCTACTTTCAAATGAGAGCAACTTAACATAGCCATAAAGAAAAAAAGTTAATCCCGTAAGAAAAGTCTACACTTTCTCTCCATTCCTTTCCACTTTTTGAATTTTTCACATCTCATTTCACATAGTCTGTATTGCTCATCTCTAACATATTAAGGTAGTTATTACAAGTTTTAGTTGTGTTATACTTTAGACTTCATTCTAAAGATTGGAACAGTTTATGTACCATATTTATAATGCTAGAGTATTCTGAATTTGTCTGTATAATTGGTTTTTCCAGAGAGTTCACTATCTTCCTACATCTTCTTCTTAATAATTAACATCTCTTTCAGTTTGGAGAACTTCCATAGATTTGTTAGAGGGCAAAAATTATGGAGATGTATTCTCTCAGGTAAGAGATTTGTTTGTAAAAGCTGAATGAGGTTATATGCATTACTTATATATTTGTTACAGCAGCTCTGAAGGAAATATAGGAAACTAAGAAAGTGAAATGGGTAAGGGCAAAGAAGAGAGAAGAAAAAAATAGAATGAAACTTTTAATTTCTGTGTCTTTCTATTTTTGAACCTTAGAAATGTACTACCTTTGCACAAAATTAAATTAAAAATTCAACTCGTTTTTCAAAAAAATTATATAATTGATGTAAGATATTTTAAACACAAAATGAGTGGAATAATTCCCTAGAAAAAATGATCAGTTTATTATATATAGAAATGTAATGCTTTTAAAAGTTTAAAACATTTTATTGGACTTCTATTTATGTTTGTAGTGCTAAAGAGCAAATGGTTAAACTTTAGATAAGATTTAAACCCATTAAAAAAGAAAACTCCCTCATAAAAAACAGAAGTCTAATTTGCAAAATATTTTGCACTTTTTACTGTGAAATAATTTGGCTTACCCAAACATGCAAACGTATAAAGAATAATTCCTGTTCTTCCTTAACCGAAATTTCCCGAATGTTGCTAGTCTGCCACATTTTTTTCATCATTCATCTGCTTAATAAGTACTTAGAGACAAAGACTGAAAGATACGTAGAATTTTGCTCATGCAATGGAAATAGGGAGAACTGCATTAAATGACTACCGCTGGTAGAGATAGCATGAATAAGTCTAGGGGTCTGAGGTATAGCAAGAAAATTATCCTGAAAATACTGCGTACTAAGCGTTTGGCAACGGAGTAGAGTTTAGGCATGTTTGTTAAAAAGAAGCGACCTACGTCCCCAGCAGGATTGCTGCGTACAAGAGCAGAAATATCACAAAGCAAACCCTCTGCACCTGCGGATTCGGGGAAAATCCCAGGAAAATGAATTCAGTCACATTGCATGGGCTAGGCATGAGGGCACCACCAAGTGGCAGCGATTTCAGTGGTGTGATCTGAAATGACACACAAAAAGAGAGATATTATGAAGTAGGTGAATTACATAAAAGACCTGGCATAGCTATGATGCACTAGATATTGAAAGTAGAATTGTGTGTGCCTGGAATAAACAGGAGAATAGCAGAAAATAGAGAGACAGAGAGAGAGACAGAGACAGAGAGAGAAGAGCCTACCATTGGTGCGTGACGGGCTGTTGTGGACTCTGTGGATAATGGGAAAGGATCAAGGATAAACGTTTGTCAGCTGGAAAGCAAAATCACTGTGTGTACAGAGGGCGGCCTCTTGGAAAGAGAGCGGAAGGGGGGGACGTACGAGATAGCGCTGAAGTCACCTCACAGGACTGTGCAGCACCCAGAGCAGTGTCCCTATGTCCCTGTGAGGTGGCTGTCTAGGGACTCTGAAAGATGTTAATTTCCTTTCCCCCGAAGCCGCGCTGTGCCACACTTGTCCTTGCTTCTTCGCTGTGCTTGGCTCACAGAACAGCGTTCTCCCCTCTGCTCCTCCCTCTGAGCGCTCAGAAGAGAGGTCCCTGGTCCCTTCCTTGTACTCAGCACCCCCTGAAAAGACCACGAAGCTGATCACAGACACAGTGTGTGGTATTATTTCTATTTCTGCTCTTAATTCTTTTTGCTGCATTTGGTTGCTTGGCGCCTCGTTCCTTCTCCCAGGGTCCAGCTCCATCTGTACACAGTTCTCTTCCTGGAACCTTCATTGCTGCAGTCGCTGCCCCCGGCGGAAACACTGGTCCCCCGCACCCAGTGCCCCCCATGCCCTCACACAGCCCATCCTTCTACTTCCTCTTCATCACCGACACTGCTCAATGACTGGTTTACAGAGCGTCCTGGTCCACGCTGGGCTTTGTCCACGGTAGCTGAGGGCTGTGTGCATCTACGCAGCCCCTCATACAGGGAGACTCCGGACACCTGAAAGAAGGAGCCCGAGGATTTCCACGAATCACACACAGCTTCCTCCTCCAGTGACCAAGATAGGCTCAGGCGACTAAAGGCCGCCTGGAGCCACAGAGACCTCATTAATAGAACTCATGATTAAGGAACAAAGAGAGGGCAGAAAGCTGCTGTGAAGCCTTAGACCCATGGGAATTCCACCAGGAAGTCATTCGCGGAAGAAAGCGCTGCTAACAGCCTGGGCTCCTATGTTCACATTTAGCGCTTTGCAGGCAGCACCTACGTGATTGCGAGCAAGTTTTTCACCTTCGTGAGAGTCAAGGTCCAAACTGCTACATGCAGATGCTACCTGGCTCACACGTGGATGCCGTAGGTGCCACTCCCAGCTCCATCCCAGGCTAAGTTAAGTCCCCTTCTAGGTGCTGCTTCTGTTTCCTCTCACAGATAGGAAACCCATCCCTGCAACTCACAGGCCCTCACCGCGGGTACCCACTCTCTCAAGGACATCTGGAGTCACAGCGCCTACCACGCCGAATCAGAACTGCTGTGTCGCCATCTGTCCGTCTGTGGTGTGAGCCTCCTGGGGACAGAGGGGACCTGCTCACCATCCATCTCCGGGGCTCACTGAAGTCACAGTGGGAAACAGGGTTCAGGAACTGTCACTAGACGGATGGGAGGGGCTGTGCACCCCACGAGCCTTAGCACGAAGTGCTCAGTACACACGGAAGGAATAACGGTGCCCAGGGTCCGCTATCACACCTTCGCCACCCCTCAGTCCCAGGCCCCGGCCCTGTGCTCGCCTCCAAGCCCAGACTCACGCAGGAGCACTGGCGAAGTTCCCTGTAGGTCACAGCTCCGTTCCCTCTGCTTTCAAGGCGGAATCAGTCATTGCATGCAGAAGAAGCCCGTGGTGACAAAAGACAACTCACAGCGCTGTTTCCGTGACCGTGCTGTTCTCAGCACAGGGACGCGCTCTCTTCTGCACGCAGCTGTGCAGAGGCCTGAGATCAGCGGGCCCTGCCGGTTCCCAGGGACAGATGGGCAGGAAGCACCGGCCCGTGGGCAGCCAGAGCTCCTGCCTTGCTGGGGTCTCGAGGTGCAGCACCTGCTCCCCAGCCTTGGCCTGGGGACTGGCAGATGAAGCGCTGGAGTCTCTGCCCACCTGATTTTAAAAGGACAGCGAAGGAGCCCTGGCTCACAGGTGTTCCACCGAGGTCTAGGAACCGGGGCAGCTCAGCCTCCTGTTCACAGGGTTTACAGCGCCAGGGGACACCCTGCCCAGGCGGAGGCGGGGCCCAGGGAGCTGCTCTCTCGCCCTCCCCCACCTGGCAGAAGATCCCAGGGGAAGCAGGACCTGGAAGTGCTCCTAGGAAACAGCGTCGGAACCCCGCGAGCATGGGAACAAATTCAACTCTCCCAGGGTTCACAGAGCTCCTACCTGTGTGGGGCTGTCCACAGGGCAGCGAGACCTCACCTGCTCTTCAGGACCGGAACATGTGGCTGTGAATAAAACGACACTGCTCAAAGGGTGGGTCCAAGGATTAGGGACCACAGGCATCGGGACACTGAGGTACCCTTGGATTAGCAGAGGAGGATCAGTGGTTCCCATCCAAGGTGACCTTGTCCGGCAGAGGACACTTGGCAATGTCTGAGGGATGTCCCCTTGTCCAGCCTGGCCGGGGAGGGAGGTGTGATTACCGCTGAGTACACAGAGACTGGCGTTGCTGTGGAATATCCTACGAGGCCCAGGAGAGACCCACAGAGCAGAGAACTATGCGATCCCAGTTTCAGGGTGACACTGATGGAAGAAAATTTGCTCGGATTTGGTAATCATTGGAAAGTCGAGTATGTGGGTGTCCATTACACTGCTGTGACCACAGCTGTGTATGTTTAAAATTTCTGTGATGAAATGTTTTACCGATCACCTAAGAGCAGCTCATTAAATGAAATGAGCTCTGATCCCTGCTACTGCCAAATACCGTTAACTCAGTCTCGATTAAATGTAGAGCTGAGGCAAGATCCTGTACGCTTCACCCAATGATTAATTAGAAAACTATAGTGAGACAGTTTAAGATTTAGGAAAATATCTGACACAGTTGATTTTGCACACACAAACACTGAATTAACCTTTATCCTTTTTATAGAAACACAGGGAAGATGAACAAGTATGTACATAAAGCCTCCAAATATTTAAGTATAATCTATGGATTATCTGTAATATGTCCCCATGAAATTGAGTTGCTGTGAAAATCTGTCAGCCAAAATAGTTTCTCAATTGTAATATTTGGTTCGATAATCCTCGTGAAGGTCTCAAATGGGTGTCTATAAGTATTTGTTGTAGGAAACTACATTCGTTAAAATATTTGTGGTGTAAGCCTGTTTTCAATGGCCTTTTGACTGGTGTTTGTCAGAAGTTGAGTGTACGGCCTAACTTGGTGAAAATTAACCATTGACTCTGACCTTTTCTTTCCCCTCCAGCTGTAATCAAACCTCCACCAATCCTTTTTCTTTCAGAATCGGGACTATTTCTTACATATCCCTTCTTGTGAAAGGTATTTTGCATATCAAATACAACTATCAGTTTATGCTTACATAAAACCAAATGGGAACGTAGAAGATGTTTGCAGTAGCTTTAATTCACAACCAACAACTGAAATCCCTCCCACGCCTGAGAAGAACATTGCTATTTATGGCATATTTATGCAATATTACTGAATAAACAGAGCAAACCTAGTGTAACCCGCAATATAAAGCCTTGAAAACACACTGAGTGAAGGAAGCCACGTACTGAAGAGTATGTACCTTATTCTTTCACCTATAGGAGCCTAGGAAGGGGATTAGCTAATCCATCATGATAGAAATCAGGTCACTTTGTGCCTCTGGGGTGAGGAGGGATTATCTGCAAGAGTCCAGGAAAAGCTTGTGGGACGATAGAAACTTTCCACACCTTGGCTCTACTGTTGATTACACCAAGTATACATTTGGCAAAACAATGGATTGTGCACTTCAGGTGTGTACATTTCAGTGGATGTCAATTTTATCACACTTAAAGAGTAAATATGGCTTGGGATGGGGAAAGTTGATTCTTGGAGTCAGAATACCTGAATTTGTGCACTGATATTGCTGGGAGCAGATTGCTATTTTTTCTCAGCAATTGTTTTCCCCTTCTGTTTTCTATAATACAAGAACCCCTGAATTTTTATCTGAGCATATGTCTGCCTAAAGTAAAACTGGCATTACTCAGGCTCTCTTACAACTCAGGGGAGGGGATATACACTTATTTTGTCATTTCCTTTTTCCTGCTCACAGGAATGCTGCCATTATGAGTAGTGCTCCAGCAGCCACTTTGGGTCAGGAGTTGAACATGGAAATTGAGCCTATGAAGTGTGGAGAAACATGATAGAAAGAATGTTTCTATCCTAAACTGCTTACTTCTTGACTTCTATCTTGTTTCAGATTCTGTTCCTTGCACCTAAAATCTAATCTGAATGCTATTTCAGCCTCCAAAACTAAAACTGAGGAATAATTAATTCATAGTTCATTCACCTCAAAGGATGTCTGACACTCAATGAAATAACGGACATGAAAGGGCTTTGACATATGTATAAGGGGTGTTCATCATGCCTGGCATGGGCAAGGGAGGGAGTCTCCAAACCATGTATTGGAGAAAGGAGGTATCCTGAGGTGGGGGCTAAGGGACAGAAAATACAGAGAGAAACTTGCTGGACCAAAACCCAGCTTCAGGGAGGCTGATGAGAGGAAGCTGGAACACCCCTGGGTCGTGGCACCCTGCCTCACCCCAGTTCCAGCGGACAGCTTCTAGGGAGAGGATCAGGTACTGAAGGGAGGGCGCTGGCTGATGGAATAGGCTCACAATCACCTTGACCTCCCCCTGGGAAGAGGAGCATGATGAGTGAGATCCATGCAAGCCAGGGCTCTGGAGAAACTGAAAGCTGGAGAGTGGTAGATGAAACAACAGCAGGTTCCACTTGGGAATTTGAAAACACTAGCGGTCCATGAGCAAGCAGCACCTGGGACTGGCAGGCATTTGGCACAGAGGAGGCTGGACCGACTGAGACGTAATAAGTTGCCCGTTCTTCCCACTTACAATGGGAATTCAGTGTGCTGCCCATGCTTGCCAGTGGATGTGCATGGGAATCGCCCAGAACCCATTTGCTGGTTACTGCACAGGGCAGGGAGCCCTGGAACTGCCCCAAGTTCTCAGGTTAGCATGAAGTCTCAGGAGCGCAAGTGGAAGGACAGAGAGTGGTGCCCAGGTCACAGGGTTTCAGGCGTGGAACTGAGAAAGAGGCTGGTGGAGGGAAAACAGGGAAAGCAGGTGGAAGGAAAGCAGATGATGGTGGAATTTGCCCCGTAATGAGAAGTCCCTGGTGGATATCAATGGGGAACCCGATGTTGGTCAAATGACACCACATCGGCCTTCCCCAAATTAAGTGAGGTGGTTGGGTCTTGGGACAGAGACAGAAGCCTGCATTTCGCCTTGCCCATAGGTTTGCTACCACGGTGCAAAGTTCACAATGTATTTATCAAGGGAACTATTAAACAGGAAGAGATAAAAATTGTAAATACATATTTTCCAAATACCAGCACACCCAACTTCATAAAAGAAGTACTACTGGATATTAGAGCTCAAATAAACACCAACAGGATCATAGTGGGGGCATCAACACCCCTCTTTCTCAAATAGAGAAATTGACTTTCTCAAATAGAGCAAAAAATTTTACAGTGAACCACAACATTCAACAATTGGATTTAATAGATAACTACAGTGTTCTACCCACAACAATAGAACTCACATTCATCTCAGCAGCACGCTGAACTTTCTCCAAACATATCAGATACTAGCCCATAAAGTCTGCTTAAATAAATGAAAATAATCAAAATTACCCCATGTGTATTACCAGTGCACCGAAACTAGAAATCAGTGGCAAAGGAAACCACAGAAAGCCTACAAACACCCAGAGATTAAATGACACACTTTGATCAGTTTTTTATTAGTACTTGATGCGCACCTAATGATTCCATTCCTTGTAGGCAGTTGGTACCTGAACATGCACACCTTAAATCTTTTATCATGCCCTTCCTTTTCCCTTCCTCCCACATCCCACCAGGTCTTGTCTTCTTCCCTTTTTAAAAGACCTGTCTGCCTATTTCCTATGATCTACCTTATTTATTTTCTGCATTTTTCATGCAAGAGAACCACGTGATAGTTAAGCTTGTGTGTCTGATTTATTTCAGTTAGCATTATGTTTTCTAGTTGCACCCATTTTCCTACAAATGACTCAAGTGTATCCTTTATGTCAGAGTAGTATTCCATTGTGAATAAACACTGTATTTCCTTTATCCATTCATCTATTGATGGACATAGAGACCACTTACAAGTATTACGAATTGTACTGCTAGAAACATGAGTAGGCCTATATCATAGTAAAATGATGTGTTTGACTCTTTCCAAAACACACAAAGAAGGGGAATAACTTAGTTGAATGGAATTTCTAGTTTTAGATTTTTGAGGACTGTCCATACTGATTTCCATAGTGGTTGAACTGGTTTTACATTCTCACCAACAATGTGGAAGGGTCCCTTTTCCCTTGCAGCCCCACCAGCATTTGTTATTATTTGATTTCTTTATATGGCCATCTTTCCGAGGTAAGATGGAATGTCAGTGATGCATTTCTCTAATGGCCAGAGATGATGAACTTTTTTCATGTATTTATTGTCCATTTGTACTGCTTCTTCTGACAAGTGTCTTCTCATTTTACTTGCTCTTTTTTTGACTGGGTCTTATGGGAGGATCAGAGTTTTTGGAATTCTTTATATATTCTAGGTATTAGTCTTTTGTCTGAGGTGTAGCTAACATAAGAGAATTTTTTTTCTCACTGTAGGTTGTCTCTTCATTCTATTTGTTTTTTCATTTGCTGTGGAAAAGATTTAAAATTTGATGTGATCCCATTTGTTGATTCATGGTGTTATTTCTTGTGCAATTAGGGTTCTGTTGAGAAAGTCCTTGCATACACCTATGTCTTCAAAAGTTTTATTTACTTTGTCTTCCAATACATTAAGTGTTTCTGTTTTAACATTTAAATCTTTGATCCATTTTGATTTTAGTTTTGTCTGTGGTGAGTGACATGACATGAATCTGGATTCAGTTTTTGCATGTGGATAACCAGTTTTCCCAGCACCATTTATTAAGGAGCTATTTTCCCTTCAGCATATGCATTTTCTCCCTTTGTTCAAGATCATATAGTGCATTGTGCCTGTGTTTTTTTCTTAACAAATCATTTTATTTATTTGTGATAGAGTCAAATGACTCTTTTTTGATCATTCCTTTTTCTCCTTTTGTTTCTGTGTGCATAAATCATTTGTCAAAGCCATTGTGCCCATAAAATTCTCCAGTCCATCATAATCAGAGCCACTCAAAATATTTTTAGTAAACAGGCATATGTAGCAATGTTAGTTATATGGAAAAACAAAATCAACATATAATAATCTCACTTAAGCATCCTCTATTCTGTTCCATGGACCCACATGTCTGTTTTTATGTCAGTACCATGCTGTTTGTATCAGTGTAGCATTGGAATATAACTTAAAGTGCAGGATTATGATGCCTCCTGCTTTGTTCTTGTTACCCAGGCTTGCTTGTGTTATTCTAGGTCTCCTCCAGTTCTATATGACTTTTAGAATTGTTTTCTCTAGTTCTGTGAGGAATGCTGTAGGCATTTTGACTGAGATTTCATTAAATCTCTCTATTAGTTTTGGAAGTGTGCCCATTTTGATTCTATTGAGTTTGCCTATCCAGGAACAGAGGGTATCTTTCCATTTTCTGAGGTCCTCTTCTCTTTTATCTGGAGTTTTATTGTAGAGGTCTTTAACTTCCTTAGGTTAATTCCTAAATATTTATGTTTCTTGATGCTATTGTGAATGGTATTGTTTTATTAATTTTGGGGGTGTGTTCATTATTAGTGTACAGGAATGCTCTTGATTCTGTATCCTGCTACATTGCTCAATTTTGTTATTAATTATAGGAGTTTTGGTGAAATGTGTGGGTCTTCTATGTAAAGGATCATGTCATCTGCAAATAATAGTAGTTGGACTTCTTCCTTTCCTATACATATCCCTTTTATTTCTTTCTCTTGCTTGGTTGCTTTGGCTAAGGTTTTGAGCACTATATTGAATAAGACTGATGACAGTGGACACGCTTGTCTTGTTCCTGATTTTAGAGGGAGAGCTTTCAGGTCTTTTCTATGTAATATGAAGTTGGCAGTAGGTTTGTCATAAATGGCTTATGTCAAGTGAAGGGGAGCAGGAGATGGAGGGAGAGAGAGGAAGGTTAGGGGAAGGTGATGAGAAAAGAATTCAGATCTGTTATGGACCAATTTCCTACAACGTATGTAATCATTATGTACTGCAAACGTGTACTAATAAAAATGAAAACTAAGTACATGGATTTTATCAGATTGAGATATTCTTTCTATACATACTTTTTTCAGGGTGTTAATTGTGAGTGGTGTTGGATTTTGTCAGAGAATTTTCAGCATCTCTTGAGATTATCATGTGACCTTTATCTTTGCTTCTGTTCATGTGATGTGTTACACCTTTTGATTTGCATATGTTGATTCATCTCTGTATCTCTGGTATGAAGCCTACTTGGTCCTGATGTACCATATTTTGAAGATTTGTTGCATTCTATTTGCCAGTATATTGTTCAGGAGTTTTGTATCCATGTTATTTAAAATTATTGGCCTGTAGTGCTTCTTTTCTTCCTTTTTTTTTTTTTTTTTAGTTAGTTCCTGTTTTTTGGACCTAACTAGCTAATGCTAGTTTTAAGGTAATGCTAGGTTTCAGAAGTGAGTTTGGAAACGTGAACAGCTGTTCAGAGGTAGTGATTTTGGAAAGTGATTGGATCACGAGGGCTATAACCTCATGAATGATAAATCCATGGATGACTTGATACTTTGATGGGCTATTGGGAAGTGATCGACACTTAGGAGATGGGTCTAATTGAAAGGAGGTCCTTGGGGAGTTCTTGGGGTGCTTTATCTTATCCCCAGGCTCACCCTCTGCTTTGTGGATGCCATTGGGTTGCTAGGTTTTCTCCACCATGCATATTAACTGTGATATTTCTCTGTCAACACAGTAATAAATGCAATAGGGTCAGCGACCATTAACTGAAACTTGAAACCGTGAGCCAAAAAAACCTTTTTTCCTTTGTTTCTCTCAGGTATTTTGTCAGTGAAGAAAAGATGACTAACATACATGGTAGATTTGAATCACATAGTAGTTTTAGTATTAGTTTCTTCAGGAATTTCATATTATTTTCCATAATTTACACTCCCACCAACAGTGTCGAAAAGTTACTTTTTCTCCACATCTTTGTCAGGATTCATTACTCATTTATTTTGATAGTAGCCATTTAAACTGGGTTGAGATGGCATCTTAATGTAGTTTTGATTTGCATTTTCCTAATAACTAAAGATGTTCAATACTTATTGTCCACTTGTACTTCCTTTTTTAAAAGTATTTGTTCCATCCATTTGACCATCTACTGATTGGGATCTCTTTTTGGTGTTAAGTTTTCTGAGTTCTTGATATATTCTCATAATCCTCTGTAGCTGTGAAAGATTTCCTCCTATCACATTGCTAGCTCTTCACTCGGTTGTTTCCTTTGCTAGGCAGAAGCTATTTAATTTGGCATAGTGTTATCTGTTGATTATTGTAAAATTTCCTGTGCTGTCGGAATGGTACTCGGGAAGTCTTTTCCTATGCTTATGGCTTCAGGTGTTTCTGTTATGTTTTCTTGTAGTGTTTCTAAAGATTCAGGTCTTACATCTAAGTCTTTGATTCATTATGAATTGATTTTTATTCAGAGCGAGAGATAGGGATCTAGTTTTAATTTTCTAAATATGGATGTGCTGTTTTACCACCATTTGTTAAAGAAGCTGTCTCTTTTGGCTCTTCTGAAAAGAGTCGGACAGCTGTAGTTGTCTGTGTTTGTTTCTGTGTCCCTTATTCTATTCCATTGGCCTACATGCCTATTTTTGAGCCAGTACCATGCTGCTTTTGTTATTATGGCTTTGTAATATGATTTCAAATTGGGTATTATGATACCTCCAACACTGATATTTTTGCTTAAAATTGTTTGGCTACTCTGGGTCTTTTGGAGCTCCATATCAATTTTAGGATTATTTTTCCTAGCTCTGTGAAAAATGTCATTGGAATTTTGATGGGAGTTGCACTGAATCTGTAGATTTCTTCCAGTTATTTGGCCATTTGAACCCTGCCTCTTCTGTGCAGAGGATTCCATTAAATATTTTCCGCAGTTCTGGCTCCGTGGTCAGGAATTTCTTTAGTTTATACTTATCCTTGAAGGTCTTTATTTCTCCTTTGATTTTGAAAGTTAGCTTTACTGACTATAGTAATCTAGGTTAGCAGTTTCTTTCTTTTAAATAAATTTGGCTGCTCCATGAAAGTGGGGGCTCTTTCCATCTTCTCATGTCTTCCTTAATTTCTTTCTTCAGTGTTCTGTAATTTTCTGTCTAGATATATTTTGCCTCCTTGGTTCGGTTGATTACTAGGTATTAAATTTTTTGGAGCTATTGGGAATGGAATTGTTTCCCTGATGTTTTTCTCAGTAGTTCATCATTGGTGCATATAAAGGTTATTGATATCTTAATGTTGATGTGTTTGCATAATTTTACTTGTTACTTTGCCAAATCTGTCAGCTGTAGCATTTTTATGATGTCCTCATAATAGAATCAAAATCTGCCAATGAGAATGCTTTGATGTCATCCTTTCCTGTTTATAATTCTTTTATTTCTTGCTTATGCCTAATTGCTCTGACTAAAATTTCAAGTACTGTATTAAGGGTGAGAATGGACACCCTTGTCTCATTCCTGATTTGAGGGGAAAGGTTTTCATTTCTTCAACATTCAATATGACGTTAGTTGAGTGTTTGTCATACATAAACTTTATTATATTGAGGTTAGATCCTTCTATGCCTGGACTTCTCGGGGCTGTTACATGAAGGGAGTTTGGATTTGTCAGCGTTTATTCTGCATCAGTTGAGATCATCTGATATCTAGTCTTGATTGTATTTGTAAGGGGCATTACATTTATTGATTTGCATATGTCAAACCATTCTGGCATCAGTGGAAAGAAACTGATTTGACTATGATGTATGCTCTTTTAAATGTGTTGTTGAATTTGGTTTGCAAGCATTTTATAAAGAATTTCTGAATCTGTGTTGATCAATAATATTGGTACATCATTTTTTGTTGCGTCCTTCTGTAGTTTTGGTATGAGGGCAACGCTGGCATCATAGAATGAGTTTGGAAGTGTTCCTTCCTTTCTATTTGATAGAATTGTTTGAGGAGCATTGGTTTTGGTTCTCTAAATATCTGGTAAAATTCAGCCTTGACTCTGTAATTCTGGGCTTCTCTCTGTGGGAAGAGTTTTTATTACTGCTTCAATATCATTGCCTGATATTGATATTTTTAGGTTTTTAAAAATAACTTCTTTTTTCAGTTTTGGTAGATCATATATGGCTAGAAAATTTTGCTTTTCTTTTAGATTCTCCAATGTATTAGAATACAGGGTTTCAAAATAGGCCATAATGCAAACAGAATCCAACAAATCATCAAGAAGATTATACACCATGACCAAGTTGGATTCATCCCAGGGATGCAGGGATGGTTCAACATATGTAAATCAATAAATGTAATACACCATATTAACAGAACCAAAGACAAAAATCACATGATCATCTCAATAGATGCAGAAAAAGCTTTTGACAAAGTCCAGCACCTTTTCATGATAAAAACCCTACAGAAAATTGGAATAGAGGGTCTTTATCTCAACCTGGTAAAAGCTATCTATGACAAACCAACAGCCAATATTATACTAAATGGCCAAAAACTGAAAGCCTTTCCTCTAAAATCAGGAACAAGACAAGGATGTCCACTGTCCCCACTCTTATTCAACATAGTTCTGGAAACTTTAGCCAGAGCAATTAGACAAGAGAAAGAAATAAAGGGAATAATGATTGGAAAGGAAGAAGTTAAATTATCATTATTTGCAGATGACATGATACTTTACACAGAAGACCCCAAAAACTCCACTAAAAAACTGCTAGATTTAATAAGCAAATTGAGTAGTGTAGCTGGATACAAAGTCAATACTCAAAAGTCAATAGCCTTCCTGTACACAAATAACAAACTTACTGAAAGAGAAATTAGGGAAACAATACCTTTCACAATAACATCCAAAAAAATGAAATACCTAGGAATCAACCTCACAAAGGATGTAAAAGACCTATACACTGAAAACTACAGTACTCTGAAAAAGGAGATTGAAGAGGATATCAGAAAATGGAAAGATATCCCTTGCTCCTGGATAGGAAGAACCAATATAGTGAAAATGGCCATACTTCCAAAATTGTTATACAGATTTAATGCAATTCCAATCAAAATTCCAACAGCATATCTCACAGAATTAGAGAAAACAATCCTAAAATTCATTTGGAATCAGAAGAGACCTAGAATAGCAAAGGCAATTCTGGGCAACAAAGGCAAGGCAGGGGGCATCACAATCCCCGACTTGAAATTATACTATAAAGCTACTGTGATAAAAACAGTGTGGTACTGGCAAAAAAACAGACCTGAAGATCAATGGAACAGATTAGAAGATGCTGAAACAACCCCAGACATACTAAGCCACCTTATCTTTGACAAAGGTGCCAAACACATTCACTGGAAGAAAGATAGCCTCTTTAATAAATGGTGCTGGAAAAACTGGCTCTACACATGCCGAAGATTAAAACTAGACCCATATCTTTCAACATGCACTAAACTAAATTCAAAATGGATCAGAGATCTAAATATTAAAACAGAAACATTAAATCTGCTGGAAGGTAGGATAGGTAAATCCCTTGAAGACATTGGTGTAGGCAAAGACTTTATGAATAAAAACTCAACCGCACGGGAAGTATCCCAAAGAATCAATAACTGGGATCTCATCTTATTAAAAAGCTTTTGCACAGTAAGAGAAACCACCAACAGAGTGAAAAGACAACCCACAACGTGGGAAAAAAATGTTTGCCAGCTGTTCCTCAGACAAAGGATTACTATCGAGAACATATAAAGAACTCAAACAAATCAGACCTCCCAAATTTAAAGACCCACTCCAAAAATGGGCATCTGAGATGAATACACATTTCTCAGATGAAGAAATACTAATGGCAAATAAATATACAAAAAAATGTGCAACATCACTAGTCATTCGAGAGACGCAAATTAAAACAACACTGAGATACCATCTCACCCCAGAAAGAATGGGTACTATAAAGAAATCAACTAATAACAAATGCTGGAGGGGCTGTGGGGAAAAAGGAACCCTTCTCCACTGTTGGTGGGAGTGTCGACTGGTACAGCCACTGTGGAAGTCAGTGTGGAGATTCCTCAGAAAACTAGGGTTGGAGGTCCCATTTGACCCAGCTATTCCCCTTCTGGGCATCTTCCCAGAAGAATTAAAAACATCGTACCACAGCGATATATGTGCACCCATGTTTATAGCAGCACAATTTGTAATAGCCAGATCTTGGAAACAGCCCAAATGCTCATCAACTGAGGAATGGATAAGAAAGATGTGGTATTTTTATACAATGGAGTACTATTCAGCCATAAAGAAGGATAAACTGGTGACTTTTATAGGTAAATGGATGCAACTCGAGGAAATACTCATAAGTGAAATAAACCGGACGCATATGTGTAAGCATCGTATTGTCTCTCTAGTATGAGAAACTGAAAGAGTAAATAAGATTCAAAATGTACAATAGACATGGTGAATCAAAAAGAAACTGGTCGATAAGTAAGAGAGACTGGAATAGGGAAAAGAAAGAAGGGAAAGGGAAAAAAATTGTATATATATATATAAGATGGTTAAGATAGATACACTACCAATTTTACTTAGTTCATTGAAGAGTAAGGTTTGAGCCAATAATGTTTGGACAATTGAATGCTAATGTCTGGTATCCTGAGTAACTAACTTAAAGATAATAATACATAATGCATTGACCATTGTTACCCTCATATTATGTTGTTTTGAAAATTTGTTCTTTTTTTTGATTTGTTTTGTTTTTTTTTCTCTTTAAAAAAAAACAAAAAACAAAAAACAAAAAACAAAATAGGCCATAATGATCTTCTGATTTCCACAGTGTCTCTCATAACATCCTGTTTTTCATCTCGTTTTTTTTGGTTTGCTGATTCTCTTTCTTTGGATTAGTTTGGCTAAGGGTTTAACAATCTTGATTATCTTTACAAAGAACCAACTCTTGTTTCACTGCTTCTGTGTATTGTTCCTTTACTTTTGGTTTCATTAATTTCTGCTCTCAATTTTATTATTTCTTGCTGTTGGATTTAATTTTGGTTTGTTGTTTTTTTTTCCTGGAGACCTTGAAGCAAATCATTAGGTCATTTACTTGTGATCACTCTGATTTTTTATGTAGGCACTCACATAGCTATAAACTTCCCTCTTGGAACTGCCTTTGTTTATCCTAGAGGTTCTGATTTGTTAGGTTTCCATTTTTCTTTGATTCGAGGATTTTTAAATTTCCCCCTTGATTTCTTCAATATTGTGTTTACTATAGAAAAGTGAACTGTTCAATCTCCATGTATTCGTATAGTTACTTTTGCTATTGATTTCTGGTTTCAGTCCATTATGATCTGATGAGATCATACGAGATCAAAACCTTATTTAAAAGTTTTGTGTTTGTTAAGGTTTACTTTATGGTCTAAAATATGATGTGTTTTGGAGAACATTCCATGAGCTGCTGCAAAGAGTGTGCATTCTGTAGTAGTTGAATAGAATGTCTTGTAGATTCTCTTTAGTGTATTTGATCTGCAGTATAGTTTAGCTGTTATATTTCTTTGTTGGTTGGGGAGCGAGTCTGGATGACCTATCCATTAGTGAGAGTGAAGTATTGAAGTCACCCATAATTTTTGTACTGAGACCTACGTGTCCCTTTGTGTTGAGTAGTTTTTGTGTAATGAGATTGGGAACACTGATGTTTGATGCAAACGTATTTACATTTGCTATATCTTCTTGATGGATTGTTCACTTTACCAATACGTAGTGTCTTTCTCTGTCTCATTGTACTAATTTGGTCTTGAAATCTGCTTTGAATTATAAACATAGCTATTCTTATTGTTGTTGGGTAGCATTTCCTTGGACTTTTCCATATTTTCACTTTCACTCTACGTGTGTCCTTGCTAGTTAAGTCTGTTTCTTTCAGGTAGCAAGTGTTGGAGGTCGTTTTGTTAACCCAGCGTGCCAGTCTGTGACTTGTAATTGAAGCACTGAGACCATTTACATTCAGAGTTATTGTGCACTAATTTCTGTCATTTTGTTGAATTTCAAATTGGTTGATTCTTTCCCGATTCTCAGTAGTTTATCTACCCTGCCTCTTCTGTGTATAGGATTCCATTAAATATTTTCTGCAATTCTGGTTTAGTAGTTATGGGTTTCTTGAGTTTACCCTTACCTTTCAAGGTTTTTATTTCTCCACTGATTTTGAAAGCTAGCTTTGCTGGATATAATAATCAAGGTTAGCAGTTTCTTTCAGTGGTTAAAATACATCATTCCATGCCCTCCAAGCCTTCAGAGTTTCTCCAGAGAAGTCTTTAGTTATGATGGGATCGCGTTATAAGTGAGTTGGTATTTGTGTCTTGAAGTTTTCTATATTCCTTCCTCGTTAGGCACTTTTGTTATTTTAGCTGTGATATGGGAGATTCTTTGGGTTTTTAAATGAAACCTGTACCTGGGTGTTCCTATCTTCCCCAAGACTTGGGAAATGTTCTGTTATTATTTAACTGAATAGGTTTTCTATGCCTTTGGCCTGAATCCTGGCATCCTCTTCTATACCAAGAGTTCATAACTTTGGTCTCTTAACCATGTCCCAGAGTTCTTGAATTTTTTTCATAATTAATTACTTTTCTTTCCTATTGTCGGAGTATAATAATTCAGTGACTTCACTTTCAAGCCATGAAATTCTATCTTCCACTTCTTGGGGAGCGTTTTCACTGAGCTTTTGAAATGACTTACTACATTTTCAATCCCAAGTTTTCTGTCTGGTTCTTCTTCAGAACATATATCTCTGCTGAATTTCTCTTTCGTATTCTGTGTCATCTTTCTTTCTTTCTTTTTTTTTTTTTATGTGGGTAACGGGGGTCGAACTCTTGACCTCATACTTGCCAGCAGGCGCTTGTGCCGCTAAGCGATATTACCGGCCCTTTTCTCCTTTTTATGTGGGTACTGGGAGTGGAAATGAGGACCTCACGCTTGCCAGGCAGGCACTTATGCCACTGAGCCATCTCACCGGCCCTCTGTCATCTTTCTTAATTTATTCAGCTGTTATTTGCATGCTCTTTGAAGTCACTGATCAGCGTAAAAGTCAGTCTTTTGAGTTTTTTGTCTGGCATTTCATCCTTTTTGATAATTCTGCATTCAGCTCCTGGCAAGTTATGGACTTTTGAAGCATTCACGTTGCCTTGCTTTTTCTTACTTACTGCGTTTCCGTGTGGAGATTCATGCATCTGTTGGGGTGGGTGTTTCTTCCGCTTCTGTGAGAGGGCCTCCCGGGCGTCCGCCTTCTTCTGAGGATTGGATCCCCAGTACGGATCACAGAGGAGAAACCAACCTGTGCTTGTGGACTTGGGTCCCCTCTCTCCCGGGAACCGGGGTGGGCATTGCAGACTGTTCCATACTTTTCTCTTTGTTACCTTTTGTTTCTCCATGATTTTTAGCTTTCCTGTCACCTCTTTCTTGAATATCTGACCTCTTCTTTCTCTCTCTTTGCTGAGTAGCTGCTTTCCAGCTGTCCCCATTCCGGGTCACAGAGAGGCTCTAAACTGCTGCCTGCAACCATTCTGTCCTCATGACTCCCCCCACACCCTTCGTTTGTTTTGCTTTTCTCCACAGGATTAATTAGTCGCTGAGTTGCCCACCGAGTTATGTCTATTGTCTTTGTCTATCTTCACTGTGTTCTAGAGGGGCTGTGAAGTTCTTATCCCTTATGAATTGAGACAACTTTTTGTTTTTCACTGCCAAACCTCTAGCACCTACAAGAGTTCTTGTCACTTGATAGGACTCAGTAATATTTGCTGAACAAATAAATGAATGAACGGACTTATGAGAACTCTTGCCGAGGAAATTCTTACCATATTGCATGATCATGGCCATTATCTCCCTACGATGGAGGCATAGGGAGACTAAGTAATTTTGTACACAAATGTTATACACAGATGCAGGAATGTGAAACTTGGACAGCAGAATGAAGAGTCTAGGCTAACTCTGTAATTTTATGTAGAAGTGGAAACAGGGGACAGTGAGAATTGGGAAGTTGGAAATGGCGTGCTTGGAGAGTTCATTAACTCTGAACCAGAGCTAGCGCTCATGTGCCTTTGCTTTCTGACCTGTCATTTTCCTTCCTTAAACATTCTTATATTTGTTTTCTTTTTTTTTTTTTTTTTTTTTTTTTTTTTTTATTTTATTTTAAAGGGAAGAAAAAACAAAACAAATCAAAAGAAGAACAAATTTTCAAAACAACATAATAGGAGGGTAAGAATGGTTAATACATTGCGTATTACTATCTTTAAGTTAGTTATTCAGGACACCAGACATTAGCATTTAATTATCCAAACATTATTGGCACAAACCTTACTCTTCAATGAACTAAGTAAAAATCGTAGTGTATCTATCTTAACCATCTTATATATATATATATACAATTTTTTTTCCCTTTCCCTTCTTTCTTTTCCTTATTCCAGTCTCTCTTTCCTTTTGACCAGTTTCTTTTTGATTCACCATGTCTATTGTACATTTTGGATCTTATATACTCTTTCAGTTTCTCATACTAGAGAGACAATACGATGCTTACACATGTGCTTCTGGTTTATTTCACTTATGAGTATTTTCTCGAGTTGCATCCATTTACCTATAAAAGTCTCCAGTTTATCCTTCTTAATGGCTGAATAGTACTCCATTGTATAAAAATACCACATCTTTCTTATCCATTCCTCAGTTGATGGGCATTTGGGTTGTTTCCAAGATCTGGCTATTACAAATTGTGCTGCTATAAACATGGGTGCACATATATCGCTGTGGTATGATGTTTTTAATTCTTCTGGGAAGATGCCCAGAAGGGGAATAGCTGGGTCAAATGGGACCTCCAACCCTAGCTTTTTGAGGAATCTCCACACTGACTTCCACAGTGGCTGTACCAGTCGACACTCCCACCAACAGTGGAGAAGGGTTCCTTTTTCCCCACAGCCCCTCCAGCATTTGTTATTAGTTGATTTCTTTATAGTAGCCATTCTTTCTGGGGTGAGATGGTATCTCAGTGTTGTTTTAATTTGCATCTCTCGAATGACTAGTGATGTTGCACATTTTTTTGTATATTTATTTGCCATTAGTATTTCTTCATCTGAGAAATGTGTATTCATCTCAGATGCCCATTTTTGGAGTGGGTCTTTAAATTTGGGAGGTCTGATTTTTTTGAGTTCCTTATATGTTCTCGATAGTAATCCTTTGTCTGAGGAACAGCTGGCAAACATTTTTTCCCACATTGTGGGTTGTCTCTTCACTCTGTTGGTGGTTTCTCTTGCTGTGCAAAAGCTTTTTAATAAGATGAGATCCCAGTTATTGATTCTTTGGGATAGTTCCCGTGCGGTTGAGTTTTTATTCATAAAGTCTTTGCCTACACCAATGTCTCCAAGGGTTTTACCTATCCTACCTTCCAGCAGATTTAATGTTTCTGTTTTAATATTTAGATCTCTGATCCATTTTGAATTTAGTTTAGTGCATGGTGAAAGATATGGGTCTAGTTTTAATCTTCGGCATGTGTAGAGCCAGTTTTTCCAGCACCATTTATTAAAGAGGCTATCTTTCTTCCAGCGAATGTGTTTGGCACCTTTGTCAAAGATAAGGTGGCTTAGTATGTCTGGGGTTGTTTCAGCATCTTCTAATCTGTTCCATTGATCTTCAGGTCTGTTTTTTTGCCAGTACCACACTGTTTTTATCACAGTAGCTTTATAGTATAATTTCAAGTCGGGGATTGTGATGCCCCCTGCCTTGCCTTTGTTGCCCAGAATTGCCTTTGCTATTCTAGGTCTCTTCTGATTCCAAATGAATTTTAGGATTGTTTTCTCTAATTCTGTGAGATATGCTGTTGGAATTTTGATTGGAATTGCATTAAATCTGTATAACAATTTTGGAAGTATGGCCATTTTCACTATATTGGTTCTTCCTATCCAGGAGCAAGGGATATCTTTCCATTTTCTGATATCCTCTTCAATCTCCTTTTTCAGAGTACTGTAGTTTTCAGTATAGAGGTCTTTTACATCCTTCGTGAGGTTGATTCCTAGGTATTTCATTTTTTTGGATGTTATTGTGAAAGGTATTGTTTCCCTAATTTCTCTTTCAGTAAGTTTGTTATTTGTGTACAGGAAGGCTATTGACTTTTGAGTATTGACTTTGTATCCAGCTACACTACTGAATTTGCTTATCAAATCTAGCAGTTTTTTAGTGGAGTTTTTGGGGTCTTCTGTGTAGAGTATCATGTCATCTGCAAATAATGATAATTTAACTTCTTCCTTTCCAATCATTATTCCTTTTATTTCTTTCTCTTGTCTAATCGCTCTGGCTAAAGTTTCCAGAACTATGTTGAATAAGAGTGGGGACAGTGGACATCCTTGTCTTGTTCCTGATTTTAGAGGGAAGGCTTTCAGTTTTTGGCCATTTAGTATGATATTGGCTGTTGGTTTGTTATAGATAGCTTTTACCAGATTGAGATAAAGACCCTCTATTCCAATTTTCTGTAGGGTTTTTATCATGAAAAGGTGCTGGACTTTGTCAAAAGCTTTTTCTGCATCTATTGAGATGATCATGTGATTTTTGTCTTTGGTTCTGTTAATATGCTGTATTACATTTATTGATTTACGTATGTTGAACCATCCCTGCATCCCTGGGATGAATCCAACTTGGTCATGGTGTATAATCTTCTTGATGATTTGTTGGATTCTGTTTGCCAGTATCTTATTAAGGATTTTTGCATCTATGTTCATTAGGGAGATTGGCCTGTAGTTCTCTTTCTTAGTTGGGTCCTTCTCTGGTTTTGGTATCAGGGCAATGCTTGCTTCCAGGAATGAATTTGGGAGTATTGCTTCCCTTTCAATTTCATTGAAAAGTTTGAGAAGTAGGGGCGTTAGCTCTTCTCTAAATTTCTTGTAGAATTCGGCAGTGAATCCATCAGGGCCTGGGCTTTTCTTTGTTGGGAGGTTTTTAATTACATCTTCAATTTCACTGGCTGATATTGGTTTATTTAGGATTTTTAAATCTTCTTGATTCAGCTTTGGTAATTCATACGAATCTAGGAATCTGTCCATTTCTTCTGCATTTTCCATCTTAGTAGAATATAAATTTTCAAAATAGGTATAGATGATCTTCTGGATTTCTGCAGGGTCCGTCGTGATATCACCCTTTTCATTTTCAATTGCATGGATTTGAGTCTTTTCTTTTCTTTTTTTAATAAGGTTGGATAAGGGTTTGTCAATCTTATTTATTCTTTCAAAGAACCAACTTTTTGCTTCATTGATTCTTTGTATTGTTTTTTTATTCTCCAATACGTTAATTTCTGCTCTGATCTTTATAATTTCCTCCCTTGTATGGGCTTTTGGCTTAACCTGCTCTTCTTTTTCTAGAAGCTCGAGGTTCACCCTTAAGTTGTTTATTTGCGCTTGCTCTATTTTCCTGATATAAGTGTTTAATGCTATAAATTTCCCTCTTAGGACTGCTTTCATTGTATCCCATAAGTTCCGGTATGTTGTACTGTCATTATCATTCAGTTGTAGAAAGTGACTAATTTCTTCTTTAATTTCATCTGTGACCCATTGGTTGTTCAGGAGGATGCTGTTTAATTTCCATGTGTTTAGGGAGTTTTTGTGGGATCTTTTGCCATTGATTTCCAATTTCATTGCACTATGGTCTGATAATATGCATGGGATAATTTCAATTCCTTTGCATTTACTTAAGCAGGTTTTATGAGCTAGTATGTGGTCTATTTTGGAGAACGTCCCATGTGCAGCTGAGAAAAATGTGTATTCTGATGTTGTGGGATGGAACACTCTGTAGACATCTACTAAGTCCATTTGTTCAAAAGTTTGGTTCAGTTCTACTATTTCATTATTGATTTTCTGTCCAGTTGATCTATCTTTTTGTGACAGTGGAGTATTGAGATCTCCCAATATAATTGTATTAGTGCTTATTTGATTTTTCATGTCCTTTAGTACTTGTTTTATATAGCTGGGTGCATTGGTATTTGACGCATATATATTTATGATCGTTATCTCTTCCTCTTGGATTGTTCCCTTTACAAGGATGTAATGACCGTCTTTATCTCTCTGAATCCTTCTTGGCTTGAAGTTCACTTTGTCTGCAAAAAGAATAGCTACCCCTGCTTTTTTCTGGGTTCCTGTGGCATGGAGTATTGTTTTCCATCCTTTGACTTTCAGTCTATGAATTTCTTTCTGAATTAAATGTGTTTCTTGTATACAGCATATTGTTGGATCTTGCTTCTTGATCCATTTCGCCAGTCTGTGCCTTTTGATTGGTGAATTGAGACCGTTAACATTGATGGTTAAAACTGATATGTATTGACTCGTCATGATATTTTCCTGTTGTTGGTTCCCACTCTTTGTTTTTCCGCTTTCTGGCTATTTAATTATTTGCCCTGCCTGGTGGATTCCTTCTGTTGGGGTTCCTATCTCTTTCTAGAATGTCCTTCAGAACGTTTTGGAGTGCTGGTTTGGTGGTCATAAATTTTCTCAGATGTTCTTTGTCATGAAAGTATTTTATTTCTCCATCAATTTTGAAAGATAGTTTTGCAGGGTACATCAATCTGGGCTGAAAATTATTTTCCTTTAGAGCTTGCAATACATCATTCCAAGCTCTTCTTGAATTGAGGGTTTGTGCTGAAAAGTCAGCTGTGATTCTGATGGGTTTTCCTTCATAGGTGATTTGTCTCTTCTCCCTAACAGCTTTTAAGATTCTGCCCTTCTGTTGAATTTCTGGGATCTTGACTATAATATGTCTGGCTGAAGTTTTTTTTTGATCATGTCTAGTTGGTGTTCTGAAAGCTTCACTTATAGAGGTGTCAAATTCCTTTTCTCTTCCAGGAAAGTTCTCCCTGATTATGTCTTTGAACAAGGTTTTAATGTCGTTGATGTTATCTCCTGCTTTTTCATTTATTCCAATTATTCTTAAGTTGTTTATCTTTGAGTCATCTAGCAGCTGCTGAATTGATTTTTTATGGTCCCTTGCTATTTTTAAGAATTTTTCCATTTCATGATCACTAATTGCAAGCCTATCTTCTATATCTGAGATTCTGTCCTCACATTGGCTTATTCTGCTACAAATACTTTCAATGGAATTTTTTATCTCTTGGATATCTGTTTGAATCTGCCTTATGGATTCCATTTCTTTCCTATGCTGAGCATTCATGGTTTCTATAGTTTTCTTAAGTTCATCTATTTTTTTGTCTGTATCAGCTATAGTGTCCTTAAGCATGGTCTTCGTTGTAGACATTATCTCTGCAGTTATCTGTGAGATTATTTCTGTTTTAATTTTTTCCAGAACCTCATTCAGTTGCTTTGTTGTTACCACTTCAGATAGGCCAGGTGGGTGGCTTTCGGATTGTCCCACCTCGTTGCTCCCTAGGTTTGCCTTTGGTGAATTGGATGTGTGGGGTTGCATCTTATTTAAGTGACGTCTCATGTTTTCTTTCTTTAATTCCTGGGGTGATGTTTGCAAATTACCTATAGTAGGTTACTTTATTGCTAGTGTTTAAGATCTTTAGAAGATGACTACTTCTCTGCAGTATCTTCCAAGTGGAGCTTGCTTTTGTGTTTTGAGCTTTCTGCCAGATCCTACCTCTTCAATTCGTTGGGTATGCGAAGTTGCTACCTGTTTGGCCCAGTCCTTGATTCTTTGGTACTGTGCCACTGTATTTTCTGTGTCCCTTAGTCAATCTCAATCATGAAATATCAGGAAGGAAAGATGTTTAGAACAATTATTTCACATTTGGCTATAATGTTAACTAAAGCATCAAACACAGCCTAGAAAATGACAGACTGAGCTAACCAGTTATTTACCACTTTTAGCTGTATAGAGTTGCGGTTATATAACAAAATCTAAAACACACCAGAAAAATTATATGCAGTATACAAGTCCTATGTATGTCAATTTTTCCCTAAGGAGTTTAAATTTAAAATGAGTTAAGGAGGAAATAGAGTATTGGGAGAAGAGGAAGGAATTAGATGTAAGGTTAGAGGACCAAGAGGGATCCCACTAAAATTGGGACACTAGTGCAGAGAACAGGTGGTAAAAAGAGAAGGAAGTGATAAAAGGAAGAACAGATCACGACCACAATCACAAAGAAGTTAGAGGCGCTGTTTACACTCATATAAAAAACCAGAGAGAATAATGAAGGAAAGAGCAAATACACATACAGAAACAATAACGAAGATAAAAGCAATAAAACAGACAGATCAAAAATAAAACCCCACCAAAAAACAAAACTAAACAAAATAAAAACAAAAACAAAACCCTTCGCCAGAACAAAAAACAAATCAGTGAGAAGAAAAAAAAAATAATAATAAAAAAAAATAAAAATAAGAAAAAAAAAAAAAATTAAAAAGAATCAGTTCCAGGTGTTGACTTTGTTGTAGGCAGCTACCTGTTCTGTGCAGGTCCGTCCCAGTAAGCCAGGAGTGCCCTCTGGCGGGCGGTGAGCAGAGGCGCGTACTTTCAGGTAGAGACCAGTCTAGCTCGCCTCCGCTCTCAGCGCCCTTTCACGGTCCCTGGGCCTGAGAGGCTCAGCGAGCTGTCCGAGCGCGGATTTCCTGCACTGGTTCCCGCCGCTCTGGTTTTTCGCCACGCCCCCCACAATGGCGCCGGGCCAGTCGCTCTCTGGCGCGGGACAGGTGTGGCTGAGAGTCCAGTCTCGTTCACCTGCTGACCTCAGCACACTTTCGTGGGCTCAATTGAGAGGCCCTGTGCTGCCCTGTCCGGAGCACAAGTTCCCAGAGCAGTTTCTGAGCCGCTCTGAGTTTCGCCACACCCCCCACAATGGCGCCCGGCCGGTCGCTCTCTGGCGCGGGGCAGCTGTGGCTGAGAGACACTCACCGCCGGTCAGCGCCGTTCTCCGCCGCTCCCCTGCCCCGCTGCTGTCTCAGGATCCTCCGTGGGGGCTCCCTGGGCGCCAGCTGCCACCGTGTGTCCGTAGAATTGAGCCTCCGCCGGCACTCCAACTCCCGGGATATTAGAAGGTGCGCGCGCGCGGTCTGCTCCTTCTTTCCGTCTTCTTTGTTAGAAGTCACCCGTCACTGGTGCTGGGGGTCCCAGATTGCGCTTCAGAGCTTCTCTGGGTTTCGGGGAGGCATCTCCCCCCCTCCTGCGCTTTCCGGGTCGCTATTTTCTCGTGTTCCAATGGTAACTTTTAGAGAGAGTTTCGTTGCCTGCTTCTTACTCATCCGCCATCTTGAGGCTACCCATATTTGTTTTCAAGAATGGACCAAACAAATCCTTTCTGCATGTCTTACTTTCACTTTCTTCTTTGACTTCCTTGCTGTTGAGTGAAAAATCCATGCAAATATCACTAAGTAATTGGACCAGGCTTTGAATGTTTCCTCGAGTCAGAGTTTATTTGCCAAGTTTTACTCTAGAGAAGGGGATTCCACGGGGAAGTTGGTCCCTTGATTATAGTATGTGGCTTCGTTTGTTGTAAATAGTTCAAACATCTCAGCATTGAGTCACAACCCTTGGGCGATGAATGACTGGGGACATTTTCTCAACAAATCTAGATCTGAAAATATTCTTTCTTTGGATCTTCTTTATTCCTTAGATATCATAAATACAAATGTTAAGCTTGATACAGATTCGCTGCATTTATTTCTATTTTATGATGTGTGTTATCTCCTCTGATTTGTTTTCTCACAGCTCCCAGAACCATTGATGATTTTCTTCCTTGGCGACAATGTGAGATTCTTGAATTGCAGTAGCAACCACCACACGGTACTGTCAAATGCTTAATGTTGTTGAACGAGCACTGAGTTCTGGGAAGTAACCGTGCCAATAACTGGAGAGTAGTTCTGGAAGCAAGTTATACTCTCTCAGCCTCTGCTGCCAGACCTACGATCAGAAGGAGTGAGAGCAAATCCTCTCTGGATTCTTTTCAGCAGCTTGTGGAGTGGCTTAGGTGAGTGTGACCTGGACTCTGATCGCTGGGGCTCTGTGTGAGGGAGTGAGTTGTGGGGAACATTAGTGAGGAAACCTTACCTGCTCAAGGGCCAGGATTTGCAGGGAGAAATGCAGTGCTCCTTCCTGGCCCAGTTTACACAAAGCAGAACTAGAGCGTGAGGAAGGATGGGCTGCAGCAGAGCGGCTGACTGCACACCAAACTGGAGACCTTGTGAGCGTATTTGAAATTCACATGGTGTGATTACTTGTTCTAAGGCAGGGCAAAAGCTCACCCCTCCTCCGACCTACAGCTAAGTGATGTGAGTAGAGTAAGGGGCAAAGTTTCTAAGCAGCCATAGGATGATCTGCAAGGTTATTTTCACTTCGAGCCACACGGAATCATCCGAGCAATGAGATGGGTGGGTTTCATGATTTTTGGGGGCGGACCGAAGAATGAATTAAATGGATAGGTTTTTGGATGCAGGGTCTCACTGTGTTTCCAGGCTGACCTCAAACTTTCAATCTTCCTGCCTCAGCCCCCTGCGTGCTGGGATTATAGGTGTATGCAACACCATACGTGGCTCAGATTGATATTTTTGACTGAAGTAAATATGCATACCATAAAATTTAGAGTTTGGGGATTCTGTGAGGTACCGTTTGGTAATCCCTAAGTGGGAGTCCATGCTTGGGGTGGAGATTGTGTTACTTAACTCTGAGGTCAACCGCATCGACCCATCGAATGGGCTCACATTTTTTCCCATAACAGTTGTCCACACTGTGTCATTTTACTCTGGTCCAAAGGCCAGCAGATTACTCGCTGTAGCCTCTGTGTGGTCAAATACTGATTGGTGACTATGAAGACTGCTTACTTTTTCTTTTTCGTGATTTTAGCTACAGCCGTATTGTGGGGAGAGAGGATGTGTTTTTCATCTGTGTATGAGGACAGAGAGCAGGGATTGAAGAGAGGGGGAACAGAGAGGAATAAGTATATAAAATATATTGATGACAGAAAAGGAAAAGCTGTCTTTCAAAAGGAGGCTGTCAGGTGGATGAATCCTGGAAACTGGTCCCACACGATTCTTCCATCTCTCTGTGTGGTGCGTACCACGTTTTTAGTGTCTTACCTTAATTTCTATGGAAGGTGAAAAATAGATCAAATGGAAAAGTCACACTGAACACTTTAACTTGCATAATTAATAGGTGTTAATAAAAACGTGTTTGATTCGAAGCTCAGATAAGAGGTTTGGGTTTGTGCAGACAAACAAAGCACACTTTTGACTTCTAACAGAGGGTCATATTTAATTCGAACTTCTCCTGTATTGATTGTTTTATCCTTCTATCTACTAACAGTGCGTGGTCCTGAGTAAGAGCCCAGGTCTCTGGCTCGGCTTCCTGGTTGGAATTTTGCCTCCACTGCTGTTATCTTCGCCAAGTTAACTCGCTGCTCTGTGTTCTATTTCTTATACGTGAACAAAGAATGATAGGAAGTGGACCCACTTCACAGGTTCGTGCGGGAAACTGAACGGGTTAGTGTACAGAAACGTTTATAAAGCTGAGGAGTACAGTAAATACTATTGAAATGGCAACTCCTACCAGCTACAAAAATGCAAATAAGAAGAAATATTTAAGAAAAATATTAAGCATAATGTGCAATGCTAGAATAGTGTGTTTCCTGGTAGGTATAGCCTCTGAAGCCACAACCGCAAAGCAATCTGTGAATCACTATGAAAGAAATGTGATAACGTAAAATAGCAAAGCAAATGCAAGAGTATTTTATTACTGCAGAAGGGACCAAGGGCATCTTGGGTTAGGAAATCGCTATAGAGCAGTGATGGCGAGCCTTTTAGAAACGAGCGCCCAAAGCAAAACCCAAAGCCCTAAACGTCCACACTGCAATTAAAACTGAATGCCGAGGTTTTCCTTTAGAAAAAATAATTCATACATTGGCATTTTTGTCTTAAAAGAAAAACAAACAACACATGTGCCATTGTTTGCCACCACTGCTATGCAGTGTTCATTTGGGGAATGACAGCTGGGGTGTGAAGACTGGCTGTGGTCCGTTCAGGAATGACCTTGAATTCTATGCTAAGAACATTAAAACTTATGCTTTGGCAATGGGGAAGGTTGGTAGCTTTATGTACAGATTTTGTATGATCATACTGGTATGTAAAAGTGAAAAACAGAAATGACTAAAGTGTTTTTCAAAACTTAGAGAAGAGAACATATGGTTTGGAGTAATTAAGGCCTGCCTGGTTGAACACACTGGGCTGGGCAGGCTTGGAAGATGGTCGGACTGGAAGGGACGAGGAGAGGGCATTTCCGGTGAAGGAGACTGTGGTGGGAATGAGCAGGGTGGGCCTGGGGGCTGGGGAGCGGACCCCGACCTGAGAGAGGTAAGCTGGAGTTTAGTGGTGAGAGGGTGAGCTGCTGAGGTGGCTGAGAGTATGAAAGTCAGTGAAGCCAAGTTAGAGGAATGGCGGGCTGCAGGCTTCATCCTAAGCAGAGAGTGAGCTGGGGAAAATAGATGTAAGAAGCAACGTCCTGGTGGCACCTCCAGGACAGGTGGGGTGGGCGCATCGGGGACCTAGGAGGTAATGTAGGTGTGAGCTGATAGTGTGCGGAGGAGATGGCAGCAAGATTGGAGAGAAAAGGGCGCACAAGTGTCAGGTGCACAGGTTGTGTTAACAGGGTGTGATGACAGAAGGTTGACAGCAATAGGGAAGCATGTGACAAATATGACATGGAGGCTGCACGTCTGTGCTGCGTGGAGGGCGATGGGGTTGTCACAGTCCTGGTAGGTCACACTTGCCTGTGAGTCCCCTGTGTCTCCACATCTTAGTCCCGTCAGCTGTAACCCCACTCTCTGTCCATTGCTTTCTTTGGGCTGCTGAGCGAGGGCGTGGAGAGGTGATTCTGAGGGCTCTCAGCATCTCATCCTCTCCCCACTCAGCTACTTGACTTTCCAAGGTGCCAAATTTTTCCCAATGCTTCTGGGTCCCTGGGTCCATATAATTTATAGTTGAAAGGCTGAACTATGAGGAACTCACCAGTACTGCTTGTCTGGGCCATGGGTTTCCTGAATCAACCTCCTTTGAAATTTTTACCTCTTCAGTAGCAGTTTCATTTTTATTTTAATGAATGGATGAAATTTTTTCTTCTGCAGTTGGCCATTCCTCTTCCTTTTGCTACTGGAAGATATTCTCCCCAAAACTTAAGAGTTTCTCACACCTGTTCGGGTGGCTAGATAACTATCATACATCTCTATGAATTTAAATTGTGTACATTTTTTAACTGTTATAAATCAGTTATGAGACATATTACCTCAATGTTTACAAGAAGCTTAATACATTTCTTTTTTATATGCATATTGCTCCAACTGAGAAATAAGTCATGAGGGGGTTGAAAACATTCTTTTTTTGCTGATAAAGATCATATGGAGATGGTAGCATACCTCTGTATTAGTGAGCTTCCCACCACTCACTCCCAAAATAGGCACACACCCTATCGTGGCAGCATTGTGCCTACACACAGAACACTCCATTTCTACCTCACAGAAATGGGAGTTGCACACAAAGCACGTGTCATTGACAGACAGGAGGAACCTGTATTGATTTTGATAGAAGTAAAAATCAGGTTATCAAATTTAATTTTGTCCCAAAGAGTGAACCAATTCTCCTACCGTCATCTTTTGAACATTCTTATATTTATATAATTATTTATTCCATAACCAGTATCAAACTAATTTAATTATTGTCACTTAAAAATCAATATCTGAAGGACAAACACATCTCATTATCTTTTTTAGTATACTTATATATGTTTAGTATGTGTCTTATATATTTTTCTTAAAGATAAGATTTAGAAAAATTTTGTCAATTGATATAGAAAAATTCTATTGAATTTTTGTTGAGGATGCATATATTTTCAGATTAATTTAGGGGGAACTGAATTTAAGAAAAAATTAAAACAGAATTCATTATCTAATGTGATTTTGTAAGGTTTTTGGTGGTGATATACACATATGTATTTATTTTTCTACTAATATATTTATTCTTTCACGTGCTTCAGTATGCAATGGTAAGCAAAACACCGAAACCACACCCAAGATTTGGAGGCAGATTTATTTTACATCAGCAGGCACTGATCAGGATCATTCCCAAAATATCAGGCCCTGAAGGCTCAGGGAGGGAGGTTTTTATGAAGTTGCAAAGCAGAAGTAGAGAGGCTGAGAACTTGGCTGTCTTTGATTGGTTCTTACAATATGCGTCATAGTGAGCAGCTCTGCATCACAGTGACAGCCGTTTCTAGGAGACAGTAGTAACAGGAACTGTCACCTGCGCAACTAACAGAATGGCTGGGGGCATTTTCTGCTACAGGTAGAGTTTTATGATTTTCTCCGTGAGGATTCCACAATTCAAAAACTGCATTTTAAAAAGTTTCATACCTATTCTAGATATCATAGTTTTCGAGTGTGCTAACAGATAATTCCACTAAACTTTCATTGTGGCTAGAGGTTTTCAGTTTTACTTCTGTACCTTTCCCTCTTGATTTCCATCTTGGGGTTTTTCCTTGCAAGAAACAGAGGCTCATTCAAGCTAGGTTAGGCCAAAAAGAGAATTTGAGATCGAAGACGCTTCTCTTGGCTGTCAAAGGCACAATGGATTGAATCAGGGATTAAAAAGTTGAAGATTAAGAATGCTCTGTGCATCTCTGAGGTGCTCTGGGCTTTGCTACGTTTCTTACTCTAGAATACTTGTGTCTCAAAATGTGAAGGTTCCATGACTTTAGTAAATGATCAGCTTCGGCGCGCTCCCTGTGCTCATATCCCTCACATTGCCGACTTCTGTTTCCAATGCTGAGTCTGTTCCTTACATTTTCAGTTCTACAAAAGTATATGTTCGAGAAACTTCAGCATGACGGAGCAGGTGGGGAACATGACAAAGATATTTTGTACCTACGGGAATCAAATGTCCCAGTGTTTCCTCCTTATTTCTCATGATTCATATGTGAACAAAGCATAATTCCATCAGGGGCCTTGTCCTCTGGAGATATTTTGAGTCCCATGCTGTGGTGACCTTGAGCTAGAGGCTGTGATCCCCATTTCTTTTGTGGAATCTGGCAGGCTTTCAGGGAGTACTTTTTTCAGGGGAGGAACTTAGAGAGAAATCGTCACTTCCATTGTTGTATTCATTCCGGCGATTGCAGTCTTCGTTATAATTTAGCTGGGTCCTCACAATTCACATCTTAGAAACTTAACCCTAAAGGTCATGCTTTAATGGTATTTGGAGATGAGCCCTTTGGGAGGTGGCTGGGTTATGAGGGCTTTGACCTCATGAATGTCTCCATCTCTTTGTGGGTTTGTAGGAGAATGGGTGAGTGAGGGGTTACATTCTGTTGAAGGGAGTTCTCTCTGGCCCGCTTGCTCCGTCCCACCTTGTGACGCCCTGCACCTTGCGAGGATCCCGTGGGGAGGCCGACACCGACGCTGAGCACGCGCCTGGACTTCCTGGCCTCCAGGGCTGTGGGCTGATTACCCTCCACTCCGTTGTTTCCAGCCTGTGGCATTCAGTGTAGCCACAGAAAATGACTGAGACCTTCCTTAATGCGTAGAGAGGTAAAGGAAACAAGACTGCAGGAACAGAAGTAGGTGAAGGGGATCCCCAAAGAGGAAGAGCTGTCCAAACACGGTGCAAGTAATACAAATACGGGACATTAACCTGAGTGTCTCTCCCACTAAGAGTGACCTGTGGTGAAAGTCAGAAAGACTGTGAATCCCAGACTTTACAGCAGTCTGTGTGCTTATGGAAAAATTACCATGTCTCTGGTCATTTATTTTCTATTAATAAAATTAAAAATCTTTTTTTTTTTTTTTTTTTTTTTTTGCTGCTAGGAATCAAACTCAGGACGTCATGCTTGCCAGGCAGGCGCTGTACTGCTGAGCTGTATCCCCAGCCTTAAAAATCTTAAACTCATTTAAGGTGTTAGAGTGGTAATATTCAATGCTGAATGAGTACGTATTGTCTACATGCATGACTGAGTGATAAGAGGATTGAACTCTCCACAGCACTATAAATGAAGTGAATTGGTGCTACAATCTTTGTTTTATTGCAGCATCTCAACACCCGGCACCCAGCACCCCTGAACTGAGTCCATGGCCAGCACAGCTAACGTGACCGAGTTCATCATCACCGGGCTTTTCCGGAACACAGAGGTGCAGCGGGCGTGCTTCGTGCTCTTCCTTCCCGTGTACCTGGCCACGCTGGCGGGCAACAGCCTCATCGTCCTGACCGTCAGTGTCAGCGAGAGCCTGCGCTCCCCCATGTACTTCTTCCTGGGCTACCTGTCCCTGGTGGAGATCTGTTACTCCTCCACGGTGGTCCCGAAATTCATCGCAGATCTACTTACCAAGATGAAAACCATCTCTTTCGAGGGCTGTGTGGCTCAGATATTCTTCTTTCACCTCTTTGGGGTTGCTGAGATCCTTCTGCTAGTGGTGATGGCCTATGACCGCTATGTGGCCATCTGCAAACCTCTTCACTATACGACCATTATGAGTTGCCAGCTGTGTCACATGCTGGTGGCTGGTTCTTGGCTGGGGGGCTTTTTTCATTCCTTAATTCAGATTCTGGTCACCATCCCTTTGCCTTTCTGTGGTCCCAATGTGATTGACTACTACTTCTGTGACCTCCAGCCGTTGTTCAAGCTGGCCTGCTCCGACACTTTTGTGGAGGGTGTCACTGTGTTGGCCAACAGTGGATTAATTGCTCTGTGCTCATTCCTCATCTTGCTGTGCTCCTATGTTGTCATCCTGGTCAGCTTGAGGAACCATTCTGCAGAGGGCAGGAGCAAAGCCCTCTCCACCTGTGCCTCTCACATTACCGTGGTCCTCTTGTTTTTCGGACCTGCCATCTTCCTCTACATGCGTCCCTCCTCCACCTTCACGGGGGACAAGCTGGTGGCTGTGTTCTACACAGTCATCACCCCCATGCTGAACCCCATCATCTACACCCTCAGAAATGCAGAGGTGAAAATCGCCATGAGGAAGGTGTGGAGTGCTAAGAAGTCAGGGATGGGGTGAGAGGAAGACTAGGATGGGATGTGGACCTAAAATAACAGTCTGATTGTTGTTGAAGTGCATTTTCCTTTCTGTGAGTTATTTAAGAATATGATCAACCAATATAAGGGTATAAATTTACTGTTGCGGTGATTCTCCTTCAGAAACAAAGATCTCATGGTATCCCGAAATATTCCAAGGACAAAGTCCAGGTGTTCTCACTCCGTTATGGATCTTGATTGGTTTCCATGATATCTAATAATGTCATGAGTTTAGGTAATTTGAAGGCTCAATACTAGTGCAAATGCAAAGCATACTTTTAAAAATGCATTTCTAATTTCACTGACAATAGTAATTGTGCATAGTTATGGGTTACAGTATCATACTCCAATGGAAGGGTAGAAGGTGTAATGATCAGATGAGGGTAATTAGCATATCCTTCACCTCACACATTTACCATCTTTCTGTGCCAGGAAAACTCCGCATCTGCTCTACTTGCTATTGTGTGAATTTTGTAAATTGCTGTCACTCATTGTTTTGTAAGATATGACATCTGGATCTATTGTCCCTAAACAACAGTCCCCAGTACACGGGAGAACATTTTGACAAATACTTTATGGGTTGGAGTTACTTTTTCCTTTGTTCTGTCCTCTTTATTTAGCCTCTTCAAGATAATCTATTTTATTAAGAAAGGAATCAAACAGATCAGTTATCAGGGGATACTGAGGATAATTAAGGTTGAGGCTACCAGTCTGACTTTCTCCTCTGATACAGAAAAGTATGTCATTGAAAATTAACCTTGGAATCTTTCTGTTTTCCTCATCGCTTCCTGTAGTCTTGTGCCATAGACCATCTGAGCACGGTCATCAGAAGTCTCCCTGGAGCAGTTAAGTTTCTGCAATATGTTGGCACACGAGATTATCTTGGCAGTGAATACAAGCATTGTGTACTGCAAGTGTGTACTGACAAAAATTTAAAAATTAAAAAGAGACAATATTTGGGCTTTTCCCCAATGTCCAGCATTGCTAAACAATGATACACTATTCTTATAATATCAAATAACATCAAAATTACCTGGATTGCAACTGTCAATAGGTATGATGAAGTCAAAGTTTTACAAAACAGAAAATTTCATCCTTGTCCAGACGTAGGACACAGAGTGCTCACACACACCTGCTGTTCCACATCACTGTGAATACTTTAGAAAACATCACAAAATTGGCCCCTGATGGCTTTGAAACTGAGCAGAGTTGCACTGAATTTGCACTGCATCCATGTACATTTTCTTGAGAAACAGTTGAAATAACACAGCTTCCCAGGCAGAGGTAGAGCATACCTGGGGTGATGCAGCCTCAGGGATTTTTCTCTTTTTGCAGTAGGTGCTGGCTGAACTTGCAGGTGAAACGTGGTTGTAATGATAGCAGGAGCCTCCTTGGATTCCTCAGTATCCCTTGTTTGCGTGGGTGTCTTTAATTAATCGCTGAAGAAATGCTGTTTTTTTGTGCCTGGAATGAGTTTAACTCTCTTTTCCATATGACAAATTTATACATCTTTGATTTGGGTTAAAATCCCCTGCACTATAAGGCCTTGTGTAACCCTCTTTTTCCCTTGGGTAGAATTATAGGTGCCTTCCATGGTCATTTTTCATTTCCATGACATTATTCCCCATCAGCTCCTGCATAATTATTGTATTTGAGTTTTCTCTAGGCCTTAAGAGCAGCCCTAGCCACGCCCCGTCTTTCAGCGCTAAGGATTGCATCACCCTTCGTGCTTCCTCAGTGAGTGTCGGGGGGACCGCCCTTCAGGCCCAGGCACCACCTCATGGTGGCAGCGCATCTCTTCAGATTAAAATTTATCATGAACACATTTTATTCGCAGATGTTCATGGGTTCACTGTGGTATTTCCATACGTACATGCCGCAGGAGTTGATCACATCCGTTCGGCCTTCTTCCAAACTTGCCCCCCTTCTTCTTGCACCCTTCCTAGACTCTAGCGATCACTGCTGTACTTTTGGGTTCCTTCTGTTCTTCTGTTCCTCTCCTCTCCTCTTCCCTCCCCTTCTCTTGTTTCCTGTTTTTTCCCTTCCTTTGCTTTCCATTTCAAATATGAGTGAGCATACGTGATACTTGTCATTCTGTGTCTGGTTTATCTCACTTGACACGATGTCCTCCATTTCCATCCATGTTGATGCAAATGACAGGATTTCATTTTCGGTATGTCTGTCATTTTCTCTATGTACCATGTTCTCTTTATCCATTGGTCTGTTGATGAGCACCTAGGCTGATTTTACGTCATAATTAATGTCATAATAAACATAGGCATGCAGGGCATCTCTCTGGTATGCTGACTTCATTTCTTTGGATGTATACCCAGGAATGGGATAGCCAGGTCATATGGCAGCTTTATTTTTACTTTTCTGGGAATCTTCCACACTGTTTTCCATAGGAGATGAACTAATTTATATTTCCAGCTATATCTGAGTCACTTTTTTTGTACATATTCACCAGCATTTATTTTTTGCTTTTTTGTGTGATTCTAACTGGTGTGAGATTCTGTCTTATTGTAATTTTTATTTTGATTTCCCTAATGGCCAATGTATTCAGATTTTTTTTTGTACCAGGAATCAAAGCATTTTCATATATATATATACTTTTTTCTTCTCTTGAGAAGTACACTAGAAACCTTAAAGTGACTCCCGTTAAAATTTTAAGAGCTCACTCTTTGAAATTCCTAGGGCTGTTCCAATTGCCTTGAACCACAACCCTAGATCCATGTTACCTAAATTCACTGAGCAACTGTTTTTGCCTGAATTGCGTAAGAGTAACATTAGTATGAACTTCATCAGATATTGTAAATATTATCTCAGACAACACACATGTAAAGCTTTTGAGCAAAAACATGCAGAATTCTCTTCCTGGATTGCAGAGAACACAGCACTCAGTACATATTAGCCACCACCATTGTCCTCTTTATTGCTGGCCATGAACGGCATTTTCTGGGACGAGTCCATCTGTCTACCCTTTGGTCTTGTTCAGCCCCAAAGAGCTACTCAGAATAGGTCGTGATCCATCCCAGAGCTTCAAAGTGGTGAAAGCAGTTCAATCCTTTTTACCTTCTTTGTTTTTTTTCTTTCTTTTTTTTTTTTTGTGGGTACCAGGGGTCAACCTTAGGACTTCGCGCGCCAGCAGGCCCCTGCCGCTGAGCGATATCACCGGCCCTTTTTTCGTATGTGGGATCCGGGAGTCGAACTCGGGCCCTCGCGCTTGCCGGGCAGGCGCTTACGCCGCTGAGCCATCTCACCGGCCCTTTACCTTCTTTGGATTAAACATCTCTGTGGCTTCATTGCTTTCAAGAACCTAACATAGCACCCAGCACATTCTACCAGTAGGTATGAATTAATATTTTAAAAACGGATGCTGGTGTAGTATAGAATCCTCACTGTCTTTTGTGCTGGATGCTTTTATTTTCTGTTAATGTATCTCTGCAAACATTTGGTCCAGTGCTAGACACGGTGGAGGTCCCTCCTCTTCTCTGCAGTCCTTGCCTGCATTACAGCGGACTGGGAGTTTAGGACGCAGGCTGTGATTGGGTCCCTTACTCTTGTGTGGGTTTGGTTTCCCCAGTGAGAGCTACGGACAGAACATCACAAAGGAACCTTTCTTCATCCCTTTCTCTAACTTCTCTCCCTCTCCCTCCCTTTTTTACTGTAACCCATTGTTTAAGAGTGTATTGCTTAGTTTCCATGCATTTGGGTAAATTCTCTGCTTTCTTTTCCCATTGTTTTCTAGTTTCAATGTGTTATCATCTGAGAATATGTGTGGTGCATTTTCAATTCTGTTAGGTTTACTGAAGATTACTTTATTGGCTACTGTGTAGTCTATTTTGGATAAAGTTTCACGTGCGGGTGAGAAGATATGTATTTGATTGTTGTTGGGTGGAACACTGTAGGTACTTATTAAGTCCATTTCTTTGAAGGTTATGTTCACCTCTGATATTTCTTTGTTGATTTTTTGTCTAATGAATGTGTCTATATGTGATAGTTGGGTATTGAAATCCCCCCATAGTTGTTTTTATTCCTATCTGGTCTTTAATATTCAGCAATATTCGTTTTATGAAGTTGTGTGTGCCATTGTTTGGTGCATAAATGTTAATAAACTTTATCTCTTCCTGTTGGATTGGTCCCTTAACCAAAATGCAGTGACCTTTTTAGCCCTTTCGATCAGTTTTGACTTCATGTCTACTTTGTGTAAATACAGAATGGCTACACTGGCTTTTTTTTTTTCAGGTTCCCATTGAAGGGAATATTATTTTCCATTCTTTGATTTTTAGTCTATGAGTTCCTTTCAGGGTTAAATGTGTCTCTTGCATACAGCATAGCATTTGGTTTTATTTCTTTATTTTTTTTTGTGGGTACCGGGGGGTTGACCTCAGGACCTCGCGTGCCAGCAGGCGCCCATACCCCTGAGCGATATCACCGGCCCCTTTTTCATATGTGGGTTCCGGGAGTCGAACTCGGGCCCTCGCGCTTGCCGGGCAGGCGCTTACGCCGCTGAGCCATCTCACTGGCCCTGGTTTTGTTTCTTGATCCATTCTGCCAGTCCGTTCTTTTGACTGGGGAATTGAGGTCACCCACGTTGAGAGTCGTTACTGATAGGTACTGACTATTCCTGTCATTGTCTCATTTTCCTGTTGCTGATTCCCTACCTTTCCCTCTACCTCACTGCTCACCCTCCCTGGTGTACTCATTCTATTAGACTTTTTGTCATTGTTAGCTTCATTGTCTATTTCTAGGGTATCACTGAGAATTTTTTGGGGTGCTGGTATAGTGGTCATGAGTTTCTTTAGGTGCTCTTTATCATGAAAACATCTTAGTTCTCAAGCAATTTTAAAAGATAGTTTTGTGGAATATATCAGCCTGCATTGGAAATTATTTTAATTTAGGGCTTGAGTCATTTCACTCCAAATTCTCCTGGTCTTTAATGCTTGTGTTGTGAAGTTTGCTGTAATTCTAATGTGCTTTCTTTTGTAAGTGATTTGTTGGTTTTCTTTAATCATTTTTAAGATTCTATTCTTGTACTGGACTTTGAGAATTTTGATTTTTCTTGGAGGCATTTTGTTGGTTTGTGTTTTCATGTTTCTTCTTCTTTCTTTTTTTTTTTGTATGTCAGGGCTTGTGGGTTGATTGCAGTGGAAAGCTTTGTTTTTAGCATTGAGACCTCTTTAGTTCATAACTACTTTTTAGTTGCGTCCTCTGGGCATGGCTAACTACAGGCTTTGCCTCTGCTTGCAGGATCCAACCACCTCCATTTAGTTGGGATGGGAGTTTGCAGTATATTTTTCCCAGCGCCCAGTTTTGCAGGAATGGGCCACAGTATTATTAATTACCCCAAGGCAATCCAGATATTGGTGTCCCAAGAAAACCAATTCATAGCAACAGTTACATTACCTTGGCTACAGTAATAAAGTCAGCATCAATTGTAGCACCAAAGACAACCTGAATATTGACAAACTCTGAAGATCAATAATATGCCACCCTTACCCATAGAAAAGAGATCTACAATTATAGTGTGAACATTAGGCCGATCAAATATTGACCTACTATTGACCTTCAGTAAATATCTACTCTATGGAACAACTTTACCTCTACCAACATTAGAACCGTATTCAACAGCAATAGTGTAGGGTTAACTAGGTATCTAGAGGCTCATAACGCTTAGCAGTTGTACTAGTTGAGTAGAGGTTTTGGGGAAGCAGAGAATGAAAAAAGGCAAAGCTTGAGAAATTATTCAATGGGATGTGATAAGGAGGAGAGAAAAGTGAAGGAGGGGGTCCTATTGAGGAGTACAAGGAAGTTAATAGTGTTAGAGAACTGTTGCAGGAAAGAGTGAACAAGAAAAAGAAGAAAAAAGATAAACAGAGAGCAAAATACAAGAATAAAAGAAGGATAAGAAGAAAGAGGAAAGCAGTTGAAATGGGAAAGGTGAAAAGGAGAGAAAAGAAACTAAAAGAGGAAAAAAGGGGGAAAAAAACCCCCAATCCGGCCAAATTCCCATGAATATAAGATAAAAATAAGAAAAAAGAGAAAAAATATTAAAAACCTGAGTCAGAGAAAAAATTCTTGTGTTTTTTTAAATTGAGTTCATTGGCACATTTTAGGTTACCTAATGATCACATTCATCACAGGGACTTTGTACCTGTACATGATATAACTTGATTTTTTTCCCCCATCCTGTACCCTCCCTTCAACCCCTCTTCCCCTCCTTATTTACAAAAGGTTTGTCTACATTTTTTCCTTCTTTGCTCAGTTTTTCTCTTTTCTCTTCCTTTCTTTCCCCTTCCCTCCTGCCTCGTCCCCTTCCCATTTGAACATTGTCTTCCTATTTCACATTATCTATTATACATTTTGGTTCCTATTTACACTTTCAGTTTCTCACACCAGAGAAACAATGCTGTATTTACATGTGTGTCCAACTTATTTCACTTAGGAATATGGTCTCAAAGGCATCCATTTAGCTAGAAATATCTCAGACTTATGTTTCTTAATTGCAGAGTAATACTCCATACTTGATCTTAGCCAAAAGGCCAAGAAGCAATGAGTAGCACTCCACTGAATAAAAAAACCCACACCTTCTTTATCCATTCATCAGTTGATGGGTATTTGGGCTGTTTCCAAGATTTAGCTGTTACAAACTGTGCCACTATAAATGTGGTTGTGAATATATCGATGTGATATGATGCTTTTAATTCTTTTGGGAAGATACCCAGAAGGGGAATAGCTGGGTCAAATGGAACCTCTACTCCTAGTTTTTTGAGGAATGTCCACACTGATTTCCACAGTGGCTGCACCAGTCTGCACTCCCACCAACAGTGGAGAAGGGTTCCTTTTTCCCCACAGCCCCTCCAGCATTTGTTATTGGTTAATTTCTTGATCACAGCCATTCTTTCTGTAGTGAGAGCGAATATCAGTGTCTTTTGAATCTGCATCTCTCGAATGATCAGTGATGTGGAATATTTTTTTTTCATATATTTATTTGCTATTTGTACTTCTTCTTCTGAGACGTGTGTATTCATCTCAGATGCCCATTTTTTGATTAGGTCTTTAAATTGGAATCGGATGTTTTTCTATTCTTTGTATGATCTAGATATTAGTCCTTTGTCTGAGGAACAAGCGGCTAAGGTTTTTCCCACATTGTGGGTTGTCTCTTCACTCTGTTGGTGGTTTCTTTTGCTGTGCAAAAGCTTTTTAATAAGAATAGATCCCAGTTGTTAATTCTTTGTAGTATTTCCTGTGCCATTGGGGTTTTGTTCATGAAGTCTTTGCCTACACCTATGTCTTCAAGGGTTTTACCTATTCTATCTCCCAGAAGATTTAGTGTTTCTGTTTTAATAGTCAGATCTTTGATCCATTTCAGTTTTTGTTAGTGCATGGTGAGTGATATGTGGCTAGTTTTGATCTTCAGCATGTGGAAACCCCACTTTCTCAGCACCATTTATCAAAGAGGCTATCTTTCTTCCAGTGAAGGTGTTTGGCCCCTTTATCAATGATAAGGTGGCTGAGTGTGTTTGGAGTTGTTTCTGCATCTTCGGATCTGTTCCATTTATCCTTGGGTCTCATGTTTTGTTTTGTTTGCCAGTACCATGCTGTTTTTTCATGGTAGCTTTGTAGTATAATCTCATGTCAAGGATTGTGGAGCCCTCTTCCTCGCCTTTGTTGTCCCAGAATGGCTTTTGCTATCTATGTTTCTTCTGGTTCCATGTTAATCTTAGGATTGTTTTCTCCAGTTCTGTGAGGTATGCTATTTGTATTTTGATCAGGATTCCATTAAAGCCATATAACAGGTTTGGAAGTATGGCCACTTTCACTATATTTGTTCTGCCTATCCAAGAACAAGGGATATCTTTCCATTTTCTGATGTCCTCTTTAGTCTTCTTTTTCAGAGTAGCGTAGTTTTCAGTGTAAAGGTCTTTCACTTCCTTTGTTAGTTTGATTCCTAAGTATTTCATTTTTGGGGATACTATTATGAAAGGTGTGTTTTCCCTAATTTCTCTCTCAGTGAATTTCTTATTTGTGTACTAGAATGCTATTGATATTTGACATTGTATCCCACTATGTTACTGAATTTGGTTATTAAATGTAGTAGTCTCTTGGTGGAGTTTTAGGGTCTTCCATGCAGACCCTAAACACAAGTCAAAGATGTTTAGTTTTTTGCTGTACAGAAAAGAGTTAACATCATCCCAGGCACAAAAAAGCAACATTTTCTCAGGGATTAACTGCAACTGTCCATGCACATGACTAATAGAGAAACTAAGGAATTAAAGGAGGCTCATGATGCCCTCAAAACCATGTTTCACCTGCAAGTTCAACCAGAACCCCAGGAGAAAGGGAAAAATCCCTGAGGCTGCATCACCCCAGGGATGCTCCAGCTCTCTACCTGGAAAGCTACCTGAGTTATTTCAACTGTTCCTCAAAAAATGTGCATTGATGCAGTGCAAATTCAATTCAACTCTGTGCAACTTCAAAGCCACCAGGGGCTAATTTTGTGATGTTCTCTAAAGTATGCACAGAAATGTGGGAGAGCAGGGTGATGTGGAGATTCTGAGGGGAACAACATAGACACGGACTGTGTCATCTCCCTTCACCTAGAGAGAGCGACAGGCAGTCAGACAAGGGAACTTGGCCTGGTCACTCATGATGAGGGACAGAGGTCTGGGTGGAAACACACATGCATGGTGCCACCCCACTCTTCATGTAAGGACAATGGGCGTGTGTGGCACTCTGTGTTCCCAATTCTGGATAGAGCTGAAATTTTCTGTTTTGTGAAAACTTTGACTCCATCATACCTATTGATAGCCACAATCCAGGTAATTTTGGTATTGTTTGATATTATAATAATATTGTGTCATTGTTTAGCAATGTTTGACATTGGAAAAAAGCAAAAATCTAACTTTTAAAAAAATTTTATTAGTTCATTCTTGCAGTAAACAATGACTACATTTCTTGCCAAAGCCTAACTTGGGTGCCAACATGTCACAAAACCCTGAAACTGCTGCAGAGAGTTTTCTAGTGACCATGTTCAGATGGTCTATGGTACAAGATTATAAAAACAACAGAGAATAATAAACGTGTCCCAGGGTTTAAAATCCAAAGATGTACTTTCCCATATTAGAAGAGAAAAGCAAACTGATCACCTGATGATTCCCATTATGGGTCCCCTGATTTAATGAAATATAAGTTTATATCCTGAGGGAGGTTAAATAAACAGGAGAACAGTGGAAAAAGTAATTTCAACCCTTAAAACACTTTTCAAAATATTATCACTTCTAATGGATGTAGTTACTAACATTATACACCACAACAGGATGACTATGAATGACAACAAAGATTTAAATATTTCACATAAGTAAGCAGAAATGACGTTGAATTTTCCCACCCAAAGAGATGCTACTTGAGATGGAGGATATATCAGTTACCCAATCTGATGGTCACATATTATATAAATGCATTGAAATATCATATTGTATCCCATAAGTGTATAAAATTACTATTTGTCAATAAAAAATGAAAACACACAGTTTTAAATTGTGCTTTGCATTTGTACTTGATTTATCCAACTTGTCATACTGTTGGATTTCACGGAGCCAATCAGGTTCCATAAGACTGAGTAGAATGTCTGAACTCTATCCATGGAACAGTATTCTGGGACACTGGGGGTGGTGACTAAAGACAATTACAGCAGTAATAACATAGGACCAATCTACTGGCTGTTCTATTCTTGCATATCTCACAAACAACAAGAGCCATTTCAGCAACAGACTACGCTATCAAATCTCCTTACTCTTATTTCATCCCATCCCTGACTTCTTTGCGCTCCACAACTTCCTCATGGCGATTTTCACCTCTGCATTTCTGAGGGTGTAGATGATGGGATTCAGCATGGGGGTGATGACCGTGTAGAACACAGCCACCAGCTTGTCCCCAGTGAAGGTGGAGGAGGGACGCATGTAGAGGAAGATGGCAGGTCCAAAAAACAAGACGACCACAGTGATGTGAGAGGCACAGGTGGAGAGGGCTTTGCGCCTGCCCTCTGCAGAATGGTTCCTCAAGCTGACCAGGATGATGACATAGGAGCACAGCAGGATGATGAGGGAGACAACAGAGATTAATCCACTGTTGGCCAACACAGTGACACCCTCCACAAAGGTGTTGGCACAGGCCAGCTTGAATAATGGCTGGAGGTCACAGAAGTAGTGGTCGATCACATTGGGACCACAGAAGGGCAAAGGGATGGTGACCAGAATCTGAATTAAGGAGTGAAAAAAGCCCCCCAGCCAGGAACCAGCCACCAGCATGTGACATAGCTGGTGACTCATAATGGTCATATAGTGAAGAGGTTTGCAGATGGCCACATAGCGGTCATAGGCCATCACCACTAGCAGAAGGATCTCAGCAACCCCAAAGAAATGGAAGAAGAATATCTGAGCCATACAGCCTTTAAAGGAGATGGTTTTCATCTTGGTGAGTAGATCTGCGAAGAATTTTGGGACCACCGTGGAGGAGTAACAGATCTCCACCAGGGACAGGTAGCCCAGGAAGAAGTACATGGGGGAGTGCAGGCTCTCGCCGACACTGACCGTCAGTACGATGAGGCCGTTGCCCACCAGCGTGGCCAGGTACACGGGAAGGAAGAGCATGAAGCACGCCCGCTGCACCCCTGCGTCCCGGAAGAGCCCAGTGATGATGAACTCGGTCACGTTAGCTGTGCTGGCCATGGACTCAGTTCTAGGGTTCTGGGTTCTGGGTGGTGAGATGCTGCAATAAAACAAAGGTTGTAGCACCGATTCACCTCATTTATAGCGCTGTGGAGAGTTCAATCCTCTTATCACTCAGTCATGCATGTAGACAATACCTACTCGTTCAGCATTGAATATCAGTCTCAGTGTTTTATATTGATCGAATTTATGTAATTCTAGTATTACCAATGAGGCTCAGATGAATCATTATTTTCTCTAGATCGCATAGAATGTGATGAGTCCTGAGACTCCGATCATTTTTTCTGACTTTGACCGCAGGTATTTAATTTGCGGCAGGGTATTCTGGAGTTGGGAGCCACTGGAATACCCAGCCCACATTCGTGTAGTCTTCACCTCACGATGATCACTTCCTCCTGGGGAATCGCTTTGACTAATCTATCTTCCTGTATTGCTCGCTGCCTTCACCTAGGCATCGGGGGATGACTCAGCCCATCTTCTCTTGCTACCCCTGCGTCACTGCTGCCACCTCCTCCTCAGTGCTATCAGCTGACGCCTGCATCACCCATGCGCCTTAGACCAGATGCGCCCACACTGCCCACTGTCTATCTGCGATCAGAACACTGCCTCCTACACCATCGTTCTTCAGGCCACTCTACTGCTTAGCAATACCCAGGGCAACACTCAATTCCTCTAACCTGTTTTTAATGATCCTCATACTCTGGACCACCTCGACAATTTGCCCATAAACTTCAACTCACTTCTGCCGAGGCCAGGCTGCTAATCCTGCCACCGAACCTGCCTTCACCAGAGGTGGCCTCTCTTTGTCCCGCTCTGTCCTACCCAGCTCTCAAGTCCAGTTCTGTCCAGTCTGTTCGATGAGCCGGGCCTTTGTTTCCCCAACTCATGTGTACGTTCTCTTTCCTGAAACTGAAAAAATGCTTCAGTCATCTTCCTTATATATTAATCTCATCATGTTATTTCTTTACCCAAATCTTAACAACACCTTTCTGCTGCCCACAGCATTCTGGTGTTCTTAGTAGGGAGATTAAAGCTTTTCTCGAACTTTGCACCCTTAATGTCACTTACCTCATGAACGCAATGTGACAATTTCCTAACCCGAGAGGCCATCTCTCCCTTCCCTGTTTAGCACTCCTTCTCCCCAGATTGCCTGAGAACCTCTCCACTGCAAAAGGAAAGCACGCTTGCCTTTGTGTTCCTATGGTACATTATCATCTCTCTCATAGAAATTCAGAGATTGGTTTGTAAACATAGCTTTTTAAAAGATCTTTATTTATAGAGTTGTTCATTTATAGCTTATGATATCACATCAGTTCCACTGGATCATCACATTAATGACAAGACCAAATTTTATTCAGTTCTTTTTCTTTTAGAATCCACTCCTTTCAACTACCTCATTTTGTGCCTTTTACATTTTTTAACCTGATTAAAATTTACCTATTGTTTCTATCAATCCAGTTTTTGCTATTGGACAAAACAGGCAAGATTTTTTCCCATTCACTTTAAAAATTATCAGGAAAATAATTCCTTTTTATCTAAACAAAGATTCTACCAGTGGTACTTTCAAAAATAAACTAAAGTGGGACAGACATAATCAAGCCTGAGCACAAGGGCAATAACTTCTTGCATAGTGTGGCGTTTTGGTACCTTACAGCTAAGACTGACATAAACAGCAAGCTATGTATCAAAGAAAACTTGGATGTTATTCATTCATTCTACAAATACTTTCTGTATATGCAAGGTATTATGCATAATGCCTAAAGCAGTCAAGGACTAACCTCTGTTAGGCTGTTTTAGTTTACTGAAACTTTTTATCAGAAATGTTTTACTTATATCTTTCATGCAAAACTAAATAGAAAACTGGAACTTTTTTACTCATACTTTAGTGAAAGTTATATGTATTGTGTGCCAGTTGTTTACTGATGCACAACAAATTACCCCATAGCTTAGCTACTTAAGACATTTATCTAATGGTTTCTGCTAATTGGAAAACCTGACACAGCTTAACTTTTTTTTTTTTTTTTTGTAGAGGAAATTGAACTCAGGACCTCATGCTTTCCAGGCAAGGGCTGCACCACTGAGCTAAATCCCCTGCCCCCCACAACTTAGCTTGATGCCTCTGCATGAAGGAATTACAAGAAACTATACCCAAGATGTCGGCTGGGGCTCAGCACTCATACGGAAGGCCAAGTAGAGGAAGCTGTCTGCTAACCTCACCAGCAAGGTCGTTGGCAGGGTCGGTTCTTCATGAGCTTGTTGGATTGAGGGCCTCAGGTGAACACAGCTTTGTGTCTGTGTCTTTACCCACAAATATGGATTCTACTGTCAAATTATATTTAATAGGTATCTTAGATTTTTATTATTATTTACACTTTGGTACATAGTATTAGCTACCATTTCGATAGTACTTGTTATATACCACTTTAGACGTGTTCTCTGTACATGAATTCATTCAGCTTTTACAATAAACCTGTGGCCTTTTTGCCATCGAAGAAACAGAAACACAGGGCAGTGAATCACCCAAGGTTTCAAGGCAGCAGAGACAAGATTTCATATCCTGCGGCCGAGCCACAGACACTGTGGTCCTTAAACTCTCCCTGTATCGTCGGAAGTGATAGAGCACGGGTATAACACGCAAGGGAAGAGTTCCAGCGAAATAGGACCTTTCTTAGAAGTCAAAGGTAAGTTCATTTGCCTACCTAAAGACACACCTCCTATATGGGCTTGGAACAGCGAGCAGAAACACTGAAACGACACCTAGGATTTGGAAGCAGATTTATTTATGTCGACGGGCACTGATCGGGATCATCCCTAAAGTATCAGGCCCGGACCTCTAGTGGTCTAGAGCTTTTATATGATGCACAAGCAGGAGGGACAAAGGAGGTACAAAGGCAAGACAGAACAGCCTGGCAGTTCTTCCAATTAGCTAGCAGGGTGAGATCATCGGTTACAAGGGTAGATTAATGATCATCAGTTTATGAGGCTTGGCACAATGGTACAATCAGGCATCCTGTAAGTTCAGTTACCCTGTCATGGTTACAGGGATCAAGAAAGTAATTACAAAGCCATGAAGCAGTTACAGAGCTAGGCAGTTCCAAAAGAACAAAATTTTAAAAAGAACAATTCCTCTTGTACAGTTTCTTCCTTTCAGGCTCAAATGCATTCTCATTCTGATCCATCCAAGAGATGATGGTAACATACCACAGACCACTGGCGCATCTTTCAGAGGTAAGAAGAGAATCATGGGTGGTCTAGTTTTTTTTCAAGCCTTATCCCCAAAAGGAAGACTACCTGAGAGCTTACCTGTTTGAAAACGACCCTTTCCTTCTGTCACTTGTGTATTTCTCTCTCTTCTACTCCATCCTTCTATTTCTGCCACTTAGCTGGTGAGAAATACCTTTGTTTCCCCCAACACACAATGCTGCCTTCCCTGGAACCTCAGGAAGAAAAGATGATCAGCTCATAAACACATACGAATGTGTAGAATATACTCTAGGCAACGAGTAGAGTGGTAGCCTGCAGACAAAGGCCAGAGAAAAACGAAAGAGGGAGCTGAATTTGTTGATGTGACCAACGTCACAGTGATGAAATAGAACCTGTACACACTCTCGGGCCCCCACTTGGTGATTCCTAAATAATACTCCACAGAGTCACCAAATTGCAAACAGCTTCAAAATCATCACAATTCATGCTACACATATTTCACTGCACTGAAAATTCTTACTTTGACTCACTTCCCCACAGAGAATCACCAAACCTTACCATGTCATTTCACAAATGATTTCCTGAAGCTCTGAGAGATAAATTGACTTGCCCAATGGCCTAAGCTGCTTAAAAACTTTGCGCTGAATTCAGGTCACATCACCTACCTTTAGGTCACCAGAGCTGGTGTGGGCTTGCTGTGCTTTGGAACATGGACTTGGACCAGAAAGATTTCAAGTGCGCTCAAAGTATCGCCAGTTCAGTAAGAAGTGAGTGGCTCTGCTAGAACAGACTGTTGTGCAAGGACTAGTTTGGTTTGCAAAACTTAAGTTGGGAAAAACCAACCCAGTTAGGCTGGCTGGGTTCCCTGAAGAGCCTGGCCCTTGGGCACGGAAGCAGCCTTGACAAATATTACCACCCACTGATTCTGGCTGGCAGAGACTAAGCAGGGAAAAACCACTGGGCTCCTCCCTGAAAAGCCTGGTCCTTAAGCACATGAGATTTCCTCATGCAAATCACCACCCAGCTGACTTCTCACGGAAGGCCCTCAGTGAGCAAGGTTCAGCTCACACTCAGCTGAGCCACCCTGACGGTGCTAATGTCAGGAGAGACGCTCTTCTAATTCCTCTGTGCGTGCACGAGATGACAGAGGCTGGGGCGGGTTAACTGGATTCCCAAAACCACACAGCAGTGATATGGCTGCTAACTAGGTTAGAGGCAGTGGTCTTCCAATGTTAGGCTGCCTTTGACAGTACAGGTTGTGTTACTTCTGTAATTGAAGGGCAGGATTTGGCCCCAGGGACAAACTAGTGGTCCTGGTACCTTCTAGATCACAAAGCAGATGATGTCTAAGATAAGTTGCAAAGAAAGAAAAACCCACGGGACTTGTAGCAGTGTTATTATTTGAATTTAAAACATTTAAGAAATAATAGGAACAGCAATCTCAGAGATGATAAGGTCCTGTTTCGGTGTAGAAATACTACCCACCCTGCAAAGCCCATGCACTGCGATTAAATGCAGAGATCACTGAAGTCTTTGTCATAAATTAAGCCACATCTTTCAACAAGGGACCAGTTCCCCATGGACTTCCTTTTCTCTGCGGTAAAACTTTTCCAAAGACACTATGATTGAGAAAAGTTTCACAGTGTGTTTCAATTAGGTTAGTGTCATTCCCATACTGTTTTGGCACCCAGGAAAGGGGAAGAAAATGAAGAAATTTGAAGCCTAAATAGGAAAAGCACTTTTCCCCCCGAGTTCATTACTAAAAATAAACACAGGAAAAACAACAGAAGCCTTAGGACTGCAGCTCTGGCTCAGTGGCTGACCAGCGATCCGACTGCAGATGTGCACTTCCCCTCCCCACGCCTCACTCCCCCTCTTTCTACTTCTGCACAGATGGCAGAGTTCATCTAGATTGCCTTCACCGTCCTCACCGGTTCTTACATTCAAGCACTGGTGTACAATATTCATGGATAAGATCACTTCCTCTTCCTGTGCCCTCTCTCTTTCTCAATGATGACAGTGATCATGATTTTGTCATATTTTGAGACTTTCCTCTAAAACAAATTTCATTTTCCCAAATGATCATTCACGGAACAAATAGCACTGAGTCCTATCGAGTGCCAAGCATGATCCTAGGTGCTCGAAATTTGCCAATGAACAATAAAGTACCGCACTCATGGACGTTACAACATTTGTGTTTCCTTGAGGGCACCATGGAAATAAAGATACAAACAAACAAGATTTGATATGACACCTGGATAGGCATGAGTCAGATGAAGAAAAATGAGCACATTACTAAGAAAAGTTGGGGTGTTTTGTATAAAGTACTCAGGAAAGGCCATCAAGTGACAGATCGCTGGCTGCTGTGGGGAGAAGAATGGAGGGAGCAGGAAACACGGGAGATGAATTAGGAGACTATCACAGTGCTGTAGTCAGGAGACAATTGAGACTTCAGGCAGGAGAGCAGCAGTGAAGATTGTAGGAAGTGGTCCGAGTTTGGACGTAGTCTGAGGGGGAAACTAGTAGGATTTACTGAGAGTTGGAGAAAGAGAGAGAACAATGCTACTCACACAGAACTAGACTTGAGCAATCAGAATAGAGCTGCCTTTTCCTGAGCTGGGGACGACTGTCGTGAAAGGGGCAGTCAGAAAGATCAGGAGTCCTGTCTGGGATGAGGTCACTGAAGCTGTCTCCGAATTCCCAGGAGAGATCCTGACTACACAGATGTGCATATGACTTAATGTTCACGGAAGAGTCCAGGCCAGAGTGATAGAGAAGCAGCAACACCGAATATGACTAAAACCTACAGCACGCAGCGGCATGTCCTCAGAGAAGGAGAGATGGAACGACGGCTGGAGAGCAAAGCGCAGGGCTTAACTGATAAGTAGAAGATGGAAAAATGAAAAACAAGCAAACAGAAGGAGTTACTAATAGGAAAGGAACTCAGAGAGAATGAGGTCATGGAAATAAAGTTGTTTCAAGGAGGGAATGTTTAGCTGCACCCAATGCTTTCATTCTGGGAAGTGGTTAATCACGAGACAGGAAATGCGCAGGCCCTGAATCCATTCCTGCAACAAGGATGGAGAGCCCTGGGGATGGGCTGACTGCATCGTCCTGGCGCAGCTGTGGGTTTCTCTTCTTTGGACCCCACTCAGCGTCTGTGTCAGGTGTGAGAACAGGTGGTCATGAGAGGTTGTGTCAGAAAGCTGGTTCGTGAGAGCCTGAGATTAAGGCGGTCAGCCTCGGAGCCATCAGGGCCATGGCCTGGGGCCATTTTGTCCCTAACCCTGAGTGATGGTCACAGTTTGAAGCAGACAGAAACCCAGAAAGCCCTGTAGCCTTGTGCTATCCAACTCTGTAGCCACTAAACATACTTGCCTACTTAAATGCAAATATAATTAATATCCAACAAAGTACATTTTTTTTCAGTGACACTAGACATATTTCAAACACTCAGTGGCCACGTGGCTTGGCCCACTATGTATCAGCACAGAGAAAGAAGAGTTCCATCTTCCAAAAGAGTCGTATTGCAGCATCGATCGGGACCACACCGCTTCGGACAATGGAACATTTACCTTGAATGTGAGCTCGTGGAGGGACCTTCTCTGTCTTATGCGCTATTGTGACCCTAGCATTGAAAACAAGCCCAGCACATAGCACATGTTCCATTATTCAGACTGGAGAAATTATTAAGTGAATCTAAAAATCCCAAAATGGGTGATTAAGTAAATTTTGCTGTAGTAGATACTATGACATCAACGAGGCATTACAAATCATGTTTCTGAAAATTTTTTCATTACATGGAAAATTGAATAAAATCCTTGAGACTTTCTGCCAATTCTTAGACTGGTTCTCACTCTTCCTCTTTAGGAATAGAGCAGAAAACTAGGTATAAAAAAGTGAATCTTATTTTCAGCTGAATACAGTTCCAACAGAATTAGAGATTACACTTTCCAGCCTCCCTTGCAATTAAGGGTGGCCACGTGACTAACATTTAGTGAGGTGGCACATTCAGAGAATCTCCTAAAAGCAAAGAATTGGTTTGTCCTCCTCCTCTCTCTTTTCTTGCCTTCAGCAATATAAATAAAACCCTACAGTAGCACTGTTATCTCACACAAGTTACAATGTGTCAACCCCTCTTCCCCTCCTTATTTACAAAGCTTTGCTTCCATTTTATCCTTTTCTCATTTTTGTCTTTTCCCTTCCTCCCACCCAGTTCCCCTTACATTTTAAACTATTTCTTCCTGTTTCACAATATCTACTATATATTTTGTTTCTTATTTACACTTTCAGTTTCTCACACCAGAGAAATGATGTGACATTTATGCATGTGTCCAATTTATTTCACTTAAGAGTATGGTCTCAAGGTCCATCCATTTAGCTATAAATGTGTTAAGTTTATCCTTCTTTATGGCTGAGTAATACTCCATTGTATAAAAGGCCACATCTTTTTTATCAGTTCCTCAGTTGAGGGCATTTGGGTTGTTTCCAAGATTTAGCTATTACAAATTCTGCTGCTATAAATACGGTGGGCATATATCACTGTGGTATGATGCTTTTCATACTTTCAGGAAGATACCACAAAGGGGAATAGCTGTGTCGAATGGAACATCTAGTTTTAGTTTTTTGAGGAATCTCCACACTGACTTCCAGAGTGGTTGCACCAGTCTATACTCCCAAGAGTGGAGAAGGGTTCCTTTTTCCCCATAGCCTTGCCAGCATTTTTTATTATTTGATTTCTTGATAATAGCCATTCTTTCTGGAATGTGATCGAATCTCAGCATTGTTTTAATTTGTATCCCTTCAATGATAAATGATATGAAACATTTTTTCATATATTTGTTTGCCATTTGTACTTTTTCTGGGAAGTGTCTATTCATACACCCTTGTCTGTCACAGTGCACTAAGCTAAAATCAAAATGGATCAAAGATATAAATATCAAAACAGAAACATTAAATCTGCTGGAGGATAGAATAGGTAAAACTCTTGAAGACATTAGTGTAGGCAAAGACTTTATGAATAAAACCCCAATTGCACAGGAACCATCACAAAGAATCAACAACTGGGATCTCCTCTTATTAAAAAGCTTTTGCACAGCAAAAGAAACCACCAACAGAGTGAAGAGACAACCCACAGAGGGGGAAAAAATCTTAGCCACTTGTCCCTCAGACAACAGACTAATATCTATAACATATAAAGAATTGAAAAAAATCAGACCTCCCAAATTTAAAGTCCCAGTCCTTAATGAGTATCAGTATTTTGATAGGGATTGCATTAAATTTGTGTAACACTTTTGGGAGTATGGCCATCTTCACTGTATTGGTTCTTCCTACCCAAGAGCAAGGGATATCTTTCCTTTTTTTTTTTTTTTTTTTGGGTACTGGACGTCGAACTCAGGACCTTGCACTTGCCAGGCAGGCGCTTATGCCACTGAGCTATCTCACCGGCCCTCTCTTTCCATTTTCTGATATCCTCTTCAATCTCCTTTTTCAGAGTACTACAGTTTTTAATGTAGAGCTCTTTTATAGCCTTTGTTAGATTGATTTCTAAGTATTTCATTGTTGCGGGTGCTATTATGAAAGATGTGGTTTCCCTAATTTCTCTCTCGGTGAATTTCTTATTTGTGTACAGGAAGGCTATTAATTTTTGAGTGTTGACTTTGCATCCAGCTACATGACTGAATCTGCTTATTAAATCTACAAGTTTCTTGGTGGGATTTTTGGTATGTACAGTATATACATACTGTCCAGTATGTACAGCATCATGTCACCTGCAAATAATGATAGTTTAACTTCTTCCTTTCCTATCTTTATTCCTTTTATGCCATTTTCTTGTCTAATTGCTCTGGCTAATGTTTCCAGAACTACACTGAATAAGAGTGGAGACAGTGGATGTCCTTGTCTTGTTCCTGATTTTAGAGTGAAAGCTTTCAGTTTTTGACCCTTCGGTATGATGTTGGCTATTGGTTTGTCATAGATGGCTTTTATCAAATTGAGATAAAGATAATCTATTCCAGTTTATGGTAGGGTTTTTATCATGAATGGGGTTGGACTTTGTCAAATGCTTTTTCTGCATCTATTGAGAGGATCCTATGGCTTTTGTCATTAGCTCTGTTAATATGGTATAATACATTTATTGATTTGCATATGTTGAGCCATCCCTGCATCACTGGGATGTATCCTATTTGAACATGGTGTATAATCTTCTTGATGATTTGCTGCATTCTGTTTCCAATATCTTATTGAGGATTTTTCTGTCAATGTTCATTAGGGAGATTGGCCTGTAGTTCTGTTTTTTGGATGGGTCCTTTTCTGGTTTTCATATCAGGGTAATGCTTGATTCCTGGAATGACTTTGAGAATATTTCTTTCCTTTCAAGTTCATTAAAGAGTTTCATCAGTGGTGGCATTAGATCTTCTCTAAATTTCTTGTAGAATTCAGCAGTGAATCCATCGGGACTTGTGTTTTTCTTTGTAGGTAAATTTTTAGCTACATTCTCAATTTCATTGACAGATATTGGGTTATTTAGAATTTTTATGTCTTCTTGATTCAGTTTTGGTAATTCCTATGTATCTAGGAATCTGTCCATTTCTTCTGTGTTTTCCATCTTATGAGAGTAAAGATTTTCAAAGTAGGTAGTGATCTTCTTGATTTCTGAAGGATCCATTGTAATTTACCCTTTTCATTCCTAACTGCATGAATTTGAGCATTTTCTTTCCTTTTTCTGATAAGTTTGGTGAAGGGTTTGTCACTTCTATTCACTCTTTCAAAGAACCAACTCTTCAATTCATTGATTTTTTGTATTGTATTCTTAGTCTCAATAGCATTAATTTCTGCTCTCATCTTTTTAGTTTTCTCTCTCGTAAGAGCTTCAGGTTTGACTTGCTCATCTTTCTTCCAGAAGTTTGAGGTTCAACACCAGGTTATTTATTTGAGCTCATTCTGTTTTCCTGATGTGAAAGTTCACTGCAGTTAGTTTCCCTCTTAGGACTGCTCTCATTGCAGAAGAGAAGGAATGAAGAAGAAGCAAGAGACTATTGAGGGCAACCGGAAAGACTAGAGACCATTTTCATTCACATGTAAACATCAGAAAATCAACCACCGAGGAAGGGGAGACAGGACAGAGAAAACAAACCAAACAATAAAAGTCAAAACCTGAACAACCACCCCCCCAAAAGAAAATTCCTCTGGTGCCCCCAGTTCTGTGTTTGTTCCCTAGCCAGAGCCAGAACCTGTACTGAGTAACCCCACCGAGTCTGCAGTAGGGTTACTGCTGGGTGCCAGGCTGATCTTGGCCACACCACTGACTCCTGTCGTGTGTTGTCATAGGGCATGGGTAGTGCCAATGTACCGTCACCAGCCAAGGCCACTTGCCTACTTGTGCCACTGGTCACAGAGCTGCTGGGGGGCTGCTTCCAGTCCTTCGTAGCTAGGGCTGAGACTGGCTTTTGGCCCTTGGCGGAACGGAGTCTGGGTGTTCCCAGCTCCTACTCCTCAGCAGAGCTCCCCCCAGCCTGCTGTCCAACTGCTGGCTGTCGACTGTGACTGGACGACCCTTCCCTCTTTCCACTCAGGGATGCTGCTGTTGAGGTGCCCCCTGTGGCTCTTTTGCTTCAGGAGTTTAAGCCCCAAGCCCTTTAAAACAGAATGGAATGGCAGTCCCGTCCATCCGCGGCCGTTCCTCTGAGCGACTCAATGGAGGGGATTTTAACCCAGGTCAAAGATGTATAGGATTTGCCGTAGAGAACAGGGAGTTAAAGTCATTCCACATAGAAGAAGTAGCACTTTCTGAAGGATTTTTTCACAGCTATCCATGTACATGACTAATAGGGACAACAAATGTTATGGCTTGTATCTAGGTGTCACCCCAAAGCTTCATAGGTTCATAGGTGGGGCTTTTTGAAGGTGGCTGGATCTAGGGTGTGTGATACTGGGATGAAGGGTATTTGATAACTAAACGGGTTTAGCATAGTTTTGGGTGTGGATAATGGAAGCCCCACTCTGGGAGTGTGGCAACAATCAATAGGTTTGTAGTCTGGATGGGATAGAAAGTGGGAGAAGGAAGTCAGGAAGCTGCTGCTGCTCTGCTGCCTCCTGCCTGCCCTGCCATGGACTGTTTCTCCTCTGCGATGCCCCTCTGCCATGCAGCCCTGCCTTGGACCTAGCTGACTATGGGCTAAGACCACTACAAACTGTGAGCTGAAATAAATGTTTCCTCCTTTAACTTTGGGTGTTAGGTGTTTTCTCTCAGCAATGACACAAAAGACACAAAGGAACCAAAGGAGCCTTCTACTTCCCTTACAACCACGTTTCACCGACAGGAGAAATGGAAAAATCCCTGAGGCTGCATCACCCCAGAGATGCTCCATCTCTCTACCTGAGAAGCTGCCTGTGTCATTTTAACGTTTCCTCAAAAAAAAAAAAAAAAAAAAAGTGCTATGATGCAGTGCAAATTCCATGCAATTCTGTGCAACTTCAAAGCCAATTTTGTGAGGTTCTCTAAAGTATGCACAGTGATTTGGGACAGCAGAGTGATGTGGATTCCAAGGAGGAACAACGTAGACACGGATCGTGTCATCTCCCTTCACCTAGAGATGGTGACAGGCAGTCAGACAAGTGGACTTGGCCTGGTCACTCACCATGAGGGACAGAGGTCTGGGGTGGAAACACACATGCGTGGTGCCACCCCACTCTTCATGTAAGGACAGCAGATGTGTGTGAGCACTCTGTGTCCTAAGTCTGGACAGGGCTGAAATCTCTGACTTCATCATATCTAGTTACAATAGGTGATAGTTGATAGTTACCATCCAGGTAATTTTGGTATTGTTCAATATTACAATAATACTGTATCATGGTTAGTCAATGCTGGACATAAGTAGAAGGCCAAAAAACTATCTGTTTAAATTTTTTATTTTTAGTTCAACATGCTTGCATCATAATGACTACATTCATTGTCAAAGAGTATCTTATGTGCCAGCATGTCACAAAAACTGAAATTTTATTGTATATTATTATATATTATATATATTATTATATTATTACATATTATATATTATTATATTATTATTATATCTTATGTTGGCACATAAGATACTCTTTGACAATTTTTTTCAGGGAGTATTGTAGTGACCATGATCAAGTGATTTATGGCTCAAGACTATAAGAAACAATGAAAAGACTAGAACACTCCCAGGGTTTAAAATCCAAAGACATGCTTTTCATATTAGAACAGTAAAACAAACTGATGACTTCACCGACTAAGTGTCCCCTGATGATTCCCATTATTGTTTTCATGCTTTAATGAAATACTGGTTTTTATCTTAAGGGAGGATAAATAAACGGGAGAACAAAGGAAGAAATAATTTCAACACACAAAATATTTTTCAAAATATTCTCCTTTCTACTCAGTGCAGTTGAATAGGAGGAATAGATCCTGATGTCATATAGCATGGCAAGATAACTATGAGTGGCAACAATTATTTAAACATTTCCCAAGAGCAAGTATGGATGACATTGAATTTTCCACACCCTAAGATATGCTAAATGTCCATATGAAGGATATGCCAATTACCCAATCTGATCATTACACATTCTATACCTGTATTGAAATACCATATTGTATCCCATAATTATATACAATTGCTATGTGTCAATTAAAAACAAAAATACAATTTTTAAATGTGCTTTGCATTTGCATTTGGTTTACCCAAAGTTATATTGTTGGATATCATGGAGCCAGTGAAGTTCCATAAGACTAAATAAGAATATCTACACTGTCCTTGGAATGGTATTCTGGGACAACAGGTTGGGTTATTAAGAAGAATCACAACAGTGGTGAAATTGTGTCCTTATATTGGCTGCTCTTGGTCTTGAACATCTCACAAAACACAAGATCCATTTCAGCAACAGACTCCTCTTCAAACACGCTTCCATCCCTTCATGAGTCTTTCAAACCATTTGTGACTTCTTTTTGCTCCACAACTTCCTCATGGCGATTTTCACCTCCACATTTCTGAGTGTGTAAATGATGGGATTCAGCATGGGGGTGATGACCGTGTAGAACACAGCCACCAGCTTGTCCCCAGTGAAGGTGGAGGAGGGACGCATGTAGAGGAAGGTGGCAGGTCCAAAAAACAAGACGACCACAGTGATGTGAGAGGCACAGGTGGAGAGGGCTTTGCACCTGCCCTCTGCAGAATGGTTCCTCAAGCTGACCAGGATGATGACATAGGAGCATAGCAAGATGAGAAGGGACAGAACAGACATTAACCCACTGTTGGCCAACACAGTGACACCCTCCACAAAGGTGTTGGCACAGGCCAGCTTGAATAATGGCTGGAGGTCACAGAAGTAGTGGTCGATCACATTGGGACCACAGAAGGGCAAAGGGATGGTGACCAGAATCTGAATTAAGGAGTGAAAAAAGCCTCCCAGCCAGGAACTAGCCACCAGCATGTGACACAGCTGGTGACTCATAATGGTCGTATAGTGAAGAGGTTTGCAGATGGCCACATAGTGGTCATAGGCCATCACCACTAGCAAGAGGCTCTCGGCAACTCCAAAGAAATGGAAGAAGAATATCTGAGCCAGACAGCCTTTAAAAGAGATGGTTTTGATCTTGGCAAGTAGATCTGCGATGAATTTTGGGACCACCGTGGAGGAGTAACAGATCTCCACCAGGGACAGGTAGCCCAGGAAGAAGTACATGGGGGAACGCAGGCCCTCACTGACACTGACCATCAGGACGATGAAGCCATTGCCCACCAGCGTGGCCAGGTACACGGGAAGGAAGAGCACGAAGCACGCCCGCTGCACCTCTGCGTCCCGGAAGAGCCCGGTGATGATGAACTCGGTCACGTTGGCTGTGCTGGCCATGGACTCAATTCAGGGGTGCTGGGTGCCGGGTGTTGAGATGCTGCAATAAAACAAAGGTTGTAGCACTGATTCACTTCAGTTATAGCGCTGTGGAGAGTTCAATCCTCTTATCACTCAGTCATGCATGTAGACAATACGTACTCATTCAGCATTGAATATTACCACTCTAGCACCATAAATGAGTTTAAGATTTTTAAGGCCGGCGATACAGCTCAGCAGTACAATGCCTGCCTGTCAAGCATGACGTCCTGAGTTCAATTCCTAGCAGCAAAAAAAAAAAAAGATTTTTAATTTTATTAATAGAAAATAAATGACCAGAGACATGGTAATTTTTGTATAAGCACACAGACTGCTGTAAAGTCTGGGATTCACAGTCTTTCTGACTTTCACCACAGGTCACTCTTAGTGGGAGAGACACTCAGGTTAATGTCCCGTATTTGTATTACTTGCACCGTGTTTGGACAGCTCTTCCTCTTTGGGGATCCCCTTCACCTACTTCTGTTCCTGCAGTCCTGTTTCCTTTACCTCTCTACGCATTAGGGAAGGTCTCGGTCCATTTTCTGTGGCTACACTGAATGCCACCGGCTGGAAACAATGGAGTCGAGCGTAATCAGCCCACAGCCCTGGAGGTCAGGAAGCCCAGGCGCGTGCTCAGCATCAGTGTCGGCCTCCCCGCGGGATCCTCGCATGGTGCGAGGATGGAAATCAAGGGGGAAATCAAAGGGGAAAGGTACAGAAATAAAACTGAAAACCTCTAGCCACAATGAAAGTTTAGTGGAATTATCTGTTAGCACAATTGAAACATATTATATCTAAAATAGGTATGAAACTTTTTAAAATGTAGTTTTTGAATTGTGGAATCCTCACGGAGAAAATCGTAAAACTTTACTTGTAGCAGAAAATGCCCCCAGCCATTCTGTTAGTTGCGCAGGTGACAGTTCCTGTTACTACTGTCTCCTAGAAACGGCTGTCACTGTGATGCAGAGCTGCTCACTATGACGCATATTGTAAGAACCAATCAAAGACAGCCAAGTACTCTGCCTCTGTACTTCCCCTTTGCAACTCCATGAAAACCTTCCTCCCTGAGCCTTCAGGGCCTGATATTTTGGGCATGATGCTGATCAGAGCCCGCTGATGTAAAATAAATCTGCCTCCAAATCTTGGGTGTGGTTTCGGTGTTTTGCTTACCATTGCATACTGAAGCACGTGAAAGAATATATATGTTAATAGAAAAATAAATAGATATATGTATATCACCACCAAAAACTTTACAAAATCACATTAGATAATGAATTCTGTTTTAATTTTTTCTTGAATTCAATTCCCCCTAAATTAATCTGAAAATATATGCATCCTCAACAAAAATTCAATGGAATTTTTCTATATCAATTGACAAAATTATTCTAAATCTTATATATAAGAAAAATATATAAGACACATACTAAACATATATAAACATACTAAAAAAATGAGGTGTGCTTGCCCTTCAGATATTGATTTTTAAATGACAATAATTAAATTAGTTTGATACTGGTTAAGGAATAAATAATTATATAAACATAAGTTAACATGTTCAAAAGATGATGGTAAGATAACTGGCTCACTCTTTGGGAAAAAATTAAATTTGATAACCAAATTTTTACTTCTATCAAAATCGACACTGAATCAAATACTTAGGATTAAAAATTAAAATGATTAAAGGAGTAGAAGAATCGTTGACTATGGTTATAATTTAGAGGCAGAAAGACCACGAGAAGTGTAGTATGAATGCTGTAATTTCACTCCAAAGAAAACTTTCAAACAAATTCATTACACAAATGACACAACGTGGGCCGGCGAGATGGCTCAGCAGCATAAGCGCCTGCCTGGCAAGTGTGAGGTCCTGAGTTCGACTCCTGGTACCCACATAAAGGAAAAAAAAATGACACAATGCAAAAAATATTAAATATATATTTGGAAAGCCTAATCACCACAATGTAGAAAAAGCCTTCTAAACCTATAGGAAATAATCAAGCAGCCCGCTAAAAATTTAGGTTTAAAAGTTATACACAGGCAACACACTAAAGAAAAAGAAAGATCAATATACATATGAAAGACATTAAGTCCCACTAACAATCAAGTAAATGCTCTCCACAGTATAAGAAATATTCCTTTTAGAATAAACTCATGTCATTTGTAGGAAAATGAATGGAACTACAGGTCATCATGTTAATCACACACAAAGAAAAATTCACACATGTTCTTTCCTATGTAAAACCTAGGATTTTTACCACTTCAACCTAGGAGAGGGACTACTAGAGAAGGGGAAGAGGGCTTGGAGAGAGGGGAGCGAGGGAAGGGTAAGACAGCTCTGTAGTGCGAATAGATAGAATTAAATCCCGATACATGCTTCTACGGAAATTTCACAGTGACAGCCCTCATTAATTTGTACAACAAATATACACTAATAATTATAAGTTTAATAAGGAAACAGACCAAAAAATACTCCCTTTGCATGTAATTAAAGACTGCTTCTTGGAGCATCAGTGAGTGTGAGAGAGTTAGCAGGGCTTAGCGTTACAGTTCGTCTCATTTTTTGTCCTGGAATGAAGATCATTGCAAACACCTGAGCCACACCCTTGTAGTTACAGCTAATGTGTACACTCCTGTCCCTCCAGGAATGAATCCCAAGGAGATGGTGGCCCAGGTGCTTGTGTTGAGGCAGTGATGTCTTGCACCGGGCACACCTGGCTTTGGAGGCTTCTCTCCCAACTCATGTTCAGTGACGTCACCTTGGTAGATTCAAAGCAGCCCCGTTGGGAGGATTTCCACATTGGAAATCAGCAAACACTACAGGTCAGGATACTTCTTACTGAGAGCCAGTTTTTAAACACTCTAAACGACACTGGGTAGAGGCTTGGGCATAGCATTTCCTCCCCATTCCTGAGTGGGGTTTTCCTTGCAAGTAACAGAGACCCATTCACGCTAGGTCAGGCAAAAAGAGAACTGGAGATCGAAGAGGTTCCTCCTGTCTGTCAAGGACACGTGCTTTGGGTACAACTCCCACTTCTGTGAGGTAGAAATGGAGTATTCTGTGGGTAGGCACAATGCTGCCCTGATAGGGTGTGTGTGTTTGCTGATTTTGGGGTGACTGTTGGGAAGAACACAGAGGCAAGCTACCATCTCTATTATGATCTTTATCAGTAAAAAAGACAATTTTCACCCCCTTATGACTTATTTTTGAGTTAGTTCAACATCCATATAAGAAAGAAATGTATTAAGCTTCTTGTTAACATTGAGTATTATGTCTCAGAACTGATTTATAACAGTTAAAAAACTGTACACAATGTAAATTCACAGAGGTGTATGATTGTTATCTAGCCACCCAAGCAGGTATGAGAAACTGTTCAGTTTTGGGGAGAATATCTTCCATGTGGCAAAAGGAAAAGGAATGGCTAACTGTAGAAGAAAAAGTTTCATCCATTCATTAAAATAAAAATCAAACTGCCTACCCAAGAGGTAAAAATTTCAAAAGAGGTTGATTCAGGAAACCATTACACTGAAACCGATGGCCAAGACAAGCAGCATTGGCAAGTTCCTCATAGTTCGGTCTTTCGACTATAAATTATATGGACCCAGGGTCCCAGAAGCATTAGGAAAAACTCGGCACCTTGGAAAGTCAAGTAGCTGAGTGGGGAGAGGACGGGACGCTGTGACTCCTCAGAATCACCTCTCCACGCCCTCGCTCAGCAGCCCAAGGAAAGCTGTGCACGGAGGGTGGGGTTGCAGCTGACGGGACTAAGATGTGGAGACACAGGGGACCCACAGGCAAGTGTGACCTAGCAGGTGACGATCCCATCGCCCTTCATGCAGCACAGATGTGCAGCCTCGATGTCATATTTGTCACATGCTTCCCTTTTGCTGTCAACCTTCCGTCATCACACCCCATTAACACAACCTGTGCGCCTGACCCTTGTGCGCCCTTTTCTCTCCAATTTTGCTGCCATCTCCTCCGCACACTATCAGCTCACACCTACATTACCTCCTAGGTCCCTGATGCGCCCACCCCACCTGTCCTGGAGCTGCCACCAGGATGTTGCTTCTTACATCTATTTTCCCCCGCTCACTCTCTGCTTAGGACGAAGCCTGCAGCCCGCCATTCCTCTAACATGGCTTCACTGACTTTCATACTGTCAGCCACCTCAGCAGCTCACCCTCTCACCACTAAACTCCAGCTTACCTCTCTCAGGTCGGGGTCCGCTCCCCAGCCCCCAGGCCCACCCTGCTCATTCCCACCACAGTCTCCTTCACCGGAAATGCCCTCTCCTCGTCCCTTCCAGTCCGACCATCTTCCAAGCCTGCCCAGCCCAGTGTGTTCAACCAGGCAGGCCTTAATTACTCCAAACCATATGTTCTCTTCTCTAAGTTTTGAAAAACACTTTAGTCATTTCTGTTTTTCACTTTTACATACCAGTATGATCATACAAAATCTGTACATAAAGCTACCAACCTTCCCCATTGCCAAAGCATAAGTTTTAATGTTCTTAGCATAGAATTCAAGGTCATTCCTGAATGGACCACAGCCAGTCTTCACACCCCAGCTGTCATTCCCCAAATGAACACTGCATAGCAGTGGTGGCAAACTATGGCACATGTGTTGTTTGTTTTTCTTTTAAGACAAAAATGCCAATGTATGAATTATTTTTTCTAAAGGGAAACCTCGGCATTCAGTTTTAATTGCAGTATGGACGTTTAGGGCTTTGGGTTTTGCTTTGGGCGCTCGTTTCTAAAAGGCTCGCCATCACTGCTCTATAGCGATTTCCTAACCCAAGATGCCCTTGGTCCCTTCTGCAGGAATAAAATACTCTTGCATTTGCTTTGCTATTTTACGTTATCACATTTCTTTCATAGTGATTCACAGATTGCTTTGCGGTTGTGGCTTCAGAGGCTATACCTACCATGAAACACACTATTCTAGCATTGCACGTTATGCTTCATATTTTTCTTAAATATTTCTTTTTATTTGCATTTTTGTAGATGGTAGGAGTTGCTGTTTCAGTAGTATTTACTCTACTCCTCAGCTTTATAAACGTTTCTGTACACTAACCCGTTCAGTTTCCGCACGAACCTGTGAAGTGGGTCCACTTCCTATCATTCTTTGTTCACGTATAAGAAATAGAACACAGAGCAGCGAGTTAACGTGGTGAAGGTAACAGCAGTGGAGCCAAAATTCCAACCAGGAAGCCGAGCCAGAGACCTGGGCTCTTACTCAGGACCACGCACTGTTAGTAGATAGACGGATAAAACAATCAATACAGGAGAAGTTCGAATTAAATATGACCCTCTGTTAGAAGTCAAAAGTGTGCTTTGTTTGTCTGCACAAACGCAAACCTCTTATCTGAGCTTCGAATCAAACACGTTTTTATTAACACCTATTAATTATGCAAATTAAAGGGTTCAGCTCAGCGGCTTAAGCGCCTGCCTGGCAAGCGCGAGGGCCCGAGTTCGACTCCCGGAACCCACATACGAAAAAGGGGCCGGTGATATCGCTCAGCGGCACGGGCGCCTGCTGGCGCTCGAGGTCCTGAGGTCGACCCCCCGGTACCCACAAAAAAAAAAAAAAAAGGGTTCAGTGTGACTTTTCCATTTGATCTATTTTTGACCTTCCATAGAAATTAAGGTAAGACACTAAAAACGTGGTACGCACCACACAGAGAGAGGGAAGAATCATGTGGGACCAGTTTCCAGGATTCATCCACCTGACAGCCTTCCTTTTGAAAGCCAGCTTTTCCTTTTCTGTCATCAATATATTTTATATACTTATTCCTCTCTGTTCCCCCTCTCTTCAATCCCTGCTCTCTGTCCTCATACACAGATGAAAAACACATCCTCTCTCCCCACAATACGGCTGTAGCTAAAGTCATGGAAAAGAAAATGTGAACAATGTTTAAAGTCACCAATCAGTATTTGACCGCACAGAGGCTACAGCAAGTAATCTGCTGGCCTTTGGGCCAGAGTAAAATGACACAGTGTGGACAACTGCTATAGAAAAAACTCGAGCCCATTGGATGGGCCGATGTGGTTGACCTCAGAGTTAAGTAAGGGAATCTCTACTCCAACCATGGGTTCCCACTTAGGGATTACCAAACGGTACCTCACAGAATCCCCAAACTGTAAGTTTTATGGTTTTCATATTTGCTGCAATCAAGAATATGAGTCTGAGCCAGGTATGGTGTTGCATACACCTATAATCCCAGCACTCAGGGGGCTGAGGCAGGAAGATTGAGAGTGTGAGGTTAGCCTGGACAATATAGTGAGACCCTGCCTCCAAAAATCTATCCATTTAATTCATTCCTCTGTCCGCCCCCAAAAATCATCAAACCCACCCATCTCATTGCTCGGATGATTCCGTGTGGCTCGAAGTGAAAATAACTTGCAGAACATCCTATAGTTGCTTAGAAACTTTGCCCCTTACTCTACTCACACCTAGCTGTAGGTCGGAGGAGGGGTGCGCTTTTGCCCTGCCTTGGAACAAGTAATCGTACTGTGTGAATTTCAAATACGCTCACAAGGTCTCCAATTCAGTGTGCAATCAGCTGCTCTGCTGCAGCCCATCCTTCCTCACGCTCTAGTTCTACTTTGTGTAAACTGGGCCGGGAAGGAGCACTGCATTTGTCCCTGCAAATCCTGGCCCTTGAGCAGGTAAGGTTTCCTCACTAATGTTCCCCACAACTCACTCCCTCACACAGAGCCCCAGCGATCAGAGTCCAGGTCACACTCACCTAAGCCACTCCACAAGCTGCTGAAAGGAATCTGGAGAGGATTCGCTCTCACTCCTTCTGATCGTAGGTCTGGCAGCAGAGGCTGAGAGAGTTTAACTTGCTTCCAGAACTACGCTCCGGTTATTGGCACGGTTACTTCCCAGAACTCAGTGCTCGTTCAACAACATTAAGCATTTGACAGTACTGTGTGGTGGTTGCTACTGCAATTCAAGAATCTCACATTGTCGCCAAGGAAGAAAATCATCAATGGTTCTGGGAGCTGTGAGAAAACAAATCAGAGGAGATAACACACATCATAAAATAGAAATAAATGCAGCGAATCTGTATCAAGCTTAACATTTGTATTTATGATATCTAAGGAATAAAGAAGATCCAAAGAAAGAATATTTTCAGATCTAGATTTGTTGAGAAAATGTCCCCAGTCATTCATCGCCCAAGGGTTGTGACTCAATGCTGAGATGTTTGAACTATTTACAACAAACGAAGCCACATACTATAATCAAGGGACCAACTTCCCCGTGGAATCCCCTTCTCTAGAGTAAAACTTGGCAAATAAACTCTGACTCGAGGAAACATTCAAAGCCTGGTCCAATTACTTAGTGATATTTGCATGGATTTTTCACTCAACAGCAAGGAAGTCAAAGAAGAAAGTGAAAGTAAGACATGCAGAAAGGATTTGTTTGGTCCATTCTTGAAAACAAATATAAGAATGTTTAAGGAAGGAAAATGACAGGTCAGAAAGCAAAGGCACATGAGCGCTAGCTCTGGGTCAGAGTTAATGAACTCTCCAAGCACGCCATTTCCAACTTCCCAATTCTCACTGTCCCCTGTTTCCACTTCTACATAAAATTACAGAGTTAGCCTAGACTCTTCATTCTGCTGTCCAAGTTTCACATTCCTGCATCTGTGTATAACATTTGTGTACAAAATTACTTAGTCTCCCTACACCTCCATCTCTTTCTGTCATTGATGATAATGGCCATGAAAGTGTTCTCATAAATCCGTTCATTCATTTATTTGTTCAGCAAATATTACTGAGTCCTATCAAGTGACAAGACCTCTTGTAGGTGCTAGAGGTTTGGCAGTGAAAAACAAAAAGTTGTCTCGATTCCTAAGGGATAAGAACTTCACAGCCCCTCTAGAACACAGTGAAGATAGACAAAGACAATAGACATAACTCCATGTGCAACTCAGAGAGAAATTAATCCTGTGAAGAAAAGCAAAACAAATGAAGGGTGTAGGGGGAGTCAAGAAGACAGAATGGTTGCAGGCAGCAGTTTAGAGTCTCTCTGTGACCCGGAATGCGGACAGCTGGAGGGCAGAGAGAGAAAAAAGAGGTCAAATATTCAAGAAAGAAGTGACAGGAAAGCTAAAAATCATGGAGAAGCAGAAAGGTAACAAAGAGAAAAGTATGGAGCAGTTTGCAATGCCCACCCCGGTTCCCGGGAGAGAGGGGACCCAAGTCCACAAGCACAGGTTTGGTTTCTCCTCTCTGATCAGTCTTGGGGATCCAATCCTCAGAAGAAGGCTGACACCCAGAAGACCCTCTCACAGAAATGGAAGAAACATCCATCCCAACAGATGCATGAATCTCCACATGGAAACGCAGTGAAGTATGAAAAAGCAAGGCAACGTGAATCCTTCAGAAGTCCATCACTTGTCAGGAACTGAATGCAGAATTATCAAAATGGATGAAATGCCAGACAAAAACTTCAGAAGACTGACTTTTACGCTGATCAGTGACTTCAAAGTGCATGCAAATAAGAGCTGAATGAATTAAGAAAGATGACATAGGATACGAGGGAGAAATTCAACAGAGACGTATGTTCTGAAGAACCAGACAGAAATCTTGGGATTGAAAATGTAGTAAGTCAATTCAAAAGTTCAGTGAAAACGCTCCCCAAGAAGTGGAAGATAGAATTTCATGGCTTGAAAGTGAAGTCACTGAATTTTCATACTCCGACAATAGGAAAGAAAAGTAATTAATTATGAAAAAAATTCAAGAGCTCTGGGACATGGTTAAAAGACCAAAGTTATGAACTCTTGGTATGGAAGAGGATGCCAGGATTCAGGCCAAAGGCATAGAAAACCTATTCAGTTAAATAATAACAGAATATTTCCCAAGTCTTGGGGAAGATAGGAACACCCAGGTACAGGTTTCACTTAAAAACCCAAAGAATCTCCCATATCACAGCTAAAATAACAAGAGCACCTAACAATGAAGGAATATAGAAAACTTCAAGACACAAATACCAACTCACTTATAGCACAATCCCACCATAATAACTAAAGACTTCTCTGGAGAAACTCTGAAGGCTTGGAGGGCATGGAATGATGTATTTTGACCACTGAAAGAAACTGCTAACCTTGATTATTATAACCAGCAAAGCTATCTTTCAAAATCAGTGGAGAGATAAAGACCTTCAAAGGTAAGGATGAACTCAAGAAACCCATGACTACTAAACCAGAATTGCAGAAAATATTTAATGGAATCCTATACACAGAAGAGGCAGGGTAGATAAACTACTGAGAACTGGGAAAGAATCAACCAATTTGAAATTCAACAAAATGACAGAAATTAGTGCACAATAACTCTGAATGTAAATGGTCTCAATGCTTCAATTACAAGTCACAGACTGGCACGCTGGATTAGCAAAACGACCTCCAACACTTGCTACCTGAAAGAAACAGACTTAACTAGCAAGGACACACATAGAGTGAAAGTGAAAAGATGGAAAAGTCCAAGGAAATGCTACCCAAAAACAACAAGAGTAGCTATGTTTATAATTCAAAACAGATTTCAAGACCAAATTAGTCCAAAGAGACAAAGAAAGACACTACGTATTGGTAAAGTGCACAGTCCATCAAGAAGATATAGCAAATGTAAATACGTTTGCATCAAACATCAGTGTTCCCAATCTCATTACACAAAAACTACTCAACACAAAGGGACACATAGGTCTCAGTACAAAAATTATGGGTGACTTCACTACTTCACGCTCACCAATGGATAGGTCATCCAGACTCGCTCCCCAACCAACAAAGAAATATAACAGCTAAACTATACCGCAGATCAAATACACTAAAGAGAATCTACAAGACATTCTATTCAACGACTACAGAATACATACTCTTTGCAGCAGCTCATGGAATGTTCTCCGAAACAGATCATATTTTAGACCATAAAGTAAACCTTAACAAACACAAAACTTTTAAATAAGGTTTTGATCTCGTATGATCTCATCAGATCATAATGGACTGAAACCAGAAATCAATAGCAAAAGAAACTATACGAATACATGGAGATTGAACAGTTCACTTTTCTATAGTAAACACAATATTGAAGAAATCAAGGGGGAAATTTAAAAATCCTCGAATCAAAGAAAAATGGAAACCTAACATATCAGAACCTCTAGGATAAACAAAGGCAGTTCCAAGAGGGAAGTTTATAGCTATGTGAGTGCCTACATAAAAAAATCAGAGTGATCGCAAGTAAATGACCTAATGATTCGCTTCAAGGTCTCCAGAAAAAAATAGGACAAACCGAAACTAAATCCAACAGCAAGAAATAATAAAAATCAGAGCAGAAATTAATGAAACCAAAAGTAAAGGAACAATACACAGAAGCAATGAAACAAGAGTTGGTCCTTTGTAAAGATAATCAAGATCGTTAAACCCTTACCCAAACTAATCCAGAGAAAGAGAATCACCAAACCAAAAAAAACCGAGATGAAAAAGAGGATGTTATGACAGACACTGTGCAAATCAGAAGATCATTCTGGCCTATTTTGAAACCCTGTATTCTGATAAATTGGTGAATCTAAAAGAAATGCAAACGGTCCTAGACCTATATGACCTACGAAAACTGAAGGAAGAAATTATTTTAAAGAACCTAAAAATATCAATATCAGGCAATGATATCGAAGCAGTAATAAAAACTCTTCACACAGAGAGAAGCCCAGAATTACAGAGTCAAGGCTGAATTTTACCAGATATTTAGAGAACCAAAACCAATGCTCCTCAAACGATTCTATCAAATATGAAGGAAGGAACACTTCCAAACTCATTCTATGAGGCCAACGTTGCCCTCATACCAAAACTAGAGAAGGGCACAACAAAAAAATGATGTACCAATATTACTGATAAACATAGACTCAGAAATCCTTTATAAAATGCTTGTAAACCAAATTCAACAACATGTTTAAAAGAGCATACATCATAATCAAATCAGTTTCTTTCCACTGATGCCAGAATGGTTTGACATATGCAAATCAATAAATGTAATGCCCCTTACAAATACAATCAAGACTAGAAATCAGATGATCTCAACTGATGCAGAATAAATGCTGACAAATTCAAACTCCCTTCATGTAACAGCCCCGAGAAGTCCAGGCATAGAAGGATCTTACCTCAATATAATAAAGTTTATGTATGACAAACACTCAACTAACATCATATTGAATGTTGAAGAAATGAAAACCTTTCCCCTCAAATCAGGAATGAGACAAGGGTGTCCATTCTCACTATTCCTATTTAATATAGTTCTTGAAATTTCAATCAGAGCAAATAGGCATAAGCAAGAAATAAAAGAATTATAAACAGGAAAAAATGACATCAAAGCATTCTCATTGGCAGATTTTGATTCTATTTTGAGGAGATCATAAAGATGCTACAGCTGACAGATTTGGCAAAGTAGCAAGTAAAATTATGCAAACACATCAACATTAAGATATCAATAACCTTTATATGCACCAATGATGAGCTACTGAGAAAAACATCAGGGAAACAATTCCATTCCCAATAGCTTCAAAAAATATAATACCTAGTAGTCAACTGAACCATGGAGGAGAAAGATATCTACACTGACAATTACAGAACACTGAAGAAAGAAATTAAGGAAGACATGAGAAGATGGATAGAGCCCCCATTTTCATGGAGCAGCCAAATTTATTTAAAAGAAAGAAGGAAACTGCTAACCTAGATTACTATAGTCAGTAAAGCTAACTTTCAAAATCAAAGGAGAAATAAAGACCTTCAAGTATAAGTATAAACTAAAGAAATTCCTGACCATGAGGCCAGAACTGCAGAAAATATTTAATGGAATCCTCTACACAGAAGAGGCAAGGTTCAAGTGGCCATATAACTGGAAAAAAAAATCTACAGATTCAATGCAACACCCATCAAAATTACAATGAAAATTTTCACAGAGCTAGGAATAATAATCCTAAAATTGATATGGAGTTCCAAAAGACCCAGGGTAGCCAAACAATTTTAAGCAAAAATATCAGTGTTGGAGGTATCATAATACCCGATTTGAAATCATATTACAAAGCCATAATAACAAAAGCAGCATGGTACTGGCTCAAAAATAGGCATATAGGCCAATGGAATAGAATAAGGGACACAGAAACAAACCCAGACAACTACAGCTGTCTGACTCTTGGCAGAGGACCTAAAAGAGACAACTTCTTTAACAAATGGTGGTAAAACAGCACAGCCATATTTAGAAGATTACAACTAGATCCCTATCTCTCGCCCTGAATAAAAATCAATTCATAATGAATCAAAGACTTAGATGTAAGACCTGAATCTTTAGAAACACTACAAGAAAACATGACAGAAACACCTGAAGCTGTAAGCACAGGAAAAGACTTCCCGAGTACCATTCTGACAGCACAAGAAATTTTACAATAATCAACAGATAACACTATGCCAAATTAAATAGCTTCTGCCTAGCAAAGGAAACAACCGAGTGAAGAGATAGCAATGCGATAGGAGGAAATCTTTCACAGCTACAGAGGATTATGAGAATATATGAAGAACTCAGAAAACTTAACACCAAAAGGAGAGCCCAATCAGTAAATGGTCAAATGGATGGAACAAACACTTTTTAAAAAGGAAGTACAAATGGACAATAAGTATTCAATATCTTTAGGTATTAGGAAAATGCAAATCAAAACTACACTGAGATGCCATCTCAACACCATTTAAATGGCTACTATCAAAATAAATAAGTAGTGAATCCTGACGAAGATGTGGAGAAAAAGCAACTTTTAGACACTGTTGGTGGGAGTATAAATTATGGAAAATAATATAACGTTCCTGAAGAAACTAATACTAAAACTACTATGTGATTCAACTCTACCATGTATGTTAGTCATCTTTTCTTCACTGACAAAATACCTGGGAAAAACAACTTCAAGGAAAAAAGGTTGTTTTGGCTCAGGGTTTCAAGTTTCAGTCAATGGTCACTGACCCTATCGCTTTTATTACTGTGTTGACACCGAAATATCGCAGTTAATGTGCATGGTGGATAAAACCTAGCAACCTAATGGCATCCAGAAAGCAGAGGGTGAGCCTGGGGATAAGATAAAGCACCCCAAGAATTCCCCAAGGACCTCCTTTCAATTAGACCCATCTCCTAAGTGTCGATCACTTCCCAATAGCCCATCAAAGTATCAAGTCATCCATGGATTTATCATTCATGAGGTTATAGCCCTCGTGATCCGATCACTTTCCAAAATCACTACCTCTGAACAGCTGTTCGTGTTTCCAAACTCACTTCTGAAACCTAGCATTACCTTTAAGGTAGTATTAGCTGGTTACCTCCGAAAAACAGGACCTAACTAAAAAAAAAAGGAAAAAGAAAAAAAAAAAAAAGAAAAGTTTAAAGAGAAACACTACTGGCCAATAATTTTAAATAACATGGATACTAATATTCTGAACAATATACTGACAAATATAATGCAATAAATCATCAAAATATCATCCATCAGGACCAAGCAGGCTTCATACCAGAGATACAGAGATGAATCAACATATGCAAATCAAAAGGTGTAACACATCACATGAGCAGAAGCAAAGATAAAGGTCACATGATAATCTCAAGAGATGCTGAAAAGTCTCTGACAAAATCCAACACCACTCACAATTAACACCCTGAAAAAAGTATGTATAGAAAGAATATCTCAATCTGATAAAATCCATGTACTTAGTTTTCATTTTTATTAGTACACGTTTGCAGTACATAATGATTACATACGTTGTAGGAAATTGGTCCAAAACAGATTTGAATTCTTTTCTCATCACCTTCCCTTAACCTTCCTCTCTCTCCCTCCATCTCCTGCTCCCCTTCACTTGACATAAACCTACTGCCAACATCATATTACATAGAAAAGACCTGAAAGCTCTCCCTCTAAAATCAGGAACAAGACAAATGTGTCCACTGTCACCACTCCTATTCAATATAGTGCTCAAAACCTTAGCCAAAGCAACCAGGAAAGAGAAAGAAATAAAAGGGATATGTATAGGAATGGAAGAAGTCCAACTACCATTATTTGCAGATGACATGATCCTTTACATAGAAGACCCACACATTTCACCAAAACTCCTATAATTAATAACAAAATTGAGCAATGTAGCAGGATACCGAATGAGGAGCATTCCTGTACACTAATAATGAACACACCCCAAAATTAATAAAACAATACCATTCACAATAGCATCAAGAAACATAAATATTTAGGAATTAACCTAAGGAAGTGAAAGACGTCTACAACAAAACTCCAGATAGAAGAGAAGAGGACCTTAGAAAATGGAAAGATACCCTCTGTTCCTGGATAGGCAAACTCAATAGAATCAAAATGGGCATACTTCCAAAACTAATAGAGAGATTTAATGAAATCTCAAATGCCTACAGCATTCCTCACAGAACTAGAGAAAACAATCCTAAGAGTCGTACAGAACCGGAAGAGACCTAGAATAGCACGAGCAAGCCTGGGCAACAAGAACAAAGCAGGAGGCATCATAATCCTGCACTTTAAGTTATATTCCAATGCTACACTGATACAAACAGCATGGTACTGACATAAAAACAGACATGTGGGTCCATGGAACAGAATAGAGGATGCTTAAGTGAGATTATTATATGTTGATTTTGTTTTTCCATATAACTAACATTGCTACATATGCCTGTTTACTAAAAATATTTTGAGTGGCTGTGATTATGATGGACTAGAGATTTTATGTGGGCAATGGCTTTGACAAATGATTTATGCATACAAAAACAACAGTAGAAAAAGACATGATCAAAAAAGTCATTTGACTCTATCAGAAATAAATAGAAAGGTTTGTTAAGATAAAAAATGCAGGCACATTGCACTATATGATCTTGAAAAAAGAGAGAAAACACATAAGCTGGAGGGAAAATAGCTTCTTAATAAATGGTGCTGGGAAAACTGGTTATCCACATGCAGAAATTGAATCCAGATTCATGTCTCTCACCATACACGAAACTAAAATCAAAATGGATGGAAGATTTAAATGTTAAAACAGAAACACTTAATCTATTGGAAGATAAAATAGATAAAACTTCTGAAGACATAGGTGTATGCAAGGACTTTCTCCACAGAACCCCAATTGCACAAGAAATAACACCAAGAATCAACAAATGGAATCACATCAAATTTTAAATCTTTTCCACAGCAAAGGAAACAACCAACAGATTGAAGAGACAACCTACAGTGAGAAAAAAATTCCCCTATGTTAGCTACACCTCAGACAGAAGACTAATACCTAGAATATATAAAGAATTCCAAAAAATCTGATCCCCCCGTAAGACCCAATCAAAAAAGGAGCAAAAAAATGAATAGACACTTGTCAGAAGAAGCAGTACAAATGGACAATAAATACATGAAGAAAGTTCAGCTTCTCTGACCTTTAGAGAAATGCAACAATGACATTCCATCTTACCACAGAAAGGTGGCTATCGTCAAGAAATCAAATAATAGTAAATGCTGGTGAGGCCGCAAGGGAAAAGGGACCCTTCCACATTTTTGGTGAGAATGTAAAACCAGTTCAACCACTATGGAAATCAGTATGGACAGTCCTCAAAGAACTAAAACTAGAAATTCCATTCAACCCAGTTATTCCCCTTCTATGTATCTTTTGGAAAGAATCAAACACATCATTTTACTATGATATATTCACACTCATGTTTCTAGCAGTACAATTCGTAATACTTGTAAGTGGCCTCTATGTCCATCAGCAGATGAAGGGATAAAGGAAGCAGTGTTTATTCACAATGGAGTACTACTCTGACATAAAGAAGGATACACTTGAGTCATTTGTAGGAAAATGGGTGCAACTGGGAAACATAATGTTAGGTGAAATAAATCAGACACACAAGCTTAACTATCACGTGGTTCTCTTGCATGAGAAATGCAGAAAATAAAAAAGGTAGATCATAGGAAATAGGCACACAGGTCTTTTACAAAAGGAAGGAGACAAGACCTGGTGGGATGTGGGAGAGAGGGAAAAGGAAGGGCATGAGAAAAGATTCAAGCTGTGCATGTTCAGGTGCCAACTGCCTAAGAGTAATGGAATCATTAGGTGTACAAACAAGTACTCATTAAAAACTGAAAAAGTGTGTCATTTAATCTCAGGGTGTTTGTAGGCTTTCTGTGGTTCCCTTTGCCACTGATTTCTAATTTCAGTGCACTATTATCTGGTAATACACATAGGTTAATTTTAATTATTTTCATTTATTTAAGCAGACTTTATGGGCTAGTATCTGATATGTTTGGAGAAAGTTCAGCGTGCTGCTGAGAGGAATGTGAGTTCTATTGTTGTGGGTAGAACACTGTAGTTATCTATTAAATCCAATTGTTGAATGTTGTGGTTCAACTGTAAAATTTTTTGCTCTATTTGAGAAAGTCAATTTCTCTATTTGAGAAAGTGGGGTGTTGATGCCCCTACTATGATCATGTTTGTGTTTATTTGATCTCTAATATCCAGTGTACTTTTATGACGTTGGGTATACTGGTATTTGGACAATATGTGTTTACAATTTTTATCTCTTCCTGTTTATAGTTCCCTTAATAAATACATTGTGACCTTCTTTGCACCCCAGTAGCAAGCCTCTGGGTGTGGCTAAATGCAGGCTTCTGTCTGTGTCCCAAGACCCAACCACCCCACCTAATTTGGGGAGAGGCAGAGGTAGTGTAGTTTGACCAGCATCGAGTTCCCCACTGACATCCACCAGGGACTTCTCACTGCCCCTCCCTTCATTGTGGGGCAAATTCCACCATCATCTGCTTTCCTTCCACCTGCTTTCCCTGTTTTCCCTCCACCAGCCTCTTTCTCAGTGCCACGCCTGAAGCCCTGTGACCTGGGCACCACTCTCTGTCCTTCCACTTGCGCTCCTGAGACTTCACGCTAACCTGAGAACTTGGGGCAGTTCCAGGGCTCCCTGCCCTTTGCAGTCCCCAGCAAGTGGGTCCTGGGGGATCCCCATGGGCATCCTCTGGCAAGCATGGGCAACACATCGAATTCCCATTGTAAGTGGGAAGAACGGACAACTTATTACGGCTGGGTTGGTCCAGCCTTCTCTGTGCCAAATGCCTGCCAGTCCCAGGTGCTGCTTGCTCATGGACCGCTAGTGTTTTCAACTTCCCAAGTGGAACCTGCTGTTGTTTCATCTACCACTCTCCAGCTTTCAGTTTCTCCAGATCTCACTCACTGTGCTCCTCTTCCCAGGGGAAGGTCAGGGTGATTGTGAGCCTATTCCATCAGCCAGAGCCTTCCCTTGGGTGCCTGATCCTCTCCGGAGAAGGTGTCTGCTGGACCCATGGTGAGGAAGTGTGCCTCGATCCAGGGGTTCTCCAGCTTCCTCTCATCAGCCTCCCTGAAGCTGGGTTTTGGTCCGGCAAGTTTCTCTGTATTTTCTGTCCCTTAGCCCCCACCTCAGGATACCTTTCTCCAATGCATGGTTTGGAGACTACCTCCTTTGCTGATTCCGGGCATGATGATCCTCCCCCTTATACATATGTCAAAGCCCTTTCATGTCCATTATTTCATTGAGTGTCAGACATCCTTTGAGGTGAATGAACTATGAATTAATCATTCCTCATTTTTAGTTTTGGAGGTTGGAAAAGCATTCAGATTAGATTTTAGATGGAAGGAACAGAATCTGAAACAAGATAGAAGTCAAGAAGTAAGCAATTTAGGATAGAAACATTCTATCATGTTTCTCCACACTTCATAGGCTCCATTTCCATGTTCACCTCCTGACCCCACGTGGCTGCTGGAGCACTACTCATAATGGCAGCATTCCTGTGAGCAGGAAAAAGGAAACGACAAAATAAGTGCATATCCCCTCCCCTGAGTTGAAAGAGAGCCTGAGTAATGCCATTTTTACTTTAGGCAGACATATGATCAGATAAATATTCAAGGGTTCTCTTATTATAGAAGACAGAATGGGAAAACAACTGCTGAGAAAACAGTAATCTGCTCCAAGCAACAGTGCACAAATTCAGGTATTCTGACTCCTAGAATCAACTTTCCCCATCCCAAGCCAGCTTTACTCTTTAATTGTGATAAAATTGACATCCAGTGAAATGTACAGACCTCAAGTGCACAATCCCACATTTTGCCAAATGCATACTCTGTGTAATCAACAGTAGAGCCAAGGTGTGGAAAGTTTCGATCGTCCCATAAACTTTCAGAACCTTCCATGTAATCCCTTACCCCAGAGGCACCAACTGATGTGATTTCTATCATGATGGATTAGCTAATCCCCTTCCTAGGCTCCTATAGGTGAAAGCATAAGGTACATACTCTTCAGTACATAGCTTCTTTCACTCTACATGGTTTCAAGATTTTGTGTTTTGTGTTACAATTGGTTTGTTTTTTTATTCAGTGAGTAATATCTTATTGTATGAATATACCACAAGTAGAAATGCTCTTGTTGGACATAGGAGAGAGTTCTGTTGTTGGTTGTTGTGAATTAAAGCTGCTGAAAACATCTTCTACGTTCCCATTTGGTTTTATGTAAGCATAAACTGATAGTTGTATTTGATATGCAAAATACCTTTCACAAGAAGGGATATGTAAGAAATAGTCCCGATTCTGAAAGAGAAAGGATTGGTGGAGGTTTGATTACAGCTGGAGGGGAAAGAAAAGGTCAGAGTCAATGGTTAATTTTCACCAAGTTAGGTCGTAGACTCAACTGGCAAACACCAGTCAAAAGGACATTGAAAACAGGCTTATACCACAAATATTTTAACGAATGTAGTTTCCTACAACAAATACTCATAGACACCCATTTGAGTCCTTCATGAGGATTATCAAACCAAATATTACAATTGAGAAACTATTTTGGCTGACAGATTTTCACAGAAACTCAATTTCATGGGGACATATTACAGATAATCCATAGATTTTACTTAAATATTTGGAGGTTTTATGTACATACTTGTTCATCTTCCCTGTGTTTCTATAAAAAGGATAAAGGTAAATTCAGTGTTTGTGTGTGCAAAATCAACTGTGTCAAACATTTTCTTAAATCTTAAACTGTCTCACTATAGTTTTCTAATTAATCATTGGGTGAAGCGTACAGGATCTTGCCTCAGCTCTACATTTAATCGAGACTGAGTTAACGGTATTTGGCAGTAGCAGGAATCAGAGCTCATTTCATTTAATGAGCTGCTCTTAGGTGATCGGTAAAACATTTCATCACAGAAATTTTAAACATACACAGCTTGGTCACAGCAGTGTAATGGACACCCACATACTCGACTTTCCAATGATTACCAAATCCGGGCAAATTTTCTTCCATCAGTGTCACCCTGAAACTGGGATCGCATAGTTCTCTGCTCTGTGGGTCTCTCCTGGGCCTCGTAGGATATTCCACAGCAATGCCAGTCTCTGTGTACTCAGCGGTAATCACACCTCCCTCCCTGGCCAGGCTGGACAAGGGGACATCCCTCAGACATTGCCAAGTGTCCTCTGCGGGACAAGGTCAACATGGATGGGAACCACTGATCCTCCTCTGCTAATCCAAGAGTACCTCAGTTTGGCGACACCTGTGCTCCATAATCCTTGGGCCCACCCTTCGAGCAGTGTCGTTTTATTCACAGCCACATGTTCCGGTGCTGAAGAGCAGGTGAGGTCTCGCTGCCCTGTGGACAGCCCCACACAGGTAGGAGCTCTGTGAACCCTGGGAGAGTTGAATTTGTTCCCGTGCTCGCGGGGTTCCGACGCTGTTTCCTAGGAGCACTTCGAGGTCCTGCTTCCCCTGGGATCTTCTGCCAGGTGGGGGAGGGCGAGAGAGCAGCTCCCTGGGCCCCGCCTCCTCCGGGGCAGGGTCTCCCCTGGCGCTGTAAACCCTGTGAACAGGAGGCTGAGCTGCCCCGGTTCCTAGACCTCGGTGGAACACCTGTGAGCCAGGGCTCCTTCGCTGTCCTTTTAAAATCAGGTGGGCAGAGACTCCAGCGCTTCATCTGCGAGTCCCCAGGCCAAGGCTGGGGAGCAGGTGCTGCACCTCGAGACCCCAGCAAGGCAGGAGCTCTGGCTGCCCACGGGCCGGTGCGTCCTGCCCATCGGTCCCTGGGAACCCGCAGGGCCCGCTGATCTCAGGCCTCTGCACAGCTGCGTGCAGAAGAGAGTGCGTCCCTGTGCTGAGAACAGCACGGTCACGGAAACAGCGCTGTGAGTTGTCTTTTGTCACCACGGGCTTCTTCTGCATGGGATGACTGATTCCGCCTTGAAAGCAGAGGGAACGGAGCTGTGACCCACAGGGAACTTCCCCAGTGCTCCTGCGTGGGTCTGGGCTTGGAGGCGAGCACAGGGCCGGGGCCTGGGACTGAGGGGTGGTGAAGGTGTGACAGCGGACCTCGGGCACCGTTATTCTTTCCGTGTGTACTGAGCACTTCGTGCTAAGGCTCGTGGGGTGCACAGCTCCTCCCATCCGTCCAGTGACATTCCCTGAACGCTGTTTCCCACAGTGACTTCAGTGAGCCCCGGAGATGGATGGTGAGCAGGTCCCCTCTGTCCCCAGGAGGCTCACACCACAGAGGGACAGATGGTGACACAGCAGTTCTGATTCGACGTGGTAGGCGCTGTGACTCCAGATGTCCTTGAGAGAGTGGGTACCCGCGGTGAGGGCCTGTGAGTTGCAGGGGTGGGTTTCCTGTCTGTGAGAGGAAACAGAAGCAGTGCCTAGAAGGGGACTTAACTTAGCCTGGGACGGAGCTGGGAGCGGCACCTACGGCATCCACGTGTGAGCCAGGTAGCATCTGCATGTAGCAGTTTGGACCTTGACTCTCACGAAGGTGAAAAACTTGCTCGCAATCACGTAGGTGCTGCCTGCAAAGCGCTAAATGTGAACATAGGAGCCCAGGCTGTTAGCAGCGCTTTCTTCCGTGAATGGCTTCCTGGTGGAATTCCTATGGGTCTAAGGCTTCACAGCAGCTTTCTGCCCTCTCTTTGTTCCTTAATCATGAGTTCTATTAATGAGGTCTCTGTGGCTCCAGGCGGCCTTTAGTCGCCTGAGCCTATCTTGGTCACTGGAGGAGGAAGCTGTGTGTGATTCGTGGAAATCCTCGGGCTCCTTCTTTCAGGTGTCCGGAGTCTCCCTGTATGAGGGGCTGTGTAGATGCACACAGCCCTCAGCTACCGTGGACAAAGCCCAGCGTGGACCAGGACGCTCTGTAAACCAGTCATTGAGCAGTGTTGGTGATGAAGAGGAAGTGGAAGGCTGGGCTGTGTGAGGGCATGGGGGGCACTGGGTGCGGGGGACCAGTGTTTCCACCGGGGGCAGCGACTGCAGCAATGCAGGTTCCAGGAAGAGAACTGTGTACAGATGGAGCTGGACCCTGGGAGAAGGAATGAGGCGCCAAGCAACCAAATGCAGCATAAAGAATTAAGAGCAGAAATAGAAATAATACCACACACTGTGTCTGTGATCAGCTTCGTGGTCTTTTCAGGGGGTGCTGAGTACAAGGAAGGGACCAGGGACCTCTCTTCTGAGCACTCAGAGGGAGGAGCAGAGGGGACGACGTTGTTCTGTGAGCCAAGCACAGCGAAGAAGCAAGGACAAGTGTGGCACAGCGCGGCTTCGGGGGAAAGGAAATTAAAATCTTTCAGAGTCCCTAGACAGCCACCTCACAGGGACATAGGGACACTGCTCTGGGTGCTGCACAGTCCTGTGAGGTGACTTCAGCGCTATCTCGTACGTCCCCCCCTTCCGCTCTCTTTCCAAGAGGCCGCCCTCTGTACACACAGTGATTTTGCTTTCCAGCTGACAAACGTTTATCCTTGATCCTTTCCCATTATCCACAGAGTCCACAACAGCCCGTCACGCACCAATGGTAGGCTCTTCTCTCTCTGTCTCTGTCTCTCTCTCTGTCTCTCTATTTTCTGCTATTCTCCTGTTTATTCCAGGCACACACAATTCTACTTTCAATATCTTTTTTTTTTTTTTTTTTTTTTTTTTTTTTTTTTGGGTACCGGGGGGTCGACCTCAGGACCTCGCGCACCAACAGGCGCCCGTGCCGCTGAGCGATATCACCGGCCCCTTTTTCGTATGTGGGATCCGGGAGTCGAACTCAGGCCCTCGCACTTGCAAGGCAGGCGCTTACGCCGCTGAGCCATCTCACCGGCCCTCTACTTTCAATATCTAGTGCATCATAGCTATGCCAGGTCTTTTATGTAATTCACCTACTTCATAATATCTCTCTTTTTGTGTGTCATTTCAGATCACACCACTGAAATCGCTGCCACTTGGTGGTGCCCTCATGCCTAGCCCATGCAATGTGACTGAATTCATTTTCCTGGGATTTTCCCCGAATCCGCAGGTGCAGAGGGTTTGCTTTGTGATATTTCTGCTCTTGTACGCAGCAATCCTGCTGGGGAATTTCCTCCTCATACTCACTGTCATGAGCAGCACAAATCTTGGTTCCCCCATGTACTTCTTCCTCAGCTCCCTGTCCCTGGTGGAGATCTGCTACTCCTCCACCACAGCCCCCAAACTCATCTCGGATCTGCTAGCCGAGAGGAAAGCCATCTCGGTAGGGGGCTGCATGGCGCAGCTTTTCTTCCTGCACTTCTTTGGCGGCATTGAGATGTTTGTGCTGACCGTGATGGCCTATGACCGCTACGTGGCCATCTGCAAGCCTCTGCACTACACGACCATCATGAGCCGGCAGGTGTGTGCTGTCCTCGTGGGAACAGCGTGGGCGGGAGGCTTCATGCACTCCTTTGCCCAGATCCTTCTCATCTTCCGGTTGCCCTTCTGTGGCCCCAATGTGATTGACCACTATTTCTGTGACGTGCTGCCCCTGCTCAAACTTGCCTGCTCAGACACCTTCTTCATCGGTCTCCTGATTGTTGCCAATGGGGGGACCCTGTCTGTGATCAGCTTTGTGGTCCTGTTAGCATCCTATGTGGTCATCTTGGTCCACCTGAGGACCCGTAGCTCCGAGGGGCGGCGCAAAGCCCTGTCCACCTGCGCATCCCATGTCACCGTGGTGACCTTGTTCTTCGCACCTTGCGTCTTCATCTATCTGAGGCCTTCTGCCACTCTGCCTGGAGACAAGCTGGTAGCCGTGTTCTACACCGTGATAACCCCACTCCTCAACCCTGTCATCTACTCACTGAGAAACGCTGAAGTGAAGAAGGCCATGAGGAACCTGCGGATCGGGACGGCGAAGCTGCTGACGGCCAGAGGCTGAGTCTTGGTTTGGGTCCTTGGGTTTGGACTGATTTGGAGTCCAAAGTAAGGGGCTCTGTGGGTAGATGGAAGTTCACAGGGTTTGTTGGTTCTAGAGTTACTTTCTCTCGTGCACATCTTCGAAAATTTTAATCATTTGTGAAATATGTCTTTATGGTTGTACTGTAACAAGCCTAGTCATTTTAGATTATCGTTTTTACTACACTAAATAATAGTGAGTTAAATAGGTTTTTTCTTTTTTTGGAGACAAGGTCTTATTATGTAGTTCTGTCTAATGCTGAAATCGCTATGTAGCCCAGGTTGGCCTGGAACTCGTGGCAATCTTCTTACCTCAGCCTCCCAAGTGCTGGGAGTACAGGCATGCACCGCCACCGCAGGCAATATCTCAAGTAGAAATATTCACCTATACTTCTGGTTTTCTTCCACACTGACTTCCTGTAGTGAATTTACCATGGTATGGAGCATAAAGACCTTAGATGCAGTGTTAAATTGAAACACAAAGCTTCTAACGTGCTCTTGACAGAATCAAACACTGTCATTAAACACTTTACAGTGAGGAATAAGATTTTAAGTCTTCTCAGATTCTCTCCTAACAAGATATTTATTAATTACAAATGTAAAATAAAAAACATAACTTTATAGCCTGCTCCCTTACACAATTTCCCAAAATTAACATCCCAGGAGTGAGGCAGGTTGGTGGTGCGTGCTTCCTGGTAGGATGTAAAGCACACAGCATCACTGCTGCGATGTTGCTCCCAAAAGCACGTAACCTGGCCTGAATATGAGAAGGCATAAGGGACAGCAGAGTCCAAGACTGTGCTTGGCAATGATGGTTCACTCTTTAAAGCGTGACGACAAACACTGTGGGACTCGCCCACGGTCCGGCAGATGACCGCCGAGGGCAGCTCGTGCCCCTGGACGGGATCCTGCATTAGACTAAGGGTGTGGGTGGGCAAAACTCCGCAGGTGCGATAATGGAACCACGTGGATGTTCATTTTCTGATTTTGAAAATCTGTACTGGGTTTATCTCAAATAATATCCTTGGATCTAGGAATTACTCATGTAGCGATCTAGAGACAAAAGATCATTTCAGAAAATATATTTAAGGTATATGACAGGCTGATTTGATATAAATAAACACAGTTAAATAATTAGAATAGGAAAGCAAATTCACGTGCCCCTGACCTTCCGTAGGTCGCTTCTTTTTAACAAACATGCCTAAACTCTACTCCGTTACCAAACGCTTAGTACGCAGTATTTTCAGGATAATTTTCTTGCTATACATCAGACCCCTAGACTTATTCATGCTATCTCTACCAGTGGGGGTCATTTAATGCAGTTCTCCCTATTTCCATTGCGTGAGCAAAATTCTACCTATCTTTTTGTCTTTGTGTCTATTACTTATTAAGCAAATGAATGATGAAGAAAATGTGGCAGGCTAGGAACATTCGGGAAATTTCGGTTAAGGAAGAACAGGAATTATTCCTTATATTTTTGCATGTTTGGGTAAGCCAAATTATTTTACAGTAAAAAGTGCAAAATATTTTGCAAATTAGACTTCTTATTGTACTTTAATGTGCATTGCTCTGTTTTTTATGAGGGTGTTTTTTAATGGGTTTAAATCTTATCTAAAAGTTAATTATTTGCTCTTTAGCACTACAAAGATAAATAGAAGTCCAGTAAAATGTTTTAGAACTTTAAAAGCATTACATTTCTATATATAATAAAATGATCATTTTTTCTATGGATTTATTCCATTCATTTTGTGTTTAAAATATCTGACATCATAAATTATACAAAGTTTTTGAAAAATGAGTTGACTTTTTAATTTAATTTTGTGCAAAGGTAGTATATTTTTAAGGTTTAAAAAATAAAATAGGGGGCTGGTGAGATGTCTCAGCGGCACAAGCGCCTGCTTGGCAAGTGCGAGGTCCTGAGTTCGACTCCCGGAACCCACATAAAGGATAAAAAAGGGGCAGGTGATATCGCTCAGTGGCACAGGTGCCTGCTGGCACTTGAGGTCCTGAGTTCGACCCCTGGTACCCACAAAAAAAAGAGAAAGGTACAGAAATTAAAAGTTTTATTCTATTTTTTTCTTCTTTCTTCTTTGCCCTTAGCCACTTCACTTTCTTAGTCTCCTATATTTCCTTCAGAGCTGCTGTAACAAATATATATGTAATACGTATAACCTCATTCAGCTTTTACAAACAAATCTCTTTCCTGAGAGACTGTATCTCCATAATTTTAGCCCTACAACAAATCTATGAAAGTTCTCCAAACTGAAAGAGATGTTAATTATTAAGAAGAAGATGTAGGAAGATAGTGAACTCTCTGGAAAAAGCAATTATACAGACAAATTCAGAATACTCTAGCATTATAAATATGGTACATAAACTGTTCCAATCTTTAGAATGAAGTCTAAAGTGTAACACAACTAAAACTTGTAATAACTACCTTAATATGTTAGAGATGAGCAGTACAGATTATGTTAAATGAGATGTGAAAAATTCAAAAAGTGGAGAGGAATGGAGAAAAAGTGTAGACTTTTCTTACGGAATTAACATTTTTTCTTTATGGTTATGTTAAGTTGCTCCCATTTGAAAGTAGCTTGTTAGAGTCAAAAGATGTTTGCTGTAATTCTCAATATGACCTGAAAGGAAAAATTTTATAACAGACAACCAAACATAATAAGTAATGAAAAAATATGTCATGTAAAGGTAAAAATTTCCTATGATGAGTATAATCCATATGTATGACAAATATGTACAAATAAAAAATAAAGCTAAAAAACACTGTGAACCAAAACAAACCCCTAGAATAAGTTACTTAATCATGAAGGAAAACTGGAGGAGGAAAAAAAAAAAAAGAAAAAAAGAAAAAAAGAAAGAAAGAAGCTGCAGAAATCTACAGAACAAGTTACAAGTTACAAAATGGCCTTGGTAAGACTTACCTATCAATATTTACCTTGAATGTAAATTAAATTCTCCAATTAAAAGCCATGCAGTGACTGAATAAAAATAAACAAGATCCAAATAAAGGTTCCTTACAAGAAATTAACTTCACTATGCAGTCGAACACTATACAGTGAAGAAATGGAATATGATATTCTGTGTAAATGCAATCCAAAACGAGGCAGGAGTAGCCATCTACTATAGATTACATCTTAAGTCAAAAGAAGTAAGCAATACGAGAGGTCATTATATAATGATAAAGTTGTCAACTAAACAAGTGCAGATGACAGTTTTACGTGCATGCAGTCGCAATATCAGAGCACACAAATGTAAAGCAAACATTAATCTCTCTAAAGGGAAAGATAGACTTCAACACAATGATAGCATTTCATAGATTTCAACACCCCGCTTTCAGCAGTGGACGGAAATCCAGACAAAATCAACAAAGAAACAGCACAGTTACACTGTAGCCCTGACAGGCGGGACTAACACACATCCACAGATCACTCCACCCAGCAGCGCAGAATATACACCCCCGACCGCGCATGGAACGTCTTCCAAGCTATACCGTCTGATGGGCCACAAAAGCAGTCACAACTTTTTTTTTTTTTTTTTTTTTGCACAACTACAAATTGAACCCAGGGCATTCACACTGAACTACACTCCTAGCCCTTTTTATATTTTTATTTCTGAGTCAGGGTTTTGCTAAATTGCCCAGGTTGAACTTGCAATCCTCCTGCCTCAGCCTCCCAGAGCATTGTGTTCACAGCCATGCACCCCTGTGCCCAGCTTTAACACATTTTTCTTTTTTTTTGTGGGTACCGGGGTCGAACTCAGGATCTCGCACGCCAGCAGGCGCCGTGCCGCTGAACGATATCACCGGCCCTTTTTCGTATCTGGGTAGGGTATCAGGAATCGAACTCAGGACCTCGCGCTTGCCAGGCAGGCGCTTACGCTGCTGAGCCATCTCACCGGCCCTTTAACACATTTTTAAGAAAAGAAATCACACAATGAAATCACACTAGAAATTAATAACAAGAAAATCTTGGAAACTATTCAAACATGTGGAAATTAAATAATTTATTTTTAATAACCAATGGACAAAGAAATCAAAATGGAATCAATTTCACTGATTTCTGCTCTATGCTTACAATTTCCTTCCTTTACTAGCATTGGGTTTGGATTGTTTTTGTTTTGCTAGGACCTTGGGGTGATCGTAGGTTATTTGTTTGGGCTCCCTCTGGTTGGTGATGTTGCCATTCCCAGCTATAAACTTCTCTCTTAGTACAGCTTTCCTCATGTCCCATGAGTTCTGGTATGTTGCACTAGCATTATCATTTAGTTCTAGAAATTAACTTATTTCCTCCTAGATTTTTTCTATAACCCATTGTTTAAGAGTATATTGTTTAGTTTCCATGCATTTGGGTAATTTCTCTGTTTTCTTTTCTCATTGATTTCTAGTTTCATTGTGCTATGATCTGAGAATATGTGTGGTATATTTTCAACTCTGCTATGTCTACTTATGCTTACTTTACTGGCTACTGTGTAGTTTATTTTGGATAAAGTTTCACGTGTTGGTGAGAAGAATGTGTATTTGATTGTTGATGGGTGGAACACTCTGTAGGTATTTATTAAGTCCGTTTCTTTGAAGGTTTTGTTCACCTCTGATATTTCTTTTTTTTTTTATTTTAAAGAGAAGAAAAAACAAAACAAATCAAAAAAGAACAAATTTTCAAAACAACATAATATGAGGGTAACAATGGTTAATGCATTGCATATTATTATCTTTAAGTTAGTTATTCAGGATACCAGATCATTAGCATTCAATTGTCCAAACATTACTGGCACAAACCTTACTCTTCAATGAACTAAGTAAAATTGGTAGTGTATCTATCTTAACCACCTCTGATATTTCTTTGTTGATTTTTTTGTCCAGTGAATGTGTCTATTTGTGATAGTTGGGTATTGAAATCCCCCACTATAATTGTTTTTAATTCTTACCTGGTCTTTAATATTCAGTAATATTTGTTTTATGAAGTTGTGTGCACCATTGTTTGGTGCATAAATGTTAATAAATGCTGAATCATTCCCTTAATCAATACATAATGACTTTTTTTGGCCCTTTCCATCAGTTTTGGCTTCATGTCCACTTTGTGTAAATATAGAATAGCTACACTGGCTTTTTTTTTCAGGCTCCCATTGCAGGGAATATTATTTTCCATTCTTTGATTTTTAGTCTGAGTTCCTTTCAGGGTTAAATGTGTCTCTTGCATACAGCATAGCATTTGTTTTTGTTTCTTGATCCATTCTGCCAGTCCGTTCTTTTGACTGGGGAATTGACATCACCCGCATTGAGAGTCATTACTGATAGGTACTGACTATTCCTGTAATTGTCTCATTTTCCTGTTGCTGATTCCCTACCTTTCCCTCTACTTCACTGCTCACCCTGCCTGGTATACTCGTTCTATTAGACCTTTGGTCATTGTTAGCTTCATTGTCTATTTCTAGGGTATCACTGAGAATTTTTTGGGGTGCTGGTGTAGTGGTCATGAATTTCCTTAGGTGCTCTTTATCATGAAAACATCTTAGTTCTCAAGCAATTTTAAAAGATAGTTTTGTGGGATATATCAGTCTGCATTGGAAACTATTTTATTTTAGGGCTTGAGACATTTTACTCCAAGCTCTCCTGGTCTTTAGTATTTGTGTTGTGAAATCTGCTGTAATTCTAGTGTGTTTTCCTTTATAAGTGATTTGTTGGTTTTCTCTAATCATTTTTAAGATTCTGTTCTTGTGCGGGACTTCAACAATTTTGACTATGATGTCGCGTGGAGAGGTTCTTGTCTGATCATGGCTATTTGGGGTTCTGCGTGCCTGCTTATCTGTACGCTAAATTCTTTCTGTTATTTGGAATGGTTTCTGCTATTATTTCAGTAAACAGTTTTTCATGCCCTTGGTGCTGTTCTCTGGTTTTTCACTAATTTCAATTAATTTTAGATTAGTCTTGCATCACTTAGGAGCCATTGGATCCATTTTCTTATGTTGTTTCTTTGTTTTTAAAGGGTCACCCATTCGTCACCGACATCTGCTCTGTCTTCTAGTTTTGATACACTGTCACTTCTGCTGCCCATACTTTCAATAGAATTTTTAATCTACTGAATTTCTATTTGTATTCCTTCATGGACTCCAACCTTTTTCTATGCTTGTCAGTCGTATTTGGCATCACTTTGTTTAGCTTTGCTAAGTTTTCATTCATGCTTTCTGCAGTTTGCTGATTGTTTTCTTTATTTGGCTGAATATCTGTTTACTTATATCTGCTGTGAACTTGTCAAGTGCCTTATTGAACAGTTTTGTTATCTCCTGGGATATGGTTTTGAGTGATTCAAGAGCATGGCTTTAATTTCCTCCCTTTGGTGGCCCACAGATCAGCTTCATGGGAGTGGGGGTTTTGGGGAGGAATTTTGTTGGTTTGTGTTTTCAAATTTCTGTTTTTTTTTTTTTTTTTTTTTGTATGTCAGGGCTTGTGGGTTGATTGCAGTGGAAAGCTTTGTTTCTAGCATTGAGACCTCTTTAGTTCATAACTACTTTTCAGTTGTGTCCTCTGGGCATGGCTAACTACAGGCTTTGCCTCTGCTTGCAGGATCCAACCACCTCCATTTAGTTGGGATGGGAGTTTGCAGTGTATTTGTCCCAGCACCCAGTTCTGCAGGAATGGGCCACAGTATTGTTAATTACCCCAAGGCAATCCAGACATTGGCGTCCCAAGAAAACCAATTCATAGCAACAGCTACATTACCTTGGCTACAGTAATAAAATCAGCACCAATTGTAACACCAAAGACAACCTGAATATTGACAAACTCTGAAGATCAATAATATGCCACCCTTACCCATAGAAAAGAGACCTACAATTATAGTGTGAACATTAGGCCCATCAAATATTGACCTACTATTGACCTTCAGTAAATATCTACTCTATGGAACAACTTTACCTCTACCAACATTAGAACCGTATTCAACGGCAATAGTGTAGGGTTAACTAGGTATCTAGAGACTCATAACACTTAGGAGTTATACTAGTAGAATAGAGGTTTTGGGGAAGCAGAGAATGGAAAAAGGTAAAACTTGAGAAATTATTCAATGGGATGTGATGATGAGGAGAGAAAAGTGAGGAAGGGGGTCCTACTGAGGAGTAAAAGCAAATTAATAGTGTTAGAGAACTGCTGCAGAAAATAAGAAAAAGAAGAAAAAAGATAAACAGAGAGCATACTACAAGAATAAAAGAAAGAAGAAAGAGAAAAGCAGTTGAAATGGGAAAGGTAAGAAGGAGAGAAAAGAAACTTAAAGAAGAAAAAGGGAGAAAAAGCCCCAAATCCCCCCATCCTCCCAGGAATGTAAGATAAAAATAAGAAAAATAACATTTAAAAACCTGAGTCATAGAAAAAATTCCTGTGTTTTTGAATGAATGGTTTCTTTCATTCATTCAAAGACATTCTTGGGATCCAGCTAGTCATGATTTTTTCCTCCAAGTTTTAGGGCCGATGGGTGTTTGAGGTGCCCTCCCTTCACTAGAGACCCCTCTGCCCATTCACCCCAGAATGTGGCTACCGTCCAAACCCAGGTGTGCCCTTGCTCACGCCTGGGAGATGAGATCAGTCCTCCGGGCACTGCTTGCTCTGGGCCACAGGGTGGGGTTCAGGAGGGCTGCTGGGCTTCCTGTTGACAATTGTGCAGCCCGGTTTCTCCTGTCTCTTCTCAGTCATTCTTTATGATCAGGTCTGTTATTCGTTGCTTTGACTGCCGTGTGCCAAGTGGAAGCAAAATACGTAGTGCTGGCTTGGAGGTGGTGGGTGGTCATGTTCTTGCAATGCGGGACACGTGTCCTATGTGGGCCTATTTGCCTATGTGGGGGACTGCTCCACACACCTGGTGCAGGTGTGCTTGCCTGTGTCAGTGTGGGCCTGCTTGCTTAGTATCCTCGATTTCTCTTTTTCTCCTTCTCCTCTCATCTGAATTATGAGGAAATTTTATTAGTGTTACTTGTAAGTATGTTTAGAATGTGCCTACTTCCTATCATCCCGGCCCGAGTCACAGTTATCTCTTGACTGGATTGTCGTCATAGTCTCCTAGGTGGTTCTCTCTGTTTCTCACTTCCCTCCAATCTTTTCAAGACAGCAGCCAAAGATCCCAGCACCAGGTAGCTTTTCCCTGTTACCTTGCATGAAGTCTCCTCCAGTATTTTTGTTGCTCTCAATCTGTTTTCTTTTTCTTCATAGGACTTATTGCTGAGTTACATATCCACTTCTATATGCTTACTATGTGTCTCTACCTCTTTTATGTCTGGGAAGGATGTGGACATTGTAACATCTTGGAGGCTAAGGACTTTATTTATTTTTATTTTAAAGAGAAGAAACAATAGAAATGATACAGAATTTTGTAACAATATAGGAAATTAACAATGGTTAGTATATTGCATGTTGTTATCTTCAAGTAGTTGCTCAGATTACAAGATATAGGCATGCAAAATTGATACAACAATATAAGCATAAACCATTCTGTTCAATAAGCTAAAAGAAATTAGCAGTATAATTATCTTAACTATCTTGTGTATATGTATATGTATATTTATATATATATTCTTTTCCCTTCCTTCTTTTCTCCTTTCTCCTTTCCTCCATCCCCATTGTTCTTTCCCTTTGAGCAGTTTCTTTCCCTTTCACAATATGTATTGCAGATTTTGGATCTTATTTACTCTTTCAGCTTTTTATACTAGGGAGACAATATGATGTTTATACATGTGAGTCTGATTTATTTAACTTGTGAGTATGGTCTCAAGTTGCATCCATTTACCTATAAAAGCCTCAAGTTTATCCTTCTTTATAGCTGAATAGTACTCCATTGTATAAAAATACCACATCTTTTTTATAGGACTTTATTTTTAATTACCAAATTTCCAACACTTATAATAGTGTTTGCAACTTCAATACTTGCTTCTATTGGAAGAATGATGTATCAGTCAGTGTTTTACTAGACAAACAGAAATAACACAAGATATACAAATATATCGGCATTTACAAGCTTGGCTTACCATGGCCACCCACAGAGTGGGATGAGGAAGCATGCAGAGGGCGTCTTTTCTTTTTTTCTTCGAAGGTCTGGAGCTCACTGCAGTGTCCCGTGCAAGTCTGTATCAGGAGGCCGATGGGTCTGTGATGGAAAGCTGGAGAATCTATGCCGGAAGGCTGAAAGATCTGTGCTGGAAGCCGAAAAGCCTGCGCTGGAGCCAGGAGATGATGTCCAAGGTGAAGGCGAAGACTGGAGCTCCTCCGAAGAAACAAGCAGCTCCGTCCTTCCTCGTTTCCCCTTTATACCATCCAGGCGATGAGCTGCTCTAGGGTGGGTCTTCCATGCCCTAGTGTGTGGAATTGATGAGCCCATTTAGTTAAGCTTCTCTTACCTGCACTTCTCAAGTTGATACAAACAACCATCACAGAAGACATTTTTTTTGAGGAAATTCTTTTTTTTTTTGTGTGGGTACCAGGGGTCGAACTCAGGACCTTGCGCTTACCAGGCAGGCTCTTATGCCGCTGAGCTATCTCACTGGCCCCCAGAGGAAATTCTTGCGATAGTTTATTACTATGATCACTATAATCATTGACAGATGGACACACAAGAAGACTAAGTGATTTCCTGCATGAATGTTCTACATGAATTTCAAAAGTGGGAGGTACATAAAAGATAATCCAGACTAACTCTACATTTTATACAAAATTGGAAATCAGAGAGTGTGAGCTATAGGGAGGTGAAATGGCCTTTGGTAGTTAATCAACAACTGAACCAGAGTTAGAGATCTTCTTTTTCTTTCTTTCTTTTTAGAATTTATTTTCAGTGGGCAAGTCTGGGAAAAAAGCCCTTTACATGTCCTAATTTCAATTTTCTTCTTTTTATTTCTTTGTTATTGGGTGTAAACTTTTATGAAAATGTCAATATTTTAAAATAGATTATGAAACTTTCCTCAAGCCATAGTTTACTTGGCAAAGTTTTACTCTAGGGAAAAGAAATTCCACAGGGAAGTTGTTCGCTTGATTACTCTATTGGGCTTAATTAATTATACATCATTCCAAAAATCTCAATATTTAATAAGAAACTTTGGATGAGTGTAGAGGATTTTCCCATCAAAACATGATTTTATACTCTCTGGATTTGCTGTTCCCACAACCTTTAAGTGTCTTGAAACTACATATTAACACTGATTTAGATCTTACGAATATTCTGTGTGGTGTGTGTGTGATACCATGATTTCTAAAAGCTCCTAAAACTGTTGGTGATTGTCTAGGGGACAAATCCTATCCTTCAGTTCTGGTGGTGACCGCCACACAGTGTCATCAGAAGACAGAGTAGTATTGTTGAAGGGGCACTGTTATGAGTTAGTAACCTGGGAAATAATTGGAGTGTGGTTTTGGGAAACAAATTAATGTCACCCAGCATCTGTTACCTCACCTGTTAGAAGCAGAAGTTAGAATAATACTAAATTATTTTCAGCATCACTGTCAGGGTGGCTCAGCTGATGAGCTGGACTTTGTTCACAGGGGCCTGGGTGAGGAACCAGTTGGTGATAGCAGCAAAGAGACCTTCATTGCAGAAAGACGGTCTGCAGGGAAGAATCCATGTTTCTGCTCAACCCAGAGTTTGCAAACCAGAGCATCTCCTTGAGTAACGGTCTGTTCCGCAGAGTGGTGACCTTCATTTTAAGTTGAAGATACTCAGGTTATTTGAAATTCATCCGGTCCAATGTATTGTCCGAGGGTACAGAGAAACCGTTCCATCTCCTCTGACCTAAGGTAGGTGACTAGAAGCAAGGTCAAAGTTTCTAAGGATACTGGGAAACCTATTTTTCTCTCAGAGCCAGAAGAGTTCTTTTGTACAATGAGGCAGTTGGCCTGATTTTTTTGAGGGGTGGGGAGAGGAGGATGAATTACATGGATCATTTTTATTGTGGAAAAATATATGCAGCACAAAATTTGATGATTTTTAAAGTCTCTCACAATTTTTGGAATCTGTGAGATACCTCTTGGAAATCAAGTAGGGCCTTCAGCTGAGTTAGAAGAATTCAGGGCTGCCCAGGTTACTCCTAGCCGTAGAGTGATCTGAAGAAAGATAAATGTCGGAAGCAACGTTCTGGTGGCAGCTCCAGGATGGGGGGGTGGGTGCATCAGGGACCTAGGAGGTAATGTAGGTGTCAGCTGATAGTGTGCGGAGGAGCTGGCAGCAAGATTGGAGAGAAAAGGGCACACAAGGGTCAGGCGCACAGGTTGTGTTAACAGGGTGTGATGACGGAAGGTTGACAGCAATAGGGAAGCATGTGACAAATATGACATCAAGGCTACATGTCTGTGCTGCATGAAGAGTGATGGGATCGTCACCTGCTAGGTCACACTTGCCTGTGGGTCCCCTGTGTCTCCACATCTTAGTCCCGTCAGCTGCAACCCCACCCTCCGTGCACAGCTTTCCTTGGGCTGCTGAGCGAGGGCGTAGAGAGGTGATTCTGAGGGGTCACAGCATCCCATCCTCTCCCCACTCAGCTACTTGACTTTCCAAGGTGCCGAGTTCTTCCTAATGCTTCTGGGGCCCCGGGTCCACATAATTTACAGTCGAAAGGCCGAACTCTGAGGAACTTACCACTATTGCCATGGGTTTCTGTGTAATTTTTCTGGTGAATTTATCTGTTTTGAAACTATCAGCTGTTTCTGAAGACAGTTTTTAAACATGTCTGATCCATCTCTTCTACTGAGGCCTGTTTGTCATCTCTTTGCCCTGTAACAGATACTATTTTCAAGAAATTACATGGTTGTGACTCATATCTGGGTAGACAGAAAATTCTCTCACAGTTTTGAGGTACATTTAGGTTGCTTATCCTTTTTGCTGCTTACAGCTAGACATCTTTTTGATGTGTCTCAGACATTTAACATGTCTCTTTCCAACACGAAAGCTGGGCCAATTCAGAAGTAAGGCACTTGGCTGCTACCACACTGCCATTCTTACTGTAGGAGATGGTGATTTATATTAGCTTCTGGCCTTCCTAAAACTGAAACCCAGAATTAAGCAGCTGGACCCACCTCACAGCAGACCCCATCTCTACCCCACCGAGACAGCAGTGGCCTTGGGGCAGAGGAGAAAGCGTGCTCGCTGCAGCATTTCAGGTAAGAGCGAGTGGAAGGGTGAGAGCCCTGCTGTGTGCCTGGTCTCCTCCAACTTCTCCCCCCCTTCCCTGTGGGGGTGGCTGCAGCGCCTGTTTCTATAGCTTCCTCCACAGGGAAGGAGGCCTCAGAAGCAGGGAGGGTGCACCCTTCCCCAGCCTCTACTCGGGGCTAACCGCTGTGAGGTAGCTCTAAGACACTACTGCTTTCAACACCTGTGTGGTTAATTAACCAGTGTCGCAGTGGAGCGTATCATTCAAAACAGAAACGGCGAAGCGTTTGATATACGTTCTCAACTGCTCCTCCAATGCTTGGAGTGATCTTCATTTCGACAGGAGAATATGAGGCTAATCCGAGCCCTCACCCACCAAAGGCTTCCTTTCACTAAAGTAACAGTTCCTACTTTCACTTAAAAGAAGTATTGCTTACGCTTTATGGGCATTTCTTTGTGAGGCTTTATGTCTTTTCACATATATATTGATCTTATTTTGGGAGTAATATATCTTTATAATCTTTATTCATTTCCTACTGGCATGCACAATCTTATTACTTTAGGTTAGCTAATATTGGGGTTATTAAGCTTTTTCATGTATATTTTATATTTTTGCTTTGTATCATTTGTGTTATGACTTTATGCTTTTTTAGGGTTGCTCAAAAATTTTGCTCTTTGTGTAGCCAAATTGTAATATTTTTTCCAGACTTCTGAAAACCTTTTTAATCTCCAAATTATAATCACATTCAACATTTCTATTTGAGTGTTCTTTCTTTTTTCCTCAGCACTGGGATTGAACCCAGTGTCTTTACACTGAGCAACCAGCCTCTTTACACTAAGCCTTTATATTTTTAATTTGGGACAGGATCCTGTTAAGTTGCCTAGTTGCCCAGGCTGGGCTCAAACTTGTGATCCTTCTGCTTCAGCCTCCCAGAGTACTAGGATTAGACTTGCACCACTGTGCCCAGCTTTATGTTCTTTAGCAACATTAATTTTTATCCCTAAATGTTTAATTCACAATTTATTTTGATGGAAGTAAATTGATGATCACCATTTAAACTCTTCCTCAAAGGACGTACCAATTGTCTTAATGTTATCTTTTGAACATTCTATCTTATTTTGACTTTCAGATGATAAATTCCTGTATATAATTATGCCAATTTCTATTCCTTACCCAGTATCAAGCAGCTTTAACTATACCCACATTTAAAAAATCTGAAGAACAAACTAACCTGACTAACCTTTATTTATAGCAGGTTTAACCTGTTTAGAATTATTTTTCTTGCAGATGAACTTTGGAATAATTTTGTCAAATTACAGAGAAAATTCCATTGGATTTTGGTTGAGGATACAGATATCAGATTAATTTAGGAGAACTGAAGTTTAGAGAGAATTAAAACATAATTCATTATACTGAATTTTACTATTTAAAACAATTGATTTGGTAAATTTTTGTTGGTATATGTCTGCTCTTCCATTAGTACATGTATTCTTTAATGTTTTATGATTTTCTGTTTATAAGTATTTCACTTAATTTCACTTTTAAAGGCATTTTAAGCACTTTTCATTTAAAGAAGCTTCTTACCTACTACAGATGCCATAGTTTTCTTTTTTTTTTTTTTTTTGTGGGTACCGGGGGGACGACCTCAGGACCTCACGCGCCAACAGGCACCCGTGCCACTGAGCGATATCACCGGCCCCTTTTTCGTATGTGGGTTCCGGGAGTCGAACTCGGGCCTTCGCGCTTGCAAGGCAGGCGCTTAAGCCGCTGAGCCATCTCACCGGCCCCATAGTTTTCAATTGTGCTCTCTAGCACGTAATTTCATTTGAGTTTCTTTATCATTAGTAGTGATTTTTACTGTGATTTTGCTCTTTCCCCCTAGGTTTTCCCGTTATGGATTTTGCTTGCAGGAAACAGAAGCCCATTCAAACTAGTTAGGCAAAAAAAGAGAACTTATTTAAGGAGTAAGGGGCCCTTCCTGTCACCTAAGAACATAACTGCCTGAAATTCTGTTTAAAATTCGAGGATCAAGGAGGTTGTGCCAGTTAATCTTGATCGTCAGCTTGAATGGGTTAGGAGACTCCTGGAGAGGTGGCAGATCATGGGGGTGCTGTACTGATTGGTGGATTAACCCACCGATGTTCATGGCTGAATGTGCCGCTAGGAGGGGGACCCAACTGGAGGTTCGTGCCTTTAAAAAGTGTATTTCTCGCTGGCACCCTTCCCCTGTGCTGTATTTCCTGGCTGCCAAGAAGTGAGTAGCTTTGCTCCACCAGCCTCTCTGCCATGATGTTCCTGCCTTGGAGCTAGTCTACCATGGACTGAAACTTCTGTAACCTTGAGCCAAATAAACCTCTCCTCCTTTAAGTTATGAATGTTGAGTATTTTGTTCCAGTGATGAGAAAGCTGACTAATGCAGATACTTTGCATCTCTGCTATGATAGAGTCTTCTTTCTCTGTGGTTTGCCTGCTCTAGAATACTAGTTTCTCAAATTCTTAGTTTTTCACTTAAAACTTCATCATGTATTCTTACCCAGGATTTCTGACATAACTGATTTCTTTCCATTTGTGCATATCACTGACTTTTGCTTTCTGATTTGCTTCTGTTTCTTGTTTTGGGGTTAGTGTTTATTTCTTCAAAAGTATATTGATGAAAAATTGCACTATGAAATTAGATAATCAGTGGAAATCAACAGGGGTAAGTTTTATATCAGGGAATCAAATCAAATAAGTCTTCCTTATTTCTGATGAATCATATGTGGTAACAATTTCAGCAGGGGCCCTTTCATCTGGAGGATGTTATCTCGAGTTGTAGGATGCTGCTTGCTCGTGGAAAGGAACATGATTTATATTTCTTCCATGTGATCTGATAGACATTTAGATGTGGAAGAGGTTCAGAGAGTATTTGTTCCAGGGAAGTAAGTTGGAGAGAATTCCCACTCCTGTTATCATACCCTTTTCTTTTTTAGTATTTTTATTTTTATGAGTATGTGTCTGTGGTACATAATGATTCCTTTCGTTGTGGGGAGTTGGTACCTGTACACAGCACATCTCAATTCCTTTTTTGTGCCCTTCCCCTTTCCTCCTTACCCCTTCCCTCCATTTTCTGCTGCTATCAATCTGGGACCACAGCGAGCAGATGTCCACCATCAAAGCTCTCAGAGGACTGCTCTGGGAGCTCAGGATGTCTCTGGAGTTTGAGTGGGGGAAGGCGTGAAAGTAACAGTGGAGTAATAGAGACACACCAGAGTGTGTGAACATTGATTGTAGAAATGTGCATGTCGAAGATACAAGACTGGTGAAAGACTCTGGCCTGATTTCATCGAGGCTGGTGGAACTCTGGAAAGACAACAGGACAGAGGACCTTGGGAAAGGGGACCATCATCAGGAAGAAAGTTCTTTTTTGAGGTTTGGGTGAGTGTGCTGGAATTTGTGTGTTGGAATATTATTGGCGTCTGAAGGTGGGCCTTTGGGGGGTTCTTGTGTCCTGGGTGCAAAACCTGGATATTCCTGGAGACATATACAGGAAATGGGGAGCAGAGGAGTAGACACGCTTGGGGGAACTCCCCGATAGGAAAGAACTATGAAAATGTGATGAAGATAGTACAAAAATAGGTCAATAACTTGAGTGGTTCCCCACACTTAGAGTAGTGTTTGGCAAATTGAAACAATCCCTTACTAAATTTCAGGAACACTAGTTCTGGGTCTAAAATTCACTTTTGTGTGGTTTTTGGTAAATAATCATTTCTACAGAGCCTCCATTTTCTAATAATAAAGTCAAATAGATTTAGATAATGAAAAGTCTTACATTATTAATATTCAATGCTGAAAGAGTACATACTGGGGGCTGGTGAGATAGCTCAGCGGTGTAAGCGCCTGCCTGGCAAGCGCGAGGGCCCAAGTTTGACTCCCGGAACCCACATACGAAAAAAGGGCCGGTGATATCGCTCAGCGGCCCGGGTGCCTGGTGGCGCATGAGGTCCTGAGGTCGACTCCCGGTACCCACAAAAAAAAAAAAAAAAAAAGAGTACATACTGGCTAAATGAGTGGTTGAGTACTAACGGTATAAACTCTCTGAAGTGCTAAAAATGAGGTAAACTGGTGTTACAGTCATGCTTGTTTATTGCAGGCCTCTTACTATCTAACATGCAGCAGCCCTCAACTGAGTCCATGGCCCGTGCAAATAACGTGACTGAGATAATGTTCACCGGGCTCTTCCAGGGCGCAGAGGTGCAACGAGCGTGCTTCGTGCTCTTCCTTCCCGTGTACCTGGCCACTCTGGCAGGCAACGGCCTCATCGTCCTGACCGTCAGTGTCAGCGAGAGCCTGCGCTCCCCCATGTACTTCTTCCTGGGCTACCTGTCCCTGGTGGAGATCTGTTACTCCTCCACTGTGGTCCCGAAACTTCTCACTGATCTTCTTGTCAAGGTTAAAACCATCTCCCTGCAGGGCTGTCTGCTTCAGATATTCTGCCTCCACTTCTTTGCCGTTGTTGAGACCCTCCTGCTAGTGGTGATGGCCTATGACCGCTACGTGGCCATCTGCAGGCCTCTGCACTATATGACCATTATGAGACATCAGCTGTGTCGTGGCCTCGTGACTGGTTCCTGGCTGGGGGGCTTTTTTCATTCCATAATTCAGATTCTCATCACCATTCCTTTGCCCTTCTGTGGTCCCAATGTGATTGACCACTACTTCTGTGACCTCCAGCCATTATTCAAGTTGGCCTGCGCCAACACCTTTGTGGAGGGGGATATTGTGCTGGTCAACAGTGGATTATTCTCCATCTTCTCCTTCCTCATCTTGCTGTGCTCCTATGTCGTCATCCTGGTCAGCTTGAGGAATCATTCTGCAGAGGGCAGGCGTAAAGCCCTCTCCACCTGCGCCTCTCACCTCATGGTGGTCATATTATTTTTTGGACCTGCCACCTTCCTCTACCTGCGTCCCTCTTCCACCTACACTGAGGACAAGCTGGTGGCTGTGTTTTTCACAGTCTTTACCCCCATGCTGAACCCCATCATCTACACCCTCAGAAATGCAGAGGTGAAAATCGCCATGAGGAGACTGTGGGGCAGAAAGGCAAACTCAGAGGTGGGAAAGTGATGAGAAATGTATGTCGGTTTATTGTTTGTTTTGGAAATAGATTTTGATTTCAGTGGGAGAGTCAACAATGGTAGGCACAAATGTAAGGACTCTATGTCGCTGTTGTTGTGGTTCTACTTGGTAACTAATGTCTCCTTGTGTCCTGGTTTAATGTTCAACACAGAGGTTAGATGTTCTCACTGAATCTTATGGAACTTAATCCAGTCATTTCATGGGCTTGTGTAATGTGAAGGACAAACCATGTCAAATATAAAGAACATTTGACCCCTTTTTTTTAAGGTTACCATCGCTTCCTTGTCTTCTTCATTCCCTTCCTCCCTCTATAGTAAATTACATATTCATGGGGCACAAAGTGACATTTAAATACATATATATACAATTTGTAATGATCCAACCAGTGTAACTGGCATTGTATCAGCTCATGCAGTTATCATTTCTGTGGGGAATATTCAAAATACTTACCTCTAGCTATTATAAAATATTCGCTGATTCTCATCAACCATAGTTACCCTGCCATCCCATAGAATACTAGGAATTATTCCTTGTCTACACCTGCACCACTGTATATAGAATATTTTGATAAATGTTTTGTTAGTTAAAATTCTTTCCTTCCTGCCTGCTTTCTTCCTTCTTCCTTGCCTTCTCCCATCCTTCCATACTTTTCCTTCCCTCTTTTCTTCTCCCCTCTTTGTTCAAGCTCTTTCATAATAACAACTGGTATTTCATTAAAAATGGAAGCCAACCAGAGGAATTACCAGGGGTGTATTGTGAATGAGGATACTAATTTGACTGTCTCTTCCAGTGGGCAGATTATGTCATTGAAAATTAGATCTGGGGAGTTTTCAATTCTATTTATGCTGCTTGACATCTTGAACCTTAGGTCATTTGAAACGGAGCCGTTTCTCTTCTTCTGGCGTGTTGCCACAGAAAGCCCTTTGGACCCTCTCATGACATTCAGCACTCTTGAAGAATATCGAAATGAGATAGAGCCTGCCCATCAGTAGTGAATGATCAAGTTAAATATTTTTCACCAAAAGGAAATCCTTCTCAGACTTATCCAGACATAAAAAATTATGGAGTGCAGCAAGTGCTTCTTGACCTAATTTGGAGGACAAAAGAGAGTGCTTTGTTGTCCGTTAGTTTCTGCTCCCTGCCTCTGTCCCTCATCTGACGGTGACCATGCCAAGTTCATTTCTTTTCGTGTCTGTACTTCTCGGTACAGGGAAATGAGACCGTCTGTGTCTATTTTTGTTTCACCTCTTAGAATCTGCATGTCACCTCCCTGTCCCACCTCATCGTGAACAGTTGAGAGATCATCATAAAATTGTCTCCTCTCAGCTTTGGAATACACAGACGGCAGTGAATTTGCGCTATGTCCGCCCACCATTTCTTGGAGATCAAGTGAAGTCACGACTTCCCTAGCAGAGAAAGGGAGCACCCGCCCGGCGGTGGCATAGAACTTTGGGATTTCCGCCTTTCCTCTGTGTGTTCCGGCTGACCATGTGGGTGAACAGTGGTTTTAAGAGGACCAGAAAACCTTCCTCATTTCCATTCATGTTCCTGCTAGCCGTGTCCAGGGATGGCCATCCTTAAGCCCTGAGAAATGCTGCTTTGTCTATCAGGAGTGACTTTACCTCCTTTCCGTATGGCTAAATCCTATACATCTTTAAGGCCTAGATTCAAGTCTTAGAAGGCTTTCTGTCACCTTCCTCCTGCTTAGGTAGAATTGAAATTCCTGTCCTTGGTAATTTTGCTTTTACATGGCATCATTAGCCTATTCCTTTGATTCCAAGTATTTTGTGTGTTTCTTCTCCTTAGACTCTATGTTCTCCAAGGCAGGACTGCCCATTGTCCTTCCTTTGCAGCTCTAAATATCACGCACGCAGTTGATGTTTTCTAAGTTCTCACCAAGGAAACAGCCCTTATGCTCCATATTCAATCCTTGCTATACCAACTCTCTTAGATTTTCCGAACACTTTGGTGGTGTGCAGCACATCCTTCTCTTTGAATTTTTAAGAGGTCTGGATTTGAGAGTCCTTAGTTTGTTCCAATTGTTTATCAGCCACAACACAAGATCCAAGTTACCTAATTTATCTTGCTTTTGCCTACATTTAACAAGACTAACACTAGCAGGAACATCATAACGTTATTCTGAATAGTAAGTTAGATAAATACTGTAAAATGTTTAGGAATCTTTAGGATTTTCAAAAACAACATAGTGCAGAGAACACAACACTCAGTAAATATTAGTTATCGCTCTCGTCATCATTTGTGCTGGTCATGAATTTTATTTGTGTGATGACTGCAAGCACATGTTGGTCTTCTGCTCTTTCGTAGAACTGCCGAGAATAGGCCTTGATTCCACCCCAGAGCTTTCAGATGCATGAAAACAGTGCAATCCCTTGGGGCCCCCTTGAAGTAAACCTTCTCTGTTGTTTTTTTTTTTTTTTTTTTTTTTTTTAAAGATTTGGCTTTTTTTATTTTATTATTTTTTTTTTTGTGGGTACCGGGGGGTCGACCTCAGGACCTCACGCGCCAGCAGGCACCCGTGCCACTGAGCGATATCACCGGCCCCTTTTTCGTATGTGGGTTCTGGGAGTCGAACTCGGGCCCTCGCGCTTGCTGGGCAGGCGCTTAAGCCGCTGAGCCATCTCACCAGCCCCTTCTCTGTTGTTTTTAACTAAAATCGTACACAGCACATCAGAGGTATTCAATCAATATCTTTAAAATGGGTGTTGGTTATGATGCAGTCTCCCCATTGTATTTTTTTTTTTTTGTGGGTACCGGGGGTCGACCTCAGGACCTCGCACGCCAGCAGGCGCCCATGCCGCTGAGCAATATCACCGGCCCCTTTTTCGTATGTGGGTTCCGGGAGTCGAACTCGGGCCCGCACGCTTGCCGGGCAGGCGCTTAAGCCGCTGAGCCATCTAACCGCCCCTCCCCATTGTATTTTATGTTGAATGTTCTTATGTTCTATTAATTTGTATTTTAAAACATTCGTTTCAAAATTAAACACAATGGTGGCACCCTCCGCATCTCTGGATACTTTGCTTGCATTAAAACAGGGCAGGAGTTTAGGATGCCAGCTGCGATAGGATCCCTTACTCCTGGGTGAGTTTGGTTTCCAGACTGAGTGAGGGACAAAACATCGTCATTGAGGTCTGAATAGCTGGCAGTCGCAGAGAACGACAGGACCTGCTCCACCTGCACGGTCCACATCTCAGGCATCCCTCACCTGCTGAGCGTGGAGACATGATGGGCCTAGGGAGAGCTAATTACTTTTGTTCTGGTCTCACTGGGAAAAAACACGGAAATTAAAGGGAAGCATTTCCATCCATTGTTTTAAGTGAATACTGGGAAAATTTAAAAAAGCATTCTCATTTCACACTTTACATTTTGATATAATTATCACCACAGCATTGGAAAGTATGTACTTGTCACTCAATTTGTGATTTTGTCACATTTAGAAACATTTTAAATAAAGCAAAATTGGTAGACCACAACAAACCACTCTGTCTGTACAATTCTGTATTCTTTCCTCAGTAAAATTTGTTTTCTGAAGCTACTGTAGTCCAGGTCAGAGTTGCCAACATAGGCTTTTCCGATGATGGAATTGTTCTTTTATCTGTGCTAATACACAGTGGTCGCAGCCATGTGGTCTCCGGGCATTTGAAACATGTCTAATGTCATTGAAAAAAAAAATTCTTACTTTGCTGAATTTAAATGAACTTACATTTGAATTTAGCCACATATTGCTAATGAGCACCAGACGGGACTCCGTAAGTCTATAGTGCCTTCAGTGTTTGCTTCTTTGACCTTGTCGCTGTCACTCAAGGTCAGGGGCAAGACTGATGCTGTTCCAATACCGCGGTGGCTCTGTGGCTGATGCCTGCACGTCAGGCTGTCACTGAGCAGCTCTGATCAGAGGTGCTGGCAGTGGGAGAGAGGGGGCACCGCAGTGGCCCTGGGCCAACCCAGTCCGCCCTCCCCCTTATCCTTCTACTCTCCCCACAGGAATAAATTAAAGGACTGGGCGGTTCCCTGGGTCATGACGAACCACTGCCTAGGAAAACCTTTTGTGATATCAGATGCAGCTAACCATTCCCATTTGGAAGCAGTAACTTCCCTTTGTTTCCATCACAACATTTCCTCTTCCTTGCTTTCCCTCCGCACCAGCCACTCCCTCCTTTTCAGCTTCTTCAGCCCATTGCTTCCCATTTCTCCACCTCCAAAGTCCCAGCCACCCTGGGCTCAGTTCTTAACTCCGGGCTCCATCTCTCAGGCCTCTGAGGACATCCTACTGACACAGGCTTTTAATAACATCCACGTAGTGGTTCCTGTCAGACTTACGGCTCTCACTGGACCTGTTCTTTGAACGTTTATTCACGTACTCATCTATCTAGCCAAGGTTCCCACCAGGAAGTACTGAAATGCAACTCCGTTTAACATATCCCTAGCTGAACTCTTGACGTTCCCGGCTCTCTACATCTGCCACGGCCATCGCCCCATCTCCGCAAATAGCAACTCTAGTCTGACTGCTCAGGTTTAATACTTTGGAGGTGGCCCTCATCTCTCTCCTTCTCAACCTAAACATCAGTAGGTTGCATTAGTTACACTTTGAGACTATTTCTAGAACCTGACCACTTCCTAAAACCTTCATCGCTATTCTCCTCCCCAAGTCCTGATCGTCTCCGGAGTGGAGACTCGGAGGCGCTTCTGATGCATCCCCCCCCCCCCCCACTCCCTCTGTTCCTCCCTTCAGAGCAAGCAGAGGTGCCAGCGCTCACCAGGCTTTCCTTTCCGCTTCACAGAAAACACAAGCTGGTGTTTTCTGTCCTTACTAATCTGTTCATTTTACTTCATAGAACTGACTACCACCTGAGCTTCAGATCAAATTTTATTTATGTCTTTCTCTACCTTCATTACGCCCTGGAGGGGATACGAAGGTCGAAACCTCCCCCAGTCTACAGCTACTTTATCTTTTCACTGACAAATTTCTAGCACCGAAAACAGTGGTTCACACTTCAGAGGACTCAGTACTCTCTGTTGACTAAATGAGTCGTTGGAGCAATATCTGCTCAGAGGGAATTCTCAAAATATTCTGTGATCGCGAGAATTATCATCATTAAGGGAGAGACAGAGGCACAGAGAAACTAAGTGATTTTGTCTATGAATATTACACATGAATATATGAGTGTGCAAATTGGAAGGCACATGAAGAGCCTTTAGATTAACTCTATCACGTTATTTGGAAGTGGAAAGAGACGAGAGGAATGGGGGGGTGACACGGGTCTTGTTGGAAAATCAACGGCAGACCCAAAACTAGTGACGGGTGACCCAAACCCCTGTCCTGCCCTCTGTTTTTCTTCTATATTTATTCTTGTATTTATTCCGAGTAGCCAAATCTAGGCAAAAACCCTTTTTTTTGTCCTATGTTGAACTTTCTTCTTTTACTGCCTTATTTCTGGGTTCTAAAACTTAACCGATATCTCACTGAATTAATTGAAAGAATTTGAACATTTTCTTACATCATACTTCATTTAATGAGGTTCACACTAGAGGAGAGAAATTCAGTGGGGAGGTTGGTCCCTTGATTATAGTGTATGGCTTAATTTATATTAAATAGTTCGAGGACTTCAGCATTTCACCATAATTCTCCGATGCTGAGTGGGTTGGTAAGCTTTCCACATCCAAACATGATCTTCAGATTTTCTCATTTGGTTGATTTTTAATGGCTCATAGTTCTTAAGTATTACAAATCTAAGATTTAACACCAATACAGATTTGCTGGAATTTCCTTGTTTTATTATTTTAGAAATTACCTACTCTGTTTTCTACAAGCTCCCAGGACCATTGGTGGCTTGGGCTTGAGGAAAAGTCAATCTTGGCATGCAGTTGGAACTGTCGCCCTCAGGAGACGGCCTGATATTAGAAAAGCGCTGACTTCTGAGCTACTAATGAGGCTGGGAAGTAATTAGAGTGTGGCTTCAGGAAGCGTATTAACTTCTTTCAACCTCTGCCACCTCATCAGTTACAAGGAAGAGGTAGATAATATCTTAGTTCTTTTCAGCCCCACTGCTGGAGTGGCGCAGCAGAGGGTGACGTGGACTCCGTTTGTTGGGGGCCAGCATGGAGACACCGGCCGGGTGGTGACATCAGCCAAGGCCCCTTCCTTGCTGGAAGACTGGGGTCTGAAGGGAGGAATCCAATGTTCCTTATCATTCCAGGTTTTGCAAACCAGAACATCTCCTTGAGTAATGGTTGATTTCTGCAGAGTGCTAGGCTCGTATTAAGCTGGCGACGCTTTGAGTGTATTTGAAATTTGTCCGGCCCAATTCCCTGTTCCAGTGTCCAGCGAGCTCACACACTCTTCTGACCCGAGGTGGGTGACGTGACCAGAGGTAAGATGCAAGGTCGAAGCAGCCACAGCAATGCTGCACAACAGTTTCTCTCTAAGCCAGAAGAGTTCATTTCTAAAACAAGATGGTTGCTTTTGATAATTTTTTTGAGGGGGGCAGTGATTTAAATTGTTATGTATTGTTGTGGTAAAATACACATAGAAAAAAATTTAAACTCTTTGTACTATTGAGATTCTGCAAGGTACAATTAGAGAATTACCAATTCAGAGCTTGTTGCCAGAGTAGAGCTTCTGTGACTTCCGTCTGCAGTCAGAATCGGCAGACGAAGCTCTTTCATGCCTTTCTCTGGCCATTGCGTGGGCTGTGTCATTATGCTCCCATGCAAATCCCCACAGCGTATTTGCGGTTGACTCCAGACGTGTGTATGCTGGTTGTGCTTTTCAGCACCCGTCTCCTTGTCATTTCACGGATCTAGGTGAGGGACACTCTGTGTGTGTGTGTGTGTGTGTTATTTCTTACCACTTTAGCAACAGGTGGGTGGGGGTAGCAGGGAGGAACAGATACAAAAGAGACAGAGGGGTCAGAAGAGGAAAGTGTAGTTCTCAATGAGGAAGGCAATCAGGAATTCCTCTTTTTTGGGGGAAAGCTTGTAAAAACAGGACTGTACGTGATTCTCCTCTTCCCCCTGAATGTCTCAGGTTGTTTCTAGCTATTCACCAACATCTCTTTAATGGATGGAAAGTAGGTTGAGGTCAAGGTCAGGTAAGTGGTATGAGTTTGGGTAGTCAAGTAAATAAATCTTCTAATTGAAACAAAAGGTCATTTTAAATCCCCTGCACTGATGTTTGATGTGTGTCCCTTGGACCTACTGAATCTACAGGGCTGTTAAAGAGTGAAGGAGGGTTGGTTTAGCTGTCCCTTGCCAAAGCCTAACTCTGCTGCTGTGTAACCTTAGGCAAGTTAATTCACTTCTCTGTGTTTCTTTTCTCTCAAAGGTAAAAAGAGTGATAATATTTTTATAATTTCATAGGTTTATTGTGAAAATGGAATATATTAAAATATACAAAACACCAATAAAACATGTGGCATACCAACTTTGGAAATGCTAGCTATTGCTGCCACCCAAAATTTAATATACTAAAGATGTAAGAAATATGTTAACATAATTTGAATACTGAGTAATGTATTTTTTGGTAGAAGATAGAGACACAGAATTCTTTTTTCCTTTTGTGGTGCTGAGGATCCAACTGAGGGCCTCACACACACCAGGCAAACACTTTATCACCGAGCCGCATCCCCAAGGCAGAGGCTGTAGACAGAGAAGCTGCGATTATAAGGCAGCCATTAATTACTATGAAGAAACACGAGATACACCACAGGAGCACGGAATGTGAGAGAGCTTTGTCCCTGTAGTAGTGAGATTCTGTGTGCAATCCAGAAAGAAGGAATGCGACACGGAAAGGAAAGAGGTTAGGAAACAGTTCTGTGGGGAGGACAGTACAGGCACGGAGATAGGCCACAGTCAGTGCAAGAAGGAGCGAGAACTCCATGCTAACTAAGTACGTTAGGATTTATGCTATGAGCAGTGGGGAAGTGTTGGTGGGATTTAGGTAGGGAAGTAATGTGGCAGAATTTGTATTTAGGGAAATACCCAAAGCGTTTTTCCAATGCCCAGGGAATATCCATGTGGGGTGGGTAGATGAGGCTGCCTCACTTGACACACAGGACCGGAGCTGGGCTTGGAGGACAGGCGGGATTGGAGGGATCAGCGAGGGCGTCTCTGTGAGGGGAGGAGCCGGGTGGGTTCGTGGGGGTGGGGAGAGGACTTTGACTTGACAAGAAGTGAGTTGAAACTTAGCTGATGAATGGTGGAGGAGGCTGGGACTCTGGAAATATGGACATGAGTTTTTCCAATGCGGGGTGGCCCTGGTTATTCCAAGCAGCAGCGTGATCTGAGGTAGCAGGGGACAGGGACACGTGTTGTGGGCACAGCGTGCAGGGTGGATGGGTGGCCCTGCAGACCAAGAGGTTGGCGATTTAGGCAGCAACTGCTGTGAGCGAGCTGGGACAACGGCGAAATGGTGAGCAAAGGGTGACAGGGGAGAGAGGCTGCAGGTGAGACGGGGCGGGATGTGAGGATACCCGGAAGGGAAATGGAAGAAAGGAGGGATTACAACTGAGCTTGGGGCTCAAAGCCTGGGCAGATTGGAGGGTGACCGAGCAATCAGCCTGCCTTGGTCACACTTGGCTTGTAGTTCCGCTGCGTCCTCACTGCTGAACTCCAGCAGCTGCAACACGGACCTCTGTCCAAGCCCTTTCCCTGGATTTGTGAGCCAGGATGTGTTGACAGGGATTTAGGGGGGCTCCCGGTTGTATCCCTCTCCGTTCAGCCTCTTGATTTCCCCGTTGCGGAGCTGCTCCGGTTGAATCTGGTTCAGCCACAGCTCTTAGTGAGAAAGCTGCACGGTGATGAATTTAGCAACGCTGCTTGTCCTGGCCACGGGTTTCAATGTAATTTTTCTCCTGAATCTGTCACTTTTGAGCCCATTAGCTCCTGGTGAGACAGTTGCTTTCTGCTTCCACGAATGACTAACCCTTCCTTTCCTCTACTGGGGCCGCTCCTCTTTGTCCTGTAGCTGATTCTTACTTCGGAACATTAAGTGGCTGTGACCAGAGTGTGGGAAGACAGAAAATTCGACCCCAGCTTGGAGATACGTTTAGTTTACCCTTTTTTCTGCTTTAACACGGTGGCGAGAGATATCATGGTGATGTGCTTGAGAGGTTTACTGTGTGTCTTTCCGATATGAAAGCTGGGCTAATTCAGAAGTAAGGGAGTTGAGGTTGGGATAACATTGCTATCGTTAGGGAGAGAGATCATTTAGGTTGGTTACTAACCTTTCTAAAACGCAGAATTAAGCAATTGGGCCCACCTCACAGCAGACCCCGTCTCTACCCCACCGAGGCAGAGGTGGCCCTGGGGCAGAGGAGAAAGCGTGCTTGCTGCAGCATTTCAGCCAAGAGCGGAGGCGAGGGGAAGGCCCCTCTGTGTGTGCCTGGTCTCCCCTTGAGCTTCTCTCCTCCTGCCCTGTGGGCTGCGCTGCAGAGCTCTGTTTCTGTCGCTCCCTCCACAAGGAAAGAGACATGGGAGGCGGGGAGGAAACGCTGTCTCCCTCAGCCTCCACCCCTGGGTGCGCTGGTCAATGTGGCACGAGTGTTTTTCCTTGCTAAAGAGCTCTGACTTGTAGCATTTCCTGGCTTCTGGTGTGAAAATCCTCCCACCCGGGCTGACTTCAAACTACCAACATGGCCTCACTGTTCTTGGGAGAAGACGCACCCAAAGCCGGTGTGTGCGGATTGTCATTAAGACGTCAGTGACTGCAGCACTGGTGCAGGTGCCCAGCACGGCCTCGGAATGCGTTATTGGTGGCGAGGGGTGGACACGATTTCCTGTAATTTTGCAGCCAGAATGCTTGTCGTGATCTTTACTTCTAAACAGAATGGACAAACTCAGACGTAAACTCCTAACTTGCTGTCTTATCCTCTCTTAATCTCCAAAGACCACATTTTCATTGTAGTTAGAAGTGGTGTTTTCTGTGTTTATAGGGTACAGTGTTTGATTACTCATTAAGCTTAAGAACACATATGTTGATCATTTTACTTATTCTTTTGTGACTTGCCTGTTTAAAACCCTTGCTTATTTTCTTCTTGGTTGCATGTATGCTTTTTAGAGATTTAAAAGATTGTTCATATTTTGGGTTATTAAGTCTTTTCACACACACACATATATGTGTGTGTGTATATATATATATATATATATATATATATATTTTTTTTTTTTTTTTTTTTAGTATTTTCCCATTTTATCACTTGGGTAATGACTTTGCACATGTTTTCTTGGTTATTTTTCCTAGTTTCAGTATTTTGTGTAGTCAAATTCTACCATTTATGTCAGAGACCTAAAGTCTTCCCACCTCCATATTTTGATCACTAATTCTACATTATGTTCTTCAATTTTAATTTTCCTTTGTAATTCTCGAATTTGGAATTTATTCTGATGGGAATGAAAGATTGGGCATTAAATTTAGTTTTTTTTCCCCGAAGGATGTACCAGTTGTTTTAACATCATCTTTTGAACAGTATGTCTTACTTCCACTTTTTATGATAAAAATCTCACATATAATTATAGCAATATTTTGGAAATTTATATAATTATCCCTTAGCCAATATCAAATTGCTTCAAGTACAACTTAAAATATCAATATCTGAAGGAAAAGTAACCCCATTAAGATTCTCTATTAGTATGTTTATACTGGTTCTGATTATTTTTTTTTTTGTAGGTGAACTTCAGTATAATTTTGTGAAATTGTAGATGAAAATTTCATTAGATTTTTGTTGAAGATGCATTTTTTTAGGTTAGGGAGAATTGAAATTTATGGAGAAAGAAATCATTATCTTGAATTTCACTACTGAAAAACTTTTATTTGTGTGATTTCTTGTGGTTATATGTATACTTTTCCATTAATATATGTTTTATACTCTTCAACAAGTTTTACGGTTTTGTCTCTATGACCATTTCATATTTTAAGTGTTTTTATTTTAAAACTATCTGACATCATACATGTAGTCTTTTTGAATTATGTTTTCTACATTGTAATTTCATTTGAACTTTCTTACTGTTGCTAGTTTTAAATCGTAATATGCATGTTATTCTTCATTAACCTGAACAAATTGTACATATATGGGGTTCAGTGTCATATTTAAACTCATGCATACATTGTGAATTAATCTAATCTAGATGATAGGTTGGGAAAGTGTTAGTTTGATCAAATCTTTCTATGATGTATACATCGATTAAAATGTAACATTATTATTATTAGTCAATTCAAACAAATTAGTATAAATATGTTTCTGAAAAATTTTAGTACAGACTCAGATAGATGGGGCAATAAAGGGATAAATTTTATAGCATAGAATCAAATTGTTGAAATCTTTCCTCTTTATTTATTATGGGTCATACGTGTCAGTGGGGCAACTTCATCCAGTGTGTGGTTTTGAGTCACGTGATGCGGTGAGCGTGGCGTGGGGGTCGTGGTCTGTGTCTCTTCTGTGCAATGAGGTGGGCACGCAGACATGTATGAGGTCTCAGGAAGTATTTGATCCAGGAAGGTGACTCAGAAATCCCCGCTCTTGTCACCATATTCTTTGCAGCTGGCTGCCAACCTGGTACCATAGCAGGCAGCTGGCTTGCCATGATGATGGGCTCCAGGGCCCCGCTGTATGAGTTCAGGTCTCTCAGTAATTTGAGCGGTAGAAGGTTTGTAAGGAACAGGGAGTGATGGAGAAAAGCTAGCCAGCCATTTCCCCCAGAGTGCGAGCATTCCTCATAGAAACATAACTCACTGAAGCTCAAGACAGGTGAGAGCGATGTAAGAACCGGGACTGGTGCAACTGTGGGAAGAAGGCAGCAGAGCGCACCTAGGGAGGGAGAATGACCAGTGAGGAGATGAGTCACTGAAGCGCAGTGAATAAGACAAAGGGTTCAGGAGCAGGAGGATTTCCCAGCAGGAGAGAATGATCCAAAAACAATGCAGATGATGCAAATATAAGTTATTCACTGGAGTGACTTCTAAAAGTCTTGTGAATTAGAACCTTGAATGGAAGCTCAGACACACTGGTCCTAAGTCTCAAATTTCAGCTTTTTCTCTGTGATCTTGCACAAATAATAATGTCTCCAAAGCATCTTATTTAATAAAATTAGATTTTCATTAATAAAAATAATATGAAGTGTTAGGTTGCTAATATTTGATGCTGAGTGAGTACATATTGGCTAAATGAAGGGTAGAGTAATAAGCATGTTGTAAACGGGTTTACAAATGCAAAGTGAACTGATGTTACATTCTTTGTTGTTTTACAGCCTCTCAACTCCTACGTGCAGCACCCCTGAACTGAGTCCATGGCCAGCACAGCTAACGTGACCGAGTTCATCATCACCGGGCTCTTCCAGGACGCAGAGGTGCAGCGAGCGTGCTTCGTGCTCTTCCTTCCCGTGTACCTGGCCACGCTGGCGGGCAACGGCCTCATCGTCCTGACCGTCAGTGTCGGCGAGAGCCTGCGCTCCCCCATGTACTTCTTCCTGGGCTACCTGTCCCTGGTGGAGATCTGTTACTCCTCCACGGTGGTCCCGAAATTCGTCGCGGATCTACTCGCCAAGATCAAAACCATCTCCTTCAAGGGCTGTCTGGCTCAGATATTCTTCTTCCACTTTTTTGGGGTCTCTGAGATCCTCCTACTCACAGTGATGGCCTATGACCGCTACGTGGCCATCTGCAAGCCCCTTTACTACACAATCATCATGAGCCGACCTGTATGTCACCGCTTGGTGGCTGGTTCCTGGCTGGGGGGCTTTTTTCATTCCATAATTCAGATTTTCATCACCATCCCTTTGCCCTTCTGTGGCCCCAATGTGATTGATCACTACTTCTGTGACCTTCATCCTTTATTCAAGACTGCATGCACTGACACTTTTATGGTAGGAATTATCATGTTTGTCAACAGTGGATTATTCTCTGTAATCTCCTTTCTCTTCTTGGTGTGCTCCTATGTCATCATCCTGGTCAGCTTGAGGAACCATTCTGCAGAGGGCAGGCGCAAAGCCCTCTCCACCTGTGCCTCTCACATCATGGTGGTCATATTATTTTTTGTACCTGCCATCTTCCTCTACTTGCGTCCCTCCTCCACCTACACTGAGGACAAGCTGGTGGCTGTGTTCTACACAGTCATCACCCCCATGCTGAACCCCATCATCTACACACTCAGAAATGCAGAGGTGAAAATCGCCATGAGGAAGTTGTGGGCCAAGTCTGTGAACTTCAGGGTGAAATAAAAATGAAAACATGTACTGCAAAATTGCATAGAATGACTAAAAATGCGATCTGACTTTGTGAAGGAATAGAGATCTGTCAACTGTGAAGGAATAGAGCAAAAGTTAACCTCTATGATTTTCTGTTGTGTTTTAATTGATCCCACTTTAATTCCATCGTATCATATCAATCCCTGTCATTGTTGTCACTATTTTGGAGTAGGTTCAAATTGGGGTCTTTTCCATCTCTTTTCCAAGAGCCTGTAGTGCAAGTGGTACAGAATTTTGGATGGGTCACCTGGGATGGAATTCCCTCTGTCACTTTTCGGCTGTGGGTCCTTCTTCACGTCACCTCTGGTGTTGGTGTGCTGTGCTGTGCTGTGTGGAAAGATTGAATCAGTTGGAGACAAAAGTTCATGCGTTGCCTTGTTCTCCTCACCAGTGAGGTCTTGGGGGAGTCTCAGGAAGCCTTCTATATGTCGTTGGTCACCTCCTGTTAGCCTGAAATTCCACGGAAGGCAGTTTATTTCATGAGGGAGAGGGGTAATATTAGGATGCAAATGCTTTTGGGAGGTAAAATAGAAGAAACCTAATCAGCACAGTTTTATAAGACTCTTTTGTTTCTAGACCGTGGTGATCTTTGCTATGTTTCATTGAGGGTGCAGTTAGGAATGCGTTTCGTTGCAAATAAGATTCAACCTGTTGAACACTGGTCTCAGACAGATCCATCCCCACCCCTCCCATGTGTCCTTGTGTGGCATCTGAGCTGAGAATGGCTTTATACTTTTTTTTTTTATTTTAAAGAGAAGAAAAAACAAAACAAATCAAAAGAAGAACAAATTTTCAAAGCAACATAATAGGAGGGTAGCAATGGTTAATACATTATGTATTACTATCTTTAAGTTAATTATTCAGGATACCAGACATTAGCATTCAATTGTCCAAACATTATTGGCACAAACCTTACTCTTCAATGAACTAAGTAAAATTGGTAGTGTATCTATCTTAACCATCTTATATATATATACAATTTTTTTCCCTTTCCCTTCTTTCTTTTCCCTATTCCAGTCTCTCTTTCCTTTTGACCAGTTTCTTTTTGGTTCACCATGTCTATTGTACATTTTGGATCTTATTTACTCTTTCAGTTTCTCATACTAGAGAGATAATACGATGCTTACACATGTGCTTCTGGTTTATTTCACTTATGAGTATTTTCTCAAGTTGCATCCATTTACCTATAAAAGTCTCCAGTTTATCCTTCTTTATGGCTGAATAGTACTCCATTGTATAAAAGTACCACATCTTTCTTATCCATTCCTCAGTTGATGGGCATTTGGGTTGTTTCCAAGATCTGGCTATTACAAATTGTGCTGCTATAAACATGGGTGCACATATATCACTGTGGTACGATGTTTTTAATTCTTCTGGGAAGATGCCCAGAAGGGGAGTAGCTGGGTCAAATGGGACCTCCAACCCTAGTTTTTTGAGGAATCTCCACACTGACTTCCACAGTGGCTGCACCAGTCGACACTCCCACCAACAGTGAAGAAGGGTTCCTTTTTCCCCACAGCCCCTCCAGCATTTGTTATTAGTTGATTTCTTAATAGTAGCCATTCTTTCTGGGGTGAGATGGTATCTCAGTGTTGTTTTAATTTGCATCTCTCGAATGACTAGTGATGTTGCACATGTTTTTGTATATTTATTTGCCATTAGTATTTCTTCATCTGAGAAATGTGTATTCATCTCAGATGCCCATTTTTGGAGTGGGTCTTTAAATTTGGGAGGTCTGATTTTTTTGAGTTCTTTATATGTTCTCGATAGTAGGCTTTATACTTTTGAATGATGGCCCAAAATGGACTCATCATTTTGTGGAGCACAAGAGTGACATGAAATTAAAATTTTGGTGTCCATAGTAACGTCTCATTGGATGCCTGCCATGCCCATATGTTGCATGCTATCTGTGTATGTTTCTATGCTAAGATGGCGGAGCTGAGTAGTTGTGACAGATAGTTTGTCATTTGCAAAGCCTAAAATATTAGTATTTAACCTTTCTCAGAGCAAGTTTGCCCTTAGTTTAAGCCATAACATCACTTATTGCTTGCTTAAGGCGATGTTTGGGGGCTGGGGGTCCAGGTGTGTTCCTACTTCTGTGATGGCGGCACGCTGGGGTGGTGCCAGCTCATCTCCTAGGTTTCGCTGCCACGGTTGCACGTGCAATATGGCAGCGGCTCCAAGCACCGTTTATTCACACGAGGGGCACGAGAGGCCCACTTTATTTGGGGAAATATTTCTGAGACCCCCTGGCACAGTTTCTTCTTAATTTTATACTTACTGGCATGACCTAGGTCGTATGTCGACTTCCAGATGCTAAAGAGGCTGGGAGAGGGACAAAGGATGGTATGCGGATCAGGCACAGCGTCTGCCTTGGGCTGGGGCATTGCTGCTTGATGCACCAGGGTCTGTCCTGAAGCAGGGAGCGGCCGCCATGCCTGTCATGAGTTTTGGTTAAGTGGTTTCTGGGCGGGAGGTGCACCTGGCACATGAGGTGGGTAAGGATTTGACCCTGATTTCAGGCTGAGTGAATGAGTCCAACTCCACCACTCTATGACTGCGCATCCTCTACAGTGGCCAAAATTGTCTGTGATTCAGTGTCCACAATGGAAATTTGAGGGCAATACAAGAACCATTTACCGGTGATGCCACAGTTTTCCTGGGAATGGGCGCTCTGGTGGACATGGGGAGTAGGATGTAAAGGGGGAAAACAGGGTGTGAGGACTGGGAGATGTGAATGAGAAAAAAACTACCCCTGGAGCCCTTGAAGGCAGAGAGGGAGTCTCATGGGCACGGGTATCCTCATATCCCAAGTTCTGGGCCAGTTCACTGCCCAATTTTCAGTTTGCTAACATATGCAAATTACTGCACAAATAATTTTTCTTTTGGTTCATCTAAAACATAACTCAATTAACCCTTTATAACATGAATGAGGTGATGATCAAAAACTACGGTGAATGTTTAAGTTTAAAAATGTTAGTTCTGTAAAGGACACATTGCCATTAATCCCACTCAAAAGACTCTTCTTGTCTTTGAACATGTTCATCCCATTGTTCTTGCCACTTTCTGAAGCAGTTCTGGAAGACCGCTTTGGTGTGGGTCTGGTTGCTCTGACCTGGCTGCTTCAATGTCCTGAATCAATTCCAAATGTTTCCCTTCATGGTCATTTTGACTCTGGGGAAGAGCCAGAGTTCACACAGTGCCAGATCCAGTAAGTAAGGTGGGTGAGGACACGCCGTGATGTTTTAGGACATTGCCTTTCCATTGGATGGCACTTGGCAGCAGCGTTCACCATATTTTTTTATCACACTTTGTAAAAGCACAAAAGACTTCCAGAACTGCTTCAGAAAGTGGCAGAAATGATGGGATAAGTTTGTTCAAAGAGGGAGAAGTACATTAAGGGGGATTAGTGTTAATGTGTCTTACTGTAATAATTTAAAAAATTTTAAACATTCACCTTATATTTTGATCATACCTGTTATAGCTTTCATGTTTTCTGAATTCTTCCAGTAGCAATGTGTTTGGGGGATGGAGAATCTTGTGTAATTTGAATTTCAGTGTTTCGGAAGTATAAAATATCTAGGGTTTTAAGTATGGTCATTTCTTTCATCCAAAGAATTTTAAATTCAGTCTACTGCCTTCCCTACTTCTGTTGATTCTTGGATTTATTTTCCAGAGAAAGGGCCACAAGTTCAAATAATATGTTTCCATGTGTGCTAACCAAGCACTCCTATGTCAGGTTAAACTGTCTCAGTTCATTATTCCTCCTTGTGTCTGTGCCCTTTTCATGTACCTTTGCAGTTGGCATGATGAGGGACAGATGGTAGATACTCCATTGCTGCTGAACGAATAAAGGATATCAAAGTGATGCCAAAATTATGTCTCTATACTTCCCATGTTTTCTTCATGGCTGCAAGTGGCTGCTAGCGCTCCACTCACATGACAGCTTTCCTGTCATCAGGAAAAAGGGAATGACAAAATAAGGCCACATTTCCTCCCTTTAAGTTGGAAGGGAGACTGTTGCATAATTTTTATTCCAGGTGGGCATCTGCTCAGATAAAAGTTCAAGGGTACTTATATGATAGAAGAAAGAAGGAGGAAACAAGTGTTGGGTGACAGTAGCTCTTGGTTCCAAGATAAATCAGGCATAAACCCTGGCACAAATTCAGATATTCTGGCAGCCAGAACAGATGTTCTCCTCCATCGTGGTCCCTCCTGATCCCTGCTAGGTTTTACTTTTTAATCGAGATAAGATTTACATCCAATGAAGTGTAGAGACCTTAAGTGTATGGTCTAATGGTTTTTGACAATTTTATATATCTAGGTAGGCAACATCCCAACCAAGATGTGGACTCTCTGTATTATCCCCAAGCCCTTCACGACTTTTCACAGACAACCCCCACCCCACACTGGCACCCATGGATCTCATTTCTATCCTTGAGAACCGCTTAGCCTCCTTCTGACCACCTGTAAATGAAATCATGAAGCACTAACTTTTGTATCTGCCTTCTTTTACTCAACATAATGGTTTGGAGAGGTGTCCATGCTGTGTGTTATAATAGTTTGCTCTTTTTACTTACCTAGTAGTTTTCCATTGCATGAATATACCACAATAAAAATGGCTGTTGCATATAAAAGCTACCAGCAACATTTTTTACATCCCCATTGTTTAAAAAAGCATACATTAATAGTCACTTATTTATTTTACTTGCAAAATAATTTTTCACAAGGAGGAATGTGTATGGGAATATTCTTAATGCAAAAGGAGAAAAAGATTGATGGGATTTAATTGGTTTGGAAGAGACAAGGTCTGAGTTAATGGATAATCCTTGCCAGGTTGGGAAATAAAACCATTCTCTATGAAAAACACAATTTATAAGCTTAGGTGAACAAACACAGTTTTATAGCAAAAATATTGTAACAAGTGTAGTTTCTTGCAACAAACACTCCTAAGACACATTTAAAAATTAAACTGAGTCTTTCACTATGGAAACTATTTTGGCTGGCAGACTTTCACAGAACTCAACTTCATACAGCAGAATACCTACAAGTTTCACTAAAATATTTGGAGCTTTCCTGTATTTGCAAATCTCCCTTGGGTTTCTGTGTAAAGTGTAACAGTAAATTCAGCATTTGCACGTGTCAAACCAATTTTGTCAATCTTTTCCTTGGATCGTAAAATGTCTAATAGTTTTCTTATTGGTCATTAGTTGAAATTTATGGCATTTTCTTTCAATTCTAAGTTTTTTTCCATTTAATTATATACACAACAGGTTATTTGTAAATATGTTATATGTGCATATAGATTGACAGTTTCATATTTTGTGGTGTAATTTTTAACAACATAGCAGAAAATATCCTCTGTACTTTTTTTCAGTCATTTTTTATTGATTATGCAGATTAACAGGTTTCGTTCTGACTGATTCATTGCACGGCATGACAACTTTTATCATTTTCACTCCCTGTAACCCTTTTTTCTCTGCCCTTTACCACTTCACATTTTGGGGGAAGTTTCACTGTATATATTTTGCTCATATCCATGCCTCCATCACTTGCCTTTACACCCCCTCCCCCTCCCCCTTATTGGGCTGTTTCCATATCCTGGGTATTGTGAATGGTGCCCTGACGGGTTTGGGTATGCAGCTATCTCTATAGTATGTCGACCAATGGCCTCAGATATGTACAAAGTTTGGTATAAGTGGATCAGATGGTAGCTCTATTTTTGGATTTTTGAGGATTTCTGTATTGATTTCCATTCCTACTAGCACGTAAGTCTTCTTTTACCCCCACTGCCTCGAAAGCACGTATTGCTTTTTGTGTTCTTGATAATAGCACTCAGTGGGATGAGATGGAATCTCAAGAGAGTTTTGATTTGCATTTCCTCGATTCTAACTTTAACCAAAAGTCAGTCACCAACACTCGTGAGTAGCATTGGTACAGCCCATATCATTTTATAAAGTGCTCTATGGCATCCTTAAGATGCTTTATCAGACAATTTGAAACATAGACAGGGGTGGTTAAAACGATGTAACAGGTCTCTTATGTATCCAACACCCAATTTCAGTGGTTAGCCCTGCAGGGGAGACATTCTTCCATTTATAACCAGGGTATCTCAAGGGCAGCTCTATGGATCCTTGCATCCCATAGTTCTCAGCTCTGTGGGCCTCTCCTGGGCCTTGTAGGATATTCCAAGCATCGCCAGCCTCTACCTAGTTAGTGGTAATCACACTTCCCTCCCTGGCCAGGCCAGAAAAGGGAACATCCCTGAGACATTCCCAAGCACCCTCTGTGGGACAAGGTCACCCTGGATGGGAACCACTGATCCTCCTCTGCTAATCCAAGAGTACCTCAGTTTGGTGACACCTGTGGTCCCTAATCCTTGGGCCCACCCTTTGAGCAGTGTCGTTTTATTCACAGCCACATGTTCTGGTCCTGATGAGCAGGTGAAGTCTCGCTGCCCTGTGGATAGCCCCACACAGGTAGGAGCTCTGTGAACCCTGGGAGAGTTGAATTTGTTCCCGTGCTCGCGGGGTTCCGACGCTGTTTCCTAGGAGCACTTCGAGGTCCTGCTTCCCCTGGGATCTTCTGCCAGGTGGGGGAGGGCGAGAGAGCAGCTCCCTGGGCCCCGCCTCCTCCGGGGCAGGGTCTCCCCTGGCGCTGTAAACCCTGTGAACAGGAGGCTGAGCTGCCCCGGTTCCTAGACCTCGGTGGAACACCTGTGAGCCAGGGCTCCTTCGCTGTCCTTTTAAACTCAGGTGGGCAGAGACTCCAGCGCTTCATCTGCCAGTCCCCAGGCCAAGGCTGGGGAGCAGGTGCTGCACCTCGAGACCCCAGCAAGCCAGGAGCTCTGGTTGCCCACGGGCCGGTGCGTCCTGCCCATCGGTCCCTGGGAACCCGCAGGGCCCGCTGATCTCAGGCCTCTGCACAGCTGCGTGCAGAAGAGAGCGCGTCCCTGTGCTGAGAACAGCACGGTCACGGAAACAGCGCTGTGAGTTGTCTTTTGTCACCACGGGCTTCTTCTGCATGGGATGACTGATTCCGCCTTGAAAGCAGAGGGAACGGAGCTGTGACCCACAGGGAACTTCGCCAGTGCTCCTGCGTGGGTCTGGGCTTGGAGGCGAGCACAGGGCCGGGGCCTGGGACTGAGGGGTGGCGAAGGTGTGATAGCGGACCCTGGGCACCGTTATTCCTTCCGTGTGTACTGAGCACTTCGTGCTAAGGCTCGTGGGGTGCACAGCCCCTCCCATCCGTCCAGTGACAGTCCCTGAACGCTGTTTCCCACTGTGACTTCAGTGAGCCCCGGAGATGGATGGTGAGCAGGTCCCCTCTGCCCCCAGGAGGCTCGCACCGCAGAGGGACAGATGGTGACACAGCAGTTCTGATTCGGCGTGGTAGGCGCTGTGACTCCAGATGTCCTTGAGAGAGTGGGTACCCGCGGTGAGGGCCTGTGGGTTGCAGGGATGGATTTCCTGTCTGTGAGAGAAAACAGAAGCAGTGCCTAGAAGGGGACTTAACTTAGCCTGGGATGGAGCTGGGAGTGGCACCTATGGCATCTACGTGTGAGCCAGGTAGCATCTGCATAGTTGGATGTTGACTCTCAGAGAGGTTAAAGAACTTTCTACTGTCTCATAGGTGCTTCCTGAAATACCCTGGACAGGAACCTGGAAGTCCAGATAGTTAGCAGCGCTTTCTTCCGTGAATGGCTTCCTGGTAGAAGTCCCCATTAATCCGAGAAGTTAGGGCTGGTCTCTGGCTCTTTGCTTCTGTAGATGTAAGTTCTATCAGTGAGTTCCTCATAGCTCCTGTGGTCTTTAATCACCTGAGCCTGTTGATCCCTGAAAGAAGGCAGCTCTGTGTTGCTAGTGGAAACCCTCTGGGTCCTCATCTCTACGTGCGAAGGGCTCTGTAGATACACACACGTTTTAGCGAGTACAAAGTCTGGCATGGACCAGGACAGTCTGCAAATCAGTTGTTGAGCAGTTTTGGCGAGGCCATGATGTGGCTGAGCCGTGGAGAAGGACGTGAAGACAAGAGTGGAGTCTGGGGAGGGGCATTGAACGGCGATGGGCACTCAGGACGATTGATGGCGGAAAGGAAGGTGTCAGTGAAAAGAACCGTGCCGGGGTTTAAGTGTTACTAAGCATAGAAGGCAAGAATTAGAGAGGAAGCAGAATACCGTCACAGATCCTATCGGGGTCACGCGAGTGGCTATTAGCACAAGAAAGGAGCGCCACAAGCATCTCTTCTGACGACTCTGAAGGGTTTGCAGAGAGACTGAGGACACTGTTCTACAAGCCAAGCATAGAAAAAGAGCAGCAGAAGGAACAGTACAGGGAAACTGCAGGCGAAAGACAACGGCACCAAAGCCAATAGAAATTGGACATAGCGACAATAAACTTGTGGCCCCACATTGTCCAGTGAGGGGACTTACTAATTTTCTAATGAGTTGATTCTTCTCGGGTCTGTCTCCAGTATTCCAACCTCTGCATCTGCAGTGATTTTACTTTCCAGTTATGAACACTGTTGACTATTTTCTATTTTCTTCTGTATAAATCCCAAAGTCCAGAGCAGTCCTTTATACACTGGCACTAATCTCTGTGAAGATTTAGTTTCTGCTGTTCTCTCCCTTTTTTTCCAGCCACATATGATACATTTGCACTTGTTCTCTGCCTTCAAGGACTGCTCTTTCTTTCTACACATCACTAAGTCCTGCTCAGCTTCATTATTTACCTCACAAGGATTCCAATGGCTTCTCTGTAATTCTCTCACTGCATGAAAAAGTCTTTTCTTTGCTGTCACTTCAGATCACACCACTGAAATAGCTGCCACTTGGTGGTGCCCTCATGCCTAGCCCATGCAATGTGACTGAATTCATTTTCCTGGGATTTTCCCTGAATCCGCAGGTGCAGAGGGTTTGCTTTGTGATATTTCTGCTCTTGTATGCAGCAATCCTGCTGGGGAATTTCCTCCTCATACTCACTGTCGTGAGCAGCACAAATCTTGGTTCCCCCATGTACTCCTTTCTCAGCTCCCTGTCCCTGGTGGAGATCTGCTACTCCTCCACTACAGCCCCCAAACTCATCTCGGATCTGCTGGCTGAGAGGAAAGCCATCTCGGTAGGGGGCTGCATGGCGCAGCTTTTCTTCCTGCACTTCTTTGGTGGCACTGAGATTTTCCTGCTGACCGTGATGGCCTATGACCGCTACGTGGCCATCTGCAAGCCTCTGCACTACACGACCATCATGAGCCGGCAGGTGTGTGCTGTCCTCGTGGGAACAGCGTGGGCGGGAGGCTTCATGCACTCCTTTGCCCAGATCCTTCTCATCTTCCGGCTGCCCTTCTGTGGCCCCAATGTGATTGACCACTATTTCTGTGACGTGCTGCCCCTGCTCAAACTTGCCTGCTCAGACACCTTCCTCATCGGTCTCCTGATTGTTGCCAATGGGGGGACCCTGTCTGTGATCAGCTTTGTGGTCCTGTTAGCATCCTATGTGGTCATCTTGGTCCACCTGAGGACCCGTAGCTCCGAGGGGCGGCGCAAAGCCCTGTCCACCTGCGCATCCCATGTCACCGTGGTGACCTTGTTCTTTGCACCTTGCGTCTTCATCTATCTGAGGCCTTCTGCCACTCTGCCTGGAGACAAGCTGGTAGCCGTGTTCTACACCGTGATAACCCCACTCCTCAACCCTGTCATCTACTCGCTGAGAAACGCTGAAGTGAGGAAGGCCATGAGGAACCTGCGGATCGGGACGGCGAAGCTGCTGACGGCCAGAGGCTGAGTCTTGGTTTGTGTCCTTGGGTTTGGACTGATTTGGAGTCCAAACTAAGGGGCCCTGTGGGTAGATGGAAGTTCACAGGGCTTGTTGGTTCTAGAGTTACTCTATCTTGTGCACGTCTTCAAAAATTTCATTTTAATCACTCTTCAATATGTTTTAAGGATGTACTATAACCTTTATATTCATTTTAGAACACTTATTATTTTTACTTTACTAAATAACACTGTGGTAAATATTCTTGAATAGCAATATTCACCTATATGTCTCATTTTCTCTTGTCTGCCTTCCTGTAGTGAATTTACTAGGTTATAGAGAATAAGGAGCTCTGATGTAGCATTAAAGTGAATCATACATCTAATCAAAATGCCCTTAAGAGAATCAAGACATTGTGTTTTTAATGAGAAATAAGATTTTATTTAATCTCAAAGTATCTCCTAACAAAATATTTATTAATTACAAAGAGAACAACGTGACTTTATATCCTACTCCCTTATGCAATTGTGTGAAAGTAATGTCCTCAGGATGATATAAATTGATGCTGTAGGTTTCCTGATAAGATGTACAGAAGAGGCCAGAAACAAACCCATGCATATACGGCCAATGTATTTTTTGGCAAAGGTGGCAAGAATACACAATGGGGAAAGGAGTAATATCTTCAATAAATAAAGTGAATATGCACCTGCAAAAGAAGAAAAATTAGAAACTTCTTTCATCTTAAATGCAAGATCACTGGATGTTTAAAAATTGGTCGCTTATGAATTGGGGTTTTCAGCACAGGCTCTGGAGTTAGTGTGTATGTCTAAATCACACTCTTGTCAATTAGTAATGTGGTCTTCAGGTAATTTTTTAATAAAAATTTTACCTCAGCTTTTTCAACTATGTAAAGGGAGAAGACTAGTACACATTTCATGGAGTAAGTGAAGAATACATAAAATTTATGTGAAATGTTTGTGGAATATTCGGTGCCTATTAAGCACTCAGTAGATTGAGTGTGTGTGTGTGTTTGTGTGTGTGTGAGAGAGAGAAAGAGAGGGAGAGACAGAGAGAGAGAGAATGATAGGAGGAACTCTCTTCCCCCATTCCTTCAGGAGTGGAGAAATAACATGCGTGGACCACTGGTTTTATTCTTCATTCTATTCCATAAGCCTTTGTCTGCTTGTACAAGGTATTTCGCTGAGAAAGTCCATGCCTGTGACAGAAACCGATCCTATTCATCTTGAAACTAACAAATTAGGGTGTCATTAATATAACATATGGAAGGATTTAGCATAGATTTCTTTAAGAGTGGGATTACCTGGAGCTTTAAAAATAGACTTTGGTTCTTGCAGAGTTTCTGGTGGGCCGTGGATGAGAGGAAGACGACCCACCTGCACCTTGTTTCTTTTTTTCTTTTTATGTGGGTACCAGGAGTCGAACTGAGGACCTCGCGCTTGCCAGGCAGGCGCTTATGCCGCTGAGTTATCTCACCGGCCCATTGCACATTGTTTCATAATCTGTTTAGCTGAGGGGGTGGAACTTGGAAGAAACAACATGGCTATAGCAGAGGGGTGCGCAGCAGAGGCAGATGGGGGTGCACATCCTGCTTCATTTCTCCACTGGCCTCTCTGCTTCTTGGGGCATCAGTCACCAGTCACATATTCTCGAGTGGGCCAGTACCAGAACCTCTAGTCCTTTAACCCAACTGGGTACTTTTTTTTAGCTCTGCAGGCTTGAACCGCTCTTTTGACTTTTCTGATTCTAGGTGAGATATGTTGCTTCACTTATATGTGAGATACCAGGAAAGTTGAATGGCATAATAATGTTCAACACAAAAGTAATGTATGGTAGCTTAGGAAACTACGCTTAACACCTAGCAAATTCTAGTTTTCTAGAGCCCTTGCACATGAAAGCCATGGGAACTCTCGGGAATTTTGGGAAATCCAGGGAATTCTGGGGAATTCAGGGAATTCTGAAGCCCTTGCCTATGAAAACCATGTGCTGGTGCTGGGAATTTATGGCAAAATGCTTAGAATTTTAAGAATCGGAAGACCTAGTTCTTAACAATAGGAACTAGCAGAGGGTGGGTTTAGCCTTGCTAGCAACATACAAGTGAGTTTTTCTCTTTGTTTTCCCATCTTTGAAGTGGATGAGGTGGATGAGATGAGCTGGAAGGCCATTCTACCCCTCGCATCCTCTGATTCAGACGTATAAAGTATGTGTGTGGATTGGTGCAGACCCACTGGCTAACGTCTTCCCGGAACTCTCTGACATCATTGGTACAAGGAGGTGTGAGGGCAGAGCAGGCCATCAAGAGGCTTTGAGGCTGTCTTTGCGGGACCGAGGGGTGATGTAATGTTGGGTTCTCTTTTGTTCTTTTCTTGAGAATGGAAGAGAAAACCTCATGGCCCAGACAAGAAGGGGGCAATTATACAGAGACAAATAGAAGTCTTGGTTTTATAATTGGGTTAATTAGAGAGAAGATTCCTTAACCTCTGAGTGAAACAATTGGGAAATTAACTTTTGTTCTTCTCAGAAACTCCTCAGAGGATGCTAGAAAAGTTCATGGAATCCAGTTCTCTGATCTTAATCTTCCACTCCCTATACCTTAAATGCTTCAGGCTTCTCAGTCTAGCAAACATTTCCCTCAGTTCCGCTTTTCGCAGGCTTTAGGGTAGACCAATCCTGTTCTATTCCCCTGTAACTTTCCTAGTGAAAGAGTCATTAAGCGCTGGAGTTGGCAGATGGAGGTGGTGATATTGGTGGCATGTGGTGAGTCCCCGGGGAAGGCTGGCATCTGGCAGGGCCTCTTATAGGCTGAGCCAATTCTGAGTTGGTTGCATTCACTGAACCCTTCCTGGATGAGCCGATGCCCAGTGGTACACGCTGGCAGCGTTCACTGCTGTTATTCTTGCTGCCTTGCAGCAGGAGGGTTTCTTACATTGCCCACTACTAGCTCATGGGCAGACCTTCGCTATCATCTTGTTAAAGTCTCACCTGTCTGGCTAATCGACAGGGTGAGAAAGCTACCTTATCGCTCGACTGGGAGCAGATATTACAGTCGTTCTCATCAAAGCCACTGGTGACACGGCCTGCAGGGAATTATGACCAAAGCGAGTTTTCTGAATCAACTGCTGAGTTATGTATTCTTCAGGAATATTCTTTTGAGAAGTTCAAGGGATCTGCTAAGACATTCTTACATCTGACTTTCTCTGGGAGAAATAAAAGAATTAATCTGAATGGAAATTACCTTACACAGAAGCCCAGATTTTGCTGAGGAGCAAATTTGAACTGAGACTTCTGTTTTCTAATCTGCTTAATTTTTTAACATACTCTTTACATTTCTTTGGTCATTTTGTCTTTAGACATTGTTAATGAAATAAAGTTCTATTTTCTTGGGGTTACTGAGTGCAAGTGAATCAGTTTTTGGACTACAATAGGTTTGGGAGATAAGTTTAAGAATCAAGGCAAAAACTATGTTAAAAGTAAATTAATTCACTAAACCTCTCCTGGGGTATACTTGTAGTTATTTAAAAAGAAAAAAAAGTTTATTTTTGAGACTAGATTCCTTTTCCCTATGTATTTTCTTTTTTTTCAAAAATTTTTTATTAGTCCATGTTTGCAGTGCATAATGATTGCATTCCTTGTAGGGAGTTGGTCCATTGACGAAACACATCCTAATTCTTTTTTCATCCCTTTCTTCTCCTCCCTCTCCCCCCTCCCTCCATCTCTTGGTCCTCTTCCCTTTTGCAAAAGGCCCATTTCCTATTTCCTATTATCTATCTTGTATTTTGCTCTGTATTTATACTTCGGGTTTCTCATATAAGAGAAACCACGCGATTTATAAACTTGTGTGTCTGATTTATTTCATTTAACATTATGGTCTCGAGGTGCATCCATTTTCCTACAAATGACTGATGCTTATCCTTCTTTTTACTTAGTCTGTTTATAGAATACCCCTAGTGTTATCTTGGCTTTGAACGAGGTGTAGTAGCAGATGGCGGATTCAGGGATCACAGCAAAACCTCTTATTAACATCTACTGTGCCCCTAGATCCATGCAAGGTGCCATGGAGAGTATAAGAGACTCTTTGGCCACCTTTAAGAACCTACATTTCACTGGAGCCACGACAGGTCTGTGTGAAACACTTAGACAAATGAGCTAGAGGCAAGTTCTCAAGTCCCCAAGGCGAATGTCACATAGGTTGTTTTCCTGGGCCCCCCAGTTTGTCTGACTGCTGACCTCTTCCAGACCTCTACGTTCCCCACAGACTATTTGTGTAGAAATTCCACTTCTGGCAAGTTTACATGCAGCTTGGACCACCTTACTGTTAATCTCCTTACTCATTAGTTTTTAAAATCTTACTCTTCTTCTTCTCTTTGCCTTTGCTATGCGCTTGATTCTCTTCCCTCTTCCCGGCCTCCCTCCCTTCTGGAGGGCGGTATTGGGATAGCACCGGGAGGGGAGCCAGCGAATGGGATAAGCAGAGAAACGAGTTGGACCGAAGCCGTGAAACCTGGTTGCCTTCTTGGCTTTGTAGCAACCAGCTGTGGGATTCTGGGCCTCGGGTTCTCTGCTGTACGATGAGGAGTCCAGGAGCTTCAGCAGAGGAAGTGGAAGGAGAGGTCGCTGTGGCTGATTCCTCTGTGACAGGAAATCTTTGGAGAAAAAGTGGGAGAAAGGCAACACCGGAAGAGGTGACTTGGACCAATCGTGCCATTGAAAACCTTAGTATACAAGGTTCTATGACAGGAAATGTCAAAAGGGAAACCACAAAGTGGGAACTAGATTAATTTGAAAAATTTGAAAAATTCTATTGGGGTCGGCCTATCTCAGCTTCTGTGTTCATTTCTGTTGTAGGTTTTCTTAACTGGAAATCCTAGACATATCTAGTTAACTTGCTGTCTGATAAAAAACATACACTATCTTTTAAAATCTCTTGCTTTGGCCCTGACAATTAAAAAGTCATAATTAATGTTGTTTTATTTTAGCCAAAATATCCCCAACACTGTGAGTGCCTTACTGGTCTGATGATTCCTTTAGACAATTATCTCTCAAATGTTTTCCATTTCATTTAGGGGATCAATAATTGTTAATTTCCTTAACTTTCTTCCATTCCAAATCCATTTGATTTTTATCTCTTTAAGAAAATTTGATAATTCCGTTGTAGAATTGTAAAATTTGATAATCACATTAAAAATTATTAATAACATCATGCTCTGCTACCCTTCCACATCCTTGGATTAAAAAAAAAAAATCAACAAGAGCAACAACAAATCATTTTTTAAAGGCTGAAGACTAAAGTGGTTCTTACAATCCTCTCAGAGAAGTCTCACTGAGAGCCCAAATCAGAAGCAGCTGTAGAAATGGAGAGCCTTTGCTTTCAAACAAAGTTTCACAGAAAATATACATCTAGTAATAGAATTATTTTCCCCTCAAGAGTAGAGCTTGCTCTTGCAAGACTCCTGCCTTCTGCATAAATCTCCGGTGTGAGAGACACCTGCACTTCCGCGGGGAGGGCAGAGAGGGGCACAATAGCAAGAGGATAGTATTATGCTAGTCATATAGAGTAGGAAACTGAGGCTCAGAGAGGTTTAGACACTTGGTCAAGGCCACACAGCTCTTGTTTGAACCGAGGTCCACGTTTTCAAATTGTGAAAGCTTCCACCACCTCTCTCACTTCTGCAGAGTATCTTAATGTGGCTGCGTAAGGACAGCATTAATCGGTCTCACCTTACAGCAGAGTGTGGGATGGATTTTCTACACTGATGGCTGCAGTTTCTCAGCCCCTGCACGCTGTGACACCAAACCAGCTCCCTCCCAAGCACAGAAAGAAGCTAAAAGCAGGAGAGAAAGGCCGAAGAATCCAAGCACCAACCACTGTCCTTGAGGTGAGTGTGGCAACAGTTACTAATTCACTGACTGGTTACACTATGGTGATATCCATGTAACACAATCTCCCATCATGACCATCTTCTAAGTGCAAAGTTCAGCGGCTCAGAGCTCATTGCCACCGTCACGCAATCATCACTGCATCCGTATCTGCAAACCCTTTCATTGCCCCAAGCTGAAATTCTACTGTGAAACGCTTGCTCCACTCTGCGTGCTGCCCAGCCCCTGGCAAGCACCACGTTGCTTTCCATTTCCAAGCATCTTACAGCTCTGGATGGACTCAAGCGGTTTTTCCCTTCGTGACTGGTTTAGCATGTCGCTTGGGATATTAAATTTTTTTTAACAACACAGCCAACTGTTCTAAGGGCTCATTGTAAGGTGGCTCTACAGGACTCATGGGACACTTCTAATCTGGGGTGAATTCCATTCCGTGCTCTGTCCCATCCATTCCACAGGCAAAGGTAGGTGTCAGTCCCACCTCTTGTACCAAGAACACCTTAATAAATCCCCACAGCACGTGGCACGAGCAGGGCAGTAGGGCAGACATAGAGCACACTCAATGAAACTCTCCTCATTTACAATTTGTTTCTAACACTTGTGAGCTTGGGAGCCTGATTAGCTTCACGGGATGCAGAATATGGAATGGAGCAATTCTGTCGCTCACTGTAAAACATTGGCTCTCTGTTCTGTGTAAAGCAAGACTGATCAGAAACTGCTATTATGCAACCAATGCAAGCCATTCTTCATGAGTAAAAGACGCAGTGCAGCCATCTACATTTTGAGAACTACAGACCTTGCTTGAAAAGGAGCTACATGACCGCGGGCAAGTGAACAAGACTCTTGGAGTCTGTTTTCTTGTCTACAAAACGTGCTCTCATTTTTGTTGTGAGGATGAAATCAGCTAATGCCCTTCTCTGGACTGGAGAAAACACTTCGAGGTGGCGCTACTACAAAGTTAATTCCCATTCTGGGCATTGTATCAAGCAGTGGATAACAGCTGTTTCATCCTCTTGTCTCATGGACTCTGCATTTTAGGGAAACCCAAAAGGGAATTCACGAGGGAGCAGAATGGCAATAGCTCTGCAGGCTTGAGAATGATACTTGTGATTACTGAGGAGAGTTCTGGCTTCTGTGATTCCAGGCTGCAGATCCCACACTTTAAAACATGGTGGCCACAAGCAAAGTGACTGAAATCCTTTTCTTGGGACTGAAATCCTTCTTTTGTCTTTACCCACAAAATGTAACCAAATGGTGCTACTGCTCCACATCTCCACAGGTTCCATAACCCCCTCTCACTTGCTCCTGGCTGGTATCCCTTATTTTCCTCCTACCACAGCCCCCAGCCCCTGTCTAATCTATCACAAGGGCACTTTCTGGGAGCTCTGCAGTGGGGCTGGTACCGCTCAGGGTGAAAGCCAGAATCCTTAGCCCACATGCAGCGCCCTACACAATGTAGGCCCCTTTGCTCCCCCGGCCTCCTCTCCTCCTGTCTCCTCCTCGTTCCACTCTTTCCCCAGCACTGTGGCCTTCTTACTGGTCATCTAACACATAAAGCCTACTGCCACCTTGGCATCTTGGTGCTGGATACTCTTTCCTATTGGAACACCATTCCCCCTGATACTTACAGGCCAACTTCTTTAGCTTCCTGAAGGGTTTGTGTAAGAATCACTTTTTTAGGGCAATTTGACCACCGGTTTAAATTTGTAGCCTCTCAGGGCCCCTGGTCTCCCTTGCGTTGCTCTGCTTTTTCTTCTTTTCATAGTACATAGCACTTTTACATGTATCGTTTAATTATTTTGTTGTACACGTAGTTTTTCATCTGTCTCCTGCAGTACAATATGAGCTCCATGAGAACCTGTCATTCTCTTGCCTCAGCCTCTCAGAGTACTGGGATCACCATTGCCATGCGTCATCATGCCCAGCTAGTATTTCTTGATTGAGTGAATGAATGAATGAATAAATAAATAATAGTTATAGTAGATAAAAATAATGACAATGACTTCGACATGTATAGAGCTTTACAATTGCATATCATATTTTACTGAGCTAATTTTTGTTGAGCTCTAATATGTGCCAGATAGGTAAACCTCATTGCATATATTAGGGTCAAGAGGAACATTGGGCCGAAGTGACACTCAGGGGCTACTAATCCATCTGGAACTTGGGAAACTTCCCATTTCATATACACACAGGCTTAGTATGTCCAGCCTGATGCTTGTCATGAGACCTGTCCTCTTGGCTCCTTCTCTTGGAATAATCATATATTGAGTGTCTGCGATGAGCGAGGCACTGGGAATACACATGCAGGAAGGTGTTGTCTTTAGCTTCACAGAGGTTACAATCCAGGAGGATCTTAGTGTGGTTTTGAAGCACTCACTCAAGAAATCTGGTAGCATCTGTGACGCAGGACTCTAGGAATTTCAGGACTCTCATCTACACGGTGGAGAAAAGCACTTCATCATTCCTTTGTGTTGGCTAACACAGTGCTTGATGAAATCCGTTCCTTTCTCTGTTATGATATGCAAGCCTCTTTACCTTTACCTCTTCACTTCATGATCCCAGCAGACAAGTAAATAAATCAGTGAGGAAAGGTTGAGGGATGTTATGGTTTGTGTCTGAATGTCCACCCAATGCCTCATGTGATCATGGGGTTGGGCTTTTCTGAGGAGGCTGAATGTAGAGTATGTGACTGGTTCATTGTCCAGTACTGGGATTGGTGGTGTGAGTGCTACATCCACCCTATAATATAAGGGAGGGAAAGAGGTTTGCTCCCCGCTTTTGCTCTTATTGCTTTTGCTGTTTTCCACCGCCACGAATGGTTGCCCCTCTGCAAAGCCACCCTGCCTTGGAGCCAATTGATTATGGACTGAAACCTCTATAAACTGTGAGCGAAATAAAGCTTTCCTTCCTTAATTTTGAGTGTCAGTTACTTTTTGAGAAAAGTAACCAAGACAAGGGATTCATCCCAAGTTACACAATAGTCCAGAAAGAATAGCGACAAGAACCCAGGTTCAGAAGTCTGCTTTCAGGACTTTCCCCACCTTCAGACCAGTTGACAACTACCGAGTGCTTGGCCGCTGAGCAGGATTGACCAGGAGCTCTTGAAGGATCAAGGGTGGGTGGTGACCTGGGGTGATGGGGGACTGAGGCAGGGAGGACTTTCCCAACAGGGCTGATCTGTCTCTCTCCAGCAGAGCAGGGACTGTGATCCACGTGATGTATGTGTTATAAAGCAATTGTTAAGCTATCATTCATGAACCTATTAACCAACATAATACCTAAAACATTCCCAATATTTTGTATCTGTGTGTTTCTTCTCTGTTCCATTTCTCAGCCTCTCACAGTGATGACCAATGTACTGAAATTTGTTTTTCAACTTTCTTATCCCATGAAAATAATTTTAATGTATGCCTATATATACACATAGTCAAAATATTGTTTAGTTTTATGTTGTTTCTGATTTTATAAAAATGGTGTCACACATACATAGTCTTCTGGCTTGCGTTTTCCACTCAACATTATATTTCAAAGGTCCACCCATGTTGTGGCATGATATAGTTCATCATTTTAAATTTTGTACTGTATTCTGTTGAATGAATATGCCATGATCATGTTACCATTTCCCTGTCACTGTACCTTGGTTGTTTCCGTATTTTTTTCTAAAAAGAGGTTATGAGCCTTCTTTAGTGTGCAAAAGTTTCCCTGGGATATGTAGCTAGGGATGGAGTTGCTGGATTGAAGAGTATGCAAATAATTTGACCTTACTAAAAAAAGCCAAATTGCATTTAAAAATGGTTGTACCAGTATTCGTGCTCACCAGCAGGGGCATAAGAGATTTTGTTGTTGTTTATCCCTGCCAACAGAAGGTAGTACCAAGACTTCTTAATGCATTTGCCAGCCTAAAACGTGTGTTTCATATACCCTCTGTTTCAGTTCACTTGGGCTGTTATAACAAAAACACCAAAGAGTGGGCTGCTCAAACAACAAATACAGTAATACCTTGGCTCACAAATACTTCTGATCAGGAACAATTTGGTTTGCAAACATGTATCCAGCAAAATTTTGCTTCAGTTCATAAACTCCACATTGGATGATGAACATGACTGTGGCCATCTTCCCTCCATGAACACAAGCGTGGCCGTCTTCCCCAGACCTGTGGAATGACTTAAGTTCATGAAACAAGGTATCACTGTATTTATTTCTCATAGTTCAGAGTCCAAGATCTAGGTGCCAGCAGATTAGAGGTCTGGTGAGGGACTACTTCCTGGTTCATAGATGGCCATCTTCTTGCTGTGTCCTCTATTTCCTGGTTCATAGACAGCCATCTTCTTGCCACATCCTCAGGGTGGTAGGGTTAAGGGAGCTCTCGGAGTCTGTTTTATAAGGGCATTAATTCCATTTACAAGGTCTCTCCGCTGTCATGACCTAATTACTTCCCAAAGCCCCGACCTCCAAATACCCTCATTTTAAGGGTTTGGATTTCATCATAACACTTTTGGGGTAGGTACAAGCATTCAGTGTATATTTACCCTCTATAGTAGTGATGGCGAACCTTTCAGAGACCAAGTGCCCAAACTGCAACCCAAAATTATTTATCACGAAGTTGCTAACACTGCAATCAAATCTGAACACTGAAATTTCAGTTTAGAGAAAACACCTTATGCATTAACATCTTTTGTCTTTAAAGAAAAACACAACAGAGCTTTCAATGATACAAACAGCTTTTTATTGAAAGGTAAAGTTTGCATCTGGAGCACAATTCAGGTGATCTTTGCTGGTTATGCGTGCTGATAACTTGTTGGACCTTGGCTTTTACTTCCTTAGTTTGAGAGCAACACGTGCAGCACTCAGGTCATCTGTTAGTCATTTCTTTAATCAGATTTGATTTAATTCAAAGCTGAAAAAAGCTACTCACAACCACAAGATGATCCAAAGTAAGAAAAGCAATCCCGAGCACTTCAACTGACTTAAAACTATTTGGCAGAGAATTCCACACTTTAAGGATTTCATTTTCAGATCTACCTACTGTGCTGCCCTTTGTCATCCCTTCACATTCTATCTTCTCAAGTGTTGCACGTGGGTCATAGAATTTATTTTTCCAGTTAGAGCCTTCTTTAAATTCCAATAGCTCCATTTCCAGATTTCCAAAATCTAACCAGTGTAAGCAGAAAAGATTAAGTCCTTTAATCTGGAGAAGTAAGAGAATATTGAGTTGTCTCTATCTTATGGAATTATAAAAATCTGTTACTGAAATTCTCCTTTGCAGCTACTATGATGCTAGAAAATTCCTTATATATTTTTTGATGGCTTGTAGGATTGCCTGCAAATGTTGTAGAATTTTCTAAATGCATTTTTAGATTTGGACAATATTTCAGCTGCCCACTTCCAGGGTCTGGGGTGACTTGGCTTGCTTGCCAACAGAGAGGGCTCTGTGTCCACTGCAGCAGGGGTGCCATAGGTTCACCATCACTGCTTTATAGTAGATGATTTCCTGATTACTAATGAGGCTGAGCGTATTTTCATGTTTCTACTCGTATGTACTTTCTTTGGTGTAAATTGCCTATTATAAATACATTTTTGCCCATTATTCAACTGAGCCATTTGAAGGAAAAAATAGTTACAAGAGTTTCTTGTATATTCAGAGTAATCTTGGGTCAGTCGCATGTTAGTTATAAGATATGCACATGGCTTGTCTTTTCACACATTATAGGTTGAAAAATTTTATTTTGTTTTATTTTATTTTATTTTTTTTGTTGGTACCGGGGGTCAAACTCAGGACCTCGTGCACCAGCAGGCACCTGTGCCACTGAGTGATGTCATCGGCCCTTCTTTTCGTATGTGGATACTGGGAGTCGAACTCAGGACCTCACGCTTGCCAGGCAGGCGCTTATGCCGCTGAGCTATCTCACCAGCCCAAAAATTTTTATTTTAAATGAAGCTAATAGTTTACAATTTTATCTTATTGTTATTATTTTACTGTTTTTGTGCCTTAGGAAATATATTTTTAAAATCAAGACCAGGAAGATATTAACTGATATTTTATTCCAAAAAGTTAAAGTTGTGCCTTTTTGCTTAAGTTCTTATTCTACATAAAATTGACTTTTGGGCATTGTGTGAGGAAATGATTCATTTTAATCCCCACTCCCAATAAATAACATTTCCATCATCATTTGTTGGATAGTATTTCCTTTATTAGTCCACAGTTCCTATCCCTTCATATATCAAACTTCTGTATTTGTATGAGTCTGTTTTGGACCCAACCGTACACTATCTTAATTACTACAGTTTTATAATCTTTTGGTATTTTGTAGGACAACTTCTAACTTTGTCTGTTTAAGAAATACCTCATTTGTTTTGAGTCTTATCATTTTAAAGAAAATTTTAAAATTCCACACAATAACCTATTTGGATTGTGCTTGGAATTGTATCTACAGATCAATTTGGGAAGAACTTACATTTTATGAGGCTGAATCATGCATGTGTATAGGACAATGCCAATTTGGTTGGTTGCTACCGGACAATGGAGTCTTTTTGGAAATCTAAAGACATAGATTTCTATAAAGAAATGTCCCAGGATTACTGGAAAAGGAGCAGAAGCAAGTCAGAAATGGGGGAAAAAAAAAAAATTCTAATCTGGGTTGCAATTTCAAGTAAATTACAGCAGGGGTCACTTTAGCCTGATCTCTCAGGGAAATTATGGACTATCAGTTATGGCAAGAGTTATCTTTACTTTTTGCTTTTGTGAATAGTGATGCTCTGAACATCGTGTGTTAGTATTTATTTAAACATGTTTTTAATTCTTTTGTGTGTATGTGAGGTGGAATTGCTGAATCCTGTAGTAACTCTGTTTAACTTTTTGCAGAATTGCCAGTATGTTTTCCTCAGTAGCTGCACCATTTTACACTCTAATCAACAATGCAAGGGATTTCTAATATCCCCACACCCTTACAAGTATTTCTAATAAACATTTGAAAAAATTGTAACTACCCTAATGGGTGTGACGTGACAGCTCCTTGCATTTGTGGTGTGCGATTTCTCAATGACCCAGCAACTTGTACCAGAAGTGGGGGTTTCTGTCCTCTCGGCTGCCATGGGTTTGGGCTGTAGGATGTGGTAGGCAGGGATTTAAAAACTCCATCACACTCTCTGACTGCAAAGCAGCTGTCTCATCCTTTGCCAACCTTCTCCTGGTTGTTGTTAGTTGTGTAGATTCCAGATTCTTCAAAAGTTTATTTTGAAAGCTTTCGCCAGCTCTCTAACTGTTCCTGTGGATGAGAAGGGTGGAGCCCTAGGGTTGCTTTGCTCACTCGCTATTTTTAATGCTATCGCTCTCCAACTCTCTCTTCCAATCATCACAGTGATCCTCTGAGGCAGATTTCAATATTATCCCCACTTTGCAGATGAGTAAACTGAGACACACAGAGATGAAATAACTGGGTCAAGATCACAGAACTGTAAATTTTGGGGCGTGGATCCAAAGGATGGATACTTTACTGTACTATTTGATAAATGCTGATGGCATAGAATGTAGCAGAATATGGAAATCAGACTTTCTTTTTGTGTGATAGTGATTTGAACTCTGGTTTTCACTAGATCATAAAGTTCTATTGAGAGTTACAGAATTCTTAAGTAGTCTTACTTATTAATAACATTTGAATATTAATATTACAAATATTAACATTAATAAAATATTATATTAATTATTAATAGTAACAAAATATTAATGTTAATAAATATTATAAAATATTAATATTAACATCAATTATTTATTAATAAAGTATGGTTCAGACAATGGAATGTGTTTCCCAAATCCTTTTATCTTTTTATCCTGGGAACACAGAAAGACTATACTCCTTAACCTTGTAGCCAGATAGGCCTTGTTACCAACGGGTAGAAGTGATGTAACCTCATTTAGGCTGGGTCAAAAAAATCCCCATGATCCCTAATCTCTCCTTGATCATTGCCTAGCCAGGTGAAGACAACCAAATAGAGTGGAGGGTCTCGAAAGCCCAGGAGACTGGAAACTTTGCAGTATGGAATGGACTCATATCTATAAGTCACAACTTGGAGGTGGGCTGGAGACTTTCCTGGTGAAGTATATCTGCATTGGACTTAGTATGAATGAAAAGTAACCTTTTATTGGGATTAAACCAAGGAGATTGGATGCTATATTGTTTAATCACAGCATTTCTAACCCATGCTGATCAACACAGGGGCCAATAGATAGGTTTACTAATGAATTTATCCAAGAAAGTGAGGGATGGCGCGAGTAGCAGTGGGGGCAGTTAGGAAGGTTAGAGGAATGACTTAATTCATGGAGCCAGGAGCTGCCTTGGGTGCGGGCCTTGCCGTGCTACTGGCTGCACCAGAGGACTGCACTGCTCACCATCCTTCTACTCCTGTGGATGTTTCCTCATGATGTCTCCTCCCACAATGGCCCCAGCCACCCGGACGGGGCCCAGTGAGTGAACTCTACGCAGCTACTATGTTAGTGGTGGAGGAAGATCACAACTTTACTTCAGTGTGTTTCTGAACCGAGCAAACTTGAGACCCCTGATCTAGCTGAGTCGTTAGTGGGACAGAACCACATTACGCAAGAAATGAAAGTGAAACACCAAGAGTCACATCCATCCTGACTTTTGCATGACATTCTGATGAACAAAGGTGTTAATGAATGAGAAAACCCTTCAAAAATTTAATGCACAAGTAAGAGAAGCACAATTCTTGCTATTAACAACCCTTAACCATAGGGTGCCTTTGAGTTATTTTATTGGGAATACTGAGAAAGCTTCCAGATCTCAAATTATCCCTCAAGTGTTATCCCTACCATTTTGACCAAGGCAAGAGGAAAAGGACAATGTTCTGTTTTGTTCTCTTCTATTTGACATTTCTTCTCCCAAAATCTCAATGTCAACTCAAATGTACTAGGCTTCTTGGATAAAAGAAACTTAGAGAAGGGAATTAACTTTGACAAGCATGTGTACTTTCTGAGATGGATCCTAACTCTTTATTTCCACTTTTTCCTTGTCCTTTTATTAATTTCTCTGAGCTATTATTCTCTTTTTTTTTTAAAAAGTTTGATCTAACCTATATAAGATCTCAAATGTTTATATCAGATTTTATATTCTATGAGTTAAAGAAAAATTGAATAGATTGGTTAGAATTCCATTTTTACAGTTCTCTTATGCACCTTCTGTGTAACAAATGACTGGTGTGGGGAGAAGGAAATAGACACACGGGTCAATCCGGAGCCAGGTGACACCATGTCCTGGGATGCTTTGGTTCTGAGAAGGCTGTGTAGGATATCGCTTGAGAGTGGGGATGTTGAAAAAGTCACAGAGGGAGGCGTGCCAAGAGTGTTCCAGAAAAAGTAGTTAGGGAGGCAGAGTAGAAATTTTAGAAGAGTTTGTGATTTGCAGTTTAAAAAAAATGGTGAGTCAGCACACAAAGGATGACAGCTTAATTCAAATTTGGGGTGAGGACTACTTCTTATTTTGGAACTATTTTCATAACCCTTAGAATTTATGAAGGTAAGGTCACGTATTTTTGAAAAGAAGTGGAGGCAAAGAAGAATTAAGTTACCCTTCCTAGAAATATATGCTAAAATGTATATGTTAGTGATAGGCAATGAAATCTAAAGAATACAAGTAAATAGGTACCTGTTGTGGGCAGAAAAGTTGTACCAGTGTTGAGTTTTGCTTGCTCCAGAGGCTGGAGGCAGACACCTGGGGCTCTGGATACAGGGAAGAGATCTGAAAGGTGGGATCAAAACTGAATGGAGGAAAATCCTCAGATCTGGTTTGTGGCGAGCCTGCCCAGAGGCTCCCTGCCATATGGCTTCAGTTCACCGACCCTAAGTGCCCTCTCCAGAGTACCTCATGGGCCTCCACTTTCTATGACTTTTTCAACATCCCCATGCTCAGTTGGCATCCACTTTGGCATGTGGTGTGGATGGTGGGTACTGGAGCACTAGTGTCTCCACTATTAAAATTGGGAAGTTCCTGTAAATTATTATACTTCCTTTCTGATCCTGAAGTCATGTAATTCAGTCAAGGGTCTGTGTGCTGAAGGGAAGGAGGAGAACCAGAGTGAATCAGAGAGGTGGTGATGAGTGGCTGGCTACACATAGTCAGGGAATAGTAACATGGGTAATAATAATGATGACAGGATGTTAACAGCAGGAATAGTAACAGAAAATATTTCCACACCAATCACATCAATGCCAGACATTGTTCTAAGCACCTTGCATATATGAGCTCTTTTTATCTTCATTGTGACCTTAAGCAGTAGGCACTATTTTTGAGGAAATGGAGGAACAGAAAGTTCACAGGTTAAGTAATTTGTCCAAAGGGAAAAACCAGAGGAGAAAACTGAGTGGCATGGAATTTCTGCAGACACCCAAGATTGAAAGTTGTTTTATCTGGATGGTAAATTGTGACCCTGGGGGACTGAAAACTTGGGGCCACACATTCTGCATTTATGAGAGAGTTGTCCAGCTCTCTGAGCCATGGGCCACACCCAGCAGACCTAGCAGTCTCCGAGGCATGGTGTCAGAGGGCCATGATTGTTTACAGTACTGGTCCAGTGCCAGCATCTTCCAGCTTGGGGGGTGGAGGGGTTGTTCCCTTTCAGGAGCTGCATCAACAACTCAGGCACACAGAGAAGACAACTTCAGTTTGCTCTAGCTTTCAAGGCAGAAAAGATGATGGGGTTCAGGTATCCCCAAACTAGTTGGGTCAAATACTTAGTGACTTCATTCAAGGGGCCAGACACCAGGGCATCAGAACTGGGATCATCTAGGGGACAGAGCAACCACCTTCCCTTTTCCCCTTCTTCCTTTTTCTGACTTCAGGGAGCTGACCAGTCAGGGAGCAGAATTAGACCAACTGCAGGTGAGTTCAATTGTACGGTGGTTACAACACACCGCTTGTTGGGAATCACCCTGATAGGCAGAATCCAAATTTCAACTGTTACTTCAGAAATTTTCAACTCTTCGGCTTTTTCTTAGACAAAATGTCTAAAAAGGGGATAAAACTGTCTTTCAACCTGGCTGCACAAGGAAGTTTCCCATCGTTGTTGATATCTTTTCTGTTAAATTCAAATTTTCTATTGTTTGCTGCATGAAAAGGCAAGAAACAATCTGTTTAGTTCTTGTGATGACTCTAAGTTTATTTTCCTCTCTGCTGAAATTTGATTAAAGTTTCCAGAATCATATTTTACCCTTGACAAAAGGATTTGAAGTGAGGAAGGAGGCACACAAGTAATAGCACATGACAACTTACATTTTTTCCCTAGAGCTTTCTGGTGTCCAGAGTTTGTTCGTATATTTCCTCATGTGATTTTTCTCAACACCCCTCAGAGTCAAGTAGAGTAAGTTTTGGCATCTTTAGTTTACAAGTGAAGAAGCTGAGGTCAAACTGGCTGAACGGAGGAGTTGGGGCTTCCATGGTTTGATGTTTGCTTCAGAATCTCAAGGTAGCTTCTGGGCCATCAGACCCAGTCATTGAATGTCCCAATCCATTTGTCTTCTGCCAGACGTCTTTAGTTTAACAAGAACATAAGAACACGGATTATGCTGTCTTTTATTAATCTTTTTCCCTAAAAATAGTTGACTTTTTAAAAATATGAAATATATTTTTAACTACCTTATCTGTGAGGTATAATAGATTTACACGGTAATTCCACAGCACTTTCTTGTGAGATTTTGTAAGCATTCTTGCAAAAGCGATCCTTTTGGCTCTTTTTTTAATTAATTAATTATTTATTTATTTATTTATTTATTTATTTATTTATATTCTTAAGATTATGATTGAGGGCTGGAAGAGTGAGCAATGTTGCCAGGGTATTTGAGATTAATGAGCCTTAATCAACAGCTTTGGAAATCAAGAGTTGGAGCTTAGAGACCAAGGAGGGCATTTCAGAACTTGACATGAAGGAGATGTAAGGTTAGGAGGGCCGGGATGGGGTAGAGCGTGTGGTGGACACAGGGAGGTAGCAGGGCAGGCCGGAAGAGGTGCCTTCGGAGTAGGCGTAAGGGACACAGACAAGACTTGAGCGTGGTCGTGCAGTGGTGCTGAGTTTAGCATTTGTGAGCGTATTCAGAATGTTTCCCACTCTTCGCCTCCAGGTTGAGGTGGACTCCACCTCATGCTCATTCCATTTCTTGACCAAATTTTGGGCACAGCACTAAACACCATATGTTCTGTGAGAATGGGACCAACTGATTTCATTCTATGTTTTCCCTAGCAATGGGCCCAATGCCTGATGTAACACATGTTGAATGAATCAATGAATGAGTCAGTGGTGGGTCCAAGACATTCCCACACATCAACTGTGTTTTAATCTGATTTTACTTTATTCTAGGAAGAGTTCTTTGCTGATCCGCTTACAATGTGGGACTCCCTCAGTCTGAGAGGTGATTAGAACTGGACCAGGGCTGTGAAGGACACTGTCAGGGTATCGTAGAACACACTGAAATGCCCCTCTAATGGGTTAGTATACTATTTTCTTTTTCTGAAATGAAACTATTCATGGAGCCACTCATTTGGATTAGAATGCCAGAATTTTGCTCTTGTTTTTGACCCAAGTCCGAGTCCTTTCTATAACAAAACACAAGAGAGTGACCGAGCATCAGTAGCAATATTTCTCCATTTGAGTTCTTGAAAGAGGTCAGGATGCTTTTGGGACTCACAGATTCCCTAATAATGATATAATCTATCTCTAGATCCTGTGTCCCAGTTACAGTTTAATTTTTTCTTGCCCCTGAATCTCCTACTTACCAGGAGTGCACATTAACTTCTTTTGAAGGAATATTATTATTCTGAGGTGACCACACTTGCCATTTTGTATCTCTTGTTCATTCTCTTTCAAACCTCTGATGTGCATTCAGATGGCTTCAACTTGAATCAGGACTGGGCCACTTACCATTCAGAGGAAGAAAGCTTGAGCACTCTACTTACCTTCTCTTTGATAAAATTTCCTCCTTGTAAAGGTGACGGTTGTCTCTTTTGAGGAGTTTCTTTGAGTTTGTGATAATGCATGTAAAGGGATTAGCACAGAGCCTGAAATGAGTTAAATATCAATATATGTTTGTTCTCCACAACAACAACCAAACTAAACCAAACAAACCAAAACAAAACACTACCTCTATTCCTTGGTTTTCCTCTTCACCTCTGACCCTCCATAAGCTTATAATCACATAACATGTCTAGGTTTTCTAACTGATACATTACAGTTTCCAAGTATTGCAACCCTGGTAAACTAACTTTTGTTTAGGGTTTCAAGAGAACTTCACCTAAATTGGGAAGGCCTCCCTCATGCAGCCAAGATTTAGTAATAAAGATTACTTTATGGTTGGTTATGGAAAATTTTGAAAACTTACAGATAAGAGAGAAAGGGAAACGCCACTCTAAAAAGGGTAGTGGGAAAAGAAGCATTGCTGGCAAATAAGTAACCTCTCCCAACATACTTCTCCATCTGGCTGCTTGTGCATCCGTTATAATGAGCCAATAAATGGAAGTTAAGTGTTTCCTGCAGTTTTGTGAGTCATTAAGGCAATTCACAAACCTGAGGAGGGATGTGTGGGAACACTTGATTCAAGTCAGACATGAGTGTGGGTAACCGGGACTCCACCACTTGTTATTAGTGTCTGAAGTTGGGGAAAGTCTTGTGGGATTGAACCCTTCACCCGGGGGGGCGGCCTGTGCTAACTCTGGTCGTGTCTGTCAGGATTGAAATAAATTCTAAAACACACAGTTGGTGTCTGTACAGAATCAGAATATTGCTTGGTGTGGAAAGCCCACACCCTGGGTATCAGTGTTGTGCGTAGAGAAATGATTTTTTCTTTCGCGAAATACTGTTTTACTAATTATTAGCTTTGGGATGTAGGCTAATTTGACTTATAACTGATGCTTAATTTCATCATCTAAGAATGGGAAGATAAATCTAGTTTTGGGTCTCATTACAGTGATGAAATGATATGACATGTAACAAATGCCGAGTTATACATCCGCGTAGACCAATTAGATGGACATAAACATTTCTCTACCAGTTCCAACCACTGCTCTGGAAAAAGCCTCAGAGGTTGGCACCTGAGAGGCTTAGATTGGGAAACACTGATCATATGCTAACTTACTTTTAGCATTAATGATTTCCACAGGAGAAAATATATTAGATAGAAAAAGATAGGAAACTCCTCAAAATCAATAGTGGTCAAACAAATGTGAATTAAAAGAATAGATAAAAGTCAAAACTTTTATCAAATCAAGAAATCTTGATATCCATTACTGGATGGGGTGAAAGAAATAAGTAATCTACATTTTGGTGATAACCATCTAAATTGGGAGTTTGGCAAGACATATCAAAACTCTTTACATATTTGTATATATACATTGGAGAATTATCATGGGCACCCAGAAGTAATTTAAGTCATGATGAGATTCTTCATCATATTAGACACAATGACTCATTGGATACATCTACCTAACAGAATAATATGCAGTCTTTACAAGCCATGCTCTAAAAGAGTCCCTAACAATATGGGAAAATATTTAGATTATATTAAACAGAACAACATGTTAAATATATCATATGATTTACAAAGTATAAGTGAAAAGTGAATAAAAATCTACATAGGGAAGAAAGAATGGAAGAAAAATACAGTAGGAAGTTGGCAGTTTTCTTTTTTGGATGGCAGAACTAAGTAAATTATTCTCCTTTTCCTTAAATATTTTCCCAATTTTGTCTACTAATCATGAACAGTTGTCTTTGTAGTTCTTTTTTTCTCTTTTTCCTCAGAGTTCCTAATACACATCTTTACAAAACCCAGAGCTACCGACTTGCCTTCTCTTCTGTTCGTTTTTCCCTCTCTGTGGTGAGTAAACTGGGTTCTGAGAGGAAACTCTGTGGTGTAGGCTGCAGTTTGGGTTGGCGAATCAGAAGGCTGGGGTCAGTGCTCTGTTACTTGGGAGAACTACTTAATCCTTCCAGGTCAAAATATAAGCATTTTTAATCCAAAGGTGTTTGTATAAGATTATTACAAAATCTCTTTCCCTGATAGCTCTTTAGGAAAGGAAATTGCAAGTGATGGTCCAGGTTCTGTAGCCTGTAATTGGATAAGATTTCCTCATGCAGATGAATGATATCTGAGCTAGTTTTGAAGCATGCATAAGAGTAACCCACTAGACCTGGGAAAGGTGTAAGACTGGGGGAATAGAGTGTGGAAAGCAATGAGTTGCGAGTGAGCTCGACTAGGTAAGGGGATTTAGAGTAGTTCAGCTTTTGACTGGAGCATATGGCAGTGCACAGGGACGGGTGCTCTCGATTGAAGTGGCTGGGTGTGTGTGGGTTCTTGCAATGAGTCTAAAATGCTTAGATTTTATACTGTAGGTGAAGAGCTTGCACAGGATTTTAAGCTGGGCAATGACATAACTGAATGATTGGCTGTCATAAATATTGTGGCTTCTACGTGGGTGACCGAGCACTTGCTCAGTTTGGGTGGGATATAAGGTTATGATGTTGTGAGGGTATTAGTTTATTTTGCTAATTGACCTAAAAGTAGGGCTGAGAAGGGTGTGTAAGGCACAGCTGGTGCTGAGAAAATGGTTTTTGAATATTTGAGAATAAATAAAAGAATAAATGGGTAGATGGATAAATGTTAAGGAATGAGTTTTGACAAGGCATGGTGTCTCATAATTTTGGAATTATGAGATGGACTAGTGAAGGAAGATGTTAGGGACGACCTCCATGTTTTTGGTGAATGGTGGAGGAAATATAGAAACAGTAGCAAGTTTCAGTGGGGTAAGATGAGGGATTCAGTTCTGAGGAGATGCACAACTGATTGAGAAATGCAGTTGGGATTTGGAACTATTGCTCTAAAAAAAGACAATTGTAGAAAATATTTAGGGAAATTATTTTCCTACAACTAGTTACTTGTAATGAAAATATGTAATTTAAAAATCATTTTTAACTGACAAATAATAATTACATATATTTATGGTATACAATGTGATGATTTTTTCCATTTCTAAATTGTTCAGACTTTTTCATTTAACATGTAATAATAATTATACATATAAATGGGGTGGAGTGTGATATTTCAAGATAGGCGTACAGCATGGACTGATCAAAAAAGAGTGACTAATATTTTCCCTGCCTTACCATTTCTTTATGATTAGAACCTTCAAGTTTTTCTCTTTTAGACCTTCATAAAACATAAAATAGACTATTGTAAACTCTAGTTCTTGAACTGTGCTGCAGGATATCATTACAAAAGCAACATAAAGATATTTTCAACCTGAAAATAATGAATTTTTTATTCTTTTGTAGAACTACATACTATTCCATAAATTGTTAATTCATTTCCTTATAAAATTGATTCTTATTTGTCAAAAAGTAAGAGATGTAATATTGTGAGGGGTTATTTATTTTGTTGCTTACTTAACTCTGCTCTCAATCAAAATTACTAATCAGAAATGCAAAACATGATAACATCGTTAGCAGGTCCTTGCTTAGGAATTCAGAGTGTGGGTTAATTATATTCTATTAACATCGATAGACAGTTTCTCTAGCAATTAACACCACTACAATTTCTTGAAATGTCTTGAAAGAGATCATAACAAAGATTTCTTGGTATATCTCTTGTTACAGCTCAGGATTCATGGATAGTCCAAGAAATATCACAGAATTTTTTATCCTGGGACTGTCACAAAATCCCGAGATACAAAGAGTTTTATTTGTGCTCTTTATTTGTGTCTACCTGGTCTCCGTTGGGGGCAACCTACTTATCATGGTCACTGTTTTCTTCAGCCCCACGCTGGGCTCCCCTCTGTACTTTTTCCTCTCATACTTGTCCTTTATTGATACTTGCTATTCTTCATGTATGACCCCCAGACTCATTGCCGACTCATTATATGAGGGGAGAGCCATGTCTTTTGAGGGCTGCTTGGCCCAGTTCTTTGTTGCTCATTTATTGGGAGGAACTGAAATCATTCTGCTCACGGTGATGGCCTATGACCGCTATGTGGCCATCTGCAAGCCCCTGCACTACATGACCACCATGACCAGGAACCTCTGTGCCATACTGGTGGCGATGGCTTGGCTGGGGGGCTTCTTGCATTCATCGGTTCAGCTCTTCCTGGTCCTTCGACTGCCCTTCTGTGGGCCCAACGTGATTGACCACTTTGTCTGTGACTTGTACCCTCTGCTGGAGCTCGCCTGCGCCGACACCTATATCACTGGCCTGCTGGTGGTGGCCAACAGCGGTGTGATCTGCCTGCTGAGCTTCCTCACATTGGCGGCCTCCTACGTTGTCATCCTGCGCTCCTTGAGGTCCCGCAGTGCAGAGGGGAGACGCAAAGCCCTGTCTACCTGCGGGGCCCACTTCACAGTGGTTGCCTTATTCTTTGTGCCCTGTATATTTATTTACATGCGACCTTCATCTACTTTGTCCATAGACAAAATAGTGGCTGTGTTTTATTGTATTTTAACACCCATGTTCAATCCCCTCATTTATACCCTGAGAAATGCAGAGATGAAAAATGCCATGAAGAATCTCTGGAAAAAATGAGCAATTGTGGACGGAGGACACAAGGTACAGTGAGGAGAGAAAGATGAAGTCGCCCACTGAGAATTCATGTTGTCATGCTGAGACCTGGGAGGTCGCCAACAATTTTAAAATAAAACCAATTTGAATATTTGAGTTTATGCATAATCTGTGTTCAAAATTATTGAGTGGGTGAGTGGTTATGACAGCTTCAATTTCTTCTTAACAGCTTACTTTAAATTGCAGAGCATAGAAGAAAAACCTCTTTCTTCACCCGTGTGTAAGAGAAAAATCTTTTAACTGATTATGGTGGTGCATGCTGTAATGCTAACTACTCAGGGGGCTGAGGCACGAGGATCCCAGGTTCAAGGCCAGCCTGGGCAACTTAGTTGAGAAAAAAAGGAGAAAATGAAACAAGTAAAGGAGAAATGAAAAAAAAAAGGAGAAAATGAGATTAGGAAAGACAGAGCTCAAATCACGGAAGTATACAGAACTGGCTTACACTAAAATCAACGTGAGCATGGTTGTACATAACAAACTATACTATACTGTGATATTCTGAAATACATTTTCACATAGCGTGTACAGTGCCTTCCTTCTTCCAACAAATGATTGAACATTGATTTAATGTTAGCCATTGTGCTAAACATTTAACAACAAGACAATAGATTGTCTCCACAAGAAATTGCTGTGGTTTTCTTTTTTAAAACGGAGAAGCAGTTATTCATAAAAGCTGGTCTACTAACCAAGGTTGAGCTAGAATTTATACATAGACTTTTGTTGCCTTCAAGTTTGATTTTGTCAAAATGTACAAAGCTTCACAATTTGCTGATTTTCTTCTGTGTGGTTTTATTTTGTTTATATTTTTTCCTTGTCAGTTTCCTTTTACTAGTGTTATAATTGTCAGTCTCTGATAGGCTATTGTCCAAATTTATTTCAAGTCCAGTCTTATCAACAAATATATTATCAAGATGGCTTTGATTCTCCCTAATCCTCTTGGTAAAATGTGTGTCCCTAGTTTCTTCCCAACTTGAGGTACTTTTGCCTTCTATTTTATGTCTCATTGTAATTTGGGGCTTTTGAGTTCTCTGATCCGCTGTCCTAGTTATTCAATTTGAGGGCTGAATTGTGTTGATTTCGTGGTGAAAGATGTTATTTTCTTTTTAAATGTTCCTTCAACAAGGATAATAATACAGACACAAGGTGCAAAGCCTTATTAGGTACAAAGATATTGTATATATTAGTTCTAATCAGTGATATTTCCTGTGCAGTAATTTTAGGTACTTTTTCTAGTTTCATTAAATCATAACTCTACTGTTTCATATATAATATCAACAAGTTATAAATTTTTTTGCAATTTCATATCCCATGGTAAACCAGTTTTATTAATTGATTTAAAAGATGATATTTATATCTGTTTGTTGTTATAGAAAGTGTTTGCAATGTAATATGGAATTTCAAAAGCAGGTTGTGAAATGGAAAATGAAACAATGTTGATGGAAATTGTGTACCTTATGTGTATGTAGAGGATGGAGAGGGATTTGTTTAGAAGTGAGTTTATCAGAATGGTAGCAGTATCTCACTCTATGATTGGAATCTATTTTACTTGGTGAATGTAAGTTTATATATTTTGTGTAATTTTTCACTTCTGTAGAGGGATGGAGAGGGATTTGTTTAGAAGTGAGTTTATCAGAATGGTAGCAGTATCTCATTCTATGATTGGAATCTATTACACTTGGTGAATTTAAGTTTATATATTTTGTGTAATTTTTCATTTACAATTAGCATATGTAATTTTTTCAAAAACAACAGAATCATGCAAAAGCAGAAAGTGCAACAATTCATGAATAAATTTTTAAAAATAAAAATAAAAACCCAAACACTCTTCTAGATTCTGGGGATACAGCACTGAATACAATCACACCAACACCCCTGTCCTCAAGGATTGATTTATTCCCTGGAAGTTCTTCTGGGACTGGGAAATGTGCTGGCAGAGGATTTGGCTCTGGTATCAAAGTTCATGTTTTATTGCCTCTTCTTTCTTTTTTTTTTTTGTACTGGGAATCGAACTCAGGACCTCGCGCTTGCCAGGCAGGCGCTGTGCAGCTGAGATACATCCCTGGCTGCCTCTTCTTTTTTATATTAGGAACCCTGAAGGGGTTATCAGAAAGCTATTTTTCTATGAAAATGGTAGATGAGTGAGAGGTAAACAAACACATGTTCTTTTCGAGCATACATTTTATTTGAGAGATTAAAAGTTGTGCATTTTAATTGTTACCCCAAATGTAAGAATTAGCTCCATATGCAAACTTTCTAGCCCAAGTGTATCCTTATTCAGAAAGATATCATGAAGAAAACCATAGACCAACCCTTTAAATAGATTCAAAAAATGCAAGAAAATCATAGTACTTTAATGGTTAGCACACCATAATAAAGTAGAATGTACTCCAGGAATAAAAGGATCAATTTATATTAGAAAGTTCATTAAAATAATGGATTTTCTCATCAAAAAGTCAATGGAGGGCCGGTGAGATGGCTCAGTGGCCTAAGCGCCTGCCTTGCAAGCGCGAGGGCCTGAGTTCGACTCCCGGATCCCACATACGAAAAAGGGGCCGGTGATATCGCTCAGCGGCACGGGTGCCTGTTGGCGCGCGAGGTCCTGAGGTCGACCCCCCAGTACCCACACAAAAAAAAAAAAGGTCAATGGAGAAAAAATAGATGATATTTTTAAAATGAGAGAGCCCTCTGGAAAGAAATAGTTCATTATATTTTATTAGCAACATTATATCCTCCATTGCCTGAAGGAGGAGCAGTGTCCCAGTCCAGCATTTACCAATTCAAAGAGTGTTTTTCCTAAGGTTTTATTGTGGAATTTCTTCAGTGTCTTCCGAGTTTCTCCTAATTTCCATATTTTTCCATCATCACACAGTAGACTGGTCCACGATGCTCATTTTGTTTAGGAGCTTTTTTTTTTTCCCGATCTAATTTTATATCAAGCTGCTTCTCTGTGTGTGAGACTCAAAATCCCTGGAGGTTTATGTACCTGAGAAGTGATTTTTCTCCATTGGCCTGCATCTAGCAGTTAAGCTATTCTTCTCTAAGGTTAATAAGGAGTGCTGATTGGAGGAGAAATAAATTTTGCTGTACTATATAAGGATATGCAGTTAACTCATTCAGGAGTTTTGAACGAGAATAACACAGCAGGTATGTATGTTTCATAACAGACATGAATTTCACAGCCCATAAACCAGTTCTTTTGAAAACGTGCCCTTCTACTATGAAATCTCATTTTCATCAACAACAGAGAACTTAATGCTTTAATTATGTATATGTTTTTCTAACCCAGAAACAATTTGATCCATGATGGAAACACTTCCTGTTGTGTGCTCTGTCTTGTTTTTCCCATTGGGTAATTCTGTATTCCTGGAGGCCTATACACCTGGCCACCCATAGCTGATGGGAAGGAGCCCCTGCTCCTTGCCTCGCTCTGTTCGTGTTCTTGCTTTTTGCACCACATGAAACTCATTGCGTCTCTTCCTCAGTATAAGCAACATTCGTTCCAGAAACTCATGAATGAGCTATGCCTCCTGGCACCATCACAAGTCCTGATGTATTCTATGGTGTTAGTTGAGGAGATGTAGTTATGTAGCCATCCCCTTTCCAGCAGGGACTTGCCACCCCAGTACTGTATTCAGTTTTATTTTCTCTGTGTCCAAAATCTTTGGGGGTCATCCTTGATTGCACTGTCTCTTGTATCTAAAAGCCAACCTGTCAGCAAATTCTCTTATCTCAATTTAGGAATATATCTCATCTGAAAGAGTTCCAGTTGTGGTCCCGTTGGAGTAAACACACTTCACTCTCTCTTCCAGCTGAGAGAGGCAGCAGTAAGCCTAGGTAGAATGCATGGAGAAGATGGCTAAGGGCTCTGGAAGTTTAATGATAAGTGGCATGTTGAAGAAGGAGGTTAGGGCTTGAAGTCTCTAGTGTGACCTAGATCCATAGCAGCCCAAAACCTGGGACTCTTCACTGAATACCTATTGGAAGATTCTAATAGTAACTCTCTCTTGCTGGTGAAAGGAATAAAATTGAAAGTTCAAGAAGCTCAGCCAAGCACAAACTGGAAGCATTTAAAGAAATCAGCTCCTTTCAGACCCATCACAGACTATTTAAAACCAAGACATTTTGCAGAATTCCACCTCTTATTGATTTCTAGTTTAATACCATCATGTTGAGAAAAGATACCGTATATGGTTTCAGTCTTCTAAAATGTTTTAAGACTTGTGGCCTGACATGATCTGTTCTCAAAAATATTCTGTGTGTTTGGGAAGGATGTATATTTTGTCGCTGTTGGATAGAATACTTGGTATATGGCCGTTGCGTCCATTTGGTCTAAAATGTAGTTTGAGCCCAATGTTTCCATATTAGTTTTCTGTCTAAATGATCTGCTCATTGTTGATGGTGGGGTAATGAAGCCCCCTACTATTATTGTAGCAAAGTCTATGTCTTCCTTCAAATCTATTATTATTTGCTTCACATACTTAGGTGCTCCACTGTAGGGTACATATATATTGTCATGTCTTGATTGATTGGCTTCTTCATAGAATGAACTTTTTGTCTCTTTTTAATTTACATTTTAATTTAAAGTCTGTTTTGTCAGATATAAATATAGCATGCATTGATCCATCTATTTTGGTTTTTATTTGTGTGGAACATCTTTTTCACTCCTTCGTTATCATTCTATGTGTGTTCTCAAAGGTGAAATGAGTCTCTTGAAGACATACAATTGGGTCTGGTTTCTTTTAATTTTTCTGTCACTGGGATGTCATTTGCTTGGAGAATTTAATCCATCTACATCCAAAGAATATACTGAAAAATTCACAAGTCTGTGGAAATTCAACAATATGCCCCTGAACAACAAATCAATCGAAGAAAAAATAAAAAGGAATATTATAAAGTATCTTGAGACAAATGAAAATGGAAACACAACGTATCAATGCTTGTGGGATACCACAAAAGCAATCCTAAAGAGAAACTTACAGCAGTACTTGCTGACACTGAAGAAGAAGAGAGAGTCCAAGTAAGCAACCTGGTGTTATACTTTAGGAGTATCTGTTAATCATAAACCAATCAACATAAAACCATGATAGTAAACATCATCATAGAGAGGGGATGAAGTGCAAGGACTGGGAGGAGCCGACTACGCCGGGCAGGGAGTAGGCCTGAGCTGAGTGTGTGGGTGCCGCAGCAAGAGGAGAGTGACACAGAGGCAATCGGGGCAGGGACATGTGGGTGGGCTGCCGAGGGACACGCAACTGTGAAGCAGAAGGGGGTAAAATGAAGGAAGGGAAGAAAGTTCCAGATAAAAAAGTAGTTCTAAGAAAGCTTTGCCAAGCTTGACAAGGAATCTGTGTTAAGAGTGAAGAGTAGAGATTGGAAACTAGGGAAGGGAAGGTTGAAGAAAATAAGGCAACTCATGCATGGTCCTTGAAGAGAGATGGTAATGCGTACTGATTAAAGAAACAAAGCAGGGTGGCTGAGCAGTTCTGATACGCCTTTTGAAGTTATGGACATAAATTTACAGCAGAATAGTTCTTCCCTATTTTGTGACTTTTTCTAGATGCTTTCAAGCAACAGGTTTGGAGACAGAATGGAATTTGGTAATGTCGAGGAATTATTGGGTGCATGTGACAATACAAACAGAAGCACTGGGAGTGCGAATGGTTGCACATTTCATGGAGGGAGGTTTGCTGCATATATCAATAAACACTAAGTGTGTCTGTCTCTCTGGTTTAGCAATTTTACTGCATGTCCATGAAGGACTGGGACTCCCATTATTGGATTAACTTCCAAATGTGGCATTGTTGGGTTCAGTTAGGAAGACAAAGAGGTCTAGCTTTTTGGAGACAAATTTATAATTATTTATGACCATGGACACTATATATCTGTGTCTGTATATCTATATTTATAATTAATTCAGCAGTTTCATCCAATATTTGGCTTTGTCATTATTTATTTTTCTTCCTGTTTTATTTTGGAGGTGAATCCGGCTCTTTTTAGAATATAGGCTCCTCGCTGCTCGGAACCAGATCTGGCTTGCTGCCCATGCTATGCCTGTCATGTAGCAGAGCGCTGCATTATGTTAAGTAGGACCTGAACAAATACTTCCCGAAGGCTGGAAATGGTGGAAGCGTTAAGTGCCGTTCCGGGGCTCTGACTCTCGTTCCTCTGATCTTGGCACGGCCCACAGTAGAGGTGCAGACACTGGACGCTGCTTCTCCCCTCTCCGCGTTGACGTGGGGAGCTGAGAGAGATGTGCATGTGAGACGTCCTAGGCCCTGTGCTGCACCACGATGCTCAATAAATGCTTTCGGATTTGTCGTTGCTGTTTGATCTGTGCCCTTCCTGAAAACCGTGACCCTCCAGTATCAGTTCCTGAAATAGCCTAACCCTCCCTTTTCTTCTTGACAATTTGTGGGCTTTCTTTCTAGACGTTAGGTGGACACCGGGCATTGTACAGAGGCAGAGTAGGGGTTCCTTCTTTGAGAAACCAAACTGGATGCAGGGGGACGCGTTAGAGGCAGGCATCAGCGTTGCTCTAACTTTTGAACAAGGCAGGAGCTGCTTCCAGTGCTGCTTCCGCTGGTGACCCTGCGAGGGAGGAGGCTCAGGCTCCCTCAGAGAGGGAGTGAGAGCACAGCGCTAATAATCCCTAGGTCACCTTTTCTGCCTTATAAGTAACCTTTCAGCAGAAAGCGAATGATTTTCTCTGAGACTGTGCTGATGAATATTCTTTGAAGAAAGCAGAACGAATAAGCCTGCTGTCCCTTCCACGGAGCTTTTCCCACTGAATATTAGAAGAAAGTCTCTCTCTTTCTCTGTCTCCTCTCCCCTCTCCCCTACCCCCCTTTCTTTCCTTCCAAGGGGAGGGGAAGCCGACAGAGGAGGGCGGTGATGGTATGGAAAGGGCACCGAATGGAGTAATGATAAGGTTCCAGTCATACTTCTGCCCCAAATCACCCACACAACTGTGGACCAACTGCACTTCATCTCTCTTAGTCTCAAATCCACCACTAAGATGGAGGCAACTGGAAAAGATGGTGTTCAATGTCACCGTGTTCTTTAGCTAATAAAAGGAACTGAACAATGGAATGAATCCCTGCCTACCTGCTTGTAAGTGAGTGGCCTCTGTGGGGTTTTCATCTAGTTCTATCCCAAGAAAAGCTCAGCTTAGTTTCTTTAATAAGTGACAACTGTCCAGTTTGTGCTTTGGCTAAATGCTAAACAAAAACACTGAATCTCATCTAGGATTTTAAAAGCAGGAAACAGTGAAATGTGGGATGATATGCTTGGAGCAGGCCTCAGCGACCCTTTAAGAACTTCAGGTTCACCCATCCCTGATGTTGGGGTGTAAGAACATTCTGGAGATCTGTTGGTGCCCTCAGATTCAGTCAATGTAAGTTTTCTGTCATCCATTTTTAAAATAAAAAAAATAAAAATGGAATAGAATAATTTTACTAAAATTATCATCATGTTGTACAAATAATTTTGTTTCTCTTGGATAACTCAGACAGGAGATTTCCTTAGTTTACTAATTTGTTGTTGTTTTCACTACTGGGGATGGAATCAAAGGCTTTCGCACTGGGCTACATCCCAGTCCTTTTATATATATATATATATATATATATATATATATATATATATATATTTTTTTTTTTTTTTTTTTTTTTTTTTTTTTTTTTTGTGGGTAGCGGGGTCAACCTCAGGACCTCGCACGCCAGCAGGCACCCGTGCCGCTGAGTGATATCACCAGCCCTTTTTTTCATATGTGGGTACCAGGAGTCAAACTCAGGACCTCATGCTTGCCAGGCAGGTGCTTATGCTGCTGAGCCATCTCACCGGCCCCTTTTTTATATTTTTAAGAAAGTGTCTCATTAAGTTGTTCAGATAGGGCTTGAACTTGTTACCCTCCTGCCTCAGCCTCCTAGAGTGCAGTGATTACAAGGGTGGGTCACCATGCCTGGCTTTTTATTAATTTTTAATGAATGTGTTTTTTTTTTTTTGAACTACCACAAATTTGCATCACAGAGGTAAATCAGCTTATTATTTTTACTTTGGGGCACATGAATTAAGTACGTGACTATATTGTATAGTACTCATAATGATTTTATTTTCTCTACCCTCTTGCTTTCTGTATGAAAATCAGTATTAGGGAATTTTTCGTGATTAGTTTGAAATTATATCCATATTGATACCCGTGTAGTCTTGGCTGCACACACTTTCTTCCTGGCCTCTGAAGCCACATGAAGGGTTGCTGCCCACCGTGTTAATGGCGGTGGCGAGAGGTGGCGTTCATTGAGGGGTGAGCACATCCAGGCTCTTCCACACAGGTGACACGTGCTATTTTCATGTCCTCTGCAACCTCAGGTTATAGAAAAAACTTCTTCAAACATTTAGAGCTGTTTTTAAAATGGACACGATAATTGTGAATACTCTTATCTTCATTTTATAAATAAGCACATGGAGGCTTTGAGAAGTTGTGCATGGTGACGTGATCAGTCAAGGGCACGGGAAGGCCCACGCCCGGACGTGTGCAGGGACACAGTTCAGCGAAGCCCGCGGGCCTGCGGTGACAGCCTGGTGCTGCCCCTGGCACTGCCGCTCGTTTCCTGCTCATGCTTCCCCCAGCATGAGAGGGGCCGCGGGAGGGGAGGGAAAGCAGTGCAGTGTGTGTCTCATTGTCTCCTCTGCAAAATGGGACTCGGAGGAGAATCTGCCTCTAGGCGTGGAGTGATGATGAAAGGGGCAGATAGAGTTTGGCCAGTGTTTTGGTGAAGGCTAAGCAGGTATTTGTGCTACTATTGCTGTCTGTGTTCTTGGCCAAAAGTTCCCCAAAAATGTCCCCATCAGAGCTATCACTTGCAAAAACTGTATTTGCATGGAGAGAAAAAGGGGATCACCTTCTGGATTAGCACAGGAATCTTTTCTCCTGTGTTTTTTATGTCTGTGTGTCTCTTTCTTTTCATGACACTTAATAGTTTCTTTTACTTGCTATATTGAACATTAGATTGTCCGAAAATTGGAGGTCCTGGCTCCTTTATAAAAAGCTCTATATTTCTAGGAAAAGGATAGGGGATGGGCAGGGTTAATAATAGTTTTTTTAAACCAAACCAAGATAAGAACAGGCATTTCCTTACTATCATTAGAAGAATAAAGGAATAAGATGCGTTATGTATCAATTTCCCAAGATAAATGCATTTATTGTGTTTCACAAAGAAACAAAGTGTAAATAAGGACCAAGATGTATAGTAAATATTGTGAAATAGGTAGATATTGTGAAATAGGAAGAAAATGTTCAAATGGGAAGGGGAATTAGAGGAGAGGGGGAAAGGAAGGAATGGAAAAGAAAATGAGACGAGAAGGAAAAAATGGAAACAAAGCTTTTGTAAATAAGGAGGGGAAGAGGGTTTGAAGGGAGGAAAGAGGAGTGGGAAAAAAAGAATAAGGATATATCATGTACAGGTACAAATTCCCTATGATGAATGTGATCATTATGTACACCTAAAATGCCCCAATAAACTTAATTAATTAACAAATGTAAAAAAGACAAGAAAGATAATGAATGAGCAGGCTTTTTCTGCCCTATGAGATTATAATTTCCAGTGGGTTAATATAAGGCACCTGCTTTCTCCATTCTCATACCCTTCCTTACGCAGCAGATAATCATGTAACAGGATGATGCTCACGGAGGTTCAACAATTTCTTTTTATCTTGAATCTTCTTGTAGACAGGAGAAGAACTAGCCACACTGAACTAGGTGGATTTCACCAAGGCAAAACCTGGAAGAACACAAAATGTGTCAGCAAGGGAGGAAGTAATTTAGGTTGGCTTCGTAAACACGATATTGTGGGGGGCAGGAGTGGCTGAGTAGGAGAGAAGGGTGTCTCCAGCGGCAGCTAAGTGAGTTTCCCTTAGTCTGGACCCAGCTTGCCTTACATCAACTGAAGTCACCAGTGGAAAAACTGACTCATTGTAGAGCAAAGCTTGTTGTGGAGTCCAGGGAGGAGGCTTTCATTTGCAGAGTTTGGGTCAGATATGCACGCATTTTGGGAGATCTTAAATATTTACAGTTTTCTCCAATGCCACTTTATTCATTCTAAAAATGGTCAGAGAGGTATTGCAGTTTAAGTTAGAAAACCGGTGCCTGTCAAATGCTCAACCTCAGCTAAACAAAAATTGCGAATTGAGTTAATGAAGTTATTACTTTCAGCTAATCGGTTAAATATCTGTTTCCTAGTGATGTTGAAGTTAACAGACATGGTTACATTTTATGGTTAACAGGATAAATGGATAAATTGGTGTAAGAGTTTAGAGCACAAGGGGGTGATAAGAAGGACAGAGGGAAGTGGGCGTGCCGAAGGAAACCTTGCAATATTCTCACCCTGGAATTAATTCTCGTGTGTTTCTTTTGACTCTACAGGCATTGCTGTAACTGCATTCTCCGTGCCCTCGGAATCTATGGCAATACGACACAATCTTACGGAATTTTTCATGCTGGGACTCTCACGGAAGCCAGAGGTACAGAGAGTTTTCTTTGTGCTCTTTTTGGTTATCTATGTGATCACAGTGTGTGGCAACATGCTCATTGTGGTCACCATCACTGTCAGCTCCGTGCTGGCTTCCCCCATGTACTTTTTCCTGGCCAATCTCTCCTTTATTGACACCTGTTATTCTTCCTGTCTGGCTCCTAAGCTCATTGCTGACTCCTTGTATGAGGGCACAACCATATCTTATGAGGGTTGCATGGCTCAGCTCTTTGGAGCCCATTTTTTGGGAGGAACTGAAATCATTCTGCTCACGATGATGGCCTATGACCGCTATGTGGCCATCTGCAAGCCCCTGCACTACATGACCACCATGACCAGGAACCTCTGTGCCATACTGGTGGCGATAGCTTGGCTGGGGGGCTTCTTGCATTCATCGGTTCAGCTCTTCCTGGTCCTTCGACTGCCCTTCTGTGGGCCCAACGTGATTGACCACTTTGTCTGTGACTTGTACCCTCTGCTGGAGCTCGTCTGCGCCGACACCTACGTCACTGGTCTGCTGGTGGTGGCCAACAGCGGTGTGATCTGCCTGCTGAGCTTCCTCACGTTGGCAGCCTCCTACGTTGTCATCCTGTGCTCCTTGAGGTCCCGCAGTGCGGAGGGGAGACGCAAAGCCCTGTCTACCTGCGGGGCCCACGTCACAGTCGTTGCCTTATTCTTTGTGCCCTGTATATTTAGTTATATGCGTCCATCATGTACTTTACCCGTAGACAAGAACATGGCAGTGTTTTATGGCATTCTGACACCTATGCTGAATCCACTCATTTATACCCTGAGAAATGAAGAGGTAAAAAATGCCATGAGAAAGTTCTTCATGCAATAAGAAATGGCAGGTAAATAGTGAGCGGCAAAGAGGAAAAATAGATGACTTTATTTCTGTAAGTGAAACAACCAAAGCTTGTATTATACCACCATATATCATCGTTTCATCTTCATAGACTTCTATGGTTTACTTAGACTTTTCACACGAATTGCATAATTTTAGTATAAGTGTTTGAGATATATGTATATGGCCGGAATTCTTCTTCTTCCTATTTTAGACGTGAGAGAACTAAGCTGTCTGATGTAGTTAATTGATTAATTAACTTTTGTATTTACATGTTTGGCTTAGTTTTTTGATCATGATATCCTCTAGGGCCATCTATGATGTGTCAAATGGCAGGATTTCTTCCTGTTTTAAGGCATTAACTATGTATCTGAGTAAAGGTAAGGGGAAAAGAGTGAGGATGATCTGTGTTTCAAATTGTTATTGTAGGAATTGAATGAGATGACCTGTATGTAGTTTTCGGCACAGAGTGACGTGCCAGCGTGCTGATCTGATATTACTCTGTCTGCCCAGTCCTTTCCTAAACGTCCACGAGGAGGTTTCTTTCCTCTGCTCTTCTACCTCTAATAGGTTTGAATATTCTGCTTTAGAGATCAATGGTTTTATTTTTCATATTCTATGTGCATGTCCATTTATTCCACATTTTTCCTGGTTTTACAACCTTGACCATATCCCTTTAGGATGTGAGCTTCCATCCTTTATAATACAAATAATCTGTTTGACAAGTAATCTGTAATTTACCACATTGCAGCATCTTCACTGTGTGTGTGTGTACGCGTGCGTGTGCGCGTGTGTGTGTGTTGGGAATTGAAGCCAGGGTTGTGTGTGTACTCGGCACACTCTCAGCCACTCAGTCCACCCCAGGCCCGTATCCACTTCTGTACTAAGAAATAATCTGGAAAATAATAGGAAAGACATTTTTCTACTGTAAGAGGAATTAATTTCCAGGAACCAATACATTTGGAAGATTACTGAGTTTTTTCTTCGTCCTCAAACTTTTATATCTACTATAGCCAAAAGTTGCAGAGATTTGGGGCAAAATAAATATTGACTTCTTTTACTTTGTCATGTTTTAATCCAGGCTGGTTATAATTCAGACCTTGAATTCCATACCAATTCATATAAAATATTTATGAATGACACTATAGGAGTATGTGGAGTTGTTTGAGAGTTTTAAAATAAAATGGTTCCTGCTTTTTTTTTTTTTTGTGATATGGGGGATTGAACACAGGGCCTTCGTGCTGAGCTCCATTCCTAGCCCTTTTCCATTTTGTGTTTTGAGGCAGGGTCTTGCTAAGTCACTAAATTGCCCAGACTGGGCTCAAACTTATGGTACTGTGGCCTCAGCCTCCCAGAGTGCCGGGATTACAGCCATGAGCCACCGTGCCTGGCTAGGTTTCTGCTTTGTACAATTATGAAAATAAATTCCAGATGCAAGAAATCCTAAACTTGGGCTGGTGAGATGGCTCAGTGGCATAAGCGCCTGCCTTGCAAGCGCGAGGGCCCGAGTTCGACTACCGGATCCCACACACAAAAAAGGGGCCGGTGATATTGCTCAGCGGCACGAGTGCCTGTTGGTGCGCGAGGTCCTGAGGTCGACCCCCACCCGGTACCCACAAAAAAAAAAAAAAGAAATCCTAAACTCACACATGCCTTTTTAAAAAGAATCAGAAGACAATATTTGAGAAAACATTTATGATTTAGGCTGGAAAAAACTTCTGACCTTAAGTCATTAAAATGAACCAACAAATGTGACTATTTAATAAATAAGCTGCTTCTGAATGATAAGAAGACACCATAAACAAAGTCCAATGACCGGACATTGTCTCGGGGAGGAGATTTGAATCTACCCTAACCAAAAGGCAGAATGCAGAAAGCACTCCTACAAATAAAAAAAGTTAAACAACCAAGAGGTGAAGAGTTAAATGTGCAAACAAGAAATTTTACAAATTATATGAACATTTAAAAGTATGCCCAGCTTCTGTGGCAACCAGGAAAAAGCCAAATTACAGGTACAATGAGATTCCATGTTTACTTATTAGCTTGGCAGAGCCTAAAACACTTGAATGAGCAGCAGCAGGCTCTCTCATCCACTGCTGGTAATTTCCTCACCTCAGAAAGTTACCTGAGGGTATTTATTAAAAATAAAAGCCTTAAACACTTGATTCATGTATAGGTCTTTATTTGAAGAAACTCCGAATGATGTGCACATTTAATCATGCACAACAATACTCACTGTAGATTTTTTTGGTCATAAAACAAACAATCAAAGAGAGGATGTTTCAATAAAATATGACAAATGATAGATTTCATATGTAGTTAAAAATAATTTGGATTTTGATATACCAATAAAGTGAAGTGTGGAAAATTTAAGTGAAAGGATAAGTTGAAGAATGACACATCTAGTATGATGACAATAATAGAAAAAGAAATCACTAAATGTCACTGTAATTTTATCTTAGGTGTGTATGGATGAGTGAATATTTGTGTATGTGAAAGTTATTTTCAGAAGCGTTTGGAAGAATACTATCGAATTCATAATAGTGTATTGTTTTGGTCAAGGGGAATTGAATAGCAGAAGAATCTTTTACTTTCCGTTTTTATACTCTAATTTTAAAGGAAATGTATTCATACAAGACAGTATAATTAAAATGAAAAATAAACATAAAAATCATATGTCACATTAAGACATAATAAGTCTCTTATTAGTGCTAAGAAAATGGTGGTCATGGTTTTTTTTCTCTCTTTCAAAACAAGGGAATTCTGATGATGCTTTTCTTTTGGTCCCATGAACTCCCTGTGTCCCTACAGACTTATGACAGTGGTGCTCATGGTGACTCATCCTCGATTCCAGGCTGCTCTTTCCATGGCTCCCACATCCCCTCCCATCGCATCACCCTGGGGTTGCTTTTCTCCTCAATTATTCCTTCTTTACTATAACTTCAGCTTCTTCTGTAACCTTGGCTAAGCCTCTGCTACCCTAAAAGGTAGAGACTAAACTCGGAGGAGATATTATTTCTTTGTTCAGTTTACATGACTGTCTAAGCAAATAAACCTTTCCAATCCTCAGTTTGCTTGCCCAACAAGGAGTATTTTATTCCTTAGTCTGTGCCCCGGTCAAAGGAGAGTAATATATGCAAAGAATAGTAGCTGACTGGTGATTAGAGCCTGATAAATGTTGGTTCCCTTCCCTGCCAGGGAGAAAAGAAAAATGGAATAATAAAAACCAGAAATAATGCAAACTTCTGAAGTTTCAGTACTTCGGAATATAATGGAGAAGTAAAAAGGCAATATCTATATTTTAGCTGCTTAAAAAATTTTCACCTCGGGCCGGTGAGATGGCTCAGTGGCTTAAGCGCCTGCCCGGCAAGCGCGAGGGCCCGAGTTCGACTCCCGGATCCCACATACGAAAAAGGGGCTGGTGATATCGCTCAGTGGCACGGGCGCCTGCTGGCGCGTGAGGTCCTGAGGTCGTCCCCCCGGTACCCACAAAAAAAAAAAAATTTTCACCTCTCATGAAGGGTTTTTTTTGTTTTAAATGGACATGAGAATGCAGAGATACTTATATCAAGTATATTTGATAATTTTTCTTCTGGTTTTGTTTATCAGAGGAAAATGCTACTCTGCAAGCCAGGCAGCCCCTTCATACACACACTGGCTCAGGCAGGGAAAGGAACACTTAATTTCAACTTGATGTCCTGCCCCATGAGAATCAAAGTCCTTCAAGAGGTTATAAATTACTGACGAGTCAACCTAGCTCTTTTCAGGCTCAGCAGTTTTAGACTTTCTCCTCTGTGAGAGGAAGGCTACCTGCTAATGTGCTAAAAAACGAAGCCAAGGGATTTCAAAAAGAGACTTACTCAGAAAATGTGAGAAATTGAAGACAAATGTAAGAAATTAGCTTTTTCTGTTTATATTCAGAGGAAGAGGCATGGGGTTTGTTAAAACACAAAGGCTTTGTGTTAGCCCAGTTTAGACTTGAATTCTGTGTAGGCCAACTGTTAGTTGAATATATTTTAAGCTAATTTCAGCTAATTAGATTTTAAGAGTTTTAACCACAAAAGGATGACTGTATGAGAAATGTGTATTTATTAGCTCAATTTTGCCATTCTACAATGTGTATGTATATGTATTTCAAAACACCATGTTGTACACAAACATGGATATAATTCTGTCTATTTAAATAAAATAGAGAATCAAAAAAAGAAATTCACTGCCTCCAAAACAAAAATGAGTGCTTAGGTCACGGTTTCTTCACAGAAAATCCTCCATGAGCTTTAGCTATCTTTATCATCATCATCATCACTACCACCACCACCATCGTAATCTTTTTATTATTACTATCGTCAATATCATTCTCATCATTCATTCATTCATTCAGTTTTGTTTATTTTTTTGAGACAGGCTGTCTTTAAACTCACTATGTAGCTCATGCTGGCCTTGAACTCCTAGTGATCCTCCTGTTTCAGCCTCCCGAGTGCTGGGATTACAGGCGTGTGCCACCATGCTCGGCTCATCATTATTCTTATTTATTATTTTATATACGGGTACTAGGAGTCAAACTCAGGACCTCAGCTTACCAGGCAGGCGCTTATGCCGCTGAGCGATATCACCAGCCCCATCATTCTTATTTTTACATGGTCTTATTTCTCATCCTGTTTTTCGTGAGATATAAAACCCCATCTTTGAAAGAAGAATTTGAGTTTTAAAAACATATGATTTGTTTCTTATGATTTCTAAAATAGACAGTTGCAGGAGATTATGGCGCAGCATCTGTTCTTCCACTGTAGATGCTGTACATGAGATCTGGCCTTGGTAAGCTCTGGGGACACAGGAAATGTCAGGCGCAGGGGATGGTAGAATCCCGGGGTTGGACGAGTTTCTGAGCTCACCCACAGAGACCACAAGAGCCGTCCAGAGAGAGGCCTTTTGGTCCAGGCACTGGTGTCTCCTTTCTCCAGAGGACCGGAAGAGGGTGGTGCCCATTATTGTGTTGAGGTGTTTATTTTGTGCAGTGCATAATAATTCCATTCAGTACATAATCTTGACCTGCCATGAATGTTAAGTGAGATACATCAGACACAGATGCTGAAATATCGAATGACTTCTGTTGAATGAGAAATCCAAAAGAAATAAAGGCAATATGGCGGCATCCATCACGTGGGAGAGCTTTGAACTCAGTTCTGCTCGGGCATCGCACAGTCACTCCCACTGCCTCCATCATCTGTAACTGCAGAGAAATTTATGACATTTCATCCTGGAATAGGGAGTCATTAATGAGTTCAGCCTTAGTTTTCAAAGACCTGGACACTGGCCCCACTAAGCATCCTTGATAAGCTGACCCCATTGTTGTGATGTCCCTGCCCAGAAACGGATGGCATTTATGGCGTATTTTGAAGTGAAGAGAGGTTGGGACAGAGGTCTCGTCCTCCTTGATTGTGGCGACCGAAGGACAGTAGTGGTGCCCTTGGGTTCCTCTGATTGGAGCTGCAGCCCCCGACATCCCCTTGGGTCGGTGACATCCTTGAAGCTTGTACAGCCTTTGAGTAATTTTCATAATTTTTTGCAACTGACACCTGGTTTCCATTAAGATAATTTCATTCTCTGTGTTTAAGGAAGTATGTAATATTACTCCCCTTTCCTAATGAACAATCAGGTGCAGAGGTGACGCAGCTGTCTTACATTTAGGATGGTAATTAGTGCTTGAAACAAGGTCAGGAATGAGGGCTGTTTAACCCAAAGCTTTTCCTCTCTGACTTCAAAGCACCTGGCTCTTTCTGACTCTTTTGGTATCTCATTACATTCGTGCTTTGGATTCGTTTCTGCACTCCAGATTTGTGAACCTTATCATTCAATTCCATGGCACAACCTATGCTTCATGACTTGTGTTTCCTGTAACAGCTGTTTGTACTTAGAGCCTTCTTTTCTTTTCTCCATGTCTAAAGCTGAACACGTAAAAGCTGACAGTAGAAGAAGGGTCACTAGAAACTAGGAAGGATGGGGAAGAGGAGGAATGGGGGAAGTTTAATGAGTTTCAAAATACCTTTAGGAGGAATGAGTCCTATTGCCCGTAACTAACTGTAGTTCATAACAATTTATTACATATTTTGTACAAAACTAGAAGATAGGAGTTTAAAGATTCCCAACGCAAAGATACGACACACGTTTAAAGAGATGGAAGTGCTAATTACCTTAATTTGATCAATTAATTATATACATGTGCTGAATTATCTCCTTGTACCCCCTAATATGTACTATTAGTGTATATCAATGAAACAATTGGATGCAGACAGGAAAATTGACCATCCCAATTTTAATCAGTCAACAAGTTGAACAAATCCCCATAAAACGTTACTAGGTATTCTTGTCTAAATACACGAATTACAAGATTTATTCATCATCCCTTTTCATTGCTTGACCCCAGAACTTCTTCATAACCTTTTTTACTTCCTCATTTCTGAGGGTGTAGATGAAAGGGTTCAGCATAGGTGTTATGAGGGTACAAAACACAGTCACAGCTTTGTCGGTGGGGAAGGAGGTCCCGGGTCTCAGGTACAGGTATGTACAAGGCACAAAGAATAAGACGACAACTGTGACATGAGAGGTGCAGGTGGACAGGGCTTTGTGGTGCCCTTCAGAACTGTATGTCCTCGGGGAGCGCAGGATGATGACATAGGAAGCAACCAGCATAGAAAACGTGAGAAAGCACAGCGACCCACTGTTGGCAGCGATCAGGGGCCCCTGAGTGTGAGTGTCAGTGCACGCCAGCTCCAGAAGTGGGATTAAATCAACACGTGAAGTGGTCAATGACATTGGGCCCACAGAACGGTAACTGAGACATAAGCAAAATCTGTATCCCTCCATGAACAAACCCTAAGAGCACAGCGGCCCCCACCAGGAGAGCACACCTGGGTCGGCTCATGATGGTCACATAGTGCGAGGGCTGGCAGGTGGCCACGTAGTGGTCATGGGCCATGGCGACGAGCAGGATGATCTCAGCCGTGGCAAAAAAGTGTTCAGCGAAGAGCTGAGTCATGCAGCCGTTGAAGGATACGGTGTTCTTTTCAGAGATCAAGTCAAAGACCATTTTGGGAGCTATGGAGGAAGAGTAGAAACCATCTATAATGGACAGACAGGACAGGAAAAAGTACATGGGAGAAGCCAGGGCCGGACTGATGAAGATGGTGATGGAGATGAGCGTGTTACCTGCCAGTGTGATCACATAGGTCATGAAACACACAATGAGTAAGAGTTTCTGCAGTTGTGGATTTTGGGTGAGGCCCAGGAGGGTGAATTCTGTTACATTACTCATCCTTTCCATCAGTTAGCGTGGGCTGTGGGCATATGGTCTACCTGAAAGAAAGTCATGGTAATTTGGGGTGATGATATAAATTCAGTACTAAAATACTTCATTAGTTCAATACTCCTGTTCTATGAAATTAATGGGGTTACACTTTTACTCACCTCTGTTCTTTTGTAGACAACTGTATAGAAGAACGGAATGAGGGTAGATTTCTCCTAATTCACTTTAATGGAATAATGATAGTAACTTATCAGTACCACTGACGTTAAGCGAGGTGTTCATAAGAATTAATGCTGATGATGTCCAAACTTTCTCGCTCTAAAAATTCTTGAAGATATCTTTCTTTCATTGTTCAGTTAGTGTGTGTGTGTGTGTGCGTGCATGTGTGTGTGCATGTAGAAAGATGATCAATTACCATTCTTCTTCTTCTTCTTATTATTATTTTGTTTTGGTTGGTACCGGGAATCAAACACAGGCCCTTTGCTTGCCAGGCAGACGCTGTGCCTCTGAGCTACATCCACGGCTCATTATTTTGAATTTATACTTATCTATTGTCATGAGTATTTACGGGAATGTGAACACAATATTCTACTAAAGTCATCGTGTATGACATAGCAAAGTGGCAACTCTCGTTAAATATAAACCAGCTGTCTTGTGTGATCCGAGACTCCTATCATATGAATGTACGTAGAGACAGGGGCAGATCTGCACGTGGAGTTGTTCTCTCTGTGACTGCTAAGGAACTATCTCTATTACAGCTCGTCGAGCATAATTCCTTCAACAGCCCTAGATATCGTGCGTGACATGACAGGGCCGTTTTTTCTATGCTCTTTTTCTTACATCTTTAGAAGTGGCTATGTAAATGATACAAAGTTCCAGTAAAACTTATACTATTCTATAAAAGAAAATTTTCTTGCCATTCAATTTTTATCACACATAGAATTATGTTCTGTATTAGATAAATTTCAGTGCTTAGATATTACAAATAAAATTAAAGGAGACACAAGGTTACCTTATGTCCCAATGACAAGACATAAATGTTAGGGTCTGCTATGATAATAAAATTTCCTCTTTTGACATAAATTCAGTCAATTAAGATTTTGAATTTGCAGTTTTCATTGCTAACAGTAAAAATATTGAACATATAAAAATTATATTCTGTTTCTGGAATGATCTAAGCATGGATTTTTCAACAACAAATATATGTTGGTTTCTATTCTTTCTTCTCCTCTTTTCTGTTTCTAACCCAAATCCCTGTCAAAAAACGTAACCATATAATTTTGCAAAAAATTTCTGAACACCAAAATCAGTAGCATGACTTCTTAGGTTTAATGGAAGTAAGGAAAATTATTTTTGATTTTCAGGAGAACAGTATCTGAAGTGTTTTCTTTTGATTCATGGCTTATGCATATGGTGACTACATGGTTAATCATAATTAATGGATTTAATTCACAAATTCTTCCTGCAAAGTGGCAGCATAAAAGTCATGAAAAAGGGAAAAATTCAAGCCATTAGAAACAGAAGTATTTAGTGTATTTAGTGAGATCTTCATATTAACCACAATGCTTTAAAAATGGCTCTAGTCATTGTTATCTGGTTTGTCAAAATTACAAAGAAATGTTTTCTATTAATATTTTCATGTTCTTCTGTCCAAATTCATTTTTATAGCAAAGTAATAAATTTCAGGTCAATTGTGTAACTACAAATACTACTTCATTGCAAAGCGATTGGCTAATGTTCATAAAATTAGAGGGAAAGGTTTGGTTTTCATTGACCTGGGTCTGGCTGGTGGTGGATTTCTTGGTGCTTAGACTGAATGGTCGTCACTTTCTTCTCTTCTGAGCACAGGTAGCACAGTTTTGAGTGAGCATTGTGAACTGAGAGATGGAGCACTGGAATTATCTTTCCAGACATTTCTGCAGTTTGGCCATTTTTAGTTTCTTTGGTTCTTGTTGGCTGTCTGCATTTATTCAGAATATGAGCTGTTTTAGTTAGGAAAATTTGATATTTCAGGGACTTATTTTCTACTCTCTTCTTTTCCTATGAAAGTATCTCCTTGAACTATATTCAGTGCAAATAAAAACAATGGGAATAAAGCCAAATTATCCAAATTATGAAAAATTAGTGTATTCAACCCTAAACTATATAAATGGATAAAATCTGCTTTGTTGGACATTATTTTCGACACCAACTTTTTGCTTCCTAAGAACTCACAAACCATATGGAGAGAGAATTCTTTACACTCCTAACCCAGTTTCCCTTTTCAACTTTATTTGCCTGGAAAACCACTCAAGCACAGAAGCAGCAAAGCTTCAGCTTGTTGGTCCATGGCTCTGCTGCTGTCGTTTCTTGCAGACTCTTCTTTGCAAGGCTTTCTTCATTGACTCTGGAGATGTTTAAAGAGACTTTCACGGACTGCCGGGCTTTGTGTTGACCTCTCAAGTTCCTAGAAGGGTAATAACTGGCTCTGCTGAAATCCTTCCCAAGGTGACAGTGAATGTCTTTCCCTTGCTCCCACTTGATGGCCAAAGACATCATTCGTGGTTAGTTTTAGAAATGCAGGAGAAGTGGAGTTCAAGATATTTCCAGACTGTAGTTTTTTCTTTTTATTTTATTTATTTATTTATTTATTTTTTTTGGGTACTGGGGGGTCAACCTCAGGACCTCGAGCGCCAGCAGGCGCCCGTGCCGCTGAGCGATATCACCGGCCCCTGTTTCGTATGTGGGTTCCGGGAGTCGAACTCAGGCCCTCGTGCTTGCCGGTCAGGCGCTTAAGCCACTGAGCCATCTCACCGGCCCCCATTCTTTTTATTTTAAAGAGAAAAAAAAAATAGAACAAAATCTCAAAACAAGATAATAGGAGGGTAACAATGGTTAATAGACTGTGTATTGTTATCTTTAAATTAGTTACTCAGAGTACAAGATATCAGCATTCAATTGTCCAAACAATATGAGCACAAACCTTTCTTTTCAATGAACTAAGTGAAATTAGTAGTGTATCTATCTTAACTATCTTGTATATATATATATTTTTTTTCTTTTCCCTTCCTTCTTTTCTCCATTCCCCCATCCCAGTTTCTCTTTCCTTTTGAACAGTTACTTACTGCTTTACAATATCTATTGTACATTTTGGATTTTATTTACTCTTTCAGCTTCTTGCACTAGGGAGACAATATGATGTTTACAAATGTGAGTCTGGTTTATTTCACTTACGAGTATGGTCTCGAGTTGCATTCATTTACCTATAAAAGTCTCCAGTTTAGCTTTCTTTATGGCTGAATAGTACTCCATTGTATAAAAATACCACATCTTTTTTATCCATTCCTCGGTTGATGGGAATTAGGGTTGTTTCTAAGATCTAGCTATTACAAATTGTGCTACTATAAACATGGGTGCACATACATCATTGTGGTATGATGTTTTTAATTCTTCTGGGAAGACACCCAGAAAAGAAATAGCTGGATCAAATGGGACCTCCAATCCTAGTTTATTGAGGAATCTCTACACTGATTTTCACAGTGATTGTACCAGTCCACACTACCACCAACAGTGGAGAAGGGTTCCTTTTTACCCACAACCCCTCCAGCATTTGTTATTGGTTGAATTTTTGACAATAGTCATTCTTTCTGGGGTGAGATGGAATCTCAGGGTTGTTTTAATTTGCATCTCTTGAATGACCAGTGATGTTGAACATTTTTTCATATATTTATTTGCTATTTGTATTTCTTCATCTGAGAAGTGTGTATGCATCTCAGATGCCCATTTTTGGATTGGATCTTTAAATCTGGGAGGTCTGATCTTTTTGAGTTCTTTATATGTTCTCGATAGTAATCCTTTGTCTGAGGAACAGCTGGCAAACACTTTTTTCCTACATTGTGTGTTGTTTCTTCACTCTGTTGGTGGTTTCTCTTGCTGTGCAAAAGCTTTTTAATAAGATGAGATCCCAGTTGTTGATTCTTTGTGATTGCTCCTGTGTGATCGGGGTTTTATTTATAATGTCTTTGCCTACCTAGTGTCTTCAAGAGTTTTACCTATTCTATCTTCTAGCAGATTTAATGTTTCTGTTTTAATATTTAGATCTTTGATCCATTTTTAATTTAGTTTAGTGCATGGTAAAAGATACAGGTCCCATTTTAATCTTCGACATGTGCAGAGCCAGTTTTCCCAGCACCATTTATTAAAGAGGTTATCTTTCTTCCAGTGAATGTGTTTGGCACCTTTGTCAAAGATAATGTGGCTTAGTATGTCTGGAGTTGTTCTGCATCTTCTAATCTGTTCCACTGATCTTCGGGTCTGTTTATTTTTGCCTGTACCATGCTGTTTTTATCACAGTAGCTTTATAGTATAATTTGAAGTTAGAGATTGTGATGCCCCCTGCCTTGCCTTTCTTGCCCAGAATTGCCTTTGCTATTCTAGATCTCTTCTGGTTCCAAATGATTTTAGGATTGTTTTCTCTAATTCTGTGAGATACACTGTTGGAATTTTGATTGGAATCGCATTAAATCTGTATAACAATTTTGGAAGTATGGCCATTTTCACTATATTGGTTCTTCCTACCCAAGAGCAAGGGATATCTTTCCATTTTCTGATATCCTCTTCAATCTCCTTTTTTCAGAGCACTGTAGTTTTCAATGTAGAGGTCTTTCACATCCTTTGTTGGATTGATTCCTAGGTATTTCATTGTTTTGGATGCTATTGTGAAAGGTATTGTTGCCCTAATTTCTCTCTCAGTGAGTTTGTTATTTGTGTACAGGAAGGCTATTGATTTTTTAGTGTTGACTTTGTATCCAGCTGTGCTACTGAATTTGCTTATTAAATTGAGCAGTTTTTTAGTTGAGTTTTTGGGGATTTCTATGTAGAGTATCATGTCATCTGCAAATAATGATGATTTCACTTCTTCCTTTCCTATTGTTGCTCCTTTTATTTCTTTGTCTTATCTAATTGCACTTGCTAAAGTTTCCAGTACTATGTTGAATAAGAGTGGAGACAGTGGGCATCTTTGTCTTGTTCCTGAGTTTAGAAAGAAAGCTTTCAGTTTTTGTGCATGTAGTATGATGTTGGCTGTTGGTTTGTCATAGGTGGCTTTTATCAGATTGAGATAAAGACAATCTATTCCAATTTTCTGTGAAGTTTTTATCATGAATGGGTGTCAGATTCTGTCAAAATCTTTTTCTGTATCTATTGAGATGATCATATGAGTTTTGTCCTTGGCTCTGTTAATATGGTGTATTACATTTTATTGATTTATGTATGTTGAACCATCCCTGCATCCCTGGGATGAACCCAGCTTGGTCATGGTATGTAATATGCTGCATTCTGTTTGCCAGTATCTTGCTGAAGTTTTTGCATCTACGTTCATTAGGGAGATTGGCCTGTAATTTTCTTTCTTAGTTGGGTCCTTCTCCAGTTTTGGTATCAGGGTAATGCTTGCTTCCAGGAATGAATTTGTTGCCCTTTCAATTTCATTAAAGAGTTTGAGCAGTAGTGTTGTTAGGTCTTCTTTAAATTTCTTGTAGAATTCGGCAGTGAATCCATCAGGGCCTGGGCTTTTCTTTGTTTGTAGGTTTTTAATTATATCTTTGATTTCATTGATTGATATTGGTTTACTTAGGATTTTTATATCTTCTTGATTCAGCTTTGGTAATTCATATGTAGCTAGGAATCTGTCCATTTGTTCTGCATTTTCCATCTTATTTCCATCTTATTAGAATACAAGTTTTCAAAGTAGATATAGATGATCTTCTGGATTTCTGCAGGGTCCATTGTGATTTCATCCTTTTTTTCCTAATAGGGTGGATTTGAGTCTTTTCTTCCCTTTTTTTGATAAGGTTGGATAAGGGTTTGTTGATTTTATTTAATCTTTCAAAGAACCAACTCTTTGATTCATTGATTCTTTGTATTTTTTTTTTAGTCTCCAATGCATTAATTTCTGCTCTGATCTAATTTCCTCTCTTATTCAAGCTTTTGGCTTAGCCTGCTCTTCTTTTTCTAGAAGTTTGAGGTTCACCATTAAGTTGTTTAGTTGGGCTTGCTCTGTTTTCCTGATATGGGTATTTACTGCTCTAAATTTCCCTCTTAGGACTGCTTTCATTGTGTCCTATAAGTTCTGGTGTGTTGTATTGTCATTATCATTCAATTGTAGAAACTTTCTATTTTCTTCTTTAATTTCATTTGTGACCCATTGGTTGTTCAGGAGGGTGCTATTTAATTTCCATGTGTTTAGGAACTTTTTGAGATTTCCTTTGTTATTGATTTCCAATTTCATTGCACTATGGTCAGATAATATGCATGGGATAATTTCAATTCCTTTGCATTTACTTAAGCATTTTCTGTGAGCTAGTATATGGTCTATTTTGGAGAACATCCCATGTGCAGTTGAGAAGAATGTGTATTCTGATGTTGTGGGGTGGAACACTCTGTAGACATCTACTAAGTTCATTTGTTAAAAAGTTTGGTTCAGTTACAATATTTCATTGTTGATTTTTTTTGTCTAGTTGATCTGTCTTTTTGTGACAGTGGGGTATTGAGATCCCCCAATACAACTGTAATAGTGCTTATTTGATTTTTCATGCCATTAATATTTGTTTTATATAGTTGGGTGCACTGGTATTTGTTGCATATGTATTTATGACTTTTATCTCTTCTTTTTGGATTGTTCCCTTTACAGGGATGTAGTGAACTTCTTTATCTCTCTTAATCAGTCTTGGCTTGAAATTCACTTTGTCTGCAAGTACAATAGCTACCCTTGCTTTTTTCTGGGTTCCTGTCACATGGAGTAGTGTTTTCCATCCTTTGACTTTTAGTCAATGAATTTCTTTTTGAATTAAATGTGTTTCTTGTATGCAGCATAGTGTTGGATCTTGCTTCTTGATCCATCCTGCTAGTATGTGTCTTTTGATTGGTGAATTGAGACCATTAACATTGATGGTTAAAACTGATATGTATTGACTTACCCTGGTCATGTTATTTTCCTGTTGCTGGCTCCCCCTCTTTTTTTCCCCTCCCTCTGTTTAAATGTTTGCCTTGCCTGGTGGATTCCTCCTGTTGGGGTTCATGGAGTTGTAGTCCTTTTTATCTCTTTCTAGAATGTCCCTCAAAACACTTTGGAGTGCTGGTTTGGTGGTCATAAATTTCCTCAGATGATCATGGAAATATTTTATTTCTCCCTCAGTTTCGAAAGATAATTTTGCAGGGTACATCAATCTGGGTTGAAAGTTATTTTCCTTTAGAACTTGAAATACTTCACTCCAAGCTCTTCTTGACTTGAGGGTTTGTGCTGAAAAGTCAGCTGTGATTCTGATGGGCTTTCCTTTATAGGTAATTTGTTTCTTTTCCCTAGCAGCTTTTAAGATTCTGTTCTTGTGTTGAATTTCTGGAATCTTGACTATGATATGCCTGGCCATAGATTTTGTTGTTGTTGCTGTTGTTCATGGCTAGTTAGAGTTCTATATGCCTCACTTATCTGTATGTCAAATTCTTTTTCCTTACCAGGATAGTTTTCTGCCATAACATCTGTGAACAGTTTTTTTTATGTCATTTATGCTATCTCCTGCTTTTATCATTAACTCCAATCAATCTTAAATTATTCCTCTTTGCCTCATCTAGCAGCCACTAGATTGATTTCTCATGGTCCCTTGCTATTTTTAGGGAATCTTTCTTTTCATGATCACTAACCACAAGCCTTTCTTCTATATCTGAGATCCTGTCCTCACATTGGCTTAATCTGCTGCGAATACTTTCAATGGAATTTTTATTCTGCTGGATATCTGCTTGAATCTGCCTTATGAATTTCATTTCTTTCCTATGCTGAGCATTCATGGCTTCCATAATTTTCCTAAGCTCCTCTTTTTTTGGTCTGTATCTGCTCTAGAATCCCTAAGCATGGTCTGCATTGTGGATATCATCTCTGCAGTTATCTGAGAAATTATTTCTGATTTGATTTTTTTCCAGAGCCTTATTCAATTGCTCTGTTGTTACCACTTCAGAGAGGTCAGGTGGGTGGCTTTCAGGTTGTCCCACCTCATTGCCCCCTCGGTTTGCCTTTGGTGCACTGGATGTGTGGGGTTGCATCTCAAGTGTCTCCTCATTTTCTTTTCTTTCTTTAGTTTAATTCTTGGGTTAAAGCTTGTAAATTGCCTATGGTAAGTTGTTTTATTGCTAGCATTTAAAACCCTTAGGAGATGACTACTTCTCTGAGGTATCTTCCAGGTGTAGCTTGTTTTTGGATTTTGAGTCTGTTGCAAGATCCTACCTCTTCAATTTGTTGGACATGAGAAGTTGCTGCCTGTTTGGCCCACTCCTTGGTTCTTTGGTACTGTCCCACAGTATTTTCTGTGACTCTTAGTCAATCTCAGTCATGGAACACCAGGAAGAACAGCTGTTTAGAACAATTATGTCACTTTTGGCTAGAGCAGTACCCAAAGCATCAAACACAGCCTAGAAAATGACAGACTGAGCTAACCAGTAATTTGCCACTTTTAACTGTATAAACTAGATTTGTGGTTATATAACAAAATATAAAACTAACCAAAAAATTATATGCAGTATACAAGTCCTTAATATGTCAGTTTTGCCCTCAGGGGTTAAAATTTAAAATGGGTTAAGGAGAAAATAGAGAAGTGGAAGAAGAGGAAGAAATTAGAAGTAAGGCTGGAAGACAAAGAGGGATCATGCTAACTTTGGGAAACTGGTGCAGGAGACTGGGGGGAAAGAGAGAAGGAAGGGATAAAAAGAAGAACTGAACAGAACCACACCACAAAGAGGCTAGAAACCCCCTGTACACTCATATAAAAACAAGATCAAACAATAAAGGAGGAAAAAACAAAAACAAAAACAAAAACAAACAAACAAACCACCACCACTACAACAACAAAAAACAAACAATAGAGAGGAAAAAAAAAGGAAAAGAAAAAAGTCCACTTCCAGGTTTGTCTCTGCTGTCACTGGTAGACAATGTGTGGGGATTAAGTCCCCATCCATGCTGATCCATCCCAGCAAGCCAGCAGTAGCTTTTTGGTGGGATAGTGGATAATCTCAGCAAGCCTGCACCCTCTGGCCGAGAACAGGCTCGTTCAGCTGCAGCCATCAGTGCACCTTCGTGGGCCTGAGCCCAGCTGGGAGCTATAGACAGAACCGGCAGTCGCTCTGAGTTCTGAGCTTGGCCACACCTCTCCAAGTTGGCTCCCGACCAATTGCACTCTAGTGCAGGACAACTGAGTCCTCAGCACTTACTGCCAGCCAGTGAAGTTCCTCATGTCTGCTGCTCCCCTGCACCGCATTTCTCTGTGGAGGCTTTGGGGCCTCCAGCAGAAACGGCTTCTCTGGCGCAGTGAGTCCCAACTCAGGGAGAAGGTCCTGCTGGCTGCCTCCTTCTTCACTGAAGTTTCTCTCTTCGCTCTCTCCGTGGGCTTCAAATCCTGCTTCAGATCCTTCCTGGGTCCAGGGGACCCACTTCCTTCTTTCTTGTCTTCCTTGAATTGCTATATTCCAGGGTCTGGATGGGAACTCTCAGAGAGGCTCTTTCTCTGCTGCTTACCGCTCTGCCATCTTGGTAACTCCTCTTTTCTAGACTGTAGTTTAGAACAGACTTGAATACTGTAGTTTGGAAAATGTCTTTATTTGGCTTCTTTGCTAACTGTGACATTGTCAAACCTGGTCTAAGATGTGGGGTGGTTTTAGGCAGAGAGAACAAACTTTTTTTGAAAACAAGGCTGAAAAAATGGTATGGTTTCTCTGAAGAATGGAAAGGTTACGTGTCTGTATTAAAGGTTATGTGTCTGGTCCCCTTGGGAGATTGTGACATTTTTATTAGTAACTGACTGGGGGATTTGGATGGCAGGAATCTCAGGTACTGAAGACCAGAAATTTAAAAGTCCTAGAGATAATGAAGTTCTTTCATGATGATTACTTAGATGCCACATTCTCAAGGTTAATTCATGGGCATTCATCCTTTCTTTATACTCCACAAAGAAATGCTGGCACTTTGAGTTAGGTCCCACGCTTTCCAACAGTAGAGATACAGGAAATCACAGCCAAACATTAATGGTTAAAGACGACCACAGATGAAAAACGGAAGCTCCTGGAAAGGAGACTCATCTATGGTCTTCTTTCCTGTATCTTCTGAGGCGATGAAGAACTGGCTGCAACCTCCCAAGGAATCAGCTTTCATTGTTAGCGACCTTCATTTTGAACCAAACGGACACACTGCTGATTCCAGGACAAAAGAGGCAACGCAAAGCTTTCAGCTCTATTCTCAATATTCATTAATTTTTCACCAACCCCATTCATAACTCCTGTTATTATTTGAAAAATTGTGGCATATATATGTATATATGTGTATCATAAAATATTGTTTTAACAATTTTAAGATCAGTGGCATTAAGTACATCCATATTTTAAAACAGCCATCATTCCCATTATTTACAGACTTTTTTTGTTTCCAAATTGATATTCCTTACTCAGAAAATAGTTATATAATAGCTTACCTTTCTTTTTTAGTCCCTAGTAACCACTCGATTACTTTCTGTCTATATGAATTTGCTTGTTGAGCTTCTTTCTAGGTGGAAAAATACAATATGTGTTTCTTTGGGCATGCCATGTTTGGTGGTGCTGAGAAAAGAATCCCTGGGGCCTTGCACATGGGAGAAAAGTGCTCTCACGCTGAGGTTCACCCTCAGCCTCCTCGTGTATGCCTTACTTCACTTATCGCAATGAGTGGAGTAAGTGTGTAACATTAGTGTTACACCTTAGTGCACTCAGGGTTCATTTGAGTTGGTGCAGGTGTCAGTGTTTGAGGTTTTTTTTTTTTTATATTGAGTCAATACTAAAAAGTCTCCTGTGAAAAAAAAGCTCAGAACAAGAAGGCCTTATAGGTCATTTCTACCAAATATTTAGAGATGTAATAACCATTCCCAAACTCTTCCAAAACATTGAAAAAGAGACAATGCTTCAAACTCAGTTTATGATTCTATCACTACTCTGGTAACAAAGACACTAAAATAAATGAAAAGAAAATCATAGGCTGATATGCTTAATGATCAGAGATGTAAAAATCCTCCGCAAAAGTGGATACAAGCCTGAGCCAACATATGCAAAGGAATAAGCATTATACATCATATATCCAGAATAGAGAACAAATCCACATGGGTCATCTCAATATATGCAGAAAAAAACATTTGATGCAATTTAACAAATTCACAATAGTCAAGATATAGACTCGATGAAAGTGTCCATCGACTGGATGACTGCTGAAAGCATGTGTAGGATATATACACAAGGGATTGCTATTCAGCTCTATTAAGGAAATCACGTCATTTGCAACGGTGTGGAAGAACCTGAGCACTTTACTGGAAATGAAGTAAGCCAAAGAAAATCACCGCTCTCACTCGTATGTGAACTCTAAGAAAGATTCATCTCATGGACAGAGAGAGTTGGATGGTGGTTACTAGAAGCTCGGTTAATTGCAGGTAATATTAGGGGAGATGTTGGTTAAAGGACACAAAATTACAAAATAAGCTCAAGGGATTTATGGTATAGCATGGTGACTTTAGCTGATGACAATATATTGGATTTTTGAACATGCTAGGAGAGTGGATGTTAGATGTTCTCACCACAAAAATGATAATTATGTGAGGCAATGTGTATTTTAATTAGCTAAGTTTAATCATTCCACATGTATGTTTACTTCAAAATGCCAGGTCATACAAGTATATATAGAAATATATACAGTTTTATCTGTAAACATAAAATAAAAAATAAATTTGAAAAGAATTGATGATTGTCTCTCTTTTTTGAAGAGGATGTATTCCAAGAGTCCAACAGACGTCTGAAACCATACATAGTATCAAACCCCAAAACTAAGCTCTTATCTTTCATTGTGGCCGTAACTTTTCTTGAGATACAGCAGCCAAAGTTGTGTAAACTTCTTTTCCCTTTTTCACAATTTCACACTCTAATTATCTTTTAAATGTGAATAATGTTGCATTTTATGTGTATGCCACATTTGATTTATCCATTTCCCTTGATTTTTTAATAGTAAGAATATATAACATGAAATCTACCCATTTAACAAATTTGAGTATAGAATACAGTACTATTAACCATAGACACAGCGTTGTACAGGAGATTTCTGGAACTTATTCATCCTCCACAAATGAAACTTTATACCTGTTGAGCAGACACTGTGAATATTGGTCTCAAAGTTCATTAAAGTAGTTGTGTGTGACAGAATTTCTTGCTTTTGTAAGACTGCATAGTACTCCATCATATGTATATACCATATTTTATATATCCATTCATCTGTAAATGGACACTTACATTGCTCCAAGGGTTGAATTATATAAAATGAACTCATTGAGTGTAGATATCTCTTAGGTTTTTCTGACTTCAATTTTTTTGGATACTCAAAAGTTCCATTTTTAAGTGAATGAGGAAGCTCTTGTCTGTATTCTATGGTAGCTATACATTTCCTACCAACAGTGCCCACTGGGCCCCGCCTGGTGCTGGGCAGGTTTGAGACTGAGTCTCTGTGGTGCGAAGACTGGAGCTGGTGGTGTTGGGCCTGGGGACCGATTTGTGGTGCAGTCCTGGAGCCCAGGGCCACGGGAGACTGCCAGGTGCTGAGTTTGACAGTGGCGGGCTTGGTGTTGTGGTTGGAGGCAAACGCCAGTGCTTACCTTCCCCTTCCCCAGGCTGAGGGTTCCCGTTTCCACACTGCACTGCCTGGGGTTGGTGGAGAAAGGAGTGAGGCAGGGAGTGTAAATGCTCTTTCCTGTCCTCTTCCACGCGTCCTCTTTCTGTGCTAAACACAGGTGCTATAAGCTCACGCCTGGTTTCTCCAGCTCTTGCGAAGGAGTTCTTGTGCGTGCATGTCTGTTCAAAATGATGTTTACAAGGGGGGACAAATCCTAAAAAATCCTGTCCTTCCATCTTGTTGCTGTCTGGTTAGGTCTGGTTATAATTTCTGATGAAGAAGCCTAAGAGTGAGAGAATGCTTTTGTTTTGGTCCCTATTTTCTTGAGAAGTAGAAGCATAATCTTATGAGATCAAAACAAAATTAATGGGATATAGGTAATGGGGAATTGGTGGAAAATTGGAGCTTAGAAGATTATGTGTCTTTCACAGGGAGGGAATTTTGCAGTAAGATTTGAAAACCTAGTTCAACTTGGAGTTCAAAATTTTGTTGGCACCCATTAGTTTAAATTTTATAATATTCTTCAGTATGGTCTTACACTTTTAGGTAAAGCGAGAAAGAAAATGATGTGTAAATTTATAGTTTAAGGTTTCACTTGTGTGTTATACACTAGTAGAAAAGGCTATATTTGGATTTGATTTTGTAAGTATTACTATTTTTTTATTTTATGGAAAAATAAAACAAAATTTCAAAACAAAAGAATAGGAGAATAACAATAGTTAATACATTGCGTATTGTTACCTTCAAAGCAGTTACTCAGAGTACAAGATATGGGCATAAAAAATTCTCCAAACGATATTAGCACAAATCTTTCTTTTCAATGAACTAAGAGAAACTAGTAGTATAACTATCTTGTAGAGTTTTTCCTTTTCCCTTCCTTCCTTTCCCCTTTCCCCCACCCTAGTTCCTCTTTCCCTTTGAACAATTTTTTTTTCCCATTTCACAATATCTATTGTACATTTTGGACCTTATTTACCCATTCTACGCTACTTGAGAGTCAAGATAATTGCAAAAGTGATATTATCCTGTTCTCTCTTTAATACATGTAAGTCTTGAAAAAGATGAAGTTAGTTGATGCCAGAGCGAGAATGTGCTATGTCTTCCTGTGGTAATGAATCCTGAACTCTTATGGTTTAACACATACAATTTCATTTCCTGTTCAGCCACTAAATATTGAGTCTTCGTCCTCCAGGGCACTGTCCTCCACGTGCTGATTCCATAATCCAGGCTGTTTCCTAGGCACGGCTCTTCCATGTCAATGTGTTTTCCAGCCTTGCTGCAGCAGGGGAAAAGACAGCTCGGGAATTAATAGCACGCTGGCTCCTTAAGGGTTCTACCTGAATGTGACACACATCACTTCCGCAGACGTTGTCTTACCTCAAAGAAGTGGGCTGGAAAATACGGTGGCAGCATCACATTGATATTTACTGGTCAGCATATATGCTGGCCACAACTGAGAAAAACTGACCTTCCAATTGGAGTGCATTGTTTACTAATCTGCCTCATAGTAATACGTATGCAACATACATTTAACATAAGGTGTAGTCATGGCTAAGGAGTCCTATGGGTTATTTCAGTGTCTAGGAAGGTAGACTTGAACTTTTAGGACTTCTTTCCTAGCCCTGATTTAAATTCCTTACTTCTTTTTTCTAAATCTGGTTGCTTTATCTTAAAACTGTATCGTGTGTACATCCCAAAAGAATCTACACCTCATTGTTCTGCAATTTACTCCTCGAATTTAAAGGTGCACATTTCTGTCTCGATTACTTTGACGTCATGAACTGTCTTGTGGGTCAGTTGCTTCTGTTTTATCAACTAAGGCACGAATGCACCCAGTAAGAGCTATTTTGGAGGTGAAATGGTGTATGGGGTGTTTGACAGAAAAAAGTTCCTGAGAAATAATGTCCAAGATTGGCTGTATTTGGAAAAATTTTATATCCCCCTCTTAGCTTTAGGCAGAGAAAATTATTTCTTATAGAATGAGCAAAACTGGAAGATAAATGGTGTCCCTGGAGTTATGCATTACTAATTTTGCTGTCAGTTCTTCCCTAATGACACTCATTCCTAAAAACCCATTCATTTTTGGCTGTTTTATATCCCTTACTATGTGAAGTCCAATTTCATTAGTTGAGATTAAAACTGCATTTTCAACCAAATCTTTAGCTACTAACTCTCTGTTTAAATATTGCAATAGTTTGGCCTATAAGTTATGAAATCTATATCTGGAGTTTTGTAAAAAATTATTCTATAGAATTCAGAAACTTACGGATTTTCTACATATAATGACATTTCTATGTTGACTAGCAATGTCCTTTGGGTCAATAATTTTGTGTAAATGACAAGAATATTAAAATTGGAAGAAGTGTTAGTTATCACTTAATCAAATATTCATCTTTCATGGAAAAAGAACGAATAAAAAAAATCTGGAAAACACAGGGGAAAAATATACTTAAACTAAAATATGCTGACTTCAAGGGCATTTTCTTTTTTACTGGTCACATTATTGTTAAAGTGTGGATAGATTAGCTTTTAGTTCTCTGCTCATCTGAATTACTACCTCAGATTATTCTTTGGCTCCAGAGTTTCTTCATGGCATTTTTCACCTCTGTGTTTCTGAGAGTGTAGATTAAAGGGTTCAACATGGGGGTCACCACAGTATAAAACACAGCCACTGCCTTATCAACGGGGAAGGTGATCATGGGCCGAAGGTACACGAATACACAGGGTACAAAGAACAGGATGACCACGGTGATATGGGCGGCGCAGGTGGAGAGAGCCTTCCGCTGTTCTTTACTACTGCGCGTCTTCAGGGAGCAGAGGATGAGGACATAGGAGGTGACAAGAACAGCAAAAATGAGCACACACATCAGCCCACTGTTGGCAGCAACAAAGAGTCCAAAGACACGGGTGTCAGCGCAGGAGAGTTTTAGGAGAGGGAAAAGGTCACAGATGAAATGGTCGATGACATTTGGGCCACAGAATGGCAACCAGGCCATGAAAAGAATTTGGATGAGAGCATGAAACAATCCCCCTGCCCAGGCCATGGACACCAGGAGGCCACACACTCGCCTGTTCATTGTGATCATGTAGTGCAAGGGCCAGCAGATGGCCACGTAGCGGTCATAGGCCATTACCGTGAGCAGGATGATCTCCACTCCTCCAAAGAAATGTTCTGCAAAGAGCTGAGCCATGCACCCACTGAAGGAAATCGTTTTCTTTTTAGCCAGTAAGTCAAATATCATTTTGGGGGCCATGGTAGAAGAGCAGCAGCCATCAATGAAAGACAAAAAGGACAGAAAGAAATACATGGGGGAGCCCAGGGCCGGGCTGCTGGTAATGGTCACAACAATGAGAAAGTTACCCACCAGGGTAAGGCAGTAGATAACCACAAATACGACAAACAAGAATTTCTGTACCTCTGGGTTCTGCGTGAGGCCAAGCAGAATGAATTCTGTCACGTTGTTCACTTGCTCCATGAATCCAGTTTGGCATATAGATAAATGATTGAGCTGTGAATAACAAAGGCATTAAAATCATGGCAGATTAGCTTTGAACAAACACAACTTCTATCAAGATTAAAGGAGAAAACAGGACTTAAAAGTTTGGCCACATTACCAGGCATATATAATGAACACCTCTCTCTCTCTCTCCCATCGCAAGCATAGCTTTACGATACTCCTGCAAGGGTACATGGATAGATATCTCCCAGTAATTGCCAGTGTATATTTTCCTATAGAAAAGCCAGGGATATGCGGAGGGCCATGGTAGGAACAGAGGCTGACTCTGTGATGACCTATGCTCTGGTCTCTCCTCTTTGGTCACTAGTGCTGAGGAGGCTGCAGGGCAGAGTTCGTTTCGCTTCTTATTTTTATCTTGTTAGGGTGAATAAAAAGCATGCAAGTAAAAATAATGAACACATTTTCATTATTCGTAATTGGGAATTAATGAATCATGATAAAATTACCTCGACACACATCTGTCTCACAGGGTAAGATGAAATTTACTTAATTTTGTTTCAAAGTTATTTTCCAAATAGTTGAAACTTAGACTTCATCTGTTTTTTAGAAGTGAAATAATCTTGGTGCTGTTATTATCAATTCTGATTTTCTAAATTAAGACAATAAATAATCTGTCTAGAAAGTAACCCAAAAATTTCAGTGTGATATCACTGAAAAGATGACTGTATTTAAATAAACTGAGTTGATATGTGATCTTTGCAAAAAATTAAATACAAAGTAGCTTTAAAAAAGGCAGATTTAATATAGCTAATACTACCATTATTGCTGGTAAATTTCACTGAGTTAGGATGAATCAAAAGGTTTAATAAATGCTGAATTCTTTGTTTACACATTTATTTTTCAAAGAAAAAAGAAGGACAAGTGGAAAGAGAAGAAAAAGCATCTTGGCTTTTGACAAGACACTACACAATAAAATTCTGTAAACTTTCTTAAAAAAAAAAAGCAAAAACCATCAGCTGAGTTCAATTGGAAGTTAGGGGTAACACAGTCTTCCAGCATGAAGTTAACCGAGTGTTTGAGGCTGCAGGAAGACGATGTCCTAGCAGTTACAACTGTGAGCTCAGGCTGCGTCCAAAGCACCTAAGGATGTACATAATCAAGATTGTACTCGGACAGCTGTGGAAGAAGTGGGTCCTGGACGGGGCGACACAGACCGTGTGCTGCAAGGCGACACCATCCACATTTATTAGAAACATTTTCATTCACTATTTGGGCAACTTCATCCATGTCTAGGTTTCAGGGGCATTTTACAAATTAAAACCTAGCTTAAAGAAGATGATGAATAATTCCCTGTATTTGTTACAGGACAATATTTTTAAGGTGAAGAAATAAAACCACTATAATTTATTGAACAGAGTGTGTTCTTTAGAGTCGTATGAACTATTTTTGCAGTCAATTTTTATTGCTTTTTAGCCACATGGTGTTCATTCAGATCTTGGCCTTACTGCTCCTAAACATCTAAAACATCTATTATAGTTTTGAGCAAATCAAAATGTTTACTTACACACTATTATAAAAACAAGGAAAATTAATTCTCAAAACTATCTAAAAATTCTCTATTTCATAAATCATTAAAAAATACAAATTAAAACCAGTGAAATACTTTTAACTCACCATTTTACAAAGATTTATGACAATTTTGCAACCTACTGCTGGTGAGTGTGTGTTGATATAAATGGTTTTACACACAAAATAGAAAAAAAACAATAGGGGAAATGAAGAATATCATCAAATGTATCAAAGTTGAGGTCTTAAAGTTAAAACATCTTTTCTCATATAGTCCAGATTTGGGTAAAGGAATAAAAAAGGATTATTTTTATCCTTGAAATATTTGTTCTAATATTAGGAGAGAAGAAATGGAATAATACTCAACAGAAGAGGTGAAAAGCAATTATATTCAGAAAAAAGTTGAATATAAAAATAAATGCATCAGACAGTAGAAGATTAGACTTGATAAATTCAGAAGTTTCTTGACATTTAAAAATATAAATAAAATTAATGAATATAGATAAAAGGATATTAGTTTTCAGTTATTTAAAATGATATGTATATTTCATAAAATATTTTCAAGAACTAGACAAACGTTTTTCAAAACTAATTGTCTTTCAGTCACCTAAAAGAAAAGAGAAAAAAGCATATATTAAAGACTTCAGATAAAACAAATCTTTTCAAAAACTATATCTGATTTTTGGGTAGCGATGGACATTTTAAGTGAAAACAGTGATGTCAGAAATAGGAGACAAATGATACATTCAAATACATAAAAATCTGGGACATTCTGGAAAATATTTGCAACAACTACAACTACTATAGTTTTGAACAAATCAAAATATTTACTTACACTATTATAAAAAGAAAGGAAATTAATTCTCAAAATTATCTAAAAATTCTCTATTTCATAAATCATGAAAAAATACAAATTAAAACCAGTGAAATACTTTTAACTCACCATTTTACAAAGATTTATGACAATTTTGCAATCTAGTGCTGGTGAATGTGTGTTGATATAAAATATTCTGAAGTCTGACCTTACATAACAAGGTTTTTATAACCGGTCATGTTCTCTGGTCCAGTATTCCTTATTCTTAGAAATCTATTCTACATAAAAGTAGGCACGTTATGAAGACAGGTATATTTCAGCATATATATTCATGATAGTAAGTAATAAGAACAACTCCAATGTCTAATTAATAAAAAACTGTTGGGCCGGGGATATAGCTCAGTGGCACAGCGTCTGCCTGGCAAGCATGAGGACATGTGTTTGATTCCCGGTACCAAAAAAACAAAAACAAAACTAAAACCAAAAAAACCTGTTAAGTGAATTATACAGTTGTGCAATGTCAAGTAGAGATCAAAGTTATTTGCAAGAAAAACTAATGAGGTAAAAAGATTCTTTCAATATGAGCGGAAAATACAAAACATAGAAAATACAAATTAGCTTATAGATAATGATCTAAATTGTCCAAAATGCTATCTATCCATAGGAAATATCTAAGAAAAGAACATGAAAGACCAACATGCTCGTATTATTATTGGGTCTGGATCCACATTATCCCGAGACTGAGTATTCTGCTTATTATTCATAAAAAATCTGTGACAGTGGAAACATTACAAATCTAACACACCTGTAAACCAGAGACCCTGGTATGTTCTTGAGAAACGAGGGAAGAAGGAAGACGAAGAGATGTGGGTAATGGTGGGGTGGAAGTGATCCAGTGTGTCTTGTGTTTGGATGAATACGCCAAAATGAAACCCATTGTTCTGTGTGATTAATATGCACAAGATTGTACCTACCTCTCTGAACGTGTTGGGAAGCAGCACGATCCCTCCATAGCAAGTCAGCTTACTCTAGAGAATGGTTCACATGGAACCAGTATTCCGTGACCATCACTGACTGCTGCTTTACACAGGCATCGTGTATAGCTTAAGTATAATATTTCTTTGCCTCAGTTAGTGATTATGAATGGAGATCACCTAAATAAAGCTAGTTTATAGGCTGGTTTTATTTTTTTGGCCCTATAGGTCACACAATTCTGTAAGTGTGAGACACTAGCATTCCAGCTCAGAAAATGAATTTTTAAAAGACGACCTCAAAACATTAGCTTTCAAAATACATCTGTAGAGAAAAAAAATACACTAACAATTGGAGGACATGTCTCTCCAAGGCATTTTACTACACTTTTGCCAGAAAAATGAACAGTAAAGTATATTAAAGAAAACATTTTATCTGAGATCTAACCAGATTCAAAATCCCCCAAATGGCAAACTTCATGAAAGCAGAAGAATTATGAGCCAGGAGCTCCACGAAATCTGTAACAAATGAAAGTTGCGTTGGAGTGGCAGGTCCCCGAATTCGGTTATTTTAAACTCTTTTCTAAGTACATGGGCCCAGCCTGAAGATAACTTTTTCATTCCTAGAAGTCTGGATCCAAAAAGTATGGACACTCAGTACCTAATAGCGTCTACAACCTGTGGCTGGTTATGCTGATGGTCAGAAGTCCTGAGTCTGTCCTTATAAACATTTCCATGAGTGGTTTCAGGAAAATATTTAGTGGATGTTATGCAAATGCAAAAAGTTGGGGGTGCTCTGAATTCTCATTTCCCAGAGGATTACAATGACCAGCTCTTGCCAAGATGGCAACCAAATCAATTTTGCCTCTTTTCACTCCTGGGACCATGATATCACCTGCATGCTGGCTTCCCCCATGTATTTTTTCCTAGCCAACTTATCCTTTATTGACAACTATTATTTTTCCTCTCTCATCGCGGACTCCTTGTATGAGAGCGCAATCATCTTTTATGAGGGCTCCATGTCTTAGCTCATTTAAGCCCATTTTTTGGGAGGTGTTGAAATCAAAATCATTCTGCTCATGGTGATGGCCTATGACTGTTACGTGGCCATCTGCAAGCCCCTGCACTACATGACCATAATGACCAGGAAACTCTGTGCCGTGCTTGTGGCAGTGGCTAGGCTGGGGGGCTTCTTGCATTCATTGGTCCAGCTCTTCCTGGTCCTTCAATTGCCCTTCTGTGGGCCCAACATGATCAACCACTTTGTGACTTGTACCCTCTGCTGGAGCTCGCCTGCTCCTTCACCTACGTCACTGGTCTGCTGCTGGTGGCCAACAGCGGTGTGATCTGCCTGCTGAGCTTCCTCACTTTGGTGGCCTCCTATGTTATTATCCTGTGCTCCTTGAGGTCCCGCAGTGCGGAGGGGAGATGCAAAGCCCTGTCTACCTGCGGGGCCCATGTCACAGTGGTTGCCTTGTTCTTTGTGCCCTGTATATTTAGTTATATGCGTCCATCGTCTACTTTACCCATAGACAAGAACATGGCAGTGTTTTATGGCATTCTGACACCTATGCTGAATCCACTCATTTATACCCTGAGAAATGAAGAGGTAAAACGAGCCATGAGAAAGTTCTTCACGCAATAAGAAATTGCAGGTGGAAAATGAGTGCCAAAGGAGGGGAGAAAAAAAAAAAAAGCTTTATTTCTATAAGTAAAATAACCAAAGCTTTTTTGGTACTACCATATAGGAATCATGTTATTCTTCTTTTCATGTTCATCGACTTTAATGGTTTACTTAGACTTTTCAATTGACTTGCATAATTTTTATGTACAATAAGGGTTTGGGATATATCTATATCTCCTGAATTATTATTATTCCTATTTTATTTTTTATTTATTTATTTTTTTTGTGGGTACTGGGGGGTTGACCTCAGGACCTCGCGCACCAGCAGGCGCCCGTGCCGCTGAGCGATATCACCGGCCCCTTTTTTGTATGTGGGCTCCGGGAGTCGAACTCGGGCCCTCGCCCTTGCCGGGCAGGCGCTTAAGCCGCTGAGCCATCTCACCGGCCCTATTATTCCTATTTTAGATCAGAGGAAACTATCATTTCTGATGTGGTTAATTGATTATTCAAGGTTATTTAGGTTTGAAGCTCAAAGTCAATTATTATTGATCCATCATCGTTCTCTGAAGTTGGCAAGCCACGTCGACACCACGTGAGTCTGTGTGATCATTAATTGTGCTGTAGAAACACGAGGCCAGCCTAGCTCAGTGCCTTCACACACAGCCTGCCTGCTAGGCTCCTGTAGAAGCCTGGCTTCTACTGCTTCTACCCCGCTCTGTGACATCAGCAGCGTGGCAGCTGCAGCAGCCGAGTGAGGAGCCAGCCCCGGAGACAGATGAACTTGAGTCTGAATCTCATTTTCTGTGCCTGCTAATGACCTTGACTAAGTGACCCAAAACTGTATGAACTTTTGATGCTTATATGTTAAAAGGATAGACATTTTAGACTCCACATATAGGTGAGAGAATGCAGTATGTTTATTTATGTGTCTGGCTTATTTTTCTGAGCATCATATCCTCCAGGTCCATCCACGATGTGTCAAATGGCAGGATTTCCCCTTTTTTAAAGACATTAACTATACACCCCAGTAAAGATAAGAGAGGGCTGGTGAGATAGCTCAGCAGCATAAGTGCCTGCCTGGCAAGCACGAGGTCTTGAGTTCGACCCCCGGTACCCACATTAAAAAAAAAAAAAGATAAGAGAAAAACTGTAAAGATAATGTGTGTTTCAAATTGTTATTGTGAGAATTAAATGAAATGATCTGTATAGAGTTTTTAATGCAGTTTCTGACAATAGTAACCCCCAACATATATGTATTGATTCATATATATGTACTTAAAAAAAATACATGTGATGTATGTGCACGAGTAGTCATATACAGTGATATTCACCGTAGAATATTTTGTAATAAAACAAAAACAACCAAAGAGAGGAATGCTTCAATAAAATATGAGAGATATATTGGATTTCTGTACAGTATTTAAAAATAAATTAGATTGCTATATACCAATAGAGAAAATTAATAGTCTGAAAAAATTAATATTGTATGAAAAGGTAAGCTGAAGAATGATGTATCTAGTATGATGACATTAATAGAAAAATTGCTAAACACCAATATTTTCTTATCTCTAGGTGTGTATGCATGTTTATTTGTATATGTGAAGATAATTTTCAAAAGGATTGGATGAATAATATAAAATTCATAATAGTTTTTTGGTCGAGAGAAATAGAAGAGCAGAGGAACCTTTTTTTTAATATCCTCATTTTAAAAGAATTGTGTATTCACACATTTGCATTATAAAAAACGGAAAGCAAATATAACAGATATGTCACATTTTAGAATAGTTTCTTAATGCTGCTATGAATCTGTTTTCTTTTCTCTCTTTCAAAACAAGGAAATTCTGATAATGCTTTTCTCTTGGTTCCACGAACTCCCGTGTCCCTACAGACTTATGACAGTGGTGCTCGTGGTGACTCATCATCGATTCCAGGCTGCTCTTTCCATGGCTTCCACATCCCTTCCCATCACATCACCCCTGAGATTGCTTTTCCCCTCGATTATTCCTTCTTTACTAACACAACTAACTTTACTGTACTAACTTCAACTTCTTCTGTAACCTTGGTTAATCCTCTGCTAGCCTAAAAGGTAGAGACTAAACTCCGAGCAGATATTATTTCTTTGTTCAGAGTACGAGACTTTCTAAGCAAATAAACATTTGTAATCCTCAATTTCCTCTTCCAAAAATGAGTGTTTTATTCCTTAGTTTATGCCTCAGTAAAAGGAGAGTATATGTGAAAAGAAAATAGTATCTGACTGGTGATTGGAGCCTGATAAATGTTGATTCCCTTTCCTTCACGGAAAAAACTACAGTTTTGTCAATCTGTGTAAAATAAAATATAGAATTATGTAAAGAAATTCACTCCTCCAGAGCACAAATGAATTCTTAGGTAAGGCTCAGTAAATATTAACCATCATCATCATCATCATCATCATCATCATCATCATGATGTCATCAATACCACTGTTCTTTTACAGTATCTTATTTCTCATTCTTTTTCACATGGGAACTAGATCTTTGAATGATGATTTTAATTTTTTTTTTTTTTTTTTTGTGGGTACCAGGGGGACGACCTCAGGACCTCGCGTGCCAACAGGCACCCGTGCCACTGAGCGATATCACCAGCCCCTTTTTCGTATGTGGGTTCCGGGAGTCGAACTCGGGCCCTCGCGCTTGCAAGGCAGGCGCTTACGCCGCTGAGCCATCTCACCGGCCCATGATTTTAATTTTTAAAAACAGTTTAGGGCCGGTGAGATGGCTCAGCAGCATAAGCGCCTGCCCGGCAAGCACGAGGGCCCGAGTTCGACTCCCAGAACCCACATACGAATAAAGGGCCGGTGATATTGTTCAGTGGCACGGGTGCCTGCTGGTGCGCAAGGTCCTGAGGTCGACCCCCGATACTCACAACAAAACAAAACAAAACAAAACAAAACAAAACAGTTTATTGCCTATGATTTACGAGGTAGATATTTGTAGAAAATTATAGCGCAGCATCTGTTCTTCCATTGTAGGCCTTGTACCTGAGATCTGGCCTTGTGTAAGGTCTGGGGACACAGAAAATGTCAGGCACAGCTGGTCCTGGAAACCCTGGGTTAGACACGTTTCTGACCTTGGCCACAGGATAGATACTGCAGGGTCAGGACAGAGGGAGGCCTTTTGGTCCCAGCCTGGTGTCTCCTTTCTCCTTTTCCAGAGCATCAGATGGTGGAGGATCCATGTTTTTGAGGCTTCGAAGTCAGTGCTTCTCAGGCCTCTCACAGTCATTCTTGCCATTTGTTATTACAGAGATATTCATGCGCATGTTAATCCCCCATTAGACACCCTTCCTAAGTCACTGTTATGCAGCTCCTCTCATAAATGGATGCAACTTAGGACATATTTTGAAGTGAAGAGAGTTTGGGACGGAGGTCACATCCTTCTTGATCATGGCTAGTGAAGGACAGTAGTGGTGACCTTGGATTCCTCTGTTAGAATCCCTAGCCCTTGGCGATGTCCCTGGAGCTCATTCAGTGTTGGAACACTATTCACAATTCTTCAACTGACACCTGGCTTCAGTTTAAATCATTCAGCCTTATTTAAGGAAGTACGTAATGTTATGGTCTTTTATGATGAGGAGTCAGGCAGCGGGTGAAGCAACTGGTTTATATTTATAATGGTAATAGTGCTGGAAATAAGATAAAAAGTAGGGGTGCTTTCTAACCTATGCTTACATTGCTTGCAATTTCCTATAATTGCTGTTTTTTTGTCAGAGCCTTCCGTTCCTTTGTCCATGTATCACACGTAACTTTAATGTTTGGATACTTTCACTCAACTCCATAGGGCGTACAGATTGTATTTCTTGCTCCAGCCAATGCTTCTCCCAATTCCTTTCATAAATAATGGTATAGCTGAAGGAGTGGCACAGATGCCACTATAGGAGTGTTTGCAAAAGGGCTCTTTCTGTGTGATTGTAAGTAAAAAATTTTCTATTGCTACAGTAGGTGAACAATTGTAAACCTGTCAGACTAGGAAGAAAAAAAATGATATTCTGATGAACATACTTCTTGAAGATTTTTCCTACTGCTGGACATTTCTTTCATATACAGTTGTCTTTCTCTTTTAAAACACAACTTCATTCTGGCTGTAGCACATTGCGTGAAAGTTGTCAAGGATATGCCGTTGATCTCTTTTGTACGCACAAAAGGGACAGCAGTGTAATTGTAGTAGGCTCTTGGTAGTTTTGACCTTATGAGGCCTTTCCTCACAAAAATAATAGTAATTATATTTTAAGAGTACACAAGTATAAAGAATATAATACAAGTTGGATTTAGATTATTTATCTTTTCTTCTTATTTTAAAGAAATTGAGCATTAGAGGGGCGTCTAAATATGATGGGAACTTGGCACTCTTCCTACTGTGCCTCAAGTCAGCCCAGAGCCCTGTATTTGCTCCTGATGAAAGTGTGAAGTCTCCATCAGGGGATTAATGCAGAAAGAATATGTGGCATATAGACACAGTGGGATATTATTCAGCCATAAAATTAACAAAATCCTGTCCTTTGTGGCAACATGGATGGGATTAAAGAGCATTAGATAAAGAAAATAAGCCAGGCCCCAAACAACAAATTCTGCAAATTCTTACCCATAAGTGGACACCTGAAAAGTTGATCTCATAGAAACTGAGAGAAGACTAGCGGTTACCAGAGGCTAGAAAGATTACAGGGTAGAGGGAACGAAGGGAGATTGGATAATAGGCAGAAAATAAGAGCAAAGAGTTTTAGTGGTCTACAGTACAGTAGAGTGGCTCTAGTTCACAACAATGTATTACATATTTTATAAAGAACTAGAAGGCAGGAGCATAAAGATTCCCATTACAAAGAAATGTTAAACACTGCCTGATTTGATCAGTTATGTACGTATGCAGAATTATCACCTTGTACCCCATACTGTTATTATGTTAATTAAAGAATTTCATGCAGAGAGAAAAATCAACTCTCAATTTACTCAGTCAAGAAGAACAAATCTGTATACATTGTTACTAGATAACTCTAGTTTAAATACACAAATCACAAGATTCATTCAACATCCCTTTTCATTGCGTGACCCCAGAACTTCTTCATAACCTTTTTTACTTCCTCATTTCTAAGGGTGTAGATGAAAGGGTTCAGCATAGGTGTTATGAGGGTACAAAACACAGTCACAGCTTTGTCGGTGGGGAAGGAGGTCACGGGTCTCAGGTACAGGTATGTACAAGGCACAAAGAATAAGACGACAACTGTGACATGAGAGGTGCAGGTGGACAGGGCTTTGTGGCGCCCTTCAGAACTGTATGTCCTCAGGGAGCGCAGGATGATGACATAGGAAGCAACCAGCATAGAAAACGTGAGAAAGCACAGCGACCCACTGTTGGCAGCGATCAGGGGTCCCCGAGTGTGAGTGTCAGTGCACGCCAGCTCCAGGAGTGGGATTAAATCACACATGAAGTGGTCAATGACATTGGGCCCACAGAACGGTAACTGAGACATAAGCAAAATCTGTATCCCTCCATGAACAAACCCTAAGAGCACAGCGGCCCCCACCAGGAGAGCACACCTGGGTCGGCTCATGATGGTCACATAGTGCAAGGGCTGGCAGATGGCTACGTAGCGGTCATAGGCCATGGCGACGAGCAGGATGATCTCAGCTGCGGCAAAAAAGTGTTCAGCGAAGAGCTGAGTCATGCAGCCGTTGAAGGATATGGTGTTCTTTTCAGAGATCAAGTCAAAGACCATTTTGGGAGCTATGGAGGAAGAGTAGAAACCATCTATAATGGACAGACAGGACAGGAAAAAGTACATGGGAGAAGCCAGGGCCGGACTGATGAAGATGGTGACGGAGATGAGCGTGTTACCTGCCAGTGTGATCACATAGGTCATGAAACACACAATGAGTAAGAGTTTCTGCAGTTGTGGATTTTGGGTGAGGCCCAGGAGGGTGAATTCTGTTACATTACTCATCCTTTCCATCAGTTAGCGTGGGTTGTGGGCATACAGTGCATCTGAAAAAGATCACAAAATTATTGAATTATTATAAATACAATACTAAAACACCTCATTCTCTTGTTAATATTGCTCTCTGAAATTGATGAAGTACACCTGCTCTTTTAACAGACCATTGTAGGAGGTTAGATTTCCCTAGTTCATTTTAATGGAATAGTGACAATTCCTTACAAGTATCACAATAAAGCGAAGTGTTCTTAGGAATGAGTGTTGACGTATGGTTGATATCCAAACTCTCTTTCTAGCTCTAAAAAAACCTCAAAGTGGCTTATTTTCACTGGGATAACTGACAATATTATTTTAATAAGTAAATTTTCCTTTCAGTTGAAGTTTCTTCACATATAGAATTATGCTCTGGATTAGATAAATTTCCGTCCTTACATTTTACAAATAAAATTAAATGGGACACGAGGTTACCCTGAATTTCCTAAGGTGATGATATAAATGTGAGTCAGCTAAGATAATAGATTTTCCCCTTTTGGAATAAATTTGGTGAACTAAGATGATTTGTTGTTTTCATTGTTAACAAGTAAAAATATTAAATATGTAAAAATTTTTCTCAAATGACCTAGACTTGGACTTTTAAGAGTGAATCTATGATGCTGTTGCTCAGGAACATGAGATATTTTACTCATTTTCCTCTCTTTTCCCCCTTTTTAGTCCAATCTCTGCCAAAAACTTCCAGTGTAGTTTTTCAAAAAATTTTCTGTACACAGATATCAGCCTGAGGATTTCTCAGCTTGAGGAGAAGTGAGGAAAAATATCTTTTATTTTCAGGAAAGGGCAGCCTCTGAGGTGTTTTCTTTTGATTCATGGCATCTATAGATGGTGACTATGTGGTTAATTATTATTAATTAATTCAATTCACAAATTCTGACTTCAAAATGGCAGTATGGAAGTTAGGAAAATACAAGAAATTCAAGCCATTACAAACAGAAGTATCCAGATTCAGCCTACTTAGTGAGACATAAATATGAACCCCGGTGTTCTATAATGACTTCAGTCATTCTTAACAACGTCCAGCTTGTCAAATTACAGAGAGTATTTTCTACGGGTATTTTTGTTATTTTGTCCAAATTAATTTCCATAGCAAACCACTAAATTTCAGGTCAAGTATGCAATGATAAGGACTACTTCAGTGAAAAGAAATTAGCTAAATCAAATTAATCTTCTTGAAAATTTTGGAGAAACAATTTGGTTTTCATTGACCTGGTTCTGGCTGACAGTGAATTTCTCTGTTCAGTCTGAGTTTGCTCACTGCTCTTCCTGTGCAGGCACAGCTTTCAGTGGAGTTGGTAATCTGATAGTTAAGACACTGAAACCGTTATCTCTCTAGTCAAATTCTCTAATTTGGACACTTTAGCTTATTTAGTGTTCATTGACAGCCTACATTTACTCAGAAAACAAGCTATTTCAATTAGGAAACTTTGATAGCTCAAGGTTTTATTTTCTACCAAATTTCTCACTATCCTATGAAAGTATAAATGAATCTTAAAAAAATATATATTTTTCAGAAATCTTTGAGCTATATTCAATCCAAAATTAAAAATTAATGGGCATAAAGCCAAATTACCCAAATCTAGGAAGTCAGTTTATTCAACTCTATAAAACAGAAGTGAATAAAACTCACTTGGTTGGACATTGTTTTTTTTTTTTTTCCTCCAAAATTTTGCTTCCTAAGAACCCACGAACAATGTGGAGAGAGAATTCTTTACACTCCTAACTCAGTTCTCTTTTCAACTCTCTTTCCCTGGAAAACCACTCAAGCACAGGAGCAGCATCTCCCAAAGCTTCAGCTTGTAGATCCACGGCTCTGCTGCTGTCGTTTCTCGCAGACTCTTCTTTGCAAGGCTTTCTTCATTGACTCTGGAGATGTTTAAAGAGAGTTCCACGGACTGCCAGGCTTTGTGTTGACCTCTCAAATTCCCAGAGGGGTAGTAATTGGCTCTGCTGAAATTCTTGCCAAGGTGACAGTGAACGTCTTTCCCTTGCTCCCACTTGGTGGCCAAAGACATCATTCGTGGTTAGTTTTAGAAATGCAGGAAAAGTGGAGTTCAAGATATTTCCAGACTGTAGTTTAGAAGGCTTGAACAATATAGTTTGGAAAACTTATTTATTTGGCTTCTTTGTTAACTGTGACATTGTTGAACCTGGCCTAGGATGTGAGGTGGTTTTAGGCATAGATCAGAGTTAGGAGAATAAACTTCTTTGAAAACGTGTCTGAAAAAATGGTATGGTTTCTCTGAAGAATGGAAAGGTTACGTGTCTGTATTAAAGGTTATGTGTCTGATCCCCTTGGGATACTGTGACATTTTTATTAGTAACTGACTGAGGGATTTAGATGGCAAGATTCCCAGGTACCAAAGATGGGAAAATTATAAGTCATGGATATAATCAAGTTCTTTCGTGATGATTACTTAGTTAGATGCCAGATCCTCAAAGTTAATTCAGAGGCATGTATCTTTTCTTTCTATTCCACAAGAGATAATGGATATATTTATTTACTATGCTTTCTAACAGTAGCTACTGAGATTATAACTCTCCAGAGTTACATAATAGAAGGACTTTTGAAAGGAAGTCCAACTGTGCTCTTCTTTCCCTTAGCTTCTGAGGTGATGAAGAACTAGCAGCAGCCTCACCAGGAATCACCCCTCATAGTTATCAATCTTTATTTTGAACCAAACAGACACACTCGTGGTTCCAAGACCAAAGAGGCAAAGCAAAGCTTTCAGCTCTGTTCTCAATACTTATCAGTTTTTCACCTTTGCTTTTCACTGACCTCATTCATAGTCTTGTTATTTGAAAAAAAATTGTGGTTATGTATATACCATAAAAATGTTATTTTAACACTGAACTACTTTCTGCCTGCATGAATTTGACTACTCTAGCTACTTCTTAGGTGGGATAATACAAAAAATTTTTTTCTTGTAATTTAATCTTTTTTTGAGATTGCATCAGTAGTTAAAGTCTCCTCTGAGGGAAATGCCAAGAACCAGATGTCTTCATAGCTCAATCCTTACAGACACTTACTGAATAAGAACAAGTCTCAAACTCCTCCATAAAATTGAAAGTGAGAGAATACTTCAAAACTGTTTGAGTCCAGTGTTATACCAAAACTGGGCAAGAACACTAGAATCAAAAAAGAGAAAAGTTTAGGACAATATTCCTGATGATCAGCGATACAAAAATCTTCAAAATACTGACAAACCAAACCCAACAGACCAATCATTCCTCTGTAAGTTGTTAACCTCAGGTATTTGTTCATGAAGATGGAAAGCAGATGACTGCAGCTTTCATGATACAGATTTGGTGGCAGGTGGGCAGGTACAATTCACTTCACAGCAGATGATGACTAAAGGCTTACTGCGAAAATCTGTGGATCGACTTTCTCCAGAGAAGAGAAGATGGACTTCTGATTTTCAAGTTCTACCTAAAAAGTCCAAGTGGCTAATTTGGAGAAAAGAAGTGACATAGTACATATTGATGACTCAGTTTGTAGGTACTGAAATTGTGGCATGGAATTTATAGGTCATAGTCTGTATTTTTCAATAACCTGAGAGAAACACTAGCAATGTACCATATGGGCATAGACTGATGTATAAGGGAGGTTCTCTGTGGCCACAAATTGATATGCTATGTCAATATCCTGCCTGCTATGATGGGAAGCAGTTGGCTGATGCTTGTCAGATGTGTTAGAACCGAATTTATTCCTTAAGTATGCACATGTGAAATCATAACAAATGAGTTTGGGGAAAACAGAAATGCAACTGACAGTCTTGAGAGGTGTCTATTTAAGTATGATTCACCGACTAAATATTGCTAATATTTTCCTTTTGGGAGGAAGGACATTTGTGGACTTACAGTAATCCAGATGGAACTATATTTTGGATAGTGCACACCTGATTGATAATCTTGTACAGAATGAATATTTTGGGTCTAAATCTTTTCTCCAAATTACACAAACCCACAAGTGTCCAAATGGCAACAATATATCCTGCCAAATATCCTGTGTTGCGGTTCATGACCATGACATGGTGCAAAGGATGAGAGATTACTCAGAGTCAATGTCCAGTTCAAACTCCAAGAAGGCGCAGAGGGACTGCCCTTAACCAAGACCCCTTAGCATGAGAGAGTCTCGTAAAGACAGCCTCAAACTGAGGCTTCTGTGGCTTTTTATTGATAGAACCAGGGAGGACAGGGGAAGGTCAGGTTACACGACCTTTTACATGATTGACTTTAGGGCCAATCTAAGTGATAAATTGGAGGATGGGGAGGAGAGCACTAGAGCATTCTTTCCTTAAGGCAATATATTTTGATCCTGCTGTGATTTGTGGCCCTGTAAGCTATCTTTTAATCTCTAACCATGCATTCTGGGAGGTTTTGGGTGTGGCTTCAAAAGTCCCTTACCTCTGCACATCCATTCATACAGTCCTCTGGCCAATGCTCCCACAATCCTGTAAGAATTTTATATGTTAGTTTTGTAGTACTTAATGAATAAGAAGTTCATGGGTGTCTACCATGATGAAGAAGACTTGCTCACCTAACAGAGACACTGGAAGGATTTCTGTTGCAGGAGGCTGTGGCTGAAATTTGGCCTGAAAGGACAAAATCATAAGTGAGTGGATAAGTTAACTTTCTCTGAAGCATACCATGCCCATCATAATTTTGACAGAATTATAATTTTATGCAGGAAATATATTGATTATTTTAGTTACTGTGGAATGTGATTCTTTTAAGGTCTATGGGCCAGGAGGGCCAGAAGGCCAGGCTAGGCATAACCTAGTGTTTACAGGGACACAACAGTAAACTTAATTTATGACAAGATGCTATTCCACAGTGTGAGACTTTTTTCTCTACCATAGATATTTTTGTCAAATTTCTCCCCTGTGATGCAGATGGTTGGGATTGAAAAGATAAAAGGAAAAACTGTGTTATCCCTTTGGTGAAGGGAGTGGTAGTGGGCAGTACGACACAATGATAGTCAAAAGCCAGTGTATAGAACAAATGTTGGATTCTGATATCTGGGATATAGTTATGCCCACAAATCAGAGGGAATCCAGAATTTACTAGCTGGGAAGGTGTGGCATATGGGAAAGCAATGTTTCAGTTTGGAAGGAGAAGAGAAAGATACTGTAATTTGACTTGAAGAGTGCTTTGTGGAACACTGATCTTCCGGACAGCGTCTCGGTGTAACAGAGAAGTCAGATGAGAACACTTTGGGATGTTGATTGGAAAACGCTTGAAATGTTGATTTGTGATATCTATGGAATCAGACTGATCAAAAGAAAAGTGAACTTGGCTTTAAAAAAAATAAGTAAAACTGCAATTAAATGCCTCAACATTCAAAAATTTGGTTCTGCAATTACAAATTTGGTTCCTTTAAAGACAATATTAGCCCCATATAACTTCACTGGTAAACTCTCCCAAATATTAAAAAAAAAGTATATATTGTAAAAACTTTTCAAAACAAAAGAAGATGAAGACCACGTAACCATGATGCTAAAACCTGGCAAAGATTTTACCAATAGATGATCTTCTGAAGGTCCATCATGGCCAACCAGAGACAGAGGTGATAAGGGAAGCTCACAGCAGAGCCAGTGGATGATGCAAATATTCCAAAGCAGGGGAGGCAAACACACCCAGACACAGAGAATCAATCTGAAGGAGAAATCCACTAGATTGAATAAAATACTAGGGTGGTTGAGAAATAGAAAAGGGGCCACCACTGGTCCACAACACCCTTTACTCCCTTAACACTGCCAATGTCATCTTGGGGGTGGTTCCAATATCCTGAGGGAAGGAGACAGTGATTCAGAAGCCAGACTCTTGACATAGGCTCCACATGCTCTCCCTCCTGCCTGGAAGAAGAAAGCCAGCACAGGAGTTAGGGCCCAGGATGCCATAGCCAGCAACTGACACAGGGGAGGAAAGGAGAGCCAGCAGCATTAAAACAGGCGATCCCTCCCCTATCGTCCTCCCAAACACGGGTGAACTCTGTGTCCCTACAGCATTCTGCCCAGTGTCTACCATTCAACACTGGAAAGGGAAGCTCCCTTCCCTAAGCAGATAGCAGCTAAATGCCATGAGCTATGGGCAACACAGAACTAGCTGGTGGGGGGCCATGGACTCTATCCTGGATGACACAGGGAAGAAAGGAGATACAGCAGAGCCAGACCAGAGTAAGTACTTTCCTATTATTTTCCTAAATACTGGGAAGATATGAGGCAGCATTATACCTTGCCCACTGTCCACTATCTCGCACTGCAAAAGAAGCCCTCTGCCAAGCTTGGGGGCTATGTGGTTGGATCTTGGGACAGAGACAGAAACTCACAGTTAGCCATTTCCAAAGCATGGCTTGCAGCCAAGAGCATGTCCACAGAACCATCCAGATCAGCAGGCCTCCCCACTCCCAGGCAGGCAATTAAGCAAACCATGCGGATGGGAACCAGCTCGGACACCTGCAGTTGGTCTCAGACTGGGCTATGGGATGAGCTGTAAGGATACTTTGTTTTTGTGCTATGGTAGCTGAGTGAGGTTTTCCTGTTCATTTGCTCATTTTTAATTTTTTTGGTTCTTGCTTCTTTATTTTTATCTTTATTTTATTAGTTTCTTTCTTCTCTTGTTTTTTCCTTTTCTACTTTTTACAGATTTTTTTCTTTCTTTCTCTTTTTCTTACTACCTCATCTTCCTTCTGTTCCTCTCCATTTTTCATATGATATATATATACAGGATATATCCTGTATATGTGTAAAAGAGAATAAGAATTAACTAGTGCTTTAACTTAAATAGTACCTTTCATGGATATGTCAAAGTAAACCTTACAAAAATTGAGGATATAGGACCCAAATAAAACTAATTACAAACATATTAACAGATTTTGATAATTTCACAGCTTCCCTGAATCTCTTATTACACTTCCTTCTGCCTGCATCTGTCAATAGTTTATATCTAGAGCCTTTCAAGAGCCTATGTGCTTATAGTCTAGGTTTTTAAAAGATGGTTGCATTATGGGACTTATAGCTAGCTGGCTTGCTCCTGGGAGGTGGGATCTGGTCAGAAGAAACAGGTCTCCGGGGCCTGGCCTAGATGGGTTTATCTCCTTTTATGTCTCCTCCCTTGACTCTCTGCTTCCTGGATTCATTGAACAGCTTTCTTCTGCCATACCCCTGTGCCATGCTGTACTGCTTTGGAGTCAGCTGACTGTGGACTGAAATACAGTCCTGTGAGCCAAAATAAACCCTTTCTATTTTAAGTTATAAGTGTTGGGTATTGTGTTTCAGTGACAAGGAAAATAACCAAGACAGGTTTTGATACCAGAGAAATGGGGTTGCTGCTGTGATGCTATCTGACTATGTTGTTCAAAGCCTTTGGAATTGGTTCATGGGAGGAGTTTTGAAAAGTTTGATGATGCTGGTTGGCAAAACAGCCCTAGAATACTATAAACCCAGCTTGATGGAAAATTCTGGTCAGAGCTCAGATGACCAGAATGCTGATAGAAATGCAGACAGTAAAGGCCAGGCTCAATAGGTCTCAGCTATGAACAATTAATTCATTGGCAAGTAGACTCCAGACCATGTGTGTTATGCTCTGGCAGAAAATTTGTCTACATTCTGCTCATGTCCTAAGAGTTTTGGGGAAACTGAGATTAAGAATAACACACTAATTAATTATGTAGAGGAAATTTTAAAGCACCCCAATGTTCAGTTTACAGCATGGATAGTGCTTGCTGCTTTTAGCCAGGTTTATACTGAAAATCAGAGCAAAAAGCTCATATAAAAAGTTTTCAGATTTGCCAGAAAGAAAGTGCCACCAAAGATGGAGAAGAGGAGGGCTTGATTGCTGAAAAGATTAGCATTGAAATACTTCAGATCAGGACAAAAAGAAAAATGGCTTAAAGGAATGTCAGGAATCAGCAAGGCCCCACCCTTTGTAGGTTCAAAATGGCAAAAATGAAAGACTTTGCTTTGTGAACAGCACCCAGGGCACCAAGCTCTAGAACAGCCACTTAGGGAATTTATCCCTTGGGATTTTGTTCATAGTGCTTAGCTATCCAGGCTTTCAGAGGCCTCTGCAGCAGAAATTCAAGGGAGCCTGGTTACTGTTCCAGCTGTAGCAAATGTTGGCATCATCTACCCTGTGCTGCTTTTACAGCATGCATAATGTAAGAGTTGTGGGTCCAGGAAGGCTTCCACTCAGATTTCAGAAGAAAGCCCGGGAGGAGGCCAGGCAGGGTGTCCCCAAGAGGGTTGTGTATGAAGCTGTGAAAGTGAAACCAAAAGGGCAGTGGAGTCCCTAGAAAGTTGGAGAACCCAGGAAGGCGGACTGTCCAGGGGAAGCCAAGGGAAGGAATGAACAAAGCTAGCTCAAGAGAGAAGCCATGAAGTTAACAACCACCCGTGATACTATAGGGGCAGAGGCTGCCCAAGTCTTTGGGGTTCACATCTTGTTACAACTTGCCCAGGGTGCTAGATATACAACTACAGGATTTAATATTTGCCCTGCTGGGTTTCAGTCTTGCTTTGGTCCCACTGGTTTCTTTCCCCATTTCTCCCTTTTGGAATGGGTATGTTTATCCTGTGCCATTGTATGTTGGCCTTGTTTAACTTTCTTTTTGATTTTTACAGGGGCTTACAGCTAAGAGTTTGCCTTATGTCTCAGAGGGCACTTTGGACTTTGACTTTTGGCAATGATGGAACTGTTAAGGCTTTGAGGATTCTCAGAAAGGGACTAAATACACTTGCATACATATACATTTGGCATAAATAAAAAAATAAAATTTGCATAAAGAAATGCACATGAATATTTTTGAGGCCAGGGTTGTAATATTATGCTTTATATCTAGATGTTCCCAAAGAGTTTCATGTGCTTATAGGTGGAACTTTTAAAGATGATTGTATTATGGGGGCTTATTTCTGACTTGCTATTAGGAGACAGGGTCTGACTGGAAAAGATGAGTCACTGGGGACATGGTCTGGAAGGACTACCTCCCTTCCTGGCTCTTCCCTTGATCCTTTGTGCTTCCTCTCTGCCATGCCATGAGCAACTCTCCTTTACTATGCCCCTCTGACATGCTGTCCTGCCTTGGAGCTGGCCAACTAAGGACTGAAAAATCAGCCAAAATAAACCTCTCCTCTTTTAAGTTTCAGGTGTTGGGTACTTTGTTCCCATGATGAGAAAAGTGACTAGGACTGTATCCCTCCTCCAACCTCCACAGTTATTCTCAGAAAACCCCTTCAATAGTAGCCCTTTATGCCACCTGTAAAAATAATTAGAACTGAGTCTGACCTCATGTCTCCTTTTCACCTATTGATATTTCTTCTCTCTCCCTCTCTTGTCACTGACTTACTCCTTTCCTTTTCTCTTTGTATTCACTTCCCCCTCCCTCCACATCAAGTCTGTTAGTAGCAGTATAGTACAGTCTGTAAGAGGTAAAATTGATAGAAGGGTAAAATTGTCAAAACAAATTTTTTTTTGGTGGGTACCGGGGGGTCGACCTCAGGACCTCGCGCGCCAGGAGGCGCCCGTGCCGCTGAGCGATATCACCGGCCCCTTTTTCGTATGTGGGTTCCGGGAGTTGAACTCGGGCCCTCGCGCTTGCCGGGCAGGTGCTTAAGCCGCTGAGCCATCTCACCGGCCCCAGTCAAAACAAATTTTAATGCTCATGATTGATGTATGGTTGGATCTGTTGATGCTGTTTTAGCTAGAAGGAATTCTCTCCTTGCAACACAGTGACTGGACTTAATCCTATTACACACAATACATTGCAGTGGTAGACAATATCTATTGGAAAACAAAACCAAGTTCATATAACTGGAAGGAGAATGTAACTAGTGAGATCTTTATACCAACATAAATGTCATCTCACTGCAGTTGACCTCACTCTCACCAATGCATGTGCACACACACACACACACACACACACACACAAATAGAAACATTAGAGAACAAGGCAACAAAATGCCTCCAAAAACTCCCAAATCTCCCAAAGCAGTTTCAAGGGCGTATCAATAAAGAGAGAATCAAACACAAACAGCCGAATTGTACAAAATGTTCAAAGAGGAAGCAAGGAAAATTGGCTAGCTCAAAGATGCTATAACCAAATAGATAGTAGAATTAATAAATTAATTGATTAATAAATTTAAAGAAGAGTCAAGTAAAAATTAGAAAAGCTAGCCACAACCATTCAAAACATGAATGAAAAATTTAGTGAAGAATGAATGAGGTCAACAGTGCCTGAAGTCTGGTGGAATGAATACACCAAGCAGGATAAGTAGTTAAACAAAAGGGAAACCTAAAGGAATTAAAAAGAGAAAACAATGCAATGACAGGGATAAGTCAATAGCTTTCAATAATAACTGTCAGTGTAAATGACTTCACTCACCAGTCAAAAGACACAGATCAGGAGATAGGAAGAAAAAAACCTCAATAGTATGCTGCCTATAAGAAACACATCTAATCCAAAAAGAAATTCATAGACTAAAAGAAAATCAATTAATGCAATATACATAGAATAAAGGGCATAGTGCTCACTAACAATAGCTGCTATTACTACTATTTTCCTGGTTCACTATCCCCTGCCATACACGTAAATATAGCAGCTTTTTCAACTTTTATGACCTGCAATTTAAACAACATCTTGTCTTCTGGGCTGCAGAGTGATTGCCATAATGTGTGTTTGCAAGATGTCAGAACACATTTGGTTCATGTCATCACTGTCCTGATGATACTTATATATGAAGAGAATTTGAAATCTTCCTCCTACATAAAGCTTCTTCCATTGAATAGATGATTGAATTTCTAAAATTTCAAAAAAAAGATGTCAATGTGAAGGCATGAAGACAAAGAGTTTTGGTTCCTACCCTGGGAAACTTGACATAGGACTTTAGCCTTCATTTGTCTCCCAGCTCTATATATTACTCTGTGTGAATGCAGGTCAGGTTCCAAGGTTCATTCCCATGGACAGAATATGTCCCAGTAGGCTTAGGGTATGATTGAGAGATTGACTCAGTACCTCAACCTCCCACATGACCTCAGGCAGTGAGAAAGCATCCTCAGGGATATGCGAGCCGAGTGAAAGCCCACACTGTCATCACACAGCAGTTAGAGTCCTCTGTGTCCTGGCTCCGGATACTCACGGGTTCACCAGAGCAGTGCTCCATCACGTAATATTCCAGACCAGAAATGTAGGCTGTTAATGGATTAAAACATAGGGAAAAATTTTAATCAGGTGAAAACACATTGTTTCTAGATAAATACTTCTCCATATGTGTTTCTAAAGTAATATCTTTAAAAAAGCAGAAATAATTAATTCCTGGGAGAGCAAAGCCTTAGACACAAGCGTATGTCCTCTAATAAAGTTCTCAGTTACATACCACGATTCCTGAAGAAGCTGTTTGCTTATTTTCAGGGCAGATAAGAAGGGGTGTTTAGTGACACAAATGTTTGTTTCTCTTGTTTTGTAGCTGCAGGTTTAGGTGCAGGAGACCAGAAGATTGTTTTTAGTGTTAAGGACTTTGAGATTAAAATCTAACATAGCTCTTTTTTTTTTTCTTTTTCTGAAATGACTTCTTTCAAATATGCTTGCTGAATTTATCTGAAGAAAATAGTGCCATCTTGACACTCTGCTTCTTACAATGTCGTTTCTGAAATCCCCATTATGATACTGCTTGAATAGAGACATAGATGATTACATTTTGGAACAAAACGGACATTCTCCTCAACTAAAGAGGCAACCACAGTAAGTTATCTAGAAATTCTGATTTTTAAATCCGGTTTCATTTCCATGTTTTTTCAAAAGGTTTGGAATTAAGATCATTGGAGCATTAATTTCTGATACTTGATCAGTGATTACATTCAGATATTTTAGGATATTTTGCAGAAATATTTGTTCTCCTAAAGTGTCAGTATAAATATATTCATGATTTCACAGGAAAAAGTGTACAGTTTATGGAATTCAGAGTTAATTTCTAGGCTTTTCAGCTTGGAGAGAGTGAGATACCCAGACAGGTTGCTGAGAGTTTCCTCCATAGTACAACACAGAATATGGTGGTTTGGGTGGTTGGAGATTGGTTTATGTAGAGTCACTCATGTTCTTTAAATAGTCCTCTGATTTTGATAATTTCCAGGAATGAAAAAGAGGCAAAAATCCCACCTTGTACTATTTGTACTGATGGGAGGAAATATGAGATGCAATTAAGAATAAGAAAGGCAAATTGGCAGCAGAGCTGAGATGAGGTGTGTGAACTTCACTGTTATCAAGACAGGTCAGCTTGGGAGGGAGAGAAACTTTTGAATTCTGTTTTACAAAGGAATATTAGGGCCGGTGAGATGGCTCAGTGGCGTAAGCGCCTGCCTTGCAAGCGCGAGGGCCCGAGTTCGACTCCCGGATCCCACATACGAAAAAGGGGCCGGTGATATCGCTCAGCGGCACGGGTGCCTGTTGGCGCACGAGGTCCTGAGGTCGACCCCCCGGTACCCACACACACACACAAAAAACAAATAAAAAGGAATATTTCAACTCTAAAACTGAGGCCCAAGAGGTAAATGCATTAAATTGCAAGGTCTGCAAGGCAAGAGTGTACCCTCTGCAGTGGTTGGGAGGCTTACTAAAATCCAGGCTCAGGGTGACCGTCTATTTTGAGTTTATCAGAATTGCTCAGATATTGTTCTTACCAGGCATGAGTTTCTGTTGCAATGAATTTGGTCTCAGCGATGACTCAATTTCTCCATCCTTCCATTCAGACTCAGCCTTCTTTTTCAGGGTGTCAGGACAGATATTGATAAATATATGTATTAATTCTCTGCCTTCTTGGGGATATTTTTCCTTATATATACTCATTTAAGGTTTCCTATGAAAGGCAAATATTGTGGTGGGATAAACCTCATGGTGGTAGGTGTTACAAGACCTTGGTTATCTTGTCCTCTGCCGTTAGTCAGTGAGGTTATTTCCTCAGACTTTCTTTGTCTGGTCCTTAGTTTCTCTGTCTTTAAATCATATATGAATTAATAAAATGAAAGGTATCTGAGGGTTACTTTTTTTTTTTTTTGTGGGTACTGGGAGTCGACGTCAGGTCCTCAGGTGCCAGCAGCTCCTGTGCCGCTGAGCGATATCACTGGCCTTGTTTTGTATGTGGGTTCCGGGAGTTGAACTCGGGCCCTCGCACTTGCCAGGCAGGCGCTTACGCCGCTGAGCCATCTCACTGGCCCAGGATTTCTAAAGTATCACAGTTCTACAGAGTTGTCCAGTGGAAGTTCACATTTGCATCAGACTCTATTTTTCACAGCATCTCAAAAGATCTGCCATGGATCTCCTGGGGTCACAGATACTGGCTTTTGGCACTGGTCCACTTGTCTGAACACTGGCACTGCTGATCTCCAGAACTAAACAGGATCTGTATTGGGGCAGTTCTGAGTATGTGCTGACGAGATGGAGACAGCCTGGATTTGAATACAAGCTCCTCTATTTTTTATTATCATTATGACTTTAGGCAAATTATTTCCTTCTCCTAACCACAATTTACTTTTCTTTAAAATACAAATAAAATTGTACCAACCTCATAGCATTATTGTGAGGATTAGATGAAATAGCACATATAAACCATTTATTATAAGCTGAGCATATGCCACACACTAAATAATAATTTTATATAAGAGGCAAGTGATGGAAAAATAAATCTGCACATGTTATTAGGAATGGGGAAAGGAGAGTTACAGGCAAAGTTTCCTTTGAAAGTGCTTGAGGATGTGAAATTTAAAGAAGTAAGAAAGTTTTCTCTGGAAATAAGTTTGTTTAGATTCTTGCCTCTTAATTAAAATACGAGAACCCTTTTATGGAGGGTCAGGGCCCTTTTTACTGCAAAAATATGAGTATTAGAGGATTTGTGCCCTACTGGGTAGATTCCTGGTCTTTTGACTGGACAGAAAATGCAACTGATTTTGTGCTTGTACCTGCCAATTAACACCAACATCATCAAACTTAATACAAAGGTGAGTTGTTTGTATGTTTTTGCTTGTGTGGTGTGTGGAAAAAGGAGTAACGTAAAAATTACAAAAGAAAAACTGCTCCTTAAATATATACAGATAAAGTCAAGGTTTGTAAGAAATGAAACTACAAGTTGAAATTAAAATGAGTGTGTTAAGTTTAGGATTTTCCGTTGGCTTCGATCATAAAATCTAACCATTGGCACAGACCTTCAGGAAGTTATAGAAACATATTAGTCCATTGTTGGTTTTCCCAAGATCCATCTCCTCTAGAGATGAATTGGCAATTAGACGTGCACTCGGTTTTATTCTCAGGGGTTCTTGTCCCTGGAAGGATTCTCTAGTACACTGGGCTATCAGGAAGGGAGGCTATGATCTGGCTGGGAGCTCTAAGACCAGCTACTCAGTGAAGCACTTTGGAATAATCTGGAATAGGTTTCTTTTCTATGTCCCTCATTTTGTGTCACGTCCACACATACAGGGACAGTTCATGTTACCTTTCATTACATTTGTGTTTTAAGAACACATAACACTAAATAAAAGGGATCTGAGGTCCTCGTAAATGTGAGAATTAATAATGACAAATTTTAGTTTTCAATACTATTATGAAGTTTAATTGAATCACATGTGCTGTGCATTCTTCATCAAGTAAGTGAAAATAGATTTTGAATTACGTGGATTCTGGTTGAATACTCAGATTTGACTAACCATTTACCCATATAAAATATTGACTAATAGCATGTTAAAACCAGAGGACAATCATCTTTAGCTGGGAGATGAAAAATGATATTTAGGATGGTCTGTGGGACAGTCATGGCAGTGTCGTCCTATGTTCATTGGGTGAATTGTTGACAGTATCCTAAGCATATTACACCACTACTTTAGTTATATTCAGATAATATTTCTCTAGTTCCCACAATGTGCCAAGGTAGAGAGCCCACATTTGTTTTTTAACATATTCTACTGAATTTGAACATTCATGATTTCAATATAGGCCTCTAAGAAAAAACAGAAATTATACACTTTTCTTAGAGTTAGTAGTGCAAACTCTAGAAATTAGGAAAAGACATAGAAAGGATCACCCCTAATCTCACATCTTGAAGTAAATGCTCAAAATGTGTTAATTTACTAATGAACTACTTCCTATACATATGCTTTTAATGGCTATATAGTATTGGCATATTTTTATTTTTGATTACCATGTAATAATTGCACCTATTAATAGGATAAAATGTGATATTTCAAAACATGCACATATTATGCACTAATCTAGTCAGGGTAATTAGCAGTTCCCTCTCCTTTTCAATTCTTTATTTTGAGTGTTTGAGTTTTTCTATTCTAGATGTTCAAAACCTATTGATTACTGTGAACTGTGGCCATTCACCTGGGTTGTAGAACACCAGAGTTACATATCCCCCAACTCCTTTCCCCTGGTAATTGCTATTTTATGTGTTCAGATTGATGTTTCAGAGCTTCCACATATGAGAGAGAACAGCACGTGGTATTCTCTCTGGATTATGTCACTTAACATGATGTCCTCTAGTTCTATCTATGTTGTCAGGGATGAGGAAAAAGAAACTTTCGTACATGTGTTTTAATATAAGTAAAACAAAACCTATGGAAAATTTTATGTGAAGATTATGAACTTTATTCTCAAAATATACATATAAAACCTGTCATCTTCAAACACTAATTCCATATCTATGATCACTAATGTTTTACCTCTAATATGCGTACATAATTTTGATAAGGTTATACAGACTATTTCATGATATTAAGTGACATTATTTCATATATACATTTTGAAGTCTTGTTGGTCTCGAAAATTATTACTTGTAATGACCACTTTATACCATTATACTGATGTTCAAGTGAAGTTTTGAAAATAGTCCCCTGACCCTAGGACAAGAAATCCATCTGTTCTGAGTGTCCTATGTGTGTCAGAATACTTTCAAGTTAGGAAACTAAGAGAGTCAATTAAGAGAAGTTTTGAGCTTCCTATTTATAAAGAGATTTGGGAAGAAAAACAATAACCCATGAAATGGTAGGTAATGAAAAGGCAGGGTTTTGAACTAGTTGATTTTCTAGGGTTCTTTTCTCTTTCTTTTTCTAAAGGTTAAACATTTATATCTGGAGTTCGGCTCACCCGCACTGAATGCATGGAGAATAACAGGAACGTGACCGAGTTCATTTTAATTGGTCTCACACGGAACCCCAGAATGCAGAAAGTAGTGTGTGTGGTCTTTCTGCTTCTGTACATGGTCACACTCTCAGGCAACCTGCTCATCGTGGTCACCACTGTCAGCAGCCGGGCTCTGAGCTCCCCCATGTATTTCTTCCTGAGCCACCTTTCCTTGATAGACACAATTTTTTCTTCTTCTTCTGCTCCAAAGCTGATCGTGGACTCCCTGCATGAGAAGAAAGTCATCTCCTTTAATGGCTGCATGGCTCAGGTCTACGCAGAACACATTTTTGGTGCTACCGAGATCATCCTGCTGACCGTGATGGCCTATGACCGCTACGTGGCCATCTGCAAACCTCTGCACTACACGGCCATCATGAGCTGCAAGCTGTGCATTCTCCTCGTGGGAGTGGCCTGGACTGGAGGATTTCTGCACGCAACTATTCAGATCCTCTTTACCGTGTGGCTGCCCTTCTGCGGCCCCAATGTCATAGACCACTTTATGTGCGACTTGTACCCTTTGTTGAAGCTCGTCTGCACGGACACCCACACCCTTGGTCTATTTGTAGCTGCCAACAGTGGGTTCATCTGCCTGTTGAACTTCCTCCTCTTGACGGAGTCCTATGTGATCATCTTGCAGTCCTTGAAGAACTACAGCTTGGAGGGTAGGCGCAAAGCCCTCTCCACCTGTGTGTCTCACATTACAGTCATTGTCTTATCCTTTGTGCCCTGCATGTTTGTGTACCTGCGCCCAGTGACCATTCTGCCAATTGATAAAGCTGTCGCTGTCTTTTATACTATGGTGGCACCTATGTTAAACCCTTTAATCTACACTCTCAGAAATGCTGAGGTAAAGAGTGCAATATGGAAGCTCTGGAGGAGAAAAGCGAGTTCAGATAATAGATGACTGGGATCTTTGAACATTAAAAAGAGATGAGATAGATGAAATCTAGTCCAACTTTCTTGAGCTATGGACAAAGACATCGTTTGCAGTAAGGAGTTAGGTAGTACTTTCAGATAGCTAATTAAGCACTGCGCTACAAACTAATACTGATAAAAAAGACAAATAATACTCTCTCCCACCTCATACTCTTGTCTTCACAATGCATTGCTTCTTAATCAATAAATATTGATAAAGTAAGTGAAAATTTAAAACATATCCAGAAGCTAAAATTATGAATCTAGAATATTGTATTGATATTATAACAGTCTTATTGTGTATTATTGAGATGTTTTTACTACTGATGTTTGAAAATAACATGCTCATTGATTATTTTACTTTGGACTCTGGCCTCCACATAAATTCTTTCTTCTGTGTTTATTTTTCATCAAGCAGTGGGTGAAAAGTAAGAAGCGGTAGTGTTCATCTAATGTCTGTAAGACCGGCATTGTACCAGTCAGAGTCCAATCAGGATCAGACAGCTTTCCTGACTTGAACAGGGAATATTTGAATATGGTTAATTATATCAGATGATTAATGATAATGATGTAAAGAGTGCTCTGGGTGAAAGATGGGTATCTAAGAAAGGTATACAATTTGAGGGTTGGTTCCTCCCCCAGGCTGTGACCCTAATACTTTGCAAAGTTGCAGTTGTCACCTGTTGAATAATAAAGTTCATTTTGTTTTCAGTTCACAGTAGCTGGAAAGAAACTGGTACATAAGAAACCTGTGTGGTACTGGCAAACTGGGAACCTCACAGCATGGGGTGATGGTGGGATGATAGGATGGCCCCGCTCAACAAGGAACTGTGGCTTTGACTGGCAGACAGGCCGGGGTGCTGTTGGATCAAGGGTGACAAAGAAAACACCACACCACAGTGCACACTGGCAGAGTTGGGAAACTGATAGACGGGGTGCTGGTGGCATCCACTGGGCTCTGTCTATAGAGATGTCACTGAAATTCTGGGAGAAACTGTCCATGAAGTGTCAGAGAAACTCAAAGGAAATGGGCACCATTGGATATCTTGTACATTCCTCCAAACACACATGTGATGGTGCAAAGTACACAGTCAATGAAGGTGAAAACAGAAACATTCAAATCAGGAACAGAGGCCCCATTCACTGTGCTGTGGGGACAGAGATGAACATCACGACAGCTCCCGTGCAGAGGAGAAAAGCTGACAGGACCCACTTTCATTAGTAAGGACCGGGCAATGAACTATGTATTTGGCACTGAGAAGCCATGAATTGATAACTGACACACACATTTTATCTTGAATTTTGTAACACATTTTCCGGGATAATCAAGCTCCATGTAGCGTGATTCAGTCCCATTTTGCATTTGTAGTAGAACTGTGATAAAACCTGAGACTCATTATCCTACATCCTACTCATTATCCTATTATGTCACAGTTCTAAGTATTTGTTGATAGTACTTTGTTTTAGGCTTATTTTTTTATATCACAAAGCCAAAAAGTGACAAAAAGCCTAATTTCTGAGAGATTCTGTATAACATAATTTGTAGTAATTTCACTGCTAGCTATACGCTGGTATCTTCATCCTTTCACTGAAGATACATAGAAGATGAATAATTACCTGGGAGTAGTTTTGTGGAGCAGATTTACATATTATTGTTAGGTACGGTTTTCACTGAATTTCAGGTTCACTGAGCGTAGCCCTTTTCCAAGTGTGAAGGACCTAGTCTCTGCCCCTTTATAAATATGTCGCTCTTTCTGTAGGAGTTAGACTTGGAACCTGTGGTGGATTGACAACTGGTGGTCAACTTGTCGCACCCAGCTGAACTGAATCAGCGTGGTGCTGGGTGTAGAGGGCCCACCTGAGGACTGTTGCCAACAACATAAAAAGGAGAACTGGTGTGGAAGAGTTGCTGCTGTCGGTTCTCCTTGAGGAGCTTGTCACGCTGGCTTTCCTGATAGGAACTTGGCTGTTCTCATCGTCGGAGGAGCTCGGGACCTCGTTGTCGCTGAGGATGGCTGTGGTGACTTTCGGGGGAGTTCTGGTTCTTACTCTGAGCGTCGTTTCCTGGCTCCGGGGTAGATCCCTCAGCCTGCCGGCACAGATCCTTCATCCTGCTGGTGCAGACTTTCTAGCCTCCACCACTGACCTTTGTGCCTTCCCGATGCAGATCCGTGAAATATACTTGCATGAGACATTGTTGTGGGCCCTAGGCCTTCAGTTGGATTCGTGGAGGCATTGCCATGGGCTCTAGGTCTTCAGCTGGACTCATGCAGGACACTGCTGTAGGATCCAGGCCCTCAGCTGGGTTCTTTGGGTCTTTAGTGTGTGGACAGATTTCCTGCACCTTTTGTATATGACTCTTTGGGTGACTATTACAAAATAACTCTATAAATTATGTGTCCTGTATTGTATTGTTTCCCTTGCAAACCCTGACTACAACAGAACCAGAAGGTAAAGCTGAGGTGAAAGACGAAAGAGCATGAGGGACCAAAGGAGAATGGAGCTACTACCATGTAGAAAGGTGAGATCATACGTTAAGCCAACCTAATAGCAGATATATGAGAAATTTCAGAGCGTCCGGTAGATAATGGAGCCTGGAGAAGTGGGTACAACTCTAGAATGTTGTCCAACTCATTCTATGGTTATGTGGAAATTAATACAGATGTCTGGACAGTTTATACCAAAAGGAAGTGATGAAGCTGGGGATGGCTGTTAAATCTCATACAAGCACACATGTTCTTCATTGAACATGAGCAGATGGTCGCAGATATTATCATTAGGTAAATGACCTTAAGAAACGACCATCTTCGTGCATACTGCACTTCATAGTTTATGTTCATTGACCTTTTTCCCCGTGTAATATTTTACATGACAAGTTTGAATCTCATGAAAAAACACGAAGAGCTGTTATTTTACCAGGGAAATTCACTGTCTCCTCCCCATCGTGTGCCTGTATTCCTCAAATGACCATGCTTCCACCTCTGGCTCGTTTCAGCAAGTTTCTGTACTTACTGAGTGTTAGTCATTGCCATGGGCTGCCACAGACAAGCAAAACTATGTTCAACTTTTCATGATGAAGATATTTGTCACAACAATTCATGTATTTACAATAAAAAACAAGAATATATATAATGATTGCATTATACAAATTGTGTTCAATGCTACCTTTATTGAGATAATATTGACAAAATTGTATAAAGTGTACTACTTGATGCTTTCACATATGCGTACATTGTGAGGTGTTTACCACAATCAAGCTAAGATCCATCACTTCATACAGTTATCATTTCTTCCCTTAAGATTTAAAATCAGTTATCTTAGGACATTTCAAATGCAGATTGCATTATCATAACTAAAGTCACCATATCGTACATTAGATTCCCTAGAATGTATTTATCTTGTCTAAGTATGTGACTCATTTCACTTAGCAGAATGTCCTCTAGGTTCCCTTATGTTGTTGCAAATGCCAAGATTTTTTCTTTATAAAGGCTGGATAGTGTTCCTCTGTGTGTGTGTGTGTGTGTGTGTGTTGCATTTTCTCTATGAATTTATCTATCAATGGACACCTGGGCTGAGTCTGTATCTCAGCTATTTTGAATAACGATGGAATAAAAATCAGGGGACAGATACTGCTATCATTCCTTGGAAATCCAGTATACCCAGTGGTTGCTGGATCAGATTATACCTCTATTTTTAATTTTTGGGGGAATCTGTGTATAATTTTCCATAATTATTGCACAAAGTTATATGGTCACTAATAGTTTTCAAGTGTTCCTTTGCTGCCATAGCCTTTCTGTCATTTATTGGTGCCTAACACTTATTTTTTTCTTCTTGATAATAGTCATTCTAACAAGCAGAAGGTAATGTCTCCTTGTGGTTTTATTTGCATTTCCCTGTTTGTTAGTGATGTTGAGCATTTTTCCATAAACCTGAGCCACTTGCATGAGTTCTTTTGAGATGCGTCTGTTCAGATTCTTTGCTCATTTTTTGAATTGTGATTATTTTGTGCTTGATTTTTTGTTTTTGAGTTGCTTGAGTCTCTCACATGTTTTAGATATCAGCCCCTCATCAGTTGTATGGTTTGCAAATATTTCCCCCATTCTGCAATTTATTTCTTCACTCTCTTTGTGTTCTTTCTTGGGCATAAGATTTTTAGTTTGATCCAATCCTATTTGTCTATGTTTTCTTCTTGTAGCTTTATAGTTTTAGGTCACTTAAGACTGTTATCCAAAGTTAATTTTTGGGCACAGTGTAAAACAAAAGTCCAGTTTCATTCTTCTGTATGTGGATGTCTAGTTTTTCCAGTATCATTTACTGAAGAGACTACCCATTCTTCACTGTGAGTTCTTGGTACATTTCTCAAGACTCAAGTGACCATGTATTTAGTTTATTTCTGGATTTTGAATTCTATTGCATTGTTTTTATGCCAGTACCATGCAGTTTGGATTACTATAGTTTTGTAATATGTTTTGAAAGAAGGGTCAGATTCTTACAGCTTTGTTATTTTTGCTCTAGATTGCTTTGGCTTATTGGGATCTTTCGTGGTTCTACATAAATTTTAGGATTATTTTTCTATTAGTGTGAAAAATTACATTGGAATTTTGATAGAATTTGCTTTGAATCTGTGATTGTTTTCTATAGTAAGGATATTTAACAATATTAATCCTTTTAACCCACAAATTAGGAATAACTTTTATTTATTGTGTTGTTAAGTTTATTTCATAATATTTTTATAGTTTTCAGTATAGAGATATTTCTATCTTTTGCCTCCTTGATTAAATTTAGTAAATGTTTAAATGCCATTTTAAATAGGATACCTTTTTAAATTCTTTTTTTTTTGATTGTTTGTTTTGAGTATACAGAAATATTACTGATTTTTGTAGGTTGATTTTTTTTTTTTTTTTTTGTGTGAGTACCGGGGGTTGAACTCAGAACCTCGCGTACCAGCAGGCACCTGTGCCACTGAGCGATATCACTGGCCTTTTTTTGTATGTGGGTACCGGGAGTCGAACTCAGGACCTCGCACTTACCAGGCAGGCACTTATGCTGCTGAGCCATCTCACCGGCCCTGTAGGTTGATTTTGTAACCTGAAAATTTGTTTATCAGTTTACAAAATTTGTCACTTAAGTCGTTTTTCAATCGTAACAGCTTTTTGGTACAGTCGTTTGGATTTTCTGAGACCATGTCATGAACAGAGACAATTTCACTTCTTTATATTCTACATGGGTGTCTGTACTCCTGTTTCTTGCCTAGTTTTTGTAGCTAGGACTTCAATTACTATGTGGAAAAGAATTGTCAGGAGGGAGCATCCTTGTCTTGTTTTCGGTTTTAGAGAAAAAGCTTCTGCATTTCCCCACTGAGTATGACATTGGCTGTGTTTGTCAAACACTGCCTTTATTGTGTTGAGGTACGTTCCTTCAGTACCTATGGTTTTTATCAGAAAACTTCCCAAAGATGAGAAAGAAATAGAAATATAGATTCAGGAATCCCAGCCAGGACTTAATAAGATACATCTGATGAGACCTACCCCAAGACATTACGATCCAATTGTCAAAAGTTAAGGACAAAGACAGAATATTGAAAATTATAATGGACGAAGCAACTTGTCTCATACAGGGAGACCTTCATATGGCTACCAGTGGATTTTTTTCAACAGAAATCTTGCAAATGTCAGTGTAACTGATAAAATCCTTGGAATTAAAGCATTTGTTGCTCAGTAAACAATAAATGATCAATGCATTTATTCCAAAATGGCTTTATGTGTAGATGAAGCCACATATTTTTACAGACAACTTTTTATAATAGAATATTACCAAGGGTAGACTGATTAGTAGGGAAATATAACTTCGACAGCTCACAATCATTTGATAATAATAGCTTGGTGAGACCAAAGAGAAGTGCAGATTATACTATTTGGTCATATGCTGAGAATCTGTTGCAATTTCTGGAGTAAAACCAGATTGTAAAACAAAGAGTAAAACAAATTGTACTTCCCCCAGAGGTCTGCCTAGAATTCTCTGTGGAGTTTGAATAAGGTGAAGGTAGGGAAGAATTCCCTACTCTTCAGTGTTATTTTTTTTTACTGTAAATTTTGTTGAATTCATTTATCTTACTATTTTATCTATTCAGTGAACATTTGTCAAGCACTAGACATTGTGCTACTTTGCGGCAACTATTTTTCTAGTAGGAAAGTACTTTAAGGGGCATAATTTTATAACAAATAGAAATTTCTGTCTGCCACTCTAAGTTCTTTTGAGTCATCACTCTTTCTGATAGGTTATTGGCATAATGTAGGTGACATGGGCAATAAAAATAGTTCTGAGGTTTGCAAGGAATTTCAAAACAATGGTATACACTTCATTATCTACTCATTGGTGGTTAGAAAACCCATTGCCTCTGTAGCCTTACTCTAGTTAGATATCACAATGTCTTAGGAAATAGATGACCATTAGTCACGATGAATAAAAACAAGTGGCAGTATTAATGAAAATTTATTATATTGTTAGTAATACAAAATGAATTATATACTGTGTGCCCAATATAGATACTGGTTTCAAATGGTAAGTAGTATAATTCTATGATAATTTATATTATCATTCATACGGTAATATCATTCATATGACAGAGTATCATAGCAGTTAACTTATGGGGTGGGAAATCAATATTGTTTTAGTTACTGGCTCATCGATATATCTGTTTTGATAACTTCCCCTTTATTTCAGTTTCCTCATCTATAAAATGGGAACAATAGCAATGCGTACCTCTTTGGATTATTACTGATTACTGCTCAATACCAATGCATTTTATTATTTTTTTATTGGAATAAAGCCTATGAATGCATACACTGAAATACTAGTAAAATTTCTTTTATGTGAAATTTCATATATATACATAATATATATGGTCTGATAGATATGATATAATAGATATGATATATATATCATATATATGATAGATAAATTGGAAGTAGGGAGAAGTTCAAATAATTCCCTAAATTACCTACTCTGCTGCTTCAAAAGTACTTTAATATATGCTAATTTATTTATTTTGTACTAATAGTCTCTCTTAGTTCACTGAAAAAAGTTTTGTGCTATTATGTTTCTTTTTTGTAATGAAGAATATTTTTGTCTCTGTCTTGTACTCTGCTTTGAAAATAAAGTATATTAACTACTTATTCTCTTATTATTTTGTTATGAAATTTTATTTTATTTTCACATAAAAAATTAAGCCCTAATTTGGTAGAATTTCCCATATATACAGAATAGCCCTGGGTTAGGTTTTCTCCTCTTTCTTACACCATTTCTACTCCTTTCAATGAACAATGCATAAATTATCACTATGGATATTTTCATCTGTCCTGTTCTTTTGACTTGCTGCAGCTGAATTCCTATTGAGCTTCAGCAACTTTTATTTGTTATTGGAAATAGCATTACGACTACACAGCTTCCTGACAGCACTTTTCATCTGAGCATTTCTGAAAGTATAGATGAAGGGATTTAACACGGGAGTTATCATGGTGTAGAACACAGCAACTGCCTTATCGATGGGTAAAGTAGCTGCCGGTCTCATGTACACAAAGATGCAGGGAACAAAGTATAAGACAACCACAGTGATATGAGATACACAGGTGGAGAGGGCTTTGCTCCTTCCCTGCAAATTGTGGGTCTTCAGGGAGCGCAGGATGACCACATAAGAGACCAACAGCAGGAGGAGATTCAGCAGACAGATGAAGCCACTGTTGGCAGCAACGAAGAACCCCAGAGTGTGGGTGTCAGTGCAGGCCAGCTTCAGCAGAGGGTTCAGATCACACATAAAGTGATCGATGACATTCGGGCCACAGAAGGGCAATGGGAAGATGAAGAGGATCTGTATGGTTGCGTGAAGAAAGCCTCCCGCCCACGACACTCCCACGAGCAGGCTGCACACTCTCCGGTTCATGATGGTTGTGTAGTGCAAGGGCTTGCAGATGGCCACGTAGCGGTCGTAGGCCATCACAGTCAGCAGGATGCCCTCTGCACCTCCAAAGAAATGTTCCGCAAAAACCTGGGTCATGCATTCATTGAACAGGATGGTCTTCTTTTCTTGGAGTGAAACTACAATCAGTTTAGGAGTACTGACAGAGGAGTAGCAGGCATCAATGAAAGAGAGATAGGCCAAGAAAAAGAACATGGGGGACCCCAGCAGTGTGCTGGCAGTGATGGTGAGCACAATGAGCACATTTCCTACCATGGAGATGATGTAGATGGCTAAAAACACAGCAAATATGATTTTCTGCATCTTTGGGTTCTCTGTGAGCCCCAGTAGAACAAACTCTGTCACATTGTTCCTAGTCTCCATTTATTTCATGTGATGGCTCATTAAATTACCTGAAAAAATTAACGCAACCATGAATGAATTTATTGCATTTCTCTATTTTAATAAGCAGTGAATGTCTGTATTCTCTCAGGCTATGAATTCTTTCTTTTTTCTTTTTTCGAGATAGGGTATTGCTACACAGTTCAGGTTGGTCTTGGATTCACTATAGCCCAGGCCGGCCTTATCTCGTGGTGAAATTCCTGCCTCAGCTTCCCAAGTGCTGGGATTACCGCGTGCACCACAAACTGTGAATACTTAAGAGGTTTTGCTTTGAGACAGAAAGAAGAGTTTGGATTCCTGAAGAGCACCCAAAGTGCCTTCTGGCTGAAGGCTCTGTTAAGAGTGCGCCTGGGAGGAACTTTTGTGAACACACAGGGCAGGGCCCGTGTATGTCCACGTAACGATCCACGGTCATTGAAAGTAGTAGATGTGTCCTAGTAGCACCTAAGCCTGCAAAGGGAGGAGGATGACGAACACAGAGGTCATGAATGCCAAAATTGTTCTCTGTCTCTTTAAAAATGCAGCACTTTGAGACATAACAGCTAACGTGAATGGAAAGAGGAACTTGAAGAAGCAAAACTCTTGGATATTTTCCTAGCAAAGGTGTTCCTGTGCCTGAGTGAGGTTTGAGGTTTAGTTACTGAGCAGAAGACGGAAACTGCAGTTACGCTATATGGAGTCATTGACATCAGTAAGAGGGCACTGATGATGGGAATAGCAAGGATATAAGGCTATTGCAGAAGAATTTATAATGCTTATTGTTAAATCTAATGACAAGAGCTAATAATATATACTTTTATATTATTGAGTGCTATGCGCATGGTACAGTGCCCAGCTATCTGCATGCAAAATCCCATTCAACACTTACAAAGATCTATGTGGTTGGTATTGTTTAATATATTTTGCAAAGGAGCCAAAGCTCAGAGATTAAATGTTACTAGACATAATAACCATGACAATGTTATGCAACACTACTGAACACTTACTGTATTTTCTCAAAGACATTTCTTGATTTACTTCTCACTGCAACATTAGGAGATGTTGCAACTATGTTTTTTATATTGTTTCCACACATTAGAAAGTAGAAGCTCAGAAATTCACAATTCTGTACAATTCAAGCAGGTAATAAAGGGCAGAGCCAAGATTAATTCTCAGCTTTTCTTATTTTTTAAAATTTCAAATTCTTACCACATCCCTCATATTGTTATAATACACAAGATTGAACTAGTAATTTTCTTTTAATATGACCAGTATAATTATAATTATTTTAATGCTACTTCAGAGGCAAGTTTGTATGGAACATTTTCATTAGCATGCACATGTACACATAATGACATCTTGGAACATCCAGATTTTAAGAAAAATGTGGTTTGGTATTTGGTGAAGAACCTTCTGTCTCCGTCCCTCTCACAGCCCCATTTATCCTTTTTCTAGGACCATTCAAAGGCTCAGGTTCCCAGACTCTTCTCCAAATAATGAAAAAGACTTCACTGTAGTTATAAATATGTTGGTTTTAAAACCCCAAAACTACATTGGAATCCTTGTTTATCTACTTGAAATTTTTTTTATCTTGGCAAGTTACATCTTTGTTTCCTCGCTTACAATGTGAAAATAATAATATACATCTTACAAATTGTTAAGAAAATCAAGAGAAGAAATATGTATGAAAACATTCACCACAGGAGGGTAGATGCATGTAGAACTTGCATTTATTTTTATGAGCCTAGAAGATATACCTAAGACATAGATCTGATAGTAGAGTGATAATAGAGAAATATTTAATCATCCAATGTGATCAGAAAGAATCATCAATATCAGTCCCAAAGAAGCCACAGAAACTCCTATTATCCACGGTAGCTGATCTCTGGGAAGTTTCTCCATGTTTGTACGTGGACTAAAACACCTGATGGGGGCCAGTGAGATAGCTCAGTGGCATAAGCACCTGCCTGGCAAGTGTGAGGTCCTGAGTTCGACTCCTGGTACCCACATAAAAAGGAAAAAAGGGCCGGTGATATCGCTCAGTGGCACAAGTGCCTGCTTGCAAGCGAGAGGTCCTGAGTTCGACCCCTGGTACCCACACACACACAAACATATATATATATATATATATATATATATATATATATATATATATATATATATAAAGAAAAGTGTTGAAAACTAATTATTACCATATAAGGAAAGTAAGAATCTTTTGTAAACATCAGTGCTACTGGAAAACTTACCTTAGTTGTCTTGGATGATTTCAGTGATGTTCTGAAGTCTTCACATACCCTGTCATCTTCACATTGACCTCCTCTTGCACTAAATAATCTTAATATGACAGATATGTTGCATTTAGGAAGACATCTTTTAGATAACCTGATATTAAATCAACAGTTGTTAAAGACTGTAAATCTAAATACTGTCTTCTAAAGACTCAAAACAGTTTCACAGAAAAGCTGGGGCTGGAAGTTTTAATATCCTTACTTGAAATATTGTAGAGAAATGATATTCTGTGCAAAGTTCTGGTTAGCTGCTGGGCAAAAAGAAGAAAGTATGGATGAAATAAATTTAGATGAGGCACTCTACTCATGATGAATCATGGGTCTGGAGATACTAACAACAGTTATGTACCTTGTACTGCCTAGATATTTAAAGAGGTTTCTACCAATTTCAGGATACTTGTCTTATAGCTGCTGGTATCTCTCCCAGGAATTAATCATCTCTCTTGATGGAAAGCTTTGTCTTAGAAGCAGATACTCTGGAGAGACACATTTGGAAAAAAATATTTTTGAATGAGGAATTGTATTTCCTACCCTCAGAACATAAGCACGAGTTCCCTTTCTCCCTATGACCTTGAGTTGTTAAGAAATTGAATGCCATGGAAATATTAAGGTTGCATAACTCCAACATGGGAACCTCTGTTCCAATTCCTCATGCCACAGACGGAGTTTCTGTTTTCTTATCAATATTAAAACTCTTCTGGAAACCCCCTACTGATTGAGACGTAGGGCAGTTAGGACATAAAATTAATGGCATCCTTTGTAAAATACTTGACTCCAAAATCTATTGTTTTTCTACCACCACCCTCACTTTATTGACATATAGCTGACAAATAAAATTTGCCTATACTTAAGATATACTACTCAATGTTTCACATGTGTGTGCAGTGTAAAATCATCATCACGAGGAAGTTTGTTAACCTGTCTATGACCTTACATAGTTAATATTGTTGTATTTTGGTAGTGAGAAACTTAGATCCACCTTCCCAAAGTTCTTCCCAAGAGAATTACAGATAGTGTCTTGCAGTGATACACGCATACCCATATTTACAGCAGCACAACTCATAATAGCTAAATCTTAGAGGTAGCTTATATATATCAATAGATAAAGAAAATGTGGTATATATATATATATACACAATGCAGTAGTGCTCAGCCATAACAAAGGCTGAATTCATGTCATTTGTAGGAAAATGGATGGATCTTGAGACCATAATACTAAGTGAAATGAATGAGACACAGAGGGTTAAATATTTCATGGTTTATCTCATATGAAAAACCCCAAATACAAATAATTTAAAGAGCAAAATAAAAGATGGCAGGAGACAGGGAGGCAGACTTTGTGGAGATGGAAAGGGGAAGGAGGATGGAGTAAAATGATCAAGATTTGGTATGTGTATGCACCAATTCCCCATGGTGAATGCAATTATGTATTGAAAACATATAGTACTAATACAAATGATAAAGAAATAAAAATTCTTAGGAATAAATCTAATAGAGTATGCAGCTCGAGCATCTACTTTGAAATTCATACCTTGAATTCAAGACATAGGATAAAGATATGGTAATAAAGATAGTGTGTATCTTGGTTACTTTTCTGTCACTGCTGGGACAAAATAACCGACACCCATAGTTAAGGAAGGAAAGGTTTTTTAGCTCACAGTTTGTGGAGGTTTCAGTCTGTAATCAGCTGGCTCCAAGGCAGGGTGGAATGGCACAGGGGTAACACTTCAAGGTGGCAGAAGACAGCAGTGAAAGGAGAGGGGAACAAACCTCTTTTCCTCCCTTATATTGTATGCAGGCTCCCCGCCCCCGGGTGGGTGTAGCACTCACACCATTTCTGTGCCCTCCTCCCGCACAGGCTCAGGATGTTTACAAAGTGAGGACCCTGGCCCTCTGCTAAGTCCCTTAATTAAACTTCTAGACTTCTCAAGTTGACACAGTGTATGAACCATTACAATGTGCTTTTGATATAAGGATAAAATTACACATCTATGGAACACAATAGAGAATTTTGAAGTAGATCAGAACATACAGGATTTTCACAAAAATTTGTCAAAGTAACTAGGGGGATAGGAATAAAAGGTGTTGGTATAAGTTAATATGCATATAGATAATAATGAATCTCAGCTTTTAAATCACACCATACAAAAATTAATTTGAAATGAATCATAGTCTTAATGATAAAAATGAAAAAAAATCTTCTATAAAAAAACTGGAGTTTACCTTACAGACTTAGTCTTAATAAAGATTTGATAGTCAGCCTCAGATAAGATTTTAAATACAAATAGCCAAACACTAATGTTTAAAATAAAATATAGGTGAATCTTTTGTGGTTTGAGGTTTATAACTTTTTTCTTGGGAGTAAAAAAGTAGCTTCTTTTTTTTGTGGGTACCGGAGGTCGAACTCAGGACCTCATGTGCCAGGGGAAATGGGCAGTGGAGGTTGAGCCAGGATTTCAGAGAAAGGCAAGTGGTGGTTGTCTTGGTTTGGACATGAAATGTGCCCTGAAGTCTCAGTGTTGAAGTGTGGCCCAAATGTACCATAGTTGAGAAGTGGGGCTTCTGAACGATGATTGGATCACAAGGATGCTAACCTCATTAATGGCTTAAATCACTGCTGAGTTCATGGTTGAAGGGGCTGTCAGGAGGTGGCATATACCTGGAGTGAGAGGTCACTGAGGGAACATCTTTAAAGGTTATATCTTGTCTCCAGCTGCCACCACCACTTTATCCTGGATGCCATGAAGTGAGCAGCTTGCATCTGCCATATCCTACTGCTATGAAGTTTCTGCCTTGTCACAGACTTAAAAGTAATGGAGGCACTCAACCATGGACTGAACCCTCTGTAACCATGAACTAAAAAAATCATTCTTTTAAATTGTTTCTCTCACATATAGTGATAATCACTTATTAGTAATTAGATAAATGTAAATAAAACCTGCAGTGACACAACATTATACATATATATAAAGTTTATATTATATATTAATTTCTGTTAGTACATGTTTGCAGTACATGATGTTTACACTCCTTGTGTGGAGTTGTCACAAGTACACAACACATCTTCATCCCCTTATTCATCTCCTTTTCTTCTCCTGCCTTCCACCTCCTCCATTCTCTTGATTCCCTTCCTATTTGAGAAAGATCTATTTCTTTATTTCCGGTTGTCCATCTTTTATTTTGCTCTTTATTTATAATTTGGGTTTCTTGTATAAGAGGAGCCATGTGATATTTAAGCTTGTGTGTCTGATTTATTTCACTTAATATTATGGTCTCAAGGTACATCCATTTTCCTACAAGTGACTCAAGTTTATCTTTCTTTAGGGCAGAGTGATACTTCATTGTGTGTGAATACCACATTTTCTTTATTCGCTCATCTGTTGATGGAAATATAGACTGCTTCCAAGATTCAGGTATCATGAATTGTACTGCTATGAGCATGGGTATGATGGATCACTGTAATATGATGTATTTAACTTGTTCAGGAAGATACCTAGTAGGGGAATAGCTGAGTAGAATGGAATTTCTGGTTTTAATTTTTGAGGAATCTCATACTGATGTCCATAGTGGCTATACCAGTTTACATTCCCATCAGCAGTGTAGAAGGGCTCCTTTTCCCCAACAGCATCCACTTAATTAAAAAAAAATAGAAATTCTGAGACTGCCATGTGATATAGAAACGAATCCACTCTGTGATTCATGTGTTCACCTCTTAGTTTTGCACCCATGCAATAGCATGTACACACATGGAGAAGCTTTTCATTACTGCTGGAAGTGTGGAAACTTTCCAAAAATCCGTCCACAGACATCAACTGTGGAGTAGCGGTGGGAGTATCATCTGAACTTAAAGAAGGGACCCCAAGATACAGCCCTGGGTACCTAAAGGGCAAGCGGGTCCAGGGAGAGAGGATGGTTGTGTAAGTTGGTCTGGGCAGGAAACAGTAAATAAAGAATATCTGAACAGATAAATGTCTTCAGGTGCTTCAAAATGGATTCTTAAATCTACAGTGGAAATTTCATCTAAGTTTTGAGAATGTGGGTTTCTTCAAGTTAATGATAAATTAGTGCTCTTTATTGATTTCTTACTTAGATTTTAATTAATCTTCAGAACAATGCCATTCAAATTAATTCCATTTTAAAGACAAGAAAGACATGGCTGAATAAGGTGAAGTACTTTATTTCAAGGTTAGAAATCTATTGATCATTCGGTGTGTGTTAGAGATTGGTCCGTGTGTTTTCAGTGTGTGCACCTACTCCCTCTCCTAATGAACCGTCTTGGTTCGTGGGTGGGTGAACCTGTTATAACTGGGGTCTTCACTTGCTCCAGATATTTGAATGCTTCTGCTTGAGCAATTTCCAGCTAATTGAGACTTACAGAGAAAAATCATAATACCTGTGGAGATACTTCTGGAAAAGTGGATTTAGTTCTAAGCTGTGTAGACTACAAATGCACGTGAATGGCTCCTACAGGTAGCTTGTGCACTGTCACCAAGTGGTATGGTCCAGGTGAGTTCCAAAGCCTGCCCTCTCTAAGGCCCAGCCACCTAGCTCATGTTGGCCTTGGGTAATAACTTTTGGCTTCAACTTTAACAACGCTTCCTTAAGAAAATCTTCCTGTACACTTCCTTCCACCCTGACTGCACAAACACACACAGTGTCTTTTTTTGTTTAAATAAAGTTCACCACTGTCTTTTTTTTAACAGTTGAATTTTTGTATTGTGAGGACATAAACTCTGTGCTTTGGTGGCAGGCCGAGTTTTTGAATTTAAATATTTGTTCTGCACCCTACTCACTTTCGATATTGGGTAAATTAATTAAACTTATGGTGCCTCAGTCTGTGAAATGGGATAAATAGTTACTATCACCCAGGACAGTGCATGTAATGTGTTTAATACAGAACTTGGCGTATGGTATTGAGTAGTTAATAGTTACTATTGAACAACTCAATTCCTGCTGTATTTTAGATTTTTAAAGAAACTTTGTTAAAGAGAGGACTTGGCGTATGGTATTGAGTAGTTAGTAGTTACTATTGAACAACTCAATTCCTGCTGCATTTTAGATTTTTAAAGAAACTGTTAAAGAGAGGGATAAATCATTAAATTTCTGACTGTAGCCTAATAATTATCTCAGTCTTGTGGATGAGTTCCAACCCTCATTTATTCATTTTTAGGTCCTTTATTTTCTTCAATTTTTATTTTTTATCCTTACACGTTTGTAGTACATAATGATCACTCCCATTCCTCGTGGGGAGTTGGTCCATGTACATAACATATTTTGGTTCATTTTCCATCTTCTTCCCCTCCTCTCTCTCCCCTTCCCTCCATCTCTTGGTCCCTTTCCACTTGCAAAATATCTATCTCCCTACTTCCTATTATCTGTCTTTTATTTTTCTCTTTATTTATAGTGTGGGTTCCTCATATAAAGTTCTAACACTTATAGACAAGGTTATTCATCAGCAGAGACACAACTGGGGGGTGGGCCAAGTATTTGATTGACATTTTGGCAAAGGTTACTGAAATTAACTGCTCCTTCTTCCAGTAATACTGCAGAGGGAAGTCACATGTTTGCATAAAACCTGGGTATTTATCTGTGAGAACCCAAGGAACTGAAAAGGTGGGGCTGTAGGGTTTCTGGGCAGAGCGAATCCAAAGCTGTTCCTCTCCCAGACATGCTCTGGAGCTAGACCTGGGGCTCTAATCTGGGGCTCTACAGAAGTTTTAGGGAGTTCCCAGGACCAAAACATGTGGCTACACACTGGGAATTGATGAGAAAAAAACTGGAAAAAAACTAACCAATCAAACAAAAAGCAAACCCCGCAAGAATTGATTTCAGAAAATATTTCATCCAGGGAACTTTTCATCAACTGCTGATTTTTGGTAGCTGGATTTGCTTTACCAATGGCTGCCTAGTTCTAGGAGCTCTATCAGCACTATGAGCCCGATTCCTATGTAAAAAGTTATGAAAACTGAGTCCCATAAGAAAGGAAACGGGCTCTTGCTGCTGAAGCCATCCCCCTTTCTTGGAAATCCAAACTCCATTTAAACAGAAAGCTGACGCATCCACTCTCTGGGGCAGTTTATTGTCTGAATAGGTGCAGGCCAGGGTGAGAGCTGCTGAATAGGCAGGATAGGGAAGCATGGGTAAGTAAGAGAAGCAAAATTTTCCTCCTTTTCTGTTACTGCAGGGTTTTGTTTTCCGAAAACATTCATCTTTCTCTCCTTTTCTGTCTCTCTCTCTCTCCTTTTGTTTTTTTTTTTTTTTTTTTTACACTAAACCAATATGACTATTACTCTGGCTGCACACAGTTTGTGCAACCGCAGTTTCCGGCAGTTTATTTTGAGTATTGTCGAGTCTGCGAGGATCCAACTGATGCTGTAACTCTCAATGTTGAGTTGTGCAAAAATGAAACTTTCTCTTCACTAGCTGGCGTGGAAGAACAATCCATGGCATTCATTTGCCAGTATTTTTCTCTGATGTTCATACTTAGCACCACAGTTGGCAAGTGACTTTGATAAAAACTTGGCAGCATTTATTTGAAATATTATAATGTGTTCTTAAAAAACTTCCTTACACTACACTACGCTCATCTCTCTCCCTTTTTCTTGTTTATTTACTTTCTTTTCTTGGTTTCACCATAGGCCTGTCCCTTTTCCTCTTCCGTTCTTTCTTCCTCCTTTCTCTCCACCCCATCTTCCTCTTTTCTGTTCTTTCCCTCCCTCTCTCTCCATATCCTTTCTTTTGCTTTTTTTTTTTTTTTTGTGGGTACCGGGGGATCGACCTCAGGACCTCGCACGCCAGCAGGCGCCCGTGCCACTGAGCGATATCACCGGCCCCTTTTTCGTATGTGGGTTCCGGGAGTCGAACTCGGGCCCTCGCGCTTGTCAGGCAGGCGCTTAAGCCGCTGAGCCATCTCACCGGCCCTCTTTTGCTTTTTTTAAATGTTGTTTTTGTTAATAACTTCTAGTACTGCCCAGAGCGACGGGCTCCACTAAGCATTTATTTGAATAGTGAAATGGGTTTAGCAGTCAAATTTGGAAGGCAAATACTTTTCTTTGTATTTATGTATACTTTAAGCAAATGAATTAATAAAAAGACAATAACTCCCACAAAACAAGAAAGCAAAATAAATAATAATAAATCCTTGTGCTAAGAATGCTTTTCTTTTCTTCTCTTTCTCCCTTTTTAATCATTATTTTTGATATTTGTCCTTACCTCTCTTGTACTCCTTACTTGATCAGCTTAAGTGTTCAGATTTTTTGTGCTTTAGAGGTATTTAGAGAAAATTATTAAAGTTTTCTTTAGTGACACTTTCCACTGTGTTACAGTTGCGGAAAGTTGAAAATGACTTTTATCTTCACAACCACCCTTCAGGTATATTTATCCTTCTATTAACAGCTAAACAAAGCACAGAGACATAAAATGAATTAATATTATATAGTCAGCAATGGTTAGACTCAGGACTCCAAACTGTCTTTCTATTTTAAGCCCGTTTCTGTTTCTTTGCTGTTTAGTGCATTTTAAACTTTGCTTTCCCCTTTATTCTCTCCTATTTTCTGCCTCTTTTGCCTTTTTTTTTCCTTCTCCCTCTCTCAGTAAGTACTTTATGAATATTTACATTTTGGGCAGCATTAGGGATATAAAAATAAAGAGGACTGTAATTGCAATAAGGCACAATTTTTTGCCTTCAAAGACCCATAGTGTTGAACACAGAGATGAGCCCGAGAGCCTGCTGCGAGCGCTGTCAAGAGATTGAGAGAGCCGAGGAAGCTGAGAAAATACCAGGCAGGCGGAGTAGGAAGAAGGATGGCTCCTGAAGGCACCTCTGGATGTCCCTGAGTGTTTCTGTATGACTTCCAATTAGCAGAACAATTTGGATTTTTCTCTGGTGAGTGTGTCCACCCACTCTCAAGTAAAATACATGCATCTCTGTGTGTGTGTGTGTGTGTGTGTGTGTGTGTGCTGTGTATCTGGCCAGATCATGGATTGGCTCATGAACCTTGGTAATGGTATTTTCCTTTTCTAATTTATATAATTACACATTTTCTTCTTTTTTGCTTTAGAAAATAAACCAGGAAGTTATAAAGAACAAAATAAGAACTCTCAAATTGTCAACTATAGGATATAAAAAATAAAAGTTAAGCCAGAAGTCATGATATACACATATAATCCCAGCACATGGAAGGCTGAGGCAGAAGGATCTCAAGCTTGAGGTTAGGCTGGGCTACCCAGTCAGCTGGAAGCCAGCCTGGGATACACAGTGAGACTGTGTCTCAAAAAAATAAATTAATATGACTTTCTGCTTGTCTTGCCTTCTTATTAAACTAGCAAAAATAAAGCATCCAAAGATATATTTATTAATTAAGTGAAAATCTTGTTGAGAATGGATATGGCTTTTTTTTTTTTTTAGGATAATCATTTGTCCTATAAACTAAACTGACAGTGAGAATGAATAATGTGACTGAGTTCATCCTTTTGGGTTTGACCCAAAATACGGAGCTTCAGAAAATTTCATTTGTTGTGTTTTTAATTGTTTACCTGGTCACCTTGGTGGGTAACTCGCTCATCGTGATTAACATCAGCACCAGCAGGGCCCTAGGGTCCCCCATGTACTTCTTCCTGTCCCATTTATCCCTTATAGATATTTGCTGCTCTTTATCCATGACTCCTAAGATGCTGGCTGACTCTCTTTCTCCGAGAAAAACCATCTCTTTTAGCGGGTGCATGACTCAGGTCTTTGCGGAGCATCTTTTTGGAGCTGCTGAGATCATCCTTCTCACGGTGATGGCCTACGATCGCTATGTGGCCATTCGTAGGCCCCTGCGCTATGCGATTGTCATGAACCGACAGGCGTGTGGCCTCCTTGTGCGAGTGGCTTGGGATGGAGGCTTTGTCCATGCAACCATTCAGATCCTCTTCACAGTCTGGCTGCCTTTCTGTGGCCCCAATGTCATAGATCAATTTGTGTGTGACTTGAACCCTTTGCTGAAGCTCGTCTGCATGGACACCCACGTTCTTGGTCTCTTTGTCGCTGCCAACAGTGGCTTCATCTGCCTGTTGAACTTCGTCCTCTTGATGGGGTCCTATGTGATCATCTTGTACACTCTGAAGTCTCACAGCTTGGAGACAAGGTGTAAAGCCCTCTCCACCTGTGTCTCTCACATCACTGTGGTCATCTTTTTCTTCGTACCCTGCATATTTGTGTACCTGCGCCCAGTGGCCACTTTCTCCATTGATAAAGCTGCAGCTGTGTTTTATACCATGATAACTCCTATCTTAAACCCTTTAATCTACACTCTCAGAAATGCAGAGTGAAAAATGCTATGAAGAAACTCTGGGTCAAAGGTTGACTTCAATGGAGAAATCATCACAAAAAAATTACTGTCCTGCAAATATCGAAGAGAAAAGCATGTAATACTTAAGATTCCAGGCCAAGTAAAAAGTACACATCAAAGTATGTTGCTGGTGGTAAATGAGCCTTTAAAGAAAGCCTTCAGCACTCAGTTTAGCATTATAAAAAATCTTGTTCAGGTTTATTCTTTGATCATATGGTTATTAAACTTTGGTGATTGCTAGAATCAGTGTACATTCTCAAGACTTAGCTCTAGAAACTTAATGATGCAGGACTGTTGCTCTCCAGGCATATCTGCATTTTGAATAAATTACCCAGGTGTGTCTTAGTGGATGATCTCTGCTTGAATTTGGAGCCATAGTTGTATCTGTTACACTCGTGTCCTCAGTTTATTAATGAATCACCCTGCTGATACATTTCCTGAGAATATCTGTCCCAGCAGCAAATACGAGAATTATGAAAGCTCAGTTTTTCATAAGTCATGCAATGCATGTACACTCTATTTGCAATTACTCAATAAAAATGAAACATTTGGAGAAAACAGAAGTGCACCTAATTTCTCTGTTCCTTCTCTGATGGATAATACTCAAAGCTGACTAGTGCTAAAGGAATGTTTGGGGCCAGAGTGACTTTTAATCTGCTTGGTCCTTTCTGTCTGTCCTTTCCTGTTGTCTGACCTTCTTTGGCCTTGTGCCTCCCTCCCTGGGGGTGATACATTTATGGCTATGGTTTTCTCTTGAAAAATCTGCTTAAGGCTCAAAGCGTCACTTTACTATGAATCTAGGTCAGTACCACAGGCAACCAGATTATGAACAGACATGAGGTACAGTGAGACATTAGTGCAGAGGTGGTAACGCAAGATACACTCAAACTCTGGATTCAGATTTCTTCGGTTTATGGTGACTTGGGAAAGTTATTAACCTCTTTATTCTATGACTTTTTTTGTCTGTAATAATGGGAGTAATAGTATTTCTTTTATAAAATTTCGGGCCATTTAAATGAGTTAAATGCTTATTAAAAGTGTCAGGCACATAGTAAAAACACTATAAAAGTGTTTTTAAAGCAAACCATCAATTGATGCTCCAGCTTTTGCCCTATATTTCCTCTAGAACTAGCAGGATGCTAATTATTTCTGTCTGAAGACCTCTATGGACTTTTCCACGGTTGCTGTATCATTAGAGGAAAATATATATCTTTTTGTATGACCAATGCTATGTCATATGACTCTTTCCCTGAAATTTAGCAAAGGACATGATTGACTTTTAGAGTCATTCTTTGGCCCCTGGAAATCCCATTAGACTTTCGGATGATGTGGAAAGAGTCAGAAAATGAGGTCAATAGAGTACTCCATTGTATTTCACTAGTTTACATAACATTGTATGCATTTCACAATATCTGAGGATCTGTGTTCCTATGTACAATGAAAGTGTAGTATACATTTCATAAGGCTATTTAATTGAGGTGGGTAAGACATTGTGTGCAAAATATACAGGATTATGCTTGTCACTCAGTGGCCGTATAATAAAATGTCACAGTCTTTACAACCTATCTCTCTTCTTCACCAGAGTCTCATTTCTGTTTGACTTTTTAAAAGAACCACGACTTACATTTACAATTCAACTACATGTAGCTATTGTCTTAGGAGGTGATGAAGAAATTTCAGAACTCTGAGAGTAAATCCTCCCAAATTAATGTAGGACGGATAAGCTGAACTCTGAACAATTAACCTTCGAATCTGAACATCTCCCAGATGAAAGTCAGGTTAAGGAAAACCTCAAAATGTAACAGAGATCAAACGTTTCAGACCCCGCATGTGAGTGAGATCATGTGATACTTGTCTTTCTGTGATCTCCAGGTCCATTGACGCTGTTGGCAGGGACAGGATTTCATTCTTCTTTATGCCTGAGTAGTACTCCAATGTGTGTATATACAACAGTTTCTTTATCAGTTCATCCATTGATGGGCACCTGGGCTGGTTCTATATCTCACCTTTTGTGAATTTTCGTGACAGTGAACATGAGTATGAAGGTATCTTTACAATATGCTAACTTTAATTCCTTTGGGTATGTGACTGTTAATCCTGTCATGTCAACTTGTTTGCATCAGGAAATGACTAGCAGATTAGTAGAGCATGCTCTTGGGAGTGTCTGAGTGAGTTCTGAAGGCGTGGGCTGGGGTACTATCTACTGCACCTTGCCTATTCCTCTCTGGTGCTTTCCCCTACTCTGCTCCCTGGCCACCATGAATGAAGCAGTTTGGCTCCACCAAACCCTTCTGGCATGGTGCTTCTTTCTTGGAGCCAGGAATCGTGGACAGAATTCCCCCAAAACATGAGCTAAATTGGTTGAACAGATAATTCTCAAGAAGTTAAAATGACCAATGACTATATGAAAAAAAATGCTCAACATTTTTATTCATAGGGAAATGAAGATCAGGACAAATCTGAGATTCCATCTTCCTGCAGTCAGAGTGGCGATCATCAAGAATACTAAAAAACAATAAATGGTGGTGAGGATGTGGAAAAATGGAACCCTTCTACCCTGTTGGTGGGAATGTAAATTAGTACAGCTACTATGGATATCAGTAGAGAGTTTCCTCAGAAAATTGACTCTAACAATTTTCTTGATAGTATTTGCACTATCTAATTATCTGAATTCGATTTTTGTCTCTTTCTCCCAACTAGAAAATTCTGTGAAAGCAGAGGCATTGGCTAATTTTTCAACAACTGCCTTTGCAGAACCTAGAACAGACTTGGCACAGAGTAAATGTTGAATAAATATGTACTGAATACATGGTCACCATCTCCCCTTACTACTCTGAACTCTAAATGCGTAGTTTAGAGGGGACCTTGCTAACTGGAATGTTTCTGAAATTGATGAGTCTCCATTCTTGGTTAAACTGAAGTGGAAACTTTTAGCTCAGTTTAGTGTAAAAACCAGGGCCCTTTGCTGATGATACCAAATTTTCTGAAGCTAGTTTAAGCAGAAGGGGTTTACTAGGTGCAGTTACGTGGCCTAAATAAACTGTGGAAGAGTTAAATCGCAGAACTTCTGGGAATAACTTTCAGAAGCCCATCTGTTAGGACAGGGATGCCTGAGGAGGTGCTGCCAGGGCTGAGAGTCTGACCAGCTGTAAAATTAAAAGGCCCTCCTGCTTCTCTGACCTCAGAGACACCCGGATTCTGCAGACACAAGAACTGCAAATATGTTCCCGATTGGCAGAACCCAAGTCCCATATGTGTACCCAGGTGGCTTTTATATTAGTAAATGGATCCATATGCTGGAAACTAGTGACATGCTCAAGGTGCACTTAAAAGGTTTTAGGCAGCCACACATTCCTGACCTTAACTGTAGCTGGAGATGGTGTCTCCAAATAGATTTTGTTTATGCCACCAGCAATTATTTCTACGTAAATTATGGATGCTGCGTTTCTGATCAACACAGGAAGAAAAGCAAATATAAAAGACCACAGGAAAGCTGGAGAGTAGGGAAAGTATTGACGCCACAGACAGTTATTCAAATATTTATTTAAGTTTTATGAAGTACCTGCTGTCCTATTAATTGTGGTTGGTTCTGAAATAGAAACACAAATGATTAAAGTGATCTTACCTTTTGGGACCAACATAGCATAGCATATAATTTGATAATAACTCTTAAGGAGCTATTCTAACTTAAGATATTCATTAGTAGAAGATTTCCTAAATTAAAAAAAAATTCTTCTTTTACTTTGTGGACTCTCTTCTTAAATAGTATTTCTGTTTTTGTTTTATAAAGTTTAGGTAAAAACATGATGTTTTAATATACACAGTGAAACAAATACTACGGGTAAGCAATTTAACCTATCCATTATCTACAGTTATCTTTTCTTCTTGGCTTTTGTAAGAGGGCTGGAAGTCTACTCTCTTAGAAAATTTCCAGTATACCACACAATATTTATAACTGTAATTTTTATGCTGCACTTTAGATGACTCTGTATATTTTCTTGCATAATGGCAAATTTGTAACATTTGACCTATCTCTCTCCATTCCCTCCTCCTCTGCCTCTGATGACCACTGTTATTCTATTTCTATTTCTCTGTGCTTTTTTGTTTGACTGTATGCATGAGAGATGCGATATGTTTTCTTTTAGTAACTGAGTGACTTCATTAAAGATAATGTTTTTCGGATTTACCCTGTGATTGCAAATGGCAGCACCCGTCATGGTCTTGCCATCTCCGAGGTGGGATCTTCCCATATGCAGCAGCGCTCCCCACAGAAACGGCTTCTTGTCCATTTGACTTCTGCTTAAGCATCACCTTTAGAAAAGACTTCTGTAATTCCCTTATGCACAGAGTACCTCACGTTGTCCAATGCCTTGTCTTGTTAACAGTTATCACAGAATGGAAATATTTTGTTGTTCTCCTTTTTATTTTGTGATTCTATAAAGCCAGTCCAGGTAGGACTCTATTCTGATGTTTTCGTTTTATTAACTAGAGCTTCTCCAGATACTAGCACAGAACTTGAAACAAAATACACGTTGGTATTAGTCATCTTTCTGTCAATGGCACAAAATACAATTTTCTGTTTTAGTCACCTTCTATCGCTGGGACAAAATAGCTGACACCCACAATTTAAAGAAGGAGAGATTTATTCTGGCTCACAGTTTCAGTCCATGGTTGTCTGGCTCCAAGGCACAAACATCATGGCAGAAGAGCATAGCAGAGGAAAGCTGCTCAATTCACGGCAGCTGGGAGCAGAGAGACTGAGATACAGGAGCTAGGGACCAGATTAGACCCTAGGTTGTGTCCCTATAACCGGCCCAAACATGCCAAAAGTGTGCTTTTCTAACCTCCTGGGTGTCTCTCAAGGCAATCAAATTGAAAATCAAGAGTAACCACAATGCTATTGAATACAAAAATGAACAGATAAGATAAATAACTGTATACTACACCTAAATAAATCTTTTAAACATATATTGAACCTCACAGTAAAATGCAGAAAAACTTGATTATTAGATAACAAGAAAAATAATTTGTTTTGGTAAAATGGAGAAATAAGTGATGAATTCATCCTTATTGGAGTGAAATAATTGGGCAATTTTATTTCTGACTGACAAATGTCTCATAATGTTTCTGAAATGATTTTTCCCTTGTTACATTTTTCCTGACCCTAGTTGTGTGATAGGCCTAATTGGTATCATTACATATTGATGTTCTTTTAAAAATTTGTGGAAAACCATAGTGAATTTAATTAAGCAAGAATCAGTCTTGGACATGTTCCAGTTGTAGGATGCCACGACGAATGTCATTACAATGGATAAATTCTTCAGTGATCTTTGTCCCTATAAATTAGAAGATGATATCCTCTTAGCTGATATTTTAGAAGATGCTTATGAGGCTGGAAGAATAATCTAAAAAAACACAAGAATGCCTTTTCCAAATCTCGAGGACAATTTCCAGGCTATATCAAAATAGGAAAGGAGATAGGCTAAACATCTCTATGCTAGCTATTCTTTATTGAAGTTACTGGAAAGGAATTCAGAAAACTTTCCTTGTTAGAAAGGCTAGTTGCTATCTTATTCTATAGAAATATAATTTGTTTGCAATTTTGATAAATTATCCCAATATGGAGATTTTATTTTTTCTGTTTGCATCATGGAATTCCTTTGAAATAGATGTACAGTCAAAGTAATCATTTTCTGTAGTATTTAGAAGACTGGAGAAAATGAACAGATGTCACTGGATGATTTCAAATATATCCTCAAGGAGTGATACAGCCTTTTCCTTCTGTGTGCAAATTAGATGGAAGAGGGATTTCCAGCTCTTTTTGAGAGGTAAAATTGTCTTCTTTCAAAATTGTAAATAGGCTTTCATGCTTGGTAGCAGATACTGGGCTTTGCTTTGTGTGAATTCTTCATTACAAATTGTATCAGGATAGTTTATAAGAATTAAAATACTGAGAAAACTGGTGGGAAGGAAGTTTCTGGGCAGGTTGTAAATGATAACTTTCATGAATATATTTTTAAAAATTTAAATATTACCTCTGCAATCTTATTATGTTCTCAAGAGTTTTACCTCCAGTGGAAAAGGAGAAGACTCCGGGTCTAAAGGAAATTCCTCAGTCAGCACGGACATTTCTGTCCTCTGACGCCAGACCCCTGGTGGGGACCCTGAGCCTGAGTGCATTATCACTTGTTGGTTCAATAATTAAATAAATGAGTGAGCACACAATGCATCTTTGTGTAGCGTCCGGCAGTATTTTAGAGGTTGGAATATCTGCTTATGGTCTCTGTTATAAGCATCTCTAAAAGAAAAATGGAACTAAGGAGATGGAAATGCATTTTGGATATTTGAGGAGTGGCAAAAGGCTTCAGTATAGAACATGCAGAATTGCAAGAGATGAATTTGGGCAGAATTGCCTGGATTCCAGTTATGCAGGGTCTTCTAGGCTAAGCAGAAAGAACGAATTTTATTGAACATGGGATAAAAATCTCTTGAATCTCCCTTCCTGTAAAAGCAGGGGAGCAAAATGATTGAATAAGATTAAAAAGGGTCACCTTTGCTGCTTCAGAAAAATAGTTTGTTGGAAGTCAAAATGCAAATAGATCTGGCAGGACGCAACTGTGGCAGACCAGGGATGTAATGATGCAGGGAGAACGATCAGATTTGTAGTGTATTATTAACAGTGAGGAAAAGGGACTGATTAAATGTGTGAATAAGAAACAGGAAGGGTATAAAGGAGGGAGGGCACTGTCAGAATCTGGCCTGTACAATAACGTGGAAGGAAGGATAATTTTATTGAATAGAGAAAATCTAGGAAGGAATAGACTTATTGTGAAAAATTAAAAGTTTACTTTTGTAAATACTAAATTAATATCTAATTGGAGAAGTTGATAAAATAGTTGCAGATACCAAGTGGAGAATTAGGGGCAGAAAGTGGTGAAGACACACAATTCAGAGTGTTTTACCCCTTTACAGATTAGGAAAAGAGGAATATCCAAATAAAGAAACCAACGAAGAGGTTTCAGCGACTTGGGAGGATTTCTGAGAATGTGAGAACTGTTTACATATCGTGTCACATGAAATGGCAATGGTTTTACTGTGTTTCTCCTCTTCTGCTTAAATTTATATGTTGAGGTCCTAACTTCCAGTACTTCAGGGTGTGACTTTATTTGAAGCGAGGGTCTTTGCAGAGGTAATCAGGTTAAAGGTTATGAAGGTGGTTCCAATCCAGTACGACTGGTATGACTGGGGTCCTTGTTAGAAGGGGAAATTTGGACACAGGGGCCTGCCACTAAGTTGCTCATCTACAAATGAAGTAGAGAGGCCTGGCGTAGCTCCTTCCCTCGTAGTCTTTTGAAGGAAACTGCACTATTGGTACCTTGATTTTGAATTTCTGAGACATTAGATTTCTGTTGTTTAAACCACCCAGTTTGTGCAGCAGCTCTAACAAAAGAATACAGCTTTTGTTTCTGGGAAGTGGGGCGCTGCTGCATTAAGTGTCTGAAAATATAGATGCAGTTCTGATCTCGAGTGCATCTATAATGTGTAAGTGCAGGAAGGGTTTAGGGATGCCTGGTCAGAAGAGCTTACATTGCCTCAAAGAAAGACACTTTTGATAGAAATATGGATGTTGACAGGTGATTCAGCTTAGGGCTCAGAAAAGCAAGATGAAAGATGCAGAAAAGGCAACTATTGCTTAGAGAATGCTCATATTGTTATGAACAGAATGTTGCTAAAATATGAATGCTAACGTCCTTGTGGCTGCAATCTCAAGTGGAAGCGTGGAACATGTTACTGGAAAATAGAAGAAAGACAATCACTGTTTTAGAGAAAGAGCATTACCAACTAATATAATGGGTTTTGGTCTATGGTTTTACATTAATAATATATTTTAGCACTAATGAATATATATATATATATATATGACTATATATATAACTATATATAACTATATATAACTATATATAACTATATAACCATATATATACGACTATATAACTATATATATTGGTCTTGAATTGTCCAAGCCCATCATTATGTACCAAATCACTCAGGGCAGGGGACTATGTCTTACACTGCTCAGTAAGATACCTTCAGCAGGTACTTTGATACAGGTAACTAACATTTTTTAGTTCATGAACAAATAAAAGTTACGATTATAACACTCTAATTATTTTTCATTGTGTTCCAGGTAAACTGCTTTTAACACCTGACACCAGGAAGAATGAGAGATGGAACCAAGGAACAATGTGACTCACTTTGCCTTCTTGGGCCTTACACAGAATCCAACGGAGCGGAAAGTACTTTTTGTTATGTTCTTGCTTTTCTACATTTTGACCATGGTGGGAAATCTGCTCATTCTCATGACTGTAACTATGGACTCGCCAATGTATTTCTTTCTTGCTAGCTTATCATTTATGGATGTCGTTTATTCATCAGTCATTTCCCCCAGGTTGATTTCAGACTTATTCTTTGGGAAAGCTATCACAGCCTTCAAGTTCTGTATGATTCAGCTCTTCACGGAACACCTCTTTGGTGGATCGGAGGTCTTCCTCCTGCTGGTGATGGCCTATGACCACTGTGTGGCCATCTGTAAGCCCTTGCATTATTTGGTTATCATGAGGCGATGGGTGTGTGTCATGTTGCTGGTAGTGTCCTGGGTTGGAGGTTTTATACATTCAGTAATTCAACTCAGCACTGTTTGTGGGCTCCCATTCTGTGGCCCCAATGTCATTGATTATTTTACATGTGACATGTACCCCTTACTGAAACTCATCTGCATCAACACCTATGTCACTGGCCTCTTAGTGGTGGCCAACGGAGGACTGATCTGCTCCATCCTGTTTGTGCTCTTGCTTATCTCGTACAGTGTCGTCCTGCACTCCCTGAAGAACCTTAGTCATGGAGGGAGGCGGAAAGCTCTCTCGACCTGTGGCTCTCACATCGCTGTGGTTGTCTTCTTCTTTGTTCCCTGTATTTTCACGTATGCAAGACCAGCTAAGACTTTCCCCATAGACGAATCACTGAGTGTGTTTTACACAGTTATAACCCCCATGCTGAACCCCTAATCTATACTCTGAGAAATTCAGCGATGACAAATGCTATGAAAAACTCTGGAGAAGAAAAACCATATCAGATAAGTGACCTTTGCTCCGAGGAGCTTTATTTGACTATAATAATGCGGTATCCTTAGGATCCATGGCCTTCTGAAATCTCAGGCTAACTTCTCTTCCTTCAAATCTTTTCTGATAAATATGATTAAAGAATGTTTTATATGCTTGTGCCATTAATATGTTTTTCTGCTGTATGGCAATGTCGTATCACTGTACCTCATAACTTGCAAAGCACATATAGTAAGGAGCCAATAAATCATATGTAATAAATTTGTGAATGAAATTGTATAGCATTTCACTGATTTTTATTTAATTTCTGTGTTTATTTTTTCATGTACCTTAGATTTATGTTGTTTTCATTATGGTAGTAAAATAACTAAATCCTTTGCAGACTCCTCTCTGTTTAATTTTATTTGCATCACATATAAAATTTTTGGTGCACTGGTTTTACTGTGGAAAGCATAATCCATAATAATATTAAAAACATAATCCAAACAAATGGTAAAAATGTAGAATAAATCTGCCTATCTTTCCTCAGAGTCTCCCAGTGCTGCTCTCAGACAAGCACTGTACTGTGTTTCTAAGATTCTTCAAGTAAGAAATACTAACATTTGTAAGAAGGATGAACTTGAAGGACAAATATGTTAAGATAAGAGACAAATACTGCAATGTAGAGTTAGTAATAATCTATTGTATACTTGAAATTTGATAAGAGGGAGGATTGTAAATGTTCTCAACACAAAAAGTAATGAAAAATATTTTAATGATGTAAAAGAGTTGGATTTGTTATTTAGTTTAATTGTGGTGATCACTTCACTACATATATATATATACTATATGCTATCTATCTATCTATCTATCTATCTATCTATCTATCTATATATCTCAATACATCATGCCATACACTGGAAGCACGCATTATTAGCATTTGTCAATTATGTATGAGGACAGCTGAAAAAAGAAAAAGTAAAAGAAAAAAAACAAATCAAAACAATATGAATGGTACTATTAAAATATGACCACTATTCAGTGCAATTTAATATTCCTTTGCAGTGTTTTTTGCCTATCAAGCATATTCCAGTAGTGATTTGCAGTTATTATATTTCAACTTTATTTAGGCTGTCTGCTTGTCTTTGTAGTGATATCACCACTTTTATGAAGGTTATACTCATGTGTTGGTTTGTTTTCAAATTTGAGAATTATATATTTTTCTCTGGTGTTCCAGGTATATACTCATGTCGTTTTCATTGTATCTGTATTTCTTCATTTCCAAATTCTAACACTGCTAATTTATTTTTGTTATTGAATTAGATGAGCTGGTATATCCAGTATAATGTAAAATAATGATGACAATAACAGAAATTTATCTTATGTTGTCTTCTATTGAGTTATTTTTTATTTTATTTTATTTATTTATTTATTTTTTTGTGGGTACCGGGGGTTGACCTCAGGACCTCGTGCGCCAGCAGGGGCCTGTGCCGCTGAGCGATATCACCGGCCCTTTTCTTGTATGTGGGTTCCAGGAGTTGAACTCGGACCCTCGCGCTTGCCAGGCAAGCGCGTACACCACTGAGCCATCTCACCGGCCCGAGTTATTTTTTAAAACTAAAAGAATAATATATTTTTAAAATTGGCTTTTAGCAGTTCTTTAGATGATTACATGATTTTATCCTTATGTATTAATGTAGTCAATTATGTAATAATATTTTATTTCATTGGTTCATCTCTGCATTTGTAGAACAGAATTTGTGAGTGTAACATGATATTGTTTTCTTATACTGTGGGATTTTGTTGGTTCTTTTAAAAGGATTTCTGCATTTAATTTTAATTTTTGTTGTACTGGGGCGGTCCTAGGGCCTTCATTTTTTATTTTTTAAATTTTGAGACAGGATCTCTCACTAAGCTGCTAAGTTGCCCAGGCTGGGCTTGAACTGCAATCCTCCTGCCTCAGCCTCCCAGGGTTCACAGACTACCGGCATGTGTCACCATACTCAGGTTCAATTAATATTCATAAGTTAAAATAGTCTATAATTTTTATATATACAACATTTTTTAGCATTTTATATACTGTGACTTAACTCAGCACCTTTAAAGGAATGCACCCCCTCAGCATTTCTTATGCTCCTATCACACTTAACATTTGCTTTCACAGTAATTGTTAGCACCTTTGACTAGCTAATGTGCTATATATATATTTTTTAAAAATTTTGTTTATTGTCTGTTTTCTTTTTAGAATATAAGCTCATTGCTAGGTCCTCAGGACCTAAGACAGTGCTGGGCACAGTAAATCATTTTTTAAATGAATGCCTGATTAAAAGAATTAATTTTACCTTTTGAAATAATGTATTTTCTGACATCATTTAAGTGGCTTTGGGATAACATTTTCTTTGAAGGTTTGTGAGGAACAATCATGCTCAGCATTTATAAAACATTTATCATTGTCAGGGATTGTTCTTAACGTGTTATGTGTGTTTTCTCATTTGTTCCTCCCAGTGACACCTGGAGTGAGGTACTGTCATCGGACCCAATTTACATTTGTGCAAAGGCTCATGTAGGTTAAAACCCTGCACAAGGTCCTCACCCAGAGAAATAGGCAAGGTCAGAAATCAAATTCCAGAGGTCTGGCTTGAGCTTGTGTATGGTGAGGGCTGTCACCAGGTGACGACAAACACGTTATATTTGTATGAACCGAGCAAATAGCATCCACTGATTCTTTTACTCTTTGCTGCTTGTCATCTGTAGTTCTATCTTTTACATGTTTTTTGTTGAAATACACTGCAAATTTGACATAATCTCAAACTCAAGTAAAAGTTGTAAGAATTCCTGGATACCCTTCACTCAGCTCCTCCAAATGTTTACATTTTTTGCTTCTGCTTTTTTCTTCTCTCTTTCTATGTGCTTTTGCACTGAATATGTTATATCATTACAGGCATATGCAAATATTGTTATTTCCCTGCCTCTATTTCTCTCTCAAATATATATGTGAGAGAAATGGAGGCAAGGAATTTTGAGGGACAGGGATATAGCTCAGCGGCACAGTGCCTGCCCGGCCAGCTCAAGGTCCTGAGTTCGATTACCGGTACCCCCCCCAAAATAATCATATATATTTGAAACTTATTTATATTTTTCTGAAAGGTTTAAGAGTATGCTGTAAACATATTCATAACCCTTTAACCCCAATACCTCCTTAAATCTAATCCTAAAACTTTCACGCATTTCCAAAAACCCAAGAAATTTTATTGCATAACCCTAGCACAGTGACAGAAATCAAGAAACTAATGGTGAACTAATACTATTATATATTCCACACAGCTTGCTGGCATTTCTCAAATCTCCCAATAATGTCCTTTTTGTAGCAAAAGAAAATCCAAGATAACAGATTGCATTTTGTTGTCATGTGTATGGCACTGATTCCTGTAATGTGAAACTATTCCTTAGTCTGTCTTTTTATTTTCTGACATTGTCATTTACGAAGAGTACAGGACACTTAATTTATAGAGTGTACTGTGTATTCCTGTGTATTTGGGTTTGTCTGCTGTCGCTTTATGTTTAGATTCATTTTATGCTTTTGGCAGGAACATCTTGCAACAGATCCTGAATGCATCCAGATATCCTATTAGGAGGGACTTGGGGTTATTTGCAAAATTACATTTAATTATTTGGTTGTGATGGCGTCCCCGTGCACTCTTCATTGTGTCACTCGGAGTTGCTTCTTACCATCAGAAACACTTCAGAGGGGTACTTTTTTGATCTCTGTTGCCACTGGAAACCTATTTTCCTTTCTCCTCTTTCTGTATCATAGAGCCCATGTGAAAACTTCTCAACTGTTTTGGGGTAGCTCTTCCATAGTATTTTGTAGTTTTGACACTGAGAAAGGGCTCACTGCCTGATGCACATGGAAGTCAATGATATTCCACTGGAATTTTGCTTTACAAAAAGCTTTTATTGGGGTTGGATGATCAAGGAGACATGAGGAAAACTCGAATCTCCCTGGTTGGCTGGTACCAACAAAACTTATAGGAAGAGAGAGGAGAGAAATTGCTTAGTGCTTGGATTTCGAGAAGGTAAAGGTTAAGAGTTCTTTCTTGTGGTCCTCATCATGCCTTTTCATGGGTCACCTTTTCCTTTCCATGTTAAATTGTTCCATGTGGAGGATTTTTGAGTTTGTGGTGGAAAAAGTCATCATTTGGATGACATTTTTGTGCATGTCTGTCCTTGAAAAGCCAGTTTCAAGCTGACCTTCTGTGGATTCTGGAAGCATTTCCTGAAAATCCACTTTGGAGCTTTGTTATTGAAGGAATTTATGGCTGGTGTGCCCAAGCCTTAGCCACTTTCAGTTTCTTCAGTTTCTTCTGGGTTTGCTGACAATTGTTCTTGCTTTTGGATGTTTTCTCAGGGACTAAGGAGAGAATGGTGAATATATTCCATGTATACAATACATTTGTACACATTTGTATTCCACGTGAACAATACATTTTTTAAGGGATTGGAGGTTACCCATATTTGCCTAGTCCAGGTTTTATCTTTCTTTCTACTTCCAATGGCTATTTGCCCCAAAAGTTTCAAATGCTCTCCTCTAACATGAAGTAACAGGAAATGCAGACTTTTTGTAGTGCAGATGTTGTGAATGATGAAGTAGCAGACAGCAGAGCTGGACAGATTGAGAGAGACTGGAGGGTAGAAGACATTCAGGATGACATCTTGTTTCCTCAGTTC